>CM040117.1:149158041-150410394 GCA_022559845.1 Amorphophallus konjac | reverse complement strand
CCACACACAGCGACGGCCTGATGTCCCTGCGTCACACCACTGTAACGTGCCGAGACAGGGCCGTCTTATGATTCAGAAAACCAGAAAGACGGGCAATAACAAAGAGATCAAAAGACAACTGAACAAACGGATGATGGCAAGTTTAAACAAGAATCAGAAGCACGATCGGCACTAGTCGTCCCACCGTGATCGCCAAAAAATTATCTGTTGATCGTTTGTTTGCCTATCTTTGATCTTACTTTTGAGGGCTGCTAAGTAATATGGCAAGATGACAAACAAGCAATCAAAGATCTGCTCAAACCTATGAACATGTGAACATGAACCTAGGCAATCATAGCTAGCTCTAGCATGGGCATGCTATCTCAATCGAATTATGCTAAGGAAAAGAAAAAAAACACACGCCGGGGCGTGGAGCAAGGAGTAAATAAAAACACACCACTAGGGGTGGAACAAGCAAGGAAATAAAGATGTGATGAAGGAAATAGCTATTGCCCAGCACTAAGGAAAGATGTGATCGCCACCAAAGTAAACACAAGTCAAAGACTCGAATATACCTTGGAAATAGGAGGATGAAGCACCCGCCCACGGGAGAGAAAACCAAAGAAAGCCTGCAGATCAGCTTGAAAGTGACGGCCAGAGACCCGTGCGTCGCTTATAAATAACGGTCCCACCCTAGACCGCCAGAAGAGAGTGACGCTCCTAAACCAGACCGTCAGACAACCTGCAGTAGTAAAGCTTGAATTCTTTTAACTCCAACTCTTCTAGCCGGCTAGAAGACTTGGGCCTCGTGCTAATGAACCTGTAAACCTGCCAAAGAAATAGAAAGACAAGACAAGACAACCTCAATCAACCCTCTTCACAAGCATAGCATCAATTCTTAAAGAACTTAAGAACATCAAAAGGAGAGAGAATTACCGGGGAGTTTTGGTTTTTTTTTAACCCCTCTGGGCGTTTTCAAAAGTTGGGAGGATGTTTGTATGCTTAAAACAACAGTAAAAAAAAAACGTGGAGGAGGAGGAGGGACAATGCTCTGTTTAAAAAGACCAAGGAAGAACTCAAGCATGCAAAGATGAACTTGAAAGATCAAAAACAAAAGTACTCCCTTGACTGGAAGATGGATGGACGTGGGAAGCAACTCCTCCTGGATGAAGATGGCTCCTGGGTTCGGCAGCACTTCGTCGTGAATCAAAAATCTCCCCCCTTGATTATGAAATCAAAGGTTCTATTTATAGACCTTCAAAACTCATGGGTCGAGTTGAAGATAAATCAGCCAAGAAAGGAGGATAATCCTTAGCAAATCTTTGAGGATAATATCAACAAGAGTCCAAAGAAACAAACGAGAAGTCCTGAGGATTAGAATTGAAGGAGATAACGCCAATCCAAAACCCTATTTCGTCCACGGAGTAGCAGAGAGAAAAGGCCTGAACTGTCAGGACTCTCTGAAGGAAGTAACGGTTACACGATAGACCGCCACTTGGAAGTAACGCATTAAGGAACGACCGTCATTTTCAACCCTATCCAAAGGATAAGATCGTCGGGAAGAAGATCTAAACAATAGGACTCTGCAAGTAAGTAACGGCCAGGGCATAGGGCGTCATAAGGAAAAAAAACGGCTAGAGAGTAGACCGTTATTATCAAAGGACAACGAGGCCCTAAGTCTTGGGACTCTTCAAAGAGTAACGGCCTAGGCTTCATGCGTTATTATGAAATGACGCGCCTAGTCCAGACCGTTATTATCATTGATTTTCAAGAAAATAGAATGGAGGGATTGTCAAGCTTTTGAACGAAGTGCCACCAGGAACCAGGTCTAATCCAGGAATTGAGACCCAGAAAACAGACTTCAACTGATTAAAAGGAATTCAATGAAGAGTGAACAACTCGGAGCATCATATTGAATAAATAAGGAGATGACCCGACTTATTGGGTATAAAACGGGTGTCAACAATCACGTCCTCTCTATTATAATGAAAGGAGTCGCCCCCGAGGATAAGGAGACGACCGGTGTCTACGGTGTCCGTCTCCGAATCCGAGGACTCCGCAACTATGGCCACCTGACCGTGACCCCAGTCGAGAGAATTGACATTCTCCCATGTCACCACGGCACGAGAGGAGGAGCTGGATGCCATAACAACTGCAAAAGAGCATATCAAACAAAACAACATCAGGAAACGGCTAATCAAAGGCAAACTTCTGACAAAATTTCGGCAGAGTCTCCCCAGCACGGGGGATTTCCGAAGAAAAGTGGGAACGCATCCACGGAGGAACGGCCCCTAAAAGACAGCCATCGGTATTACACCAAGGCCGGAGGAACACCCGGGGGAATAGCTCCGAGGGCAAGCCCTGCTAGAAGCCTCCCGGGGTCCAAAGAATGGGTTTCGAGACACAAAGGGGCAGCATCTCCACTCACCCGAAGGAAGAATCGCCGCTCTCGGCGCCGGAGAAAGAGAAGAGAGAGAAAAAATTCGGGCAAATGACGGATGAAGAAGGAAAATCAAAGGCGAAAGCCTTATATGGAGGGGGGGCCCTCCGCTAAACCGGCGCGCTATTTAGCGCGCCGGATTAAAAACCCCATAGCAAAAGGCGCGCCGGGGAAAGGCGCGCCGGATTAAAACTCCACGGCGTCAAGGCCGCGCCGGGTTAGCAAGGAAAAGAGGAATAGCGCGCCGGATTAAAGCCCAAGGGTCACAGGCCGCGCCGTATTAACGCCTGAACGGCGCCGAGTCAACGCCCGTGCCGAATTAAAGGCCATCCCAGGTGCCGGCCAATCAAGGAAGGGGTCGATCCGGATGAAAAGTCATCCGTCGGCCTTGCTGCACTCGTGCCTTGCTCGCAACACCCACGTCTGGGGGGCATTTGTTGGCACTCAAAATATGATCATTAGTGACCAAGCCAATAAAGACGAATGACCCGGCACACCGGAGCACGGAAGCCGATGCGGATCAACATATTGAAGACTTCTCAAGCTGTCAGAACCTCGGGTCACTCCGTGTGGATACGGGGACTTCACCTCAGGGGAGCCGAGACAAACTCGTCAACCAATCGGCAGTGCGACCAAGCCTGCCCAATGAACCGGCATCGACTTTTTCGTGCCGCATCCACTACACCCGTTGTCCGATCAAGGATAATGGTCTATCCGGTGGTCCCCCACCACATGAAAGGGCTCTCCTGAAGATAAAGGAGTTTCCCCCTGGTTCCCCGAGAGGGAGGGCCGAAAGCTCTGATGGCAGAAGATCCCGATCGCCCGGCATGGGCACGGCTTCCCGTCAAGATGGGCCCCTTAGTGGCCGAATGATCGCCCGGCTCAGGCGGAACTATCTCCCGGCTATCTAACCTCCTAGAAAGCTCAGAGTGCGAGCCAGGCCGGACCAATGGCATGGAGCGTAGAGCCAAAAGCCGTGTCAGTGGAAAGCCCGCATGGTCAAAATCAAAGTTATCAGGAGTCTCAAGGAAGGCCGTAAGTCAACCTGGGAGCTTCTACAAGACACCTCGTCGAAGTTTCCAGGAGCATCGGCAATATTAATGTTCACGGTGATTCCCGGAATCATCCCCGGACTCATCGATGGGCTCGAGGCGCATGAGAAGCATTAGCCCGGCGCGCCTTAAACCGGCGCGCCCCTCATTCAATGCCCCTTAAACCGGCGCGCCCCCTTCGCCTTCTGCCCTTAAACCGGCGCGCCCCCTTCGCCTTCTGCCCTTATCCCGGCGCGCCCCCCTGCCTTCTGCCCTCATCCCGGCGCGCAAGTTACCTTACCTGATGGTGCTTTAAACCGGCGCGATAAGCTCACGAAGACTCCTCTCGGCGCGCCAAAAGCTCACGCCGGATGAAGAGCCTCCAACCTGTTATATATATACGGGCGAGGTTCGATTAAGAAGAAGGAGGCGGAGAAAGAGAGACAGATAGAAACCTTCGAAAGGGAGAGAGAGCTTCCTGGGGAGAGAGGTCTCCATCCGAGCGTCCTTCAACGGCGGTCTTCCTCTGTTCTGATTGAGGTCCTCCGGAGCCGGAGAAGGAGAAATTTCGATACTCTGTTTTGAGAACAGGTGGGCGCCGACGTTTATCTTCTTTGCTTTTCGTGGATTTTTTTCCTCTTTCAGAGCCTCCGTCCACCAACTGTAAGCAGAGAGGGGGAGGGATGGCAATGATACGAGCCGACCCCTCCCCTCCCCTGCGATCTCTTCTTCTTACTGCATTCGTTTTCCTCTGCAAAAGGATGAACGGCGACCGAGCAATGATGCCGGCGCCGGATTCCTAACGTGTAATTGAATATCCCATTCCTATTTCTGGGGGTGGCAATGCATATTTGAATATCTGGACCAACAGGTCGAATGATTGATTCTAAACTTCTGTCTCCTCTCCTATCTACGGCGATGGTTACCTCCGTGCGTTTTCTCTGGTCCCGGTTTTCCCCGAAGCCCCGATCATGCCCCAAAGCATTGTGGGCTACAGAAACACCCCCCTCCCCGGGGTTCTTTCCCCTCTTCTTTGCGACCATGCTCGTGTATGATTTAAGGGCCCCTGCATGCCCTCCATGGACAGAGCTGCGCTTCTGCGTACGCTTCTTTCTACTGTGTTGTCAAGGGTCAGCTCCCCTCGATTCCTCTCTTCCTATTGCCCTGTGGCTCGTAAGGTGAGGATCGTACTCGGGATTGCAAGATGCATCGGTTTGACATTGCACCGTAACTGTTCGAGCATATGCCCTTATGTTTGGCTCGTCCCATCTGTGAAGTGATTACCCTTCCGCATTATAGTCATGTGAACCGTTCCGAGACTCTTTGGTGTCGTCTTAGTCATCCGGGGAGGGGGACATCCCCTGCTACTTCGCATAGCTGTTGAGCGACCGGGAACTTTACCCCCCCCCCCCCCCCCCATGGTGAAGGCTTCCCCAAGGCCATAGCAGATAGCAACAAGGGTCCTAGCCTAACAGGCTTCGCCTCGACAACCCGAGACTCAATCTAGGCCAAGAGATGTGTGCTCCTCGTAGGCCAGCCCTCGGAGCTTAACCCTCTTGGTGGTCGGTCCCTCCATGGGATGATTCATATGCCGTGAGATGTCCACCCCTCGCAGGCTAGCCCTCGGGGTGATGCTCTCATCATCAATGACCTCGTCTCTCTATTCTTCCCCCTTGCGGAGCTTTGGTGCCCCTCGTAGGCTAGTCCTCGGGGTATCCTATCCGATGGGGTTTGCTGGGTGCCTCCGTGCACACCGGCGGTTTAGGGGCTTGTTCCACAAGTGAACATGACCCCGCTTCTCCCCTGCAACTCTTCAGGTCCAGGGGAGATGCTGTCCAAATTTGGACAGATTAAGAGTAAATAAGCTCCAATGAAATGATCGTTCTGGACTCAATCGTCTCAGTGCTCGAGTATGAACCTTGCACTGACCTCCCCCTTTATCTCCAGAGGTCTGTGGACTCCAATCGAATAGTCATCTGGCCCAACAACTCAAGAAAGGATCCTATGAAGTCCAGCAAACTTGAAAGAGTTCGAAACTCAATAAAACAAGTTTATTACGGCGCGGTCTTAACCGGCGCGCCCTAAACTGGCGCGGTACCCCCCCGCGCCGGATTAGCCCCACACTCATCTTCAAAAAAATTTTCTTTGCGCCTTTCCGGCGCGCCCCAAAGTCCTTGCGCGCCATTTAAATACCCTGATCGCCGCGCCGTATTAACATCTACGCCTACGTCTCTTCGCGCCGTATTAACTCTCATCATGGCCGCGCCGGGTTAAGATGCTATACCTACACTTCATCGCGCCGTATAAGCTACCTATTGCATGGTTGCGCCGGTTTTGAAACCTATTGTTGTTTTAATCGCTTATCTGCCCCCGAGTGGACCTCATCCCTCGGGGTTGGCATTGATAAATCATAATGCATAATGAATTGAACAAGGGAGGGACCATGCGAGCCCCGAATTGTATTGTCATTGTATCTTCATTACCATGCCCGTTAGCACTTTGCTTTCGCTGTCGCACTTATGTTGCCTTCCCTCCTCTCGATGAGGAGTAATAAACGTGGCCGACTATCATTTACTTTCACAATTCCATTATCATGCTTAATATAATCATGAAAGTCGTATGTGCATCCATGCATACATCCTTGGGTATATCAAATGGTGTCGACGGAAAAGCCGGATTATGTCTGGTCGGAAGTCTTCGCTATGCGCGACGACGGTCTTCGGACCCACGTCCTCCGCCATGTACCGAGGATCCATAATCCCATGAGACATATGCATCCGACATGCCTTTGTCGTAATCATCATGTGGCTTTTTTAATCCGGCTTCGACAGCCCGCTATCTCGGCAATTAATCAAAGGTGTTCCCTCCTCGTGGGGGATGTAATTAACACCATAGCCTTTATGGTATGGCGGACTGCTGGTCCCGACCGAACCTCACATTCGCCCGATATGGGTCAGAGTGAGCGCATCATAAAAATCATCACTCATGTGACTGGCACGCCCGCGTCGTCAATCAGTCAGTTGACTACAAGTTAGTTAATTGGTTGATCGATACGCGAACGAAAAGGCAAAAACGAAAGGAGAAAGAAAAAATGCGCGAAACAACAGCTTAGCTAAACCGAGGCACAATCCCCTCGACAACGCTGAGCACTACAGCTTGGCTAACAAGAGGAACATATCCTCTTAACCAGTTACCCGCTGACAAACAGCTTGAGGGCGTACAAGCCCAAACCCCTTGATCCAAGCACACCCCGCTGGATCAATTCCCCTCCCTCTACTCAAACTAGTACGAGGAAGAATTACAGTAATAAAATTCAAGCTGAAATGAAAAACAAGAAATGAAATCACTGGAAGATGAAAGAAGGAGCCTCAGATCTGGGACGGAGCTGATTCTCGAGTCTCAAACTTAAAGATCTGAGGGAAGAGGCGATGATGATCAACTGGCTTTCACTTCCTGGATTGTAGATGAGCTTGCGATGATCAAAAGCTAATAGACTTCCTCTGATCTTCAGAGGATGCAACAACACGCAGGAGGAAGACGATGATACAGGTGATTCTTCTCAAGAGCTTCTTCTCTGCTCTTATTCGACTACTGCTCCTCCAACTTCCGTCTCCCGCGCTCTCCCAGATTCACGTGAATATTCCTCTTGTGGGCCCCAACCAGATTTTCTGGTTAGCCCAATGATTGTTCTCCTCAGAGGCTTCTGGAATCGCGAGGGAAAAAGGGAGCGCATGCTCTTTTAGATGATGTGGCATCTAACGTCAATTACGGCTGGTGTCACGCCCCGAACCGATAGCAGCGGAACGTGTATTTCGGAACTCGGCAGTGATACAGTCGTGAATAATCAGAGCATACAAAATTTAAACTGGACAAATGTGGGCCAAAACAACCTTCATTGAGAATCAAATATTCAATTACATACCTTGACTCAACTTACATAAGTGAATAAAGGACTCACTATTACATTCTAATAAAGAGAAAAGACTCAAATAACAGAAGAAGACTCAAGAAAATTAAAGACATCGACACTATTCTCCATGACGCTCAACACTCTGGCCCTTCCCCATCTGATGGACTATCTTCAATGTCGTTACCTGAAAAACGTTAAAGATACGCAGGTGAGCGATACGCTCAGTAGGAATTACATCTCTCATCAAACAGAATATAAGTGATTAACCAATTAACGGTTTCATGACGATGCAATGCATGTAACTAGAAAATCATGATGATCAACTATCAGGAAAGATGAATACTAAAGTCAAAGGCAGATACAAGATCAAGGGATATAGGGATGAATTCCCATGCAGAGTCAAGGATAAGTTATCAGAATATAATAAGGATAGATGCGCAGATGAACATAACTTCAGAATTGGCCAGAATATAACAGAATTTCAATAAATATAAGCATAATTAAACATTCAAGCAGAATAACTACATTATCAGAACAACCGAACATCAGAATATTAGAATGACAGCATCTCCATAACTCACAGAATTTGCAGAATAACAGATATAACAGAATATCAGAAATATAACAGATATACAGAATTTGGTGCAATGCCACACCCAAAAGTTTACCATGGTTTACAGAATTGGACTTCCGTCCTACCTGGCACTGAAAAGTCACGGACCCAGAGCCCTTTAATATTTCGGAATCAGATATGGCCAAATACAGAGTCAAAGGGTTATGTTCTCGAAGAAGATTCCAAAGGAGTAGAGTGTCATGACTAACGGAAAACCAAAGTAACACGAATCAGATCCATGGTTTTTAAGGTACAACTAACTCGGTTGCCTTGAGAGAATCCAAGGCTAGCAGAGACTTACGGAGGTCTCAATGACTAACTTGTCAGTCCGAAGGAACGGAATGTCCAACGGAGGACTCGTATGTCACCGAGAGTTGAGGTGAATAATGTGAACCGATCACGAAAAAGGGACTCCATCTACGGACGTGAGATGAGAGTGTCAAAAGACCCGAGGTATGGGTCAAAAACGGAAGAAAGCGGTGAGAAAATGTATACGTTAATCATAGAATTCATGTCCATCCTATTCTATAATTGATTACAATTAAATAAACTTATATTATTTAACGCCCGTGGGTGCCGTCATTTGTTAATTAGCATTCTCTTGGGGAACGTTAATTTTCACGATTTTTAACTCAATTTATTTAACAAGAATTTACATTTATATCTATTTAATTGGATAAATTCAAAAACCTTCATTTAAAGGCACATTGATTTATTTAAAACAATTTAAGAAAATAGAATATATGATAATTAGGATAAAAATATAAGGATTCCAAAAATATATTTTTCATAATTGTCTGGTATATATTTTAATAAATATGGATTTTCAAAGATATCCATACATGATAAATATATATACATGTATTTATATATATATATATATATATATTAATATGACGCCTACGAACATTGGCGTCAACTTTTAGAGTAACGACCGTGTTTAGGTCGTTATATTCAGAAAAATCGTATTTTCAAGCTTCCGGTTTCTGTATCTAACAATGTCGGAATCTAGCTTATAATATGTCAAAATGACTGGCTCGAAAAATTCTACCTAACCATATGTTCAAAATAATTTTTCATTGAGAGATGGGAGATCTTATAATAGGGGGCACGAAAAATGGTGTAACCACTTTCACTACCTCGGTCTCCACCCCAATAGTATGCCCATAAATTTTCATGTGCAACGGAGACTCCGATACCTATGAACAAATTATTAAAGCGAAATCTCCATGACTAAACTTCTATAATTGATGACTGATTGTTGGTCGTTATTTCCAACGTCTAGGATGAACATTTTCATAAATCTTCACACAATTTGACGCCTCCGAGAGCGGGCGTCCATTCAATTTAGCGACATGGACAGGGTCGTCTTTTATTCTTCATAGCCAGATGATCATAGGTACGAGGAACATTAGAATATTTCTAATATAAAACTAGAGAGATGGACAAATTGAGAAATATAACAGTAACTCACTAGTATGCTCATGCCTTGATTACCTTATCAGGATTTACAGTTATTGCATGTTAAACATACAAAATTATCAATTAACCTGTCAATTGACGCCTGTTCATCCGAAATTAAATCGCGACTTAAGAGAGGTCGTCTTACACTAAAAACGGGGTGTCTTTTACTAAGTCTTCACAAAAAACCAACGACCTATATGCATGCTCAGAGAAAACTCTAAGAAGAATCTACTGAATATAAACTCGACAAAACATGATGTATGTGATACCATCTTTATTAATTAGTTTGGCCATTAGAGAGAAAACCTACCTCGGAGTTTATCGGGTTTGACAGATGATGAGAAAGCTGAAGAAATCCGATACTCTGTTTTCCAACAGAGATAGCAGCAACAGAAGAAGGGACGGTTGGAACGAAGCACAAGAGCAACAGCAACAGCAGTTTCCCTCGGAAGAATATAGAGAAATAAGAGCTTCCTATTGTTGCAGAACAAGACGAGCTGGAGGAAACGAAGACTCTGCTGCCTAAAATCCCTCTTGCCGTCGACGAGAGAAAACATTCGTATATTGGCTCGAAGGGTGGGTATTTATAGGATTTTAGAGACCTAAAAAGGTTAGAGTTCGATTGGGGAAAAGCATTCCTAATGTTAATCCGATTTGCATTACAGTTCCCCTTACAATTCTTTCCGAAACACAACACTTCCTAATTTCAGTGAAATGGAAAAGACGACGTAGGTTGGGTCGTCCTTTTATAAATTGACGCATATATCTAAAGTCTTTAATTTCATAAAAAGCGCCTTCATCTAGGGCGTGTTTATACTTCTTTTAATATTTGACGACTTAAACAAAGTCGTTTGTTTTAACCGATTACGTTTTTAATGTTAATTTAAAGAGTAACAATCTTTGGGGATTTTTATCTTTTTTATTTAATGGGATTTCGACATGAAATTTTATGGGTATACATTTTCCATTTTTCTTTATTTTTCTATGTAATTAGTTTTATCATATTCTTTTAATATAAAAAAGTGGCACTATTCACTATTACTATTCACTAAATAAACTAACGACTTGTGTTAAGTCGTTGGTTTTCAAAGAAACGCCCATGGATCAAGGCGTTAATTTCATTTGCACCTTTTAATACCACCTACAAAAGACCGAAATTGGTTATATACTCATTATTTTATCTTTTACGTATATTTAATGTATTAAATCTTATTAATACACCTTATTCCTTCAACTAAAAATATAATATAATAAATATGAAATAATAAATTTTCTAAATTATTAATAAAATCTAAATTAACATGTTCTCCAAGATTTAATTATTATTAAATGAATAAAATATGATATGACTTTAAAAGCCTACTTAAAATGACTCTTTATTCATAATCCCTTAAAATTTAAGGGTAGGGTCTATAAGATCTTTTTGTAAGGCCCATTTGAAAATCTCGGAGTTGTATATACAAGGTCTGGCCCTGATTATCTATTGGTTTTAAATTTATTTAGTTTTTTTTTTAGTCTTAAATTTACCAGGGTTGCTACATCCTCCCCCACTTAGAGAATTTGGTCCCCAAATTCACATGACATGCAATTCCAAAATAGGGTTATCTCATTCTATCCTCAAGGAAATCACTAATGGTTTTAAGATTAAGGGTTACCTCCAGCTATTTTATTGTCAGTCGGTTCGATTTGTCTTATTGCTTGCAATTGTACTTGATGTCGACCATTTACATACTGAGGTTGATCTTTAGAAATTGGACAGTCAGCTACCTTATGTTCTTGGCTTCCACATCAAAAACAAGCTCCGTTCTTCCAGTGACACTTCTTGGATTGATGACCCTCATTCCCACAATGCTTGCACTTCTCTCCTTTAGGCTTCTTGCCATTCGAAACTCCATCCTCATTATTGGGCCTTTTGTTGCCATTATCTACCTTCTTCTTTTCTATTCTAGCCTTGACCTTGTCAGATAATTCCATGGTATCTTCCAATAACTGCGCTCTTTTCACCATCTCCGCATAAGTTTGTATATCTAACGGCGCCAATTGGGGGATGTACTGGATCCTTAAAACATTCATAAACTTTTTTGCTTTCATATTCCCCGTTGATATTAAGTGAGGTGCATATCTAGACAGCCGCGAGAATTGAGCCTCGTACTCGGCCACGGTCATGCTTCTCTGTTTGAGTGAAGCGAACTCTCCTGTCTTTTTCTCCCGAATTCTCTCCGAGAAATACTTCTCGTTAAAATGTTCTAAAAATTCCTCCCATGTAACCTCGTCATCTGGCAAGGTGGCTTCTACTGACTCCCACCATGCCCTTGCATCCTTCTCAAGTTGAAACGTTGCTAAAAGGACCTTATCTTGATCCAAGCATTGCATTACTCAGAAAATTCTTTCCATCTCCTTTGTCCAATCTTCTGCTATATCAGGATCAGGAGTTCCACTAAATCTAGGGGGATTGAGGCTCCGAAACTCACGATGTAACTCTCCAGCTCCACGATTAGATCCACCCTCGGCTACCCGCTGAAGAGCCTGAGTCAATCCTTGAACCGTCCTTTGCATCTCACGCCATTGGGCACGCTCAGCGGCCATTATTTATCTATCTAGTTCTACAAGACAGAAACAATCTCATGTAAGATTATCAAGTCATTCTCGTGAAATTTTATTAACCTATTATCATAAGCTTATCTTATTAGCATTTTAACTTCCATTTTTAGCTCTTAACCCAAGGTTCTACCCCATCTCACTGGGTACTTCTAAGATGACTGTCAAGGGAACTCGATCTAGGACTTAGACTTAATGACCTAGGACTTAGAAAGCCTAGGCTCTAATACCACAAACTGTCACGCCCCGAACCGATAGCAGCGGAACGTGTAGTTTGGAACGCGGCAGTGATACAGTCGTGAATAATCAGAGCATACAAAATTTAAACTGGACAAATGTGGGCCAAAACAACCTTCATTGAGAATCAAATATTCAATTACATACCTTGACTCAACTTACATAAGTGAATAAAGGACTCACTATTACATTCTAATAAAGAGAAAAGACTCAAATAACAGAAGAAGACTCAAGAAAATTAAAGACATCGACACTATTCTCCATGACGCTCAACACTCTGGCCCTTCCCCATCTGATGGACTATCTTCAATGTCGTTACCTGAAAAACGTTAAAGATACGCAGGTGAGCGATACGCTCAGTAGGAATTACATCTCTCATCAAACAGAATATAAGTGATTAACCAATTAACGGTTTCATGACGATGCAATGCATGTAACTAGAAAATCATGATGATCAACTATTAGGAAAGATGAATACTAAAGTCAAAGGCAGATACGAGATCAAGGGATATAGGGATGAATTCCCATGCAGAGTCAAGGATAAGTTATCAGAATATAACAAGGATAGATGCGCAGATGAACAGAACTTCAGAATTGGCCAGAATATAACAGAATTTCAATAAATATAAGCATAATTAAACATTCAAGCAGAATAACTACATTATCAGAACAACCGAACATCAGAATATTAGAATGACAGCATCTCCAGAACTCACAGAATTTGCTGAATAACAGATATAACAGAATATCAAAAATATAACAGATATACAGAATTTGGTGCAATGCCACACCCAGAAGTTTACCATGGTTTACAGAATTGGACTTCCGTCCTACCTGGCACTGAAAAGTCGCGGACCCAGAGCCCTTTAATATTTCGAAATCAGATATGGCCAAATACAGAGTCAAAGGGTTATGTTCTCGAAGAAGATTCCAAAGGAGTAGAGTGTCATGACTAACGGAAAACCAAAGTAACACGGATCAGATCCAGGGTTTTTAAGGTACAACTAACTCGGTTGCCTTGAGGGAATCCAAGGCTAGCGGAGACTTACGGAGGTCTCAATGACTAACTTGTCAGTCCGAAGGAACGGAATGTCCAACGGAGGACTCGTATGTCACCGAGAGTTGAGGTGAATAATGTGACCCGATCACGAAAAAGAGACTCCATCTACGGACGTGAGATGAGAGTGTCAAAAGACCCGAGGTATGGGTCAAAAACGGAAGAAAGCGGTGAGGAAATGCATACGTTAATCATAGAATTCATGTCCATCCTATTCTATAATTGATTACAATTAAATAAACTTATATTATTTAACGCCCGTGGGTGACGTCATTTGTTAATTAGCATCCTCTTGGGGAACGTTAATTTTCACGATTTTTAACTCAATTTATTTAACAAGAATTTACATTTATATCTATTTAATTGAATAAATTCAAAAACCTTCATTTAAAGGCACATTGATTTATTTAAAATAATTTAAGGAAATAGAATATATGATAATTAGGAGAAAAATACAATGATTCCAAAAATATATTTTTCATAATTTTCTGGTATATATTTTAATAAATATGGATTTTCAAAGATATCCATACATGATATATATATATATATATATATACATGTATTTATATATATATATATATTAATATGACGCCTACTAACATTGGCGTCAACTTTTAGAGTAACGACCGTGTTTAGGTCGTTATATTCAGAAAAATCGTATTTTCAAGCTTCCGGTTTCTGTACCTAACCATGTCGGAATCTAGCTTATAATATGTCAAAATGACCGGCTCGAAAAATTCTACCTAACCATATGTTCAAAATAATTTTTCGTTGAGAGACGGGGGATCTTACAATAGGGGGCACGAAAAATGGTGCAACCACTTTCACTACCTCGGTCTCCACCCCAATAGTATGCCCATAAATTTTCATGTGCAACGGAGACTCTGATACCTATGAACAAATTATTAAAGCGAAATCTCCATGACTAAACTTCTATAATTGATGACTGATTGTTGGTCGTTATTTCCAACGTCTAGGATGAACATTTTCATAAATCTTCACACAATTTGACGCCTCCGAGAGCGGGCGTCCATTCAATTTAGCGACATGGACAGGGTCGTCTTTTATTCTTCATAGCCAGATGATCATAGGTACGAGGAACTTTAGAATATTTCTAATATAAAACTAGAGAGATAGACAAATTGAGAAATATAACAGTAACTCACTAGTATGCTCATGCCTTGATTACCTTATCAGGATTTACAGTTATTGCATGTTAAACATACAAAATTATCAATTAACCTGTCAATTGACGCCTGTTCATCCGAAATTAAATCGCGACTTAAGAGAGGTCGTCTTACACTAAAAACGGGGTGTCTTTTACTAAGTCTTCACAGAAAACCAACGACCTATATGCATGCTCAGAGAAAACTCTAAGAAGAATCTACTGAATATAAACTCGACAAAACATGATGTATGTGATACCATCTTTATTAATTAGTTTAGCCATTAGAGAGAAAACCTACCTCGGAGTTTATCGGGTTTGACAGATGATGAGAAAGCTAAAGAAATCCGATACTCTGTTTTCCAACAGAGATAGTAGCAACACAAGAAGGGACGGTTGGAACGAAGCACAAGAGCAACAGCAACAGCAGTTTCCCTCGAAAGAATATAGAGAAATAAGAGCTTCCTATTGTTGCAGAACAAGACGAGCCGGAGGAAACGAAGACTCTGCTGCCTAAAATCCCTCTTGCCGTCGACGAGAGAAAACGTTCGTATATTGGCTCGAAGGGTGGGTATTTATGGGATTTTAGAGACCTGAAAAGGTTAGAGTTCGATTGGGGAAAAGCATTCCTAATGTTAATCCGATTTGCATTACAGTTCCCCTTACAATTCTTTCCGAAACACAACACTTCCTAATTTCAGTTAAATGGAAAAGACGACGTAGGTTGGGTCGTCCTTTTATAAATTGACGCCTATATCTAAAGTCTTTAATTTCATAAAATGCGCCTTCATCTGGGGCATGTTTATACTCCTTTTAATATTTGACGACTTAAACAAAGTCGTTTGTTTTAACCGATTACGTTTTTAATGTTAATTTAAAGAGTAACAATCTTTGGGGATTTTTATCTTTTTTATTTAATGGGATATCGACATGAAATTTTATGGGTATACATTTTCCATTTTTCTCTATTTTTCTATATAATTAGTTTTATCAAATTCTTTTAATATAAAAAGTGGCACTATTCACTATTACTATTCACTAAATAAACTAACGACTCGTGTTAAGTCGTTGGTTTTCAAAGAAACGCCCATGGATCAAGGCGTTAATTTCATTTGCACCTTTTAATACCACCTACAAAAGACCGAAATTGGTTATATACTCATTATTTTATCTTTTACGTATATTTAATGTATTAAATCTTATTAATACACCTTATTCCTTCAACTAAAAATATAATATAATAAATATGAAATAATAAATTTTATAAATTATTAATAAAATCTAAATTAACATGTTCTCCAAGATTTAATTATTATTAAATAAATAAAATACGATATGACTTTAAAAGCCTACTTAAAATGGCTCTTTATTCATAATCCCTTAAAATTTAAGGGTAGGGTCTATAAGATCTTTTTGTAAGGCCCATTTGGAAATCTCGGGGTCATATATACAAGGTCTGGCCCTGATTATCTATTGGTTTTAAATTTATTTAGTTTTTTTTTAGTCCTTAAATTTACCAGGGTTGCTACATCCTCCCCCACTTAGAGAATTTGGTCCCCAAATTCACATGACATGCAATTCCAAAATAGGGTTATCTCATTCTATCCTCAAGGAAATCACTAATGGTTTTAAGATTAAGGGTTACCTCCAGCTATTTTATTGTCAGTCGGTTCGATTTGTCTTATTGCTTGCAATTGTACTTGATGTCGACTATTTGCCTGCTGAGGTTGATCTTTAGAAATTGGACAGTCAGCTACCTTATGTTCTTGGCTTCCACATCGAAAACAAGCTCCGTTCTTCCAGTGACACTTCTTGGATTGATGACCCTCATTCCCACAATGCTTGCACTTCTCTCCTTTAGGCTTCTTGCCATTCGAAACTCCATCCTCATTATTGGGCCTTTTGTTGCCATTATCTACCTTCTTCTTTTCTATTCTAGCCTTGACCTTGTCAGATAATTCCATGGCATCTTCCAATAACTGCGCTCTTTTCACCATCTCCGCATAAGTTTGTATATCTAACGGCGCCAATTGGGGGATGTACTGGATCCTTAAACCATTCATAAACCTTTTTGCTTTCATCTTCCCCGTTGATATTAAGTGAGGTGCATATCTAGACAGCCGCGAGAATTGAGCCTCGTACTCGGCCACGGTCATGCTTCTCTGTTTGAGTGAAGCGAACTCTCCTGCCTTTTTCTCCCGAATTCTCTCCGAGAAATACTTCTCGTTAAAATGTTCTAAAAATTCCTCCCATGTAACCTCGTCATCTGGCAAGGTGGCTTCTACTGACTCCCACCATGCCCTTGCATCCTTCTCAAGTTGAAACGTTGCTAAAAGGACCTTTTCTGGTGGGTCCAAACAGATCCATGTGAACAAGTTCAAGAGGTCTAGAAGATTGATTTTCTATTCTAGATTTAAATGACTTCCTAGTGTGCTTACCTTGAGTGCATGCATCACAAACTTTGTCATTTTGTTTAAATGAGACATCAGGCAAACCGTTTACCATGCTGAATTTTGCTAACTTATGCATGACACTATAGCTAGCATGTCCTAGTCTACGATGCCATAGCCAAGCCAGCTCACTTTTGTTCACAGAAAGACAGAGATTATTATGAGCAGGATCATCTAAGTCTACCATGTACATGTTGTTTATTCTTTTTCCAATGAACTTTACATTTTCAGAATGCATTTCAAGAATGGTGCATACATGAGAATCAAACACAACCTTGTGTCCCCTGTCACACAGTTGGCTTATACTAAGAAGATTATATTCTAGTCCTTCAACAAGTAGCACATCATCAGTAGAGTTCAAGGGATTTTTGCCAACTTTACCTTTTCCAATAATTTTGCCTTTATTGTTGCCCCCAAACGTGACATGCCCTCCTTGTTTCTCAACCAAGAAACAAAATTTTGCCTTATCGCCCGTCATATGCCTTGAGCAGCCGCTGTCAAGATACCATCTGTTGTGTACAGCTGCAAGGCACTCCTGCAATTCACATCAAACGAGGGATTTTGGAACCCAAATATACTTGGGTCCCATCAGACCATATGATCCTGTCAAGTAACACAACATACTTTTGGGAATCCATATATGTTGTTTTGGAGGTTTTTGAGATGTGGAGTTCATAGGTTTGAGAATTTTCTTATTAGGTTGAGGTACCCTTCGGAATGAATTCTCTGAACCAGTTCTGTTGTTAAAGAAGTGTGAATTTTTATTCTTGTTTCCACTCCAATGATTATTATGAATCCAAGAAGCACTGGGGAACCTAGGACGAGAAGCTCTAGTTGAATATTTAATTCCGGATGGAATGAAGCTTTGCTGCGTAGACCCTCTTGCACGGCTGCATTGACCCATCCACTCAAACCCCATGTCATATGGGTTCCGGTACGCAGGGTGCGTTGACGCACTGTAGTGACTGCGTCGACTCATTCTCTTGTTTCTGAAGGGATACCCATTCTGGAGGGGTATGTGCATTGACGCAGTATAGACATTGCGTTGACGCGGCCAGTGGTTTGTTTTAGCCTTATTTCTGTAGAAGCCCTTAGACATAGGTTGAGTAGACGCAGGATGGCCAGTGCGTTGACGCGGCTGTCTTGTGCCAATCTAATGACTCTTTGAATTTCCATAAGCTTGATGCTGGGTATGTACTAGGGTCCATGGGTTGATTTGAGGTTTTACTTCCAGACTTAGGCATATTTGTGTGGTGATTGGTATTCAAGGTAGCATTCATTTTCTCTTTTCCCTTTTCTTTTTTGGTTTCATCTGTCTGTTTTACTTCTTCTTGATTTTTCTCATGGGGCTTCACTACAGCCATTGGGTTTTGCTCAGATGTGCCCTATTCTGGAACAAAGGTTATTAGTCTTATCCCTATATTCTTCTTTTTAGTTGGATTATATCCAAGTCCTTCTTTTCCAAAATTACTTTTTATTCCCATAACAGCTTCTAGGTTATTTTTGCCTTGTGTAAATTTCTCAAGGGAGGCTTGTTTATTTAAGTTTTCATCTTCCAGTCTCTTCAAGTTTTCTTAGAGTTGTAGATTTACTCCTTGAATGGCTTCATATTTTTCTTCAGCCATTTTTACATCACTCTCCAATTTTTGCATTCTGAGTTTCAGGTCATCATGCACTTTCAGTAAAAATTCATTTTCTCTTTTCATCTCTATCAATTGATCTTTACACAGATCACTTTCAGCAAGAGACTTTCTTAGATGAGTAATTTCAGCTTCTAAGCACATGATTTTCTCATTCAAGGAATTATCTTGACTAGTCAAAATTTTCTTCTTCTTCAGTGATTTATTTTCTTTCTTCACATAATCATACTTATCTAGCAATTCATTAAATGCTTCTTCCCAATCACTGCAAGAAAAGTTTTCAAAAGAGGAGGTTATCTCATCCTGATCATCTCCCTTAGCCATAAAGCATAGCTTAACATCACTTTCTTCTTCAGAGGTACTCTCTTCTTCATCTTCATTTTTCTCCTCGTCACTCCAAGTACTCATCATAGCCTTTGGCTTCTTGTTCTTCCATTTGGTTGGACTTTCTTCACATTCTCTAGACATTCAGATTTGATATGACCTTGTTTCCTGCATTTGTAACAAACAACCTTGTCAGATTTCTTAGAATTCTCTGATTTGAATTTTGAACTCTTTCTTACCTGTGGTCTTCTGTTCCTTATAACTTTACCTTCCTTCCTTAGAAACTTCCTAAATTTGCTGGTGAGCATTGTTATCTCACCTAAGTCATCATCTGAGGTAGATGACTGACTGTCATCTGAACTCTCCTTGCTGCTAGGACCAACCTTCAATGCAAGTGGCTTCTTCTTTTTCACATCCTCATCAGTTCTTTTGAAATTCAGCTCGTAAGCCATCAGTGATCCAATAAGCTCATCAGGGGTAGTGGTAGGAAGGTTCCTAGATTCCTCAACAACCGTGGCCTTGGTGTCCCAAATTGGAGTTAGGGATCTAAGAATTTTCCTTTACCAGTTCATAATCACTGTAAACCTTTCCCAGACCTTTAAGACCATTCACTAATAGAGTTAGCCTAGCATACATTTCAGATATATTTTCCTATGGCTTCATTCTAAAAGCTCCATACTCAGAAATTAACATATTAGCTTTTGTCTCTCTTACCTCTGACGTACCTTCATAGATGACTTCAAGTCTGTCCCACATTTCCTTGGCACTGGCACATGAGGACACTCGTGAAAACTCCTTAGAATGCAATGAGCATTGCATGATATTCATAGCTTGCCAATTGATGTTGGACTTCCGAATCTGCTCTTTTACCCACAGTTCTTCATCTCCTTCTAACTGATAGGGTCCTTTGCTCACGACTCTCCAAATCTCATGGTCCTGACATCTCAGAAATACCTGCATCCGATTTTTCCAGTAAGCATAATTAGTGCCATCAAAGAAGGGTGGCATATTCACTGCATACCCTTCAGGCGTGAGCCCCTTGTTTTCCATTCCACTAAATCTCTCTGGGTTGTGAGACCCTTGACAAGAGAGCCAAGCTTTGATACCACGTGTTGGATTAAGTGGATGGTCAAACTAGAGGGGGAGGGGATGAATAGGTTGACCCTTTTTAATTTTTGTGAAATATCACACTGAACTTTTAAGTAGCAGAATACTAATTCAAAATGCAGTAAGCTGAAAGTGTAGAGATCGAACCTAATTAATCATCTAACGACACACAGATTTGCAAGAGATAGCAACCCATAAGTGAACACAGATTTTTATGGTGGTTCGGTCTCCCTATGGAGACCTACGTCCACCCCTCACTAAATCAGTGAGGATCCCTGCTGAGCCTTACAGCTTAGCTAAACCGAGGCACAATCCCCTCGACAACGCTGAGCACTACAGCTTGGCTAACAAGAGGAACATATCCTCTTAACCAGTTACCCGCTGACAAACAGCTTGAGGGCGTACAAGCCCAAACCCCTTGATCCAAGCACACCCCGCTGGATCAATTCCCCTCCCTCTACTCAAACTAGTACGAGGAAGAATTACAGTAATAAAATTCAAGTTGAAATGAAAAATAAGAAACGAAATCACTGGAAGATGAAAGAAGGAGCCTCAGATCTGGGACGGTGCTGATTCTCGAGTCTCAAACTTAAAGATCTGAGAGAAGAGGCGATGATGATCAACTGGCTTTCACTTCCTGGATTGTAGATGAGCTTGCGATGATCAAAAGCTAATAGACTTCCTCTGATCTTCAGAGGATGCAACAGCACGTAGGAGGAAGACGATGATACAGGCGATTCTTCTCAAGAGCTTCTTCTCTGCTCTTGTTCGACTACTGCTCCTCCAACTTCCGTCTCCCGCTCTCTCCCAGATTCACGTGAATATTCCTCTTGTGGGCCCCAACCAGATTTTCTGGTTAGCCCAATGATTGTTCTCCTTAGAGGCTTCTGGAATCGCGAGGGAAAAAGAGAGCGCATGCTCTTTTAGATGATGTGGCATCTAACGTCAATTACGGCTGGGGTCCACCTAATAATCACTTGATGCGATTCAGATGGCGTCAACTCATTGTGACTAAGGGGTTGACGCAGCCTTGAAATGCCCACATAGCCTTTCGTACATAGACCGGATGCGTTGACGCATAGGGTGCATGTGTCAACCCACTAGGTTGACCCCGAACACTCTTTTATCTCAAACATGAGCTGATGCGTCGACGCTGCGATGTTGTGACGTTGACGCACTGAGCTATGCCAGTGATTAATGCTTCTGCCTCTTGAACTGATGCGTAGACGCAATCAGCATCCGGTGTAGATCTTATTTTTTCCTTGCATTCAAGAATAAAGCAGATACATGTGTTAATGAATCAAGGGTTAATTCATCAGTTTTGTTAAACTCAACACAAACATCTCATGGTTGTCATCATCAAAACCAGGGGCACAACAAGTTCAATGTACTTACACACACCTTTCTATACCTTCGGAGCTTTCCCACTCTTGGGAGGCCTCTCAGACTCCAAGTGGTATTAGGTTTACCCAGTATCTGGAGTCTGGGTCGTCACAGATACAGTACATGTCTAGGTTTATAGAGCAGGGTTGATACGCTCCCCACGTCATGGCGGATGGGAGGTCGAAGGCTTGGTAGTTTGCCAGAGGTTTGAGACCCGAGCTCAGACACGCTGTGATTACAAGCTGTAGTGTGGATTTGGAGTCAGCATATCCGGTGGTGGCAGATTTAGAGAAGGATCTGTGGAGGACCTAGGAATGGACCAAGGCTGGTCAGTCTCAGTCCGATCGTGGGCAACAGAGGTCAGTGCAGCAGGAGAGTACCTTTCAGCATCATTTTGGCAGATTCGGACCGACGCCTTCTGCGCCAGTGGCATCGGGCTTATCATCTTTCGATTCGAGGCTCAAGAAGATGTTCATGAGAGGTTTTGGTAGGAGACATTAGGTCCGGCAGGAGCCGAGGCAGTCGTCGGTAGGTAGTGTGCATCAGCCCTCCCCACTCCAGCGGCAGGGTTCAGCGGGTGGTCAGCAAGGACTGTGTCAGCGATGCGGTGACTTTCATCCGGGCAGGCAGTGCTCGGTACCTTTGACGTGTTACCGGTGTAGTCAGTTGGGGCACATGGCTCGTGAGTGTTCTCAGAGATCACGCCAGTCCTTCCACTTTCAGCCACAATAGCAGCAGCATGCCCAACAACCACTGTAATGCCCTGGGTTTTTCGGATCTGGATCCGTATGTTTCAGATCACTTTTCGTGGGTTGTGGATCCTGTCCGATTGAGCTTCGGACTATTTTTACTGGATGGTCGGACCCATTGGCGGTGTGCCCGTGAGTTTCCTTGGGTCCGTGGTGTTCTTAGGAGCACGTCAGTATTTTTATGGAATTTTCGGAGCGCCTTTGTGGGTCCCGGGTTGCGTTTTAGGTTTTACGCGTGTTTTCCATCTATCGGACCTTCGGAACCCCGTACAGGGTGAACCGTTGCGTTCTCCGACACCGGGACGTTACCACGGTGACCAGCATGTTCCGAGGATCGCGAGGGTATATTTTTATATTTTTTCATATTTTTCAAAAAATCTGGATTTTCAATATAACCCCAATTTCTTTTTCCTTTTCCTATTCTTTTTCTTTTTCTTCTTCCTCCTTCCTCCCTCCCGTGAGCGACCGGTGCACCTCTCCCATGGACGCGGCGGCGTACTCCCCTCTGGCTGCAGACGGTGGTGGGTGACGGCGCGGCGACGGCGGTGGCGGCGTGCATGGTTCGTGAGAAGCTCGGGAGGAACGAGGGTTTCACGGCGTTTCTTCGTGGATCGGCGTCCACGACGCGTCGTTTCTTCGGTGGAGGTAGGGAGATGGACCCTTAGCTCGTGCATTTCATTTTCTGCGAGTTTTGTAGGCCGTGGTGAGCCGAGCGGGCTATTTGGGGCGTTTTGGGAAAAATCATGTTTTTAGGGCTTATGTGTCGATCTGCCGTTTGATCGCGTTTCGGACCGATTTGGGGTCGTAGATGCATGCTAGGGGTTTCGGGGGAGCTTCGCCCTTGTTTTCCCCATCATCCGTGGATGATCGAAGCGTGGAATGGGTTTTTGGGAATGTTCTCGCCGTCCCGTTCTCCGGTGAGTGTAGCGGTCCTTCCAGAGACCGCCACACTCACTGGCAGCCCAAGGTAGGCGTGCCAGAGACCATGGCGGCCTAAGCTGGGTGCGCCACTTGTTACTATTTTGTCGGTAGGGGTTTCTGTCGTATGGCGGCCGCACGATAAATCGCCAGACTAGGTGGCGACCGAGACTTCAACCGCTAGTCCATTTTGATCGTTGTGCCTCGGAGCACGTGCTTTTTGACCGATTGGCAATCTTGCGCCCCTGGCGGCCGTAGGTTCGACCGCCAGAGGGATTGTGGCAGACCAGAGTTGGGCCTTTAGAAGCCGTGTGGCGGTCTGGGTAGGACCGCCAGGCCCTGTGTGATTCATCTTCTGGCGGGCCAAGGGTGGAGCGCCAGAGTCCCTATAGCGGACCAGAGTTGGACCGCTAGAGCCTGTAGTGGCCCAAGGTTGGACCGCCAGGCTCTGGGCTGCACTGAGTGGGTTGCAGTCCCGTTTCTCTTCGACCGTGGTTTCTGTGAGTTGCGGTCGGCCCCGTGAGTCGTCGCTTCGTGGTTTTAGACTAGGGGAGTAGGCCAGATTGATGGCTTAGTATCGTCGCATGCAACGGTCTTGACTTCGAGTCTCGTGACTCAGGGACCGTTGAGTTTGTTAGGTCTAAAGGACAGTCCAGAGTCCAGTGGCTCGATGCCACTTAGTTCTTCTCGACTTTCACACAGGGTGCATGCGTGTTCTCGGAGTTTCTCATTGGAGAGTGGTCAGACCAGTGACTCCCCACTAGTCGTAGCCTTCCGACACGCGAGTGGTCCCACTAGGGGGTGGTGGTGAGGCTACCCTGAGAGATGATTTTAGACTGGTTTCCGTCGGGACCCACGTCTACCAGCCAGAGTCCGGCTGAGGGGAAAACCAGTCAGAGGGCCGGACCAGAGACTCACAGTCTGTGTGTGGACACGTGGTTGGGGGCGGTTGGACCCGCGCTGACGAGCGCGACCCCAGCTAGTCACTTGCTTTGTGGTTAGTAGTACGGTGTCTCCGTTCCGCTAGGGGTCGAGGGGGACACCTGAGGCGCGGTCTAAGACGTCAGTGGACGCATCCGTCCTTGCTTCTGGTGGGCAGGTACTCTTGTCACGTGAGACGTGACTCTGCTTTTGTCGGGTTCCGTTTCTTGTCAGCGAGACAAGGTTTTTTGGACCGACCGGTGTTTGCGAGTTAGTGGCCAAGGTGCTAGTAGCTTTACCGAGGTTGCGTCTTGTTGTGCGGTGCCCGCAACCAGGTGGTCGGGGTTGCACCTTGGATAGCGTGTCCAGGTTGGCCTCATCCTGGGAGACAGGCCTCTACGGCGGGGTTGCCGTGGGTTTTTACCTTGGTGAGTGGTGTTAGTGTGGTCTGGTTCTCTATTGTGAGAATGTGATTTCTCTTTCTGCTTGACCGGTATAGTAGGAGTAGTTGTAGTGCTGAGTTTTGACCGGCCACCATGTTTACTGTTCCTGCTGCTACTGTTGTTCTTGTAGTTACTGCTTTCCGTGCCACTGTTGTTCTCAGTTGGGGTTCCTTGGGATCCCTACTGAGCCAGTGACAGGAGGCTCACCCCTGCATCTCAAGTGCGGCGGTGCTTCCTCGAGGTTCGAGGGTGCTGTTCGGAGGTTCTCAGTTGGCAGCTCACCGGGCCGAGTGTTCACTTGGCATGTGGTACGTTTGACTGCTTAGACTATACTTTCTGTTGGACTAGACTCTGTTGTAGTATTTGTTTATTTATTTCTGTTAATTGTTGAATTATCTTGCCTTATTTCCTGTTTCTTTGTACCTCCACACTCCTTTTAGCCCTTCCGAGCCCTCCCGACTCGTGGGCGGCGGGCCATGATTCGAATGGTATCGGGCTCCTCCCGATATCCGGATTTTGGGTCGCCACTGTTGGTATCAGAGCAGTGGTTGTGGACGTACATAAGAATTTGAAACATTGCAGTGATCAGAGTCCATAAGGTCCAATACAGTCGACAGCCGGCATAGGGTTTTGTGGTTATTTTCCGCTTGGTTTCTCGCTTGAGGGCTTGAGTGTGACGACCCGGATCCCGGATACCAGATATACCCGATAGGAGTATCGAATACACCTGATACCACTTGGAACCCGTGAAGCCTCCCAAGAGAGGTAAAGCTCTGAAGGGAAAAGGATTGTCGTGTAGTACATTGAAGCCACAGAGATATAACAGTGAGCAATTAAATTTCATTAGATCGGTTTGCTAAAATAGCGGAAATAAAATTACTTTTTAATCAACAGTTTAAATTTAATAATTATATACCAGAGTCAAGTCCAAAGCTAAAGACAGCAAGTCTAGCAGTACAATCGACAAAAAAGAAAAGACGTACCTTGAAAGTCGGGGGAAGCCCGACGAAGGTACCAGCTGGCAGCTACGAACTCGAACACCATGAACCGCACGGAAGCAGAGCGAAGACGACCCACCTGAAAAGTAGGGGTGAGCCTCGTGTCACTGGCTCAGTAGGGGTCACGCGGATGCTCACTGAAAAACACGCCGTAACACGGGACAACAGAAACAACAGGTGTAGTAAAATTGGAAATCTACACTATAAAGCTGTAAAGCTACGCTAAAAAGCAGTAAAAGAACAGACGGGAGCCGGAGTAGGGAGCAGCTAGGAAGAGGGGAAGAACCCGTACCAGACAAGCGGCTGCCGAACTAATCTCGGCACCCCAAACTACTCCAAGCAGGAACAGGAAGGCGACTCTGAGCTGACGAAGTTAGGAGTTGGCCTATCTGTCGACGCCGCAAGGGACCTGCGAAGTAGACAAAAACCTTAGGAAAACCTAGACAGACAACAGACACAGACGACACGACTAGAATGTCTTGCACACTGCCCCACACATGACTAGAACGTCATACATTTGACAGGACATTGACCTCGAGTACAGCCACGAGAGGGCTAACCCGAAAGGTCATGATGCACAAGAAACGCAAAGAGAACTGCGAAGAGTCACGTGCCATGTGACTGGTGTGCCCCACACTAGAAGAACAGCCAGCTGCGTCCCCTGACGTCTTATGCTGCGCCTACGAGCATCTCATCTACTATGCCCAAGTCAGGCAGAGACTAAGACACTGTCAGAACCAAAACAGTAACCACAGTCGCGAGTGACTAGTCAGGGTCACGCCCGTCGACGTGAGTCCAAAGCCCCTGACCACGTGTGCACACACTGGCCCACTGCCTAAGCCAGGCCTCTAGCTAGTATTCCCCCTCCGAAGGACGCTACGGTTGGACCGAGGGCCCACAGAACTAGCTTAAGAACCGTAAACCGGGAAAGTGCCCCGCTACAGGAGCCGTCACGTTGTAACGTGACGTAAGGCTACGACTAGTGAAGGCTCACATGACACGAAGACTCAAAACACGAGTGCAGAAGTACAGACATGCAAGAGAGCACTATCACACATACTTCGAAGCACCAATGGCAGCACAGCCACTGCTGACAAATTCAGGACAAGGCAACTAGACCTACTCACGTAACGATCCTTGAGTCGGATGACTCGGAGGCAAGATCGTCACACACAGCAGAACAAGTTGCCAATCGGTCTAATCCTAACCCAGAGAAAACGACGCTGTCGAAGGAAACGACACGCGGAGACCTGAAGGAACACCGAGGACCCTCAGCACACCTGGACATGTCGACCGAGGTAGGATGATACCTCACTGCAGCCAGAACCATGTCTCGAACTGGACAGAACCGTCGAGACACACACAAGGTTACCTGTCAACCACTGGGTGACCCCAGGTTGACCGGAGCCAAACAATTATGATTCGACAATAGGAAAGAAAATCCTACTACAAGCAAGAAAAGTCCTGACTGTCTCATGACGTGGTCTTAGTCCTCATAGAATGTCAGGAGACATCCACGGGAAAGCTGGCAGACCACAAGGACAAGCCAAAATAAACAGAAACACCGGAGGACGACACTCTGGGTAAAGCGAATCGTCACTCTACCGTTAGGCAGACCCGACAGTCAAGGAAAAGTCGTTACGCGACAAGGGACAAGGACGCTGGCAATTCTAGATTGAGTCGTTAGGGAACCGTCGCAGTCAGGGAAGAGACCGAACCCAGTCACCTGAATCGACTGATCTAGAGCACTACCGACACACAGACACCGCCTAGAACATAAACCTAAGACAGACCGACACACGGACGGACACAGAACAGAACAGGCCATCACGGCCAACAACAGGACTGTAACGGCCTACTATAGGCGCGTTACACGCTCTGACGCACCTAGATTGGGCCGTCAGGGCCAACGGACCTAAGCCTAAGACTCGAACAAACAGCATGTAACGGTCCAATATGGACGCGTTACAGCACCCTAGCGCATGGAGGTTGGGCCGTTAGAGCCAACCGACATAGCCAGTCAAACTCGGTCAAACAACATGTAACGGTCTAAGGAAGGCGCGTTACTAGGCTCTGACGCACAAGGGATGGGCCGTCAGAGAAAACTGATAGACACGGTCTTCAAGAAACGCCCAGGCTGTGACGCACCAACATAGGCGCGTCAGAGTCATGTGGCGGTCCTGCATTGGGCCGTCACACTGACCCAGCCTCGAAGAACCGAAACGACCAACGGCTGTGGCGGTCTATCGTAGGGCCGTCAGAGACCTCTGACGGTCACTGGAACGACCGCTACACTGTCACGACGGGAAAAATAGTGGAATGACCGAATCGACCCATTCCACGCCCCATTCACACCGACGCGCAAGGGAAACAAAGCCTCACGACGAAAAACAACTTCTGGAAGCTAAAAAGTCCAAATGCACGCATTAAATCGTGAGATCGGGGTGATTCCGACGAATCGATCCTAAACGAGTCACCGAGCTTCCCAGACTCCTACCGGCCCCGAATGACGACCAAAGACTATGAAACTTACGTGAATGGGATCCAGACATCCCATCGGTCATTTTGACACTAACTATGCTAAGAATGGTTGCCATTTTCTGGCGAACCCTCCAAACCACGAAAATGATGGTTTTGCTAGAACTGGCCCGATCTAGCCCGTTCGAGCACCAAACCACACACACAAGCAGGGAAAACGTGTAGTGGAAAGTGGCGATCCATCTCCCTAACTCCACCGAAGTAACCGAGCACCGAGGCGACTAAACCGCGCCGAAAACCACAACGCGAACTCAATCACCGGCTTTGAATCCACCGTTCGGGATCGCACCAAAACCAACCCGATCCTCGCTCCATTACGCGTCTTAGTAGCTTCCCGACGTCGTCAGCTCACCCACGAACCCCTCCATCTGTAGCCGGAGGCGAAGAGGCGAGAGAACGAGAGAGAATGGGAGAGAGAGAGAGTGAGCGCGAGTGAGAGGAGAGAGAGGAAGGGGGGGTTAAATAAAAAGGAAATTAGAAATTTTTCTAATTTTTGAAAATTCGTAAATTGCGGCGAAAATGCACTAATTCAGATAAATACGCAAAAATAGCCGAAACGATCCTCGCGAAGAGTACATCGCAACTGTATCGTCCGCGAGTCGAAGAATTGAGAAATAAACTCACCGTAGGGTTTCGTAACTAGTACGAGAGAAAAACCCACACGGATCGTAAAACTCAACTCAGGAGCTACAAAAGCGATCTGAAACTCTCCAAAAAGGATCCGAAAGACCTAATAATGATCCAATAAAGATCCAGGGCATTACATTCTCCCCTCCTTTAAGAAATTTCATCCTCAAAATTTAAGGACTAGCAAAGGAGAAATAGGGAAGAACAACCCCAAGACACAACTTGAAACAGTGCGAATCACGAGAAAACACAATTCAGAGGAACACCGTCAGACCATGATCACGAGTACACGCTCAAGATTGAGCACGACACAAGTGAACTTGAGTCCGACACCTCCGAAATTAGGCAACGTCGCTTACGTCTCACAGGAAAAGAGACACGACTGCCACAACAACAGATACCGAGAAAAATAAAACGGCAGACACATCAAGCAGCAGCTTAAACAGAGAAACATAGTCCTCTCAGCTGACAGCTTGACAACATTATCGGCTCCAGTGTCAAAGGCAACCACGAAAGCCTGGCACATAGGACACCAACGACAGATTCACGGAAAACAACGGCAAGACAACATCACCAGACCACGGGCACAATCAAGTCAGTCCTCACTCATATATTACATCTGATCGAGTCGCAAGCTAACTCTACCAGGAGGAAAGAGTATAGCAAAGCTAACCGACAAGAGTTGGTCCAAAAAGTGCCAATGATAGACAGACAAAATCATAGAGAAACAACACTTACAAAAATAACAACGGCAGCACTCGCAGGATTCCGACTCCGTACAGGACACAGAACCACGGAACACAACTGTAAGCTGGGTCACATCAAGACACAACAACAGCTGATCACACGACTACAGGGGACGAGTCATGCATCGAGCAGCTCACCAAGAATAGACCCACGATAACGAGAAACGACAATCTCGGGGAATGCATCTCAAGGACTACGAGGACGCCTCGAGAACACAACACCCAAGAGAGAAAACAGAGGGGCAGAGGGTACTCAATCAGCAAGAAGGCCGACAAATTCCCCAACACTCACAAATGCCGATGCCAACACCAGAAAAATTACCAGCAATAGCACGGCAGCAGACAACATTAAGGCATAAGGAGCCAAGATGAAGTCACATCGAGAAGAAGCAATTCTCTCGACCAGCCAAAATCTTACGAAAAGATCCTCGAAATGTGGGTTATCAGCCCACACGCTTCCGCTGCACACTCATCCAACGCACACAGGCACCAGAAAAAAATATCTCGGTATTCGCATCCCAGCACAGGCTAGGCGCCATCACAATCCATGAAAATCGCAATGTAGCACGCCACGAGTACTGATCCTGCGACCGACCGATCAGAAAAAGCCTAAGTGCAAGGAAAGGAGTATCAGCTTCAGCACAAAGCCTAAAGAAAATGCTAATCTCAGCTTACCTTTACGTCCTGAAATGATTAATGAGCCCTCACAACACATCGGCCGCTGGACACGGCACGACGAATACGGTACACCACATCTCTCGACACAGAGATTAGGTCCAAAGCCAAGCAACCGTAAAGCAAGGAAAAGATCAGGCTCAGAACAAAGCTGTCCACACTTAAGTAGATACAGGACAAAGGCATCACTAAGGCAGCAATTCCAAGGCTAACCTCGAAAAGACTCCACCAGACGGGGTGAGAAACATCAAGCTCGATCAACAAAAGCTCACCAGGAAGGGAAAATCCTAGGTTCGCCTGAGCATCTTCTCAATCAAGGAATCTAATCGAGCACTTCATCATAAGCGAAACACATCAGGATTTGAACAGACTTAGGCTGGGACGACCAAAACAACGTGAGAACGTGTACGGCCATCAGACCAACGCTAAGAGTCAACAGCAACCTGAACAACTTACGAGAAAATCTCGAACAAAGTACTACAGATTCGAGCCTTTTGGCGAACGCTACCAAGTACAACATGATCGAGACAAACATTACAACGGAAAAGAAACACCTCGTAACATCTTGACGATAGCAGGACCATCGCGTACAGTGCTAGGACAGCACGGACAAGACAACATGCAGAAAATGAAGCGATACAGAATCGCGAAACCTAACGCCAGCAAATTCCACCAGCCTTCAGCTGGCCGACTGTACAGGACTTTCAAGACTCTGGTGACTGTATATCTCGGATTCCCATGTACTTCACACAACAATGCTCTGATACCAACTGTGATGACCCGGATCCCGGATACCATATATACCCGATAGGAGTATCGAATACACCTGATACCACTTGGAACCCGTGAAGCCTCCCAAGAGCGGTAAAGCTCCGAAGGGAAAAGGATTGTTGTGTAGTACATTGAAGCCACAGAGATATAACAATGAGCAATTAAATTTCATTAGATCGGTTTACTAAAATAGCGGAAATAAAATTACTTTTTAATTAACAGTTTAAATCTAATAATTATATATCAGAGTCAAGTCCAAAGCTAAAGACAACAAGTCTAGCAGTACAGTCCAAAAAAAAGAAAAGACGTACCCTAAAAATCGGGGGAAGCCCGACGAAGGTACCAGCTGGCAGCTACGAACTTGAACGCCAGGAACCATACGGAAGCAGAGCGAAGACGACCCACCTGAAAAGCAGGGGTGACCCTCGTGTCACCGGCTCAGTAGGGGTCACGCGGATCCCCACTAAAAAACACGCAGTAACACGGGACAACAGAAACAACATGTGTAGTAAAACTGGAAATCTACACTACAAAGCTGTAAAGCTATGCTAAAAAGCAGTAAAAGAACAGATGGGAGCCGGAGTAGGGAGCAACTAGGAAGAGGGGAAGAACCCGTACCAGACAAGCGGCTGCCGAACTAACCTCGGCACCCCAAACTACTCCAAGCAGCAACAGGAAGGCGACTCTGAGCTGACGAAGTTAGGAGTTGCCCTATCTGTCGACGTCGCAAGGGACCTACAAAATAGGCAAAAAGCCTAGGAAAACATAAACATAGAACAGACACAGACAACACGACTAGAATGTCGTGCACACTGCCCCACACATGACTAGAACGTCATGCATATGATAGGACACTGACATCGAGTACGGCCACGAGAGGGCTAACCCGGAAGGTCACGATGCATAAGAAACGTGAAGAGAACTGCGAAGAGTCACGTGCCACGTGACTGGTGTGCCCCACACTAGAAGAACAGCCAGCTGCGTCCACTAACGTCTTATGCTGTGCCTACGAGCATCTCGTCTACTATGCCCAAGTCAGGCAGAGACTAAGACACTGTCAGAACCAAAATAGTAACCACACTCGCGAGTGACTAGTTAGGGTCACGCCCGTCGACGTGAGTCCAAAGCCCCTGACCACGTGTGCACACACTGGCCCACTGCCTAAGCCAGGCCTCTAGCTAGTATTCCCCCTCCGAAGGACGCTACGGTTGGACCGGGGGCACACAGAACTAGATTAAGAACCGTCAACTGGGAAAGTGCCCCACTACAAGAGCCGTCACATCATAACGTGACGTAAGGCTATGACTAGTGAAGGCTCACATGACACGAAGACTCAAAACACGAGTGCAGAAGTACAGACATGCAAGAGCACTATCACACATACTTCGAAGCACCAATGGCAGCACCGCCACTACTGACAAATTCAGGACAAGGCAACTAGACCTACTCACGTAATGATCCTTGAGTCGGATGACTCGAAGGCAAGATCGTCACACACAGCAGAGCAAGTTGCCAATCGGTCTAATCCTAACCCAGAGAAAATGACGCTGTCGAAGGAAACGACACGCGGAGACCTGAGGGAACACCGAGGACCCTCAGCACACCTGGACACGCAGACTGAGGTAGGATGATACCTCACTGCAGCCAGAACCATGTCTCAAACTGGATAGAACTGTCGAGACACACACAAAGTTACCTGTCAACCACTGGGTGATCCTAGGATGACCGGAACCAAACAATGATGATTCGACAATAGGAAAGAAAATCCTACTACAAAAGAGGAAACTCCTGACTGTCTCATGACGTGGTCTTAGTCCTCATAGAATGTCAGGAGACATCCACGAGAAAGCAGGCAGACCACAAGGACAAGCTAAAACAAACAGAAACACCAGAGGACGACACTCTGGGCAAAGCGAATCATCGCTCAACCGCTAGGCAGACCCGGCAGTCAAGGAAAAGTCGCTACGCGACCAGGGACAAGGACGCTGGTAGTTCTAGATTGAGTCGTTAGGGAACCGTCGCAGTCAGGGAAGAGATCGCACCCAGTCACCTGAACTGACCGATCTAGAGCACTACCGACACACAGACACCGCCCTAGAACATAAACCTAAGACAGACCGACACACAGACGGACACAGAACAGAACATGCCATCACGGCCAACAACAGGACTGTAACGGCCTACTATAGGCACGTTACACGCTCTGACGCACCTAGATTGGGCCGTCAGGGCCAACGGACCTAAGCCCAAGACTCGAACGAACAGCATGTAACGGTCCAATATGGACGCATTACAGCACCCTGGTGCATGGAGGTTGGGCCGTTAGAGCCAACCGACATAGCCAGTCAAACTCGGTCAACCAACATGTGATGGTCTAAAGAAGGCGCGTTACTAGGGTTTGATGCACAAGGGATGGGCCGTCAGAGAAAATCGACAGACACGGTCTTCGAGAAATGCCCAGGCTGTGACGCACCAACATAGGTGCGTCAGAGTCATGTGACGGTCCTGCATTGGGCCGTCACACTGACCCAGCCTCGAAGAATCGAAACGACCAACGGCTGTGGCGATCTATCGTAGGGCCGTCAGAGTCCTCTGACGGTCACTGGAACGACCACTACACTGTCACGACGGGAAAAATAGTGGAATGGCCGAATCGACCCGTTCCACACCCCATTCACGCCGAAGCGCAGGGGAAACAAAGCCTCATGACAAAAAACAACTTCTAGAAGCTAAAAAGTCCACATGCACGCATTAAATCCCGAGATCGGGGCGATTCCGACGAATCAATCCTAAACGAGTCACCGAGGTTCCTGGACTCCTACCGGCCCCGAATGACGACCAAACACTACGAAACTTATGTGAATGGGATCCAGACATCCCAGCGGTCATTTTGACACTAACTATGCTAAGAATGGTTGCCATTTTCTGGCGAACCCTGCAAACCGCGAAAATGACGGTTTTGCTAGAACTGGCCCGATCTAGCCCGTTCGAGCCCCAAACCACGCCCAGAAGCAGGGAAAACGTGCAGGAGAAAGTGACGATCCGTCTCCCTACCTCCACCGAAGTAACCGAGCGTCGAGGCGACTAAACTGCGCCAAAAATCGCAACGCGAACTCAACCGCCGACTTTGAATCCACCGTTCGGGATCGCGCCAAAACCAACCCGATCCTCGCTCCATTACGCGTCTCAACAGCTTCCCGGTGTCGTCAGCTCACCCACGAACCCCTCCATCTATAGCCGGAGGTGAAGAGGCGAGAGAACGAGAGAGAATGGGAGAGAGAGAGAGTGAGCGCGAGTGAGAGGAGAGAGAGGAAGGGGGGTTAAAAAAAGCAAATTAGAAATTTTTCTAATTTTCAAAAATCCGTAAATTGCGCCAAAAATGTACTAATTCAGAAAAATATGCAAAAATAGCCAAAATGATCCTCGCGAAGAGTACATCACAACTGTATCATCCGCGAGTCGAAGAATTGAGAAATAAACTCACCGCAGTGTTCCGTAACTAGTATGAGAGAAAAACCCACACGGATCTTAAAACTCAACTCATGAGCTACAAAAGTGATCCGAAACTCTCCAAAAAGGATCCGAAAGACCTAATAATGATCCAATAAAGATCCAGGGCATTACATTGAGTGCGTTGCGCGGTGCTGTGAGGTGGTTGTTGTTCGCGGCTTTCATGCCGGCGTGGGATCTAAGGATCGAGATTGAGAGCTTCTCCCTCATCGGTGGTGGTCCCAGTTGTCCAGCGTGGGGCAGAGGTTGCTGGCAGGCGTGAGTTCGCGGTCATGCGTTCGAGGTGTTTGCATCAAGGTCAGGTGGCTGGGGAGGACTGTTCATCATTATGTGGCCATGAGCGTGCTCTGAGGGAGCTGTTGTTGAGTCTGGCCACCCCTGCTTGAGGTTATCCAGCCCCTGAGGTGTTAAGGTTGTGGTTTAAGGTGGCAGAGTTGGTGCTCTGATCGAGAAGTGTGCTCAGGTGAGCGAAGGATCTTCTCGGTGAGCTGCTGTTTCATCGAGCCCGATGTTCTAGTCGTGCTTTGTGGCATCAGAAATGACGTGTCGGTCCCGATTGTTTTCCGGATTTTGAGGTAGGATTGGGCAGAGTTGTCCTAGTGAGTTCTTGCTCTTGCACTCTTTTGTGCAAATGGATTATGCTCGCCTTGGATTTGGTATGAGTTGTGGAAGTTCTGCGGTGGTTGCGGGACTCAAGGATGAGCGTCGGCAGTTGTCGATTATGGCTCGTGTTGCGGCTCTTGGTGTGGCGTGTTGCAGTTTGAGGAATTACAGCAGTGGTGCATCGAGAGATGCTGTGATTGTGGTCCGACGTGACACTCGTCGAGTGTGTCAGAGGCATTGACCTGATGGGAGCGATGGTTTTCTCGGTGCTGGAAGGTGCTGTTCCCAGCATGTGCGAGGTTTGAGGTCAGGTCGAGCGAGGAATTTCTCCGATTGGTCGGAGGAGTGTTGGTTTCTCCTTTGGTTGGGGAGATTGTGTTTGACTAAGGTTCACCGTCTTGCATTATGTTCTCGGATTTGGTTGACCTCTGTGTGCCATGAAGTCCATGCGAGACGTGATCCGTGTTTTGGCAAGGTGGTTGCCTGTGAGAGTTGTGCCCATTTCCCCTGGTGTGTAAGGGTGCTGGCGCTGTTTCGAAAGGACGTGTGCCAGTTGGGCGGTGTTTTTGAGAATTTACGGCTGGTGTCGTGATTTTTTGATGCGTGGTGGTTTGGAGCCTGTAGAGTTGCAGAGGAATGTCAGATTTGGGAGTGAATTTGTGCTTGGGGTTCGAGGTAATGGAGCATTCCTCACCCTATTCTCTGAATTTGGCCAGCCGAGTTGTGGATTGTCGGGATGATGAGTCTCGAGTTGCCATGTTGGTTGTGCGCGTGGATCAGAGTGCGCAGCGAAAGCCTGGTGGGCCCATAACCCATAGGTTCAGGATCGTATCGTTGGTGGCTACGGGCAAATTCTTGAGTTTGCGTTGAGCATTGGAGGATTGGTTCCTCTGTATGAGACGTTTTGTTGTCATGCCGTTGCTCGAGGTTTTATGGTTATTGGCACTGGCAGGATGGAGTGTTGGGAAAATGTTGGCAAGTGTGCCACATGAGTACCATCTTCCTGTGATGGGAGCCATGTCAGGCGTTGGTGTTAGACCCGGATGGGGTTGTTGAGGATGTTGCCTGACGGAGGTCGAGGATGTGATGGTCAGAGTTGGTGGATTGGTGCCCGACTTGTATGTGAGGTTGTGTCCTCGGATGAGATCATGTTTTGAGGAAGTGATCTCTGACAGATTGTGGGTTCCTATTGGTAGTTGCGAGTGACTGGTAAGGCTAGTCTCGTAGCCGACCATGGTAAGATGTGTATCGTTGGGGACCAGTGTGCATTGGTTGCGGCGTTGGCGGCCAGGTTGATGTGATATTGGATGGCACTTTCCTCCCCTAGAGACGTGCACCATGAATTGTTCCGGTGGTGTCTCGTGGCTCTGTGGTGAGGGCGGAATCAGGATTGGCTGGTGTCTACTCGGATTAATTGAGATAAGATTTTATGAGACAAGATGGAAGAGTGACGCCTGTGGGTGGAGGCCTTTTGGTGAGATTGGCATCGGAATGGTGGTCCTTGATGGGATGCTTGTGTCACAATGGTTATCCCTGGTTTGGTGACCAGCATGGGAGGATTTTCCTGTAAGTCTGAGTCGAGTGAGGTGATGATCGAAGACTCCTGAGTCTTGTCGTTGGTTTTATCGTGCTCCTCTGAGAGGGTTGAGTTGACGCGATGATTGAGATCAGACGTGGTGTCCGAGAGGAGTGCAGCTTGAGATGTGGTAATTGTCTGTGTTAGTCAGCGGATGGCCTGTCGTGAGTTGGATCGTGCCTGTTGGGCCGATGAAGGTTTCCCGTTGACAAGCAGTTGGTGACCGGCATGTGGTCTTTCACAGACAGAAGATGTTGTTGTGAGCCGATGGAGGCTCTGTATTGGTTGCTCCCTTGAGAAGGGTGTGGACCTGTCAGCTGGCTGTGAAGCTGATGTGTAATTTGTCTGCCGACCATAGGATGGATCGGTAGCTGTTTCTCATGGAGAGGGTTGTGTCTCCTCGGCGAGCGAGATGGTGGCAGCGGTGCCATGATTGGTTTTTGTTGTGGCTGAGGTGATACCAGACTCGTGCTTTTGTGTTGTGCCTACTCTGATGGCCGGTGTGTGCGGCATGTGGAGCGAGGTGTTGTTCGTGGTGTTAGTCTGGCTGTGTCCCTCAGGATCAGTGTTTTCGTGAGAATCGAGGTTTTCCGTGCTGGGGCTCTGACAGCCTTGTCAATTGGTTAAGGTGTTCTTCCCCTATGTTTTGGTGCTAGTCCTGAATTTTGAGGATGAAATTCCTTTAAGGGGGGAGGGCTGTAATGCCCCGGGGTTTTCGGATCTGGTTTCGGATCGCTTTTCACGGGTTGCGGATCCTGTCCGATTGAGCATCGGACTATTTTTACCGGATGGTCGGACCCATTTGCAGTGGCCCGTGAGTTTCCTTGGATCCGTGGTGTTCTTAAGAGCACGTCGGTATTTTTCTGGAATTTTCGGAGCGCCTTTGTGGGTCCCGGGTTGCGTTTTATGTTTTACGCGTGTTTTCCGTCTGTCGAACCTTCGGAACCCCGTACAGGGTGAACCGTTGCGTTCTCCGACACCGGGACGTTACCACGGTGACCAGCGTGTTCCGAGGATCGTGGGGGTATATTTTTCTATTTTTTCATATTTTTCAAAAAATCTGGATTTTCTATATAACCCCCATTTCTTTTTCCTTTTTCTATTCTTTTTCTTTTTGTTCTTCCTCCTTCCTCCCTCCCGTGAGCGACCAGCGCCCCTCTCCTCCCCCTCTACCGTGGACGCGGCGGCACACTCCCCTCCGGCTGCAGACGGCGGTGGGTGACGGCGCGGCGACGACGGTGGCGGCATGGCGATCGTGGCGGCGTGCATGGTTCGTGAGAAGCTCGGGAGGAACGAGGGTTTCGCGGTGTTTCTTCGTGGATCGGCGTCCATGGCGCATCGTTTCTTCGGTGGAGGTAGGGAGATGGACCCTCAGCTCATGCATTTCATTTTCCACGAGTTTTGTAGGCCGTGGTGAGCCGAGCGGGCTATTTGGGGCGTTTTGGGAAAAATCATGTTTTTAGGGCTTATGCATCGATCCACTGTTTCATCGCGTTTCGGACCGATTTGGGGTCATAGATGCATGCTAGGGGTGTCGGGAGAGCTTCCCCCTTGTTTTCCCCATCATCTGTGGATGATCGGGGCGTGGAATGGGTTTTTGGGAATGTTCCCGTCGTCCCGTTCTCGGGTGAGTGTAGCGGTCCTTCCAGAGACCGCCACACTCACTAGCGGCCCAAGGTAGGCGCGCCAGAGACCCTGGCGGCCTAAGCTGGGTGCGCCACTTGTTACTGTTTTGTCGGTAGGGTTTTCTATCGTCTGGCGGCCACATGATAAACTGCCAGATTGGTTGGCGGCCGAGACTTCGACCGCTACTCCGTTTTGATCGTTATGCCTCGGAGCACGTGCTTTTTGAACGATTGGGAGTCATGCCTCCCTGGGGGTCGTAGGTTCGACCGCCAGAGGGATTGTGGCGGACCAGAGTTGGGCCACTAGAAGCCGTGTGGCGGTCTGGGTAGGACCGCCAGGCCCTGTGTGATTCATCTTCTGGCGGGCCAAGGGTGGACCGCCAGAGTCCCTGTAGTGGACTAGAGTTGGACCGCTAGAGCCTGTAGCAGCCCAAGGTTGGACCATCAGGCTCTGGACTACACCGAGTGGATTGCAGTCCCGTTTCTCTTCGACCGTGGTTTCCGTGAGTTACGGTCGGCCCCGTGAGTCGTCCCTTCGTGGTTTTAGACCTGGGGAGTAGGCCAGATTGACGGCTTAGTACCGTCGCGTGCAACGGTCTTGACTTCGAGTCTCGTGACTTAGGGACCGTTGAGTTTGTTAGGTCTAGAGGACTATCCAAAGTCCAGTGGCTCATTGCCACTTAGTTCTTCTTGACTTTCGCGCAGGGTGTGTGCGTGTTCTCGAATTTTCTCCTTGGAGAGTGGTCAGACCAGTGACTCCCCACTAGTCGTAGCCTTCCGACACGCGAGTGGTCCCACCAGGGGGTGGTGGCGAGGCTACCCTGAGAGACGATTTTGGACTGGTTTCCGTCAGGCCCCACGTCTACCAGCTAGAGTCTGGCTGAGGGGAAAACCAGTCAGAGGGCCGGACCAGAGACTCACGGTCTGTGTGTGGACACGTGGTTGGGGGCGGTTGGACCCGTGCTGACGAGTGTGACCCCAGCTAGTCACTTGCTTTGTGGTTACTAATACGGTGTCCCCGTTCCGCCAGGGGTCGACGGGGACACCTGAGGCGCGGTCAAAGACGTCAGTGGACACATGCGGCCTTGCTTCTGGTGGGCAGGTACTCCTGTCACGTGAGACGTGACTCTCTTGTTTCTGGGTTCCATTTCCCGTCTGCGAGACTAGATTTTTTGGACCGACCGGTGTTTGCAAGGTAGTGGCCAGGGTGCTAGTAGCTTTACCGAGGTTGCGTCTTGTTGTGCGGTGCCCGTGACCAGGTGGTCGGGGTTGCACCTTGGACAACGTGTCCAGGTTGGCCTCGTCCTAGGAGACAAGCCTCTACGGCGGGGTTGCCGTGGCTTTTTACCTTGGTGAGTGGTGTTAGTGTGGTCTGGTTCCCGATTGTGAGATCGGGATTTCTCTTTCTGCTTGACCGGTATAGTAGGAGTAGTTGTAGTGTCGAGTTTTGACCGGCCGCCGTGTTTACTGTTCCTGCTGCTACTGTTGTTCTTGTAGTTACTGCTTTCCATGCCGCCATTGTTCTCAGTTGGAGTTCCGCGGGATCCCTACTGAGCCAGTGACAGGAGGCTCACCCCTGCGTTTCAGGTGCGGCGGTGCTTCCTCGAGGTTCGAGGGTGCTGTTCGGAGGTTCTCAGTTGCCAACTCGCCAGGCCGAGTGTTCACTTGGCATGTGGTACGTTTTACTGCTTTAGACTGTACTTTCTGTTGGATTGGACTCTGTTGTAGTAGTTGTTTATTTATTTCTGTTAATTATTGAATTGTCTTGCCTTATTTTCTATTTCATTGTACCTCCTCACTCCTTTTGGCCCTTCCGAGCCCTCCCGGCTCGTGGGCGGTGAGCCATGATTCGAATGGTATCGGGCTCCTCCCGGTATCCGGATCTTCGGTCGTCACAACCACCCCTTTCGAGGTCCACTAGTATGGGATGACAGAGATCCCGAGGGCATGTCATGCATATAACGAGATCATAGGCGGAGACATCCCAACTAGTGGAAGGTATCGTTCCGATTCTTAGTCGTGCTGCCCGAGTTTTGTTTGATTCTGGTGCTTCTCACTCTTTTATATCCGAGGATGTTGTTGCTTGCATTGAGTAGCCCGCCATGGAGATGTCTTGTGACTTGGTAGTAGAGTTGCCCACCGGTGACTTCATGCTTACCCCTTTTTGCCTTGAGAAGGTATCGATGTGGATTGGAGGGTAGAATCTGCCAGTCAGACTTTATGCCTTGCAGTTGAAGGATTTTGACGTGATTCTCGATATGGATTGGCTCGAAGCCCATGGTGCAGTGGTGGATTGTAGCTCGAAGAGGGTTTACTTCCTGCAACCTCGTGGACCTGCGCCCTATTTTCAAGGTATTCGATCTTCTTCTCCATGTTTCCTTATTTCGGCTATTAGGGCTCGCAGATTACTTGACGCTGGATGTCAGGGGTTTCTCGCTTCGGTGGTAGTGGTTGATCAATAGTAGCAAGGAGTGGAGAACATTGCGGTAGTGTGTGAGTTCCCCAATGTTTTTCCAGATAATTTGCCAGGTTTACCCCCGTAGCGAGAGATTGATTTTACCATTGAGCTTGTGCCTGGCCCGACGCCTATGTCTAAGGCACCTTTTCGTATGGCATCGACGGAGTTGAGGGGGCTAAGGGCTCAGTTGCACGAGTTACTTGCTAAGGGCTATATCCGCCCTAGCTTTTCTCCATGGGGCGCACCTGTGTTGTTCGTAAAGAAGAAGGATGGTAGTCTTAGGCTATGTATAGACTACCTATAGTTAAACCAGGCGACAATTAAGAATAAATACCCACTGCCTCGGATTGATGATTTGTTTGATCAGCTTCAGTCGGCTCAGGTGTTATCGAGGATCGATCTGAGGTCGGGGTATTATCAGTTGTGAATTAGAGAGTCCGATGTGGAGAGGACAGCTTTCCGCATGAGGTATGGGCATTATGAGTTCTTGGTGATGCCGTTTGGGCTCACCAATGCCCCCGCAGCGTTCATGGATTTGATGCACCGAGTGTTTCATCCTTACTTGGACTAGTTTGTGGTGGTGTTCGTGGATGATATCCTCTTGTATTCTCGGTCGGTGGAGGACCATGCCCATCATCTGAGAATTGTGTTGCAGACCTTACGAGACCACCAGTTGTATGCCAAACTCAGAAAGTGTGAATTTTGGCTTCAGGAGGTGTAATTTCTAGGACACGTGATCTCGGGCGAGGGCATTTCTGTTTATTCGTCAAAGGTCGAGGCCGTGGTTCAGTGGCCGAGGCCGAGGTCGGTCTTGGAGATTCAAAGCTTTTTGAGCCTAGCTGGATACTATCGGCGATTTATCTGAGACTTTGCCCGTGTTGCAGCTCCGATGACCAAACTGACAAGGAAGGATGTGCCTTTTTCCTGGACGGATGAGTGTGAGCATAGCTTTATGGAGTTGAAGAAGGTGCTTACCACTGCTCCAGTCCTTGTGTTGCCATCTAGGTCAGGGAGTTTTGTGCTCTGTACGGATGCTTCCAAGGTAGGCTTGGGTGCGGTCTTGATGCAGGACGGGAGAGTCGTGGCGTATGCATCTCGCTAGTTGAAGCCGCATGAGGAGAGCTACCCTACTCATGATCTTGAGCTGGCAGCGGTGATCCTTGCTCTGAAAATCTGGAGGCATTATTTGTATGGGTTGAAGTTCGAGATCTTTACTGATCACCAGAGTCTGAAGTTTATGTTTACGCAGAAGGACCTCTACCTCAGGCAGAGGAGTTGGATGGAGTATATGAAGGACTACGATTTCACTTTGTCTTATCAGTCGGGCAGGGTGAATGTGGTGGCCGATGCACTGAGCAGGAAGGTGGTGGTCAGTCACATGATGTTGAGGAAATGGAGGCTTTGGGAGCAGGTACCAGCAATAACTTTCTAGCTTAATATTCCAAGGGATCATGGGTCATTCGTTCTCACTAGCTTGACTGTCACGCCTGCCATCCGTCGTCAGGTGATGGAGGCACAGTGAGAGGACCCTGAGTTACCCCGCATTCTGGCGATGGCCGAAGTGGAGTTCGGCGAGGATGAGGCGGTAAGGTTCAAGGGTAGATTGTACGTTCCGGCAGAGGATCTGGTGAGGAGAGCCGTGTTGCAGGAGGCACATGGCACTCGCTATACGGTCCACCCAGGTGCGACGAAGATGTATCGGAATCTGAAGATGCAGTTTTGGTGGCAGAGAATGAAGAAAGACATGGCAGAGTTTGTGGCCCGGTGTTTGGTATGCCAGCAGGTGAAGCAGAACACTAGCGGCCAGGGGGTACCTTGCAGCCCCTACCGATTCCAGAATGGAAATGGGACCATGTGACCACTGATTTTATGGTTGGGTTGCCACAGACCTCGAGTGGTCATGATGGCATTTGGGTGCTAGTCGATAGGTTGACGAAGATAGCCCGTTTTTTGCCAATCAAAGTTGGTTGGGGTGTTCAGAGATTGTCCAAGTTGTACGTGGAGCGGATTGTACCTTTGCATGGAGTTCCTCTCTCCCTTGTCTCAGACCGAGACCCCCGCTTCACTTCTGGCTTTTGGCGAAGTTTTCAGAGGGCTCTAGGGACAGAATTGGCATTTAGTTTGGCTTATCACCCACAGTCCGATGGTTAGTCTGAGAGGACCATTCAGACTTTAGAGGATATGTTGAGATCTTACTGCCTGGAGTGGCAGGGTTCCTGGAGTCATCATTTACCACTGGTAGAGTTCGCGCACAACAACAGCTACCACTCGAATATCGGCATGGCACCCTATGAGGCATTATATGGGCGTCTGTGTCGGACTCCACTTGATTGGTTCGAGGTCAGTGAGCGGATCATGATGGGACCGAAGCTTGTGCAACAGTGTGTAGAAGTGGTCCAGCTCATCCGACAGAGATTGCAGGCGGCGTAGTGCAGGCAGAAGAGTTATGCAGACCGCCGGAGGAGACCTCTTTGTTTCGAAGTAGGCGATCAGGTGTTCTTGAGAGTCTTTCCCATGAAAAGGGTAATGCGGTTCGACAAGCGTGGGAAGTTGAGTCCCCGCTATATTGGACCGCTCCCTATTGTGGAATGCATAGACGAAGTGGCATATAGGTTGCAGTTGCCCCCGAGGTTAGATGATGTGCATGATGTGTTCCATGTTTCTATGCTGAGAAAGTACATGCCAGATGATTCTCATGTCTTAGAGGATGTTGTGTGGCCCAAGGTGACGTCTGATTTGTCCCTTCCTGAGTACCCCATCCGCGTCAAGGATCGGCGCGAGCAACAGTTGAGGAACAAGGTTATCCCGTTGGTCAAGGTTATCTGGCAGCGTCACTCCGGTGACGAGGCGACCTGGGAGCGTGAGGACGAGATGCAGCGGCAGTTTCCCTACCTGTTCGAGTAAGTTTCTTCTTTCCCATGCTTTAGCTTTCAATTTTGAGGATGAAATTTCTGTAAAGTAGGGGGGATTGTAATACCCCCAGATTTCGGATTCCGTAGTTATAGGCTTCGGATCTATTTTAATGGGTAAATTAAAATCTTAGTCGGATTCGACTTTGGTAGAGGAATTGATTTTAAATCATCCGGAATTGAATTATGATCGGATTGCGGCATTTTTGGAATTTTATATGAATAATTGGATGTCATAGAAACCTTATGGGCGTATATGCAATTTTGGTTCTGGGAGGGTTAGGGAGCATTCCCTAGATTCCCTTTTCTTTCCTCCCGTGAGCGCCCCCAACCCCATTCGATCATTGCCATCGCGAGCCTCTCCCCTCTTCCGTGCATGGACGCGGCGTCCCCTCCCTCTCCGGCTGTAGACAGCGAGCCGAGGCGACGGCGTGGCGGCAGCAAGGTGATCGTGAAGGCGTGGTTTGTGGTGGGTTCACGGGTGGCGGCGGCTTCAAGTGTGGACGCCAATTGACATCAATTTTTGAGGATTCTCGTGTCTTTGAGGTAGGGGGATGGATCCTTATCTCCCTTCCAACTTTCCCCGTGATTTCTAGGCCGTGGGGAGGTCGAGAGGAGTGTATTTCATGTCGGGGGGGAAGTTAAATGCATGTTTAGGATTTGAGCAGTGGATCTAGCGATTCTCTGAGGTTTTGATGGCTTGAAGGCCTTCTTTTGATGCTAGAGGGGAAGGGGGTTGAGTTCCCCTTGTTTTCCCCATCACCTAGGGGTGATTGGGGCACGAAATGGATTTTCCTATGGAGTTCGCCATTTTCGGCCTCGGAATAGTGCTCATAATAATAATAAGGGTTTTTTTTATATGAACTGTCGGTTTGTGCTTCATAGTATAACAAAAAAAATGGTTGGGTTATGCTGCCAGATGAAGGGGTTATATGCTGCCGGATTGATGGTGTTGAAGCTACCGGATGGTTTTGTTTGAAGCATAACAAAACTTTTTTAAGTAAGGATTTAAGTGCATTAAATTCCCCATCCTCAAACATTGACCTGCCGGTTCAATGTGAGAAGAACTGCCAGATGATTTTATTTGAGGAATAAATAAAAGTTTTTTTTATAAGGTGGGGAGGACCTGCCAGTCCAAGGCACACATGGGTGCTAGATCAAGGCACCCATGGGCGCCGGATCAAGAACCACTTCTTTTTTTTTAAGGCTTGAATGCATTAAATGCAAGGGGCTTGAATAGTGCCCCTACCGATCCGTAGCACCCATGGGTGCCGGATCACCCATTTTTTTAAAAATCTTCCTTTCTTCTTTTCTTCTATTTCCTCTCTTTTCTTTTTTTGTTTTTCCTTCATTCTGGTCACATATTTATTTTTTTGTTTCAATCTTCCCAATATATATATATATATATATATATATATTATTTTTTATTCATTTGTTTATTTATTTCTTGTTATTTTGATTCTTCCCTTCTTTTTATTATTGACTTAAGGCCTAATGAAATTTCGACAGCACCTCTCCCGGACTGAGACATTTGGGAGGGGTGAAGCAGGTACACATCCACGGAAATCCAGGATGGCCCCTTTATTAAACGGATGCACACAAAAGCGGCAGCATCCACCGTCACAATGCCAAATGCCCCGAGGGTAGACTTCTAATTTATGATACCAACTCGTCTTGAATTAAAAGGAAATATGAGGACATGGGTGACTTGCCGATCCATTTGAAAGGGGTTGTCGTATCATGCATTAAATGCTAAAGGAGTATTAGATGCAAAGAGGGACATTAAATGCTTTATTGGTTGGCCAAGGAAGGAAAGAGTGGGCTTCTAGATGGTTTGCAAAAAAAGGGGTGCGTTTGAGCATTAAATGCAAAGGGGCATTAAATGCTACTTCATCTGTTAATAGAAAAATGAGGCTGTCGGTTTAATGGGAAGGGGGCCATAATATCCTCTAAAAAAAAGAGAATAATATAGAGAAAAGGGGAAAAATGATCTGGCATGGTTCAATGTTTCAGGGATAGCGACCCTTGGGGATAAAAATGGGGGGTCATATTTATGGCAGAAGATAAACTTGGCCTCGAGCCTAAGCACCCTGCGGAGATATGTGTTTCTCTTCCTGGGGCATCTGCTACTTGCTAGTCTCACTAAGAGATGACCACGATAAAAGAAAGAGAAAACGATGAAGGAATAAAAATAAAACCCCGAATCGATGATCAAGACGAGTAAAATGGAAAAAAAGACATACAGTGCAGAAACAACTGTTCGGGGACACTTTTTATTTCATTCATTGACTATAGCAAAGCAAAGGGTGCAAAAAAAGGAATACATCATACTAAAAAAAATAAGGAAAGAAAATACAAGGAGGGGGTGGGAGATACGGAACACTGACTCCTTCTCCCCCCTTCTTCACCTCTCTTCTCTCTTTCTCACTCTCTTCTTTTTCTTCTTCTTCCTTTCTTCTTCTCTTCTGGCTATTGTTCTTCTGCTCCAGTAGGGAAGTCTTTGCGCCAATCAAGGGAGATGAGGGGGGGCTCTTCTGGTGGCCCGTGGCCCTTTATATAGAGGTGTAGGGAGGCAGACGTGAGGGCCTCATTACGCTGCAGTATTGGGCTTTCCGTTGTTGTCGGATGAAGTGCTTGGGGGCTACCAGGTCAGGCGCGTGAAGGCTGTCGGATGGAGCATGGGGCTGCCGGATCGGTTGTGAAGAGGGCTGCCGTTTGAAGCATTAAATGCATAAAAAGGGGCTGCCGGTTCAAGTGTGAAGGGGCCGCCGTTTGTAGCTTTAAATGCCCAAAAAGGGGCTTCTAGTTGAGGTGTGAAGGGGTTGTCGTTTGTAGCATTAAATGCGCAAAAAGGGGCAGTCGGATGGGTTGCATTAAATGCAAAAACATGGCTACCGTTACACTCCCCATGCCCCTTATTCTTTTCTCCTTTTTCTTCTTCTTTTCCTCCATCTTTTTATGCTGTCGATACATCACCCCCTCCATTCTTGTTCTTCTGTTTTTCTTCCTTCTTCTTCTCTTTTTGTCTCCTTTTCTCTTCTCTGCCAATACACCCCCCGTTTCATTTCATTTTTTTTCTTCGTTTCTCTTCCTCATTCTGATGCCCCGGCTTCCACAGTCTGGCTCGCGACGGTACATCTTCAGGGGTGCCTCGACCCCCTTTGATTTTAAATCCAATTCGTCCAGCGAGACACAAATTTATGATGACACGGTGCCGCATATAAGATACGACAACACCATCACTAGTATTGAAATTTGGCTACTCCGTCCTCTCCTTGTGGTTCTTCACTATCGGGTTCTTACAGTCTAGCCCACGGCAGTGTGCCTTAGGAACACCTTAAGCTTCTCACAATTTCTATCTTATTGTTGTATATTGTAGTGTTCAAATTTTGTGCGTCAACAAAGACTCGAGTAGGGGGTGCTAGATAAGACTCTCACCTCTCTCCTCTTCTTCTTATTTCATTTTCTTCTTCATTTCTTATTCTTTTCTTCTTCTCTTCCAATGCCAGGGCGGCCAGTTGGTGCTTCGACGGGGGTGCCGATATGACACGCCGGATGAAGGTCCAGACACGACACCTCTCATTTTCTCTTACTTTTCTTCCTTTTCTTCTTCATCTTCTTTCTTTTCTTATTTGCCCAATGCGGGGCTTTGCAAAAATATTTATGTCATCACTTTGGACTATTTTCTTTTAACTGCCCTTATTTGACTCGGCGAGACTTGTTGCTCTCGATGCCAAATTTTAGGTGTCAACAAGTTGTTATTCCTACAATTGTTGAACAGTTAGACAATTTTCAAGGACATCAAATAAATAGTCAAGCATCCCATAATGACATTATTGCTAATGAACCTATGGTAAATGAATAACAAGAAATAGCATTAAGGAGATCTCAAAGGTAAATGAGATTTGCTATTTCTGACGATTATGTGGTTTATATACAAGAGTCAGAATTTGACTTAGGAAAGGATGATGATCTAGTTTCATTTCCACAGGCTATTGAGAGTCCTAATTCTTCTAAATGGGAGGATGCTATGAAAGATGAGTTGAAATCTATAGAGTAGAATGAAGTCTGGGAACTCATTACATTGGTTGAAAGTTGTAAAAGAGTTGGGTGCAAATGGGTCTTTAAGGCCAAACACAACTCAATTGGTAATATTGAACGATGTGAGACCAGACTTGTTACTAAAGGTTTCACTCAGAAAGGTGGCATTGATTACACAGAGACTTTCTCGTCAGTCTCTAAGAAAGACTCTTCTAGAATTATTATGACTTTAGTAGCTCATTATGACTTAGAGTTACATCAAATGGATGTGAAAATATTCTTTCTAAATGAAAATTTAAATGAAGATATTTATATGGACTAACTTGAGGACTTTTCAATTGAAGGAAAGGAACACATAGTGTGTAAGTTGAAGAAATCAATATATATACTTAAATAGGCTTCCCGACAATGGTATATTAAGTTCAATGATACCATTACTTTCTTTGGATAAATAGGCTTTCCGACAATGGTATATTAAGTTCAATGATACTATTACTTCTTTTGGATTTAAGGAAAACACTGTTGATCGGTGTATATACATGCAGGTTAGTTGGAGCAAGTTTATATTTATAATTCTGTATATTGATGATATCTTACTTGCAACTAATGATTTTGGTCTATTACATGAGACTAAGAAATTTCTCTCTAAGAACTTTGAAATGAAAGATATGGGAGAGGCAACCTATGTGATTGGAATTGAAATATTCCGGAATATATCATAAGGAATGTTAGGGTTGTCTCAGAAAGAATATATCAATAAAGTTCTACAGCGATTCATGATGGAAAAGTGCTCAGCAAGTGTAGTTCCAATTCAGAAAGGGGACAAATTTCGCCCTATGCAATGTCCGAAGAATGAATTGGAACACAAAGAAATGGAAAGTATTCATTATGCTTCTTTTGTTGGGAGTTTCATGTATGCTCAGACTTGCACCAGACTAGATATCAGTTTTGCTGTGAAAATGCTGGGTAAATATCAAAGTAACCCAACACTAGATCACTAGAAGACTGCAAAGAAAGTGCTAAGATATTTACAAGGAATAAAGGATCACATGATTACTTATAGAAGATCCAATCATATGGAGGTGGTTGGATACTCAGATTCTAATTTTGCTGGATGTTTGGAATCTAGAAAATCCGCATTCAGTTATTTTTTCATTTTAGCCGAAGGAGCAATCTCATGGAAAAGTGTGAAGTAATATGTCATTGCTGCTTCCACTATGGAGGCTGAGTTTGTGGCATGTTTTGAGGCCACAGTTCATGGAAATTGACTGCGAAATTTTATTTCAAGACTTGAGATTGTTGACAGTATAGCTAAGCCGTTGAAAACTTATTGTGATAATTCTGCATCAGCCTTCTTCTCTAAGAACGCCAAGTATTCCATGAAGTCCCGCGATCAGTGACACCCAAGAGGGGGGTGAATTGGGTGTTTTCAAATTTTACGAAAACTTTTAACCTTTTTGAAATATGTGATATAATGCTAGTTAAGAGATTCAAAACTATATGATCACAAATCGGATTTATCAAACTTAATTAGATGATGATGAAGATTATGCAAGATATACGTGGATAAATCCGGAATCACAATTATACTAATCACTCACGTAGAATGGAGGTAGAAGAAAAGGATCAAACCACACAATCCAAAACACAATGCACAGCGGTTTTTAAGGTGGTTCGGATGTAACGACGGCAATCCTATGTCCACCCCTCACCAAACCCGGTGAGGCTTCACTCGGGGATAAATCCCCAAACGGAGACAACACTCCAACCACACACGCAAGACGACGCCTGCCCACACACACGGGGATGCACCCCAATACACAACACACACACACACACACACACACACGGAGATGAAGTCTCCAAGACGATCCGATAATCGGATCACCAACACAAACACCCGCTGCCACAAGTGCGGCAAACCACACACACGAGATAGAACGGATCTAAAAAGACCCACACACACACTGCCGCAGATCTAGGAAGATCCACGGACACACATGAATGAAATACGACACACACACAAACGACCACGGATCCAACAACGTCCACACACACACGAGTTTGCAGTTTATAAGAAACACAAATCTGAAACTTAAAACACAATAAGGCACAGTTGAGAAAAGCTCCTGATTTGGCTCCCCCTGAATGTATGGTGATTGATCTTTGAATGATGCTTGCTTCTTCAGTTCATTGGAAGATGATGACTTCAGATTGACCTTGAATCTTCAGCTCTTGGATGAAGAGTTGATTCACGGATCACTATTCACGGCTACAGTAACCGCTCCTTCTTCCTTGGACAACTTCCTTGATCTCCTTGATCCTTGCTTGCTTCTTCTCTTCCTTTGAGATTGCTGGCTTCAGATGGAGCTTGAATACCTTCAGATGGATGAAGAGGTTGCTGGACGAAGTACTGTTCACGGAGGATTGTAGCAGCCTTCTTCTTCCTTTGATAGCCTTCCCCTTTGATCTCCCTTGAAGCCCTCTTGGTTGGTTAGGGTTTATGGCTCCAAATGATATGTTTTATAGCCCTTGAATGGTCCATAGACAAGCCCCAGACCAGATCCACAAATCATGGTGAAATTGGGGTCATTGGGATTAAACAAAAGGGTGGAAAGACCTCTCCTCGAGCTTGAAACAAAAGTCAACAAAAGGGGGCCTCGGGGCTGGCGGTCGACCGGAATTCATGGGGCGGTCGACCGGAACCTGCTGCAGCCAGAACATTTTGGTTCTGGCGAAACCGGTCGACCGGACGCCTGGGGGCGGTCGACCGAAACCTGTGAAAATGCCATCTTTTTGGTTCTGGCAATTCTGGTCGACCGGCCCTATGGTCTTGATCGACCGGAACGATCCATACCTGCAAAAATGAAGTGTTAGGCCACAGAAACATATCCATGAGTCAAGAGCTTCATGTCCATATCAAATCCATGTATTTTGGGTTTGGATTCAACTTGGTTTATGCATTGGGAAGGTTTAAATCATTTTAAGCACTTATCATTACATGAAATCTCCTGAAACAAATTCAATGCTCACTCTTCCCTATAATCAAAAATTTGTTCCGGGGGCTCCGCCCCAAGAAACCCCCGCAAGGGGCGCTGCCCCCTTGACCCCCGTGACCTGACCGCGCAGGTCGATCCGCGTGCGAGGGCGCACGATGGCGAGGTTTGCAAGGGCTAGAAACCTCATGAACTAGTTGCATATGAACACTTTGAAACACACATGTTCTGAGGTAAGGATCAAGTTCTGGGCTAAGAAACAAGAGATAAAACTCAATCATCCCAAGTAAATTATTCATGAAATAACCTCATGGAACACTCAATAACAAGAAGTGTAATACAGGGTAAGAGTCTTACCAATGGTTCATGACAGTACATGACATATACCACCTATTTTAGATTGTAGAGGAGCATGGTATTGGTTCACTAGGTGACTGCCATGAATTTGATCCTGCAAGCAAGATAGTCAGGGTTAATATCATGCTTGTCCACATTAAAGAGGTTATGAAACCTCTTGCCTCTTGTAAAACCAATTCAATCAAGCAAGAATCAAGACCATGTACCGTTGCCATTTGCCATCTCATTCATATTTAAACATAAATGTACACAGTCAACAAGAACATGTGCAATCAACCATAAGTTTTGTTATCATCACTCAAACACACATTAAGTTTAGCTATCATCAAAATCATAACGCCAACAATCATCAAAACTATAACTCAACAATCTCCCCCTTTTTGATGATGACAAACTTAGTGATGATGACAAACTTAATTATAATACAATAAAATGGCACAAATATTCTTCTCCCCTTGTCACACATAATCATGAACTTTTCTCCCCCTTTGACATTATCAAAAAGCGGGCTAGAGTAAATCTTTCTCCCCCAACAACATTATCAATCAAGCTGGAAGAGGTCAACAAAGCAAGAGCAAGCTTAACTCCCTTTGAAACAGTAATAGCCCATCTTATCAAATCAGAAGAAGCAAGGGCAAATCATGGACGAACAAATCAATATGATTCCAATCATAGGAAATCAATTGGTGATTATTCTCACAAATCAATATGATACCATTCAAAGCAAATACAATCAAGCATGTATTGATACCAATTGAAGGTGGTGATTGGCCTCAAGGATATGAACCAGTGGAGGAAGATGTTCATAAGATGAGATCTTCAGCATGATAGCATTCGAAATCTGGATCCCATGTCAGATTTTCACAACAAGCAAGAGCAAGAGGACATATCAAAAGGATTTTCTTGATTTTTAAATTTTCTGATTTTTTATATTTTGGTTTGAAATGCATGAAATGTAACACATGCAAGTGATGCCATATGAGATGTACAATTAAACAAATACGTATATGTACATGCAACACATCTCCCCCGTACGTATATAAGAGGGTACAGGTATAGGAAGGGTGCATGAGGGTCATGACAATCGGAATGCACATGTGTAGCACATGGGAGGTTGTGCAATCATATAGGAGATTCATGCAATTGCTAAAGCTGTCAATCAATTTTCTGAATACATAATGAATCAAATTTTCGAATGTGTAAGTGCGTAACATGAAAAATGATAGTTGCAATATGGATATTCAGATTTTTAGATTAACACAAGGAGACATTTTACAGACTGCACTTCAATTTTGAGAACAGCGTATTGGAGACTACGCTCTATCACAATGAGTTTTCACCAACATTTTTCAACTCAACCAATATCACGTGATAGTCAGAATTTTTCAAGAGTGATCAGGTTCAAATAATTCCTTTTTACGCGAGTAGACGCATGGAGCTCATGCCAGAATCTCTGGTTACTCAGAATACTGAACCATTTCACCTCATTTGAACAGAGATACTAGTCAACACTTTTCAGATATGAACCAGATCACGTCTCAGGTGACATGTGCCCAGTTTACTCAGTTAGACCGAACATTGCTCTATCTTTCATTTACATTTCAGATTTTTCAACAAAGATATGAAGGCAGCTTTTTCCTCAACTGTCTCTTCAACATACATACATCAAGTTTAACATCTCGAGAGTGTTGAAAAGAAATTCATATATCCTTATCTTTAACACTCATTTTCACATTTTGTGCATGAAGTTTGCGAATTTGATTCAGCATATATACCGAAAATATCATGAATACATAACAATGCAACTCCCCCTAAATAGATGCACTTATGAAATATAGACTCCCCCAGAGTGTTCGACATGAAACACTCCAATAATGACTCAAATACAGCATTATTTAGCAAGAAGGGATAAGGCTATAGAAGAGCCAAAGGATGAGGTTAAATAGTATATAATAGCACACAAGCACACATTGGGAGTTTATGCAAATGAACTATGACATGCATGCGAGTAATGTGATGTCAATTTGATACCAATTGAATGGACAATTTGATACCAATTGAATGGATGCCAACTGAATGAATTAAGTGCGACTAATGCATGAGTTCCAATGCAATACAACGTATGAACATATAAGAATGCGATGTAATGTGCAAAGTGATTCAGACTTTTGATTTTCATTTGCATGATCTAAAAACACCTTATGCATTGAATTATGATGCATGCAACCTATAACTATGTGAGAATGGAATACAAGCTGAAAAATGACACTATATACAAGAGAGCAGTTCAGATTTAAAAGATGAGCATGGAACATTATTCATCACAAGTGGTTTATATACAAAGGTGCAGAAATCATTTGGCATGCAGTGGAAACCATTTATTATCAGAGATTGTTAAGAACAGATTTTCAAAGGTTTTGAAATCAATCACAAGTCATTCAGGAGTTGACATTTCTATTGCAGAACTCTTCACTTCAACAAGGATTAATTTTAGAAATTTTGAAGCAATTCATCATGAGCATGTTGCATGTTTCAATTGGAGATCACTCAGTCAATAGAGAATGAAATAGCATTCATTTCAACTTGTTTAGCTAGCAAGACCCCCTTTTACAAAAATATGAATCTCAGAAAAATTCAGTGAAAGTGCAATGTTTCTCTTATGACATGGGGCTAGCTAACAAGGAGCAAATAATAGCATCAGAAAATTCTTTCAAGACCAAATAATCGATTTCTTCCAGTTCTGGTACAAGGCGGAGAACTTTGGTCCAAAGACCAACTCACGCATTGTGAGAGTTCCCAGGTGGATGTGACCCACCTTTTTACTACTCAGTATTTGATATACCAGATACTCAATTAAGCTCAAATGTCATCATATAATTCAAATTGAGAGATATTCAAAGCCAATCACCCCATACACATATCTCAAGATTTTCAACTTGGTTCAAGCAATTTGACAAAATCATCACATCACATTGGGGCAACAACATGTCAGGTTTTCAGAATATATACCTGAGTTCAGCAGACCTATCGAGAGGTGCATTTCATAATCTCCCATATGCAAATGTCAAGATTCATCAACAATGTTTATGCATGAAAATGGATATGCATTCTAATATCAAAACCATTTTTTTATTCATGGAAATATGGTTTAAAAAAATATGAGTTTTCCAAACAGAGCTCAGAAGTTAATTTCCAATACTTGTCCCTTGAGCATCCATCATCTTCCAAGCCTGCCACCTATTGAGCCCATTCTCAATCAAAAAGATGCAAGCCTTTCATACCATACCTTGGGTACTCGCTTCAATTCGTACAGAACTTCCTACAGCTGGTGCACATGTTGTAAATTTTTTGGGTCTTCAAGCCTTGCAGGTTGTTATCCCGTTCAGCAATTGGCACATGGTACTCATCAAAGTCACTTCCTGTTACTTGGTGGCAGTTAAGGAAATTCGCATCATTTTTCATCTTTGCAAGGTATTTCTTCAGTTGATTCATCCTTCTTGATCATAGCTAACCCAATCTCACTTGTATTCCTGAAAGTATGATATTCATCCAAAGATGAAATGATTTGGTTTGTCAATTTTGATTGAAGTCAAGACTTTTATTTAGCACCTAAAGTCTACTTAAACACTTCTAGACTTAAATGCATGACAAATTATTTTAACAACCAACATCCCCTAGACAGCTCTAGATGCAATGCATGACTCATGTGTGAACCTGAACATTAAGCCCATATGACGAATGTGGTTGCTCCCCCATAGTGTGTGCATGAATGCAAGATGTTCAGTAACAATCCAGTGCCATATGTAGCTTTTTAAGTAAATGACTCATAATACCAGGTGGAGAACTTAGATCCGAAGATCACCTCACGCGTAGTGATAGTTTTCAGACAGGCTTATCCTGCCCTTCCACATGTCACCATTTGATATACTATGTAATCATAGATGATGAAGGTAGGAGGATTGCTATGTATTATCACATGAATTCACAATATTCAACTTATACATGACAGTACGTGAAAGTGTATGCAAACTCAATATATGTAGTGAAATCATGATCTAAAGAATCTTCAAGCTCTCCTACAACAATATGTTATATGACAAGTGATATATGCACAAATATGCAAACAACCATGAATTGAATGCAAGTACGGACATATGCAAGACTACATGACTATATGACTCAAAATAAATCAAAACCTTACACAGTCACTGGAGAGAGTGGGAGAGATATCACCTGAGTGCTCAGATTCAGTTTATTTTTTTATTTTTCTTGCAACCTGACTTATGCCACTTGGCCCGTGTGCCTTACCTTCTTGATGAAAACAGATTTCGTGCTTTACATTCCCAAAGCACACCTGCAAAACAGATTTCTCATTTGACATTCTTAGGTACCCAAATCCTTTTGGGTCCTTATGGGTTAGCAGCAACATAGGCATGTGGTTTCCAATTTTTGACAACATTCAAATCATCATTTTTCTTTAGAAAATAATCATGCTTAATATTCCCAGATTTGCCAAAGTGATGGTAGAAGTCAAGTGGCATCATATTCTTTCTTCTCATTGGTTCTACTGATTTATATATGTGAGCATGATGTGTTGAGTGAGAGTTCTTTCTCTTCAACGATAACCAACAATGTGAAGTTGTATGACTCCATTTACCACAATGATTACAATGCACGGAAGGTTTTGTGGTGAATACTTTCTTTGTATTTTTCAAAACAGTTTGGTTTCTACATGCTCTCAAATCATCATTTTTCATAATGAAACAATTATGCATAGCATGTCCATATTTTCCACAATAAAAGCATGTGAGTTTCTTTCTAATTAGTTGTGTGTGTGTGGAAGAAGTATGGTCAACATGCATGGAGGTGCTAGCATGATTTTTAGATTTTTGATGCAAATTATTTTTCTTTGTGGATACATGTGTGTGTGCAACATGATTTTCCTTTTTCAGATTTTCATTTGATGTGCTGGCTATGTTTGAACAGTGCACAAAAGATGTATAAACTTTATTTTCAAACTTCTTTTTGTTCACATGATTATAGCCCAGCCCTTCCCTTTGAAAATTCACTTTCATCCCCAACAATTTGTCTAAGTTTTCTTGTCCATTTACAAATCTAGACAGCGAATCATTCAAGTCAAGAATTTCAGATTGAAGAGATGAAATTTACAATTCAGAATTGGCAAGTTCTTCTTCACAAGTAGAAAGACTAACATTCAACATGACATTGGTAGTCTTAAGGTATTCTACTTCTTGCCAAGTTCATCCACATTTTCACATTCTCTTACAGCCACAGATTTTCCTTTTTCAAGAATCAACAATCTTTCAGAAATGGACTTATTCAATTTCTTCAGTTTCTCATTTTCTTTCACAAGCTTCTCATCATGAATCAGTTCATTTATCAAGGTTTGATCATCGGCCATTGAATTTAGCTTGCCTTTCAACTCTTTATTCTCATTCCTTAAGGAGCTGATTTGATCTTTACGAAATTCAATGTCGAACACATGAGCCTCACTCATTTCCTCTAAATGTGAGCATTTCTTACATGAGGAAACATAATTATTTTGTTCAACACTTTTTCTCAATTTCTTATTTTCAGATTTCAACTTCTTGTATCTTTCAGTAAGATCATCATATGCAATCAACAAATCTTCATAGCTAACTTCATCTTCATTATCATAGTCATAATTTACCTTTGAGCTTGATCCACTTGGCTGATCACTCCCTTGTTCACTCGTGCCTGCGACAAGACATTGGTCTCCATGCTCTTCCCGGATTTTGGTTAATCCATCCAAGATGTCCTTCGCAAATCTACAATGGGAGACAAAGGGGAAATAATTAGAATCAACTGCAGTAGTTAGCAACTTTAACACCAAATAATTTTGATCATGTTTAAGCTTTTGATTTTCAGTCCAGACATTTTTGTCCCTAGGCAACTCATAAGGACCATATGAAACAAGCTTCCATAGCTTAGGGTCATAAGAGTTGACAAGACTGCACATTCTACCTAACCACAAATCGAAATTGCAAGCATCAAACACGGGTGGAGAGTTTAAGGTGTACATCATGGTAGTCATTGATCTGGATCACTCTAGATCGTTAGATCTATGAAATTAGAGCCTTGGCTCTGATACCAATTGAAGTCCCGCGATCAGTGACACCCAAGAGGGGGGTGAATTGGGTGTTTTCAAATTTTACGAAAACTTTTGACCTTTTTGAAATATGTGATATAATGCTAGTTAAGAGATTCAAAACTATATGATGACAAATCGGATTTATCAAACTTAATTAGATGATGATGAAGATTATGCAAGATATATGATGCGGGACGGACACACGACTCGACTCCAAATGGATATGTGATCCTCGGACTCTAAGCAAGCTCGCGATCGTCCCTAACGAGGGAAGCGTCGGACGTGCGCGGTTGAGAAACCAATAAAGAGCTATGGTGGTCACCTCACAAATTCGCGATCATACCTAACGAGTTGACAATAGGTTGACAATGGGGTAAGGTAGGAGGCCAACTTTTGACATTTTACACCACTTGTCTCCCATGTGTTTATTTGACATTCAACCCTTCTAGAAGCCACCTAGGATGGTTTGACCAGCCCCACATGGCCTAGGTGGACCAATGGGGAAGGAGTGGGGGCCCCCTTGCAGGTCCTACTGGCATTTTGCACATAAACCCACACAATCTTAAGGAAGAACAAATATGCTCATAAAGCCTTACAATTACAAATCTATTTCCCCCAGGATATAAAAATAAATAAAAGGACACAAATACAAAAATAAAATTTACATGCTCGGAGTTGATTCACATCAATTCTCCCCGAGTGGGAAGAACTCGACCCCGTCGAGTAGGGGTACGGCTGCTTGAGTCGCTCCAGCGGATCCGTCACCGTGCCAAGTAACGCGAGTACGCTCCACTCCACGTGACCGTCACCAACTCATTCCATATATACTCGATATGCACAAGCTACTGTGGGAACGAGGCTAGAGGTGGACACTCCGGGTGGGGCACTCTCAAATGGGAGGAGGGGGCTCGAAGACTCACTAGGAATCACCGTTGGGCCCCTGTAGGTGACTAGATCCGGGTATAGATGTAGAACCGAGACTAGGAGCTCGGGGATCCGCCATAGGTGGTGGTGGTGGTGAGTACTGTGTACCTCGACGGGTGGGCATGCAACTGACACACGAACTAGGAGACACCGACTAATGCAAACACGGACTAAAGCAAAGATGATGCACCTAGACTTAACCAAAACTCGGTACGTGGCAGAGATAATCGATCCGAAGATCACTCGCGCAAGTGTGCGGCCTTCCCGATAGGCGTAGCCTAACGTTCGGACAACACATTTTTATATATCGAGTAAAGGGATGCAAGTGCAACCTAGACCGACTTAGACGATGAATAGACGTAAATGACACTCTTTTTTTTTTGATTTTAGACACCCTAGACTCAAACTCGCTCTGATACCAAATTGATGCGGGACGGACACGCGACTCGACTCCAAATGGATATGCGATTCTCGGACTCTAAGCGAGCTCGCGATCGTCCCTAACGAGCGAAGCGTCAGACGTGCGCGGTTGAGAGACCGGCAAAGAGATAGGGTGGTCACCTCATAAATTCATGCCCGGATCGGGTCACGGGACGGTCTCGCTCTCTCTCGCAGCAGCGGTGATATAAAAAGTATAGCGAACTACGATCCTAGCATGCTCTCCAGCAGCGACATAAAGAAATATATACGAAATAAAGTAAATGTCGGGTAAAGGAGCGACTACGATACCTCCACTCTACCGGGCATGGGGAAGACTTCCCGGCCGATCTCGTACTCCCGGAACTGTAAATACACAAATATTACAGCAATGAATATGAATGCCCACTCCACGCAGGGAGGTAAAGGGCGACACAATGGGACCCGGGAGTAGCGGTTTCGGGTTGACGGGCTGCTTCTTGTGTTGCTTCGGCGGCACACGTACTCACGACCGTGGGACCCACGTGCTGGTCCGAGAAGCCATGTGGGACCGGGGTGGTACCACTGTGGTGGGGACGCCTGGAAGGGCGCTCCCTGGGACGGCGGTGTGCTGGTTTGCCGGCCGGAGGCCGGGCGGCTCCGATCTCCACTCGCCGGAGTTGCTGGCCACGGATCTGCAGTTTTGTTTTGCAGCACGCGACTCGGCGAGATCTGCTGCTGCGGTCACTCCCGACGTCGGATCGATGCACAAGAGGTACCGATGGAAAGCTGACTTGAAATCCTTCGATCTATGACTGGAGAAAGAAATTTGAGTTTCCTGTTGATGGCCTTTGTCGAATTTGCAAGCTACTGACTCACATGATCTGAAAACTCAGGGCAGAACCAAGTTTTCCTGAGAGTTGGCATTGACCGTGTTGTAGACCTTCGATTAAGCTTTTGAGCCCTTCATGAAAGTTGTAGAGGCCGAAGAGGGGAAGACGAGGATATATCTTATGCAAGATTTGGTGGAAGTTTCGATTTGTTAGGGATTTTATACTGACTTGGGGTTAGATCTGGACAGCAGAAACAGAACTGAAGTTGGTGAAAAGACACAATTTCTAAAAATATGTAGATGGCTTTTAAAATTCCGCAAAAATTTTTAGAGGGTGGAGATGATGGACAGAACCTCCAATAAATTTGGGGGTTCCAAAAAAAATCAAAACGGGGGTCGAAAGGTGGAATAACTAAGCTTCTGCTACACAGATCTGAAAAGGGACAGATCAGGAAGACAGAAAGACACGAAAATAAAAAATATAAAACGAAGTCTAAAGGACATGATTTTTTTACTGGAGGTTGGGAATCAAGAGAGTAACCAACTCTTAAAATCTCAACTCCAGATGATGTCTGAGTTGGGAGTTAAAAATCCCGGAGTGAACCTTTATCTATCAGAACATGACCATGGACAGCACTTCGGAAGCGGCTTCGAGGCGGCTCGATGGCGGCACGAACGGCGGCGGCGGCACCAGAGATGAATCTAGAGATAGAGAGGCTAAGATAGAAGGAGATCTCAACCCTGAAATGCAGAGGGAAGAAGGAGGAACCATAGGGAGAGAGGAGGGGGGCGCACCAAGCTCCAAGGCATTCAACAATTTTCTTCTTCATTTTTTCTTCAAAAATGGAAATACAAGGTACTTATAATAAATGACAAATGACCTGATCTGCCCTTAGATCTAGGGTCAGGAGGGGTACTTAAGGGACTTCACATTTAAATGTGATCAAAAAAAATAAAATAAAATTTCTAATTAATTCTAATGGGGGGCGCCCCCTTGACCATGGGGTAAGGTAGGTGGCCAACTTTTGACATTTTACACCACTTGTCTCCCATGTGTTTATTTGACATTCAACCCTTCTAGAAGCCACCTAGGATGGTTTGACCAGCCCCACATGGCCTAGGTGGACCAATGTGGAAGGAGTGGGGGCCCCCTTGCAGGTCCTACTGGCATTTTGCACATAAACCCACACAATCTTAAGGAAGAACAAATATGCTCATAAAGCCTTACAATTGCGAATCTACTTCCCCCAGGATATAAAAATAAATAAAAGGACACAAATACAAAAATAAAATGTACATGCTCGGAGTTGATTCACATCAATTCTCCCCAGGTGGGAGGAACTCGACCCCGTCGAGTAGGGGTACGGCTGCTCGAGTCGCTCCGGCGGATCCGTCACCGTGCCAAGTAACGCGAGTACGCTCCACTCCACGTGACCGTCACCTGCTCATTCCGTATATACTCGATATGCACAAGCTGCTGTGGGAACGAGGCTAGAGGTGGACACTCCGGGTGGGGCACTCTCAAATGAGAGGAGGTGGCTCGAAGACTCACTAGGAATCACCGCTGGGTCCCTGTAGGTGACTAGATCCGGGTATAGATGTAGAATCGATCCCATACTCCTCGAGCGAATCTGCTTGCCTCTTAAGGGGCTGACATCAACGAGCTTGCACAAGACACATGCAGACTCCTAACAAACCACACACAAACCATACAAACAAGCCACGCAAACAAACCACACAAAGAAGAGACAATACTGACTCATGCATGACATGTAATGACATCACCCACCAAGTGGCCGTCATCCGAGAGCCACATCCTGAGCGTCGGTATGCTCCTCTAGACCTTCCGCTGCATAGTACTCATCAGCTAGTTCCGGATCGGCCTCGTAGCTGACAGTCACAAGTCCAGAAGGCGTGGCTTCACCAACCCCTAGGGCTAGTGTGGCACGAGTAGGACATTGGCTGGCGATGTGGCCAAATCCATGACAGTGGAAACACTGCAGCCGTGACGTACTGGTCTCCCCGATAAGAGGGCTTTTACCCTTATCCTCCCGATGGGTAGGGGGTGTAGGCAATAGGGGTGGAGGTGTAGGTGCCGTGGGCAACAAGGGTGGGGGTGTCGGTGCCAAAGGGCAGACAATGGGTGCCGGAGGGCGAGCATTGGGTGCCGGTGGTTGGGGTGGAGGTAGATCCCGTGGTGGGGGAGGACGAGGTCTAGGAGTGAAGTGCTCTTGACGGGCGGACTCATGAGGTCGAGCCATGAGGCCCCTCGGGTATGGACCTAAGGAACTACGTGACTCGGCACTACGGTGAGGGACGGAGCCCAACCGTTGGATAGACTCGAACTCTCCCTCAAATTGCTCCATCTCGAGAGCAACTTGGTATGCATCCTCCAACTTGTCCACCTTGCGGCGGAGAAGCTCATACCGTAGGTGCGGTTGTAAACCACGCCGAAATCGGGAAACAATAAGGGAGCTCTCCTCCGTGGCGTCACATAGCAAATAGTATTCATCGAACTCGGCGATGTACTTGGAGACGGACCGATCTCCTTGGATAAGACTCTGCCACCTGTCTATGAGACGCTGGTGGTAAGTGGCAGGGAGATACTTCTACCTAAGTTTGTCCCTCATCTTGGCCCAAGTCTCTATCGGGGGCTCCTGACGATGAAATAATAGGTTCTCCATGTTCCTCCAATATGGTTGTACCTGGCCTAAGAGTTTCATCCGGGCGAACTTAACCTTCTGTTGGTCCGACATCTCGAACCACTCAAAATATCGGTCCATGCCGGCCTTCCAACCAAGATAGACCTTCGGATCTAAGGACCCGTCAAAAGTGGGAGGATCTGAACGAACGGTCCTAAGGGCCCGTTTATCCACATCTTGATCGTGGGTCCGCCGTGTGGGACGACAATCACGACCATATCCCCTATGCTCGTTATCGGACTCGTAGTCATGCACCTCGGGGATGTGATGCCTCCTAACCTCTATCCCTTGAACCCGTGGAGCAGCGGGTTGCTGAACCGGGTCTTGTTGACCATGAGTAGGTGGGAGGGGTGCCTCGGCTGGGGCTCCCTGTAGTGTGGCAACTCTCTCTACCAGGCCCTGAATGGACTGGTCCGACTCGACGGCCTTATCCTCTACGGCCTTCATCCTTTTTTCTAGGCGTGTGCCTAAGCCATTCATCCGCGTACTCAACCCATCCATCCGATCTACCCGTGTAGTCAACGCATCCATGCGTGTACTCAACCCTTGCATTTGTCCCATAATAGCTTGGAACATTTCGGCTACCGACGACACATTGAGACTAGGAGCTCGGGGATCCGCCATAGGTGGTGGTGGTGGTGAGTACTGTGTACCTCGACGGGTGGGCATGCAACTGACACACAAACTAGGATACACCGACTAATGCAAACACAGACTAAAGCAAAGATGATGCACCTAGACTTAACCAAAACTCAGTACGTGGCGGAGATAATCGATCTGAAGATCACTCGCGCAAGTGTGCGGCCTTCCCGATAGGTGTAGCCTAACGTTCGGACAACACCTTTTTATATACCGAGTAAAGGGATGCAAGTGCAACCTAGACCGACTTAGACGATGACTAGACGTAAATGACACTCTCTTTTTTTTTTTGATTTTAGACACCCTAGACTCAAACTCGCTCTGATATCAAATTGATGCGGGATGGACACGCGACTCGACTCCAAATGGATATGCGATCCTCGGACTCTAAGCAAGCTCGCGATCGTCCCTAACGAGGGAAGTGTCGGACGTGCGCGGTTGAGAAACCGACAAAGAGCTAGGGTGGTCACCTCATAAATTCATGCCCGGATCGAGTCACGGGATGGTCTCGCTCTCTCTCGCAGCAGCGGTGATATAAATAGTATAGCGAACTACGATCCTAGCATGCTCTCTAGCAGCGGCATAAAGAAATATATACGAAATAAAGTAAATGCCGGGTAAAGGAGCGACTACGATACCTCCACTCTACCGGGCGTGGGGAAGACTTCCCGGCCGATCTCGTACTCCCGGAACTGTAAATACACAAATATTACAGCAATGAATATGAATGCCCACTCCACGCAGGGAGGTAAAGGGTGACACAATGGGACCCGGGAGTAGCGGTTTCGGGTTGACGGGCTGCTTATTGTGTTGCTTCGGCGGCACACGTACTCACGACCGTGGGACCCACGTGCTGGTCCGAGGGGCCATGTGGGACCGGGGTGGCACCACTGTGGTAGGGATGCCTGGAAGGATGCTCCCTGGGACAGCGGTGTGCTAGTTCACCGGCCGGAGGCCGGGCGGCTCCGATCTCCACTCGCCGGAGTTGCTGGCCACGGATCTGCAGTTCTATTTTGCAACGCGCGACTCAGCGAGATCTGGTGCTGCGGTCACTCCCGACGTCGGATCGATGCACAAGAGGTACCAATGGAAAGCTGACTTGAAATCCTTCGATCTATGGCTAGAGAAAGAAATTTGAGTTTCATGTTGATGGCCTTTGTCGACTTTTCAAGCTACTGACTCATAGGATCTGAAAACTCAGGGTAGAACCAAGTTTTCCTGATATTTGCGTTGACCACATTGTATACCTTCGATTCAGCTTTTGAGCACTTCATGAAACTTGTAGAGACCGAAGAGAGGAAGACGGGGATATATCTTATGCAAGATTTGGTGAAAGTTTCGATTTTTTTGAGATTTTATACTGACTCGGGGTCGGATCTGGACAGTAGAAATAGAACTGAAGTTGGTGAAAAGACACAATTTCTAAAAATAGGTAGAGGGCTTTTGAAATTCGGAGAAAATTTGTGGAGGGTGAGGATGATGGACAGAACTGCTAATAAATTTGGGGGTTCCAAAAAAAATTAAAAAGGGGGTCAAAAGATGGAAGAACTAAGCTTCTGCTACACAAATCTGAAAAGGGACAGATCAAGAAGACAGACAGACACGAAAATAGAAAAATATAAAACGAAGTCTAAAGGACGTGAATTGTTTACTGGAGGTTGGGAATCAAGAGAGAAACCATCCCTGAAAGTCTCAACTCCAGATGATGTCGGAGTTGGGAGTTAAAAATCCCGGACTGAACATCTATCCAGCAGAACAGGACCTTGGACAGCACTTCGGAAGTGGCTTCACGGCGGCTCGATGGCGGCACGAACGGCAGCGGCGGCACCAGAGATGAATCTAGAGATAGAGGGGCTAAGATAGAAGGGGTTCTCAACCCTGAAATGCTGAGGGAAGAAGGAGAAACCAGAGGGAGAGAAGAGGGGGCGCACCAAGCTCCAAGGCATTCAACAATTTTCTTCTTCATTATTTCTTTAAAAATGGAATACAAGGTACTTATAATAAATGACAAATGACCTGATCTACCCTTAGATCTAGGGTCAGGAGGGGTACTTAAGGGACTTCACATTTAAATGTGATCAAACAAATAAAATAAAATTTCTAATTAATTCTAATGGGGGGCCCCCTTGACCATGGGGTAAGGTAGGTAGCCAACTTTTGACATTTTACACCACATGTCTCCCATGTGTTTATTTGACATTCAACCCTTCTAGAAGCCACCTAGGATGGTTTGACCAGCCCCACATGACCTAGGTGGACCAATGGGTAAGGAGTGGGGGCCCCCTTGCAGGTCCTACTGGCATTTTGAACATAAACCCACACAATCTTAAGGAAGAACAAATAGGCTCATAAAGCCTTACAATTGCGAATCTACTTCCCCCAGGATATAAAAATAAATAAAAGGACACAAATACAAAAATAAAATGTACATGCTCGGAGTTGATTCCCATCAATATACGTGGATAAATCTGGAATCACAATTATACTAATCACTCACGTAGAATGGAGGTAGAAGAAAAGGATCAAACCACACAATCCCAAACACAATGCACAGCGGTTTTTAAGGTGGTTCGGATGCAACGACGGTAATCCTACGTCCACCCCTCACCAAACCCGGTGAAGCTTCACTCGGGAATAAATCCCCAAACGGAGACAATGCTCCAACCACACACGTAGGACGACGCCTGCCCACACACACGGGGACACACCCCAACACATAACACACACACACGAAGACGAAGTCTCCAACACGATACGACAACCGGATCACCAACACAAACACCCGCTGCCACAAGTGCAGCAAACCACACACACGTGACAGAACGGATCTAAAAAGATCCACACACACACAGCTGCAGATCTAGGAAGATCCACGCACACACATGAATCAAATACGACACACACACAAACGACCACGGATCCAACAACGATCCACACATACATGAGTTTGCAATTTATAAAAAACACAAATATGAAACTTAAAACACAATAAGGCATAGTTGAAAAAAACTCCTAATTTGGCTCCCCCTGAATGTATTGGGGTTTCCGTTGTTGTCGGATGAAGTGCTTGGGGGCTACCGAGTCAGGCGCGTGAAGGCTGTCAGATGGAGCATGGGGCTGTCGGATCGGGTGTGAAGAAGGCTGCCATTTGAAGCATTACATGCATAAAAAGGGGCTGCCGGTTAATGTGTGAAGGGGCCGCCGTTTGCAGCTTTAAATGCCCAAAAAGGGGCTTCTATTTGAGGTGTGAAGGGGCTGTCGTTTGTAGCATTAAATGCGCAAAAAGGGGCTATCGGATGGGTTGCATTAAATGCAAAAACATTGCTACCGTTACACTCCCCATGCCCCTTATTTTTTTCTCCTTTTTCTTCTTCTTTTCCTCCATCTTTTTATGCTGTCGATACATCACCCCCCTCCATTCTTTTTCTTCTTTTTCTTCTTTTCTTCTTCCTTCTTCTCTTTTTGTCTCCTTTTCTCTTCTCTGCCAATACACCCCCCCCTTTCATATCATTTTTTTCTTATTTTCTTTTTCTCTTCCTCATTCTGATGCCCCGGCTTCCACAGTCTGGCTCGCGACGGTACATCTTCGGGGGTGCCTCGACCCCCTTTGATTTTAAATCCAATTCGTCCAGCGAGACACAAATTTATGATGACACGGTGTCGCATATAAGATACGACAACGCCATCACTGGTATTGAAATTTGGCCACTCCGTCCTCTCCTTGTGGTTCTTCACTATCGGGTTCTTACAGTCTAGCCCACTGCAGTGTGCCTTAGGAACACCTTAAGCTTCTCACAATTTCTATCTTATTGTTGTATATTGTGGTGTTCAAATTTTGTGCGTCAACAAAGACTCGAGTAGGGGGTGCTAGATGAGACTCTCACCTCTCTCCTCTTCTTCTTATTTCATTTTCTTCTTCATTTCTTATTCTTTTCTTCTTCTCTTCCAATGCCAGGGCGGTCAGTTGGAGCTTCGACAGGGGTGCCGATATGACACGCCGTATGAAGGTGCAGACACGACACCTCTCATTTTCTCTTACTTTTCTTCCTTTTCTTCTTCATCTTCTTTCTTTTCTTATTTGCCTAATGCGGGGCTTTGTAAAAATATTTATGTCATCACTTTGGACTATTTTCTTTTAACTGCCCTTATTTGACTCGGCGAGACTTGTTGCTCTCGATGCCAAATTTTAGGTGTCAAAAGTTGTTATTCCTACAATTGTTGAACAGTTAGACAATTTTCAAGGACAACAAATAAATAGTCAAGCATCCCATAATGACATTATTGCTAATGAACCTATGGTAAATGAATAACAAGAAATAGCATTAAGGAGATCTCAAAGGCAAAGGAGATTTGCTATTTCTGACGATTATGTGGTTTATCTACAAGAGTCAGAATTTGACTTAGGAAAGGATGATGATCCAGTTTCATTTTCACAGGCTATTGAGAGTCCTAATTCTTCTAAATGGGAGGATGCTATGAAAGATGAGTTGAAATATATAGAGTAGAATGAAGTCTGGGAACTCATTACATTGGCTGAAAGTTGTAAAAGAGTTGGGTGCAAATGGGTCTTTAAGGCCAAACACAACTCAATTGGTAATATTGAACGATGTGAGACCAGACTTGTTGCTAAAGGTTTCACTCAGAAAGGTGGCATTGATTACACAGAGACTTTCTCGCCAGTCTCTAAGAAAGACTCTTCTAGAATTATTATGACTTTAGTAGCTCATTATGACTTAGAGTTACATCAAATGGATGTAAAAATATCCTTTCTAAATGAAAATTTAAATGAAGATATTTATATGGACTAACTTGAGGACTTTTCAATTGAAGGAAAGGAACACATAGTGTGTAAGTTGAAGAAATCAATATATATACTTAAATAGGCTTCCCGACAATGGTATATTAAGTTCAATGATACCATTACTTTCTTTGGATAAATAGGCTTTCCGACAATGGTATATTAAGTTCAATGATACTATTACTTCTTTTGGATTTAAGGAAAACACTGTTGATCGGTGTATATACATGCAGGTTAGTTGGAGCAAGTTTATATTTCTGATTCTGTATATTGATGATATCTTACTTGCAACTAATGATTTTGGTCTATTACATGAGACTAAGAAATTTCTCTCTAAGAACTTTGAAATGAAAGATATGGGAGAGGCAACCTATGTGATTGGAATTGAAATATTCCGGAATATATCATAAGGAATGTTAGGGTTGTCTCAGAAAGAATATATCAATAAAGTTCTACAGAGATTCATGATGGAAAAGTGCTCAGCAAGTGTAGTTCCAATTCAGAAAGGGGACAAATTTCGCCCTATGCAATGTCCGAAGAATGAATTGGAACACAAAGAAATGGAAAGTATTCATTATGCTTCTTTTGTTGGGAGTTTCATGTATGCTCAGACTTGCACCAGACTAGATATCAGTTTTGCTGTGAAAATACTGGGTAAATATCAATGTAACCCAAGACTAGAACACTGGAAGACTACAAAGAAAGTGCTAAGATATTTATAAGGAACAGAGGATCACATGATTACTTACAGAAGATCCAATCATATGGAGGTGGTTGGATACTCAGATTCTGATTTTACTGGATGTTTAGAATCTAGAAAATCCGCATTCAGTTATTTGTTCCTTTTAGCCGAAGGAGCAATCTCATGGAAAAGTGTGAAGTAATATGTCATTGCTGCTTCCACTATGGAGGCTGAGTTTGTGGCATGTTTTGAGGCCATAGCTCATGGAAATTGACTGCGAAATTTTATTTCAAGACTTGAGATTATTGACAGTATAGCTAAGCCGTTGAAAACTTATTGTGATAATTCTACATCAGTCTACTTCTCTAAGAACGCCAAGTATTCCATGAAGTCCCGCGATCAGTGACACCCAAGAGGGGTGTGAATTAGGTGTTTTCAAATTTTACTAAAACTTTTGACCTTTTTGAAATATGTGATATAATGCTAGTTAAGAGATTCAAAACTATATGATCACAAATCGGATTTATCAAACTTAATTAGATGATGATGAAGATTATGCAAGATATACGTGGATAAATCCGGAATCACAATTATACTAATCACTCACGTAGAATGGAGGTAGAAGAAAATGATCAAACCACACAATCCAAAACACAATGCACAGCGGTTTTTAAGGTGGTTCAGATGCAACGACGGCAATTCTACGTCCACCCCTCACCAAATCCGGTGAGGCTTCACTCGGGGATAAATCCTCAAACGGAGACAACGCTACAACCACACACGCAGGACGACGCCTGCCCACACACACGGGGACGCACCCTAACACACAACACACACACACACGGAGACGAAGTCTCCAACACGATCCGACAACCAGTTCACCCACACAAACACCCGCTGCCACAAGTGCAGCAAACCACACACACGAGACAGAACGGATCTAAAAAGACCCACACACACACAGCCGCAGATCTAGGAAGATCCACGCACACACATGAATCAATTATGACACACATACAAACGACAACGGATCCAACAACGATCCACACACACACGAGTTTGCAGTTTATAAGAAACACAAATCTGAAACTTAAAACACAGTAAGGCATAGTTGAGAAAAACTCCTGATTTGGCTCCCCCTAAATGTATGCTGATTGATCTTTGAATGATGCTTGCTTCTTCAATTTATTGAAAGATGATGGCTTCAGATGGACCTTGAATCTTTAGCTCCTCGATGAAGAGTTGATTCACGGATCACTATTCACGGCTACAGTACCGTTCCTTCTTCCTTGGACAACTTCCTTGATCTCCTTGATCCTTGCTTGCTTCTTCTCTTCCTTTGAGATTGTTGGCTTCAGATGGAGCTTGAATACCTTCAGATGGATGAAGAGGTTGCTGGACGAAGTACTGTTCACGGAGGATTGTAGCAGCCTTCTTCTTCCTTTGATAGCCTTCCCCTTTGATCTCCTTTGAAGCCCTCTTGGATGGTTAGGGTTTATGGCTCCAAATGATATGTTTTATAGCCCTTGAATGGTCCATAGACAAGCCCCAGACCAGATCCATAAATCATGGTGAAATTGGGGTCATTGGGATTAAACAAAAGGGTGGAAAAACCTCTCCTCGAGCTTGAAACAAAAGTCAACAAAAGGGGGCCTCGGGGCTGGCGGTCGACCGGAATTCATGGGGTGGTCGACCGGAACCTGTTGCAGCCAGAACATTTTGGTTCTGGCAAAACCGGTTGACCGGACACCTAGGGGCGGTCGACCGAAACCTGTAAAAATGCCATCCTTTTGGTTCTGGCAATTCTGGTCGACCGGCCCTATGGTCTTGATCGACCGGAACGATCCATACCTGCAAAAATGAAGTGTTAGGCCACAGAAACATATCCATGAGTCAAGAGCTTCATGTCCATATCAAATCCATGCATTTTGGGTTTGGATTCAACTTGGTTTATACATTGGGAAGGTTTAAATCAATTTAAGCACTTATCATTACATGAAATCTCCTGAAACAAATTCAATGCTCACTCTTCCCTATAATCAAAAATTTGTTCCGGGGGCTCCGCCCCCAGAAACCCCCGCACGGGGCGCTTTCCCCACGGACACCCGGTGATGTAAACAGTGCAAAAGGTGAATAGTGCTCATAATAATAAAAATGGTTTTTTTTATATGAACTGTCGGTTTGTGCTTCATAGTATAACAAAAAAAAAATGGTTGGGTTATGCTGCCAGATGAAGGGGTTATATACTGCCGGATTGATGGTGTTGAAGCTATCGTATGGTTTTGTTTGAAGCATAAAAAAACTTTTTTAAGTAAGGATTTAAGTGCATTAAATTCCCCATCCTTAAACATTGACCTGCTGGTTCAATGTGAGAAGAACTGCCAGATGATTTTATTTTAGGAATAAATAAAAGTTTTTTTTATAAGGTGGGGAGGACCTGCCGGTCCAAGGCACACATGGGTGCTAGATCAAGGCACCCATGGGCGCCGGATCAAGAACCACTTCTTTTTTTTAAGGCTTGAATGCATTAAATGCAAGGGGCTTGAATAGTGCCCCTACCGATCCGTAGCACCCATGGGTGCCGGATCACCCATTTTTTTAAAAATCTTCCTTTCTTCTTTTCTTCTATTTCCTCTCTTTTCTTTTTTTGTTTTTCCTTCATTCTGGTCACATATTTATTTTTTTGTTTCAATCTTCCCAATATATATATGTATATTATTTTTTATTCATTTGTTTACTTCTTTCTTGTTATTTTGATTCTTCCCTTCTTTTTATTATTGACTTAAGGCCTAACGAAATTTCGACAGCACCTCTCCCGGACTGAGACATTTGGGAGGGGTGAAGCAGGTACACATCCACGAAAATCCAGGATGGCCCCTTTATTAAACGGATGCACACAAAAGCGGCAGCATCCACCGTCACAACGCCAAATGCCCCGAGGGTAGACTTCTAATTTATGATACCAACTCGTCTTGAATTAAAAGGAAAAATGAGGACATGGGTGACTTGCCGATCCATTTGAAAGGGGTTATCGTATCATGCATTAAATGCTAAAGGGGTATTAGATGCAAAGAGGGACATTAAATGCTTTATTGGTTGGCCAAGGAAGGAAAGAGTGGGCTTCTAGATGGTTTGCAAAAAAAGGGGTGCGTTTGAGCATTAAATGCACCAAGGGGGGGGGAGAGCATTAAATGCTACTTCATCTGTTAATAGAAAAATGAGGCTGCCGGTTTAATGGGAAGGGGGCCATAATATCCGCTAAAAGAAAGAGAATAATATAGAGAAAATGGGAAAAATGATTTGGCATGGTTCAATGTTTCAGGGATAGCGACCCTTGGGGATAAAAATGGGGGGGTCATATTTATGGCAGAAGATAAACTCGGCCTCGAGCCTAAACACCCTGCGGAGATATGTGTTTCTCTTCCTGGGGCATCTGCTACTTGCTAGTCTCACTAAGAGATGACCACGATAAAAGAAAGAGAAAACGATGAAGGAATAAAAATAAAACCCCGGATCGATGATCAAGACGAGTAAAATGGAAAAAAAGACATACAGTGTAGAAACAACTGTTCGGGGACACTTTTTATTTCATTCATTGACTATAGCAAAGCAAAGGGTGCAAAAAAAAGGAATACATCATACTAAAAAAAATAAGGAAAGAAAATACAAGGAGGGGGTGGGAGATACGGAACACTGACTCCTTCTCCCCCCTTCTTCACCTCTCTTCTCTCTTTCTCACTCTCTTCTTTTTCTTCTTCTTCCTTTCTTCTTCTCTTCTGGCTATTGTTCTTCTGCTCCAGTGGGGAAGTCTTTGCGCCAATCAAGGGAGATGAGGGGGGGCTCTTCTGGTGGCCCGTGGCCCTTTATATAGAGGTGTAGGGAGGCAGACGTGAGGGCCTCATTACGCTGCAGTATTGGGCTTTCTGTTGTTGTCGGATGAAGTGCTTGGGGGCTACCAGGTCAGGCGTGTGAAGGCTGTCGGATGGAGCATGGGGCTGCCGGATCGGTTGTGAAGAGGGCTGCCGTTTGAAGCATTAAATGCATAAAAAGGGGCTGCCGGTTCAAGTGTGAAGGGGCCGCCGTTTACAGCTTTAAATGCCCAAAAAGGGGCTTCTAGGTGAGGTGTGAAGGGGCTGTCGTTTGTAGCATTAAATGCGCAAAAAGGGGCAGTCGGATGGGTTGCATTAAATGCAAAAACATGGCTACCGTTACACTCCCCATGCCCCTTATTATTTTCTCCTTTTTCTTCTTCTTTTCCTCCATCTTTTTATGCTGTCGATACATCACCCCCTCCATTCTTGTTCTTCTTTTTTTCTTCCTTCTTCTTTTCTTTTTGTCTCCTTTTCTCTTCTCTGCCAATACACCCCCCCTTTCATTTCATTTTTTTTCTTCTTTTCTCTTCCTCATTCTGATGCCCCGGCTTACACCCCCCCTTTCATTTCATTTTTTTTTCTTCTTTTCTCTTCCTCATTCTGATGCCCCGGCTTCCACAGTCTGGCTCGCAACGGTACATCTTCAGGGGTGCCTCGACCCCCTTTGATTTTAAATCCAATTCGTCCAGCGAGACACAAATTTATGATGACACGGTGTCGCATATAAGATACGACAACACCATCACTGGTATTGAAATTTGGCTGCTCTGTCCTCTCCTTGTGGTTCTTCACTATCGGGTTCTTACAGTCTAGCCCACGGCAGTGTGCCTTAGGAACACCTTAAGCTTCTCACAATTTCTATCTTATTGTTGTATATTGTGGTGTTCAAATTTTGTGCGTCAACAAAGACTCGAGTAGGGGGTGCTAGATAAGACTCTCACCTCTCTCCTCTTCTTCTTATTTCATTTTCTTCTTCATTTCTTATTCTTTTCTTCTTCTTTTCCAATGCCAGGGCGGCCAGTTGGTGCTTCGACGGGGGTGCCGATATGACACGCCGGATGAAGGTCCAGACACGACACCTCTCATTTTCTCTTACTTTTCTTCCTTTTCTTCTTCATCTTCTTTCTTTTCTTATTTGCCCAATGCGGGGCTTTGCAAAAATATTTATGTCATCACTTTGGACTATTTTCTTTTAACTGCCCTTATTTGACTCGGCGAGACTTGTTGCTCTCGATGCCAAATTTTAGGTGTCAACAAGTTGTTATTCCTACAATTGTTGAACAGTTAGACAATTTTCAAGGACATCAAATAAATAGTCAAGCATCCCATAATGACATTATTGCTAATGAACCTATGGTAAATGAATAACAAGAAATAGCATTAAGGAGATCTCAAAGGTAAATGAGATTTGCTATTTCTGACGATTATGTGGTTTATGTAAAAGAGTCAGAATTTGACTTAGGAAAGGATGATGATCCTGTTTCATTTCCACAGGCGATTGAGAGTCCTAATTCTTCTAAATGGGAGGATGCTATGAAAGACGAGTTAAAATCTATAGAGTAGAATGAAGTCTGGGAACTCATTACATTGGTTGAAAGTTGTAAAAGAGTTGGGTGCAAATAGGTCTTTAAGGCCAAACACAACTCAATTGGTAATATTGAACGATGTGAGATCAGACTTGTTGCTAAAGGTTTCACTCAGAAAGGTGGCATTGATTACACAGAGACTTTCTCGCCAGTCTCTAAGAAAGACTCTTCTAGAATTATTATGACTTTAGTAGCTCATTATGACTTAGAGTTACATCAAATGGATGTAAAAATATCCTTTCTAAATGAAAATTTAAATGAAGATATTTATATGGACTAACTTGAGGACTTTTCAATTGAAGGAAAGGAACACATAGTGTGTAAGTTGAAGAAATCAATATATATACTTAAATAGGCTTCCCGACAATGGTATATTAAGTTCAATGATACCATTACTTTCTTTGGATAAATAGGCTTTCCGACAATGGTATATTAAGTTCAATGATACTATTACTTCTTTTGGATTTAAGGAAAACACTGTTGATCGGTGTATATACATGCAGGTTAGTTGGAGCAAGTTTATATTTCTGATTCTGTATATTGATGATATCTTACTTGCAACTAATGATTTTGGTCTATTACATGAGACTAAGAAATTTCTCTCTAAGAACTTTGAAATGAAAGATATGGGAGAGGCAACCTATGTGATTGGAATTGAAATATTCCGGAATATATCATAAGGAATGTTAGGGTTGTCTCAGAAAGAATATATCAATAAAGTTCTACAGAGATTCATGATGGAAAAGTGCTCAGCAAGTGTAGTTCCAATTCAGAAAGGGGACAAATTTCGCCCTATGCAATGTCCGAAGAATGAATTGGAACACAAAGAAATGGAAAGTATTCATTATGCTTCTTTTGTTGGGAGTTTCATGTATGCTCAGACTTGCACCAGACTAGATATCAGTTTTGCTGTGAAAATGCTGGGTAAATATCAAAGTAACCCAACACTAGATCACTAGAAGACTGTAAAGAAAGTGCTAAGATATTTACAAGGAATAAAGGATCACATGATTACTTACAGAAGATCCAATCATATGGAGGTGGTTGGATACTCAGATTCTAATTTTGCTGGATGTTTGGAATCTAGAAAATCCGCATTCAGTTATTTTTTCATTTTAGCCGAAGGAGCAATCTCATGGAAAAGTGTGAAGTAATATGTCATTGCTGCTTCCACTATGGAGGCTAAGTTTGTGGCATGTTTTGAGGCCACAGTTCATGGAAATTGACTGCGAAATTTTATTTCAAGACTTGAGATTGTTGACAGTATAGCTAAGCCGTTGAAAACTTATTGTGATAATTCTGCATCAGCCTTCTTCTCTAAGAACGCCAAGTATTCCATGAAGTCCCGCGATCAGTGACACCCAAGAGGGGGTTGAATTGGGTGTTTTCAAATTTTACGAAAACTTTTGACCTTTTTGAAATATGTGATATAATGCTAGTTAAGAGATTCAAAACTATATGATCACAAATCGGATTTATCAAACTTAATTAGATGATGATGAAGATTATGCAAGATATACGTGGATAAATCCGGAATCACAATTATACTAATCACTCACGTAGAATGGAGGTAGAGAAAAAGGATCAAACCACACAATCCAAAACACAATGCACAGCGGTTTTTAAGGTGGTTCGGATGCAACGACAGCAATCCTACGTCCACCCCTCACCAAACCCGGTGAGGCTTCACTCGGGGATAAATCCCCAAACGGAGACAACGCTCCAACCACACACGCAAGACGACGCCTGCCCACACACACAGGGACGCACCCCAACACACAACACACACACACACATGGAGATGAAGTCTCCAAGACAATCCGATAATCGGATCACCAACACAAACACCAGCTGCCACAAGTGCGGCAAACCACACACACGAGATAGAACGGATCTAAAAAGACCCACACACACACTGCCGCAGATCTAGGAAGATCCACGGACACACATGAATCAAATACGACACACACACAAACGACAACGGATCCAACAACGTCCACACACACACGAGTTTGCAGTTTATAAGAAACATAAATCTAAAACTTAAAACACAATAAGGCACAGTTGAGAAAAACTCCTGATTTGGCTCCCCTTGAATGTATGGTGATTGATCTTTGAATGATGCTTGCTTCTTCAGTTCATTGGAAGATGATGGCTTCAGATGGACCTTGAATCTTCAGCTCCTGGATGAAGAGTTGATTCACGGATCACTATTCACGGCTACAGTAACCGTTCCTTCTTCCTTGGACAACTTCCTTGATCTCCTTGATCCTTGCTTGCTTCTTCTCTTCCTTTGAGATTGCTGGCTTCAGATGGAGCTTGAATACCTTCAGATGGATGAAGAGGTTGCTGGACGAAGTACTGTTCACGGAGGATTGTAGCAGCCTTCTTCTTCCTTTGATATCCTTCCCCTTTGATCTCCCTTGAAGCCCTCTTGTGTGACGACCCGAGAATCCAATTACCGGGAAGGCCCGATAACCCGAGACTCGCATCGCCACCCACGAGCCGGGAGGGCTCGGAAGGGCTAAAAGGAGTGTGGAGGCACAAAGAAATAGGAAATAAAGTAGGACAACCCACAATAACGAGCTGAAAGAAAGAACAACAACAGCTACAACAGAGTCCAGTCCAACAAAAAGTACAGTCTAAAGCAGTAAAAACGTACCACATGCCAAGTGAACACTCGGCCCGGCAAGCTGGCAACTGATAACATCCGCTCCGCGTCCTCGAACCACGAGGAAGAACCGCAACACCTGAAAAGTAGGGAATGAGTCTCCAAAACAGAGACTCAGCAGGGATCCCGCGGAACCCCAACCGGAAACAACAGCGGTAGAGGAAAGGAGAGCTACAACTACAGCAGGAACAGCAAACCGGTGGCCGGTCAAAACTCGGCACTACAGCTACTCCTACTGTACCGGAAGGCACCTCGATCACACCGTCGAAGCCACCAAACCACGCTAGTACCGCCTACCGAAGTAACAACACACGGCAACCATGCCGCAGAGGCCTGTCCCCCGGACACAACCAACCTGGACACGCTGTCCAAGGTGCAACCCCGACCATCCGATCGCGGGTACCGCACCACAAGACGGAACCTCGGTAAAGCCACTAGCACTAGACTCACGACGCGAAGACCAACACACGCGCCACGGCAAAACAGCCGAAGGACTTAACGGTCGACACGACCGAAAACCCGAAGGTCAAGGCCACGAAAACTGATAGTCTGTCACTCCGTACTCGACAGGAGTACCACCCACTAGAAGCACAGCCGGTAGCGTCCCCTGACGTCTTACACCGCACCGCAGGTGACCCGCCTGACGTGGTAGGTCCTACCCGAGGCGCGAACACCGTACAAGTAAACACAAACAAGTGACTAGCTGGGGTCACGCCCGTCGACGTGCGTCCACAGTCCCCAACCACGTGTGCACACACAGACCACGCGTCCTAGGTCTGGCCCTCTGACTGGTTTTCCCCCGCAGCCGGACTCTGGCTATGACGAGGGGCCCGACGGAAACCAGTCTAACCGTCCTCAGGGTAAGCCCGTATACCACTCCCTGGTGCAACTAGCACACGCGTACTAGTAGGCTACGACTAGTGGAGGGTCACTGAAGGAGTAGACTCTCAACGAAACACAACGTCCGAATCCGACGACGTACGGGGACCAGCCCACGTACCGGCCCCGTCACACGGTGACCACAGTCGGAGAAGAAACATGACATACAGTCCACGGTCACGCACACAGCCTGCGCGAGAGTCGAGAAAACCCAAGTGACGCTAAGTCACTAGACTCTGGACAGTCCTCTAGACGCACTAAACCCAACGGTCCTTGAGTCGCAGGACTCGGGGTCAAGACCGTTGTACGCAACAGCACAAGGCCGTCAATCTATTCCAATCTCTAGGTCTGAAACCACGGTAGCACGAGTACCGAGACAACACACGAGTCGCTAAGACCACTCCCTCGGAGAGGGAACGCAAAGGACTAAGGCCACTCACACGGGCCACACAGAAAACGCAGAAGCACGATTCCCAAGGCAGCACACAAGCCGCCCCGACGATTTCCCATCTTGAAGCAAGCGGGAAACTTCCAGCCCCAGGCCGGATAACTGGACTCGCAGTCCAAGGCCAACACATGGCCCACATGGGAATCGCCTTCCAAAGAAACCCACGACATGCGGGGGAGACCCCACCGCTCACACACCGATACACGGTGACTCGATCGAGCGTAACACGAAGGCCCAGCACGCGAGAAGTCACCGGGACTCTCAACCCTACGGGCACGCTAAACGAGATAACACGGTCCTCCAGACACCCTCAAAACACGGACACAGAAACCCACAGGTGTCAGGGACACTCACAAGACCGCAGGTCGACCACTGGGTCCCAACCGGGTCGACCGGGGATCCACACCTTGCGGAGCAAGACGGAGAACACAAAGACTCGCCTCGGAACAACACAAAGCCTGACGGTCTAGCCCTAGACCGTCACAGGGCTGTAACGGTCTAGGCGAGACCGTCACATCCACCTGGCGGCCTAACACAAGCCGTCACACGGCCCCAAAGAAACACAGGATGTAACGCGCCTGGCCCAGCGCGTTACACGAATGTAACGCGCTTGCCCTGGTGCGTTACACTCCTCACGCTCTCAGCGTGAAAGCAGGATGTAACGCGCTTGCCCCAACGCGTTACACGGATGTAACGCGTCTGGCCCGGCGCGTCACACACGCTGCCCTCCCCAACGGATAAAACGGCTCCGACGGCCCACCCTGGGCGCGTTACAAGCATGTAACGGTCCAGAGGGCACCGTCACACCCCCAGCCCTCAGCTGGGCAACAGGGAAGGTGACGCACCCACCCTGGGGCGTCACAAGGCTGTGACGCGCCAGCCCTGGTGCGTCACACGCCTGACCCGAAAACTAACAGAAGAGACTCTAACGGTCTAGCCCTGGTGCGTCACAGCACCTGGCGGTCTATCGTGGGACCGTCACACCCACAGACCACCAAAGGCCAACAGAAGGGGAATGTAACGGCCCTGCCTAGGCGCGTTACACCAAGTGACGGCCACTGGAAGGACCGTCACTTCCTTCCGAGAACGCTACGGCAGGAAACGACCCAAAACTCGTCCCACGCCCCCATACCTCCACAAGAGAGGGGGAAAACAAGGGGGAAGCTCCCCAGAAGCCCCTAGCATGCATCTACGGCCTCGGATCGGCCAAAAATGCAATGAAACGGGAGATCGGCTCACAAGCCCTAAAACATGGGTTTTGCCCAAAAACCCCGATTCCACCCGCTCGGCTCACCACGGCCTACGAAACTCGCGGGAAAGGAAGTGCACGAGCTGGGGAACCATCACCCTACCTCCACCGAAGATTTCGCGCCCCGAGCTCACCGATCCGCGAAGAAACGTCGTGAAACCCTCGCCGGCTCGCGACCGCGCCACGAGCTCCCACGCGCCTCCACCGCCTCGATCCTCGCCCATCCTCGCCCGCGTCCTCACCCGCGCCGCCTCCGCCTCGCCCCCGCCTCGCTCCGTCGGCCGCCGGAGAAGAGAGGGGAGAAAGAGGGTGTGAGAGAAGAGAGAGAGTGAGAAAGAGAGAATGAGAGGGGGAGAGAGAAAAGGGTTAGTATATATAGGAAAAACCCAAAAATTCGATAAATTCAGAAAATTACGGAAAATTACCTCCGCGATCCTCGGAAGGAACACAACGCAGTGGTACTGTCCCGGAGTCGTAGAACGCCACGGTTTGCCCTGCAAAGAGTTCCGAAGGCACATCAGGGAAAAACACATGTAAAGCACAAAATACACTCCGAGACCCGCTAAAATGATCTGAAAAAAAATCCGGGGCATTACAGCCCTCCCCCCTTAAAAGAATTTCGTGCTCGAAATTCAGGACCTAGCACGGAGTCCCAGGGGAAGAACACTGAACCAACTGACACGCTGTCAGAGCCCTAGCACAGAAAACCTCGATTCTCACGAAAACACGAATCCTGAGGAACACAGCCAGACTCACAATCACACACAACACCTCGCTCCTCGCGCCGAGCACACTGGCCAGCAGAACAGGCATATACCAAAGGACACAGTCCGGCATCACCTCAGTCAACGCGAGAATCCACCATGGCGTCGCAGCCATGATCTCGCTCACCGAAGAAACACAACCCTCGACACGAGCAACAGCTACCGATCCAACCTATGGTCGGCAGACAAATTGCACAACAGCTTCGCAGCTAGCTGACAGATCGCATACCCTCCTCAAGGGAGCAACCAAAACAGAGCCTCCACCAGCTCAAGCAGTCATCTCAGCAGACCGCAACCAGAACATCGGCTCAACACCAAGGAACACCTCACACATGGTAGGCCGAAAACCGGACATAACACTGTGCCGACTCTTGTCAGAAGACAAACTTCGACAAAGCCCAGATCCCATCCGGAAAGGCACATCACAGAAACGACCACCAAAGGTCTCGCTGGCACACGGCTCTCGCCACGCTCGAGCCCCAACAACCAGCATCTTCTGTCTCTGAAAAGACCATCCACTGGTCACTAACCGCTCGCTCAGCTCGACCCTCTCGGGGAGCACGACGAATCCAAATGACAGAACCTGGCGTCTTCAGTCATCACCTCACGGGACTCACACTTATAGGGAACCACCCCATGCTAGTCATCAAACCAGGGATAACCTTTGCGACACCAACGTCCTATCAAGGACCATCCTCCGACGCCCACCTCACAAAAGGTCTCCGCCCACAGGCGTCACTCATCCATCTGGTCTCGTCAAATCCTTCGATCAATCCAAGTGGACACCTGCCAAAGCCGATTACGCCCTTACCACAGAGCCATTGGACACCACCTGGACAGTGCTCACGGGTCCCTAAGCAAGAAACATCTCACCGTCACAATCCGACAAGACCGTAGAACCAACAGGAGCCCACGGCCTGCCAGAGACGACTTCCTCAAAAGACGATCTCATCCGAGGATACGATTGGGAACACAAGTCGGGCGCCAAGCCACCGACTCTGACCAACACGTCCTCGACCTCCGTCAGGCGACATCCTCAACAACCTCATCCAGGTCCAACATCGACGCCTGACTCGGCTTCCTTCACAGGAACAGGGTACTCATGCGGCACACTAGTCAGCACTTTTCCCCAACACTCCATCCTGCCAGTGCCAACAACCATAATACCACGATCAACGGCACGGCAACAACACGTTTCACACCGAGAACCCATCCTCCGATGCTGAACGCGAACTCAGGAATCCACCCGTAGCAACCAACGCTACGATCCTGAACTAGTGGGTCACAAGCCCACCACGCTTCCGCTGCGTACTCAGATCCACGCACACAGCCGAGAAAGCAAACGCCGCCCAACCAGCGCTCGTCCTTTCGGAACAGCGCCAGCACCCTTACACGACAAGGGAACGGGCACAACTTCTCACAGGCAACCGCCTTGCCAAGATAAGGAGCACGTCTCGCACGGACTTCATGGCACACAAGGCTAACCAATCCGAACACGCAATGCAAGACGGCGAACCTTAGCCCAACACAATCTCTCCAACCAATGGAGAAACCAGTGCACTCCCGACCAACGGAAGAACTCCACGCTCGACCTGACCTCAAGCCTCGCACATGCTGGAAACAGCACCATCCAACACCAAGGAAAAGCCATCGCTTCCATCATGTCAGCGCCTCCGACACACTCGACGAGTGTCACGTCGGACCACAATCACAGCATCTCTCGATGCATCACCGTTGTAATTCCTCGAACTGCAACACGGCACCCAAGAGCCGCAACACGAGCCATAACCGGCAACCGCCAACGCTCATCCTCGAGTCCCGAACTCACCGTGGAGCCTTCACATCTCAAGCCAACCCCAGGGTGAACACAACCCATCCACTGACAGGAACGCAGGAGAAAAAACTTACTGGGACACCACAGCCCAATCCTGCCTCGAAATCCATAAAACAATCGGGACCGACACGTCATTTCTGACGCCACAGAGCACGACAAGGACATCAGGCTCGACGAAACAGCAGCTCACCGAGAAGACATTCCGCTCACCGGAGCACACTTCTCGATCAAAACGCCTCAGGAGCTGGACAAACCTCAAGCTGGAGTGACCAAAAACCGACAGCAGCTCCCTCAGAGCACGCTCAAGGCCACTTAACCAAGAACAGTCCGCACCAGCCATCTGACCACGCTGCAGGTTCCTCGAACGCAGCACCGCGAGCTCACGCCTGCCAGCAACCTCTGCCCAACGCAGCACAACCAGGGCCACCACCGATGAGGGAGAAGGCTCTCGACCTTGATCCTTAGACCCCATGCTGGCACGAAAGCCGCGGACAGCAACCACCTTCACAGCGTCGCACAGCGCACTCAAGCTCTCAAGCGAGAAACAAAGCGGAAAAAAACAAGCACAAAACCCTATGCCAGCTGCCGACTGTACTGGACCTTATGGACTCTGATCACTACAATATTTCGAATTCCTATGCACGCCCACAAACCTCGCTCTGATACCAGCTGTGACGACCCGAGAATCCGATTACCGGGAAGGCCCGATAACCCGAGACTCGCATCGCCACCCACGAGCCGGGAGGGCTCGGAAGGGCTAAAAGGAGTGTGGAGGCACAAAGAAATAGGAAATAAAGTAGGACAACCCACAATAACGAGCTGAAAGAAAGAACAACAACAGCTACAACAGAGTCCAGTCCAACAAAAAGTACAGTCTAAAGCAGTAAAAACGTACCACATGCCAAGTGAACACTCGGCCCGGCAAGCTGGAAACTGAGAACCTCCGCTCCGCGTCCTCGAACCACGAGGAAGAACCGCAACACCTGAAAAGCAGGGAATGAGTCTCCAAAACAGAGACTCAGCAGGGATCCCGCGGAACCCCAACCGGAAACAACGGCGGTAGCGGAAAGGAGAGCTACAACTACAGCAGGAACAGCAAACCGGTGGCCGGTCAAAACTCGGCACTACAGCTACTCCTACTGTACCGGAAGGCACCTCGATCACACCGTCGAAGCCACCAAACCACGCTAGTACCGCCTACCGAAGTAACAACACACGGCAACCATGCCGCAGAGGCCTGTCCCCCGGACACAACCAACCTGGACACGCTATCCAAGGTGCAACCCCGACCATCCGATCGCGGGTACCGCACCACAAGACGGAACCTCGGTAAAGCCACTAGCACTAGACTCACGACGCGAAGACCAACACACGCGCCACGGCAAAACAACCGAAGGACTTAACGGTCGACACGACCGAAAACCCGAAGGTCAAGGCCACGAAAACTGATAGTCTGTCACTCCGTACTCGACAGGAGTACCACCCACTAGAAGCACAGCCGGTAGCGTCCCCTGACGTCTTACACCGCACCGCAGGTGACCCGCCATACGTGGTAGGTCCTACCCGAGGCGCGAACACCGTACAAGTAAACACAAACAAGTGACTAGCTGGGGTCACGCCCGTCGACGTGCGTCCACAGTCCCCAACCACGTGTGCACACACAGACCACGCGTCCTAGGTCTGGCCCTCTGACTGGTTTTCCCCCGCAGCCGGACTCTGGCTACGACGAGGGGCCCGACGGAAACCAGTCTAACCGTCTTCAGGGTAAGCCCGTACACCACTCCCTGGTGCAACTAGCACACGCGTACTAGTAGGCTACGACTAGTGGAGGGTCACTGAAGGAGTAGACTTTCAACGGAACACAACGTCCGAATCCGATGACGTACGGGGGCCAGCCCACGTACCGGCCCCGTCACACGGTGACCACAGTCGGAGAAGAAACATGACATACAGTCCATGGTCACGCACACAGCCTGCGCGAGAGTCGAGAAAACCCAAGTGACGCTAAGTCACTAGACTCTGGACAGTCCTCTAGACGCACTAAACCCAACGGTCCTTGAGTCACAGGACTCGGGGTCAAGACCGTTGTACGCAACAGCACAAGGCCGTCAATCTATTCCAATCTCTAGGTCTGAAACCACGGTAGCACGAGTACCGAGACAACACACGAGTCGCTAAGACCACTCCCTCGGAGAGGGAACGCAAAGGACTAAGGCCACTCACACAGGCCACACGGAAAACGCAGAAGCATGATTCCCAAGGTAGCACACAAGCCGCCCCGATGATTTCCCATCTTGAAGCAAGCGGGAAACCTCCAGCCCCAGGCCGGATAACTGGACTCGCAGTCCAAGGCCAACACATGGCCCACATGGGAATCGTCTTTCAAAGAAACCCACGACATGTGGGGGAGACCCCACCGCTCACACACCGATACACGGTGACTCGATCGAGCGTAACACGAAGGCCCAGCACGCGAGAAGTCACTGGGACTCTCAACCCTACGGGCACGCTAAACGAGATAACACGGTCCTCCAGACACCCTCAAAACACGGACACAGAAACCCACGGGTGTCAGGGACACTCACAAGACCGCAGGTCGACCACTGGGTCCCAACCGGGTCGACCGGGGATCCACACCTTGCGGAGCAAGACGGAGAACACAAAGACTCGCCTCGGAACAACACAAAGCCTGACGGTCTAGCCCTAGACCGTCACAGGGCTGTAACGGTCTAGGCGAGACCGTCACATCCACCTGGCGGCCTAACACAAGCCGTCACACGGCCCCAAAGAAACACAGGATGTAACGCGCCTGGCCCAGCGCGTTACACGAATGTAACGCGCTTGCCCTGGTGCGTTACACGCCTCACGCTCTCAGTGTGAAAGCAGGATGTAACGCGCTTGCCCCAACGCGTTACACGGATGTAACGCGTCTGGCCCGGCGCGTCACACACGCTGCCCTCCCCAACGGATAAAACGGCTCCGACGGCCCACCCTGGGCGCGTTACAAGCATGTAACGGTCCAGAGGGCACCGTCACACCCCCAGCCCTCAGCTGGGCAACAGGGAAGGTGACGCACCCACCCTGGGGCGTCACAAGGCTGTGACGCGCCAGCCCTGGTGCGTCACACGCCTGACCCGAAAACTAACGGAAGAGACTCTAACGGTCTAGCCCTGGTGCGTCACAGCACCTGGCGGTCTATCGTGGGACCGTCACACCCACAGACCACCAAAGGCCAACAGAAGGGGAATGTAACGGCCCTGCCTAGGCGCGTTACACCAAGTGACGGCCACTGGAAGGACCGTCACTTCCTTCCGAGAACGCTACGGCGGGAAACGACCCAAAACTCGTCCCACGCCCCCATACCTCCACAAGAGAGGGGGAAAACAAGGGGGAAGCTCCCCAGAAGCCCCTAGCATGCATCTACGGCCTCGGATCGGCCAAAAACGCAATGAAACTGGAGATCGGCCCACAAGCCCTAAAACATGGGTTTTGCCCAAAAACCCCGATTCCACCCGCTCGGCTCACCACGGCCTACGAAACTCGCGAGAAAGGAAGTGCACGAGCTGGGGAACCATCACCCTACCTCCACCGAAGATTTCGCGTCCCGAGCTCACGATCCGCGAAGAAACGACGTGAAACCCTCGCCGGCTCGCGACCGTGCCACGAGCTCCCACGCGCCTCCACCGCCTCGATCCTCGCCCATCCTCGCCCGCGTCCTCACCCGCGCCGCCTCCGCCTCGCCCCCGCCTCGCTCCGTCGGCCGCCGGAGAAGAGAGGGGAGAAAGAGGGTGTGAGAGAAGAGAGAGAGTGAGAAAGAGAGAATGAGAGGGGGAGAGAGAAAAGGGTTAGTATATATAGGAAAAACCCGAAAATTCGATAAATTCAGAAAATTACGGAAAATTACCTCCGCGATCCTCGGAAGGAACACAACGCAGTGGTACTGTCCCGGAGTCGTAGAACGCCACGGTTTGCCCTGCAAAGAGTTCCGAAGGCACATCAGGGAAAAACACGTGTAAAGCACAAAATACACTTCGAGACCCGCTAAAATGATACGAAAAAAAATCCGGGGCATTACATCTTGGATGGTTAGGGTTTATGGCTCCAAATGATATGTTTTATAGCCCTTGAATGGTCCATAGACAAACCCCAGACTAGATCCACAAATCATGGTGAAATTGGGGTCATTGGGATTAAACAAAAGGGTGGAAAGACCTCTCCTCGAGCTTGAAACAAAAGTCAACAAAAGGGGGCCTCGGGGCTGGCGGTCGACCGGAATTCATGGGGCGGTCGACCGGAACCTGCTGCAGCCAGAACATTTTGGTTCTGGCAAAACCGGTCGACCGGACGCCTAGGGGTGGTCGACCGAAACCTGTGAAAATGCCATCTTTTTGGTTCTGGCAATTCTGGTCAACCGGCCCTATGGTCTTGATCGACCGGAACGATCCATACCTGCAAAAATGAAGTGTTAGGCCACAGAAACATATCCATGAGTCAAGAGCTTCATATCCATATCAAATCCATGCATTTTGGGTTTGGATTCAACTTGGTTTATGCATTGGGAAGGTTTAAATCATTTTAAGCACTTATCATTACATGAAATGTCCTGAAACAAATTCAATGCTCACTCTTCCCTATAATCAAAAATTTGTTCCGGGGGCTCCGCCCCCAGAAACCCCCGCAAGGGGCGCTGCCCCCTTGACCCCCGTGACCTGACCGCGCAGGTCGATCCGCGTGCGAGGGCGCACGATGGCTAGGTTTGCAAGGGCTAGAAACCTCGTGAAATAGTTGCATATGAACACTTTGAAACACACATGTTCTAAGTTAAGGATCAAGTTCTGGGCTAAGAAATATGAGATAAAACTCAATCATCCCAAGTTAATTATTCATGAAATAACCTCATGGAACACTCAATAACAAGAAGTGTAATACATGATAAGAGTCTTACCAATGGTTCATGACAGTACGTGACATATACCACCTATTTTGGATTGTAGAGGAGCATGGTATTGGTTCACTAGGTGACTGCCATGAGTTTGATCCTGCAAGCAAGATAGTCAGGGTTAATATCATACTTGTCCACATTAAAGAGGTTATGAAACCTCTTGCCTCTTGTAAAACCAATTCAATCAAACAAGAATCAAGACCATGTACTGTTGCCATTTGCCATCTCATTCATATTTAAACATGAATGTACACAGTCAACAAGAACATATGCAATCAACCATAAGTTTAGTTATCATCACTCAAACACACATTAAGTTTAGCTATCATCAAAATCATAACACCAACAATCATCAAAACCATAACTCAACAATCTCCCCCTTTTTGATGATGACAAACTTAGTGATGATGATAAACTTAAGAACATGCTCTTCTCTACATTTTTGATCTTTTGGGAATTTTGTAATAGAACAAGGTACGCTTCCTTATTATCTCTATGATATGTGAAAATTATGAAATTCTAAAATCTTGGGATTAGAGTTCATGTCCAAATGTTGATTTACTGAAGTTAAAGAAATCTTTCATTTAAATCCTACCTCTCTTTGAGATTATCTCTGCAGCAAGATTTTATTGTTAGCCGCCTTAACCCACGCCATCTTCTTTCTCCGGTTTGAGTTAGGACTCGGATTTTCTTGAAGTGCTGATGCGCAAGAGCCAGTTCGTCAAGGGTTATCTCTTTCGATTCTTTAGATGGTCACCTGATTTTGATTTTGAAGCAGACCCCTCGATTCTTCCTGTTCATCAAGGGTTGGGTTCCATGAGTCTCCCAGTCAACTTGTATCATGAGTATATAGTGAAATCCATCGCCGGAAATAGTGGGAGCGTCCTGCAGATTCACAGCTCCACCACAGCTCTCACCGAGACCTCCGAGGCTTTAGCTTGTGTGGGATGAGACATCACTGCTCCGAGAAAGGGTCGTATCTGGATTGGCATTGATAATGGCGGCTTTTGGCAGAAGGTTGTATACCACCGTGTCCCAACAATCTGTTGCTTCTGCCATAAAATTGGACATTCTGAAATGGATTGCAAGAGGAAAGCCAGGAACATTAAAAGGGCTCGGAGAATCGAGAACATCTTTCCCAGTCCAGGAATTTGGCTGTCCGCGAGCAGCAATCACGTATGGAATATAGACCGACCCAAAAAGGTGCAGTTTGAGCGCCCTGTTCCTGTTAGGCAGTGCTCCCTTCAATCCAACATGATTGCCTTTTTGCTGCCGACCCAGTGGTTTCTGACACAGATGGCCTTCCTACTGCGGAGAATACTTTCGGAGATCAGTCGGTGATCTCAGATACGTCTGCTTCTGGAGCCCAGGTGCTTGAGCTGGACCCCCCACCAAATCATGCGCCGCAGGTCTCTGTTTCTGCTACAGCCGCGGCTCCGCCTCCAGCCTTATTAGACGTGGAGAAAGGGACCTCGGTTATCTCACATCGATCCGGTTACTGACGCTGGCCAGCTTTCTGCTGCGACGGGTCTGAGGCAGGACTGCTTGGATGTTGGCACGGCTCATAGGCTGCTTTTCTCAAGCACAAGCAACAAATACACGTCAAGACAGAGATCACGTAGTGGCTGCCATGTCACATGAGGATAGGCTCAGTGCGCTTTAGAGGCTCCGGAAAAACAAGAAGTTCTGACGGATGCTACTGTACCTTTATCTCAGGTGGAGAGGCTGCCGAGGTGGACTCGTGCTCAGTCGAAAGCTGCTGCGTCTAGCTCTCTAGGGCATCTTTGGGAATATGTGTAAGAATAGGTGAATTTTGACGTGAGAGATTATGAAATGGGTGGACTATTACTCTAATGATTAAAATCTATTTTCTCATTTTCAAAATCTCACCAAAAAGAACTTTTAAATTTGAGAGAGAAGAAACCTCGATGCCGTCCAGATTTTTTTGTTTTTCAGTCTATTTAGTCTATGCATGATGACTTTGCTGCTGCGGTGGAACAAGCCTGGATCGAACAGCATTCAGTGGACTCATCCTAATCACTTTTATGTTGTGCAAAGCAAACTTTTAAGGCAGTGAAACATGCCCCTAAGAAGATATGGAATAAGCTAGGAGAAGTTTGGTGATGTTTCTCAAGATGTTAATACTGCCGAGGATAATTTGGCCACAGCTCAATCTGCTTTTGACGCTAATTGACGCTAGTGCTGATAAAATCGCAGTCGTCAATGCTGCCGCGGCGAAACTTAGGCTGTCTACCCGGCAGGAAGAGATGTTCTGGGGTCAAAAAGGCTAATCTTCGGTGGCTTCAACAGGGAGATAGGAACACTTGATTTTATCATCTGCAGGTCCAATGTGACAGGAGGTGCAACTTTATACATCGGTTAAAGCTGGATGGCTCTGGTTGGTGTGCAGATCAACGAACCCATTTTGAGGCAACATGCTGTGTCTTATTTTCAGACCCAACTCTCTTCTGAGGCCCACGCAATTGGCGAGCAGCTTCTTCGGTATATTCCTCACCTCATTTCTAATGAGGATCTTTGCGCCATCCCTGATGAGTCTGAGATCACAGATTCGGTTTTCGGTCTATCGACTAGTGGTGCGCCTTGGCCGGACAGAATCTCTGGTAGCTTCTTCACCTCTACTTGGAATATTGTTAAATCTGATATTGTTTTGGCAGTGCAAGGCTTCTTCAAAGGTTTTCCTTTACCTAAGGGTATCACCTCTTCTATCATCACCCTAATTCCAAAAACTGATTCACCAACAACTTTTGTTGATTTCCGCCTGATCAGCTTGTCCGACTCCTGCTACAAAATTGTTTCGAGGATTATTTGCAACAGGTTGGTGCCTGTCCTTCCGCATATTACTTCGGAGCAGCAGGGCGCCTTTGTAACGGACAGATATATTATAGATAATATTGCACCGTCCTCTATTCTTGTCCGTGATATTAATAGGAAAATTAGAGGTGAAAAACCTTGTTATGAAGTTGGAAATGGCCAAGGCTTTTGATCGCCTAGAATGGGATTTCCTTTTGGCTGTCCTCTTATCAGTTTAGATCTGCAAATCGGTTTGTCTCTTTAATTGCCATGCTCATTAGCAATTGCTGGTTTTCGGCCGGTAGCCTTTAATGGCTGCTCGGAAGGCTTCTTCAAATCTACTAGAAGGATTCGCCAAGGTGATCCTTTTACTGGTTTCCAGCATAAAGCTTCGTCTATTCCCTATCTTGGTATTCCCCTCAAACCAGGTGGGTAGGGTGTGTGTCCCCGTGATTATAAATTCCTAAATTGAACGTGTTTCTAGAAGAATGTTGGGCCGGGCGGCCAAGACTCTCTCTCAAGCAGGGAGGTTGACTTTAATCAAGTCTGTCACTTCTTCCATCCCTGTATACATTGCCTCGGCAACCACACTTTCCTAAATCTGTCACCCATAGTTTGTCCACGATGTGTGCCAATTTCTTCTGGCGCGGTTTAGATGGCCAAAATCGCAGCAGACATTGGGTTAGCTGGGAAGACATTACAAAGCCTCTTTTCTGAGGGTGGCCTCGGTGTTAGAAGTTTTGAGCATGTGCAAATGGCGCTCACGATGAAGCAACTCCGGAGGATTCTTTCGGAGAACTCTCTTTGGACTAATTAATTATTCCAGGCAACGGTTTTTGACCTCTCATCTCTCAGTGAGGTTCACAGGATGCAGTTAACAGGAGGCCGGAATGATATTTTCGTTACAGTAAAGAATTTGCTTCTGTCCAATAGCACAGGTGGGTCTGCCAGACAGGCGACTCTGTGCGGTTTCGGAAGGATATTTGTTTCGGACATCAGCCTTTATCATCCTTCTTTCTGCTCAGGTCCCACTATGGAAGTTGATACTCTCTGTTCGGGAAGCCATCTCTAACCGCGATCATGCTGCGTGGAATCTTCTTGATTTGGCACCGGCACATCTTTTGGATGGCCTTCGCCGGTTTACCCTCGAGGGGGACAGGATGTCCATATCTTGACGCCTACACCAACTGGTATTTTCTCCTCCAAGTCAGCTTATGAATTGGCTCACCCCCATGGCCTTCGACAGCCAGCCCTCCAAAAACTATGGCTGAATTATATCAATCCATGGGCAGCTCTGCTCGGATGGCGCCTTATGCAGAAAGCCGTTGGCGGTTGATGGCGTTATTGCTCAATGTGGCATTAGCATGGCATCTAAGTGTTCCTGCTGCACACAGGGATCGCTTGAGGATGTTAATCATCTGTTCATACATAGTGACATTGCGGTTTCACTGTCGACTCACTTTGCTGATTTCTTTTGAGGCCCCTGTTGCTATGGCTACCTCGATCACAATCTGTGTCTGGAATATTCTAACATGATCCAATGACAATGGTCCTCATGTTTTCTGCTCTATTTATATAACCTTGCTTATTGAAGAGGCGTGATCTCGCGCCGTAGTCTTGATCGCCACCGATTATTGTGAAACACTGTAAGACAGGAAACAGATCAGAGGAGATCCAGGGTTGAAATCCCGGGGAAAATCCTCCGATGCCTAAGTCAGCAATACGATAGAGCGTGGTGCAGAGGAGAGGGAGGAGGAAGAGGGGGCACGAGATCGCTCTCCACCAGAAAATGTGGCTTTGAGTACTCAGACTGGCTTACCTCTCCGGAGGGTTTCCTTGGGTTTATATAGTTGCTCGCTCCCCATACTGGAGTCAAGGAAGCATGAGGAATTCGGGGGCGTTACGTCCTGGTTGAGGGCTCTTTATCGCTGGAGGACTCTTGCCCTCTCTTATCCTTTTGGTCTTCCTACGCTGGGTGGCAACGTAACATCTGCGTGGATAAGCACGGGGTGTCCATATAGGGAATGCTTGGACTCTTCCTGAGCGATAGGGGCGTCATCGGTCGGGGGCCCGAGCTAGAGCTGGGCGGGCAATGCTGGCCACGCTCGGCGCCCTTTCTTGAGACTCCCGAGCTCCCGTGAGTCGGTTATGCTCGGCTGCCGTTTAGGCTCTCCCCGAGCGACCGCTGCTCAGACTTCCGAGCCTGGAGGCCGCCTAGGAAGTGTTGGACCGAGCGGGTTGGGTTTCAAAATAAGTGGGCCCATTAGTGGGGGCTATCACTTGGGGAGTTCGGCCTTGTTGGGTCGGGTTGGACCTAGTTGGGCCGCTCCGAGCCACATGTCTTTTGGGCCGCGGATTTACCCTTCTCCACTTGCCCCCTACTCTCGAGCCAAAGGTTGGGCTCAGAGATTAGAGTATAATCGGGTTGTATTTGTGGCTCGGATGGAGAGTGTCCTTTACTAGCTTATTTCAGCTACAAAGTTCAGGGGACATTTAATGCGGCTATCTTGATATGAGGGGGCACGAGCGTAATGATTACACACTACGTACCAGTTCGGAGGCACCTTTTGAGATTTTGAGGTGTCGCGGCGGTTCTCCCAGGGTTGTTCAGGGATAACAAGTACCCTCGTCGCCTGCATTCCCCGCCTTCACCATTACTTGGCGGTGGTCCTCTCAGGGTCGTTCAGGGTTTACAAGTACCCTTGACACCTGTGCTCCCCACCTTGTATCTGTGGCTCAGTTGGGGATTTGGTCATCGCGAGCTGTCCTAGTTTGTGGGGGCTCGAGCGAGATGATGAGTGTTTGCGTTGGTTCGGGGGCGTCCTTCCGAGCTAGGCGCTGCCGATCTGAGCTTAGGAACTTCTGAGGGAGAGGTCCCGGTGTCGACCGACTTAGGGAAAAGTCTCGTTCCCCAACGGGGACGGTTCGCTCTCCCGGCCTCCCTCTATGATCGCTGTCCACTACTAGTGACTCCGTCTGCTCGGGAAGAGTTCAGTCTGTGCTCCCCTCCGATGCTCCTCGAAAGGGTTATGGAGGGGGGAATGTTCGTGGCCGAACTTGAGGCGGAGCTGGCGGGTTATTTGGCGCTGGTGGAGAGCGGCGAGGCGGCACAGGCCAAGGCGAGTGAGGAGAGGCACCGGAGTAAGATTGGCCAAGATCGAGGCAGAGGTGGCCGATCTCAAGGCAAGGGCGGTCGAGCAATATCGGGGCTCGGAAGAATATCGCGACGCCTAAGCAGGTTTGGTCAGTCGCTTCGCTATCTAAGCCAGTTTTCACATTTGGTGGAGTCAGTGGCTCGGTCTGAAGCTGTGAACCTTGTCTGCACCGAGCCATCGGTCTCTGATGCATCTTTTTTCTTTTTTCCTTTTTTCTTTTTTTTTGGTTGTGCCTATGCACATTCTAGTGGAGGTCGAGGCGTGGCAGGCCGAGGTCGGGGAGAAGGCAGCAAGGGCCGAGTCGGAGGGGGTCGAGCGATATCTGGGCTCGGAGGAATATCGTGAGACCCTCAAGAAGACCACCTTTACCTACTACGAGTCTGGTTACCGGCGCGGACTGCGGAAGGATTTTGTGCAAGGCTTTAGGTGGGCAGCAAATCTCGCCCAGGAGCAGGTCCTCGATCAACTTATTTTTAACCCCAGATGACATTACAACTTGGGCGAAGAAGGTTCAACTTCTCCCTCTTCTTCGGCGTCGAGCGACGGGGAAGGTATCGAGGATGCTTCTGCTCCCGAGGGGGGAGGATCGCCAACTCTGGCAGTCTCAGGAGAGTGCACGGTCAAGGCAGTTCCCACGCAGGTGGGGTCAGTGCCCGAGCCGGCCATCACCGAGGGAAACGGGGGCGCGCCGCCCTTGATAGCAGGGATAGAGCCGAGCGAGGAGGGCCTTCTGACCACCGAGCTTCAAGAAGGCCTGCAGACTTCTCACCTATCTCCATAGATTAGGTTTTGATTTAAATTGCACTTGCCTTCCGAGGGTCGGCAGGTTCCAGGGAATCGCATAGCCAAGCCACGTACGGAGTTCTCTTGTCGTCGGAAGATGCCTATTCAACGGCCACGAGCTCGATTTCCATGCTAGGTCGTTCTAACTTCCTCAAGGAGGACCGGTCGAATTCCTTCTAGGCTGATAGAGGAGGCCAAGTGAGAGAGGGCGTCCGCTTTGGAATTTTCTTCCCGAGCTATTTGGATCACCTGAAAACTCTCGAAAAGTCAGGCTATCTCCTTCACTAGCTGGAGGTACTTGATCGTTTACGGTTCCCGAGCTTCATAGTCTCCATTGTTGATGCGGGATAGATAGCGAACATGGGACTCTAGCTCGCAGGCGTCCCTAAGCGAGGGAAACGAGGGATCGTGCGCGGTTGAGAAACCGGCAATGAGTCGGGTAGTCGGCTCTTTTTCGTGCTCAGATCAGGTCACGGGACGGGTTTTGCGCTCTCTCTCTCTTGCAGCGGTGATTGAAATAATATAGCGAGCTATGTCCCTATCACTATAGCAGCAGCATTAAAAAATATACGAGATAAGCAAATGCGATAAAGAGGGAGGCGAGTTTATCTCCACGTTCCAGGCGTGGGGAAGACGATCCCGGCCAAGATTCATAACTCCCGGTACAAATAATTATAATAATTATAGAAATGAATTCCACTGTCCACTCCACGCAGGAGGTAAAAGGATACAAGTGGGGCCCGGGAGGACCAATCTTGGGTTGACGGGCAGCGTGTTGGACAGCTCCGTCGGTTCCGACACACTGCTACGCGGGCGGCAGCTTGCTGTCCCGAACTGATTCTACTGCTGTCAGCACTGCGCGACTCGGTGAAAAAAATTGCTGCGATCAGTACGGACGTCGGATTGACGCGAAACCAACTCCATTACAAAGTTGACTCAGAGAGCTTCAACCCTCTGGTGTCACAGTAATTTTTCTAGGGCCGTACTTTCCATGGTGGAATTTCAAAGGAGAAACTTCTCAACCTCAGATCTGGCCGGGCAAACTGAGATCTACCTGAGAAAGGGCATTGACCGGACTGAAACTTCGGATCTGGGTGATGCGATTTTTTTGGAAGCTAGAGGGGGAAGTAAGGAAGACAGAGATAATTTTTTTGTAAATTTTGGTGGAGGTTTGATATGGGAAATGGATTTTCTAACAGAGATGGCTCGGATCTGGACTGCACAGGACAGAACAGATTTTGAGAAAATGCAGTGATTTTTTGGATGAGAAAGAAAATTTCTAAAATCACAAAAAAATTTGGAGAGGGTGGATTTGGTGGACAAAACTCCCAGTTAAAATTTCAGATCATTCTGAAATGGAAAAAGGGTGAAAGGGGTGAAGAGGTAGCTTGCTGGTTGGTGGATATGCACAGGAGGCAGATTACTAGGGGTGGGAAGAACAGATCGAGAAAAATGGCAAACGAGGAGGAAATAACCTGAATTTTTTTGTGGAGGATGGGGTGGACGTGGGGAACTCACCCTCCAAATTTCAACATGATCTGAGCTTTTGATTGAGAGCTAAAAATCGCTAACTAGGCTTCTATCCAGAGTGGATGAACTTTCGACGAAGTGGCGGCGGAGGTGCGGTGGCGGCGGCGGAGATGCGTTTCTCACTCAAAGGGAAACTGATAGAGAGGAATCACACCTCAGAAGAAGGGCTCTCATAGTTACAAGGGGAGAGAGGAGAGAGGAAGGGGGCACACTTGGCCTTCTTGACAAATTTTCACAATTTTTATTCAATAATTCTATCAAAAATGGAAAATACATAGCTTTTATATGAAATGGACACCCTAGGCAAATGACCAACCTTACCCTCAGATCTAGGGTAGGGGAGGGGTATCTTAGGAATGCAAAAACCTAATTTTCCCCATGTGGTCAAAACTAATGAAACAATTTAGTCTAATAAGGCCAAAACAAGGGGCGCCATCCTCATGGGTCAATCTTGGCAATTTTGGGCTAAGGACCAACCAATTGGCCCATGAACCCATGACTAGCCTATGGGGCCTTCCAAGCTAGGAAGCCCATGAGAGAGGGAAAAGCCCAATTGGGCTTTAAGTGGCCTTAGGGTCCATTATGAAGGCCTTAAGGTCCAATATGACATAACCCCTTAATGGACTCTAACTAAACTTGACCCAATGGCTTATTAAAAGCCTTACAAAGGAGCCCAAGAGCCAAAATAAAACCTAAACAACACACACTACACACCAAGTTCCATATTACACAAATACATTCCATACATTTAATGAAATAGCCCTGATGCCCCATCAATTCTCCCCGGGTGGGAGGAACTCGACCCCGTCGAGTAAGGGGTGTGGTTGCTCGTGTGGCTCCTGCGGATCAGTCATCGACCAGGTAGTGCGGAGTAAGCTCCACTCCAGGTAACCGTCACCTGCTCATCCCGTATATATTCGATATGCTCACGCTGCTGTGAGAATAAGGCTAGAGGTGGACACTCCGGGGTGGGGTCACTCTCAAAGGAGGGAGACGGCTCAATGACTCACTAGGAATCACCGCTAAATCCCTGTATGTGACTAGATCCGACACATATATAGAGCTGAACCCAAGTTCCGACAAGCCTACAACGTACACATTGGATCCGACTTGCCTCGCACTCGAAGGGACTGACATCGCGAGCTGACCTTAGACTGACAGGACTCGACACATGCAGTCTCTCACAGACTGTAAGAAACAAAGACTCACACACATGACCCTAGACTCATACATAAGGCGGTATACTGGCTACTGAGTATCTGGGAGGTTTGGTGGACCCCTATGGACTTCTTCCTCGTCATGAAAGAACTCGTCTGCTAGGTCCTGCTCGGCCTCATAGCTAACTGTCACTAGCCCTGATGGTGAGGCTTCTCCAACCCTTTGGTCCCCAATGACTAGAGATGTACGTGTAGAGCACTGGCCTGCAAAGTGACCGAACCCCTGGCAGCGATAACACTGCTGGCGTGACCCACTAGTCTCTCCTATAAGTGGTCCCTTACCCTTCTCATCCCGATGAACAGGGGGTGTAGGCAACATGGGCGGAGGTGTGGGTGCTGGAGGATAGGCAATAGGTGCCGGGGAACGGGCAATGGGTGCTGGTGGTTGGGGTGGAGGTGGATCCCTTGGCGGGGGAGGACGAGGCCTTGGAGCGAATTGCTCCTGACGGGCGGGTTCTTGGGGTCGAGCCATAGGGGCCCTCGGATATTGGCCTAAGGAGCTACGGGGCTCGACACTATGAAGAGGGGTGGGGCCTGACCGTTGGTTAGACTTGAACTCTCCCTCAAACTGCTCCAACTCAAGAGTAACCTGATATGCTTCTTCCAACGTTTTTACGTTACGGTGGAAAAGCTCATACTGGTAGTGCGGCCGTAGACCACGTCAAAAGTGGGAAACGAGCATGGTGCTCTCCTCCGAGACACCACATCGCAAAAAATACTCATCAAATTCAGCGATATACTCAGAGACGGATTGATCTCCCTGGCTGAGACTCTGCCACCTATCGATGAGTCACTGACGGTATGTGGCAAGAAGGTACTTTTGCCGAAGGTTGACCTTCATCTCACCCTATGTCTCAACTTGGGGCTCTTGCCGATGAAATAACAGGCTCTCTACGTTCTTCCAATATGTTTGTGCCTCTCCCATCAGTTTCATGGCCGCGAATCAGACTCTTCGACGGTCCGTCATATCGAACCAATCGAAGTACCGGTCTATGGCGGACTCCCAATCTAAATAGACTTTCGGATCCAAAGACCCGTCAAAAATGGGAGGGTCCGCTCGCACGGTCCGAAGGACCCTTTCGTCCTCCTCATCTCTCTGTTGCGAGCCATGACGGCATCTACCATACCCTTCATAAGCGTTATCGGACCCATAGTCCTCAAGACCAGGGTCAAGGAGCTGTGGTTCGCGGGCCCGGTGAGGGGCGGGCTGAGGAGCATGTACCGGTTGGGGAGCATGTGCGGGCGGGTCCTGGGCCACAGGGGCGGGTTGGACCTGGGCCATGGGAACGACTTGGCTTTGGGCCACCACTGGAGTAGGTGTGGGTGGGCTCGGGGCCGCTCTAGGAGGGTCTCCGTGTGACATCATATCCAACCGTCCGACCAGACCTTGGACAGATATGTCTGATGACTCTATCCATTCCTCCATTGCGTTAAGTTGGCCATCCATATGGTCTGAGAAGCTCCTAAAGGTTGCCTCAGATTGGTCCATCCAGGCGACGAGGGCCATGATCGCCTCATGCAAGGAGTGAAGATCTCCTACGACGGTATCCCGTGGGTTGGCCATAGGTGCGGGGCGATGGTATTGGGTGCCTCGCCAGGTGGGCATGCAACGACACAAAGTTTGGAATGCACTAACTAATGCACACTAAGGACCCTAGACTTAACCAAAATCCGGTACCTGGCGGAGGTTTGATCCGAAGATCGCACTCACGCAAGTGAATCACCTTCCCGATAGGCGTAACCTAACGTTCGGGCAACACCTTTTGATATGCCGAATAAAGGTATGCAAATGCAACCTTGGACCGACTTAGACTCTCTCTCGACTTAAATGACTTTTTTTGTTTTTAAACAAATTCTACCCTAGACTTAACTCGCTCTGATACCAATTTGATGTGGGACGGGACGCGAACCTGGGACTCTAGCTCGCAACTCGTCCCTAAGCGAGGGAAACGCGAGATCGTGCGTGGTTGAGAAACCGGCAATGAGTCGGGTAGTCGGCTCTTTTTCATGCTCGGATTGGGTCACGGGATGGGTTTCGCTCTCTCTCTCTCGCAGCGGTGATTGAAATAATATAGCGAGCTACGTTCCTATCACTCTAGCAACGGCATTCAAAAATATACGAGATAAGCAAATGTGATAAAGAGGGAGGCGAGTTTACCTCCATGCTTCGGGCGTGGGGAAGACAATCCCGGCCAAGACTCGTAACTCCCGGTACAAACAATTACAATAATTACAGAAATGAATTCTACTGCCCACTCCACGCAGGGAGGTAAAGGGCTACAAGTGGTGCCCGGGAGGACCGATCTTGGGTTGACGGGCAGCGTGTTGGATAGCTCCATCGGTTTCGGTACACTGCTACACGGGCGACAGCTTGCTGTCCCGAACTGATTCTGCTGCTGTCAGCACTGCGCGACTCAGCGAGAAAAATTACTGCGATAAGCACGGACGTCGGATCGACGCGAAACCAGCGCCGTTGCGAAGCTGACTCAGAGAGCTTCAACCCTCTGGTGTCACAGTAATTTTGCTCGGGCCGTACTTTCCATGGTGGAATTTCAAAAGAGAAAGTTCTCAACCTTAGATCTGGTCGGGCAGATTGAGATCTGCCTGAGAAAGGGCATTGACCGCGACCGAAACTTCGGATCTGGGTGATGGGATTTTTATGGAAGCTAGAGGGAGAAGTAAGGAAGACGAAGATAATTTTTGTATAAATTTTGGTGGAGGTTTGATATGGGAAATGGATTTTCTAACAAAGATGGGTCGGATCTGGACTGCACATGACAAAACAGATTTTGGGAAAATGCAGTGATTTTTTAGATGGGAAAGAAAATTCTTAAAATCACAAAAAACATTGGAGACGGTGGCTTTGGTGGATAGAACTCCCATTTAAAATTTTAGATCATTCTGAAATGGGAAAGGGGGTGAAAGGGGCGAAGAGGTAGCTTGCTGGTTGGTGGATCTGCACAGGAGGCAGATTACTAGGGGTGGGAAGAACAGATCGGCAAAAATGATAAACGAGGGGGAAATAACCTGAATTTTTTTTGTGGAGGATGGGGTGGACGTGGGAAACGCACCCTCCAAATTTCATCATGATCTGAGCTCCTGATTGAGAGCTAAAATTTGTGAACTAGGCTTCTGTCCAGAGTGGACAGAACTTCCGACGAAGTGGCGGCGGGGGTGCAGTGGCGGCTCGATGGCGGCGGCGGCGGAGATGAGTTTCTCACTCAAAGGGGAACTGATAGACAGGAATCACACCTCAGAAGAAGGGCTCTCACAGCTGCAAGGGGAGAGAGGAGAGAGGAAGGGGGCGCACTTGGCCTTCTTGGCAAATTTTCACAATTTTCATTCAATAATGCTATCAAAAATAGAAAATATATAGCTTTTATATGAAATGGACACCCTAGGCATATGACCAACCTTACCCTCAGATGTAGGGTAGGGGAGGGGTACCTTAGGAATGCAAAAACCTAATTTTCCCCATGTGGTCAAAGCTAATTAAACAATTTAGCTTAATAAGGCCAAAACAAGGGGCGCCCTCCTCATGGGTCCATCTTGGCAACTTTGGGCCAAGGACCAACCAATTGGCCCATGAACCCATGACTAGCCCATGAGAGAGGGAAAAGCCCAATTGGGCTTTAAGTGGCCTTAGGGTCTAATATGAAGGTCTTATGGTCCAATATGACATAACCCCTTAATGGACTCTAACTAAACTTGACCCAATGGCTTATTAAAAGCCTTACAAAGGAGCCCAAGAGCCCAAATAAAACCCAAACAACACACACTACACACCAAGTTCCATATAACACTATTACATTCCACACATTTAATGAAATAACCCTGATGCCCCATCAGTTGTCCTTTGGCGAGTTGGTGCAGATATAGTCGATTGACCCTTTTCGCGATGCTGACTAGGATCACCCGGCCGAGATCAACTTGGGGGAGGGAGTTGAGGAAGGCACGACGATTGTCGCTCGGATCCAAGCGGAAGGATCCCGAGCAACGGTTGATGCTAGCCTCTCTGAAGGTTATGGCTGTCGAGCAAAGTAGACGGGTCATGGAGAGAGAATTGTTCTTGGCTTAGCTTGGGGGCCGAACCCGTAGACAGCTCGACATGGGCGGAGATGGGTGAGGCGGCACATGCCAAGGTGTGCGCCGAGGCAAACCGAAAGATCGGACCACTCAGTTCCGAGTTTGGGGTCCTTCCCCAGGAGGTGACATCACTACGCTCCCAGGCTCTGGCAGATCGCGGAGGCGTGCAATCGCTATCCGAACAAGTATCCCAGGCTTGGTACTCGGCTGAGATTAAGAGAGGGCTCTTGGAGAAAGAGCACCAGGCTCATGTGGCGAGCTCGAGGCAATGAGAGACTGAGCGGGAAGAGCTTGGGGGCCGCTTTTGACAGCGGAATGCAGGCAGGAGGAGGCTGAGGTGATGCTTAGCAGAAGTCGAGGTGAAAATAACAGAGCTCGAAGCAAGGGAGGCAGAGGCCGAGGCGAAGGCAGTCTAGCGATATCTTAGCTCGGAGGAATACCAAGAGGGCTTTGAAGAAGGCCGCCTTCACCCACAATGAGTCGGGCTACAGGTGTGGACTCGGGAAGGGCCTTGTGCTGGGGTTCAAACAAGCAGTTCGCCTGGCTCAGGACCAGGTATTTGTTAAGCTCATCTTCAGCCTCGGGCAGCGATGTGATTTTGAAGAAACCATCCCGACTCCCCCGTCTACGCCCAAACCTGATGCTTCCGATGAGGGGAGCGAAGATCTCCCCTGCCTCGCAAAGGAAGGGCTGCAAACCCAGACATCTCAGGAGAACACCCGGTCAAGGCATGTAGCAACCCTAATAAATGAATAATTGAAATAAATTAAAACATATATATTACAGAAGTAATATATATAAAAGGAATAGGGTTAATTGGACGAAATAAAACAAATTAAAAATAACGCCTCTTATTAAGGCGTTAATTTATAAAGAAACGCCTCTACCCATGGCGTGACTAAAGAAAGGACGCCCACATATGCGGTCGTCAGTTCTCTTACGACCAAATGGGTAAGTAAAAGAAACGCCCCTATCTTGGGCGTGTTTTAAAACACGAAACGCCCTTTTGCAAGGCGCTTTTTAAGAAACGCCCTTATACAAGGCGTTAATTAAAGAATAGACGCCCTGACCAAAGTCGTTAATTCAGTTCGTGAACCGTTCGAACCCAGAACTTATCCAGGGTAAGTGATAAGCATTAGAAAGAGTTCAAACGTGGTAATGACTCTATCATAGAAGTATTGCTTCCACACAATCACTAACCCTAATAGGACACCCAAAATCCTATAAAAACTCTCGTTCGGCCAACCCTAAAAACTATTTGGACGAACTACTGCTGCAGGTACGTGAAGAACATATGTTCTTCTATTTTTTTCTTCTTCTGTTTACAGTCGCATGAAGAATATTGATTATTCTTCTTCTCTTATTAACAGGTTAAGAGGCTCGGGCGTTTGAGGAACAAGAGTTCTTCATCCGTGTGTAAGTACCCCTTCCTCTACCTACAGTCCATGGATTTCAAGGAAACTAATATCTTCAATCTATCCTCTGTAGGATTCATCCAACGTCTGCAGCATCATTGATTCTTACAAATCCCTCACGGTCATCTCCAAATCAACTCTTAAAGGTAGGATTTTCTCAAGTCACTGTAGCCCAAACTAAATTGATACAGTACAATAATTATCATGCATATACATGGTTTGGTTTACTATAGTTTCTGAACGACTTTCTGTTAATTTCTTGAAAGAAACGTCCTTAGCAAGGGCGTGACTATGAAATACACGCCCCAGACTAGGGCGCTACTTTACAAGTCACGACCCTGCCAAGGTCGTCAATTTTGGATTTGACGCCCTGCACACAGGCGTTAATTTCATTTTTAATCACCCATGTTAAGAATTGAGTATCTATGAAATAATGATCCTACAATGATGCATGATCACATGTCTTCAAACTTGCTAATTTTATTGTCATGACCATACATTCGTTCTCCATGAAATTCTATTATCCTGAAATTATTACTGCCCATGAAAACTCATGGTATCTCTTGAATTCACGACCTAGACTAGGTCGTTTTTCCATATGTAAACGCCTCATCATAGGGCGTGAATTAAAAATAAACGCCCCTTACTAGGGCGCGTATCTGTTAAAATCTTGGAATATATATTCTGTGAAAATAAGAATTTAATGATTAACGCCGCTGACAAGGGCGTGTTTTTGATAATTTCTGAAAATAAATATGTTCTGAAAAATATTGTAAATAAAAAGACGCCTGCTACTGTAGTCGTCAACTCTTGAAGAAACGCCCCTTCCCAAGGCGCGTTTTAAATAAATTATTGAATTATTGAAAATTCTGCAAAACGGACCATGTGTAAACGCCCTTCTGTTAGGCGTTAATTACTTGAGAAACGACTTGACCTAAGTCGTTATTTTACTGTAAACTGATTTTTCCTCTGATTTGCTAACCGATGGTTTATATCTTATACATATATATATATATCGGCACTATTCTCCACTCCGTGAGTATAGTCCCACTTTTCACGGTGTTTTATCGATCACACTCAATTCTCATTGACATACAAGCTCTCCATTGGACATTCCGTTCCTTTGGACTAGCAAGTTAGTCATAGAGACCTCCGTAAGACTCCTCGTAGCCTTGGATTCCCTCAAGGCCGACTGAGCTAGTTGTACCCTAAAAACCCATTACACCATTGATGCCATGTCACTCTAAAGAAACATGGGATACCGGCCCTTATGATTATACAAAGAGTATATCATAAGAAATTCTTAATGGGATGATGATATCATGCCATATCATGTCGTTCTTGTAAACCCCAATTCTACGATAAGAATGAGGGTATCTTGCTTGATCTAATGTTCATGTGGACCTCAATTCTATATAAAGAATGTCCATATTGATTTGTCATGGTACCTAAGTTAAGGGAACCATATTCTACCTAGTTTTATCGACATCGTGATTATACCGTTATTATCGCCATTCTATGTCTTTTGTCATACTTTGGACTCTATTCTATCAAAGTTGTCATACGTGTCTACAAGCTTGATTATTGAAATTCTATATTGGCTATATAAACAAGAGTGGATGTCAAAACACATGATAAATGCCTGCGCATATAGGGCCCGATCTGGTCCTGGGAGGAGCACCCGAAAGTACTTGTGCCCATGGGAGTTAAAATGATAAGGTATCTGGCATTATACCGAGTACTTGACTTGCTTGATTGGACATTCCACACACATCTTGTACTTGAATCGTACTTGACTTTACATGAAATGCGTGGCCCGAAAAAGGGTAATTTACTTGCTTGATATATGATAGCCAAAGTTCTTGACATGACTTGTTAAACGTACTTGCTTGAATACCTTGAATATACTTGTTATCTTGTTGGAAGTTCATGATTAAGTTCATCTTATTTTCTTGATATTACATTCTCTCTATCTTGTCGTTTTATGCGAGCATGCATAGCTTTATTGCATTCATGAAAGATGTAATTACTTAAACCACTTGCTAGTACTTGAGATATAATTTCCTACTGAGCGTTCGCTCATTCCGTTTGTCCCTTTCTACTTTTCAGGTAAGTCCGACGACGATGGAAGTCAATCGGATGGGAATGGTCAAGAGTGAAAGTGATAGAGCTTCTACAAGTGTCGTCTAGTCTTTTCTATAGTTTCTTGAGTCAACTATGTATTCTTTTCCTTTTTATTAAACAGAGTATTGGATTTGTAATAGTCTATCCATTATGAAATAAAGGATTGGGTTATCTTGCTATTTTGCGCATCTCTATCTTTGAGTCGAATACACGACCACTCTGATTGACATGATTGATATAGACACGTCGCGCATCTCCGGGTATCTTCCGCGCTCGGGGCGTGACAGTCTTTGTGGTATCAGAGCCTAAGGTATTCAATTCCTAGGAAACCCAAGTCCAAGGATAGGTTTCAAAACCTTTAACCAAGTGAGAGTGGGTAGAACCAAGGGTTAAATGATCAATGAGTCCTTTATAAGATCATAGTGATATAATACTAACATAGCTATCGTAATTGTAGGATAATGGCTGCCGAACGTGCTCAATGGCGCAACATGCAGCGTACCCTTCAAGGGATGACCCAAGTGCTACAACAGGTAGCACAAGGTGGTGCTCCACGAGCTGGAAGCTTACACCAAGCATTCAAGAATATGAATCCCCCGAAGTTCATGGGATCGACCGATCCAGACGATGCCGAGCATTGGGTTCGGGAGATTGAACGTATATTCCGTGTCATGCAATGCACGGATCAGGACAAAGTCTTATTAGCTACTTTCCAGTTAGAAAAGGATGCTAGATGCTGGTGGGAGTCGATTGAAGCTACTATTGACCCAACTCAAGTTACATGGGGTGAATTCGTTGAATATTTCAACGCCAAATATTTCTCTGATAGGGTCCAGGAAAAGAAGGCCGCCGAATTTGCCGCATTAAAGCAAAGATCTTTATCGGTGGCTGATTATGAAGCACAGTTCTCTAGACTGTCTAGATATGCTAAGCATTTAATTAGCACGGAAAAGATGAAAGCCCGTAGATTTCTTAATGGGCTTAGGCCCCACTACATTACTCAACTGGCGCCTATGGATATTCAAGTTTATACTGAAATAGTGCGCCGAGCTCAGTTGCTTGAAGATGCCACGGAACTATCTGATAGGATCCGTGGGAAAGACAAAAAGGAGCAAGTCACAAGTTCGGGTTCTTTTAAACCCAACTTTAAGAAGAGGCCCAATAATGGAGGTTCTTCCTCTCAAGATCAGAAGTACAAGAAATCCAAGCCTTTCTCTATCACCACTACACCTTCAAACGTAGTATGCAAGCATTGTGACAAGGCTGGTCACAAAACAGAAGAATGATGGAGGAAATTAGGAGCATGTCTCCGTTGTGGGAGTCGTGAACATCGGATTCCCGATTGTCCATTAATGAATGACCAAGACGGTGAGGGTAAACGCCCAGTGACAAGGAACGCGCGTCTTCATGCAATCCAAGAGACCAAACCAGAAGAAGAAGGCGGATTGGTGGAAGGTACATTAAAAATTTGTTCCAAATATGCACATGTCTTATTTGATACGGGTGCATCGCATTCCATTATTTCCAAGAAGTTTGCTGACCCATTACCTCTAGAACCAGAATGGATGAAAATAGTGTTGTCTACTCCTCTCGGAAACGAGACGGATATCACGCATCATTACCAAAACAGTGAGGTGTTGGTTCGAGGAAAGAATTTTCCTATTGATCTTATCTGCTTAGATCTAAAAGAGTATGATGTTATACTAGGAGCAGATTGGTTATCCAAATACCAGGCAACGGTTGATTGCCGTGATAGCAAGATTGTTTTCAAGGAATTTCCGGAACTGACTTATACTAGTCCTAAGAGTCAAAGCAAATCCCCTCTTATCTCGGCTCTTCGAGCAAGCAAGCTCGTCAAGAAAGGAAGTGTATCCTTCCTTGCTTTTGTCACTATTAAAGAAGCTAAAGAAACCAAGATAGAGGACGTTCAAGTAGTACGAGAATTCCCAGACGTATTTCCGGAAGAATTGCCGGGATTACCCCCTCAAAGAGAAGTGGCCTTCACCATTGACTTAGTCCCTGGTGCTGGTCCTGTTTCAAAGGCACCATATAGAATGTCCCCTGCTGAACTCAAGGAGTTGAAGGAGCAGTTGATGGAACTAATCCGAAAAGGGTTTATTAGACCAAGTACTTCCCCGTGGGGAGCACCAGTCTTATTTGTAAAGAAGAAGGATGGATCCATGAGATTGTGTATCGACTATCGACAGTTGAATCATCTTACTATCAAGAACAAGTATCCACTGCCGAGAATCGATGAGTTATTTGATCAGATTTCAGGATCCAAATATTTCTCCAAGATTGATCTCAGGTCGGGATATCATCAATTAAGAATCAAGGACGATGACATTCACAAGACTGCATTCAGAAGCAGGTATGGCCATTACGAATTTGTTGTTATGCCTTTTGGACTAACAAATGCCCCTGCTGCCTTTATGCAGTTAATGAATAGCATATTCAGGCCTTACTTGGATCAATTCATAGTAGTCTTCATTGATGATATATTGATATATTCTAAGACTAAGGAAGAACATGAAGAGCATTTGAGGATTGCATTGCAAGTCTTGAGGACAAATCAATTATATGCTAAACTCAGCAAATGCGAGTTCTGGCTTGAAGAAGTGGCCTTTCTGGGACATGTCATATCCAAGGACGGTTTATCTGTAGATCCGTCAAAGGTTGAAGCTGTGAGAAACTGGGAAAGACCCACTAATGCAAGCGAGATCAGAAGTTTCTTAGGTCTTGCAGGCTATTATCGGCGATTCATCAAAGATTTCTCTAAGATCGCCGTGCCCCTTACAAGGTTAACTCGTAAGGAGATCCGATATGAATGGAGTGAGGAATGTGAAGGCAGTTTCCAAACTCTCAAGGATCGTCTCACTACAGCTCCAGTGTTAGCTCTACCAACAGAAGGAGAGAAATTCGAGGTCTACACTGATGCTTCTGGCATTGGCCTCGGATGTGTCCTAATGCAACAAGGAAAGGTCATAGCATACTCTTCACGTCAACTGAAGAAGCACGAGGAGAATTACCCCGTCCATGACTTGGAACTGGCCGCGGTAGTATTTGCCCTAAAGATATGGAGACACTATCTCTATGGGGTACAATTCACTGTATACTCCGATCACAAAAGTCTCAAATATCTATTTTCACAAAAGGAGCTGAACATGAGACAAAGACGCTGGCTAGAATATCTCAAGGACTTCGACTTCAGCATACAATACCATCCCGGAAAGGGTAATTATGTGGCTGATGCCCTTAGTCGAAAGCCGAGAGCAAGGATAGCCAATTGTATGATACAAGAATGGAGGTTACTTGAACAATTCTCCGAGCTCAATATAAGCTTGGACACGGAATCCAAATTTGTCACACTATCCCATGTAAGCATACAGTCAGATTTATTATCTGAAATACAAACACTTTAGGATGATGATCCTATGTTAGTAGAAATCAAAGGCAGATTAAAAGGACAATCTGATTTTCAACTAACTTCTGATGGAAGATTATCGTTCAAAGATAGAACTTGTATACCCGATTGTCCGGAATTAAAGAAGAAGATCTTAGATGAAGCTCACAGATCAAGATACACTATTCATCCTGGATCAACTAAAATGTACCAAGATGTAAAGAGGAACTTTTGGTGGCCCAATATGAAAAGAGAAATAGCGGACTATGTATCACGCTGTCTCACATGCCAACAGGTCAAGGCGGAACACCAAAAGCCTGCGGGAAAACTACATCCTCTAGATATTCCTAAGTGGAAATGGGAGGATATTGGTATGGACTTCATCATGGGTTTGTCTAAATCTAAAGGAGGACATGATGGAATCTGGGTTATCATTGACCGATTGACTAAATCGGCACATTTCTTGCCAATCAAAAGCCGATGGTCAATTGATGTGCTAGCTGCACTATACATTAAAGAAATAGTCAGGATACATAGAATTCCTGTCTCAATCGTGTCTGATAGAGATCCCCGTTTTACTTCTCATTTTTGGAAGGGATTACAACATTCGTTGGGGACAAGGCTCAACTTTAGTACTGCTTTTCACCCACAAACGGATGGTCAGACCGAGCGAACTAATCAAGTTGTTGAAGATATGCTGAGAGCATGCATTATTGACTTTGGAGGAAGCTGGCATGACCACTTACCTTTAGTTGAATTTGCATATAATAATAGCTACCAAGCTAGTATCCAAATGGCACCTTTCGAAGCCTTATACGGAAGGAGTTGCCGATCTCCCATATGTTGGAACGAAGTTGGAGAGAAACAACTATTAGGTCCAGACATGGTAAGGGATACAACTGAGAAGATACAAGTAATCAGAGAAAGATTGTAAGTTGCTCAGACGAGACAAAAAACTTATGCTGATACAAGAAGGAGAGATCTTGAATTCCAAATCGGAGATCATGTATTTCTCAAGATATCGCCTGGACGTGGCATACGAAGATTTGGTGTTAAGGGCAAGCTTACGCCAAGATTCATCAGACCATTTGAGGTACTCGAAAGAGTTGGCGAGGTTGCTTATCGCATCGCGTTGCCTCCTCAGTTGTCCGAGGTACACAATGTATTTCACATATCTATGTTGAAGAAGTATGTGCACGATCCGTCACATATTATTGAGCATGGAGATCTGGTGATCCAGAAAGATCTCACATATGAACAGAGGCCTTTAAAGATATTAGATCGAGAAATACGAGCTCTAAGGAATAAGGTTATTCCCATGCTCAAGGTGCAATGGAATAAGAATCCTGAACGCGAAGCGACATGGGAGACCGAGGAATCTATGAAGAAACGATTTCCCGAGTTATTCTAAGAGGTATATGTTCTACGCTCTCCACATGTATAATTATAAATATATTGAATTTGGGGACCAAATTCTTTTTAAGTGGGGGAGGGTGTAGCAACCCTAATAAATGAATAATTGAAATAAATTAAAACATATATATTACAGAAGTAATATGTATAAAAGGAATAGGGTTAATTGGACGAAATAAAATAAATTAAAAATAACGCCTCTTATTAAGGCGTTAATTTATAAAGAAACGCCTCTATCCATGGCGTGACTAAAGAAAGGACGCCCACATATGCGGTCGTCAGTTCTCTTACGACCAAATGGGTAAGTAAAAGAAACGCCCCTATCTTGGGCGTGTTTTAAAACACGAAACGCCCTTTTGCAAGGCGCTTTTTAAGAAACGCCCTTATACAAGGCGTTAATTAAAAAATAGACGCCCTGACCAAAGTCGTTAATTCAGTTCGTGAACCGTTCGAACCCAGAACTTATCCAGGGTAAGTGATAAGCATTAGAAAGAGTTCAAACGTGGTAATGACTCTATCATAGAAGTATTGCTTCCACACAATCACTAACCCTAATAGGACACCCAAAATCCTATAAAAACTCTCGTTCGGCCAACCCTAAAAACTATTTGGACGAACTACTGCTGCAGGTACGTGAAGAACATATGTTCTTCTATTTTTTTCTTCTTCTGTTTACAGTCGCATGAAGAATATTGATTATTCTTCTTCTCTTATTAACAGGTTAAGAGGCTCGGGCGTTTGAGGAACAAGAGTTCTTCATCCGTGTGTAAGTACCCCTTCCTCTACCTACAGTCCATGGATTTCAAGGAAACTAATATCTTCAATCTATCCTCTGTAGGATTCATCCAACGTCTGCAGCATCATTGATTCTTACAAATCCCTCACGGTCATCTCCAAATCAACTCTTAAAGGTAGGATTTTCTCAAGTCACTGTAGCCCAAACTAAATTGATACAGTACAATAATTATCATGCATATACATGGTTTGGTTTACTATAGTTTCTGAACGACTTTCTGTTAATTTCTTGAAAGAAACGTCCTTAGCAAGGGCGTGACTATGAAATACACGCCCCAGACTAGGGCGCTACTTTACAAGTCACGACCCTGCCAAGGTCGTCAATTTTGGATTTGACGCCCTGCACACAGGCGTTAATTTCATTTTTAATCACCCATGTTAAGAATTGAGTATCTATGAAATAATGATCCTACAATGATGCATGATCACATGTCTTCAAACTTGCTAATTTTATTGTCATGACCATACATTCGTTCTCCATGAAATTCTATTATCCTGAAATTATTACTGCCCATGAAAACTCATGGTATCTCTTGAATTCACGACCTAGACTAGGTCGTTTTTCCATATGTAAACGCCCCATCATAGGGCGTGAATTAAAAATAAACGCCCCTTACTAGGGCGCGTATCTGTTAAAATCCTGGAATATATATTCTGTGAAAATAAGAATTTAATGATTAACGCCGCTGACAAGGGCGCGTTTTTGATAATTTCTGAAAATAAATATGTTCTGAAAAATATTGTAAATAAAAAGACGCCTGCTACTGTAGTCGTCAACTCTTGAAGAAACGCCCCTTCCCAAGGCGCGTTTTAAATAAATTATTGAATTATTGAAAATTCTGCAAAACGGACCATGTGTAAACGCCCTTCTGTTAGGCGTTAATTACTTGAGAAACGACTTGACCTAAGTCGTTATTTTACTGTAAACTGATTTTTCCTCTGATTTGCTAACCGATGGTTTATATCTTATACATATATATATATATCGGCACTATTCTCCACTCCCTGAGTATAGTCCCACTTTTCACGGTGTTTTATCGATCACACTCAATTCTCATTGACATACAAGCTCTCCATTGGACATTCCGTTCCTTTGGACTAGCAAGTTAGTCATAGAGACCTCCGTAAGACTCCTCGTAGCCTTGGATTCCCTCAAGGCCGACTGAGCTGGTTGTACCCTAAAAACCCATTACACCATTGATGCCATGTCACTCTAAAGAAACATGGGATACCGGCCCTTATGATTATACAAAGAGTATATCATAAGAAATTCTTAATGGGATGATGATATCATGCCATATCATGTCGTTCTTGTAAACCCCAATTCCACGATAAGAATGAGGGTATCTTGCTTGATCTAATGTTCATGTGGACCTCAATTCTATATAAAGAATGTCCATATTGATTTGTCATGGTACCTAAGTTAAGGGAACCATATTCTACCTAGTTTTATCGACATCGTGATTATACCATTATTATCGCCATTCTATGTCTTTTGTCATACTTTGGACTCTATTCTATCAAAGTTGTCATACGTGTCTACAAGCTTGATTATTGAAATTCTATATTGGCTATATAAACAAGAGTGGATGTCAAAACACATGATAAATGTCTGCGCATATAGGGCCCGATCTGGTCCTGGGAGGAGCACCTGAAAGTACTTGTGCCCATGGGAGTTAAAATGATAAGGTATCTGGCATTATACCGAGTACTTGACTTGTTTGATTGGACATTCCACACACATCTTGTACTTGAATCGTACTTGACTTTACATGAAATGCGTGGCCCGAAAAAGGGTAATTTACTTGCTTGATACATGATAGCCAAAGTTCTTGACATGACTTGTTAAACGTACTTGCTTGAATACCTTGAATATACTTGTTATCTTGTTGGAAGTTCATGATTAAGTTCATCTTATTTTCTTGATATTACATTCTCTCTATCTTGTCGTTTTATGCGAGCATGCATAGCTTTATTGCATTCATGAAAGATGTAATTACTTAAACCACTTGCTAGTACTTGAGATATAATTTCCTACTGAGCGTTCGCTCATTCCGTTTGTCCCTTTCTACTTTTCAGGTAAGTCCAACGACGATGGAAGTCAATCGGATGGGAATGGTCAAGAGTGAAAGTGATAGAGCTTCTACAAGTGTCGTCTAATCTTTTCTATAGTTTCTTGAGTCAACTATGTATTCTTTTCCTTTTTATTAAACAGAGTATTGGATTTGTAATAGTCTATCCATTATGAAATAAAGGATTGGGTTATCTTGCTATTTTGCGCATCTCTGTCTTTGAGTCGAATACACGACCACTCTGATTGACATGATTGATATAGACACGTCGCGCATCTCCGGGTATCTTCCGCGCTCGGGGCGTGACAAGGCAGTTCCCACATAGGTGGGGTTAGTGCCCGAGCCAGCGACTTCCAAGGGAACTAGGGATGCATGCCTTTTCCTTTTTTGTCGTGCTCCTAGTCAACAGTGACGCATCTAGGCATGGTCCGGCCCGCAGCATCATTGAGCCAGTTTTCACACTTGGCGGATTTTGTGGCTCGGTCTGACGCTGTTGGCCCTCTACCGAGCTATCACTTTCTTGTTATAAGGGCTTGAAAATAAAGTCTACGTAGTGCCGCAACACTCCACGTCCGCGGCATTGGGGTTCCATCCATGGTTGCTACTTGGTAGGTGTTAGGTCCCACGGAGTGCAATCGGATCTAGAAGGGGGGTTGAATAGATCCTATTAATAACTTTGGCCAATTTAAATCTTGGCTCCTAAAAACATAAACCACTCTTATAAGGTAAATGAATCACTTAAGCATACAACGCAGCGAAATAGATAGGAATGAAACAAGTAATGACGTTAAACTCCAATGCTCAGTTCAGATAGGTCGATACCCCCGGCCAGCGGGCAGGTCGACACTCCTTTAATTAGCAGGATCTAGCTATGAAGTGAGCTGGAGTCTACTCTTCAGGGTAGTGAGGTCAACACCTCTAACAGATCAGTCCAAACAGGTCGACACTCCTCAAGAGAGAGGTTGACACTTCTTCACTAGCAACTCAGATCCGAATGAGATGTAATCTAATACACCATAGAGATCTTGAAACAGAAAAGCTAAGTTAAATGACTATGTTAGGTGGGAGAGCTATGATGATCAGCTAAGATGAATGAGTGTTCAGCAAGGTGAAGTTCCTTGGGAAAGCTTTCACCTTGGTCTCTGTTTGCAAGGGTGCAGGAGGCAACCTAAGGCGCAAATGCAGTTAGATACACAAGGGAGAAAGCTGCTCACACATCGTGATAACTTCCTCTGCTTGGGAGATGCTCCAAAGTGTCTGTAAGCAAGAGTGCCGTAGACACCTAAGAAGATCCACGTTAGCTATGATAGCAGGGGGGTCGAGATGAGACTGTTGTGCAAGCTGAACGCTTGAGTGTGCAGAGAAAATAAACAGCTTAAGTAGCACACAAACCTGTGAAGTAGGGATAGAGGATATGGAACAAGCTCACAAAGTATACTACCCACAACACAAGGATTTTAAGGTGGTTCGGTTGTTAGCTCACAACCTACGTCCACCCCTCACCAAACTCGGTGAGGCTTTCCGGCTGACACACAGCTTGATCCGCTGAGCAACACAGCTTGCTTACACAGCTGAGCAGCACAGCTTGCTTTCCGCTGACTAACTGGTTGAACCACCCAGAGGATCTGATCCTCTCTTCCTCTGAAACCACAGAGGGAACCCGGTCCCTAAACAGGGGATCGGAGAAGCTAGATGTTTTGGTGATAAACGAACCATAACAAATAGAAACTAAATACTGCAAGTGCAGTGGAGAAACACCAGAGACAATATAGACACACCAGCTGAAAGAATGAATCAAGACATCGGAGCTAGTGATTGCAGCTACAAGATTGGATCTAAGGATCCTTTTCTTCAAGCACCGGTAGACTGCAGGAATTGTCTTCTCTCTCAAGGCTGCTCTCTCTTCTTCTCTCTTTCACAGCACTGGACTAAGTCCCATAGGTGCTGGGGCTGCTCTCACGCTACTTAGGAATATTCTTCGTAGATAGGTCTAGGGCATGGCACTTTTTGTACGGCAGCAGCATCAACTTCTTCAGTTGAGGAAGCTTGGTATAAATAAGAAGACCAGTTGAGAAAGCCTAAGAATATTGCATGCCAAGAAGTCTTCCTTTGGACCAGTGGATCAACGAAGTATTCCCTCCAAATCTTCCTTGAAGCGTGCGCCAGAAGGTGAGAGCTAGAGCGTCTTCTAGAGCGAATGCCATGTGTGATGGTGATAATCAATAAGAGGAAGGTGATCATGTCCCATAACATTTAATGCGCTACTTGCTATGCTCTTCCTATTGGCTGGTCGCAGTTTTAAGTACAAGGATAGGTACGATGGCAGACTGTGTGAAGGAGCAGACCAGATCTCTTTTAGACAGCATCAGATTTTTACAATAACTCTCCTCAGAAATGCAGTCTTCTCATTCTGCTCAAATGTACTCTTCTGCGTACAATGGCTGGTTGGATAGCCCATTGGTCGATAGCAAGATGATGGCAGACTGCGGAGTGTCCTATTTCCAACAGTAGATAGTCTGGACAGGCAGACAGATAAGACTTACATCGCGGCAGACAGAAGTGGCTCTTCCAGCTGATTTCTGACAAAACCATCTCCAAAAGGTAGACAAATGAGTGATAAGATGGTAGAGCAAGGGTCAGACCTCGGGACGTGGTCCAGACCCCAAAATCCTTAATTTTAATGATTTGAGTTCCTTTTTCTCTCTCTGGATGGCCCACTGATCTGACAGTTTATTGGCTTGAGGATTCTTGGAAGAACAAGGGTGTCGACCTCCTGCATGAAAAGAGTCGACACATCTTAGTAGGATATTCAATAGAGCACTTCCTGGAAGTATAAGGGTGTCGACCTCCTTCGAGGTAAGTGTCGACACAACATAGTGAGATAGCCAGTAGAGCGCTTCCTGGAAGAATCCAAGGTGTCGAGACAAGCCCGCCATAGAGAAGTGAGGCATGAAGTGTGTCGACACTTTTTACTTAGTGTGTCAAGACATCCTTTGAATATCTTGAAGGCCCATGACAGATGTGTCGAGACTTCACAAGACTGTGTCGGGACATATATGCTTGGTTCCGAGATGTCACCAAGACTATGTCGAGACATTGATTAAACCAGAGGTCAGATAGAATGGTTTCAGCTTGATTTCTTCTGGAGGTGTTGAGACATTTGTCAGATGTGTCGACACATGCTTTTATGCCGGTGCTTAACCGTTCGAAATTCAACACAATCTCTTCAAGATATGTCGGGACATCACAAGGCGGTGTCGAGACAACACAAGAGAATTTCTTCTGTATTTGTTCGAAGGAAGCATTGCACATACCCTTATCAACGTGCTTTAGACTTTGTCTTCATATGTGCACGGACCTTATAGTAACGTACACAAGCTATGTGCGTTGCTTAGCCAGAAGGTGCACCGACCGTGGTGTTGCACTAGTGATGACTAATTCACGACCATGCACAGACTTTACTGTGTTGACCTGTGTTGACCATTTGTGTGCTTCGAGCTTGTCAACAATGTAGCATCAACTTTCCTTTGCTGAGGAATGGCTGTGGTGTCGACACTTCTTTTGAAATACCTTCTTTCTTCAGTATGTGCACCAACTTCAGCAGCTGCACTGATCTTACCTGATATGATTCAGCCTTGATTCTTATGCAGCCTAATGCCTCAATCTTTGTGCCTTACTTGATTTCTTTCTATCTTTGCAGACACACTTTGTTACCGGTGTGGGCTTGTCCTGAAATGCATGAGTGTTTGTCGCTATCAAATGCAGGTCAAACTATATTAATGAATCATAGTCAGACATCATCGAAACAAAAGTATATTATACACAAGCCCAACATACATAGTCAGACATCATCAAAACAATAGAGTTACACATGTTATACACATGCCTAACATTCTCCCCCTTTTTGATGATGGCAACTATGAAGTATGAGTCATTATGATGTCCATCTTTGAGTCATTATGAGTATATTGAAAGTCCAGGATTAAAAGGATGTAATCGTGAATAACAGCATAAAGACCTTCAATTATTTTCTTTCCAGATAATTTTCACCTTTAGATACAAATAATTTTCTTCCCACATATTCTTATGCAACTATTCAAGACTCTCTCCCTTATGCATTCCTTTAATGACACATACAATTCTCTCCCCCTCTGACATCATCAAAATATCACACGAGAGAGAATATATGGCATAATTAGGAAGGTAGGAGTGAAAGAAATTACAGCACACCAATTGTTGGAAATTATTAGCACAAGATGTACAATGTAAAAGAGATACCTGGAGGGAGCAACTTAAAGTGCAGCAACCTGAGATACCTTTCTGAAGGTGCATAAATCTCTCCTCCTTTCGGATGCCAATTGATGGAAAGATATATCTTTCGTAGGTAAATTATGGGCAGGTGTGATCACAAGTAGTGCAGACATTATTCCAGAATTCTAGAAAATGATGTGGAAATACATGCCAATGGTTGTACATTTATTAAAGTTGACAAGATAACAATTGTGAACAACCAATCTTGGAAAGTTAGTTTTAGGACTGATACCAATGAATGATATGGGCATATTTAACATGGCCAATTGTTAGAATCAATGGTATTGTCCGTTGGCTTGTCAAAGATAGTTGTAATTTGAAAGGCATGGTTGCAGCAGTATGATGCAATATAGCAGCCAAATAACACATTTTTGATTTCAGATTTTTCAAGATTTTTAGTGATTTTTTTTATTTTTCAAACATTTTGGGTTTTCTATGCAATGCATGGGAATGCAGAATGCAAGATATGTATGTACGAAGTTGAAGAATGCAATCCACCTAATTGCATGAAAAACTGAAACCAGTTGAGTTGTAACCATAATGCCAATGATGTTAGAACTTGTGCCAGATGCCCATGGATGATGATTCCAATTGTTATGTCCAAGGAATGATTACAAAGTTATACACATGCAACAATGCTAGCAATGATTGATGCAAATATGTCTTATGCAAGGCAAATACCAAGGAGCATCAAGATATGATATTTCAAGAAGGAATGGCATGCTCTGACATTAATTGATAGGAATGTAATGACATCTAATGTTAGAAGTCATCAAGGAGCATTGATACCATTTGTCTAGAGAGAGCAAAGATCAAGGGATATATAGAAAGACAGCTTGCCTTTATAGAAGATGAAGGTTCTTTAACCTGAGACCAAGTTCATAAATCAGAGTTATAGAATTTTTCAGAATTTTCAGCTATAGAACCCGAATGAACTAGCCCTAACACATAGATTGGTTTAATGTTAATGAATTCTGGCCTATTCAGTGCAATCTCATGAAAACATTTACATTCAAATTTGATAGAGTTGAACCAAAAATTCATATCAAAGTCAGATTAACCTCCTATTATCTTACCCATTCAATTCCATTGGCTTCTTTGAGAGATACTCTAAAAAGTATTGAGATTAAACAAGCATGAAGACTAGATGGAATTTTAGAATTTCAATAGATGTGCATTTAGCTTTTGCAATCTCAACCATAATATTCATTGAGTACATGAGAAGTTTTTACGAGCATTTAAGTCTAGTGCATGCCTCATATCCGTAAGGACACACATTATTTAGATACAAGTATCCCTAGGTAATTGGTAAGACTGACTGTCATGCTTCAAATAGAACAGAGATAGTATTGTCACCTCATGACATATTGAACCACATATTCTTGATGAGGGGACATATTTCTCAGCAACTTGGCCATTGCTCTGCCTTATGACATAGCTTATAACACAACAGAGTTAACAAGGGCACTTCATGACATATCTCATCTCAATTCATTTATGAGAAGACATATTTCTCAGTGAGCCAATGTCATTACTCTGACGATTTTTTCCATTAGGAATCCCAGAAAATCAGATTCTTTAAAAACAATATTTAGACATAAGTTTCTCAATCATAAAAGCCTTTGTACTTAAAATAAACTTTTAGATTTCAGAAGGCATAACTGGACAACAATATGAGAAACTGGTTTAAGTCTATTAAGCCCGAACACAAACATTTTCAAGACGTTTAGACTTCAAGACACAAGAAATCATTAACGTTAAACCAAAATCATTCATGTTCGAGGCAGTCACAAATCTCTATAAAAGAAGATTCTTCTTGAAGATTTACTCTGATAAACAACCTTAATAACAGATAGAGAATCCTCCGAGAAGTTCAAGGCATTTGAATCTAAGATGAACAACAACAAAAATAGGCATTATGATGCGGTGGTCTAGTTCAAGAAGATAGTGTTGCATGAGTTGAAATCAAGACTGGATGAGGAACACTCTCCCTGAGGTTATGGATTGAGCTTAGGTAGGAGGCAATTTTCAGCCAGGTTGAACTGAGAGGTCGACCTATTTGACTGAAGGACAGAGTTTTGACGGATTTTCAAGAAGAATAAACTCCCTCTGAGCATGTGCATGGAGTATGAAACCTATGTTTTAAGTGAACACATGATGCATGAAAAATGATGCCATTTTTAGGTCCTTTTTAACATTGAATGTATGAGACCACAATATGATGCAATCATGAATTTTATGAAATGCATTCTGAATAAATATGCAAGTTGGTAAACCATGAAATGCAAGAACTCCCCCTGACTTTGTGCATTGAGTGTCTGAATTCTGAGTGCATCACATGCAATGTTATCAATGCAGGAAATTTGATGAATTATGCATTTGAACATCTAGACTGTTCTAATGATGAGTTGACCTTTGGTATCTGGCAGAGAACTGAAGCCTTAAGACCACCTCACGCATGATGTGGGTTTCCAGACAGAAGTGATTTGTTCTTCTCCCAGCTTACCATTTTATATACCAAGAGGTCATGCAGAGTTGGGTCCCTTGATCATAAAATGCATGATGTGGCATGAAATTTCAAGTTGATGCTCAAAGACCACATCACATCCATATGCAATGCATTTCTTCCCTTAGGTGCAAACTCTTAAACTCCCCCTCTGTCCAATGCTCATGGAAGTTGAGGCAAACAATCAGCATGTCATTTGTTCATGAGAGTAATGATTTGAGATATATGCAGCCATGGAAGGCATCATCAGGAATAATGATCATGAATGCTAAGCAAGAGGTTCACATGGTTGTTAAATGAAAGAAAGGATCAATCAGCAACTCAATCATCAATTTTATCAACATGACAATTTTTCCATAGATTGCAAATCTGAATTAACCGATCTATGGTACAAACACCATTCAACCGGTGAAAGCAGGTAATCTAGCTGAGATGTTCATCTCACACCATGGGGGATTTTTCAACAGTTTAGGGAGACAATTTCTTGCATGATTTATTGATAACGAGATCACTTTACAATGCAAGCCTATCATGCAAAGGTTGAACACACAAGGATTATTTACATACATGTGTCTTGAGCGTTTATTCTTTTGACCATCCATTGTTCAGCTCCAAGGCACCCTACATTCAAAATTCTCATTCAAAATTTTTAGGTACCCAAGCTTGCTTGGGTCCTTGATGGTTAGCAACATTTCTAGCAATTGATCTTCTTTTCTTTACTGTCTTATGGTCACCCACTCTCATCCAAGGATAATAATTGGATGTATGTCCATATTCACCACAATAGAAGCAACGCACAGGTTGTTTACCATTTTTTCTGTGCACATGTGCATTGTTCCATTACGAGTGAGCATATAAACTGTTATGTTGATCATGAGAGTAGCTCCTACCTCTCAGTCGCCAGCAGTCCTGGACTATGTGGCCATTCTTTCTACAGTGGTAGCAGCAAGGAAGGTGATTTCTGTTGAAGACCATGGGGAGTGTCGACCTGTCCGAATGGAAGTGTCGACTCTTCTGATTCCCCATGCGGTTCAGTGCAGAGTTCTGCTGCATACTTCCTCTGCCAGAGTTGACCTGTCTTTTACCCTTGATTTCAGCAGTAATTCTTGAATCCTTTCTTGCTCTTAGTTCATCATTTTTCAAGGTGAGACAGCCATGTACAGTGTGACCAAGCATGCCACAATGAAAGCAATAAACATTCACTTTATGAGAGGCATGGTAGTCATCATGGCTTCTCCTGTTGTGCATGTCAAGACTAGCAGACTTAGGTTTCTGTTTTTGCATGAGAGCCTTCCCTTGCTGCTTACAAATGCGTTTTTGGTTTTTCTGAACAGCATGTTGTATTGGAAGGTGGTAAGAAGTGCTGGCTTCATTCTTACCCTTGACAGAAGTGATGTAGGCCTTGCTTCCGAAGGATCATTGGTTTTCGAGTTTGTAACCCGAATCTCCCTCATGATGACTTACTCTTTTTTCCTAGAGTCTGTTCATGCTTTCCTTATCCTGCATACACTTAGACAGAGAATTATTTAAATCTTTGATTTCATTCTCCAATGAGGAGACGTGCAGCTCGATTTCAGCGAGGTCCCCCTCACACATAGTCAATTGCTCATTGAGCATAGCATTAACCCCCTTGTAATTTTTAATCTCCATTTGAAGTTCATTTAGTTTTTCAGAACTGTCATGGGCAATACCCTTGCCCTTCTCATGAATGGACAGTCTTTCAAGCAACATGTCATTTTGTTCTTTTACCATTTTTATTTCTTCAATCAACCTTTTATCAGGGATTAGCTTGTCCGACATGGTTTGTTCATTAGAGATTGATTTAGGTTGGTTTTGAAGTTGTCTTATGATTTCTTCCAACCTAGTGATTTCAGCTTGAAGGATTCCATTTTCATTTGTTAGGCATGTAATAGTTTGCTTATTCACATCCAAGTCAGAGGTGAGAGTGTCATTTAGCTCTTCAAAAGTTGAACAATTGTTACAGAAGGAACTTTCATTCTGACAGATTGGTTGGATTTTAAGTTTTCGAACAGTCTCTTCCAACCTTATGATTTCTTCCTGAAGGATTTTAATTTCATCATTTAGACATGCAATGTTTTGTTTGTGCAAATCCAAGTCAATGGTAAGAGAATTGTTTAGTTCTTCAAAATTAGAACAATTTTCACATGCATGACTCTTACCTTGACTATTTTTCTTCAAGTCCTTTTTCATTCTTTTGTTTTCAGATTTCATCTTTTTGTATTGTTCGATCAACTGATCATATGCTTCCATAAGCTCTTCAAAAGTAAAGTCTTCAGAATCAGAGCTTACCTGCGATGAGGATGGATTGCTTGACTGCTCTGATCGGTCAGCGATAAGGCATTGATGCTCTTGATCTTCTTTCTCATGGAAGTTCATCAACACCTCTAGAACTTACTTAGCCGTGCTGTAGGTAGACACAAGATCAAGTAATCTGTCAACAACCGCAGCTTTGATTAAATTGAGTGCATCAAGGTTATTGTTATGTTTGGTCTTATGTTCAGCTGACCATTCGTTTGAATCTGATGGCAGCTCATTTGGACCAATGTATATAAGGTTCCACAATTGTGGATCTGTGAATTTGACATAGACGTACATCCCTCTCAGCCATATTGAAAAATCTGAACCATCAAACATAGGCGGAGAAGCCTTCGAAGCATCTGTAGCAGATGAAGCCATTTTCTCAAAATGCACTGGGATCTTTCCCTACAAATCGTAGGATCTAGGAATAGCAGAGCTAGGCTCTAATACCAATTGTTAGGTCCCACGGAGTGCAATCGGATCTAGAAGGGGGGGTTGAATAGATCCTATTAATAACTTTGGCCTATTTAAATCTTGACTCATAAAAACATAAACCACTCTTATAAGGTAAATGAATCACTTAAGCATATAGCGCAGCGGAATAGATAGGAATGGAACAAGTAATGACGTTAAACTCCAATGCTCAGTTCAGATAGGTCGACACTCCCAGCGGGCAGGTCGACACTCCTTTAGCAGGATCCAGCTATGAAGTGAGCTGGAGTCTGCTCTTCAGGGTAGTGAGGTCAACACCTCTAACAGACCAGTCCAGATAGGTCGACACTCCTCAAGAGAGAGGTCGACACTTATTCACTAGCAACTCAGATCCGAATGAGATGTTATCCAATACACTATAGAGATCTTGAAACAGAAAAGCTAAGTTAAATGACTATCTTAGGTGGGAGAGCTACGATGATCAGCTAAGATGAATGAGTGTTCAGCAAGGTGAAGTTTCTTGGGAAAGCTTTCACCTTGGTCTCTGTTTGCAAGGGTGCAGCAGGCAACCTAAGGCACAAATGCAGTTAGATACACAAGGGAGAAAGTTGCTCACACATCGTGATAACTTCCTCTGCTTGGGAGATGCTCCAAAGTGTTTGTAAGCAAGAGTGCTGCAGACACCTGAGAAGATCCACGTTAGCTACGATAGCAGGGGGATCGAGATGAGACTATTGTGCAAGCTGAACGCTTGAGTGTGCAGAGAAAATAAACAGCGTAAGTAGCACACGAACATGTGAAGTTGGGATAGAGGATATGGAACAAGTTCACAAAGTATACTACCCACAACACAAGGATTTTAAGGTGGTTCGGTTGTTAGCTCACAACCTACGTCCACCCCTCACCAAACTCGGTAAGGCTTTCCGGTTGACACATAGCTTGATCCGCTGAGCATCATAGCTTGCTTTCGGCTGACTAACAGCTTGAACCACCCAGAGGATCTGATCCTCTCTTCCTCTGAAACCACAGAGGGAACCCGATCCCTAAACAGGGGATCGGAGAAGCTAGATGTTTTGGTGATAGACGAACCGTAACAAATAGAAACTAAATACTACAAGTGCAGTGGAAAAACACTAGAGACAATATAGACACCAGCTGAAAGAATGAATCAAGACATCGGAGCTGGTGATTGCAGCTACAAGATTGGATCTAAGGATCCTTTTCTTCAAGCACCGGTAGACTGCAGGAATGGTCTTCTCTCTCAAGGCTGCTCTCTCTTCTTCTTCTTCTTCTTCTCTCTTTCACATCACTGGACTAAGTCCCATAGGTGCTGGGGCTGCTCTCACGCTACTTAGGAATATTCTTCGTAGATAGGTCTAGGGCGTGGCACTTTTTGGATGGCAGGAGCAGCAGCTTCTTTAGTTGAGGAAGCTTGGTATAAATAAGAAGACCAGTTGAGAAAGTCAAAGAATATTGCATGCCAAGAAGTCTTGCTTTGGACCAGTGGATCAACGAAGTATTCCCTCCAAATCTTCCTTGAAGCGTGCGCCAGAAGGTGAGAGCTAGAGCATCTTCTAGAGCGAATGCCATGTGTGATGGTGATAATCAATAAGAGGAAGGTGATCATGTCCCATAACATTTAATGCGCTGCTTGCTGTGCTCTTCCTATTGGCTAGTCGCAGTTTTAAGTACAAGGATAGGTACGATGGCAGACTGTGTGAAGGAGTAGACCATATCTCCTTTTAGAAAGCATCAGATTTTTACAATAACACTCCCTCAGAAATGCAGTCTTCTCATTCTGCTCAAATGTATTCTTCTGCATACAATGGCTGGTTGGATAGCCCATTGGTCGACAGTAAGATGATGGTAGACTGCGGAGTGTCCTATTTCCAACAGTAGATAGTCTGGACAGGCAGACAGATAAGACTTACATCGCGGCAGACAGAAGTGGCTCTTCCAGCTGGATTTCTGACAAAACCATCTCCAAAAGGTAGACAAATGAGTGATAAGATGGTAGAGCATGGGTCAGACCTCGGGACGTGGTCCAGACCCCAAAATCCTTAATTTTAATGATTCGCAGTTCCTTTTTCTCTCTCTGGATGGCCCATTGATCTGACAGTTTATTGGCTTGAGGTTTCTTGGAAGAAGAAGGGTGTCAATCTCCTGCATGAAAAGAGTCGACACATCTTAGTAGGATATTCAATAGAGCACTTCCTGGAAGTATAAGGGTGTCGACCTCCTTCGAGGTAAGTGTCGACACAACATAGTGAGATAGCCAGTAGAGCGCTTCCTGGAAGAATCCAAGGTGTCGAGACAAGTCCGCCATAGAGAAGTGAGGCATGAAGTGTGTCGACACTTTTTACTTAGTGTGTCAAGACATCCTTTGAATATCTTGAAGGCCCATGACAGATGTGTCGAGACTTCACAAGACTGTGTCGGGACATATATGCTTGGTTCCGAGATGTCACCAAGACTGTGTCGAGACATTGATTAAACCAGAGGTGAGACAGAACGGTTTCAGCTTGATTTCTTCTGGAGGTGTCGAGACATTTGTTAGATGTGTCGACACATGCTTTTATGCCAATGCTTAACCGTTCAAAATTCAACACAATCTCTTCAAGATGTGTCGGGACATCACAAGGCGGTGTCGAGACAACACAAGAGAATTTCTTATGTATTTGTTTGAAGGAAGTATTGCATAGACCCTTTTCAACGTGCTTTAGACTTTGTCTTCGTATGTGCATGGACCTTATAGTAACGTACACAAGCTATGTGCGTTGCTTAGCCAGAAGTTGCACCGACCGTGTTGCACTAGTGATGACTAATTCACGAACATGCACAGACTTTACTGTGTTGACTTGTGTTGACCATTTGTGTGCTTCGACCTTGTCAGCAATGTAGCATCAACTTTCCTTTCCTGAGGAATGGCTGTGGTGTCGACACTTCTCTTGAAATACCTTCTTTCTTCAGTATGTGCACCAACTTTAGCAGCTGCACTGACTTGACCTGACATGATTTAGCCTTGATTCTTGTGCAACCTAATGCCTCAATCTTTGTGCCTTACTTGGTTTCTTTCTATCTTTGCAGACACACTTTGTTGCCGATGTGGGCTTGTCCTGAAATGCATGAGTGTTTGTCGCTATCAAATGCAGGTCAAACTATATTAATGAATCATAGTCAGACATCATTGAAACAAAAGTATGTTATACACAAGCCCAACATACATGGTCAGACATCATCAAAACAATAGAGTTACACATGCCCAACAGTAGGCTTCTTCCCCGAGCGCCTCGACCAATCAGTAGGGGCCAGCTTCCCCGCCGCCTCTAGAGGTCAAGAGGCTTGCTCGGCGGAACACTTCCTATTCCCCTCCTTCCTTTGGCCGGGAGGGTCTCGGAAAGCGGTGAGGACTTCCTCATACTCTGCATAACGCAGAGCCAAGGCTACCAAGTCGCCGAGGGTGGAGGGGGGATGGAGCACCAGTCCTCGCCGGAGTCCTTCATCACGAGTGCCCCCGGTCAGCGCGGTAATGGCAGGAGCGACGTCTAGACGAGGGATGCGCAGGGCCTCCGCTCGGAAGCGGTTGATATAGGCCCATAGCTTTTCCCTCGGGGCTTGCTTGAGCGCTAATAGCCCCGCGATCGACCTTGGGGGGTTGTTCCTGGTGAAGCTTTCCTGAAGAGTCGCCCAAACTATCGAAAGCTAATGATGCATCCGGGGGTGATGGCTCGGAACCATGCTTGAGCGCTCTAGACAAAAGTCATCATGAACGCTCGGCATTTGATTGCGTCGGACGTCCCGTGCAGGTTCATCAGGGCGTCGAAGCTGTTGTAGTGGTTGACCGGGTCGCCCTAGCCGTCGTAAGATTTGAAGGTGGGTAGGGAAACTTGCGGTGAGATCTCTGCCTTCAAAATATGGTTAGAAAATAGGGATTGCTCCTTGTCATCCTTTCTAGGGCACGGAGGGCGCCCTCCTGCTCGGTGAAGCTCCGCTCGAAGTCTCGCAGACGGAGGGACAGCTCCGACTGACGCCGGGGTGGAGTCGGGGGACTGTGAGTACTTCCCCAGCTGTTGCCCCGCCGCTCCTCGGCAGGCGCGTCTGCTTCCGTGTGCTATGGAGGCTGCCCGAATTTCTTCCCCCGCGGGTTGGAGGAGGCTTCTTGCTCCGGAGGCGGGGCTTAGGAGGGCCAACCTGGCCCATTGTGAATGAGATACCCGCCTTGGAGGGTGAAGCGGCCTCTAGCCGTTTGTCGAGAGGCTTCTGCGCGGGGAGGACTTACCCTAGGAAGCCGCGACCTCTCCTCCTTGGTCACTTGGGTTCTCATCAACCCGACGAGGAAATCCAACTTGGCATTGAGGGTCTGGAGGGCTTCGGGGTTCCCGGGGGTGGGTTGTCCCCGTGCGGACGGCGGAGGTAAGGCATTGGCTTGGTTGTTGGAGAGGGGGCCCGTGGAAGAACGGGAGGGCACATGTTCCCCCTCCGCAGTCGCTAGTGCCTTTTCCTTGTCACCGGCGTTCCTCCTACTGAAAATTTTCCGCACCATATTGACTCTTTGTACGTTTCCCACAGACGGCACCGGATGAAGAGGCATGATCTCGCGTTGTAGCCTGAGTCGTTTATCCTTGATCGCCACCAATTATCGTGAAACACTGCAAGGTAGGAAACAGATCAGAGGAGACCCAGGGTTGGAACCCCGAGGAAAATCCTCCGATGCCTAAGTCAGCAATACGATAGAGCGTGGTGCAGAGGAGAGGGAGGAGGAAGAGGGGGCACGAGATCACTCTCCACCAAGAAATGTGGCTTTGAGTACTCAGACTGGCTTCCATCTCCTGAAAAGATTGGAAATAGGTAATGAGCACACTTGCCCAGTAGGTATCTTCGCATCAACATTATTAGCAATATTTAAGTAATTAGCATTTTCGCTCTAAAGTAAATAAGGTAAAATCATGCGAATGCGATCAAGCACGCTATTAAACCAAGTAACAAGATGATCATGTAAGATAGAATGAACAAGTGTGAACTAGCAAGAATGTAACAAGAGTGTAGCATGGCCTTTTATGAACAAGAATGTATCGAGAATGTACTAGCAAGTTCACATACTCCTCACCCAACATCTTTTGCTTATGAGCAAGTATTTGGTGAATTTCTATGGAATATCATGTAACAATCAAGAAAGTCATGTAACGTGTACGTGTATCGTGGATTTCACTTATTTATAGAGAAAGTACTCCCAGCGCAATGCGACACCAGTAGCATCATACCCCATGGTTTATAATAGTATGTTTTCGGCAATCAGCCGAGGGGACTAGCATAGAGCCCTTGAACACAATCAGTGCTCGATCGCATCTTCAAGTATAAATCATGCTATTTCCACGTTTCAAGTAATAAAATTATGGCCAAGAATGTAAATAAGTTCATGATAACAATAATCAACAATGAACGTTTCAATGAAGAAATACGGGGTCAAGAATGACTTAAAACAAGGTTATGCTGATAGAAATAATTCGGTAGCATAACAGTACATTTATTATCATTCATAAATTAAATTAAGTTTCTTTGGACAATATGACAAGTCCTAGACCATCAATAATCCATCTAGGAACTTTAGAATATCAACCCTGGGGTCAAACCTCGGGTCAAAGAATCGTGACGGTCTAATACTGGGCCATTACACTATCGTGACGGTCTAATACTGGGCTGTTACACTATCGTGACGCTCCAGTCTCAGGCCGTTACAATGGCCGAATCCAGAAACAATAAATAGGATTCAGTTAATGTGATGGTCATAGATTGGTCCGTTAGACGTACCTGACGGTCCAACATTGATCCGTTACATATCCAGAACCTGAAAACATTGATAGTGCTTTCTAACAATTGGGTTTTAATGGAACAACCAACTCGGCGTCCTAGGGGGAATCCCAGGCTCGCGGAGAATTACGGAGGCCTTGAAACAAGATTTCCTAGTCCATTGGAAGGAATATCCAATAGAGAGGTCCTCATGTTCAAGAATATGTTCCTATAGTGCAAAGTGTGAACTAATGGTCATATACTGGAATATATGCCATGTACTTGAAGAAAATAACTCTATAGATAGAAAAGGTCTGTGTAGCGATGTGAAACCATGATAAAACTCCGTCAATACAATACTTAAAATCATAATTTAAACTCAACTATAGAGTTTAGGCAAAGAAATTAACATATGCTTTAAAATAACTCAAAATGCTTAGAACATGAAATTTCCTATCATGAATCAATTAGTAAACTCCAAGTCATAAATAAGGTTAAAACTTAGATAACTAGGCTTATTTATAAGTAAGTTTGACTGTCCTCAGTCCTGTCTCGGGTTGACAGAAAATAGTACTCTCACGGTCTAGTATGGGCGCGTTACAGACTGTGACGGTTTATCGGGGGGCCGTTACAGTATTGTAGCGCACTTACTTTGGTCCGTCAGATACAACAGAGGAATTGAAATATAACAGAGGGTGTGACGACTGATCCTAAGACCGTTAAAATCGTATGACGGTCCTACGTTAGTCCGTCAGAGCTCTACTGACGAAAAAGATAAGGAACTATGTCTCATGCAAGAAAAATCACAATAACCAACTATTCTAGCATAAAGGCCATCTAGATGCATAGGTTTCAATGAATTTACATGATAGTACCATTTTATTTTCCATTAAGGCTAAAGATATGCATGTATGCATGTCCCTACTTAAACATGGAATTCATGACCTATAGTGGATGTAATCAAGCAAAAGCAGAGGGCTTTTATCCCTAACATGTTATTTTTGCCGTTCATGAGATGACCTACCTCTTAACTGGGCTTTAGACTTCCAATTTGGTCTTCAAGATACGCCATAGTTCTTCCCTTCCTGAGATTTTTCAGCAACTTCACGTAGCTCTAACTCCTCAGTCTCTTGACCTAAGGACGTGAAATTTGGAGGTTAGGAAGATGAAACTATTAGGAACAAAAAGTTCTAAAGCATCTAACTCTAATTACCTCATTTAGTTTCTCTAATTTCCTGATCTTCAGCACCCCGCTGCATAGTTTCCTGGCTTGGCGTGATGAAACCAACAACTTTAGAAGATCCTAACTCCTTGGATACTCGACCTCCTATCATGAAATTTTGAGAGTAGTTAGTCTAAAGTATTAAGAACAAAATACTCTAAAGAACTTACCCGAGATTCTATCTCCTTACCTTGTTTCTTCATGAGCCAAAAGTAAGGGTCGCTCAGTTCAGAACTGGGTTCTATTTATAGATTTTTGGATAGGGTTTGAGGATTAGATCGATTCTAGAGTCCTTAGTTGGCCAGAACCTGATCCCTAAAAGTCCTTAGTAACCTTACACATTCTTCTAATTAGGTCTCTAGTAGATAGGAACCCAAAGTTCCAATCTTTTTGTTCATTCCCCCATTCACGGAGCTGACAGAGTGTAACGGTCGTAGCCTAGTGCGTTACATGACTGTGGCGGTCGCACGATAGACCGCTACATCCACTGTGCGCAGAATTTAATAAAATTCAAACTCTTTTTTTTGTTTATCCTTATAATTATCTAAATAAGGGGTAATTATCCTTTAAAATCCATGAATAGACTAAATAACATTCTAGATTATGGGCCTATCTTAATGGGCTTGGTCTTGTAACCATTTGGGTCTTAAATTAAATAGGCTAGGCTAATTATTTAATACTATTGGGCCTTATAACCCATTTATTAATCCCTTTATTAATTTATTTAGCCCTTATAAATCTCAGAACATTCCATAAATAATCCAGAAATTATTATATATAAATTTTGGGGCACTACACCCTCCCCCACTTAGAAGAATTTGGTCCCCATTTTCAATACATGGATGGAGAGTGTACTTACAATTGAATAATTATGAGAGTCTTCTACGCATAGATTCTTCCGTTTCTCATGTTGCTTCGTGTGGCCATTGCTTCGTCCATTAGACTTGGACCATAGGAATAGTTTTATTCCTTAGTTGACGCACTTCTCGTTCTCGAATCCTGACTGGTTTCTGCTCGTATTTCAGGTCTTTTTGGATCTCCAAATTATCGTAAGTGATAACATGGTCAGGATCATATACATACTTCTTCAGCATAGAGACGTGAAATATGTCATGAACTCCTGCTAATTGTGGAGGTAAAGCCAGTTTATAAGCCACTTCACCGACCATTTCGAGAATTTCAAATGGGCCAATGAACCTTGGAAGTAGCTTTCCTTTAATGCCAAATCTCCGAATACCACGGCCTGGAGAAACTTTCAGATATACGTGATCTCCCACCTGAAACTCCAAGTCGTGTCTTCGATTGTCAGCATAAGATTTCTGCCTATCTTGCGCCATCTTCATTCTTTCATGAATGAGCTTGATCTTCTCTATAGAATCCCTGATAAGGTCGGGGCCTAGAAATTACTTTTCCCCTATTTCGTTCCAACATATTGGTGATCTACAGCTTTTTCCATATAAAGCTTCAAAGGGCACCATCTGTATACTGGCCTGGTAACTGTTGTTGTATGCAAATTCAACCAGAGACAAGTGATCATGCCAACTTCCTCCAAAGTCAATAGCACAAGCCCTGAGCATATCTTCTACTACTTGATTTGTCCTTTCAGTTTGGCCATCAGTTTGAGGGTGAAATGCTGTGCTAAAATCCAATCCAGTCCCTAGTGAATGTTGTAGGCCTTTCCAGAATTGTGATGTGAATTGAGGATCTCTATCAGATATAATAGTGACAGGGACACCATGTAATTTGACAATTTTCCTTACGTATAATGCTGCTAGAATATCCATAGACCATCGACTTTTTATTGGTAGGAAATGTGCAGATTTAGTCAATCGGTCTATGATCACCCATATACCATCGTGTCCTCCTCTGGTCTTGGGTAGACCCATGATGAAATCCATCCCTATACTCTCCCATTTCCATTTGGGAATATTCAAGGGGTGTAATTTACCTGCGGATCTAAAGTGTTCTACCTTGACTTGTTGGCAAGTGAGACAGCGGGACACGAATTCGGCTATTTCCCTCTTCATATTGGGCCACTAGAAGTTTCTTTTGGGATCTTGATACATTTTTGTACCTCCTGCATGAATTATGTGCTTCTTCTAGGATCAGTTTCTTCGTATCCTCATGATCTGGTACACACACTCGGCCCTTGAAAAGTAATCTTTCGTCATTGAAAATAGAGAAATCTGACATTTGTTTAATATTGGCTTTAATTTCCAGTAACACGGGATCATCATTTTGCAGCTTGACCAGACCCTCTATTAATGCAGGTTGAGCTTGGATATTGGCTATAAAACAATCCTCTTCCTTTATGTCAATATCTAAGTTCATCTGAGCAAATTGAGGAATAAGGTTAGTCATACTAATCATAAGACTTGATAGCATACCCATTGATTTTCTGCTGAGTGCATCTGCTACAGTATTAGCCTTGCCATGATGATATTGAATAGCAAAATCAAAGTCCTTGAGATATTTTAACCATCTCCTCTGCCTCATATTAAACTCTTTTTGAGAGAATAAGTATTTCAAGCTTTTGTGATCCGAGTAGACTGTGAACTTTTCTCCATAAAGATAATGTCGCCAAATTTTTAAGGTGAAAGTAACTGCTGTCAATTCCAAATCATGCACGGGATAATTTTTCTCGTGGCGTTTCAATTGTCTTGAGGAATAACAGATTACCTTTCCATCTTGCATGAGAACGCATCCCAAGCCAATACCAGATGCATCCGTATATACTTCGAATCTGCCACCTTCCACCGGTAGTGCTAAAATAGGAGCGGTAGTAAGGTGATTCTTAAGAATTTGAAAACTCTTCTCACATTCCTCTGACCAGACAAAAAGATTTTCTTTTCTTGTGAGTCTAGTTAAAGGAACCATAATTTTTGAGAAGTCTTTAATGAATCTCCTATAATAACCAGCTAGACCCAGAAAGCTTCTTACTTCTGATACAGTCGTTGGTCAGCTCCAATTTTGGACAGCTTCTACCTTAGAAGGATCTACAGCGATACCTTCTTTTAAAATAATATGGCCGAGGAATGAAACTTCCTTGAGCCAGAACTCACACTTGTTAAGCTTGGCATAAAGTTTATGTTCTCTAAGTGTTTGCAAAGCTATCCTCAAATATTCTTCATGTTCCTCTTTTATCTTGGAATATATCAAGATATCATCAATGAAGACGACAATAAACTGGTCCAGATATGGCTAGAAAACTTTATTCATTAGTTGCATAAATGCTGCTGGGGCATTTGTTAACCCAAACGGCATTACCACGAATTCATAGTGGCCATAACGACTTCGAAAAGCCGATTTATAAATGTCTTCTTCTTTAATTGTAAGCTGATGATAACCTGATCTGAGGTCTATTTTAGAAAAATACTCTACTCCTGAAAGCTGATCGAAGAGCTCATCAATACGCGGCAACGGATACTTGTTTTTGATTGTAAGTTGATTCAGTCGCCGGTAGTCGATATATAGCCTGAGAGAACCATCCTTCTTCTTGACAAAAAGAACTGGCGCACCCCAGGGGGACGTGCTAGGTCTGATGAAGCCCTTATCTAGCAATTCTTGCAACTGCCTCTTTAGTTCCTTAGGTTCCGTGGGGGACATCCTGTAAGGGGCTATAGAAATAGGTGTTGCTCCTGGAATGAGTTCAATAGTGAAGTTTACTTCCCTCTCGGGTGGTAAATTAGATAATTCGGGTGGAAACACATCTGGGAACTCATTTACAATAGGAATGTCTGCTAGAATGATTTCCTTGGACTTGATAACAATGACAGAAGCAAGAAAAACTTCACATCCTTGCGAGATGAGTTTGCAAGCGTGAAGAGAGGATATGATAGTGGGATGTTTCTTGTATTTGATGCCAAGGAAAGAAAATCTTGGAAGACCTGATTTCCAGAAGGATATAATCCTATTTCGGCAGTTAATATCAGTATCATGGTCTACAAGCCAATCTACCTCTAAAATGGCATCATAACCTTTCATATCAAGGCATACTAAGTTTGCAGGGAGATTGTGACCCTCCACTATCACCTCACTATCAGGGTAATACTCGATAAGCTTTGTTCCAGAACCTAGACGTGTGGTTATACCAAGATCTGAAGGTAGGGGAACTGATGCAATTGGTAATGTTTTGACAAATATAGTGGAGATAAAAGAATGAGAGGCACCAGTATCAAATAGCACAAATACAGGATGAGAACAAATTTGAAGAGTACCTTCCATAAGCCCACCATCCCTGGGCGCTTCCTCTTCTTCTAGAACGGCATTGAGACGAGCCTGCCTCCTGCGTCCACTACCAGATGACTGGTCCTTCATAAGGGGGCAATCCGGCAAGCGATGCTCCCTGCTTCCACAACGTAAACAAGCGCCAAGACGCTTCCAGCACTCTTCAGCCGAGTGGCCAAAATTTTCACAAAAAGTGCAAGCCGTGGCGACTTGTTCCTCCTCCTTAATCCTCTTATTCTTCTGGGAACTTCCACCATTCCCGCTCCTGGATCGCTTCTTACTATCACGGCTTTTGTGAGGCTCTGTGATACTGTACTTTTCTTTCTTATAATGTTGATCAGATCGTCGGCTAGACTCTTCTCCTTTTCCTTTCAATTTCTCAACCTTTTCTAAGGTTCTTTCCCATAAGTATGCCCGCTGAACCAACTCTGCATAAGTACGGATGTTTTGGGTCCCGAGCTGCTTAATAAAACCGGGTCGTAACCCGTCCATAAACCGATTGGCTTTCAATAGATCGGTGCTGATTAAATGCGGTGCATAAGGTGCTAGCTTGGAGAATTGCAGTCCATATTCTGCCACTATCATCATTCCTTGTCGAAGAGAGGCAAACTCCATAGCCTTTCTTTCTTTCACATGCTCAGAAAAATATTTAGCACCGAACAAAGTAAGAAAGCCATCCCATGTATGAGGTGCATCGGCCGGAGGTGCCGGAACCGACTTCCACCATGTACGGGCATCCTTGTTGAGTTAGAAAGTTGCAAGACGCACCTTCTCTTTATCGATGTATTGGATGACGTCAAATATACGGTTCATCTCGTCAATCCAGTTCTCTGCTTCGTCTGGATTAGAAGAGCCATAGAAACGTGGAGGGTTTAAACTCCGAAAATTGCGATGTAAGTCGCCAGCCCTTGCCCCTGCGCCTACCTGGGCCATAGTTTGCAATGCCTGCGTAAGGCCGGCAACAGTTTGTTGCATGCCATTCCAATCTACACGATGAGCCATTTGTAAAATAAGGTACCTGAGAGAAATATAACAACTTGTTATTTCTCGTGGAATTGGAAGAAATCAATCTTAAAGCTAATTAATTATCTCATCCCGGGCTCTACCCAATTCTTACATGGGTATGGAAATTTCTTCCTTCGTTCATAGGTAGGGTCCTTAACCTTGGACTTATCTTATGACATGATTCTTCTCCCTAAGTCTTGAGACTTAGGCTCTGATACCAACTTAACTGTCACGCCCCGAGTCTTTATGACAGCGGAAGACTAGCTCGAGGAACGTGAACAGCCGACATGGTAAGCCTCTTGCAAGCAAGAACGATCAGAGCGTAAGGCAATCACACATAAGAAGGTAATTTGCACAATAATTTAGTCAAACTCCAACTTTTATTTCATTATCAATCAATATTCAAATACAACCACCAATTCAACTTTCTTTCTCGTACTAGACTCAAGAATAAGAAAAATTACATGGACTCAATCTAAACAATATAGACTTCCTAAGTCTTCACTTATTCTTCATTCACTCTCGGATCCGCTACTTGAATACTCCGAATCCAAACTCGACTCACTTCCATCTCCTGAAAAGATTGGAAATAGGTAATGAGCACACTTGCCCAGTAGATATCTTCGCATCAACATTATTAGCAATATTTAAGTAATTAGCATTTTCGCTCTAAAGCAAATAAGGTAAAATCATGCGAATGCGATCAAGCACGCGATTAAACCAAGTAACAAGATGATCATGTAAGATAGAATGAACAAGTATGAACTAGCAAGAATGTAACAAGAGTGTAGCATGGCCTTTCATGAACAAGAATGTATCGAGAATGTACTAGCAAGTTCACATACTCCTCACCCAACATCTTTTGCTTATGAGCAAGTATTTGGTGAATTTCTGTGGAATATCATGTAACAATCAAGAAAGTCATGTAACGTGTACGTGTAACGTGGATTTCACTTATTTATAGAGAAAGTACTCCCAGCGCAATGCGACGCCAGTAGCATCATACCCCATGGTTTATAATAGTATATTTCCGGCAATCAGCCGAGGGGACTAGCATAGAGCCCTTGATCGCATCTTCAAGTATAAATCAAGCTATTTCCACGTTTCAAGCAATACAATTATGGCCAAGAATATAAATAAGTTCATGATAACAATAATCAACAATGAACGTTTCAATGAAGAAATGCGGGGTCAAGAATGACTTAAAACAAGGTTATGCTCATAGAAATAATTCGGCAGCATAACGGTACATTTATTATCATTCATAATTTAAATTAAATTTCTTTGGACAATATGACAAGTCCTAGACCATAAATAATACATCTAGGAACTTTAGAATATCAACCCTGGGGTCAAATCTTGGGTCAAAGAATCGTGATGGTCTAATGCTGGGCCGTTACACTATTGTGATGCTCCAGTCTCAGGCCGTTACAATGGCCGAATCCAGAAATGATAAATAGGATTCAGTTAATGTGACGGTCATAGATTGGTCCGTTAGACGTACCTGACGGTCCAACATTTATCCATTACATATCCAGAACCTGAAAACATCGATAGTGCTTTCTAACAATTGGGTTTTAATGGTACAACCAACTCGACGTCCTAGTGGGAATCCCAGGCTCGCGGAGAATTATGGAGGCCTTGAAATAAGATTTCTTAGTCCATTAGAAGGAATATCCAATAGAGAGGTCCTCATGTTCAAGAATATGTTCCAATAGTGCAAAGTGTGAACTAATGGTCATATACCGGAATATATGCCATGTACTTGAAGAAAATAACTCTATAGATAGAAAAAGTCTGTGTAGCGATGTGAAACCATGATAAAACTCCATCAATACAATACTTAAAACCATAATTTAAACTCAACTATAGAGTTTAGGCAAAGAAATTAACATATGCTTTAAAAGAACTCAAAATGCTTAGAACATGAAATTTCCTATCATGAATCAATTAGTAAACTCCAAGTCATGAAATAAGGTTAAAACTTAGATAACTAGGCTTATTTAAAAGTTTGACTATCCTTAGTCCTGTCTCGGGTTGACAGAAAATAGTACTCTAACGGTCTAGTATGGGCGCGTCTGATAGTTAAAATGCATGCCGCTAATACATCCACTAGCAAGTTTAATTATCGGCTCACAAATTAATTAAAAGAGAATAGATAAGTGGTGAGTCCGAGTCGAATCCACGGGGAAATTTAGATTTTTCGGTTAGAGAATCTTGAGTTTTATAATTAACAATTCATGACAAATGGATGCTCATATAAAAATCAATGAATTAAAATTAACTAACTTAAGTGAATGGACTTTAAGAAATTAAGACACAAATTAATTTAATTAATCGCAAGGATGACAACAAAAGAAAAACACCACGTTTAGAGGAAGAGAGAGATGATTATGAATAAACAACTACAAGTAAAACACTTATATGAAAGGAAGAACGTGCTTACAATGAATTAATCTAATCTAAGACAACTATGATCATTAAGTTAAACTGCAAAGATAAATAAACATGGAAAGACACTAAAAGAAACTATGTGGAACTAATAGTGAAACTAAGAGAAGCTTCGTCTGCAACATGGAAGCCCAGATCGCCACCACTAAACCGAGGATGCTCGCGACGCCAGGGCCAAAGCCGAGAAAAGAGGCTCACAGCCTATACCCTCTTCACGTCCTAGTGGCCACATGCAAGCGGCAAGGAAACTCGCGAGAGGAGGACGGATGCTGCCGTGCTGCACCACCCTATCGAGGAGTCTCGCAGTAGCACACGGAGCCGAACCCAGGATACTCGTGGCAGCGGACAAGGGCCCTCGAGCGGCGGAGACTGCACTCTCAACCGTTGAACTCCAGCCACAGGTGCCCAGCAGAGGAACTCGCCACGGACAATGGTGCTGCAGCAGCTACAGGAGAAGGGCCTCGCTGCGGCACCACTTTGCAGAGGGAACTTCTCTTCGTCTCGTTGCTGCCGGTGGTTGGAGAGCAAGGGAGGTCGCTGCAGGTGGACGCAGCACACGGACGACGTCACCAACGCGGTACCGGACACAGCTGCGTCGAATACGCTTGCAGCGACGTGGGATGCTCGCCGGACCACCACCCGAGAGAGGCCTGAAATCCCAGCCAAAAAAAAGACGAAGAGAGAACCGAAAAAAAAACAAAAGAAAGGACGAACCCCCCCTTGGTGCGTTCCTTGAGCCTCCCTTTTATAGGGGCATGGGCGACGCCAAGCTTCTCCGCGGAACCACCTCCGCTTTCGACTGAATCATGCGAGCATCTCGTCACGAGGAAACGGATGCCACCCACTGCTCACGTAGCTGCGACACTACGCACGGAGCAAACCACAGCCGCTACCTTCGCACACGGAGCGAACGGCCTCATGCTCTGCCGTTTTCTCCGGATGTAGGTGCTTTATCTTCGTGACAGCGTCCACTTGAAGTTCATCGCAAAGTCCCTGCCAACACACCCATCGTACTGCCTTGCCCGCCTTTTATGCGAAGGCCATCCTCATCCTTAACCTGGTGTAGCCAACGAAACACGACCGGCCTTTCTTCTTTCATTCTCAACGCACCCAGCTACCACGTCCATGCATGATTAGCCATGCATTATCTTCAACCACTGAAGCCTTCATGCACGTGATGTTCTTATGCATTTCATGCATACTGCAGCCACTTTGATGCCTTCTATAGCCATCTGCGTGAAGGAAGCTTACCATCATGCCACATTAGCTGCTAGCCATGCATGTGTTACTGATATTTAAATTAAGCCCAAGGTCTTGCCAATATTGCATCTTGCTGCCACTCATATATATATACACGTGATATCCACAGCCACCTTGATTGATTCATGCAACCCACATGGCAACTTATGCATATGATACTTTATGCTTTTCATATCAATCACCTTCATCTCCACGTGAAAACACCAATCGCACAACCTGCCATAATAAGAAGTGCACATGTGACTCTCCAATATATAATGATTGTAACACAAAATATTCATATATGTACAAATTACTCTCCAAAAATTATCCTTTCCCATGAAAACTCTCATATTCATGAAAATCTATTTTGTGAACATTTTCACACCTAATCAACATTTTACTTAAAATTATCTCTCAAACATTCATGAAAATAATAGGTGAAAATATGAAGTTATCACACCCCCCAACTTACTCATTGCTAGTCCCTTAGCAATGCAAAAAATCATAAATTTAGGACTAACAAGAGTTCATAAATCACGTTTCATGACAAGAAGGTGATCATCATGATTTAACTATAGAATACTACAAGTTCAAGCAATGTATGCTAGGAATAAACTTCGTCAATCCATGTACTTAGACACTTCCTCAGGTTACACTCATAAATTTTTGTATCTCTTTGTGTAAGTGCTCTAATTTGATTAGTGGACATTAGACAACTGGATGCATGAGCCTTCTATTTATCACTTTAACGATGATTTCCAATTCTACCTATTGCAAATCAGACTCTCGAATTACAGGTAGCTTCACTCTGCCTTATTTCATCATCATTTTTTTTCTCATATTTTTATTTTTCTATCATGGTGCTGCACATTCCTTCACCGTTTGACGCGAACCTCAACTCTTGCCTTAAGAGAAGCAGGCCCGGTTACTAAGATCAAGAGCATTTTCCATGATTTTTTTTTTCACACATTTTTTTTTCTTTTGGTGCTTTGCACTTATTCGTAGGCAGGTAGCTTTTTCCTCACCATTGATCTTCAATGACTAGGCAGAATTTTCAATCATCACCTAAGTATTAAGCAAAAATCTCATCATCCTTATGTTTAATACCCACTATTCTCATTAGTATGCAAATGTGTGCGAGTTCAAGAATCTGAGTGTGTTCCGAGGAAGATGCTAAAAACATAGCAAACTAATTCACCCCTTAACTCACTGCTGTCACAAGTGGATATTCTAAGGCTTATTATTTTGACAAGTTTCTTATCATGAAAAATGATCCTGAAGCACTTGTTAGGGGTGTCATGAAGGATTACAACATTTTGATGAAAATTTAAGCTTAACCTACCCCCCAACTTAAGTGACATTGTCCTCAATGACATGATTAAAATAGAAAACTAGGACAATATGGAGTGAATGCATTGAGAGGGAAAGGTACAACCTGGGCAAGAGGTAGTCTGTTGGTAGGGACATGCTGCTCCATGCTCCTTGTTCCTAAAAAGAAAAATCAATCATCATTTATTTATTTTTAGAAGAAAGAATTGGGTTGCCTCCCAATGAGCGCTAAGTTTAATGTCTTCAGCCAGACACCAGTGAGTTCAATTTGTATTAGTCAATTCAATCTCATCTACATTCATTTCATTTGAGACACCTTCAATGTAAGGTTTGAGTCTCTGCCCATTAACTTTGAATGTATTGCCACTTTTAGGGTCACATATGTCAATAGCACCATGGGGAAATGAATTAACCACAATGTATGGCCCATCCCATCTTGATCTGAGCTTCCCAGGAAAAAGTTTCAATCTAGAATTGAACAACCAGACCTTTTGATTAGGCTCAAATGTTTTTCTAGAGATGTGTTTGTCATGAAAAGCTTTCATCCTATCCTTATAAATTCTAGAATTCTCATAAGATTCCCTGCGTAGCTCATCCAATTCACTCAGTTGTAAGGCCCTGTGTGTTCCAACTTGGGCTAAATCTAAATTAAATTGCTTAATCGCCCAATAAGCCTTGTGTTCCAACTCCACTAGAAGGTGGCAGGTTTTTCCATAGATCAATCTAAAAGGTGACATTCCAATTGGGGTCTTATAGGCCGTTCTATAGGCCCACAATGCATCATCTAATCTCTCAGCCCAGGCCTTCCTATCAGTTCTCACAGTCTTTTGCAAAATGTTTTTGATTTCTCGGTTGGAAACTTCCACCTGCCCACTCGTTTGAGGATGATAAGGTGTGGCCACTTTATGGGTGATCCCATACTTTTTCAGCAGGCTTTTGAATTGGTAGTTGGTGAAGTGGCTACCTCCATCACTAATTATGGCTCTAGGGAATCCAAACCTAGAGAAGATGTTCTTTTGCACAAATTTCATGACCACTTTGTGGTCATTGGTTCTAGTTGCTACAGCTTCAATCCATTTGGAAACGTAGTCAACAGCCACTAGAATATACTCATGCCCATAAGATGGTGGAAATGGTCCCATGAAATCAATTCCCCATACATCAAAAATTTCGACCACAAGAATGGGATTTAAGGGCATCATGTCTCTCCGAGAAATATTCCCCATAGTTTGACATTTTGGGCAAGATTGACTAAAAACATGGGCATCCTTAAAGAGAGTGGGCCAATAAAAACCACTCTGGAGGACTTTCGCAGCAGTTTTCTTCCCAGAAAAATGTCCCCCACAAGCAAGAGTATGGCAGAAGGTGAGAATACTATGATGCTCATTTTCAGGAACACATCTTCGAATGACATTATCAGCACAGATTCGGAATAATTCTGGGTCCTCCCAAAAGTAATGTCTTATCTGAGCAAAGAATCTATCCTTCTCATTCTTAGACCAACCTTCCGGGATCAAACCAACTGCCAGATAATTCACAATATCAGCATACCAAGGGGATTTGATGTGGCTAATGGACAAGAGTTGTTCATCCGGAAAATAGTCTCTCATGGGCTCATTCTCTTGTACAAGAATCCTAGAAAGATGATCAGCCAACACATTCTCAGACCCTTTTTATCCCGAATTTCAATGTCAAATTCTTGTAGGAGTAGGATCCATCTAATCAAACGAGGCTTGGCTTCTTTCTTAGACATTAAGTATTTCAAGGCTGAGTGATCAGAATAGATGATGACCTTGAACCCTAAGAGGTATGATCTGAATTTTTCAAGGGCAAATACCACAGCCAAGAGTTCCTTTTCTGTGGTGGTGTAATTCAGTTGAGCATCGTCAAGAGTGCGGCTAGCATAGTAAATCACCACAGGGCGTTTATCAATCCTCTGCCCTAAAACTGCACCTATAGCAAAATCAGATGCATCACACATGATCTCGAAGGGAAGAGACCAATCAGGTGGCTGAAGAATTGGAGCTTTGGTTAGAGCCTCCTTTAAAATATTGAAAGCCTCTAAACATGGTTCATCAAGATGGAAAGGGACATATTTAGCTAGGAGGAGGGTTAAAGGTCGGGCAATTTGAGAAAATTTTTGGATAAACCGGTGATAGAAGCCAGCATGGCCCAGGAAAGATCGAATTTGCTTAACTGATGTGGGTGGAGGGAGATTGGAAATGAGGTCAATTTTGGCCTTATCAACCTCTATACCCCGATGAGAAACTATGTGGCCCAACACTATGCCCTCTTTCACCATAAAATGACTTTTCTCCCAGCTCAGAATCAACCTCTTTTCTATACATCTCTCAAGAATCCTTGTAAGACTTTCCAGGCATGTTTCAAAAGAATCTCCAAAAACTGAGAAATCGTCCATAAAAATTTCCAAGAAATCCCCCACCATATCTGAGAAAATGGCCATCATACATCTCTGAAAAGTGGCTGGAGCATTACACAGCCCAAAGGGCATTCTCCTAAATGCAAATGTCCCATAAGGACAGGTGAATGTGGTCTTTTCTTGATCCCCTGGGTAAATGGCCACTTGGTTATATCCTGAATAACCATCCAAAAAATAGAAATATTGTTGGCCAGCTAATTTCTCCAAGATTTGGTCAATGAAAGGTAGAGGAAAATGGTCTTTCTTAGTGGCAGCATTCAATTTTCTGTAGTCTATGTATACCCTCCACCCTGTGGGTAATCTAGTGGGTACCAACTCTCCTTTGTCATTGCTCACCACAGTTAGCCCAGCTTTCTTAGGTACCACTTGAGTTGGACTTACCCATGGGCTATCAGAAATTGGATATATGATTCCTGCATCAAGCCACTTTACTACCTCTTTCTTAACCACTTCTTTCATGTGAGGGTTCAGTGTTCTTTGCATCTCCCTAGTTGGCTTTGCATTATCTTCCAAATAAATGTGATGCATGCACACTGATGGACTTATTCCCTTAAGATCAGCCACTGACCAACCTATGGCTTCCTTATGACTTTTGAGGACATCAATTAGATGGTTCTCCTGGGTGGATGTCAAATCAGATGCTATAATGACAGGTAAAGACATATCCGGCCCTAAGAAGACATATTTTAGAGAATCTAGCAAGGGTTTTAAATCTAACTGTGGAGGGGCATGGATGGAGGGAATTGGAGGTTCATGTTTCAAATCAGACAAAGGTTCAAACTTAGTGGGCCAAGGTGTGGTAGGTTCAAGAGCATGGACCTCTGACATGGGCTCTTTGTCTTCAACCTTGTCAAAATTTTCAATTTGGGTTAAAGGAGGGTCATTCTCTATCATCTCATCTATCACATCAATGGTATAACAATCTTCCTCCTCCCTCATGTGTTTAGAGGCTTTGAAGACATTGAGTGTTATCTTTTGCTCTCCAAAAGAGATATCCATAAGCCCAGACTTACAGTTGATGTTGGCATTGGCTGTGGCTAAGAAGGGTCGGCCCAATATAATTGGGCTTTGGGCCAAATCTGATTTAGAATCCATGTCAAGGATTAAGAAGTCAACAGGAAAATAGCATGTGTCTATCTTGACAAGGACATCTTCTACCAACCCCCTAGGTGTTCTAACAGATCGATCCGCCAATTGGAGAATGACAGGGGTTGATTTTAGATCTCCCATCCCAAACTTTTGGTACACAGATGTTGGAAGAAGATTCACACTTGCTCCCAAATCCAATAAAGCCTTTTCAAAGGTAACACCACCAATGACACAAGATATGAGTGGGGCGCCCGGATCCTTCATCTTCTGAGGGAGTTGGTTCAATAAGACAGCACTTACATCTTCAGACAATAGAATTCTTTTCTGATTTGTCTTTGGTTCCCTCTTTTGAGTGCACATTTCTTTAAGAAATTTGGCATATGCAGGAACATGTTGGATTGCATCTAGAAGAGGAATGTTGATATGGACTTGTTTGAACAACTTCATCAATTCCTCATTCTGAGTTTGACTGTTCTTCTTTTTCTTTTCTTTTCTAGCTTCCAAGGCAGTGGGGAAGGGAATCTTAGGCTGGTAAATTTCAGGTGATTCATCAGTTCTTGCCTTCCCTTTTTCTTTATTGACTCCCTCATTATTCACTATGGGGTTGGAAATGGATTCTTCTTCTTCTAGGACTTGACTGGATGAAGCTTGATTGGATTCATGAGTCTGATAAGGATCTGACAGAGTTTTACCACTTCTTAAGGTTGAGATGGCCTTGGCATTCTCAAATTGGGGGCCCTTTGGAGGGTTTGGGCCTTGTTGAAATTGCCCTTGAGGAGTAGGTGGAAGGGGCTGCTGTTGAAAACCTGGAGGATAATTTCGAGGATTGGGCATGGGTTGGCTTGGAAGTTGACCCGGATCTCTCCTCACATTGGTTTCCAAGAGTTGGCCAATCTGGGCCTTCATTTCCGCCATTTGGGCTTGGAAAGATTGATTTTGGGCCAAAATGAGCTGTTGCAATTGACTGATTCTATCATCGTTTTGGGCCACTGGCGGAGGTTGGATAGGTGGTTGGTAAACTGGAGGAGGATATGAAGATTGCCCATATGCGGGCTGAGCAAATGAAGGTTGGCCATAAGATGGTTGGCCGTAAGGAGGTTGAGAATGACTTGATAATTGTTGTGACAATTGGCCCTTGTGAAAAGTTTGATTTTGAAAGTGGGCTTGAGATTGGGGCTTGGGTTGATAGTTTTGGGTCTGTTGGGGCTTCCAAGAGAAGTTTGGGTGGTTTCTCCAACTCGGATTATATGTATTTGAAAATGGGTCATTGTTGGGTTTAGAAAGTCCTTGGGCTGCATAGACTTGCTCTTGGATGGCCGGGGGTAATTGAGCTGCCGCAGGACATTCGTCCACTTGATGGGCTGGGCTTTCGCATAGCACACATGCCTCCTGGACTGGACCTTGGCGAGAGTGGAAAGATGGTTGTGATTGAGCATTGAAAGTTTGTTTATTCAATTTAATGAGCTCGCCAACTTGTTGAGTTAGGAGGTCAACTTTCTCCAATTTTTGGGCCAAAGCATTAACATCTAATTTAGGCTCGAATTCTCCCCTCTCTTTTACCTCATACATCCCAGCTTTTCTAGATGGCCCCACTGATTTTTCATATGAAGAAAGAGAAGCATGATTGATGGAGTTCTCACTCAACATTTCAAAGAGAGCATAAGCTTCTTCTTCACTTTTACTCATAAAAGCACCTCCACAAGAAGCATCAACCATTTGCCTATAAGGTTCAGTCAATCCCTCATAAAAAGCCTACACAATTTGCCATTTTGATAGCCCATGATGTGGGCATTTTCTCAATAACTCCTTCATTCTCTCCCAAGACTCATGGATCAATTCTCCGGGGGTTTGAGAAAAACCCGTGATAGCTCTCCTCATTGTATTGGTCCGACCTATAGGATAGAATTTTTTCAAAAATTCTTTTTGCATTTCCTCCCATGATCGAATGGGTCTTCCTAAGGTCCCTAACCAATATTTGGCTTTGTCTTTCAAAGAAAAGGGGAAGAGAGTTAGCCTCAAGGCATCATCTGTGAAATTCTGAATTTTCACAGTGGAGCATATCTCTAGAAATTCATCTAGGTGCTTGTATGGGTCTTCATTTGTAAGCCCATGGAATGAAGGGAGCATTTGGATAGTGCTAGATTTTATCTCATATTGGGCCGCTGGCACTTCCGGAAGATGGATACATGTGGAAGGTTGATAACTAGAAGGAATGAAATATTCCTTCATCTGCTTGGGTAATTCACCTTGATTAGCCATTTGTTGAATTGGATTTTGGGCTTGATGGATCTCCCTCTCAATTTCTTGGATAGGTTCAACTAAATGCGGATGCTGGGATCTTCTCCCCTGCATGAACTCCAAAAATTAATTCAAATTTTTTTTTGTTTTTATTTATTTGTATTTTTATATTTTTATATGTAATTGCAAACACTTGTTCAACAAATTAACCTACAAAACCTAGGGCTCCTTAGACTTAAAAGCACAAATAGTGAGAATTCCCCAAAGTTTAATTGTAATATTGTACACACCGACCTTTAAGTTGGCCAGGTAAGAGGTAGGATCGTGGGAGGTTCCCCTTGCTTTCGCAAGCTCCTAATTAATGAACCACGAATCCACTTAGGCGTAGCCTTTTAACCTCTTGCCTAGACACCAACCTCAGATGGTGATACAAGCACAATTTCTCTTAGGGTTCAACCACTAAGTGGGCTTAACGTTAGCTTTCTCACAAATCAACTTAAATCCAGCCCAAGTCCGCTACCAAATTTGTCCACTAGCCAGGAAAGAGGTGGGGTTGTGGGAGGCTCCCCCTACTGATGTAGGGTCCTAATTAATAAACCACAATCCCACTTAAGGCGTTTGCCATCGGACCTCTTTCCTAGACACCAGTTTTCAAATTGATAATGGGCCAGAGTGAAATCAAATCTCAATGTGAACCCTAGGGCCAATGTCTACTGGATTTTATTAGGCTTAGGCAATGCAAAATGTGGAGTTGTGGTTTGTGGGCTAAGGAAGGGTGATCAAATCCCCACCTTATGTGATTATGAGTTTTGCTCTTAAGATAGTTTAAAATGAAATGCAACACCACAAAGCCAAACAAGGGGTTCTATGCAAATATGCATGTCATGTGATTAAGAAAAAGATAGTAGAACTCACCTTGCCCCCGCAATCTTCAAAAATGCATTTAACAAAATTAAATAACAAGAAATAATTCTAACCTATATGATGCATGACCTACATCATGGAAATGTGATTGCTACTCTTGAGATGATGATTTTTATTAAAGTTCAAGTGAAATTTTTTTTTTTTAATTAATGATCCTATCTAACCATAAGATATGAAAAATGGAATAATTGAACTCACATGAAGGAAGGAATATGTGAGTACTGACTTGGATAGCGTTCACTCATCAATTTTTTTTTACCTTTTTCTTTTCTTTTTTTTTTCTTTTCGTTTGACTTTTCCCCCTACAACAACAAGAAAAAATAGAAATGACTAGTGTCAATTTATGTACAAAAACACAAGATTAACAACCTAAAAATCATAAATCTCCCCGGCAACGGCGCCAAAAATTGATAGTTAAAATGCATGCCGCTAATACATCCACTACCAAGTTTAATTATCGGCTCATAAATTAATTAAAAGAGAATAGATAAGCGGTGAGTCCGAGTCGAATCCACGGGGAAATTTAGATTTTTCGGTTAGAGAATCTTGAGTTTTATAATTAACAATTCATGACAAATGGATGCTCATATAAAAATCAATGAATTAAAATTAACTAACTTAAGTGAATGGACTTTAAGAAATTAAGACACAAATTAATTTAATTAATCGCAAGGACGACAACAAAAGAAAAACACCACGTTTAGAGGAAGAGAGAGATGATTATGAATAAACAACTACAAGTAAAACACTTATATGAAAGGAAGAACGTGCTTACAATGAATTAATCTAATCTAAGACAACTATGATCATTAAGTTAAACTACAAAGATAAATAAACATGGAAAGACACTAAAAGAAACTATGTGGAACTAATAGTGAAACTAAGAGAAGCTTCGTCTGCAACATGGAAGCCCAGATCGCCACCACTAAACCGAGGACGCTCGCGACGCCAGGGCCAAAGCCGAGAAAAGAGGCTCGCAGCCTATACCCTCTTCACGTCCTAGTGGCCACATGCAAGCGGCAAGGAAACTCGCGAGAGGAGGACGGATGCTGCCGTGCTGCACCACCCTGTCGAGGAGTCTCGCAGTAGCGCACGGAGCCGAACCCAGGATACTCGTGGCAGCGGACAAGGGCCCTCGAGCGGCGGAGACTGCACTCTCAGCCGTCGAACTCCAGCCACGGGTGCCCAGCAGAGGAACTCGCCACGGACAATGGTGCTGCAGCAGCTACAGGAGAAGGGCCTCGCTGCGGCACCACTTTGCAGAGGGAACTTCTCTTCGTCTCGTTGCTGCCGGTGGTTGGAGAGCAAGGGAGGTCGCCGCAGGTGGACGCAGCACACGACGACGTCACCAACGCGGTACCGGCCACAGCTGCGTCGAATACGCTTGCAGCGACGTGGGATGCTCGCCGGACCACCACCCGAGAGAGGCCTGAAATCCCAGCCAAAAAAAAGACGAAGATAGAACCGAAAAAAAACAAAAGAAAGGACGAACCCCCCCTTGGTGCGTTCCTTGAGCCTCCCTTTTATAGGGGCATGGGCGACGCCAAGCTTCTCCGCGGAACCACCTCCGCTTTCGACTGAATCACGTGAGCATCTCGTCACGAGGAAACGGATGCCACCCACTGCTCACGTAGCTGCGACACTACGCACGGAGCAAACCACAGCCGCTACCTTCGCACACGGAGCGAACGGCCTCATGCTCTGCCGTTTTCTCCGGATGTAGGTGCTTTATCCTTCGTGACAGCGTCCACGTGAAGTTCATCGCAAAGTCCATGCCAACACACCCATCGTACTGCCTTGCCCGCCTTTTATGCGAAGGCCATCCTCATCCTTAACCTGGTGTAGCCAACGAAACACGACCGGCCTTTCTTCTTTCATTCTCAACGCACCCAGCTACCACGTCCATGCATGGTTAGCCATGCATTATCTTCAACCGCTGAAGCCTTCATGCACGTGATGCTCTTATGCATTTCATGCATACTGTACCCACTTTGATGCCTTCTATAGCCATCTGCGTGAAGGAAGCTTACCACCATGCCACATTAGCTGCTAGCCATGCATGTGTTACTGATATTTAAATTAAGCCCAAGGTCTTGCCAATATTGCATCTTGCTGCCACTCATATATATATACACGTGATATCCACAGCCACCTTGATTGATTCATGCAACCCACATGGCAACTTATGCATATGATACTTTATGCTTTTCATATCAATCACCTTCATCTCCACGTGAAAACAGCAATCGCACAACCTGCCATAATAAGAAGTGCACATGTGACTCTCCAATATATAATGATTGTAACACAAAATATTCATATATGTACAAATTACTCTCCAAATATTATCCTTTCCCATGAAAACTCTCATATTCATGAAATCTATTTTGTGAACATTTTCACACCTAATCAACATTTTACTTAAAATTATCTCTCAAACATTCATGAAAATAATAGGTGAAAATATGAAGTTATCAGCGTCACAGGGCTGTGACGGTTTATCGGGGGGCCGTTACAGTATTGTAACGCACTTACTTTGGTCCATCAGAGACAACAGAGGAATTGAAATATAACAGAGGGTGTGACGGCTGATCCTAAGATCGTTAAAATCGTATGACGGTCCTACATTAGTCCGTTAGAGCTTCTGTTGACGAAAAAGATAGGGAACTATGTCCCATGCAAGAAAAATCACAATAACCAACTATTCTTGCCATGATAACAAAGTAAAGGCCATCTAGATGCATAGGTTTCAATGAATTAACAAGATAGTACCATTTTATTTTTCATTAAGGCTAAAGATATGCATGTATGCATGTCCCTACTTAAACATGGAATTCATGACCTATAGTGCATGTAATCAAGCAAAATCAGAGGACTTTTATCCCTAACATGTTGTTTTTGCCGTTCATGAGATGTCCTACCTCTTAACTGGGCTTTAGACTTCCAATTTGGTCTTCAAGATACGCCCTAGTTCTTCCCTTCCTGAGATTTTTCAGCAACTTCACGTCGCTCTAACTCCTCAGTCTCTTGACCTAAGGACGTGAAATTTGGAGGTTAGGAAGATGAAACTATTGGGAACAAAAAGTTCTCAAGCATCTAACTCTAATTACCTCATTTAGTTTCTCTAATTTCCTGATCTTCAGCACCCCGTTGCACAGTTTCCTGGGTTGGCGTGATGAAACTATCAACTTTAGAAGATCCTAACTCCTTGGATACTCGACCTCCTATCATGAAATTTTGAGAGTAGTTACTCTAAAGTATTAAGAACAAAATACTCTAAAGAACTTACCCGAGATTCTATCTCTTTATCTTGTTTCTTCACGAGCCGAAAGTAAGGGTCGCTCAGTTCAGAACTGGGTTCTATTTATAGGTTTTTGGCTAGGGTTTGAGGATTAGATCGATTCTAGAGTCCTTATTTGGCCAGAACCTAATCCCTAAGAGTCCTTAGTAACCTTACACATTCTTCTAATTAGGTCTCTAATAGATAGGAACCCAAAGTTCCAATCTTTTTGTTCTTTCCCCCATTCACAGAGCTGACAGAGTGTAACGGTCGTAGCCTAGTGCGTTACGTGACTGTGGCGGTCGTACGATAGACCGCTACATCCACTGTGCGCAGAATTTAATAAAATTTAAACTCTTTTGTTTGTTTATCCTTATAATTATCTAAGTAGGGGATAATTATCCTTTAAAATCCGTGAATATATTAAATAACCTTCTAGATTATGGGCCTATCTTAATGGGCTTGGTCTTGTAACCATTTGGGTCTTAAATTAAATAGGCTAGGCTAATTATTTAATACTATTGGGCCTTATAACCCATTTATTAATCCCTATTTTGTCCTTATAAATCTCAAAAAATTCCATAAATAATCCAGAAATTATTATATATAAATTTTGGGGCACTACATCCCGTTAGTCAGTTATGCCTGGCTGTCGTTTAGGCTCTCCCCGAGCGACCGTTGCTCAAACTTTCGGGCCTGGAGGCCGCCTAAGAAGTGTTGGACTGAGCGGGTTGGGCTTCAAAATAAGTGGGCCCGTTAGTGGGGCTATCACTTGGGGAGTGCGGTCTTGTTGGGTCGGGTTGGACCTGGTTGGGCCGCTCTGGGTCACATATCTTTTGGGCCGCTGATTTATCCCTCTCCACTCATCACCTGGGATATTTGAAAAACTCGTTGTTCTATCAGATTTGAAGGTGGTACTTTTAATAGCAAGCAAGTTATTGATTTTGTTCTGCTCATGGTTCAGATAGCGTTGGATCAAAAGTGCTTTGCTATTACGCCATCACCTCACCACCTACAGTTGTTGGATAGGTTTGGTTTGACACCCAAATGGAAATCTTCCTCCCCCATTATTTGTAGGTGGCAGCCATCCCTTAATTCCTTAACATTGAATGTGATGGGGCCTCCAAAGGAAATCTTGGCCCCTGCGGTGGTGGTGGCCGTATACGAGATAGATGTGGGAGGATATACAAGGCCTTTGCCTTCAATTATGGCTGGGGTAGCAATATGGTGGCTGAAGCTAGAGCTCTCTTGGATGGTATGCGTCTGGCTGCTGCACACCATATGGCGATTGGTGTTATCTTATTTGATTCTTAGGTTCTTGTTAACCTCATTCTCCAATTATTCCAAAAGATGGGATGTTCCATTCTTCATACTTTTAGAGAAGGTAACCAAGTGGCCGATGCCTTAACTACATATGTCTGTGTTACCTCTTCCAATGTGGTGTTTAGTGATTGGAAGTCCATGCCTCCTTAAGTGTGTGGGTGTGCGGTGGTGGATGCAACTGGGCTGCCTGCTTTATGGATCTAATGTGGCGATCTCTGTCTATCAGGGGAGAGTTCAATTCTTCTATTGGTTATGGGATACTATTCTTTCTCCTTATATTACATTTTGTATTTCAGGGGTATGCCCCGCCGATTCATGTAAATTCATCATTTCTGCTTATGAAATAAAAATCGCCTAGGGCTATGATGGTGGAGTGGGTACATTCCCTTCCTTTGGAAGTGGGTGCACTCTCCTGTCTCACTCTAGGTGCAATTTTGTAAAAAAAAAAAAAATTCAGGGTAGGAAAAAATCTTTTGAGAAGTGAATGAATGTAAATTTTGACTTGTAAATTTTGACTTCTGGATTGTAAGACAAACATTACTAAAAATGATGTAAATTAGTGACAATTATATTTTCTTGGTTACGTAGATGGTTTGGCGTGTAGTGCCTTGTAGATATTTTCAATTTTACAAGAATTATGTATGATGTGATGGTCTTGGAAACAATATATGGGATTCTGAGAAGGGGCGTCACACCTGCGATGAACTGGATACTTTAGCAAAAATTAGTAAGTGTGCATGCGGACAAGCTATGTTAGTAAGCTGAAGCACTTGATCAAAATTAAGTCAGTGCACTTTAGTTGTGAAGTAGTGAGGCCCCTAGCTGAGGTCTAATATCAGATGTAGTTCACCAAGAGGATGTCTGAACCAGTATCTACTTTTCTTTGTTCTACTTAGATGTGAATTATTTTTATATTGTAATTTTCATTAACACTCCCATTCCCCCATCCCTGAGAGGTGCTTCGCTGCTAACAAGGGTAAAGACCATGATGACATTCTCCTCGATGTTGAGATTCCCATCCGTTCACCTAATCCTAGCTATCGTTGTGCATCTAGATTTGTTCCAAATGAATGTTAAAACTATTTTTCTCAATAGATAACTAGATGGGAAAGTCTATATGGCTCAGTCTGTGGGCTTTGAGTCCAAGGGACAACAGTGCAAGGTTTGCCGACTCCGGCGTTCTATATATGGTTTAAAACAATCCTCTAAATAGTGATATTTGAGGTTGCACAAAGTGATCACCTTATTTGACTTTGAGATAATTAAGGAAGATCATTGTGTGTATGTTAAGAGAACGGGAGATTTTTTTTCTCATTTTGTCATTATTTGTCAATGACATCCTACTAGTTGAGAATGACATGGAGATTATCGAGGCTACTAGGAAATGACTATCATTTGTCCTTGAGATGAAAGGTATGGGTGAAGCAAATTATGTGCTCTGTGTAAAGATAGTATGGAATCGCTCAGAAATGGTTTTGAGTTTGTCTCAAGAAACCTATGTCAATAAGATCATAATGCATTTTAGAATCCATCAAACCATAGATACTCAGCTAGATAGAGGGTATGCTTTAAGTATTAGTCAATGTACCCAGACAAATATAGAAAACGGAGACATGTCCAAGGTGTCATATGCCACTACAATTGGAAGCTTGATGTACGTCATGTTGTGTACATAACCTGATATCAGTAATGTAGTAGGTCTAGTTAGTCACTATTAGAGTAATTCTAGTTCTGCTCATTGGAAAGCGATTAAGAGAATCTTCTGATATCTACGACGGACATTGAGACATGTGTTATGTTACAGAAGATGAGACTTAAAATTGAGAGGTTATAGCGATGCAGATTAGGCCAGTGATAAAGATGAGTGGAAGTTCACCATGGGCTTCGTGATCACTATTGGGTGGAGAAGTTGTTTCTTAGTATTGCAAGAAGCAAAGTTGTATCGCTTTGTCCTCTATAGAAGTAGAGTATGTGGCCTGCTCTGCCACATGTAAGAGATAGTGTGGTGTTGGAGCTTCCTATAGCATCTAGTGATTACACCTCACTGAGATGAGAGTGTGTACTGCTGTGCATGGATAGTATTTCGACAATGGCCTTCACTAGGGATCCCAAGTATTATGGCGAAACTAAGAACATTGATTTCCTTGCATCACTTTGTCCAATGTGGAAGCAGAATACGTGGCTTGCTCTACTACATGCTAAGAGGGAGTGTGGTTATGAAGTTTCATGCAGCATCTAGTGATTACATCTCACTGAGACGGGAGTGTACTGTTATACGTGGATAATATGAATTTCGGCATTGGCATTTGCCAAAGGTACCCCAAGTATCATGGCTGGACTAAGCACAATGTTGATATCCATTATCATTACATTTGGGACTTACTTGCAAAAAGGTTAGTGGTGCTTTGATAAACGTGTATTTTTATATATTTATTTATGTCACATCCCTTTTTGGGGCTTTAATTGAAGTGATTATGCAAGTTTTAAAGTTAATTAATCTCAATCTCACACTGAATCTAGATTTTTATATGCAAATTATTATATGTATTTTGGGTGATGGAGTAATATGCGGGACTTGGATGTAGTTAAGGGTCGGATAATGCATGATTATATAATTTACATTGATAATGCTTACGTGTGCGCGCAGGGTGCCAAGTTTCACGGCGTGGTCATGATACTTTTGTGTGGAAACATTCGATGCTTGCATGGTTTGCATTGGTACAATGAAGGTCGAAGGTGACTTTTGGCACGGTGCATTTGCATGGTCGGCGGTAGGAGACGGACGTATATAAGTTGCATGGGACGGTGGCTGCGTTCCGAGGAAGGTGTTTTAGGGAACTCGCGTCCCTATGAATGGGCCCGTAAGATGTGGCTGTGCAGGAGAGGCTCCTGCAGGAGGGTTTTTCCTTTGTTATTTTTGTAAGTTCTTTGGCACTAGGAGTAGGTGTAGGCTAGGTATCTCTTCCTCCCTTTGTTCTCTTCTCCTTCCTCTCCACCACCACCTTCTTCCTCTTCCCCCTGCACTGCACCACACATATTTCTCTTCCTCTCTCTCTCTTTTTTCTTCTTCCCTGCGCATATATAGCCTCTTTCTCTTCTTTTCCCAGCACGTACCTCTGCTCCCTCTCTCCGATTTCTTTCTTCCTCTTCTTTTCATCTTCTTCTTCCCTGCGTTGTCTTCTCTTCCCTGGCTCCCCGGCCTCCTCTCTTTTCTTCCTCTCTAGATTGTTGCCTTGGCTTCACTCTAGTTCCTGGAGGAGGGAGGCCCATCTTCTCAAGCATAAACTGCAAAAGACGGCTTTGTTCTTTAACTTTTGACTTCAACTTCAGTTTTATTTATTGATTTGCTGTAACAAATGTTGGATGAATGAATGAAACTTCCTGTGATTTTTACTTTTATTTGCGGTATGCTAGTAGTTCTTATTATTGACGCAAAAGAAACTCCGCCACGTCCACCACCTTACAAACCTTAAAACATAGGTGTTGAGATACAAAGGCCCAGGGTCATAAGCACATGAACCACAACTCATTTAACTAATACGGGACTATTACCCGTCCAAATTCCAACACTCCCCCTCACGGTCAAGATAGACCGTGGACAATAATTGGGTGGAGGTGGCAACAAGAAGAGTTGGGTCATTTAACCTGGCTCTGATACCATGTTGAATCCACAAAACCGCGATGTTGAGATACAAAGGCCCATGGTCATAAGCACATGAACCACAACTCATTTAACCAATACGGGACTATTGCCCGCCCAAATTCCAACCTGCATGAGTCGTTGAGTGGTTGTACATATGATCCCCATAAGATACGGGATACTTACTGTATATTGTTGTACTCAACATTTCTATATATAAACGCGTACCTGAGATCGCTCGGGGGTGATCAGTTTTCCAAAACCACATTCCCCTATTTTTAATATGGTATCAGAGCCGAACCGTCCTACGACCTCTCCTGCCATGGCCTCGTCTCCAGCAAGCACATCTGAAACCCGTGAAGCTTCAACATCCACCGTGGCCTCCACTACCTCCGCACAGTAGGTTGCGCCGCCCAGCATTACTCCGTCTCACCCTTTCTTTTTCACCCTCCACCTCCATGATGACCTTCCTTCCTCTTAAGCTCTCAGCTGACAACTATCTTCTCTGGCGTGCTCAATTCCTGCCACCGCTTTGGTGTCACGGTCTACTTGATCTTGTCGATGGCAACACTCCTGAACCCCCGAAGACTCTGGACAATCCTCCAATCCCAAACCCCGCCTACACAACCTGGGCACAACATGATCAAAATTTGCTTTCCTACATCTTTGCTTCCGTCTCTGAATCTCTCATGCCCCTCATCGTTCATCTTGACTCCTCTCGCGCTGCTTGGGATGCGTTGGCCTCCTCCTTTGCGTCTACCTCTCGGGCTCGTATTCTGCAACTCAAATCCCAGTTGCATGGTCTCCGTCGTGGCTCCTTATTTGTCACCGACTACATTCAACAAGTTAAATATCTTGCCGATCAACTATCTGCCATTGGCCATCCCATTCCTTCCTCCGATCTTATTCTTCATGTCCTAAATGGCCTGGGCTCTCAATTCGATTCCTTTGTACTTGCGGTGACTACTCGCTTGGAGTCTTTTTCATTGCAGGAACTTCACGGGCTGCTTCTTGCTCACGAGTGATGGCGGCTTCAACAACACGGTTCCACGGACCTGTCTCAGCTCTCTGTCAATTCTGTCAGCCATGGAAGAACCCAGTCCCACAATTGCGCTGGTGGTCGCCACGACCGTGGCCGTGGCCGTGGACGGGCTCAAGGGTGCACTCCCAAGTGCCAGCTTTGCCGCCAATTCGGGCATCGTGCTCTCGACTACCCCGACCTCTCTTCCAAAGCTTCATCGACTGCAGTGAGCTCTCTTCCTTTTCCGGTGGTGACACCGACTGCTTTGCACATCGGTGCCATGACTCCATGGGCGTTCTGACTGAACCCCTCCACTGCCTCCGATCTGGCTCTTTGGTACCCAAATTCTGGTGCCTCGCATCATGTGACTCCTGATTACCACCAGCTTCACAACCCAGTGCCTTACAATGGCTCGGATCAGGTTCTCATAGACAACGGCTCAGGTCTATCTATATCTCATGTAGGAGACTCCCTTATTCCTACATCTACTCGTCCGCTCCATCTTCATAATATTCTTCATGTGCCGCACATGGCCAAGAACCTACTATCTGTTCGTCAGTTCTCTAGAGATAATAATGTTCTCTTTGAATTTTATCCGGATCATATGCTTGTCAAGGACCAGCGAACGGGGCAGCCACTTCTTCGTGGATGAGTTAGGAAGGGCCTCTATCAGCTACTTCTTCTAGGTCGTTCCTCTCTGTCGACGTTCGTTGGTGAATGTGCATCCCTCCCGACCTGGCACGAGCGCTTGGGACATCCGGCTTTACGCACTGTAGCCCGGGTTCTTGTTCAGCATCAGCTTCCAGTTTCTCATCGGCTTTTTTCAGTTTGTAGTCTTGCTAGCAGGCCAAGAGTTGTCGCCAGTCTCTTCCTGCTACTGCATCTATATCCTCTAAGCCTTTAGATCTAATTTTCTCAGACGTTTGGGGACCGGCTCCCATACAGTCTCGTGCTGGGAATCTTTACTATGTCATCTTTGTAGATGATTTTAGTAAGTTCACTTGGCTATTTCCTATTCCATGGATGTCCGATGTGCCTGCTATGTTCCTCCATTTTCAAAAGCATGTTGAACATTTCTTTAACACGAAGATTAAAGCCGTTCAGTTCGACTGGGGTGGCGAGTTTTGGTCGCTGCACTCCCATCTTCAATCTGACGTCATTCTTCATCGTCTATCTTGCCCACATACTCATGAGCAAAATGGAGCGGCTGAACGTAAACATCTGCATGTTGTGGAGACTGCGTTTTCTCTCCTTACTGCTGCCTCTATACCTCATGCTTACTGGGATGATGCTATGCAAACAGCGGCCTATCTGATCAATCATTTGCCTACGCCTCTTCTACGTAACAAATCACTTCTGGAAATCTTGTTCGGAATCACTCCGAATTATCATTTTTTGTGTGTCTTTGGTTGCGCATGCTATCCCTGGTTGCGGCCTTATAATGCACGCAAGTTTGATCCCAGATCAGACTTATGTGTCTTCTTGGGCTACAGCAACAGCCATCATGGGTATCAATGCCTGCACATTCTGACTGGGGGGATCTGTATTTCGCGCCATGTCGTGTTTGATGAAGCTCGTTTTCCTTTCAAGGAGCAGCTATCCTCTGTAGCCCACTCATCTCAAGCTTCAGGTCTTCTGGGTCCTATTCTAGCTTTTTCGATACCTATGCCGGCCCCTTCAACGGCTCATCCAGATCTCGGCACATCACTTATCCCTGCCGTTACTGGCCCGCCATGTTCTCCTACGCCTGACTCGCCCTCTGGTGCCTCTCCTTTGGGTGCTGCCGCTGATGGTAGTCCTCCCTGCACTCCAACGGTTGATATATCATCTTCTGCTTTTGCGGATTCCAACTCGCCGGACACTTCGCCTCCTCCACGCACTAAGTTGCTAGCTACTATATATCGTGACATTGTCCCATCTCTTCATCAAGTTCCTCCTTCGCAAGAACCTACTATGTCTCCGGAGGCCTTTTAGTGTGCTACTTCTCCTGTTGATGATGAATCTGCCGAGCCCACCTGCTTCTCCCAGGCTGTGCGCCATGATGTTTCGCGAAGTGCTATGGCATCTGAGTTTAATGTGCTCCTTCGCAACAATACATGGACTCTTGTTCCTCGTCATCCCTGTGCCAATGTTGTTGGCTGTAAGTGGGTGTTCTACATCAAGAGAAAATCCGACGGCAGTATTGACAGGCATAAGGCCCGCCTTGTTGCTAAAGGGTTTCGTCAAATTCATGGGTTGGACTTCCAGGAAACATTTAGTCATGTTATCAAGATTACCACTGTCCTCTTTATTCTATCTCGGTCAATGTCATTTGGTTGGCATATCCATCAATTAGACATCTCCAATGCTTTTCTTCATGGCCATCTCGTCGACACCATCTTCATGGAACAGCCACCGGGCTTCACTCATCCTCAGTTTCCGGATCATGTCTGTCATCTCCATCAGTCTATCTATGGCTTACTCCAAGCTTTGCGGGCTTGGTTCTCCCGTTTAAGCAATCACCTTATTGCTCTAGGCTTTCGCGGGTCAAAGACAGACGCATCCTTATTCCTTTATACCACCCAACGGTCTCAACTATATGCCCTCATTTATGTGGATGATATACTAATCACTGGCACTGATTCGTTTTTTATTCATCATCTTATTAAAGCTCTCAGCATCGACTTCGCAGTCCGGGATCTCGGTCCGGCCCGGTTCTTTCTTGGTATTGATCTTCAACCTCACAAGGATGGCGTGCTCCTTTCTCAATCTCAGTACATCTCTGCTAATATGTCCGATTGCAAGCCACTTGGTTCCCCTGCTGCTGTTATGGTTCCTCCCTCCAACAGTCATCTCCTTTAGGATCCCACACAATATCGAAGTATCGTAGGGGCCTTACAGTATGTTACCTTGACGAGGCCTAATATATCTTTCTCAGTCAATAAGGTTTGTCAATATATGCACACTGCTACTGATGCGAATTGAGCAGCTATTAAACGGATTCTCCAGTATTTACAGCTCACATCCTCTCACGGTTTGCTTCTGCATCGACAATCTTCTCTTGTTCTTCAGGCCTTCTACGATGCTGATTGGGCTGGATGTTCCACGGATCGCCGCTCCACCGGTGGCTATGCAATCTACCTTGGCCGGAATCTCGTTTCATGGTCCTCTAAGAAGCAACCTACTATTGCTCACTCGAGTACAGAAGCCGAATATAAGTTCGTTGCCAACACCATAGCTGAGCTCATTTGGCTCGAGTCTCTACTTCAGGAAATGGGGATCTCTCTTTCAGGGACACCGACTATCTACTGTGATAATATAGGGGCCACTTATCTCCCTGCCAACCCCATTTTTCATGCACATACTAAATGTTAAGTACATGATGTTTTGATGATGTCATACCATGAGTCATTAGCCAATTGGCTCAGAAATTTATGCCATCTTTTGATGTGTCCAGGTGTGAAGATATCCTGCCAAGCGGTTCATGTGCACCGACCTTGAATGTTCAAAGTATGGAATGTGCACCGACCTTAGTCTTCATGTGCACAGACCTCAACTGAAGAAAGGTCACATGTACACCGACCTTAGTCTTCATGTGCACAGACCTCAACTGAAGAAAGGTCACATGTGCACCGCCTTAGTCTTCATGTGCACCGACCTTGAATGTTCAAAGTATGGAATGTGCACCGACCTTTATGCTTCAGATAGAGATGTGCACCGACCTTAGTCTTCATGTGCACAGACCTCAACTGAAGAAAGGTCACATGTGCACCGACGTTAGTCTTCATGTGCACTGACCTTACTGAAGAAAGATCTCATGTGCACCGACCTTACTGAAGAAAGTGTCTCATGTGCACCGACCCTGTTCTTCATATGCACCGACCTTGCAGAAGGTGTAGAAGGCCAAGCACCTCATGTGCACCAACCTCACTCAAGAAGTCCTTCATGTGCACCGACCCTGTTCTTCATGCCAAGCCGGTTGCACCAACTTTACAAGCTGCACCGACCTTATGAAGAAACTCTTCATATATGCATCGACATATCTGGGCTCCCTGGGGCTTTTTTTAGCAAACCTACATGCTTTTCAGAAAAGAATCCAGAGACCAAAAATAGGAACCGCAAATGCCAAAAAACACATCTTTTGAAGTCAGGAAAGGTTTCCTTGCTGAGTCAACATCCTTGTCATCATTGGCTTGCTATATTAGTCCTTTTGGTCAATGGAGAAGCCAGTTACCATATCTGGGAAGAGTCACCTTTTCTGGTACGCATCTTTTTACCTTCACCCAACCAGATGCTCTGTCACTGGGATCGCATAGGACAAAAGGACTGATGTAAAACCGACCTAAGACCTATGATGATGTGATGAAGATGTTTTGATACACTTGATGTGAGACCAACTAGGATGCTATGATGATGATACCAATTGATGTGAGACCGACATTGGACCTAAGTATGCAAGCATTCGGGTTAGGCAGCGGACTCACACTAGCGACTCACTCGCTTGGCGCACGTTAGTGCCCGAAGGCGACTCGGTGATGATGGAGAGGGTCCGAGGCGGGACCTTGATTCTCCAAGGGTCGGCTAGCTTATTGCGGACCCCAAATGGGCCAAGGGAAGCCCAAATCACAGGCGGCCAATACACCAAGGGTGTGGGTTGAGTGGAAGCTCTCACAACTCGCCCGCGGTGGTCACTCAATTTGGTGGCAATTTAAAATCGGACACTCTCTCACCGCCGACGGAGTAACTATAGCAATACTAAGCTAAGCAAGTCCATTACAGCAATGAGAGATGTTCAGGAGCTCGCCTAGTCGGCGTGAAGACGCCGACTCAGGCCGGAGACGGGGGCGAGCGGGGAGGCGAGGGTATGCACCCGTACGCCGCGTCGGTGTTGCTTCAACTTGAAATTGAAAGGAGTACAGCACTACGCCCCATGCAAGGGGGGGGATCTCGGGGTGGGGGTTAATGTATTACAACCAAAAGTTACCTCCACACAGGGAGGGGCCTTCAGCCGGCCAAGCGGGGAGGGGAGAAAGCGATGAAAACACAAGAGAAGAAGCCGATGCCGAATCTGTCCAGTTCTTTGAGTGCTGATAGGGGACTGAAGAATTGACTGCTGCAACTGCTACCGAATTTTCTGAGGACGAAACCACCTGGAAAATCTTCGTAGGAGGCCGGGGAAGTCGTCCAAATTTTGTTAATTTCTTCTGTTGCCGATGCTGGTCTGGGCGAAGGCCCGAACAGGGAGGTAGAGTCTCGGACTAGCAGCTCTTGGTTTCCAACAGTATGTTGTAGAGGATGCCCCGACAGCTCCCGAACTCGGAATCAAGCACCGTCAGAGTTGTTGGAACCGTGGATGAGTCCTCTTCACAGAAACACTGACGGGGAAGCCAAACAATGCCGGAGAAGACCAGGGGACTCTGAACAATGATGGCAGTTCGGTGCAAACTGTGGGTAGCAGACCCGCGTAGCTGAGGGATAAAATTGAAAACTCTGGATCAAGAAGGCTGATCGAAGTTCTGCTTCTTGATTTCAAAAGTTGACAGGGTGAAAAATAACTTTGCAGAAGAGCTCTTGAACGGATTCTTCCAAGGTTCGTCGTGGGGAAGCTTCTACTCCGATTCTGGTACTCAGCAGGGGCAGCTCTGCGCAGTTGTGGGAGAACGGATCTTCCGGGCAGCACACAGCTCGGATGAAGATGAAACCACTTCCATTGCGAAGAAGACAGGAAGACGCTTCCGTGGATAGCTTTTGGGTCTTCAAACTCGCTAGGATGTGGTCGGAGTCGCTGCTGCAAGTTGCTGATCTTCTGCAGGTCTTCAACTGCGAACTAGGGCTGAGAGATGATGGAGAGGAGCAAGGAAGAATGGTGGAGATGAGAGAGAGAGGGGGGGTGCGACCCTATCCAAGGGGAGGGGTCTTGGGGGTGCCCTAGGGCTATGGAGGGAAGGGATATTTGAATTCAAATGGCCTAGGGAAGTGGTGGGTTGTATGGGGGAGAGGGAAGGGTGCTTGGGGAAGTGGGTAGGGTAGTTGGGGGTTGGAGGGTGGCCTAGTGATTGGGGGATTCCACCTTGGGGTTGGGGGGGAGTTAAATGAGTGTATGGGGAAGGGGAGGGGTCTTAATGAGAGGTGAATGGAGAGGAGAGAGAAAATTTCAAATTTTGGGGTTGGGGAAGAGAGAGAGAGAGAGAGAGAGAGATAGAGAGAGAGATCTAGTGGGATTTGGAATTGGATTTCAATATTCATGCAATGGTTCATTAGTTCAAAATGAGGGGAATGGGGTCCTATATATAGGAAACTCACATTTCTACAAAAGTCCCTGACATTTGACTCAATGACAAATAACCGAAGGGGTAGGGGCGCCCTTGGGCCAAGCCCAATGAATTGGGCCCAATAGCCTAACAAACCAACCTAATGACACAATACTTAGGAAAATGACTCACTAACCTAGGTAAATGACTCAAATAAAGGGAAAATTACATGATATTGACTCAAAGAAAATGTGAAGATTACATGACTAGACTCAAAAATACATGACTAACATAATGGCGCTTGCCGACGAACAATCCGAGTCCGGAGAAAATGTGGAGGGGCAAGGGATGCCCTCATCATACCCCCGGGGTGGGGAAAACTCGACCCCGTCGAGTATGGGTCCACCAGGGAAGTAGTACATCGAACTGCGGCTCTGGGCGATCCACGATCTCCATACTCAACCTGCGACCATAGTCGGGGAACGGCGCTTCAGCTCGACAAAGTGACTCGGTCATACCCTCATATTGGCGATGGGATCTTGCTTGCCTAGTATTACCGCCGTGTGCTCACGTCGGGCTCTCAGGCTATTTGTGGTGGCACTCCGAGGGTGTCTCTCACAAAGGTAGGTGTAAGCTCGAGGCACTCACTAGGATCTACCACGGTGCCCTTAGAGGGTGCCGGATCCGCCACATGGGAAGTGGGGTGAATCCCAAAACCCATTTGAAAGTCCAACCCATAAGCTGGGTTGCCAAAGCCACTCAGATCTTGGCAAGGTCCAAGTCCTCGTGCCCTCAGATTGGAGGTGACCCTAAAGTAGAGCCACTCCAAAGCCATCATCACCAAGTTGTCAACTTGGAACTCAAAGTGGTGCTTAGGAGTTTGTGCTCGCTTCTTGTGAATCACACCGCTTGTTGCTTGATACTTGCTTGAATGCATATGCCATGCACTATGATGCGATGTGAGTTGACAATGTATGGTATGCAAAGGTGGTCTAGGACAACCACATATAGACCTATCATGCATTGATGTTATGAGGACGTTGAATGATTTGGGAGGACGGGGGCATCCATAGGTATGCATGGTGGTGACAAATGCTGGGGGACCCGGACATCCATGTATGCTCCTTTCATGCTTATGACTCATGATGAAAGAGGGCGGACCATTACATCCAAATATGGTCCACTTATGCTTCCTACTTGACATGTGGGTGATGTGGATTAATGTACCCGACGGACTAATCATGCCAAGCGATGTGATGTGCCAAGACATATGAATTCCTTTCCCAAAGATGACTTCCTCATGTGGGATGGTGGGGTGGCCTTTGAGCTTCCACTCAAAAGGGTCGAAGGGATCTAGGTAGGTGGATATGGGGTGGGGCACTTTCTTGATCTCTAGGCGGGTGTTGCCTAAGGTCATGATTTCTATGGTGTAACCTGGGTCATGGATGAGGTGGGCTTGGCCCAACATGGTGGGTGGGGGTAGGAAATGGTGGGTGGTGGGTGATGTGGGTGGGTCACGTGGGTACCCATACTCCCAAAGGAAGGGATCAAAGGGGCCATGGACTGGGTTTCCTAGAAGAAGAGACTCTATGCCCACATGGTCTTCACACGGTGGGTCCTCCTCCCTCAAGGTAATTGGACCAAGGTCGTTAGTGGGCCAGTCGATCAAGGTACTTGGGATCTCAATGGAAGTGGAGTGGATCATGATGGGTTTTTCATCCATAGGGAGAATGAGAAGGAGGTCACTAGTGTAGCAACCAATGGTGAAGACCGAGGTGATAGAACCATCACATGGGTGGATAAGACTAAGGCTTTTGGGGTGGGCATTTCCTAAGGTCAATAAGCAAGTCAACCCTAGTTGCCATTCTAAACCCTTGAGGAGATCATTCCAACCTTCTACCTCATAGTAGGATTGGTTGTGGTGTGATAGGAGTGGAGGGGGGCAATTTGGGATGGATATCCCAATGGTGAGAGAGGTGGGGGTGAGCTAGGAAGGGTGGGTCCTTGTTTGAGCCATTGGAGTATGACTTCATTAATGGTGAAGGTGTGTGGCTTTTGAGGATCCGGACTAGGAGAGGTGGGTGGAAGTGGAGGTTCTTGGATTTCCTCTAGGGTAGGTTTTTGTTCGGGACTAGCATCTATTTCCATGTGGATGGGTGTGTGGGTTTCAATTCCTAGTGTTAATGGGTTGGGTAGGTCTAATGCGGGAGAATTGGTGATAGCTGGAGCATGGTGCACTTGGGGTGGTGGGCAAGGGTGGTCTTGGATTTGGATAGGAAGGGGAAGTAGAGGAGGCCTAGGTTGGGGAAATATTGGTGTAGGAAGCGGGAGGTGGGTTGGGTGAGGGGTTTTGGGTTGGGGGGTGATGGCCATTATGGGCCTAGGTGGAGGGGTGGTCATGGGGTCCACTTGGGTTTGAGTGGTGAAGGTTGGATGAGTGGTGGTCCTTATGGAGGGAATCGGGCCGGTTAAGGGTCTCTTGCCCTTGGGATCATTTGGGGTGGAGGTGGGGGTTAAAGGGGCTTGACTAGTGTAGGTTAGGGGAGGGGGTTTTGGTTGGGGTGTGGGGGACCTTATGGGGTTGGGTGAGGAGGTGGAGGCCTTAGATACTTGGGTTTTAGGGGTGAGGTTTTGGACGGGTGGGGTTGAGGGAGTGGGAGTGCTCCTTGGGCTTTGGTAACCCGGGTAGGAAGGGGACATATATTTTGCCCTAAGTTGCTCCTTCATGTCCTTCCAAGTGGTGATGGGAGTTTCCCTTCTAAGTACCTTTAGCCCGACAACTTGCATCCAATAAGTTTCTGCCCGTTTGGTAAGTTGCATTTTGGCAACCCATGTCTTTTCATCCTCGGACATAGGATACCAAGTGAAGTATTGGTCTATTGTAGCTTCCCAATCTAAATATTCTCTAGGAGAGGTTCCATCAAAGGTGGGAAGTGGGAAAGGGACCATCCTATCTTCCGTCCTTGGGGCGGGCCTATTTTCTCCAAGTTGGTTGAGTCGGCCCGATATGTTATCAAGCCGCTCATTGGCATAGGTCAAGGCTTTCATGAAGTAGTTGACATGGCCAGGGAAGTTATGGGTGTTAGTGGTAGGCATCTCTTGGTGGCTTGGACTTATGGAGTGGGCCAATTGGTAAGGTCGATATGAGGTGGCGATACTAGGGGACAAGAGTGATGCACTTGAAGACTCTAAATGCATAGACATGCCCTAGGACCAACTTGATAGAGACAAGCTGTGAACTTGCTCTGATACCACTTGATGTAAAACCGACCTAAGACCTATGATGATGTGATGAAGATGTTTTGATACACTTGATGTGAGACCAACTAGGATGCTATGATGATGATACCAATTGATGTGAGACCGACCTTGGACCTAAGTATGCAAGCATTCGGGTTAGGCAGCGGACTCACACTAGCGACTCACTCGCTTGGCGCACATTAGTGCCCGAAGGCGACTCGGTGATGATGGAGAGGGTCCGAGGCGGGACCTTGGTTCTCCAAGGGTCGGCTAGCTTATTGCGGACCCCAAATGGGCCAAGGGAAGCCCAAATCACAGGCGGCCAACACACCAAGGGTGTGGGTTGAGTGGAAGCTCTCACAACTCGCCCGCGGTGGTCACTCAATTTGGTGGCAATTTAAAATCAGACACTCTCTTACCGCTGACGGAGTAACTATAGCAATACTAAGCTAGGCAAGTCCATTACAGCAATGAGAGATGTTCAGGAGCTCACCTAGCCGACGTGAAGACGCCGACTCCGGTCGGAGACGGGGGTGAGCGGGGAGGCGAGGGTATGCACCCGTACGCCGCGTCGGTGTCGCTTCAACCTGAAATTGAAAGGAGTACAGCACTACGCCCCATGCAAGGGGGGGGATCTCGGGGTGGGGGTTAATGTATTACAACCAAAAGTTACCTCCACACAGGGAGGGGCCTTCAGCTGGCCAAGCGGGGAGGGGAGAAAGCACTGAAAACACAAGAGAAGAAGCCGATGCCGAATCTGTCCAGTTCTGTGAGTGCTGATAGGGGACTGAAGAATTGACTGTTGCAACTGCTACCGAATTTTTCCGGGGACGAAACCACCTGGAAAATCTTCGTAGGAGGCCGGGGAAGTCGTCCAAATTTTGTTAATTTCTTCTGGTTCCGATGCTGGTCTGGGTGGAGGCCCGAACAGGGAGGTAGAGTCTGGGACTGGCAGCTCCTGGTTTCTAACAGTAGGTTGCAGAGGATGCCCCGACAGTTCCCGAACTCGGAATCAAGCACCGTCAGAGTCGTTGGAACCGTGGATGAGTCCTCTTCACAAAAAAACTGACGGGGAAGCCAAAAAATGCCGGAGAAGACCAGGGGACTCTGAAAAATGATGGCAGGTCGATGTAGACTGTGGGTAGCAGACCCGCGTAGCTGAGGGATAAAATTGATAACTCTGGATCAAGAAGGCCGATCGAAGTTCCGCTTCTTGATTCTGAAAGTAGACAGAGCGAAGAATAACTTTGCAGAAGAGCTCTTGAACGGATTCTTCCAAGGTTCGTCGTGGGGAAGCTTCTACTCCGATTCTAGTACTCAGCAGGGGCAGCTCTGCGCAGTTGTGGGAGAACGGAGCTCCCGGGCAGCACACAGCTCAGATGAAGATGAAACTACTTCCATTGCGAAGAAGACAGGAAGACGCTTCCGTGGATAGCTCTTGGGTCTTCAAACTCGCTGGGATGTGGTCGGAGTCGCTGCTGCAAGTTGCTGGTCTTCTGCAGGTCTTCAACTACGAACTAGGGCTGAGAGATGATGGAGAGGAGCAAGGAAGAATGGTGGAGATGAGAGAGAGAGGGGGGGTGCGACCCTAACCAAGGGGAGGGGTGTTGGGGGTGCCCTAGGGCTGTGGAGGGAAGGGAGATTTGAATTCAAATGGCCTAGGGAAGTGGTGGGTTGTATGGGGGAGAGGGAAGGGTGCTTGGGGAAGTGGGTAGGGTAGTTGGGGGTTGGAGGGTGGCCTAGTGATTGGGGGATTCCACCTTGGGGTTGGGGGGGAGTTAAATGAGTGTATGGGGAAGGGAAGGGGTCTTAATGAGAGGTGAATGGGGAGGAGAGAGAAAATTTCAAATTTTGGGGTTGGAGAAGAGAGAGAGAGACAGAGATCTAGTGGGATTTGGAATTGGATTTCAATATTCATGCAATGGTTCATTAGTTCAAAATGAGGGGAATGAGGTCCTATATATAGGAAACCCACATTTCTACAAAAGTCCCTGACATTTGACTCAATGACAAATAACCGATGGGGTAGGGGCGCCCTTGGGCCAAGCCCAATGAATTGGGCCCAATAGCCTAACAAACCAACCTAATGACACAATACTTAAGAAAATGACTCACTAACCTAGGTACATGACTCAAATAAAGGGAAAATTACATGATATTGACTCAAAGAAAATGTGAAGATTACATGACTAGACTCAAAAATACATGACTAACATAATGGCGCTTGCCGACGAACAATCCGAGTCCGGAGAAAATGTGGAGGGGCAAGGGATGCCCTCATCAAGGACATCCTTGACAGTCCAGCTAGCAGAAGAAAAAGATGCTGCTGATCTTACTTGGGAAGCATCTACTTACATATTTTCTGGTCAACCAAGGTAACAAGAATGCTAGAAATTATTATGTTGGTTCTCTGGCCAATCATAGGCTGCCAAGGCAAAAGCTTCTTGAAGATAAATAATTGATTATGTGGAGCCAATCACATATAGCCTGAAACATCCTACTGGAAGGTCTGCCTGCGCCTGTAAAAGGGACCCCATGCTTGAAGAAATGTAGTGATGTCACAAGAACTGAAGCTGGGCCTTTCAGGAAGAAACAGAGGGTGAAAAGGAAAAGGGAGAAAAGAAAGAAAAGAGAGATGAGTGCCTATTGAGCGTTGTATGAAAGAAAAGGAGGAAGAGAAGGAAGAAGGTCAGCCGCCAAGACAGCCAGCCCTGGATCCTTCGCACTGTTACACTTGCCCTATCACTCTCGGTGCCTTTCATCTGGAGTCATTGCACCTGCGACAGTCTCGCTTTTTCCTTGTTTTCCTTTATTTCTTTTGTTTCTCTTTTTCTGGTCAACTTGTTCTGTGGGGCTTGTCCCCGTGTGTGGTGAGGACTTCATCCTCGTGAGGAGTTTGCTCCTCATGTGGGTGCTTGTCCCCGTGTCTAGCTGTAGCGTCAGCGTATGTGTGTGGTTATCCTTCTTTTTGCCAAAGAGTGGATGCCTCTCCTAGTTGGGAGGGGGGTGGACGTAGGTTTGTCCTGGGACAATCGAACCACCTAAAAACCTTGTGTTATGGTGTGATGTACTTTATCCATCTCTACTACCCCCATTCACAGGCACTCTAAGCTCTTCATTCTGCTCATTCCACTGATCAACCCACTATTTTTATTTCGGATCTTTACTTCAGTTTTGGTTCATCATTGTTCACTGTGATCATCGTTTAAAAGCGTTCATTGTGTGAACCCGGATCTATTCATCCCCCCTCTAGATCCTCTCTTAACCATCCAACAGTTGGTATCAGAGCAGGTTTCCTAGAGATGTGGTCCAACGACCCAGGGAGATCCAATGGGAGTGTCCCTCGTAGCTATGTAGCTGAGGGCTAGGCCATCAATAAATCACCATTTTTCGATGGTACTAATTATCTATACTGGAAGAACTGAATGAAAATCTTTCTGCGTGCCCAGGATCACCAGATTTGGCGTGTGGTTAGTAAGGGTCCTTATGTCTTACCTAAGGTAGACGACACCTGGACCCCAGATCAGATCAAAAAATTCACCACAAATTGGAGCGCCATGAATATCATGCAATGCGCTATCCACCCCACAGAATACTCAAGAATCTCCACTTACAAATCCGCAAAAGAAATGTGGGATAAACTTGAGTTTATCTATGAGGGGACATCTGAAGTAAGAGCCACCAAGGCCAACATGTTAACTTCTAAATATGAGATGTTCAGAATGAAGCCAAAAGAATCTATCTCTGAAATGTATGCAAGATTCGCTCAGTTAACAAACAATTTGAAACTTCTAGGTAAGGAATATGCTCAAACTAAACTTGTTAGAAAGATCCTCAGATCTCTCACCCCGGCATGGCACACCAAGGCCACTGTCATTGAGGATTCAAAGGATCTATCTACACTGACTATTGACGGACTGATAGGTTCGCTCATGGCATATGAGCTCAATTTCAAGCGAAGTGAGGAAGATATCAAACCCAAGAAGATTGTTGGACTCAGGGTCTCTGAGAACACAGAAGACTCAGATGAAGAGGATGAAGATGACATCCAAGAGACATCACTGGCCGACCATGCTATGCTCACTAGACAATTCAAGAATTTCCTAAGAAGAAGAGGTAAATTCCAGAAGAAGAAGAAGAACCCCTAGGTAAGTAGAGATTCCAACTTCAAATCTACTCAACCTAAGAAGTCTGACACTATGATTTGCTACCGGTGCAAGAAATCAGGACACATGCGAGGAGAGTGTCCTGAGTTAATGAGGCAGCTGACCAAGGCCAAGGGAGAGAAGCCCAAGGTCATGGTCTCTACTTGAAGCGATGAAGAAGAGGAGGATGAAAGCTTCTCTACGGATGAAGAGGATTTTTGCTTCATGGCTAACGAGAGTGAGGATCAGGTAAGGAATCCTTTTGAGACCTTTTCAATAGAGGATTGGGAAGACGGATATGCAGATCTACTTGAAAAATATGAAATGTATAGAAAAGAGAATAAGCAGTTGAAGAAGAAACTTAACTCTCCTACTCAAAATGATCCTATTAACAAGCTGCTGGAAACCATAAAAGTTGAGAATGAAGAACTGAAAAAACAAGCTGAAATCACCTGCTCAGATCTGTTAGTCTTAAAAGAAGATAGTGTTACTCTTAAAAAACAATTAAGCCAGACTAAACAAAGATGCGAAGAGTGGGAAAAGGAGAGTAGGCTTAATCTTGAAAAGTATAAGGCCGTTAACACTGTTAACCTTGTGATGCAAAAAAACTTGGAAAGAATTTAAGAAGAGTTGAAGGGCAAACAATCTACCCTAAAAAAATGACTCTACGAAAATCTAATCTAGATGTTGTTTTAGGTACCCAGGTCAATTTAGAAAGGATGGGCTTAGTTTCAATCCTACCAATAAGAGGCCTTTTGAGTTCAAAACTGTTTCCTCCTGTCCTGAGAAAGGAAAAGGGAAATTGATTGTTGAAGAAATTGTGGAAGAGAACTATACTCAACATGCCACATAATCAGATCAAGGCACCAATCATCAGACGAGACCCAATGTTTAAGCCACAGATTCAGCACAAGTCTGCCAAAAGGAGAGGTCAATGGTCTAGACCAACAGATCAAGCTAGCACTAGCCAACCAAGGATGACTGAGCCATAAAGTCAATATCATAGACAAACAGGTCGAGGCCTCAGTGCGCCCCAGTGTCTTTCAGGTCGAAGCACCTGGAACATGCCTCGACGCAGATCAGCCTGCCACTCTAAAAAGAAAAATCCCCACAATGATAGAAGAAGATTCAATGGTCAGCCCAACATGGGTATCTTCCATAAGAAACTCAACTATTTTGAAAAAACAAAAAATCAATTTCAGCCTAACTCATACCCCATGAACTTTATGAATTTTGCTTGTCATGCTTGCAACCAACCGAGTAACATTAATAACCAGTACTGGTTTGATCATAGAATGAAAGGTTTCAGGCAAGTTTGGATTCCAAAGAATTTATTGCATACTTTCAGCTCTGACTCTGAACCCAGATGTGTTTGAGTTCCAAAAACCTCTGCCTAATATCTTCTATGCAAGATTGCCTAGTAGCCCATCACAACCGCTGGTACTTGGACAGTGACTGCTCATGGCACATGACGAGAGACAGGAAGAAATTTAGCCACTTAATCAAGAAGGAAGGAGGCCAAGTGAAGTTTGGTGGTAAGGATAAAGGCAAGGTAATTGGCACATGCATCGTGGGTAAGAATCCTTCTAAATCAATTGAAAATGTGATGCTCGTTGAAGGCATTGAGCACAATCTGCTTAGTATAAGCCAACTGTGTGACAAGGGTCACAAGGTGATGTTTGACGCCAATAAATGTAGGATCGTTGAGAAAGATTCTGAATTTGTGCTTTTTACAAGACACAGAGTCAAAAATGTTTATATGATAGACCTTGATGCCCCTAGCTTTGAAGGACTATGCCTGACGGCCAGCAAACTCAGTAATGCAGGCCTGTGGCACCGTCGGCTGGGACATGTCAGCTATGGCACGTTGCACAAACTGTCCAAACATGAAATGGTGAAGGTATTACCTAATTTGGCTTATGCAAAAGTTGATCAGATCTGTGAAGCTTGCTCCCGAGGTAAGCAAACTAGAAAAACTTTCAAATCAACAAGTGAGCCCCTGTCACTTGTTCGGTCCATTGAGAACAGCTAGCCTTAATGGGAAAAGGTATGGATATGTGATTATTGATGACTACACTCACTTTACATGGATTTTCTTTCTCACTAACAAGAATGATGCATTTACTGTGTTTCAGAAATTCTTTAGGAAAGTGAAGCAAGAAGGTAAATTCAAAATCTCCACCATCTAGTCTGACAATGGAGGAGAATTCAAAAATTCACCCTTCTCTGAATTATGTGATGAAGAAGGACTAACATATAGATTTTCTTCCCCCAGGACCCCAGAACAAAATGGCATTGTGGAAAGAAAAAATCGCACGATTGTGGAGATCTCCCAGACCATGTTGATCAAGATCCAACTCCCAAGAAAGTTCTGGGCTGAAGCAACAAACACTGCATGTCACATTATCAATAGGGCCATGGTAAGGCCAAAGAGTAAGAAAACCCCTTATGAGATGTTGAAAGGTAAAAAATGCAACTTGGCCTATTTCAGGGTATTTGGTGCAAAATATTATGTGCATAATAATGACAAATCAGATTTAGATAAATTTGAGGCCAAGAGTGACATTGGCATTTTCTTGGGTTATGCAGAAACATCAAGAGCATATAGGGTGCTTAATGTTAGGAATCGAACTGTGGAGGAAACTCCACATGTGGTGTTTGCTGAAACATCAACGGATAAACATGAAAGAGTTGTGATCAGGGAAACGGAGGATGCTAGCGGAAGCTTTTTGGAACACAAGGAAGAACCTGTGGTGAATAATCAGTCACAATTTGCAGAACAAGAGACCGGTCAGCCAACCGAAATCCCTGCACAATCAACCATGCCAGGTGAGTCCTTGGCAAATACTCGTACTCTAAAGGACCATCCTGTTCAGAACATCATAGGAAGCATTCATGATCCCCTTAGGACCCAGTCTTTCCATAAAGCGGTGCATAATGAAGATCTCATTGCACTAGTCTCTCAATTTGAACCCAAGTGCATTGAAGAGGCCTTGCAAGATGAAAATTGGGTTAATGCCATGCATGATGAACTCAACCAATTTGAAAGAAGTCACGTTTGGTATCTAGTTCTCAGACCCACCGACCAGCATGTCATTGGGACTACATGGGTTTTTAAGAACAAGCTCAATGAGGAGGGGGCCATCATTAGAAATAAGGCCAGGTTAGTGGCCAAGAGTTATAATCAGGAAATTTGCATTGACATTGAAGAATCATTTGCCCCCATTGCTAGGTTAGAGGCCATCAGAATCTTGCTAGCTTTTACATGTTCCTTAGGCATTAAATTATATCAAATGGATGTCAAAAGTGCCTTTTTGAATGGGCTGATAAAGGAAGAAGTGTTTGTAGAACAGCCCCCTGGCTTTGAACTTGTTGATCTGCCTAATCATGTTTACAAGTTGAACAAGGCTCTGTACAGCTTGAAGCAGGCTCCACGGATCTGGTATGATAGACTCAGTGCACATTTAACTGACAAAGGCTACATCAGAGGTAAGATTGATCAAACACTCTTCACAAAGGTAATGAATGGCCGTATCATTATTGTACAGGTTTATGTAGATGACATAATTTTTGGATCAAAAAATGTTACCATGTGCAACCAATTTTCTGAACTTATGACAGAAGAATTTGAAATGAGCCTTATGGGAGAGCTTCGATTTTTTCTTGGATTGCAGGTCTCACAGTCAAAGGAAGGCCTCTTCATAAACCAATCCAAGTACACACTGGAAATCCTAAAGTGATTGGGGATGAAGGATACCAAGTCCATATCTACACCCATGGGAACAAATGCATCCCTAGTGGAGAGGGGAAATCTAATCGCCCGTACGGAGAGGCCAAACGAGGTCCGACCCGACCCAACGAGGGCCAACTCCTTAAAGTAATAGCCTCATGGCCCACTTAATATAAGCCTAATAACTCACTCGGAACAAGCACTTCCTAGGCGGCCTTCGGGTTGGGAAGTCTGAGCATCAGTTTGATCGGGAAAGCTCCTTCGGAGCCCATTATTCCCTATCCCGACCGTGCACTCATCGCTCGGGAGACCTCTCCTGGGCCAGTGCCTCTTGCTCGGGCCAACTAATGGAAGCTTATCTGTACGGCCGTTACGAGTCCCTTAATAGCGGGGAGCTCAAGGGAATAGGGGAGATCAAGAGTCCACATGCTATAAAGAGCCTACAAGGAGGACGTAACCCCCCCTGAAACTCCTCAGCTTACAGGGATCATTCACTCAACGAGCCACTATTTAAGCTGGAAGAGCCCTACTGTGTAGAGGTAAGCCAAAAACCCTAAGCAGGAACCACTTCACCTTTTGGTGGAGAGAGATCCCGCACTCCCATCTTCCTCCTAACTCCTCCCTTTTGCACCAGTGCTCTACTACAGTTGTTGACTTAAGCATCAGAGGGTATTCCTTGGGGATCCATCCCTGGGCACCTCTGACCTATTTTCCGTCTTGCAGTTCATCCTTCAAGCGTACGTGGTCATCCTCTTCCCCGCTCAGGAGTAGCGCGAGATCGCCCCTCTTCATGTGGCGCCGTCTGTGGGAAACGAACGAAGAGCCATCATGGTGCGAAGGAGTTCTGGCAGGAGGACTGTCGGCGACAAGGGAAAGGCCCTGGCGATGGAAGAAGACGCCCCTTCCCTCCTCACGGAGAATTCCCCGTCAGGCAACCATGCCAATGAAATACCTCTGTTGGTAGCAGGGGAACAGCTTCTCGGCGGGAGTACCGACGCCCTCCAAACCCTCAACGCAAAACTGGATGTCCTCGTGGATCTCATGATGGCCCAGGCGGCCAGGGAGGAGAAGTCGCATCTCCCCTGAAAGAGCTCCCCCCCCAAGGCGGAGATGCCTCCCAGCAAACAGTTGGAGGCCGTTTTACCCTCTGGGGGCGGCGGCTCATCCGCAACTAGTCAGGAGGACCATCGCATGCCCCTCCCCCAGAGCAGGAAGCCTCCTCCATCCCAAGGAGGGAGAAGTCCGGAGCACGCCGACCGTTCCCAAAATTCGAGGCCCCTAAGGAGCACCGGGACAACATGCAAGTGCGCCCCCCCGGCCCTTCGGGCCAGCGACAACTAGAGCTGTCCCTCTGGCTATGAGACTTTGAGAGGCGTTTCGCAGAGCAAGAGCGCGCCCTCCGCGCCTTGCAGAAGACCTCTCCTGTGGAGGACGAGGAGCCATCCCCGTTCTATGATTATATCTTGAAGGCCGAGAACTCCCCCAGGATCTCACTTCCGACCTTCAAGTCGTATGACGGCCAGGGAGACCCGACCGATCATTATGACAGCTTCGACGCACTGATGACCTTGCATGGGGCGTCAGACGTGATCAAGTGCCGAGCGTTCGTGACCACTCTGGTACATGGTGCTCAGGCATGGTTCAGGGCCCTCACCTCCGGTAGCATTCACAACTTCAAGCAGTTCGGGCGAGTGTTCAAGGAAAGCTTTGCCGGCAGTGGTCCACCCCGGTCAGTAGCGGGATTATTGGCCCTCAAGTAGGAACATGGGGAGAAGTTGCGGGCTTATATTGTAGCACCCCAGAAATTTAAATAGAGAATAAATAAAAATAATTATAATTATTAGTCATAGAAAATTATGAGAATTAAAATTTTGATAAAGGAAAAGTGATAATTAGCTAAAATAGTTATTCAGCCTAAATGTTAATAAATGGGTACAAATAAAGGTATAAATAAATAGTTAAGAACTAGATATTGAATATATCACTTTATCTATTTATGGCTTAAATTGAAAATACAACTTTACGTATTTAGAAGGAATCTCATTCCAAAAATATACTTATACACGTACAAATATATAAACTTTCATAGGATCAAACCCGACTCTGATACCCGATGCGAATAACAAAAAATTAATAAGGTAAGAAAATAAATAAAGATATAGGAAACAAGGCTCATATGAATATGGAGTCTACTAAATAAATTAGTTAAAGCTTATATAATAATGGGCTAAGACACCTACTCACCCACACACCTTTATCCATGTATAAACATTGGGTTCGATTAGTAGACTTGGTGTAGGGGCTTAAGAACCTTGGAATGTATGTATAAATATATATAAATATAGATGTAGATTGTACATGGGCTTTGAAATGAATTAATGGGCCTTAACCGATAATAGGTTTTACACTTAATACAAAGATGAGCTCCCACGTTAAAACCCAAACCCAATTAATATTAAGGCAAAAAGGGCCCCACTAGAACTCAACATGACCCAATGTGACTCTAAAGGCCTTTATCCTAAACCAAATGTTGAGATCTTACGTAGCTTAGACGGGCTCCCTTGACTAAACATATAACAGATAAAGAACTATCACATGTTAATGACCAACCCAATATATATATATATATATATATATAGTGGGCCTTGGTAACGCATAAGGCTGAACACATGTACAAGACCATCGCCCAACTCGGTAGAGTTAAAAATGTGAAATGGACTCTATTAATGGACCTTGAGACTCTGAATGGGGAAAAGAACTAGGGCACGAAATGGCTTTTTAGGGTGTATATATATAAATACTATTATTATAAGGTTTTAAGTCATGCCCTTTCATGTTCGAAGCATTGAATGAGAGATTGGGGTTTTAGTCGAACTAGGGAAGGTGGCTGTGAATAAGGGATATGATCAAAACGAGGGAATTTAAATCTTAGTAGGACGCATACTTTGGCTAGGATTAGTAAGGCTTGAGAGTATTATAAATATGAACCCCGCGATGGCAAGGCGCTAATGCTGCTACTGCCATTCGAATGCTCATGCTGAGGGTGCGTCATCCTCGTCTTCCTCCTTGGGCGAGTGCAGCTACTGAAGTTGCGGTTGCTACCGTTGACAGAAGAACTACCGCAGTCGTTGCTGTGGCAAGGCTTCTTCTTCCTCTCTTTCCTCTATTGTGTGCTGTGCGTGGAAGAGGGTTTCTTCCCCCCTTATTCTTCCTCCTCTGCTGCGAGCGGCTGACGTTGTTCCGGCAGTGAAGAAAAAGAAGAAGAAAGGGCTTCTTCCCCTACCGTTGGACGTGCTACTTCGTTCTTCATCTGTTAGAGCAAACAGAGGTAGGCAATCTCCCAAGTATAATTATAAAACAACTAGCATGCTAGATGTATAGAACATGTAGGTTATCTAAAGTTTCGTAGCCCAAACAATATGAATCATGATTATAGTTCACACATGTGGTCTTCGCTGAGTTTGAAGAAGTTCTGCAATTTTTTGTAAATAGCGACCCTCATCAGGGCGCTAATTCCTTTTGACGCCCATCAAAACAGTCGTCAATTTCCATTTGATTTAATAATTTCACATGTTAAAAATTTAATAATTATGTAACCAATAATCTGATTTAATGCATAAATAGAGTTTTGGAATCCTGCTATTTTTCTTGACCTATCCATATATATATTGTCATAAAAATATTCATATTGGAAAAGTGCTACTGTTCATAGTGGAATTCTGGGAAAAACAAAAATGACGACTTGATGTATGTCATTTCTTCTGAAAATGACGCCACTGTTAAGGGCGCTATAAGTATCAATGGTGACATCCACCATGTCGTCATTTGATTAAATTCTGAAATTTGATGAACGAACAATCGTCAATTGTATAATTGTTAGTTATGAGTTTTAGCATTAATAGTTGTTCATGGGTATCGGAGTATCATTTGGCCATGAAAATTTATGGGCGTACTATTGGAGTGGAGACCGAGCTAGTGAAAGTGGCTGCACCGTTTTTTGTGCCCCCTTTCTCAAGATCTCCCGTCTCTCGACGAAAAATTACTTTGAACGTCTAGCTAGGTAGAGTTTTTCGAGCCGGTCATTTCGTATATTATAAGCTCGATTCCGACATAGTTACGTCAAGAAACGAGAGGGTTGAAAAATAGATTTTTTTGAAATAACGACCAAACGAAGGTCGTCAAATTTGTATTTTGACACCACTGTACTATGGCGTCAATTTAACTAATATATATATATATATATATATATATATATATATATCATGAATGTATATCTTTGAAAATTCATATTTATTAAAATATGTAACAGAAAATTATAAAAAATATATTTTTAGAATCTTTGAATTTTTCTCCTAATTATCATATATTCTATTTCCTTAAATTATTTTATATAAATAAATATGTCTTTGAATATATGTTTTTTAAGTTAATCAATTAAGTACACGTTTATTGAAATGACGACCATCTAAATGTCATCAAAATTATTTTTGATGACACAATGCAAGGGCGTCAAATTATTGTATATATATATATATATATATATATATATATATATATATATATATATATATATATATATATATATAACTTGTAATTATGTCTTGGAAAAATCCATATCTACTAGACTATGCCACAGAAAATTATAAAAATATATTTTTAGAATCCTTGAATTTTTCTCCTCATTATCATATATTTTATTTTTCTAAATTATTTTATATAAATTAATGTCTCTTTGAATGTATATTTTTAAAATTACTCAATTAAATAGATATTGACGTGAATTCTTGTTAAATAAATTAAGTTAAAAATCATAGAATTACGTCCCTCCAAGTGGATGTTAATTAATAAATGACACTATTCACAGACGTCAATTAATATAAATTTAGTTAATTATAGAATTGGATGGACATAAATTCTATAATTAACGCATTCATGTTCTCGTCGTTTTCTTCAGGTTTTGACCCATACCTCGGGTCCTTTGACACTCTCATCTCACGTCCGTAGATGGAGTCCCTGTTTCATGAATGGTTCACATTATACACCTCAACTCTCGGTGACATACGAGCCCTCCGTTGGATATTCCGTTCCTTCGGACTGGCAAGTTAGTCATTGGGACCTCCGTAAGTCTCCTCGTAGTCTTGGATTCCCTCAAGGCCGACTGAGCTGGTTGTACCTAATCACCCAGATTTCCAGAATGTCATGATTTTCATCTGGTTTATTGATATATCATCCTTATTACAAGTTCTGTCCTTGAACTCCATGTTCCATGAAATCTATCTTAATGTTCCTACATGCTTGATCCTTGAAATTCTTGGCCATTAATATAGAATTAGTCTAGACTAAATGTCAGGGGCTATGGGTCCCACTAAAATGACATTTTAAATGCTACGGGTCCTGATCTGACCATATTGGGCGAGGCAAAGTCCAAACGTTACCGGTATACGATGATCGGGTGCTGGCATTCACCAACTCGGTTATTGGCATTTAGGGGCAATCATACAGTCGTGAGAACTCCTAAGTGTGCGACCAAATACTAACTAGTGCTATTTCCATGAGGGGCGGTCATATCATCGTGATTTTCCCCTTAGTGCATTGGCCAATCTTATGTAGTGCTAGATGTGCAAACGCTTTCGTGATAGTGATGATCGGGAGTAATTGCCATCATAGTGCATCTTTCCACAACTTATTGTTCATCATGAAAAGATCTTGAATTGCCTTATTGGAGGGGTTATCATATTGTCGTGATATTCCCTTAGTGTCTTGGCAATCCTCCACAGTGCTAGTTACATGAAAGCTCTCATGATAATGTCGTCATAGAGAGAATATTGTGCTAGTTTCATTAACCACCCTCGTGATATTGTTCGTCATAGAGGGATGATAGTTATTGTTTCCTCATTATGAGAAGTACTTGATGTTCTGACATGAAAGTTTTTGCATACTCTCTTGATTGTCATTGTCCTTAGTCTTCATGAGGTTATCTAGCATCTTGCTTACTCGTTTGTTTATTATAGATCTTGAATTTATCTCGTATTATTATAGTTCTCGATTTCTATATCTCGCATGACCTGCATGAGCATGTTAAACTGTAATTGACTTAAAGCTAGTTTGGAACATGAGATATTAAGTCCTACTGAGTGTTCGCTCACCCTACGTTTTCTAATGTTTTTCAGGTAATGACCTTAGTGATGACGAGACCGAACATGATGGGCAAGGGCAAGAGTGAAGAGAACTCTGACATCTAGATGAACCGTCTAGTCTGGTTATCTTGCGTCTTATGTCTCCTCATAGTTTTTCCTTATTGAGTCTTTTCGTTTATTATGGGCCCGAATATGTAAAGAACTTATATTTGAAATGAAATTTGTTATTTGTCCAAATTATGTTTTGTGGAAATGGCTATACTCTGATTGACATGACTGTTTAACTGCCACGTTCCGAGAAACGACACGTTCCGCTGCTATCGGTTCGGGGCGTGACAGAAGGTGGTATCAGAGCCTAAGCTTTCTAAATCCCTAGGTCATTTAGTCCCAGTCTTAGATTGAGTTCTCCTTGTCAGTTATCTTATAGGAACCCTGTGAGATTTGGGTAGAGCTTTGGGGTTAAATGATAAAATATGTTACATTCGCGTTAGATACCTGCCGAGATATGCATATCATTAATCCAAACCTTATTCTTGTAGGCTAGAATGGCCGCTGAGAGAGCTCAGTGGAGAGAGATGCAACGCACTGTCCAGGGTTTAACGCAAGCTTTGCAACAAGTTGCACAAGGTGGAGCACGGCATGGACCCGGGGATTTGCATCGGAAGTTCCAAAAGATAAATCCCCCTAAGGTTAGTGGGTCGACTGACCCGGATGAAGCGGAGAATTGGGTGCAAGAAATATAGAGGACCTTTAAGGTAATGCAATGCACCGACGAAGAGAAGGTACTATTAAGAACATATCAATTAGAGAAGGATGCCCGAATATGGTGGGGATCCGTGGAAGCAATCTTGCCTAACAAGCAAGTTACATGGGACGAATTCTTAGAACACTTTAATGAAAAGTATTTCTCGGAAAGAATTCGCGAGAAGAAAGCTATGAAATTTGCGGCTTTGAAGCAACGTAGTCTGTCAGTCGCCGAGTATGAGGCGAGGTTTTTTAGATTGGCACGATATGCACCATACTTGGTTGCACGGAAAAATGAGAGCAAAGAGATTTATGAATGGCTTGAAGGTGGAACTTATACCTCAACTAGCTCCACTAGAAATTTAAACATATACGGAGATGGTTAGAAAAGCTCAACTCTTGGAAGATGCTATGGATATGATGGAAAGAATCAAAGGAAAGGCCGCCAAGAAGGACTTACCAAATGGACCCAAGAACAAGGAAACATGAACGACAAGAAGAGATTTAATGAAGGCAACAAATTCTATGAAAATAAGAAACCCCGGAATAAAGATCGACAAATTGTTCCGGCCAAGGGGAAATGCGAGCATTGCAAGAAGGGGAGGCACAATCCGGACGAGTGTGGTATAAACTTGGAAAATGCATCCGTTGTGGAAGCAGAGATCACAAAATTACTCGATGTCCACTTTTAAAGGAAGAAGCACCACAAGTAACGGAAGGTAACCCTATAAACCTATCTCATCTAAAACTTGCAAGAATCGGATATGACCTTAAGTACTTAACATGATATGTGAATGATCTAGCCAGAATACATGCTTTAGATATGGTGATCTTACCCCACTAATTTTGGAAAGAAATCATGTGAATTTGGGGACCAAATTCTTTTAAGTGGGGAAGGGTGTAGCACCCCAGAAATTTAAATAGAGAATAAATAAAAATAATTATAATTATTAGTCATAGAAAATTATGAGAATTAAAATTTTGATAAAAGAAAAGTGATAATTAGCTAAAATAGTTATTTAGCCTAAATGTTAATAAATGGGCACAAATAAAGGTATAAATAAATAGTTAAGAAATAGATATTGAATATATCCCTTTATCTATTTATGGCTTAAATTGAAAATAAAACTTTAAGTATTTAGAAGGAATCTCATTCCAAAAATATATTTATACATGTACAAATATATAAACTTTCATAGGATCAAACCCGACTCTGATACCCGATGCGAATAACAAAAAATTAATAAGGTAAGAAAATAAATAAAGATATAGGAAACAAGGCTCATATGAATATGGAGTCTACTAAATAAATTAGTTAAAGCTTATATAATAATGGGCTAAGACACCTACTCACCCACACACCTTTATCCATGTATAAACATTGGGTTCGATTAGTAGACTTGGTGTAGGGGCCTAAGAACCTTGGAATGTATGTATAAATATATATAAATATAGATGTAGATTGTACATGGGCTTTGAAATGAATTAATGGGCCTTAACCGATAATAGGTTTTACACTTAATACAAAGATGAGCTCCCACGTTAAAACCCAAACCCAATTAATATTAAGGCAAAAAGGGCCCCACTAGAACTCAACATGACCCAATGTGACTCTAAAGGCCTTTATCCTAAACCCAATGTTGAGATCTTACGTAGCTTAGACGGGCTCCCTTGACTAAACATATAACAGATAAAGAACTATCACATGTTAATGACCAACCCAATATATATATATATATATATATATATATATATATATATATTGTGGGCCTTGGTAACGCATAAGGCTGAACACATGTACAAGACCATCGCCCAACTCGGTAGAGTTAAAAATGTGAAATGGACTCTGTTAATGGACCTTGAGACTCTGAATGGGGAAAAGAACTAGGGCACGAAATGGCTTTTTAGGGTGTATATATATAAATACTATTATTATAAGGTTTTAAGTCATGCCCTTTCATGTTCGAAGCATTGAATGAGAGATTGGGGTTTTAGTCGAACTAGGGAAGGTGGCAGTGAATAAGGGATATGATCAAAATGAGGGAATTTAAATCTTAGTAGGACGCATACTTTGGCTAGGATTAGTAAGGCTTGAGAGTATTATAAATATGAACCCCGCGATGGCAAGGCGCTAATGCTGCTACTGCCATTCGAATGCTCGTGATGAGGGTGCGTCATCCCCGTCTTCCTCCATGGGCGAGTGCAGCTACTGAAGTTGCGGTTGCTGCCGTTGACAGAAGAACTACCGCAGTCGTTGCTGTGGCAAAGCTTCTTCTTCCTCTCTTTCCTCTGTTGTGTGTTGTGCGTGGAAGAGGGTTTCTTCCCCCCTTATTCTTCCTCCTCAGCTGCGAGCGGCTGACGTTGTTCCGGCAGTGAAGAAGAAGAAGAAGAAAGGGCTTCTTCCCCTACCGTTGGACGTGCTACTTCGTTCTTCATCTGTTCGAGCAAACAGAGGTAGGCAATCTCCCAAGCATAATTATAAAACAACTAGCATGCTAGATGTATAGAACATGTAGGTTATCTCAAGTTTCATAGCCCAAACAAGATGAATCATGATTATAGTTCACACATGTAGTCTTCGCTGAGTTTGAAGAAGTTCTGCAATTTTTTGTAGATAGCGACCCTCATCAGGGCTCTAATTCGTTTTGACGCCCATCAAAACAGTCGTCTATTTCCATTTGATTTAATAATTTCACATGTTAAAAATTTAATAATTATGTAACCAATAATCTGATTTAATGCATAAATAGAGTTTTGAAATCCTGCTATTTTTCTTGACCTATCCATATATATATATTGTCATAAAAATATTCATATTGGAAAAGTGCTACTGTTCATAGTGGAATTCTGGGAAAAATAAAAATGACGACTTGATGTATGTCGTTTCTTCTGAAAATGACGCCACTGTTAAGGGCGCTATAAGTATAAAGGGTGACATCCACCATGTCGTCATTTGATTAAATTCTGAAATTTGATGAACGAACAGTCGTCAATTATATAAATGTTAGTTATGAGTTTTAGCATTAATAGTTGTTCATGGGTATCGGAGTATCCTTTGGCCATGAAAATTTATGGACGTACTATTGGAGTGGAGACCGAGGTAGTGAAAGTGGTTGCACCATTTTTTGTGCCCCCTTTCTCAAGATCTCCCGTCTCTCGATGAAAAATTATTTTGAACATCTGGTTAGGTAGAGTTTTTCGAGCCGGTCATTTCGGTATATTATAAGCTCGATTCCGACATAGTTACGTCAAGAAACGAGAGGGTTGAAAAATAGATTTTTTTGAAATAACGACCAAACGAAGGTCGTCAAATTTGTATTTTGACTCCACTGTACTATGGCGTCAATTTAACTTTTATATATATATATATATATATATATATATATATATATATATATATATATATATATATATATATATATCATGTGTGTATATCTTTGAAAATTCATATTTATTAAAATATGTAACAGAAAATTATAAAAAATATATTTTTGGAATCTTTGAATTTTTCTCCTAATTATCATATATTCTATTTCTTTAAATTATTTTATATAAATAAATATGTCTTTGAATATATGTTTTTTAAGTTAATCAATTAAGTACACGTTTATTGAAATGACGACCGTCTAAATGTCGTCAAAATTATTTTTGAGGACACAATGCAAGGGCGTCAGATTATTGTATATATATATATATATATATATATATATAAAACTTGTAATTATGTCTTGGAAAAATCCATATCTACTAGACTATGCAACAGAAAATTATAAAAATATATTTTTAGAATCCTTGAAATTTTCTCCTCATTATCATATATTTTATTTTTCTAAATTATTTTATATAAATTAATGTCTCTTTGAATGTATATTTTTAAAATTACTCAATTAAATAGATATTGACGTGAATTCTTGTTAAATAAATTAAGTTAAAAATCATAGAATTAACGTCCCTCCAAGTGGATGTTAATTAATAAATGACACTATTCACAGACGTCAATTAATATAAATTTAGTTAATTATAGAATTGGATGGACATAAATTCTATAATTAACGCATTCATGTTCTCGTCGTTTTCTTCCGGTTTTGACCCATACCTCGGGTCCTTTGACACTCTCATCTCACGTCCGTAGATGGAGTCCCTGTTTCATGATTGGTTCATATTATACACCTCAACTCTCGGTGACATACGAGCCCTCCATTGGACATTCCGTTCCTTCGGACTGGCAAGTTAGTCATTGGGACCTCCGTAAGTCTCCTCGTAGCCTTGGATTCCCTCAAGGCCGACTGAGCTGGTTGTACCTAATCACCCAGATTTCCAGAATGTCATGGTTTTCATCTGGTTTATTGATATATCATCCTTATTAAAAGTTCTGTCCTTGAACTCTATGTTCCATGAAATCTATCTTAATGTTCCTACATGCTTGATCCTTGAAATTCTTGGCCATTAATATGGAATTAGTCTAGACTAAATGTCAGGGGCTATGGGTCCCACTAAAATGACATTTTAAATGCTACGGGTCCTGATCTGACCATATTGGGCGAGGCAAAGTCCAAACGTTACTGGTATATGATGATCGGGTGCTGGCATTCACCAACTCGGTTATTGGCATTTAGGGGCAATCATACAGTCGTGAGAACTCCTAAGTGTGCGACCAAATACTAACTAGTGCTATTTCCACGAGGGGCGGTCATATCGTCGTGATTTTCCCCTTAGTGCATCGGCCAATCCTATGTAATGCTAGAAGTGCAAACGCTTTCATGATAGTGATGACCGGGAGTAATTGCCATCATAGTGCATCTTTCCACAACTTATTGTTCATCATGAAAATATCTTGAATTGCCTTATTGGAGGGGTTATCATATTGTCATGATATTCCCTTAGTGTCTTGGCAATCCTCCACAGTGCTAGTTACATGAAAGCTCTCATGATAATGTCGTCATAGAGATAATATTGTGCTAGTTTCATTAACCACCCTCGTGATATTGTTCGTCATAGAGGGATGATAGTTATTGTTTCCTCATTATGAGAAGTACTTGATGTTCTGACATGAAAGTTCTTGCTATACTCTCTTGATTGTCATTGTCCTTAGTCTTCATGAGGTTATCTAGCATCTTGCTTATTCGTTTGTTTATTATAGATCTTGAATTTATCTCGTGTTATTATAGTTCTCGATTTCTATATCTCGCATGACCTGCATGAGCATGTTAAACTTTAATTGACTTAAAGCTAGCTTGGAGCATGAGATATTAAGTCCTACTGAGCGTTCGCTCACCCTGCGTTTTCCAATGTTTTTCAGGTAATGACCTTAGTGATGACGAGACCGAACATGATGGGCAAGGGCAAGAGTGAAGAGAACTCTGACATCTAGATGAACAGTCTAGTCTGGTTATCTTGTGTCTTATGTCTCCTTATAGTTTTTCCTTATTGAGTCTTTTCGTTTATTATGGGCCCGAATATGTAAAGAACTTATATTTGAAATGAAATTTGTTATTTGTCCAAATTGTGTTTTGTGGAAATTGCTATACTCTAATTGACATGACTGTTTAACTGCCACGTTCCGAGCAAACGACACGCTCCGCTGCTATCGGTTCGGGACGTGACATATATCAACCGATTCAAATCGGAAGCTCTGCGCATCCCCCGCCTGGATGTTGCCTTGGCCATCACTGCACTAATCGGGGGTACATGTGATGAGAACCTACAGCGCGAGCTAGTGCTTCATCCTCCCACCTCCCTCGCTGAGCTAGTGACCCTGGCCCTGCGCCACACAGAGTGCGAGGAAGTCGTCAGCGCTTGCCGAGGCACGACAGGCTCAGGTCGGGAGGGGGACAAGAAGTGACCATCCGAGCAAGGGACGGGCCAAGGAAAGAGGTGGAACCAGGACGGAGACCGCAAAGAGCCGTCCCGAAAGTATGAGCGGTATACCCCCCTTGCCGCTTCCGTCTACGAAATCTGCGAAGACATCAAAGGCTCGTGTCTCCTCCACCAGCCCAAGCCTATGAAGGCCAAGCACCGCAATCGCCGCAAGCATTGCTTGTTCCACAGCGATCACGGGCATCACACCGGAAATTACCATCAACTCCAAGACGAGATCGAGCACCTCGTCCGCCCGGGACACCTATCTCGATACGTGGCCGGGCAGAAAGAATACCGAGGCACCCCCGAAGAAATCGACAATGCCTTCCGTGGAGTCCACATCATTGTCATCGCGAGCGGCGCGACATCAGGTGGAGATAGCAACCGAGGAAGAAAGCGTCACGCCTAGCGGGCGAGCCGAGCCTCCGCCGAGCCTCCTAAGGCCCCGCAGGTCCTGGTATTCTCCGACCAGGACGTGGAAGGGCTAACCACCCCGCAGGATGACGCTCTCATTGTATCGTCTACAATAAACCATTGTAACATAGATAAGATCTTAGTTGACAATGGTAGTGCCCTTGATGTATTATCCTATGATTGTTTCCTCAAGATGGGAGAGAATCCATCTAAACTCCACCCGATCCGAACCCCCCTCTGTGGGTTCAATGGCTAGGCAACTTATCCCGAGGGAGCCCTGAGCCTGTCAGTTACTATCGGCACCCCGCCCAAAACTGTTACGGTTATGGTGGACTTCATCGTAATTAAGGGGATGATGGCATATAATGCCATCTTCGGCCAAGGTATCCTCAGCCAAATGAAAGCGGTGCCCTCTACCTTTCACCAAAAAATGAAGTTCCCTACCAAGTATGGCGTGGGGGAGGTCTAGGGTAACCAGGCATTGGCTAGACAGTGCTATATAATCTTGGTTGAAGCCATGAGGCCGGAATGGAAAAATAAAGGGATAAAGGGAGCCGAGGAGGGACCAGCAACATCTGAGCATGGTGGCGAGTTGCTAACGGTCTTCCTCAACGGTGACCCGACTCTAGAAGTCAAGATCAGAGCCGATCTACCATATGAGGAATAAGAAAAATATAAGGATTTCCTTGCCCAGTACATCCAAGTCTTTGCATGGTCTGACGAGCACCTTCCCGAGATCCCGGGAGACGTGGTAATGCACAAGCTCAATCTCGACCCAATGGTGAAACCTGTCCAGCAACGCAGGAGAAAGCACGCCCCGGAGAAGCAAGTGGTCATCAAAGAGCAAGTCATCAAGGGACAGAAGACTGGCCTCTTTCGACCGGTCCTGTACCCTACGTGGCTCGCCAACGTCGTCCTGGTACCAAAGGCTTCGAGAAAATGGCGAATGTGCGTAAACTTCACCGACCTCAACAAGGCTTGTAAGACCATAGAATTTTTATAAATTATTTTAGGAATATTTAATTATTTTCTGGAATTTATAAAAGCTTAAATAAATTAATAAATAGAATATTGGATCAATAAGTTATTCTAAGGCCCAATTAGGTTAAATAATTAGCCTAGCATATTTAAAGATAATCCAAAAGGTTAATGGACCAAGCCCATCAAGTTTGGCCCATATTCTAGAAGGGTAATTAGCTTATTCACGTATTTTGAGGATAAATACTATTTATATAAGATAATTATGTGGATAAACGAATAAAAGAGTTTTGAAATTGAAACTCTATATACGTTGAATGTAACGGTCTATCGGGCGACCGCCACAGCCTTGTAACGCACCAGGCTGGATGCGTTACACTCTGTTAGTTCCGTGAAAGGAAGAACGAGCAAAAAGATTAGAACTTTGGGATCTTATCTACAAGAGATCGACTTGGGAGAGCTTATAACATTACTAAGGACTCTTAGGAATTAGGTTCTGGAAAATTAAGGACTCTAAAATCGATCTAATCTTCAAAACCCTATAAATAGGACCTAGTTCTGAACTGAGCGACCCTTACTTTTGGCTCGTGAAGAATCAAGGTAAGGAGTCATAATTTTGGGTAAGTTCCTTACGACTTTTTATTTATAATGCATTAGACTAATAGCTCTCCAAATTTTGTGCTAGGAGATCAAGCAACCAAGGAGATAGAAGCTTCCAAAGTTGCTGATTCAACCTTAGCAACCCAAGAATTTGAACGCAAGTTCCCTGAAGATCCAGATATTATGACGTCTAAACGAGGTAATTAGAGTTCAATCCTTTAGAACTTTTTGTTCCCAATAGTTTTATCTTCTTACTCTCAAAATTTCACATCCTTAGATCAAGCGGCTGAGGAAATAGAGCAGATTGAAGTTGCTGATTTATCACAAGAAGTACAAGGGACAAAGGGTAGCACCTAGCATCAAATTCGAAGTTTAAAGGTTTTAGAAGAGGTAGGTTATCTCATGATTGGTAAAAATAACTTGTTAGGAATAAAATCCATCTGGTTGTGCTTGATTTCATGTATTCTAGACTAAGAATTTCATGATCTAATAGTTCTATACATTCATGCATCTCTTAGCCCTAAATGGAAGTTAAAAGATATTATCCTGTCTATTCACTAAACAAATGCATATAGTTGACCTATACTGCGTTATCATGACTAGGACAGTGGTAGTATTTTGATTTCCAGACATGTTATGTTTTCATAAACCTTTACTTAGTTTACTACCAGCAGATTCTTTGACGCACCAACGTAAAACCGTCACATAAATGTAACGGCCTTACGATAGACCGTCACACCCTATTGTGTTTTATTGTTCTATTCTCTCTGACGCACCCTAGCAGGAGCATTACACCACTGTAACGACTCCTCGATAAACCGTCACAAGCACTGTAACGCGCCTATCCTAGACCGTCAGACCCCTGTGTTCTGGCAGCCTAAGGCAGAATAATAACCGGTTAAGTTTACTTATAAATAAGCTTAGATAGCTAAGTTGGACATGTTATCATGACTTCAAGTTTACTTACTGATTCATAATCAAATTGTATGATTAATGTGTCTTATGTTATTTTAAGTAATGTTAATTTTATGTGCCAAAATTCTATAGTTTTGTATTTAAATCATGATTTTCTAAATGTTGTATTGACAGAGTTTTCTCATGGTTTCACATCGTTACACGTTCTCTTTATCAATAGAGTCATTTCTTTAAGTATATGGCGCATATTCCGGTATGTTGTCCATTAGTTCACATTGCACTATAGGGACATTATTCTTGGACATGAGGACCTCTCTATTGGATATTCCTTCCAATGGACTAAGAAATCTCGTTTCAAGGCCTCCGTAATTCTCCGTGAGCCTGGGATTCCCACTAGGACGTCGAGTTGGTTGTACCATTAAAGCCCATTGATTAGATTACACTATCAATGTTTTTGGTTATCAGTAATGTAACGGCTCTATGTTGGACCGTCAAGCACAAGTAACGGCCCAATATACGACCGTCACATTCAACTGAGTCCGATTTCTTGGTTCTGGATTTAGGCTAATGTAACGGCCCAATATTGGAACGTCACATCATGTAACAGCCCAGTACACGACCGTCACACTACTTGAGTATTTTAACCCAAGGTGGACCAAGGGTGATATTCCAAGGTTTCTAGATGGACTATTGATGGTCTAGAACTTATCATATTGATCAAGAAACCTAAAAGAATGAATGGAAAATAAAGAATGTACCGTTATACTGCCAATTTATTTCCATAAGCATAACCTTGATTAAGTCATTCTTGATCTCTCATGATTCTTATTAAAGCATTCATTCATTGAATTATTGTTAACATGAGCTTATTGAACTTATTACATTCTTGGCCATACTTTATTGTTACATGTGTGGAAAAAGCTTGATTTATACTTGAAGATGCGATCGAGCACTGATTGTGTTCAAGGGCTCTATGCTAGTCCCTCGGCTGATTGTCGGAAACATATTATTATAAACCATGGGGTATGATGCTACTGGCGTCGCATTGCGCTGGGAGTACTTTCTCTATAAATAAGTGAAAATCCACAATACAGCATGACCTGACATTCTTGTACATGACTTTCTTGCTTGATATTCCACAGAAATTCACGAAGTACTTGCTCATCAGCAAAAGATACTAGAGTGATGATTATGTGACTTGCTAGTACATTCTCGATACATTCTTGTTCATGAAAGGCCAATATCATGTTCTTGTTACATTCTTGCTAGTTCGTACTTGCTCTCATTCTAACTTACTTAATCATCTTGTTACTTTGATTTAATCGCGTGATTGATCGCATTCGCATGATTTTTACCTTATTATTTAGAGCTAAATTATTAATTACTTTAATAGTGCCTTCATGTTGATGCGAAGATACCTACTGAGCAAGTGTGCTCATTACCTATTTCTAATCTTTTCAGGAGATAGAAGTGATTCGAATTCGGATTCGGGTTATACAAGTAGCGGGTCCGAGAGCGAATGAAAGTATTGTCAAGATGAGAGTGAAGACTTAGGAAGGTCTATATTGTTTAGATTTAGTCTATGTAATTTTCCTATTTCTTTAGTCTGATAGATTGGAATAAGTTGAATTAGTGGTTGTATTTGAATACTTGATTATTATGAAATAAAGTTAGAGTTTGAGTAAATATTGTGCAATTGCATTTATGTGTGTGATTGTCTTACGCTCTGATCATTCTTGCTTGCAAGAGACTTACCATGCCGGCTGTCCGCGCTCCCCGAGTTAGTCTTCCGCTGTAATAAAGGCTCGGGGCATGATAGTTAAGTTGGTATCAGAGCCTAAGTCTCAGGACTTAGGAAGAAGGGTCATGTCATAGGAAAAGTCTAAGGTTTAAGGACACCTATGAACTAAGGAAGAAATTTCCATACCCATGTGAGAATTGGGTAGAGCCCGGGATAAGATAATTAATTAGCTTTAAGATTGGTTTTTTTTCATTCCAATTTCATGAGAAATAACAAGTTGTTATTTTCTCAGGTACCTTATCTTACGAATGGCTCATCGTGTAGATTGGGATGGCATGCAACAAACAGTTGCCGGCGTTACTCAGGCATTGCAAACCATAACGCAAGGTGGCACAGGGGCAAGGGCTGGTGACCAACATCTCAATTTCTAGAGTTTAAATCCTCCGCGATTCTATGGTTCTTCTAATCCCGACGAGGCAGAAAACTGGATAGACGAAATGAATCGTATATTTGATGTTATCCAATGCACCGATCAGGAGAAGGTGCGTCTCGCAACCTTTCAACTTAACAAAGATGCTCGCACATGGTGGAAGTCAGTTCCGGCACCTCCGGTCGATGCACCTCATACATGGGACGGTTTTCTTACCCTATTCCGTGCCAAGTACTTTTCGGAGCACGTAAAGGAACGAAAGGCTATGGAGTTCACCACTCTTCGGCAAGGAATGATGACGGTTGCCGAATATGAACTACAATTCTCAAGGCTAGCACCGTATGCATCACATCTAATCAGTACTGATTTATTAAAGGCGAATCGATTTATGGACGGGTTACGTCCCGTATTCATCCAGCAGCTCGGGATCCAAAACATCCGTAATTATGTGGAGATGGTTCAGCGAGCATATTTATGTGAAAGGACCTTAGAGAAGGTTGAAAAAATGAAAGAGAAAGGAGAAGAATCAAGCCGACGCTCAGATCGGCGTTATAAGAAAGAAAAGTTCAGCATCACGGAGCCTTACAAGAGCCGTGATAGTCAGAAGAGATCCAGGAATGGGAATGGTGAAAGTTCCCATAAGCAAAAGAAAGTCAAGGAGGAGACGGAGCAGGTCGCCACGGCTTGCACATTTTGTGAAAAATTCGGCTATTCGGCTGAGGAGTGTTGGAAGCGCCTTGGCGCTTGTTTACGTTGTTGAAGCCGGGAGCATCACATGCCGGAATGCCCCCCTTATGAAGGACCAGTCATCTGGTAATGGACACAGGAGGCAGGCTCGCCTCAATGCTGTTCTAGAAGAAGAGGAAGCGCCCAGGGATGATGGGCTTATGGAAGGTACTCTTCAAATCTGTTCTCGTCCTACATTTGTGCTATTTGATACTAGTGCCTCTCATTCTTTTATCTCCACTACTTTTGCTAAAACATTACCAATCGCATCAGTTCCCTTACCTTCAGATCTTGCTATTTCCACACCCTTAGGTTCTGGAACAAAGCTTACCGACTATTATCTTGATAGCGAAGTGATAGTAGAGGGTCACAATCTCCCCGCAAACTTAGTATGCCTTAACATGAAAGGTTATGATGCCATTTTAGGGGTAGATTGGCTTGTAGATCATGATGCTTATATCAATTGCCGAAATAGGATTATATCCTTTCGAAAGCCCGGTCTTCCGAGATTCTCTTTTCTTGGCATCAAGTACAAGAAGTATCCTACTATCATATCTTCTCTTCACGCTTGTAAACTTATCTCGCAAGGATGTGAAGCTTTTCTTGCTTCTGTCATTATTGCTGAATCCAAGGAGATTATCTTAGCGGACATCCCTATTGTAAATGAGTTACCAGACGTGTTTCCATCTGAATTACCTAGTTTACCGCCCGAGAGGGAAGTGAACTTCACTATTGAACTCATTCCAGGAGCAACACCTGTTTCTATAGCCCCTTACAGGATGTCCCCCACAGAGCTTAAGGAATTGAAGAAGCAGTTGCAAGAACTTCTGGATAATGGCTTCATCAGACCTAGCACATCCCCGTGGGGTGCGCCTGTTCTATTTGTCAAAAAGAAGGATGGTTCTCTCAGGCTATGCATCGATTACCGGCGACTGAATCAGCTTACAATTAAAAACAAGTATCCATTACCACGTAATGATGAGCTCTTCGATCAGCTTTCAGGAGAAGAATATTTCTCTAAGATAGACCTTTTTTTTTTAAATTAATGGTCACATACTGGAGTATGTGCCAGGTATTTATATATTAAAAAAATGGAAGGTTGTACAACATCACCGGGGCATACCCCTGCAAGAGCAAAAGGAGGGGAAGAAGTGCCCCAACCTACAGACGCAGTGAGACTAAGCCCATCTGATCAGTAATCAAAGACCTAAAGCATGCCCTAGGTAGAGCAGTTGGGGAATGAAAGACTGTGTTGTGTTTGATGTGGCAGGCAAACGACGCTAAGGCATCCGCGACACGGTTAGCTTCACGGTAGACATGGGAGACGTTGACGCCATTGCGAGTGAGATGCTGATTAATTTCACGCCACCACCGTAACGAGACCCAATCCACTTCGGCCCTAGGCAGGCACAGGGAGGTGGCTAAGGCCGCAGAGTCAGTGCGGATACCAGACAAGGAGAGACCATGTTCATTGGCAAGGGGGATTCCATCGCACATAGCCTGGGTTTCCACTACCAGGCAGCTGCCCACACCATAGAAAAAGGAGAAAGCCAGTACAAGCTTCCCTCTGCTATCCCGAATACATCCACCACCACCACAGGGCCCAGGGTTTCCTTTGCTAGCACCGTCGACATTCAAGACAAGTCCCTGATCAGGCGGGATCCATCGAACAAGCTTGACAATCCGAGGAGGGAACCTGCTCCTAAATCCTAGATCTGAAAGAAGCAAGAGCTGCTGGTCTGTGGGGTGCTATTTGAAGGTCTGCTTAGCAAGGGCAGCATTAATCTGGAACTGAATATTGTGAATGCGGTGCACAGAGTTGTTGCAGAGACTCTCATAGCGCATCTTGCACCTCGCCTTCCAGACCTCCCATATAATCAGGATAGAGGCATAAGTAACAACATAACCATACGGAGATAGGAGGCTGTAGCTGGTGAGGAGATCCCAAATGCGCTGAGTGATATGATGGTGAGCTCGAAGAGGAATATCAAGGAAGGAACTTGCCCAGTTCCACATGGGGACAGCCAGGTCACTTTTCAGGAAAAGGTGATCTAGATCCTCAGCACACGGGAGCATGCAGCAACTGCAGCGAGATACCATAGCAACGCCACTGTCCGCAACCCGAGCATCAACATGAACCGCTCTATATAAAACCTTCCAAGAAAACAAGGAAGCTCACCTTTGGAAATGCTTGCTCCACAGATGGGTCAAAGGAGTTCGTCTGATGCCTTTCGGCCGAAGCTGCTCATAAGCCGATTTCAGAGTGAAGGCACCAGAGGCGGAAGGCGACCAGATGCAAATGTCTTCAAATTCCGATAGATGGATGCCATCAAGGCTGAGAGCGTCATGAAGAAAACTACGCATAGGATGGGCCACGTCAGTAAGAACATCACGGACTATCAGTGGCGGTGTCTGATAATTGGTCGGCAAGAAATGGCACAGCGGACGGTCACCAATCCACGAATCATTCAGAAAATTCACTCGCCTGCCATTACCAACAATCCACCGGGTATTTGAGATAACCAAGTCATATGCTGTGCGGAAAGTATTCCTGGAGACGCCGTGCAGTTTAGGTGCACAAAGCTCAGACCCTTTGTCCAGATGGAAGCGACGCAGTGCGTAATCAGCCCAAAAAGAAGAGCCCTGGAGGGGAGACCAAGCTAGCTTCACCGCCATAGAAAACTGGACATGCTAGAGACTTCGAACTCCTAAACCACCCTCAGCTACAGGCTTCTGGACAATAACCCAGTGGACCCAATGTCGACGGGAGCCCCTATCAGTGCCACCCCAGAAGAAACTCGCACAAAGGGGCTCAAAATAGCGAATGATGCTTTTGGGGATAGAGATGGCAGCTGCCAAATATATCGGAAAAGAAGACAACACAGAGTTGATGAGTGTTATCCGGCCAGCTTGAGATAAAAGCTGAGATTTCCAGGAGGAAATTTTTTCATTTAACTTATCAATGAGCGGTTTGAAGTCCACCACAAGACTTCTCCCTTGCCTGATCGGGACGCCAAGGTAAGTGAGAGCACCATGCTGTTGGCGGAAACCAGTGAGACCCGAGATTGTGGACGCCACTCTCGCCGGAGCATTAGCAGCGATTAGATAACAACTTTTAGAAGTGTTTATTTTCTGCCCAGAGGATTGCTCATAATCTTTCAAGAAAGTCATTACCCTGCGGATGTTGGTAGCATGACCATTGAGGAAAAGAAGGGTATCGTCCGCATATAAGAGGTGTGTTATGGCCGGGCACCCCCTGGGTCCTGAGTAAGGCACCAGGAGGCCATCGCTGCACATCTTCTTCAGACCTCGGCTTAGCGCTTCCTCCATGATGATGAAAAGTGCAGGAGCAATCGGGTCTCCCTGTCTGAGGCCACGGCTGGATCGGAAGTAACCAGCTAAGGATCCATTGAATAGGACAGAAAACCTATAGTTGGAGATCAGCATAGCAGTTAGTGAAAGGAATCTGTTGCAGAAGCCAAACCTCCGGAGAACCGCAAGGAGAAAGTCCCACTCCACCTGATCATAGGCCTTCATCATGTCCAACTTGACAACAACGTTATGCCTACGGACCTTCCTGCCAAGATCAGCAAGCAATTGCCTTGAGAAGGCCAGGTTATCAATAATGTTCCTGCCCTTCACGAATGCGCCTTGCTCAGCAGAAATGATTCCCGGCAACACAGAGCTTAATCTTACAGTGATGATATGGGAGATAATTTTATAGCTGAAGTTGCACAAACTAATGGGGCGGAAATCCCCAAAGTGCGAGGGGCAATCAATCTTTGGAATCAAGGCAATGATGCTTGAAGTGATCCCCTTCGGCATAGGGATGCCAGTAAAAAAACTTTGGATAGCCGCAACTACATCAGCACCAATGATATCCCAGCAATGAGAGTAAAAGAATCCCGAAAAACCATCTGGTCCCGGGGCGCTATTGCCATTCATATTCCAAACAGCCGCTTTAATTTCACTAGCAGAAGGAATGGAGACTAGCTCATGATTCTGATTGTCTGTGACTAAAGACGGAATGACCTGAAGCAAAGCATCATGCATGGTATGATCCTCAGCCGAAAGCAATTGCGTGAAGATTCGAACAGCTTCACACAGTAGTTCATCCTGGTCCTCACACCAAGAGTTATCAACACGCAGTCGGTGAATAAAATTCTTTCGACGTTGTCCCTGCACGATAGCATGATAAAAGGCAGTATTTTTATCCCCATCCTCGAGCCAAAGCATCCTCACATTTTGTGACCAGAAGACCTCCTGCCGATGAAGCATTCTTCGCATATCCGCATTTGCCGCGAAGAGAGCACACCTGCTAGCTTTTGTAGGCTGGGTATCAAATTCAAGCTGCTTAAGCCGAAGCAAGGCCTCAGCACGCTTTAAGTTATCCTCAACCTTACCAAAGACTTCTTTGTTCCAGACTTGTAATGCCTTCTTCGTGGCCTTTAGTTTAAGTTGAAGGGTAAGCAAAGGGTTGTAGGAAACACCTACCTCTTCAGACCAGGCTACCTGAACGCATTGCAAAAAGGACTCATGATCCAGCCACATCTTCTGGAAAATGAACCGAGATGGCCACTTGCTGGTATCACCATGTTTGATGAGTAGCGGAGCATGATCGGAGGGGCCACGAGGTAAGTGTTGGACGAAAAGTCCAGGAAAGGAGTCCTGGCAGGCCACGTTGATAAGCACTCGGTCTAATCGTTCTTTAATTGCAGCACCACCCAATCTATTATTTGACCAAGTGAATTTAGGTCCTCTGAAGCCAGCGTCCAATAATCCTAAAGCTGATAGCATAGCATTAAAATCCAGCATTGAGGTAGTATTGTGAATGAGGCCACCTAGTTTCTCAGTAGAATCCGCAATGCAGTTGAAGTCCCCCCCTACTAACCACGGCATACCATCATGGGGCCAGAGAAAGAAGGTCATCATACAGAAGCCGGTGTGCATTGGCATCACATGCCGCATAAACAGTAGTGACCCTACAGATAGCAACGCTGCCTCTCATAACCACACCAGTTACTTGTTGAGACGACTTCGAGATCAAATTAAAATTGATGGAATTATTACAGAAAAGCCAGATTTTAGAATCCATCTCAAGATCCTCCTCATAGTGATCCATCCCTAGCAAATGCCTAGCAGCAGAAGCTTTAAGCAAGGGCAACTTTGGTTCCATGATAGCAAGAAAATCTAAGTGCTGGGACCTAATCAAATGCTTTAGGTGTCGCTTAGAGGCCAAATTAGCAAGGCCTCTAATATTCCAAAATAGAGAGGTGCAAATCATGATGACACATAATCGGAAGGATCGGCGATGCCCTTGGCTTTAGATCTAGTTCGGACCCCCTCCCTCCGCAAACCATCATTTGCCAAATCTGCTTTGGATTGAACCATTAACACATTCTTGGCAAGGGCCATGGCCAACACAGAAACGGAAGGAGAATCCGTACAAGAGGCAGGAGGCTTGATCCCTTCCTTAGGGAGCAGTGGAGGATCTTGACAGGATATCATATCCCTAGATTGCTCAGTACACAGTCGGATGGAGATCGGAGACGCCGCCGCCACCACCTTCTGCGTCGGTGGGAAATCAGCACCAGGCACTTGGGCAGCTGAAGGAGACGGCTCCACAAAGGGCTCCTGAACAGCCGACCTAACCATCACATGCAGAGCCCCATGCACGTTCCCACCACATTCCACCTCACGAGGGGAAATACTAAAATCTGGTTCAGAAGGAGGCACCAAAGCAGGTGTAGTGTCAATCTGACAAGTTCCCACCAGACTGCTCTATTGAAGGCATTCGAAGGAATTGTGAACCTGAACCACATCCTACTCTGAAAGGCCATTCAAAGTTGGCTTCTTACCTTTGTCCATAGGCCTCCACTCCTTGGCCGGACGCAGCCGACCAGAAGGAGAGGGAGGCCTTTGGGAGTTATGGGGCCCCGAAGAAGCAATCTTAGCTTTCTTTTTGCGTTCCCCCACAGAGTGACCGATACGCTTGCAGAAAGCACAAACCTCTGGCACACGATGATACCTAACAGGTTGCCAGAAACCCTCGCCAGCACCACAGCCAATCCACACTCTACCCGGAATAGGTTTAGCAATGTCTAAATCCACACAAACCAGAGCCTCCGCTGTCTGGGTCCAGGCCAAGGTGGAATCATGAATACGAAGAACCAAACCTAGATTACTGGCAATAAGCTTAAGGTAATCCTCATTGAAAAAATTAACCGACAAACCAGGAAACCCAACCCACATCGGAACCAACGTAGGATCAGCATTGAAATCAAAGGAGCTTGACCACCGGAAGAAACGGAATAAGAAGCCTTTGATGTATAAACTTTTCCTCACTAGAACTTTAATGAAGTCTTCTTCCGACTCAAAACGCAACAGCAAATGACGCTGGTTAAGGATACTGAGAATGAAATCATTCTGAAGCGTAAAACGCTGCATTAGACAAGCCTTAATATCAAGAAACGAAGGCCTCCCATAAGAGCACTTCGCCACAATTGCCCATCGCAAAGGGTCCTCAGAGCGGCGTACTTCATCTTTGGTGAAGAAAACCGCTGGCTCTCCTGCATCAGTGAAAGCAGGAGCACGCAACGGCAGAGCAACCTTGGCAGGCCGGAGGGACGCTGCAAGCGCCTGCGCAAAGGACAACGCCCTGGCAGGCTGACCCTCACCGTCAGCCGCAACCGGACTCTCACTCATAAGATAGACCTCAGATCAGGTTATCATCAGCTTAGAATTAAAGAAGATGACATTTATAAATCAGCTTTTCAAAGTCGTTATGGCCACTATGAATTCGTAGTGATGCCGTTTGGGTTAACTAATGCCCCAGCAGCATTCATGCAACTTATGAACAATGTCTTCCAGCCATATCTGGACCAGTTTATCGTCGTCTTCATTGATGATATCTTGATATATTCCAAGATAAAAGAGGAACATGAACAACATTTGAAAATAGCTTTACAAACACTTAGAGAACACAAGCTTTATGCCAAACTCAATAAGTGTGAATTCTAGCTCGAGGAAGTCTCATTCCTAGGCCACATTATTTCAAAAGAAGGTATTACTGTGGATCCTTCTAAGGTAGAAGCTGTCAGAAATTAGAGCCGGCCAACGACTGTATCAGAAGTAAGAAGCTTTCTGGGTCTAGCTAGTTATTATAGAAGATTCATTAAGGACTTCTCAAAGATAGCAGTTCCTTTAACTAGACTCACAAGAAAAGAAAATCCTTTTTTCTGGTCAGAGGAATGTGAGAAGAGTTTCCAAACTCTTAAGAAACATCTTACCACAACTCCTATTCTATCACTACCGATGGAAGGTGGTGGATTCGAAGTGTATACGGATGCGTCTGGCATTGGCTTAGGATGCGTTCTCATGCAGAATGGAAAAGTAATCTGTTATTCTTCAAGACAATTGAAACGTCATGAGGAAAACTATCCCGTACATGATTTGGAATTGGCAGCAGTTATTTTTGCCTTGAAAATTTGGCGTCATTATCTTTATGGAGAAAAGTTTACGGTCTACTCGGACCACAAAAGCTTGAAATATTTATTCTCTCAAAAGGAGCTTAACATGAGGCAGAGGAGGTGGTTAGAATATCTCAAGGACTTTGATTTTTCTATTCAATATCATCCTGGCAAGGCTAATGTTGTAGCAGATGCACTCAGCAGAAAATCAATGGGTATGCTATCAAGTCTTATGATAAGTGTAACTAACCTTGTTCCTCAATTTGCTCAGTTGAATTTAGATATTGACATAAAGGAAGAAGATTGTTTCATAGCTAATATCCGAGCTCAACCTATATTGATAGAAGATCTGGTCAAGCTGCAAAATGATGATCCTATATTACTGGAAATTAAAGCCAATATTGAACAAAGGCCGGATTTTTCTATTTCCAATGACGGAAGATTGTTATTTAAGAGCCGAATATGTGTACCAGATCACGAGGCTATGAAGAAACTAATCCTAGATGAAGCGCATAATTCCAAATACACAATTCATCCAGGAGGAACAAAGATGTATCAAGATCTCAAAAGAAATTTCTGGTAGCCCAACATGAAGAGAGAGATAGCTAATTTCGTGTCCCGTTGTCTCACCTGCCAACAAGTAAAATCAGAACATTTTAGACTCGCAGGTAAATTACACCCCTTAAGTATTGCTGAATGGAAATGGCAGAGTATAGGGATGGGCTTTATTACCGGTTTACCTAAGACAAGAGGTGGACACGATGAAATATGGGTAATCATAGACCGATTGATTAAATCCGCACACTTCATACCAATAAAGAGTCGATGGTCTGTGGATATTCTAGCAGCATTATACATAAAGGAGATTGTCAAACTACATGGTGTCCCAGTCACTATTATATCTGATAGAGATCCTCGATTCGCATCACAATTCTGGAAGGGTCTACAACATTCACTAGGGACTAGATTAAATTTCAGCACAACTTTTCATCCACAAACAGATGGTCAAACGGAAAGAACGAATCAGGTAGTAGAAGATATGCTCAGGGCTTGTGCTATCAACTTTGGAGGTAGTTGGTATGATCACTTGCCTCTAGTAGAGTTTACATGTAACAATAGCTATCGGGCTAGCATACGAATGACACCTTTTGAAGCCTTATATGGAAAAAGCTGTCGATCACCAATATGTTGGAATGAAATAGGGGAAAAGCAATTTCTAGGCCCCGATCTCATCAGGGATTCTACAGAGAAGATCAAGCTCATTCAAGAAAGAATGAAAATGGCACAAGATAGGCAAAAGTCTTATGCTGACAATCGAAGACGTGACTTGGAGTTTCAGGTAGGAGATCATGTATATTTAAGGGTTTCTCCAGGTCGTGGTATTCGAAGATTTGGCATTAAAGGAAAGCTAACTCCGAGATTTATTGACCCATTTGAAATTCTTGAACGGATTCGTGAAGTGGCTTACAAACTGGCTTTACCTCCACAATTAGCTGGAGTTCATGACGTATTTCACGTCTCAATGCTGAAGAAGTATGTATATGATCCTGACCATATTATCACTTATGACAATATGAAGATTCAGAAGGATATGACGTTCGAACAAAAGCCAATAAATATTCTGGAACGGGAAGTGCGTCAACTAAGAAATAAAGTTATTCCTATGGTAAAGATTCAATGGAAGAAAATATGGCCATATGAAGTAACTTGGGAAACCGAAGCAGCCATGCGGAAAAGATTTCCAGAATTATTTAACTGTAAGTGCACTCTCCGAAATCCATATATTAAATTTGGGGACCAAATTCTTTTAAGTGGGGGAGGGTGTAAGACCCCAAAATTTTTATAAATTATTTTAGAAATATTTAATTATTTTCTAGAATTTATAAATACATAAATAAATTAATAAATAGAATATTAGATCAATAAGTCATTATAAGGCCCAATTATGTTAAATAATTAACCTAGCCTATTTAAAGATAATCCAAAAGGTTAATGGACCAAGCCAATCAAGTTTGGCCCATATTCTAGAAGGGTAATTAGCTTATTCACGTATTTTGAGGATAAATACTATTTATATAAGATAATTATGTGGATAAACAAATAAAAGAGTGAAGAGGCGAAATCTCGCGCTGCTCCTGAGCGGGCTTATAATCACCAGATTGTGAACTGCAAGACAGGGAAATGGATCAGAGGGCCCATGGGTAGTCCCTGGGGCAAACCCTCTGATGCTTAAGTCAGTAGAGCTATGGCGGGAGCAATAATGGGGAGGGGTTAGTTTATGCGCGAGATCCCTCTCCACTGAAGGGGTGAAGCGGTTCATGCTCAGGAGTTTAGGGCGTATGGTTGCCTTTTTGGCTTACCTTTCACCGGAGGGTACCCCTGGTTTAAATAGTGCACCGTCCCCAGGAGTCCTGCAAGCCGAGGGGTTTCAGGTAGAGGTTACGTCCTCATCGTGAGATTTTATTGCCTTATCGTGGGAGCGTTATCCTTGCGGGGAAGAAGAAGTCCCCTGTCTTCCCGGATTCTTGCCTGTTGCAGACTCTTAACGGCTACAAAGATAAGTATTCGTCGGCCGTTCCGAGCTTCGGAGAGGCCGGCCCTATCCGGGCGGTAGGCTTAGCTCGGTAAAAGATGGGTCAGATAGGCCGGCTTATGCCTCCTTCTCCCGGGCGGAGGGATGGCTCGGGCGCGGACCTTCTAGTGACCTGACCGATGCTCGGGCCCTCCGAGCCTTGAGGCCGCCTAGGAGGGTTGTTTCCTCGAGGGCTGTAAATTGGGCTTTCTCCCCTAAGTGGGCCTTGTGGCCTGTCACTTGGGTGAGCTTGGCCTCATTGGGCCCTGCCGGGCCTAGTTGGGCTGCTCCATTGGGCTGCAGAAATCCCCCTCTCCACTTGTCCCCCTCCTACTCCCAAGCCAAATGAGGCTCGGTTGAGTAATGTTTGAGGGCGTTGGACAGGCGTGGCTCAGGTGGGTGGAGATCTGACGGTGTTAAGTAGCCACGTGCCGTGGTCACCTGGGCCCATAGTAATAATGATCCTGACGGATTTGAAATGAAGGGGGCCCCCTTTTTCTCGGAGGTCGGAACGACGCGCCGCCTTCCGTGAGGGTTTATAGGCGTTGGGCGCTGGTTGTCATTCCAGACTCTCTAGGGTTTTGGCTTTCCTTCGCTTCTTTACTTTTTGGGGCTCCTTGATGTGCCGTGAGATCGCAGCGGAGGAGCAAAGCCTTGCGGCGGCGTTTGAGGAGTTGGAGAGGATAACCGCGGAGGCGGTCCGACAGCTGCCTGCTCCCCCGGAGTCTTCGAGGTCTTGTGAGGGCTCTTCTTCCGGTTCCTCCTCGAAACTCATGGCGGACCAGCGCTCGGGAGATGAGTTGGAGGTGAGGGTGCCAGTCCCGAACTGCAGCGAGCTGGGGGAAGCCGAGGTGAAGAAGCTGGAGCACCGGTTTTGGTTGCCTTATAAGTATAGTTTTGTCGCTGCTGCTCCATACGAGACAAGTCTGGACGATCGCACGGGCCATATCTGCTCCTTTCTTCTGGCTTGGAAGAGCGGGTTTCACCTCCCCTTCGAGCCTTTCATCCTTAAGCTCCTTAATTTTTTCAAGTTGGCGCCTATTCAGTTGGTGGCCAACTCGTATCTCCTTCTCTCTGCTTTTCAAATCCTCTACCGTCAGTGCGGGGTTAGCCCTTCCTTGGATCTTTTTCATTATTTCTTTGACTTGAAGGCGCACCCTTCGGCGGGGAAAGGCTTCTATTACATCCAGGCAAGGAGGAACAGGAGCTGCATTTCGCTAGCGGCGAAGGATTCCTCGCATAAAGGGTGGAAGACCCAATTTTTCTGGGTGAAGATGGAATCGGTGGAGGACACTTGGAGGTGTGAGGTGATGCCCAACTTCCACCCGAACATCCCTCCCCTCTAGGAGGAGTTTCCTTCAGATGTGGAGGAGCACGCCGCTCGCCTGCTGAAGAATCGCCGGTCTACCAAGGAGCTGGTGAGGCCGGAGGATGTCGAGCGGTGTCTCCTCATGCGGCTGAAACCGTCAGGTATCACCACTCGAATTTCTCTCCGGGGGTGAGGGTCATCTTTCTTTTCTTGACCATGCCTTCTTCTCTGTTGTAGACACTAGGCGGGAGCCTCTAGAGGAGGCTACTAAGGTCATCGATCTCGGAGATGACTCGGCGGCTGATGAGCCTGACGCTCCTGTGGGTCACTCCCAAGCCCGGGACAAGGGCAAGGGGGCGGCTTCTGAGGGAACTTCCCGGTCGGGCGGTGCAAAGCGCAAGGATCCCATGGAGGGAAGGTTGCGGGAAGCCGCGAAGGCCAAGAAGCGGGCCAAGAAGGCCGGCCTTCTCACCACTGCCGGGGGTGACTCTAGCTCACTGGCGCTCCCCTCTCAGGGGCAAGATGGGGCCGACCCTACTGGGCCGGCTCCCCCATCCACCGGGCGAGAGGGGACCGAGAAGACCAGGGGCCCCTCAGAGGGTGGTGATGGTGGGTCGGCTCTCCCCTCGGTGGGGACAACGGGGGCCGGAGTCGAAGCAGCCGATGCCGAGGCCGGGGGACCGGTCGAGGTCGGCGATGTCTTGAGCGGCGAAGCGCGGGCCGAGACAGTTGAGGTTGGGGGTTCACCTGCGAGGGCGTCGCAACCCCAAGCGCCGGTGGTGTCCGGAGCGACCGGGCTTGCTCCACCGATTGAGGTTGGGGGTTCGCCTACGGAGGCGTCGCAACCCCAAGCGCCATTGGTGTCCGGTGCGACCGGGCTTGCTGCGCCGATCGAGGTTGGGGGTTCGCTTACGGAGGCGTCGCAACCCCAAGCGCTGGTGGTGTCCGGAGCGACCGGGCTTGCTGCGCCGATCGAGGTTGGGGGTTTGCCCACGGAGGCGTCGCAACCCCAACCGACCGTGGTGCGCAGGGCGGTGGACCGCGTAACCCGAGCTGAGCCTTCCGGTGCGGCGCCCGGCACGGAGCGGATTCCTATGTCGAAGGCCTTGGAGAGGCTCGGAATCTCGAGCAATCTATATCAGCTCTGCTGTGAGGTGTCCGCGAGGATGAAAAGAGGAGATAGGCGCCATTCTCCTTCCGGGGTCCTCGACATCATTATGGAGGGTGGCCTTATCATGGCCCAGATGGGGGCCACAATGGTGGAGACCTACGCTCGGACGGAGTAAGAGCGGTCGAATCTCGCTTGGACCCTCGGGGGTGCCAGAGGAAGCTAGCCCGACTCACTGAGGCGCACGAGGGGCTCCAACGGGAGTTCTCCGCGATGAGGGACTTGGCGCGGTCGAGCCGGCTGGAGGCTGGAGCGTTGACCGAGCAGCTGGCCAAGGCTCGGGAGTCGCTCGAGAGAAAGGACAAACTCCTTGAGGAGGTGCGCCTTCACCATCTTGAGTTGGATGGCCATTGGGAGGCGGAGCGTGCCGAGCTGCTGGATCGGGCGGAAGTAGCCGAGCGCCTCCGTTCGGAGGCCTAGGCGGACCGAGCTGAGGCGGAGAAGCGATCGGTCGGGGCCGAGGAGTGGGCGGCCGAGGCCGAACGGAAGTCGATCGAGCTCGAGGAGCGGGCCACCGAGGTCGCGCGGAAGTCGATCGAGCCCGAGGAGTGGGCGACCGAGGCCGAGCGGAAGTCGATCAAGCTCGAGGAGCGGGCGACCGAGGCTGAGTGAAAATCGACCGAGGCGGAGAGGTGAATGGCGGAGGCAGAGGAGTGAGCGTCCGAGGCGGAGCGAAAGTCGGCCGAACTTGTTGAAAGGATGGGGCAGGTCGGGGTGGAGGCGATCTAGCAGTACAGGGGCTCAGAGGCCTATCGAGCCGACCTTCAGGAAGTCGCCCTTCCCTACTATAAGATAGCACTTCGCCGAGGCGCCCGCAAGGGGTTCAAGGAAGGTTTTCGTCGGGCAGTGGACTACGCCGACGAGCAAGACTCTGGGGTTGATTTCCCCTCGGGCCAGCAATATGACTCGGATGAGTCAGCTTTTAGCTCCTCTGCGTCGGGCGGGGAAGATCCAGAGGGTTCTCCTCCTGCGCGGTCACCAACTCTGGATGCCTCGGGAGGGCTCGCGACTGGGGCAGTTCTCGCACAGGCGAGGTCAGTGCCTGGGTCGGCCGTCACCGAGGGTGCCGAGGGTGACTCACTCACTCCCGCCATTCCCGAGCTTCAAAGTGGGCCCGAGGCCTGATGTATTTTTCCTAGTTTTACTTTTTTCTCTGTTTGTCTCTTGTCTTTTTCTATAAAAAAGGAAAGATTTTCTTTTTATAAGGCAATAAATGACTTACTTGCCTCTTGCGTTCCTTGCCGTGATTTGGTTAGCGTATCTGAAGTAGTTGGAAAGTGTCGATACGTCCTGCGTGATTTTCGCATGCTGATTGGGCAGGCTCCTGACGGGGCGTCTTTCCGTTTTCTGATGCTTTGAATGCCAGGCTACTTCGTGTATCCTGCCAAGGTGAAAAATGAGGAGTTGGAGGTGACCGTTCGGGGGAGAATTCCTTTGGCGTGTTTTCGAGGGGGGAGTCATTTAAGGCAAGTAGCCTCCCTTGGCCTATAAGAAGGACCGAAGGGCGCCCCTTCCTCTTCACCGCTTGGGACTTTCTCAAACAGTCTTTCCTCATCCCTTCCTTGCGTTGCGCGGTGCCATTGCATTCTGGGCATGGAGGATCCTTCGGAAGATGACACTGCCGATGATGGGAAGCGGGGAGCTCTTGCTGCTTCGAACAGTCGAGCAGGTCCGACGGTCGCCGCGCGGGTTCGAGACGGGTCCGACAGTCGCCGCGCGGATCTGGGGAGGACTTCGACGTGCGGGGGCACACCGTTCCTCCTCCATCAGTTCTAGCGAGGCTTCCGGGTGGGCGCCGGGATGGAGGACGGATGGGGGCATCTGTGATGCCTTCCCCTGCCTCCCCATCCAGCTCTGCTGGATTTCTTTACAGCCTCTTTTTCCTTTTTCTGCTCTTCATTTCTTTCACTCTTCGGAGGCTGCTTGCTCTCTGTTCCCTTCCAAGGGGTTGGTAGGTTGGAAGAGAGGAGGCCTTCACAGGCGTTCTTTCTCCCTGGCTTCTACCAACTTGGAAGGTAGCCTTCCTCATCGTGGAAGGTAGTCTTCGTCAACGCAATCCCTCTATCACCTTTGTCATGGGCCACCCGGGCTAACTGGATCGACCTCCTTTTATCCGAGCCAGTTTCTACGCGAGGCAAAGTCAGTGGCTGGACGCGAGGGGATCAAGACCGAGTCGGCCGAGCGATGGCCTCTTGCAGTGGTTCTAGATGGATTTTTTGCTTTTTGTCGTGCAGTGTAATGGCTTTGCCTATCTGATGTACCAACAATTATTTGAATGAATAGAAGAGAATTTTATTTCATCCAACTTGTTTGCACAATTTCAAAAGTAGAATTTCGATAGTGTGACTGCGTTCCATGTCCGAGGGATGGGTTCCCCTTCCATTGTAGCTAGCCTGTACGCACCTTTCCCGAGCGTCTCGACCACTCGGTAGGGGCCATCCCAGTTAGGGGATAGCTTGCCCACCGCCTCTAATGGTCGAGAGGCTTCGGCTTTTCTGAGGATGAAGTCTCCCGGTTGGAAGTGTCTATTTCGTACTTTGGCGTTGTAGTATCGAGTGAGGCGGCGCTGGTACTCTGTGGCTCGGATGCTGGCGATCTCTCGGAGTTCATCTGCTAGGTCGAGGTTCTCGAGTAGCTTTTGCTCGTTTACCTCGGGCGAGTAGCGGATGACTCGGAGAGACGGGTTGGCAACCTCTAACGGAATGACGGCCTCAGTGCCATACACTAGCTGGAAGGGACTTTCACCGGTTGCCGTTCTGGGAGTCGTTCGGTGTGACCAAAGTACGCTGGGCAGTTCCTCGAGCCAGCTACCTTTGGCCTTGCCGAGTCTGGTCTTTATGCCTTTTAAGATAGTCTTATTGGCATTTTTGACCAGCCCGTTGGCCTGAGGGTGGGTGACCGAAGTGAAGTGGTTGCGAATGTTTAGGTCGGCGCATCTGTCTCAGAAATAGCGAGAATCGAATTGCCGACCGTTGTCGCTCACTATCACCTGGGGGATGCCGAAGCGACAAATGATCAACTTCCATACAAAACTCCAGACGACTGTCTCGGTGATCCTCACCGTGGCTTCGGCCTCGATCCATTTGGTGAAGTAGTCGATGGCGACGATGATGAACTTCTTCTGGGACTGAGCCGTAGGGAATGGCCTGAGAATGTCAATCCCCCACCGAGCGAAGGGATAAGGCTCGGTAAGGGTGATGAGCTCCGTGGCCGGCCGATGGACCAAGTGGTCGAATCGCTGGCACCGGTCGCACTGCTGTACGTGAGCCGTGCAGTCGCGCTGCAGGGTAGGCCACCAGTACCCCTGCCGTAGTAGGATCCTGGCCAGCGACCTTCCTCCTGAATGCGCTCCGCACAGGCCTTCGTGAGTCTCTTGGATGGCTCGGCTGGCCTCGTCGGGGCCGAGACACTTCAGGAGAGAACCAGAGAAAGATCTTCGGTAGAGAGTGTCGTCGAGGATGACGAAGCGCCGGGCTTGATACTTCATTCGGCGGGCTTCTGGAGGGTCGGAGGGCTCTTGGGAGCCCCAGAGCCAAGATAGGTAGGGGGAGTGCCAGTTGCTTGGAAGGGCCGATTCAACGGCTAGGAGCTCCGAGTCGATGCTCGGGCGCTCTAGCTCTTCAAGGAGGACCGATCGGGTACCTTCAGGGTCGAGGGAGGAGGCCAATCGAGAGAGGGCGTTCGCTCGGGAGTTTTCCTCCCGAGCTATTTGGACTACCTCGAATCCCTCGAACTGTTGGGCCAGACCTCTGACCAGCTGGAGGTATTTGATCATTGGTGCCTCTCAAACTTCGTATTCATCGTTGACTTGGCTAGCGACCAGCTGGGAGTCGGTGTGGATTTTGACTCGCTCAACCCCCAACTGTCGGGCCATGCGTGCTCCCGAGATAAGGGCCTCATATTCGGAAGCGTTGTTGGATGCCTGGAAGTTGAATTTCAAGGCGTACTACAGCTCTACTCCTTCGGGGGACCTCAGAAGGATCCCTGCGCCGCTACCGACCGAGTTGGAAGATCCGTCGATGAACAGTTCCCAGGTTGGCCTGGGCGCAGATGGGGACCTCTCCTCAGTCGGGATGGTGCTTTCGGCGATGAAGTCGGCGAGCGCTTGGCCTTTCATAGCTGAGCGCGGGCGGTACGAGATATCGTAGGCCCCAAGCATTATTGCCCATTTGACGAGTCACCCCGAGGCTTCGGGGTGGGCCAGAATCTTCTTTAATGGTTCGCCGGTCAGCACAGTGACGGGGTGACCCTGGAAGTAGGGTCGGAGGCGCTTGGCGGAGGTAACCAACGCTAGCACGAGTTTCTCGGTTGCGGGGTACCTCCTCTCAGCCTCGTTGAGCACCTTGCTGGTGTAGTAGACCGGCCTCTCAATTCCCGAGTCATTTCTAACTAGGACTAAGCTAACAGTTGACGGCGTTGCCGAGAGATAGAGCAACAAGACCTCGCCCGGCACGGGCTTGGAGAGCACCGGGGGCGAGACTAAGAACTCCTTGAGCTCGACGAACGGTTGCTGGCATTCCTCATCCCATGAGAACGTGGCAGATGCCAGCTTGGGTCCCCTCAACAGTTTGAAGAAGGGTAAGCATCGTTCGACCATACGAGACATGAATCGGCTGAGAGCGGCGACACACCCAGTTAGGCGCTGGACATCCTTGACGCAGGTGGGCGGGCGCATGTCCAGGATGGCCTGGACCTTGTCGGTGTTGGCTTCAATCCCGTGCTGGGTGACCAAGAAACCCAGGAATTTCCCAGATCTCACTCCGAAGGTGCACTTGGCAGGATTGAGCTTCATGTTGTACTTCAGGAGGGTGTCGAAGGTTTCAGCGAGGTCGGTGAAGTGGTCTTGGGCTTTGGGGGTCTTGACGAGCATGTCGTCAATGTAAGCCTCGACGTTCCGACCTAGTTGCTCCTCGAACATGTGATTGACCAGCCTCTGGTACATAGCTCCAGCGTTCTTCAACCCGAAAGGCATCCGGGTGTAGCAGTACATGCCGTAGTCTGTGATGAAGGCGGTCTTCTCTACGTCTTCTGGATTCATTCTGATCTGATGATAACCCGAATAGGCATCTAGGAAACTGAGTATCTCGTTGCCCGAGGTAGAGTCAACTAATTGGTCGATGCTTGGTAACGGATAGCAGTCCTTGGGGGTGGCCTTATTCAGGTCGGTGAAGTCCACGCACATCCGCCACTTGCCTGAAGCTTTTGGCACCAGGACGACGTTGGCTAGCCACGTCGGGTACAGGACCGGTCTAAAAAGGCCAGTCTCTTGTCCCTTGGTGACCTGCACCTTGATGATCACCTCTGGTGCATGCTTCCTTCTGCGTTGCTGTACGGGTCTCATGGCGGGGTCGAGGTTGAGCTTGTGCATCATGGTTTCCTCTGGTATCCCGGGGAGTTGATCATCGGACCAAGCAAAGACTCGAATGTACTCAGAAAGGAATTTCTTATATTGCTGTTGTTCCTTGGGCGGTAGGTCGGCTCCGATTCTTACTCCTAGGGTCGGGTTATCGTTTAGGAAAACCGTCAGTAATTCGCCACCAGGCTCGACGGTTGCAGTTTTATCCTCGACTCCCCGGGGACCCTTATCTTTCCCGTCCGGCCTTGTGGCTTCCACCGAGATATTGTAGCACCTTCTGGCCGTGGCCTGGTTACCTCGCACTTCCCCCAACCCATTTTTGGTGGGGAACTTCATTTTTTGGTAATAGGTAGACGGTACGGCCTTTATTCGGCTGAGGATTCCCCGACCGAAGAAGGCGTTATACGCTATCATACCCTTGATCACTATGAAGTCCACCATGACCGTAACGGTCCTGGGTGGGGTGCCGAGGGTAACCAGCAGGCTTAGGGCTGCCTCGGGGTAGGTGGCCAGGCCATTAAACCTGCAGAGGGGGGTTCGGACCGGGCGGAGTTTGGATGGATCTTCCCCCATCTTAAGGAAACAGTCGTAAGATAATACATCAGGGGCACTCCCATTGTCAACTAGAATCTTATCTACGTTACAATGGTTTATTATGGCCGAGATTACGCGGGCGTCGTCATGCGGGGTGTTCAGCCCTTCTAGGTCTCGGTCGGAGAAGACTATGACCTGGGGCTCACTCGGCGGGGCCTTGGGGGGCTCTATGGCTCGGCTCGCCCGCTCGGCATGACGCTTCCTTCCTCGGCTGCTGTCGCCTCCTGATGCCGTCCCGCCGGAGATGACATTGATGTGGACCCCTCGGGGGGCGTTGTCAATCTCCTCTGTGGTGCCTCGGTCTTCTTTACGCTCGGCCGTGAACCGAGCCAGGTGCCCTGATGGATGAGGCGCTCGATCTCGTCCTGGAGCTGGTGGCAGTCACCGGTGTGGTGCCCGTGATCGCTGTGGAACAAGCAATGCCTGTCGTAATTACGGTTCTTCGACCTCATCGGCTCGGGCTGGCGGAGGAGTCTCGAGTCTTTGATGTCTTCATAGATCTCGTAGACTGGTGCGGCTAACGGGGTGTACCGCTCGTACTTCCGCTTGCGCTCTCCATCACAGTCTCGCTTCTTTCCCGAGATAGGAGTTGGCTCGGAAGTCCGCTTCTTGTCCCCCTCCCGACCCGAGCCAGTTGCGTCTCGGCAAGCGCTGAGTACTTCTTCGCACTCGGCGTGGCGCAGTGCCAGAGTCACTAGCTCGGCAAGGGTCGAGGGAGGGTGGAGGACAAGCTCGCGACGGAGATTCTCGTCCATGGTGCCCCCAGTCAGTGCGGTTGTGGCTGAGGCTACGTCCAGGCGGGGGATTCTTAGGGCTTCCAATTTAATTCGGTGAATATAAGCCCGGAGTCTTTCCCCTTGCGCCTGCTTAAGGGCCAGGAGCCCCGTTACTGACCTTGGGGGGGCACTTCTGGCGAAACTCTCTTTGAAGACTCGCCCAAATTGCTTGAAATCTCAGATGGACCCGGGGGCGAGGGCCCGGAACCATGCTTAAGCGCCTTGGACCATAGTGGTCACGAAGGCTCGGCACTTGATGGCGTCGGACACTCCGTGCAGAGTCATCAGAGTGTCGAAGCTATCGTAATGATCGACCGGGTCGCCCTGGCCGTCGTAAAGCTTGAAGGTCAGAATGGAGGTTCTGGGAGATACCTCTACCTTCAGAATGTACTTGGAGAACGGGGATTTCTCCTCGTCCTCTGGGAAAGAGGTCTTCTACAGGGCGTGGAGGGCGTGCTCCTGCTCCGCAAAACGTCTCTCGAAATCCCGCAGCCGGAGGGATAGTTTCGGTTGCCGTCGTGCCGTGGGGCTGGGGGGAGCGTCTTGGCGATCCCCGGGGATGTCAGCTTCTGGGTTCGGGCAGCGCACCCCCAGTTTTCCCCTTCTTGGCATGGAGGAAGCCTATTGCTCCAGAGGTGGAGCCTGCGAGGGTCCTCCAATCCGGTTGCGGATGAGTCGCTGGCTGCGGAGGGTGAAGTGACCCCCGGCGGTGTGCTGGGACGTGTTCCCACGGGGAGGGCTCCCTGACGGAGCACGGGACCTTCCATCCCTAGCCGCCTGGGCCCTCATGAGTTCCACAAGGACATCCAGTTTCGCGTTGAGGGCTTGGAAGGCTTCGGCGCCGCCGTTGGGGGTGGGCCCTACCGCCGCAGGGGGGGTGGTGGGTCGTCGGCGGGGACGCTGGCGTTGGAGGGAGGGTTCTGTGAGTCCCGAGAGGGGCCGTCCCCTGCCGCTACCATGGCGTTACCCCTTTCACCGGTGGACCTCCTCTCTGAGCTCCTTCGCACCATACTGGCTCTTTGTGCGTTTCCCACAGACGGCGCCAGATGAAGAGGTGAAATCTGGCGCTGTTCCTGAGCGGGCTGATAATCACCAGATTGTGAACTGCAAGACAGGGAAACGGATCAGAGGGCCCAGGGGTAGTCCCTGGGGCAAACCCTCCGATGCTTAAGTTAGTAGAGCTATGGCGGGAGCAATAATGGGGAGGGGCTAGTTTATGCGCGAGATCCCTCTCCACCGAAGGGGTGAAGCGGTTCGTGCTCAGGAGTTTAGGGCGTATGGTTGCCTTTTGGGCTTACCTTTCACTAGAGGGTACCCCTGGTTTAAATAGTGTGCCGTCCCCAGGAGTCCTGCAAGCCGAGGGGTTTCAGGTAGAGGTTACGTCCTCATCGTAGGCTTTTATTGCCTTATCGTGGGAGCGTTATCCTCGCGGGGAAGAAGAAGTCCCCTGTCTTCCCGGATTCTTACCTGTTACGGACTCTTAACGGCTGCAAAGATAAGTATTCGTCGGCCGTTCCGAGCTTCGGAGAGGCCGGCCCTATCCGGGCGGTAGGCTTAGCTCGGTAAAAGATGGGTCGGATAGGCCGGCTTATGCCTCCTTCTCCCGGGCGGAGGGATGGCTCGGGCGCGGACCTTCCAGTGACCTGACCGATGCTCGGGCCCTCCGAGCCTTGAGGCTGCCTAGGAGGGTTGTTTCCTCGAGCGCTGTAAATTGGGCTTTCTCCCCTAAGTGGGCCTTGTGGGCTGTCACTTGGGTGAGCTTGGCCTCATTGGGCCCTGCCGGGCCTAGTTGGGCTGCTCCATTGGGCTGCAGAAATCCCCCTCTCCAAAGAGTTTTATGAAATTGAAACTCTATACACGTTGAATGTAACGGTCTATCAGGCGACTGCCACAGCCCTGAAACGCACCAGGTTGGATGCGTTACACTCTGTTAGTTCCGTGAAAGGAAGAACGAGCAAAAAGATTAGAACTTTGGGATCTTATCTACAAGAGATCGACTTGGGAGAGCTTATAACACCACTAAGGTCTCTTAGGGATTAGGTTCTGACAAATTAAGGACTCTAGAATCGATCTAATCTTCAAAACCCTATAAATAGAACCTAGTTCTGAACTGAGCGACCCTTACTTTTGGCTCGTGAAGAATCAAGGTAAGGAGTCATAATTTCGGGTAAGTTCCTTACGACTTTTTATTTATAATGCATTAGACTAATAGCTCTCCAAATTTCGTGCTAGGAGATCAAACAACCAAGGAGATAGAAGCTTCCAAAGTTGCTGATTCAACCTTAGCAACCCAGGAATTTGAACGCAAGTTCCTTGAAGATCCAGAGATTAGGACGTCTAAATGAGGTAATTAGAGTTCAATCCTTTAGAATTTTTTGTTCCCAATAGTTTCATCTTCTTACCTTCAAAATTTCACATCCTTAGGTCAAGAGGCTGAAGAAATAGAGCAGATTGAAGTTGCTGATTTATCACAAGAAGTACAAGGGACTAAGGGTAGCACCTAGCATCAAATTCGAAGTTTAAAGGTTTTAGAAGAGGTAGGTTATCTCATGATTGGCAAAAACAACTTGTTAAGAATAAAAGCCCTATGGTTGTGCTTGATTTCATGCATTCTAGACTAAGAATTTCATGATCTAATAGTTCTATACATTCATGCATCTCTTAGCCCTAACTGGAAGTTAAAAGATATTATCATGTCTATTCACTAAACCCATGCATATAGTTGGCCGATACTTCGTTATCATGACTAGGATAGTGGTAGTATTTTGATTTTTAAGCATGTTATGTTTTCATAAACCTTACTTAGTTTACTGCCAACAGATTCTCTGACGCACCAACGTAAGACCGTCACATGAATGTAACGGCCTTACGATAGACCATCACACCCTGTTGTGTTTCATTGCTCTATTGTCTCTAACGCACCCTAGAACGAGCGTTACACCACTGTAACGGCCCCTCGATAAACCGTCACAAGTACTGTAATGCGCCTATCCTAGACCGTCAGACCCCTGTGTTCTGCCAGCCTAAGGCAGAATAATAACCAGTTAAGTTTACTTGTAAATAAGCTTAGATAGCTAAGTTGGACCTGTTATCATGACTTCAAGTTTAGTTACTGATTCATAATCAAATTGTATGATTAATGTGTCTTAAGTTATTTTAAGTTATGTTAATTTCATGTGTCAAAATTCTATAGTTTTGTATTTAAATCATGATTTTCCAAATGTTGTATTGACGGAGTTTTCTCATGGTTTCACATCGTTACACGTTCTCTTTATCAATAGAGTCATTTCTTTAAGTATATGGCGCATATTCCGGTATATTGTCCATTAGTTCACATTGCACTATAGGAACATTATTCTTGGACATGAGGACCTCTCTATTGGATATTCCTTCCAATGGACTAGGAAATCTCGTTTCAAGGCCTCCGTAATTCTCCGCTAGCCTGGGATTCTCACTAGGACGCCGAGTTGGTTGTACCATTAAAGCTCATTGATTAGATTACACTATTAATGTTTTTGGTTATCAGTAATGTAACGGCTCCATGTTGGACCGTCAGGCATAAGTAACGGCCCAATATACGACCGTCACATTCAACTGAGTCCGATTTCTTGGTTCTGGATTCAGACTAATGTAATGGCCCAATACTGGAGCGTCACATCATGTAACGGCCCAGTACACGACCATCACACTGCTTGAGTATTTTAACCCAAGGTGGACCAAGGGTTGATATTCCAAGGTTTCTAGATGGACTATTGATGATCTAGAACTTATCATATTGATCAAGAAACCTAAAATAATGAATGGAAAATAAAGAATGTACCGTTATGCTGCCGATTTATTTCCATAAGCATAACCTTACTTAAGTCATTCTTGATTTGATGTGACACGACCAAGGGGCACGCAGCAAAATGGACACGGGTCCTTGGACCTATTCCGCAAGCACAAGCACAAAGCATTTAAAGTACTAGATTGGGCCGAATCGCCGTCGCACACACACGAGCCCGGGTGACTTGATGATGCCAAGGGGAGATGATGGATCAAGGCCCTTGCTGGTAGAGTGCCAGCAGGGCTAGGGTTGCCCTCCCGAAGGTACGAGGCCCACACTTAAGGGGCTGGCCGGGTGCCAATTGGGGCACTAGGTCCCTCTCTATCACTGCCCACGGTGACCGCTCATGAGTGGAACACGCGGGGTCGGGCGCTCTCTCTCTTGCTCAACGGAGCAACGTCCACGGATATTAAATGAACAAGCACTAATAATGAAGCAAAAGTCAGGGCTTACCCTAGTTGGTTTGAAGAAACCAACCCCGTTCGGAGATGAGGGCGAGCGGGGAAGTGTGGGTTCCCCGCACACTGCGCCGATGAAGCTTGAACCCTTTTTAAACTATACAATCACTACACCTCACACAGGAGGGTGGACTTGGGGTAGGGATATCTCTATTACAATTCAAACACTACCTCCACACAGGGAGGGGCGTTAAGCCAGCCAGGCGGGGAGGGGTGGTAAGCTCGAGTCGCACCGATGGAGTGCTCCGCCGAATCTTCCCAAATCTGGAACCGTAGGACAGAGGGGCGGTGCAGTCGCCGCTGTGTACTCCCCCGAGCTCGGAAGTGGCTGAAACTAGTTCCAAATCGTCACCGACTGACCCAGGTACGCTGATGAATTTTGGTGGGCGATCCCCGTGTTGCCACTGGCCGGGGTGGACCCCGGAGCAGGTACTCAGCGTTCTGGTTCTGGCCGGACCAGAGTGTTGCAGCTGCTTGTCGAAGGTGCTACGGCCGCTCCCAAAGTCCGAATGAGGCAGGACCAAGTCGAGGACGTCCATGGGTGAGTGTTCTTGAAGCAGCAACCAAGCACAGCACCATAGGATGTTGGGGCGGTGAGTAGGAGTCCGTGGAGTGAGGAGGTGTCAGGGCAGGACCTGGACGGACAATCCGCGCAATCGAAGGAGAAAAATTGGAAACTGCTCTTCCTGATGCTGAACGGGACGCCGCTTGTTGGTGAAGGTGGGTGCCTTGTGGGAGAAACTCTCAACCAAGTGGCGCCTTCAGAAGTTGAGGGGTGTGGCCGTGGTAGCTTCTGCACTGCAGCTCTGGTCCAGGTTCTGATCCTGGTTGCATAGTCGGACGAGAATGGTCAGCACGAACTGTAACGAAGTCGGAATGAGACGATTCCACCTCGCTTGAGAAGAAGACTCGCAGACCTTTCTGGCGATGTATGGTGCACTTCGAGATGATGTCGGACAGCACTGGAGCAGTCTCTGCTAGTGGGGCTTCATCTGCTGGCAGCGAACCAGGGGGGCAGAACACTCTTTGGTGATTGTGGAGGGGTCTTGGGTGGAAAGTTTAGTGGGTTTGGGAGGGGGTTGTAGTTGCTGATGGAGGGGTGGAGTCTAGAGAGGTGAGGGCCGATGGAGGGAGATGGGGGTAGCAGGGTGTGAGAGGGAAGGAGGAGGTGGGGGCGGACCTAGTGGGGTGGGAGTATGGAGGTGGAGGGGTGCACAAATGGGCTTGGGAGTGGGGAGGGTTTCCTTTGGAATTGGTGTGGTGGGTTAATGGAGAGGTAATGAAAGCCTTGGGGATGGGAAGGGGTTGCTTTGGGGATGGGAAGGGGTGCCTAGGAGAAGGGAGTCTCCCTTGGGAATATGAAAGGGTGTATGGGGAATGGGAAGGGTTGCTTGGGGTGTGGAGATATTAAAGGGGAGATATGGCTCTTGGGAAGATGAAGGGGTGGGATGCTGATGTGGCAGATGAGGTGGCAAGGAGAAGGGAGAGAGGGAGAGGGGCAAAATTTGGAGAGAGAGGGGGAAGAGAGAGAGCGGGGGCCGCCCCCTTTAGAGAGAGATAGAGATAGAGAGAGAGCTAGAGAGAGAGAGAGGAAGACACTTCAAGTGGCTAAGCTTTCTTCAATATTTCATTAGTCATCTCAAGTGGGGTTGAGGTCCTATTTATAGGAGTCCCAACTTTTATAAAAAGTCCCTGAGAAAAGAACTAATAACAGATAACCAAAAGAGCAGGGGAAAGGGAAAAGGGCGCCCCTGGGCCAGGCCCTTCTAAATGGGCCCAATAGACATACTAGCCCAATATGAAGACACAAACTTAGGTAAACAACATGATAACCTAGGGACTTGACTCAAAACAAAGGGGAAATTACATCAAAATGACTCAAGAAAGATATGAAAATTACATAGCTAGACTCAGAAAATCAAGCTGAACATAATGGCGAGCGTCAGGACCCTTGGAGAAATAGGGAGTGGTAAGCGATGTCCCCATCATACTCCCAGGGTGCAGAGAACTCGACTCTGTCGAGTAAAGATCCATCGTATGCAGAGGAAGCCACGGCGGGGTTGCCCTCAAATCTACCAAAGGTAGCTGGTCCTTTCACCAAGCGAGGTAGCGCCCATACCCTTTTGCTCCAGATGACAGTGACATGTTCATACAATATCCGCTCTACTTGCTCACGTTGGCCCCTCTGGGCTGGTGGAACTCTTTCATGGGTGGTGGCTCTCTCAAGGGGTGGAACAAGCTCAATTTCCTTACTAGGTGTCACCGTGGGACCCCTATATGGCACCAAGTCAGCCACATTGAATGTGGGACTTACTCCGTACTCCTCGAGGAGGCCCAACACATAAGCATTTATACCGATCCTCCTCAGAACCTGGAAGGGACCTGATCCATGCGACCTCAGTTTGGAGACATTCCCAGGGAAAAGTCTCTCAATTCTCACCATCACAAAGTCACCTACACGAAATTCCTGGTGGCGTCGGTGGGAATCGGCCGATTTCTTATACACCTCATTGCTTTTGTTGATGAGTTTGCGGATGGTGCCATGTAGTGTCATGAATGACGATCCCCTAGAGATGAAGGGAGGGCCCGGACAACCAAATGCAGTCCTATCAAGTGTTAGATTTGTTTTGATGGACTTAGGAGGACCAGTGCATCCATGAATTGACCTATCATGCTTAGAAGCCATGCGGACCTTGATGCACTTAGGTGGACCGGGGCAGCCACAAGTGGCCCTATCATGCATGAGATGGATGAAGAGTGGGGGAGGACTAGCTTGTCCAAATGTAAACCTGTCGTGCACTGGACCTAGTGTGTATGTGACACAAATGACGTGACTAGCCTTACAACATGATGCAAAATGTTGTGTCACATGCATTCCTATCAAGATGGTCCCATTTTTAGGTGGGGGTTGTTTTGGGGGTTTCCACTCATGGGGGTCGAAGGGGTCCAAGAAAGTGGACATCTTGGGATGGGTCAACTCCTCATTTCCTAGGTGGATGTCACCCATGGTCATGGCTCTCATAGTGTGGGCTAAGTTTTGGAATGGGTGGGTTAGGTTCGACATGGTGGGTGAGGGTAGGAGGGAGTGGGTGGTGAGTGATGAGTACTCGGAAGCCCATAAGAAGTGGCCAAAAGGTTTGAGATGGGTTTAGGGGTGGGTGATGTGGAGGTGGGCTTTAATCCAAGTGATCGTGATGTGACACAACCTAGGACTCAACAAGCAAGCACAATTAAGCATTCAAAACGGACCGATAATAGCAACCGCTCACCCGATGCTCACTAAGACCCGGGGTAACTTGGCAATGCCAAGGGGAGGTTGTGTGGGCTAGGCCCTTGCTGGTAGAGGGCCAGCAAGGCCAAGGTTTGATTCCCCAAGGGTATGGCTGCCCAAATCAAGGGTCCGACGAAGTGCCAAAGGGCACGGGTTCCACTCTCTTCCCACGATGATCACTTATAGCAAATGAGCTTAAGGATCGGGCTCTCGTCACGGCCAGCGGAGTTTATGAACTAATATTGAAAGAACAAGCATGAATTAGAGCAAAGTTTTGGAGCACTCACTCGACCGGTTTGAAGAAACCGGTCCCGCTCGGAGACGAGGGCGAGCGGGGAAGCGTGGGTTCCCCACACGCCGCGCCGGGGTAGCTTGACCTGTTTAAGCTATTACAACACTACACCCCATGCAAGGGGGGGATCGTGGGGAAGGGAAGATGATAGTTACATCCAAACACTACCTCCACACAGGGAGGGGCCTTCAGCCGGCCAAGCGGGGAGGGGAATTTGAGAAGGGAACACCGAAGATGGGAGGTTGTCGATTCTGCCCAGTTCTGTGGGTGCTGACAGGAGACTGATGAATTGACTGCTGCAACTGCTACCGAATTTTTTTGGGGACGAAACCACCTGGAAAATCTTCGTAGTAGGCCGGGGAAGTCGTCCAAATTTTATTAATTTCTTCTGTCGTCGATGCTGGTCTGGGTGGAGGCCCGAACAGGGAGGCAGATTCTCAGACTGACAGCTCCTGGTTTCCAACAGCAGGTTGCAAAGGTTGCCCCGACAGCTCCCGAACTCAGAATCGAGCATTGTTGGAGTCTTTGGAACCATGGATGAGTCTTCTTCGCAGAAAAATTGACGGTGAAGCCAAACGATGTCGGAGAAGTCCAGGAAACTCTGAACAATGACGACACGTCGGTGCAGACTGTGGGAAGCAGAACCGCGTGGATGAGGGAGAAAATTGATAACTCCTGCTATAGGATGCCGAACGGAGTTTTGCTTCTTTATTCTGAAAGTAGACAGAAGGAAGAAAAACTTTTCAGAAGGGCTCTTGTCTTGATTCATGCTGGATGTGTTGTGGCAGAGCTTCCAATCACGTTCAGGTGCTCTGTCAGGAGAGCTTCGCGCAGTCGAGGGAGAACGGCTCTCCCGGGCAGCACGGTGCTCGGACGACAACGAAACCACTTCCGTTGCGAAGAAGACAGGCAGACACTTCCGACGATAGCTCTTGGACCTCCAGGGATGCCAGGGGGAAGACGGGGTCGCTGCTGCACTCCACTGGTTCTCTGCAGGCTCTCAGCCAAGGTGGAGGAAAGGTGATGGGGTGGCTGCTCTTGGTAGAGTGGAGTGGAGGGAAGGGGATGGGGGTGGCCTACTCAATGGGGAAAGGAGTTGGGCGACTTTGGGCTATGGAGGGAAGGGGATATTCAAATTCATATGGTCTTGGGAGGTGGAGGGTTGCATGGGGGAGAGGGAAGGGTGCTTGGGAAAGGGATGAGGTGGTTGGAGGGTGGCTTAGTGATTGGGGATGCTCCCTTGGGACTAGGGGGTGGAGTAATGGGATGTGTGGGGAAGGGGAGTGGCCTTTAATGGGGGTAGGTGGGAGAGTGGTGGTTGGGAAGGGAGGAGAGAGAAAATTTTTGAAATTGGGTGTGGAGGAGAGAGAAAGGGGAGTGAAAGAGAGAGATTAAGAGAGGGATGGGTGGGATTCTCTCCCTAAGGCTTCTCACCTCACTAATGGATTCACTCCACCATAAAAATAAAGATAGAACTCACAAAATGGTAATTTTTTCATTGATTGATTCATTAAGTTGAAATGGGGGGGGAATGGGGTCCTATATATAGGAAACCCACATTTCTACAAAAGTCCCTGACAATTGACTCAATGACAAATAACCGAGGGGGTAGGGGAGAGCCCTTGGGCCAAGCCCAATGAATTGGGCCCAATAGCTAACTAGACAACCTAATGACACTCAAACTTAGGGAAATGAACACAAGACCTAGGAACATGACTCAAATAAAAGGGAAAATACATCAAATGACTCAAATAAAAATTACATAGGACTCAAAATTAAATGACTAGACCATGCCGGATGCAACCGGGGCGAGGAGACGAGCTGTGAACGTGGGCATGGGAGGTGATGTCCCCATCATACTCCCGGGGTGCGGAGAACTCGACTCCGTCGAGTAAGTGTCCTTCCCTCCTTGGAGGGTGTAGAAGTGGTACTGCCCTCAAGTCTTCCGAACGAGACCGATCCATCCACCTGCCGAGATAGCGCTCGTATACCTTGCTCCTGGTGGTAGTGACCTGTTCATCCAATATTCGTTCAATGCGCTCACGCTGGGCTCTCTTGGCTGGTGGACTCTCCTCACGGGTGGGTGCTCTCTCAACGGAGGGAATAGGCTCAATATCCTCACTAGGTACCACCGTGGGTCCCTTGTATGGCACTAGGTCGGCGACACTGAATGTGGGACTTACCCCATATTCCTCGGGGAGATCTAACTCATAGGCATTTGCACCAATGCGCCTCAGGACCTGGAAGGGACCAGCCCCACGTGGCCTCAATTTGGAGATGGCTCCCGGGGAGAGCCTCTCCGTCCTTACCATCACAAAGTCACCCTCATGGAATTCTTGGTGACGTCGATGAGAGTCGGCTCGCCTTTTATAAGTCACATTCTTCTTGCTAATGTGCTTGCGGATCTCTTTATGCAATGTTGTGAATGCAGACATTCTAGGGGTGATGGGTGGACCTGGGCAACCAAAAGTAGACCTATCGTGTAATGATGCAGTGTAGACTTTGGTTAGCCTAGGTGGGCCGGGACACCCGTAGGTGGCCCTATCATGCAAATTGGTGATAAATATTGGGGGACCCGGACATCCGTAGATGCCTTTGACATGCTTAAGACCCATGATGAATGAAGGTGGACCATGACATCCGAATATGGACCACTCATACTTTCTACTTGACATGTGGGTGATATGAATGAATGGACCCAACATAGTGTTCATGCCAAGGGGTATGGTAAGCCTAGACACATGCATGCTTTTCCCAAAGGTGACTTCCATGTGTATAGGTGTGGGACAACCTTTGAACTCCCATTGGAAAGGATCGAATGGATCTAAGAAGGTGGTCATCATGGGGTGGGGCACAACCTTATTACCTGGGGATATGTGGCCCAAGGTCATGGCTCCCAAGGTGTAACCCGGGTCTAGGATGGGGTGGATTGGATCAAACATGGTGGGTTGGGATAAGGAAAGGTGGGTGGTGGATAAGGTGGTTGGGCCCCATGGGTTCTTTGACCCCCATTGGAAGGGATCAAAGGGATCATAAAAAGGGTTATCGAGGGGGAGGGGCCATATGTCCTCAAGATCCTCAAGTGGTGTTGGGTCATCCTCCTCTAATGAGACAATTGGGCCGAAGTTCTTTGTGAGTGGGTCGACCATGAGGGAGGGCTTGACTTTCCACCCGATATAAGAAGCTCCAAATTGAGGAGAAGGTCGGGCTCATCGGGTGTGGGGAGGAATAGAAGGAGGTCGCTAGTGTAGCAACCAATGGTGCAAACCGAGGTGATAGACCCGACACAAAGGTGTAGGAGGTCAAGGCTCCTAGATTGGTGAGCCATGGGGGTCAACAAGCTGGTCAACTCATATTGCCAAGCTAAGACCTTGAGAAGGTCCTTTAAGGTTTCCACTTGGTAGGATGTTTGGATTATGGTGTGATAGGAGGAGATGTGCATTATGGGAAGGTTTTCCTTTATGGGAAGGCAATCGTGGGCCGTGATCTCTCTTATTGGGCTCTTCTTTAGCCAACTAATAAGGGACTCTTCCAAGATGAATTCGGCCTTATCTAGAGGGGGTGGTGGAGGGTGAAGATCCTCGTGCGAGGCTTCCTCTTCAATTGGGGCATGGGTGCTCTCCATGGAGGGGATAGGTTCCCGAGAGGTATTTGTCTTCATGTGGTAAAGTGGGTGGACTACTTCTTCCAAAGCTAATGGAGTGGGAAGGTTCTTTGATGGTGGGGTGATGATGGCCGGAGTATGGTGCACCCGGGGTGGTGAACAAGGGCGGGATTCCCGCGGGTGGGAGAATACAAGGTTGTTGAATTTAAAGGTTCCCGAAAGGTGTGGCGGATGCACTAGGCAATTCCGACGTGTTGGGTCGATGTCGGCATTCCTTTCATCTAACCATTTCTTACCTAGGATTATACATGGACCCGCCAATGTTCCCTTTTGACACCAAGCCCCATCCAAATACTTAGTTTTCCCGAACCATTTATGGAATTCAATAAAGACTTGGTCTCCATTGTGCACAATTTGTCCGGTCCTACAAAGAGAGGTAATGATATCGGGGGACACCCAATTTTCAGATTCTAGGTCAATGAAATCAATTTCTACGGGCTCTCCATTAGGTAAGCATGCATGGGATATGATTGGGAGAGGGGCCATGTGACCCAAGACTCAATGTTAACAATGATGGGTTTGACAATGCACGGTTCGGACAAGAATGCAAGCATGCCCTAGGACTTGACTTGTAGAGACAAGTCAATGACTTGCTCTGATACCAATTGATGTGACACAACCTAGGACTCAACAAGCAAGCACAATTAAGCATTCAAAACGGACCGATAATGGCAACCGCTCACCCGATGCTCACTAAGACCCGGGGTAACTTGGCAATGCCAAGGGGAGGTTGTGTGGGCTGGGCCCTTGCTGGTAGAGGGCCAGCAAGGCCAAGGTTTGATTCCCCAAGGGTATGGCTGCCCAAATCAAGGGTCCGACGAAGTGCCAAAGGGCACGGGTTCCACTCTCTTCCCACGATGATCACTTATAGCAAATGAGCTTAAGGATCGGGCTCTCGTCACGGCCAGCGGAGTTTATGAACTAATATTGAAAGAACAAGCATGAATTAGAGCAAAGTTTTGGAGCACTCACTCGACCGGTTTGAAGAAACCGGTCCCGCTCGGAGACGAGGGCGAGCGGGGAAGCGTGGGTTCCCCACACGCCGCGCCGGGGTAGCTTGACCTGTTTAAGCTATTACAACACTACACCCCATGCAAGGGGGGGATCGTGGGGAAGGGAAGATGATAGTTACATCCAAACACTACCTCCACACAGGGAGGGGCCTTCAGCCGGCCAAGCGGGGAGGGGAATTTGAGAAGGGAACACCGAAGATGGGAGGTTGCCGATTCTACCCAGTTCTGTGGGTGCTGACAGGAGACTGATGAATTGACTGCTGCAACTGCTACCGAATTTTTTTGGGGACGAAACCACCTGGAAAATCTTCATAGTAGGCCGGGGAAGTCGTCCAAATTTTATTAATTTCTTCTGTCGTCAATGCTGGTCTGGGTGGAGGCCCGAACAGGGAGGTAGATTCTCGGACTGACAGCTCCTGGTTTCCAACAGCAGGTTGCAGAGGTTGCCCCGATAGCTCCCGAACTCAGAATCGAGCACTGTTGGAGTCTTTGGAACCATGGACGAGTCTTCTTCGCAGAAAAATAGACGGGGAAGCCAAACGATGCCGGAGAAGTCCAGGAAACTCTGAACAATGACGACAAGTCGGTGCAGACTGTGGGAAGTAGAACCGCATGGATGAGGGAGAAAATTGATAACTCCTGCTACAGGATGCCGAACGGAGTTCCGCTTCTTGATTCTGAAAGTAGACAGAAGGAGTAAAAACTTTGCAGAAGGGATCTTGTCTTGATTCACGCTGGATTTGTCGTGGCAGAGCTTCCAATCACGTTCAGGTGCTCTGTCAGGAGAGCTTCGCGCAGTCGAGGGAGAACGGCTCTCCCGGGCAGCACGGTGCTCGGACGACAACGAAACCACTTCCGTTGCGAAGAAGACAGGCAGACGCTTCTGACGATAGCTCTTGGACCTCCAGGGACGCCAGGGGGAAGACGGGGTCGCTGCTGCACTCCACTGGTTCTCTGCAGGCTCTCAGCCAAGGTGGAGGAAGGGTGATGGGGTGGCTGCTCTTGGTAGAGTGGAGTGGAGGGAAGGGGATGGGGGTGGCCTACTCAATGGGGAAATGAGTTGGGCGACTTTGGGCTATGGAGGGAAGGGGATATTCAAATTCAAATGGTCTTGGGAGGTGGAGGGTTGCATGGGGGAGAGGGAAGGGTGCTTGGGAAAGGGATGAGGTGGTTGGAGGGTGGCTTAGTGATTGGGGATGCTCCCTTGGGACTAGGGGGTGGAGTAATGGGATGTGTGGGGAAGGGGAGTGGCCTTTAATGGGGGTAGGTGGGAGAGTGGTGGTTGGGAAGGGAGGAGAGAGAAAATTTTTAAAATTGGGTGTGGAGGAGAGAGAAAGGGGAGTGAAAGAGAGAGATTAAGAGGGGGATGGGTGGGATTCTCTCCCTAAGGCTTCTCACCTCATTAATGGATTCACTCCACCATAAAAATAAAGATAGAACTCACAAAATGGCATTTTTTTTCATTCATTGATTCATTAAGTTGAAATGGGGGGGGAATGGGGTCCTAAATATAGGAAACCCACATTTCTACAAAAGTCCCTGACAATTGACTCAATGATAAATAACCGAGGGGGTAGGGGAGAGCCCTTGGGCCAAGCCCAATGAATTGGGCCCAATAGCTAACTAGACAACCTAATGACACTCAAACTTAGGGAAATGAACACAAGACCTAGGAACATGACTCAAATAAAAATTACATAGGACTCAAAATTAAATGACTAGACCATGCCGGATGCAACCGGGGCGAGGAGACGAGCTGTGAACGTGGGCATGGGAGGTGATGTCCCCATCAGATCGTCCTAGGGTCCGTAGGACACATAGGGAAGTGGGAATCATGAACCTGGTGGGACCTATCGTAATGCTCCTTGTAAAGGGACGAGGGGTAGGGAAAGATGTAGGAGGGCAAGGAGGTGGGTTGGCAAAGAAGGGCTAGTGGGAAGGGATCATGTGGATCTGGGAGGACTTGGGTTGAGGGGATTGAGGCTTCTTCCCATCCTAGACCTGGAGCACTCCAAAGCATACACTCCCTAGTGTGGGCTAGGCACTCGTCTCCTAATGGGGTAAGTACCAAAGTGGATTCCCTAGGTTGAGTGCCCTTTTCTTGTGGTAGGGGGGTGGTGTAAAACTTATCGGGCTCGGGTAGAAACAATACGAGCTCACTCATGCAAGGACCCTTAGTGTAAATGGAGATGATGGACCTGATAGAGGGGTGTGAGAAACTAAGGTATCCCGTATCACTCACTCCTAAGGCCAGCGTGTTTGTCACCTCTATTTGCCTTAGTATGCCTTTAATCAAGTCCCTCATGGCTCCTACAAAGCAAAATGAATGATAGGTTGTGTGGAATGGTAGGGTGGGCACAATTGGGTAATGATTTTCCGTAGGGGGGTGTATGATGTAGAGGAGGATGTCTTGTTTTAGCCACTCAATGAGAGGTTCCCCTAAAATCACAATTCTCATGGAGGGAGGGGTGGGGGGACTTGGTTGGTCATCTGGCAACTCTAGGGGGAGGATGTTCCTAGTTAGGCTCGTTGTGGTCTCTTTGGATAAAGATAAGCCTTCTTGACCCAACCCTTGGCATTGGGCTTCATATTCTTCCTCCCAATCTAGGGGAGCCTCATGGATTTCAATCACATTCTCCTGTTCCCTTTGGATAGGGGTAAGTATTTCTTCAGTTAGGGTGTTGGACATCTCTCGTGAAGGGCATTGATGGATGAAGTGTCCAAAGCCTCTACACTTAGAGCATTGTTGTCTACTTCCCTGAGTGGTCTCACCCACACTTGGTCCATTGGAACCCCCTTCTTGCCGGGGCATGTTTTGACTAGGGGTGACTCTTGTCGAAGGAGGGGTGGGAGGAAGATTAATGGGCCGAAATGGGATACTCCCATGCCCGTAATGTTGGGGCCTCTCATAGTCATAATAGGGATCATAGTCAAACCTTTTCCTATCAAACTCATCCCGAGGTGACCAAGCTCTAGGGCCGTGGTTCCCTTTTGCCTCAATCTGAGGTCGGAGTTGCCCGGGAGAGAAAGGGGAAGTGGGAGTGCTCCTCGGGTTATGGTTCTCAAGGTAGGAGTGGGAAGGTCGGGGAGCATAGATCTTCCTAAGCTCAATCTTCATCTCTTTCCATGATTCTATGGGTTCTTGCCTCCAAATCCTTCTTAAGCTCACTATGCGTTCCCACTACTTCTTGGCTTGTCCCCGAAGCCGCCCTGTGGCCCTGCGGACTCTAGCGTGTCCATAGACCCTAGTCCTATCAAAGTGTTTATCTATGGTAGCTTCCCACTTTAGGTAGGCATTAGGACTAGATCCGTCAAAACTAAGGTCCCCTTCTAGGATGATGTCCATGAGGAGAGGGTCAACCGGACTCTTGTGGAAGGCCGTGTTGGGGGGACTTAACCAATGTGGAGTATACATGATGATGCACTGGGTGGCCCAATGATGACTCTAAATGTGAATGCACCCTAGGACCAACTTGTAGAGGGACAAGTTGTGAACTTGCTCTGATACCATTTGATGTGACACGACCAAGGGGTATGCAGCAAAATGGACACGGGTCCTTGGACCTATTCCGCAAGCACAAGCACAAAGCATTTAAAGTACTAGAATGGGCCGAATCGCCGTCGCACACACACAAGCCCGGGTGACTTGATGATGCCAAGGGGAGATGATGGATCAAGGCCCTTGCTGGTAGAGTGCCAGCAGGGCTAGGGTTGCTCTCCCGAAGGTACGAGGCCCACACTTAAGGGGCTGGCCGGGTGCCAATTGGGGCACTAGGTCCCTCTCTATCACTGCCCACGGTGACCGCTCATGAGTGGAACACGCGGGGTCGGGCGCTCTCTCTCTTGCTCAACAGAGCAACGTCCACAGATATTAAATGAACAAGCACTAATAATGAAGCAAAAGTCAGGGCTTATCTTGGTTGGTTTGAAGAAACCAACCCCGTTCGGAGACGAGGGCGAGCGGGGAAGTGTGGGTTCCCAGCACACTGCGCCGATGAAGCTTGAACCCTGTTTAAACTATACAATCACTACACCTCACACAGGAGGGTGGACTTGGGGTGGGGATATTTGTATTACAATTCAAACACTACCTCCACACAGGGAGGGGCGTTAAGCCAGCCAGGCGGGGAGGGGTGGTAAGCTCGAGTCGCGCCGATGGAGTGCTCCGCCGAATCTTCCCAAATCTGGAACCGCAGGACAGAGGGGCGGTGCAGTCGCCGCTGTGTACTCCCCCAAGCTCGGAAGTCGCTGAAACCAGTTCCGAATCGTCACCGACTGACCCAGGTACGCTGATGAATTTTGGTGGGTGATCCCCGCGTTGCCACTGACCGGGGTGGACCCCGGAGCAGGTACTCAGCGTTCTGGTTCGGGCCGGACCAGAGTGTTGCAGCTGCTTGTCGAAGGCGCTACGGCCCCTCCCGAAGCCCGAATGAAGCAGGACCAAGTTGAGGACGCCCGTGGGTGAGTCTTATTGAAGCAGCAACCAAGCACAGCACCATAGGATATCGGGGCGGTGAGGAGGAGTCCGTGGAGTGAGGAGGTGTCAGGTCAGGACCTGGACGGACAATCTGCGCACCCGGGGGAGAAAAATTGGAAACTGCTCTTCCTGATGCTGAACGGGATGCCGCTTGTTGGTGAAGGTGGGTGCCTTGTGGGAGAAGCTCTCGACCAAGTGGCGCCTTCATAAGTTGAGGGGTGTGGCTGTGGTAGCTTCTGCACTGAAGCTCTGGTACAGGTTCTGGTCCTGGTTGCGCAGTCGGACGAGAATGGTCACCACGAACTGTAGCGAAGTCGGAATGAGACGATTCCACCTCGTTTGCGAAGAAGACTCGCAGACCTTTCTGGAGATGTATGGTGCACTTCGAGATGACATCGGACAGCACCGGAGCAGTCTCTGCAAGTGGGGCTTCATCTGCTGGCAGCGAACCAGGGGGGGCAGAACACTCTTTGGTGAATGTGGAGGGGTCTTGGGTGGAAGGTTTAGTGGGTTTGGGAGGGGGTTGTAGTTGATGATGGAGGGGTGGAGTCTAGAGAGGTGAGGGCCGATGGAGGGAGATGGGGGTAGCAGGGTGTGAGAGGGAAGGAGGAGCTGGGGGCGGACCTAGTGGGGAGGGAGTATGGAGGTGGAGGGGTGCGCAAATGGGCTTGGGAGTGGGGAGGGTTTCCTTTGGAATTGGTGTGGTGGGTTAATGGAGAGGTAATGAAAGCCTTGGGGATGGGAAGGGGTTGCTTTGGGGATGGGAAGGGGTGCCTAGGAGAAGGGAGTCTCCCTTGGGAATATGAAAGGGTGTATGGGGAATGGGAAGGGTTGCTTGGGGTGTGGAGATATTAAAGGGGAGTTATGGCTCTTGGGAAGATGAAGGGGTGGGATGCTGATGTGGCAGATGAGGTGGAAAGGAGAAGGGAGAGAGAGAGGGGCAAAATTTGGAGAGAGAGAGGGGGAAGAGAGAGAGGGGGGGCCGCCCCCTTTAGAGAGAGAGAGAGAGATAGAGAGAGAGCTAGAGAGAGAGAGGAAGACACTTCAAGTGGCTAAGCTTTCTTCAATATTTCATTAGTCATCTCAAGTGGGGTTGAGGTCCTATTTATAGGAGTCCCAACTTTTACAAAAAGTCCCTGAGAAAAGAACTAATAACAGATAACCAAAAGAGCTGGGGAAAGGGAAAAGGGCGCCCCTGGGCCAGGCCCTTCTAAATGGGCCCAATAGACATACTAGCCCAATATGAAGACACAAACTTAGGTAAACAACATGATAACCTAGGGACTTGACTCAAAACAAAGGGGAAATTACATCAAAATGACTCAAGAAAGATATAAAAATTACATAGCTAGACTCAGAAAATCAAGCTGAACATAATGGCGAGCGTCAGGACCCTTGGAGAAATAGGGAGTGGTAAGTGATGTCCCCATCATGATTTCTCATGATTCTTATTAAAGCATTCATTCATTGAATTATTGTTATCATGAGCTTATTGAACTTATTACATTCTTGGCCATACTTTATTGTTACATGCGTGGAAAAAGCTTGATTTATACTTGAAGATGCGATCGAACACTGATTGTGTTCAAGGGCTCTATGCTAGTCCCCTCGGCTGATTATCGGAAACATACTATTATAAACCATGGCGTATGATGCTACTGGCGTCGCGTTGCGCTGGGAGTACTTTCTCTATAAATAAGTGAAAATCCACATTACGGCATGACCTGACATTCTTGTACATGACTTTCTTGCTTGATATTCTACAGAAATTCATGAAGTACTTGCTCATCAGCAAAAGATACTAGAGTGATGATTATGTGGCTTGCTAGTACATTCTCGATACATTCTTGTTCATGAAAGGCCAATATCATGTTCTTGTTACATTCTTGCTAGTTCGTACTTGCTCTCATTCTAACTTACTTGATCGTCTTGTTACTTTGGTTTAATCGTGTGATTGATCGCATTCGCATGATTTTTACCTTATTCTTTAGAGCTAAATGTTTAATTACTTTAATAGTGCCTTCATGTTGATGCGAAGATACCTACTGGGCAAGTGTGCTCATTACCTATTTCCAATCTTTTCAGGAGATGAAGGTGATTCGAATTCGGATTCGGGTTATACAAGTAGCAGGTCCGAGAGCGAATGAAAGTATTGTCAAGATGAGAGTGAAAACTTAGGAAGGTCTATATTGTTTAGATTGAGTCTATGTAATTTTCCTATTTCTTGAGTCTGATAGATTGGAATAAGTTGAATTAGTGGTTGTATTTGAATACTTGATTATTATGAAATAAAGTTGGAGTTTGAGTAAATATTGTGCAATTGCATTTATGTGTGTGATTGTCTTGCGCTCTGATCATTCTTGCTTGCAAGAGGCTTACCATGCCGGCTGTCCGCGCTCCCCGAGTTAGTCTTCCGCTATAATAAAGGCTCGGGGCGTGACAAGGCTACTTCGAAAGATTGCTACATGCTGCCAAGCATCGATCAACTAGTTGACTCAGCCTCTGGCAATGAGTTGCTCAGCTTCCTGGATGCCTACTCCGGTTACCATCAGATCAGGATGGACCTGGAGGACATTGAAAAGACCGCCTTCATCACTGACTTCGGTGTACACTGCTACACCCGAATGTTGTTCGGGTTGAAGAACGCTGGACCAATATATCAGAGACTGATCAACCAAATCTTCGAGGGACAGCTCGGTCGGAACGTCGAGGCCTACATTGCTGACATGCTCGTCAAAACACCGAAGGCCAAAGTCCATCTTGCCGACTTAGCCGAGACCTTCGACACCCTCCCGAGGTGCAACATGAAGCTCAACCTTGCTAAATGCACCTTCGGAGTCAGATCCGAGAAGTTCCTAGGCTTCCTGGTAACTCAGCGTGGGATTAAGGCCAACCCCAACAAGGTTCAGGCCATCCTGAACATGCGGCCACCCACCTGCATCAAGGATGTTCAACGCCTTACGGGGCGCATTGCTGCGCTCAATTGCTTCCTGTCCCGGGCGGCCGAACGATGCCTACCCTTCTTCAAATTGTTGAGGGGACACAAAATGGCATCTACTACGTTCGCATGGGATGAGAAATGTCAGAAGGCATTCGCCGAACTCAAAGAATTCTTGGCCTCACCCCCGGTGCTATCCAAGGCAACCTCGGGCGAAGCTCTACACCTTTTCCTCTCGGCGACCCCTTCTATAGTGAGCTCGGTCCTAGTCAAGAACGACGCGGGGGTCGAGAGACTAGTTTACTATACTAGCAAGGTGCTTAATGAGGCTGAAAGAAGGTACCCCGCAACCGAGAGACTCGTGCTAGCGTTGGTTACCTCGGCCAAGTGCATCCGACCCTATTTTCAAGGGCACTCCATCGCCGTATTGACTGGCGAACCCCTGAAGAAGATTCTCTTTCACCCTGAAGCCTCGGGACGCCTCGTCCAATGGGCCATCATGCTTGGGGCCTACTATATCTCGTATCGCCCCCGCTCGGCCATCAAGGGACAAGCCCTCGCGGACTTCATCGCCGAAAGCACCGTCCCGATTGAGGAGGTACCTCCACTTGTGCCCGAGCCCACTTGGGACCTGTTTGTCGATGGGTCCTCCAACTCGGCCGGGAGCAGCACCGGTGTCCTTCTCAAGTCCCCCGAAGGAGCAGAGTTGCGGTATGCCTTGAAATTCAACTTCCAGGCGTCCAACAACGCCTCCGAGTACGAAGCCCTTATCTCAGGGGCCAGGATGGCTCGACGACTGGGGGGTGAGCGAGTTAGGATCCACACCGACTCCCAATTGGTCGCTAGCTAGGTTAACGGTGATTACGAAGCTCGGGAAGGACAAATGATCAAGTACCTCCAGGTGGTCAAGAGGATGGCCCGACTCTTCAAGAGCTTTGAGGTAGTCCGGATAGCCCGGGAGGAAAACTCCCAAGCGGATGCCCACACTCGCCTGGCCTCCTCCCTCGACCCCAAAGGTACTTGGTCGGTCTTCCTCGAAGTGCTCGAGCGACCGAGCATCGAATCCGAGCTTATGACCGTTGACCCGACACCCCCAAGCGACTAGCGGACACCCTACATATCCTGACTTCGGGATTCTCAAGAGCCCCCCGATCCTCGGGAGGCTCGGAAACTTAAGTACCAAGCTCGGTGTTTCGTCATGCTGGACGATGCCTTTTACCAAAGATCTTTCTCTGGTCCCCTCCTCAAGTGCATCAACGCCGAAGAAGCCAGCCCAGCGATTCAGGAAGTACACGAAGGCATCTGCGGCGCGCAGCAAGGAGGAAGATCGCTCGCCAGGATCTTGCTTCGGCAGGGATACTGGTGGCCCACTCTCCAGCGCGATTGCACGACCTATGTACAGAAGTGCGATCGATGTCAGCGCTTCGACCATCTGATCTACCAGCCCACCACGGAGCTCATCACCCTTGCCGAGCCATGCCCCTTCGCTCAGTGGGGTATCGATATTCTCAGGCTATTCCCCACGGCTCAGGCTCAGAAGAAGTACGTCATTGTCGCCATCGACTACTTCACCAAATGGATCGAGGCTGAGGCCACCACTAGGATCACCGAATCAGTCATATGAGGTTTTGTTTGGAAGTTAATCATTTGTTGCTATGGTGTCCCCCGAGTGATCGTGAGCGATAATGGTCGGTAATTTGATTCTCATTACTTCAAAGACAGATGTGTCGACCTAAACATTCGCAACCACTTCACTTCGGTAGCCCACCCTCAGGCCAACAGACTGGTTGAGAATGCTATCAAAACTATCTTGAAAGGTAGCAAAACTAGGCTCGACAAGGCCAAGGGAAGCTGGCTCGAGGAATTACCGAGCGTACTATGGTCGCACCGAACTACTCCGAGAATGGCCACAGGTGAAACACCTTTCCAACTGGTGTATGGCATGGAAGCCGTTATTCCATTGGAGGTCGGCAATCCCTCTCTCCGAGTCGCCCCCTTCAAATCCGAGGTGAACGGGCAGAAGCTACTGCAAAACCTCGATTTAGCGGACGAGATCCAAGAGATTGCACATATCCGAGCAATGGAATACCAACAACGCATCACTCGATACTACAACTCCAGATTCCGAGACAGACATTTCCAACCAGGGGACTTTGTCCTGAGAAAGGTCAAAGCCACTCGACCACTGGAGGCGGCGGGGAAGCTAGCTCCTACCTGGGAAGGCCCCTACCGATTGGTCGAGACGCTCGAGAAAGGGGCGTATCGACTGTCCACCATGGAAGGAACACCTGTCCCTCAGACATGGAACGCGACTACACTTCGCAAGTTCTACTTTTGATCATCTGGCAAACATACACATGTAAGCAAAGTAGAATAAACGTCATTCTTCTCTTTTCATTAAACTCTGGTCTACATCAAGAAGGCCGCAGCTAATATAATATACAGTTCAACAAAAAAATTACATCCACTGACTATGATGCGAGCAGAACGCTCAGCCAACTCGGTAAGCACTCCCACGTCCAGCCACTGACTCTGCCTAGTGCGGAAACTGGCTTGAATAAGGGATAGCCGACTGTAGACACGCTATTCCTGACGTCCCCTGAGAAAATCTCATATCACTTTGTGACGCCCCGCAGCGGCTCTCGCATTTTGAATCGCTTGAATGCTTCCTTTAATTGAGTCTTCTTCTGCCTTTTCGGCATCCGAAAATCGTCTCGTTGCAGAAATCACACGACATTCGGACGATATCACCCCCAATCGGACGCATCGAAAGTTTCCGGAACTAGGAGAATGTCTGGCAGGCGGCTGCCGACGCCTTTTCGGGGAACCCGGGGGGTCTTCATGGAGGCGTCCAGGCCCCTGGACGCCTCCATAATTTTCAAATTTAGAAAACACAAAAAAACATATAAAAAATAGTAAAATCATGGAGGCGTCCACTTGTCTGGACGCCTCCATCAATGCAAAAAAATATTAATAATGGTGAAAAAAACAAAAAATAATTTTATGGAGGCGTCCACGCCCCTGGACGCCTCCATCAACTTGCCCACGGGCGCGTCGTCCGCCGGCCGGTTTGTCATTTGAGAAAAAATCCAAATTGTGAAGACGTCCTGCCAACTAGATGCGCCCATTCATGAATCACGGGCACCGATCAAAACCACGCGTTGTGCCAAACCGCGTGCGGCTTTCGGTGGGAGTTCGGTGGGCTTTTATGGAGGTGTCCAGTTGCTTGGACGCCGCCATGAAAATATTCGTAATATAAAAATAAAAATAGAATTAAATATTATTTTGGCCCTGATGAAGGCGTCCAGGGTCCTGGACGCCTCCATCCTCCGGAGCCCTGTAAATAGAGACCCCCCCTCAGTCCGAGAGGAGCTTTTTTGAGAGGTCCGATAGGCTGCCGGAGCCCAGAGGCTGTCGGAGTCATTTCTAACCCGTGGGGTCTTTTGTAGGGGGAGGTTCTGCCGGCTTCTCGGGTGCCCACGCTCGCGAGAGGAAGGTCGTCTTTGTCCACCGCGCTTCCACGTCGTCCCTACGCTGCCGAAGCTCCACCGGATCCAGCCATCGGCGCATTCAATAAGCCAACTCTCTCCCCTTTTCTTCTTAGTTCTTTTACATTCATCATCTTCTATTCTCCATCTCCCTTCATAAGGGAATCTTCGTCGATATACATTTGCATAATTCCATTCATCATAGCATTTTCCTCCTACTCGTGTCCGAGAGGGGTTTAAAAACAACACCAACCAGGTGTGTGTCTTGTCATGATTTCATTACTTTTTATTGCAAGAGATTGATACTACACTGCCGTTTTCTAATTCCGTTTATCTACTGTCTGTTATTTTGTAAGGGTAACTGAAGAAAGCCCTCTCCGTCGGTCGGCCGAAGGGGGAGGAAGAAGCAACCCGCCACTTCTTGCTAGTGAGGTAGACGCGATCACTCTTTCATTTTGGGGTCATCGACCCCTGGCGATCACATCATAATCTCGAGGCCGCGGCGAGTCATATCCCGCAATGGCCGTTTAAATTTCTATCTTCATACTTTATGTTGCTCTTATACCTGCTATACTCTCGAGGCCGCGGTGAGTCACTTCCCACAATGGCCGTTTGAATTCTGTCATCTATATATCTTGCTGTTATGACGCTAAAGGGTGATCTAGAGGGGGGTGAATAGATCACACACCCATTAACGAATTACTGCAGTAGAATCAAATGCGGAATTAAAACTTCTACAGAACAGATAGTGGGCACAATGCGAAAACCACCCAGAACAGATGAAGAACCACCCTAAGCATACATCTACTGCGCGAAGATAGAAATATAGAAGCTAGGCAAACCACAAAACAATCACACAGTAGACAAAGGCTTTTAGGTGGTTCGGTCCTGCAGACCTACATCCACCCCACACTCAACCCGAGTGTGGCTTACTGCTGACTCACAGCTTGAACCGCTGGGCCTCACAGCTTACCTACAATCCGCTGAGCCTCACAGCTTGCTGTCCGAGGTACCCACCTCGCCTGCTGAGCAACACAGCTTGCTGTCTAGTGGAATCCACCACTGCAAACCGCTGGGGATTACAGCTTACCCGTCCAGAGGCAGCACCTCTGCAAACCACTGGGCAATACAGCTTGGCCGTCCAGTGGAATCCTCCACTGCAAATGCTGACTAACAGCTTGAATAAAGATATAAAAGGAAAACACAAAGGGGAACAAAACAGCACCGAAAAGCTGTAAAGAAATGAAGCACAAATGTGGCTCTCTACAAGAGCTGACTGGCCTGGATTTGATCCACAGTCCAGTTGAGACAATCTTCAGCTGATCTCTTCTTCTCAACTCTCAATCTCTCTTTCTCTTTCGTTTTCTTCTTCTTCTCTGCTCTCTGTCTCTCTTTCCTTTCTTCACTCTTTTCTTCTTCTCTTCTGCTGGATCGAAGTCTCTACACTTCTGCCTTTTCTTTCACTCTCTGCTCTTCTCTTCTTTTCTCCTCTCTATCTGGATCGTGGCTCTCTGTATGGACTTCACCTCTCACTAATTCGATCAACCTCCTTCAGACAATGGAGACTACCCTTTATAGCAGCTCGAGCAGGGGCAGCACTGGGCGCGTTTGGCCTCCACATTTCCCGCCCAAGTATTCGGACCACGTGGCAGCATCCAGCAGGCTGTCAGTCCATGTGTCATCATCTGGTCAGGCCTTCCAGCCTCGGATCACGTGCCCTCCTTAAGCTTCACGAGCAGAGCACCTGTTAGACAGAGTATCGGATTATCAACTTGGTGTCAACACTTTGTAAAATGAAATGCATTATATAGACTTGTGAAAGCGCATGCATTGTACAGACTTAGTGAAAGGGAATGCATGTAATACAATTCTTTTAAATACCCAAAGACTAGTGCGTTCTCGCACGGGAGCATATGAAGTCTCAAGGGAGCATCTATGGCCTCTGGACAGCATCACCAGCGTCAGGGGAGCATGTGGAGCACATGCTGTCTCTGGGGAGCAATTGCTGTTCCAGGGGAGCATCCTCAAAGTTAGGGAAGCATTAGCAGTCACTGGAGGGCATACTCGGTCCCAGGAGAGCATCCGGGGGGACAGGCGAGCATGCACGTCTGATGTACAGACTCTACCAATGTATAGACTTGGTGGATAGTGATGCATAGCCAAACGGATGTACAGACTTCACTGTGAATGCATGAATAGTGAATGAGTGTATAGACTTGATCAAGAGAGACGCTGGCCAATCGGAGCATTAACAGTCACTGGAGAGCATACTCGGTCCCGGGAGAGCATCCGGAGGGACAGGCGAGCATGCGCATTTGATGTACAGACTTGTGAAAGACTTGAATGCACGACCGATGGATGCAATGTACAGACTTTGCAAGATGTGAAGGAGTTGAGTGTATAGTCTTCACGATGTGAAGACCTGTCCACAAATGATTGTACAGACATGAGGTGAAGACCGATGTATAGACTTCAAGATGTGTGGACTTTGCCAAAGACCTGGACGATGTACAGACTTGAAACAAGGCGAAGTCTGTACAAACTTGAAGATTCATAGTGTGTAGACTTTGGCAAGGCAACGTCGGTAAAGCTCCCAATGTACAGACTTCAGTTGAAGCCAACCGAAGAGTGTATAGACTTGTGAGATGCATAGACCACAGCGATGTGTGGATTTCACCAAGACACTGCATGAACAGTCCGATGTATGGACTTGGCCAATGTTCAGACTTGATGGTGTGCTGTGCAAACATGCTAAGATGCAATGTATAGACTTATGCGAGCATGCTGCAGACTTGAGACACACTCACACATTCAAATCAACATGCCATCATCATAAAAAAATATAATATCATAATGCACTCACTGTGTTGCAATCATCAAAACAAAACAGCATTGCTATCATCAAATCAACATAGCACATGCTTGTGCCTAAGGGGCACAACATTCTCCCCCTTTTTGATGATGGCAACACACTGTGACAGTGAGTCACACACAAAATTTTCTCTCCCTTTGACATAATCAAAAAGAGAAAAAATAGTATAAACAAGAGTGCAAAGTGCATTATGCATGCAAATTCCTCTAGAGCAGTAAACTCCCCCTGAAGATATGGCTACCCCTGAACTGGTTCTCCCCCTTAATAATTGCTCCCCCTTTGAGAAGGAATATGAACAGATAGGTAAAGGTAGAGAAGGTAGGAGGGTCAATAGACAACAGCTAAATCATTGATTCAGAAAATAAGCCTTATTATAAACAGTAGTTAAAGTATAAGAATCAGTAACATACAATTTTGACAAAAATTCAGGTTTAACAGTGATAAATCTAGAGTAAAATGCCTGACCCTTGAAAAAGAGTTTATAGACTCCATTTATAGAAATGAATCTAGGGCACATGGTATTAATAGATAAGTCAGAAATAATACCCTTTTGTGATTAAACAAGGAAATTCAAGAAAGACAACTTGAATATGTATTTAGAAAAATAATTTTCACTCATTGACTTTTGATTTCAAAGGGTTACAGTAGTTTGTATTTCACTTTTGAATTTTCAGAAACTGAACTGAGTGAATAGACCTGTGGCATTCATGCTGTTGACATTAGGTGTACACCTTGATCAGAGGCAGGTACTCCCAGTTACTAGGCATAAACTACAAGATCTACTTCAGGTCAAGGCCTACAAGGAACAATCTTCACCTTTGACATTAGGTGTACACCTTGATCAGAGGCCAGTACCCCCAGTTACTTGGTGAGGACTCCCCCTATAGATTTGACCCTATGAACAGAGATAGTCTAAAGCACTTCATGACATGTGAATTTTCCTGCTTCTTTGGAGGAGTTCACAGTTTCTCAGTGCAATGAACCATTGCTCTGTCACAATGTTCAGTTCTTTACATTTGTGATCTTATTTACTGCTGCCCTTAATTCTTTTAGAGTGATTGTTTGAAAAATATTACACACTCTTGTTCACCTGTTCTAGACATTTCCAGTTCAACACATTTAGGCATTAAAAAAAACTTTTTCTATTTTAGCCATGAGACAAAGATTAAGAGCTATAAAAGTTTTCTTTTATCTCAAATTCTGAAGTGCGGACACTTAACTCTCCAATTTATAAAGGTTAAACCTTTAATTCCTTTCAATTTGTAAGAGTGATTCTTATAAGTGAACACTTGCAATAATCACAACTCAATATACTAAACCAGAAACAGTTGCTGTTGTTAAGTGAAACTGATGGGGAAAAGATAGCAATTGGCAATATGGTCCAATGGCATCTGATGTCAAAAGATATGAATCAATTGAATGGGGACAATGAGGAGTAAATAGGATTCAAGAATTGAACTAAACTCACAGCTCCCCCTGACACCATGATGCAAGGATTATGCTATGCAACACACTGTTCTACATGCAGACTATGCACCAAGGATACATGAGGCAAGTATGCAATCAATTCAGGTTTATGCATCCAAGTCATGAACATTTTTATCCTTTTTCAGATTTTTCAAAATATGATGCAGTGCACTGTTTTATATGAAGACTGGACCCATGGTACTAGGCGGAGAACCTAGTCTCAAAGACCATCTCACACATGGTAGGAACCTCCGGGCAGATTTCCCTGTCTTTTGGTAACTTACCATTTGACATACCAGGGTTATGCATGATAATGCAACATAAAGCAGTCCTACATGCATTGAACAACTTCATTGACAGTCATGCAAATGATGTATGCAGACATAAGACACATGCATTGACTGTGTGTACTAAAAACAGTGCAATTTATGCATTTAACAACAAGCATGCAATGCATTGACACAAGACACATGCATCGACTCTATGCACTAGATGAATCATTCAAGCTCAGTACAAGGTATGCATCGACTGCAAACATGATTGTGCAGTGCATTCAGCATCTTATGAACATATGCAATAAATGGCAAGAGAGAAGAGCATCATATATGCAGAATTAAAACTCAGTAGCTGAGTCTGGAATGCAAACTAATCAGCTAGACAAGAATAGAATATCAGACATCAAACAATCAAATCAACATGACTTTCTCAATTCAGTTCTGAAGGTAAATCACTTACCTGCTTTACCAGATTGATTTATTTTTACCCTTGGTGTTTCACCAGATATTTTGACAAGGCCTCCAATTTCTTTCAGCTCTTAGGATTTTGGCCCTGTCTCTTATCATATGCATGAAGTAGCTTTTTCTGTTTCATCAGTTTGTTCCCGACTACCAGACATACCTGCAAACACACTTAGGGAGCAGGTTTTTGAACCCAAGATATTTTGGGCTCCAAGACAGAACCAGATACTTGAGAGTGAAAACAAGACAACAGCTGTTTAGGGATCCACATTTGTGTAAAGATGGAAGGTTTGGTGGATTCTACAGCTTGAGAGTTCTTTTTGTTATTTTTCTTTTTCTCAGCACCAACAGGTTTAGTTTTGTTTTCCTGGTGCTTTGATGGTTGTTGTGTAGTCCTGGCATTCATTTTATTAAAAACATTTTTGTTTTTCTGCCAGTGCCTTGGCCAATGAGTGTACTGGAAGTTGTGTTCCAAATTGGTCCTAGGCTGACCATAGAACCCCTGGTGACTAGGATTCCATGTCCTAAACTGACTATCCCATCTCCTAGCTGGCTGAGGTCTATATGGCTGATACCAAGTGGGGAAATTCTGATACCCGAACCTCATGTGTACAGGGTTCCACTCAAACCTATTAAGTGGTTGAGGATGAAAGTTATGATAGACTTGGGCTCTAGGGAAATAGGGATGAGCAAATGGGTTCCTAGCTGCACTTGGTCTCCCTGCCACCTTTGATCCTCTAGGTTTCTGAACTGACTTATATTGGGTCTTTTTCTGAGCAGTTGATGGTGATGGAGACTTAGCAGCCTTGGGCTGGGATTTTGATGTGCTAGCTGGCTAACCCCTAGCCTTGGACTTATCCTTGGAAGAAGAGCATGCAGCTCTAGGCTCTACAACTTTCTGCTTTCCCTTGTCCTTAGCACTGGACACTTTTGATTTAGCATTATTGAAGGCAAATTTTTCAATGACCATTTTTATGAGTGGTCCTCTATTCTTTTCTCCCACACATGAAATGGTTTTCAATTCAAAGCTCTTTTTAGCTGAGGGATTAAAACCAAGACCCTCCTTTCTGAAATTAACTTTTGACCCTAGCAAGGCATTTAGATTTTCAGTTCCTTGGGTCATGCTTTCAATGATTTTCATTTTGTCAGAATTTTCATTTTCCAGATTTTCAATAGTTTTTTTTAATTCAGCATTCACTGACAAAACAGCTTCATATTTTTCATTTGAAGTCTTTATTTCATTTTCAGACTTCTGAATTTTCAATTTCAACTCATCAACAACATTTTTCAGCAAATTATTTTCTTTCCTACAATCAATCACAACATGCTTTAATTCATCAAAATCAGAACATGCATTTTTCAATTTGTCATTCTCTGATTGTAAGCATGCAACTTTATCAGAAAGAGTTTTATCATTAACCAGAGAATTCATTTTCTTCTTTAAGAGTCTGTTTTCCTTCTTAATATCATTAGCTTTATCTAACAGGTCTCCATAAGCATCTGCCCAATCAGAAATAGTGTAATGTTCGAAAAGGGATGATACCTGATCAGACTCTTCTTCTTCTTCTCCATTCCTGGCCAACAAGCAGATGTCCTTTTCTGATTTTCCACTATCTGAGGAAGTGCTCAGTGTGCCTTCTTCCTCATCACTCCATGTACTGACCATGGCCTTCCCCTTTGGCACTTTCTTCCATGATCTTCCTTTCATTTTCTGTAACTCTGGACAATCAGCCTTTAGATGACCTATTTTCCTGCAATGATAACAAGCATTAACATCAGATTTTTCAGCAGGGTTAAATTTATACCTGTTTTGCTTCCTGCTGTGGTATTTTCTGTAGAGATTCTTCCCTTCTCTTTTAAGAAATCTACTCAACCTTTTTGTGATCATAGCTATTTCATCCTTTTCAAGATCTGATCCAGATGAACTCCGATCACTGGATGATCCAATGCTGCTGGACTGTTTTGAGCAGCTATGCTTGGCCTTCAGAGCAATAGGCTTCCTGTATTCGTGCTCTTCAGTTTGAAGTAAATTCATCTCGTACGCCATTAAGGAGACTATCAGCTCATTGGGTTTCATCCTTTGTAGATCTTTTGACTCTTCAACCATAGTTGCTTTGGTATGCCATATAGGAGTCAACGATCGAAGGATCTTCCTCACAACTTCATGATCAGTATAACTCTTTCCCAGATTTCTTAGACCATTTGTTATGATGGTCAGACGAGCATACATTTCGGTCACTGTCTCACCAGGCTTCATCAGAAATGCTTCATACCTTGACACTAGCATGTTTGCCCTCGTCTCTCTCACTTCAGATGTTCCATCATAGATGACTTCGAGGGTATCCCACATCTCCTTCGCTGTCTTGCAGGATGACACTCTGTCAAATTTAGTGGGATGAAGTGCACACTGAATGGCGTTGATGGTGCTCCAATTCAGAGTAGATTTCCTGACTTCTTCTCTGGTCCACAATTCCTCATTCTCGTGTAGCTCATAGGGACCTTTGCTTATATTCTTCCAGATCTCGTAATCTTTGGCTCTGAGGAAGACCTGCATCCGGTTCTTCTAATATGGGTAGTTGGAACCATCGAAGAATGGTGGCTTCGTAGTGGACTGACCCTCTGTTGTTAGCCCTCTAGCATCCATGGCCGATCCTCTTTAGGATGTTAGTCCTGCACAAAGAGTTAGGCTCTGATACCAATTGTTAGGACGCTAAAGGGTGATCTAGAGGGGGGTGAATAGATCACACACCCGTTAACGAATTACTACAGTAGAATCAAATGCGGAATTAAAACTTCTACTGAACAGATAGTGGGCACAATGCGAAAACCACCCAGAACAGATGAAGAACCATCCTAAGCATACATCTACTGCGCGAAGATAGAAATATAAAAGCTAGGCAAACCACAAAACAATCACACAATAGACAAAGGCTTTTAGGTGGTTCGGTCCTCCAGACCTACATCCACCCCACACTCAACCTGAGTGTGGCTTACTGCTGACTCACAGCTTGAACCGCTGGGCCTCACAGCTTGCCTACAATCCGCTGAGCCTCACAGCTTGCTGTCCGAGGTACCCACCTCGCCTGCTGAGCAACACAGCTTGCTGTCTAGTGGAATCCACCACTACAAACCGCTGGGGATTACAGCTTACCTGTCCAGAGGCAGCACCTCTGCAAACCGCTGGGCAATACAGCTTGGCCGTCCAGTGGAATCCTCCACTGCAAATGCTGACTAACAGCTTGAATAAAAATATAAAAGGAAAACACAAAGGGGAACAAAACAGCACCGGAAAGCTGTAAAGAAATGAAGCACAAATGTGGCTCTCTACAAGAGCTGACTGGCCTGGATTTGATCCATGGTCCAGTTAAGACAATCTTTAGCTGATCTCTTCTTCTCAACTCTCGATCTCTCTTTCTCTTTCTTTTTCTTCTTCTTCTCTGCTCTCTGTCTCTCTTTCCTTTCTTCACTCTTTTCTTCTTCTCTTCTGCTGGATCAAAGTCTCTACACTTCTGCCTTTTCTTTCACTCTCTGCTCTTCTCTTCTTTTCTCCTCTCTGTCTGGATCGTGGCTCTCTGTATGGACTTCACCTCTCGCCAATTCGATCAACCTCCTTCAGACAACGGAGACTACCCTTTATAGCAGCTCGAGCAGGGGCAGCACTGGGCGCGTGTGGCCTCCACATTTCCCACCCAAGTATTCAGACCACGTGGCAGCATCCAACAGGCTATCAGTCCATGTGTCATCATCTGGTCAGGCCTTCCAACCTCGGTTCACGTGCCCTCCTTAAGCTTCACGAGCAGAGCACCTGTCAGACAGAGTATCGGATTATCAACTTGGTGTCGACACTTTGTAAAATGAAATGTATTGTATAGACTTGTGAAAGCGCATGCATTGTACAGACTTAGTGAAAGGGAATGCATGTAATACAATTCTTTTAAATACCCAGAGACTAGTGCGTTCTCGCACGGGAGCATATGAAGTCTCAGGGGAGCATCTATGGCCTCTGGACAGCATCACCAGCGTCAGGGGAGCATGTGGAGCACATGCTGTCTCTGGGGAGCAATCGCTGCTCCAGGGGAGCATCCTCAAAGTTAAAGAAGCATTAGCAGTCACTGGAGGGCATACTCGGTCCCAGGAGAGCATCCGGGGGGACAGGCGAGCATGCACGTCTGATGTACAGACTCTTCCAATGTATAGACTTGGTGGATAGTGATGCATAGCCAAACGGATGTACAGACTTCACTGTGAATGCATGAACAGTGAATGAGTGCATAGACTTGATCAAGAGAGACGCTGGCCAATCGGAGCATTAACAGTCACTGGAGAGCATACTCGGTCCCGGGAGAGCATCCGGAGGGATAGGCGAGCATGCGCGTCTGATGTACAGACTTGTGAAAGACTTGAATGCACGACTGATGGATGCAATGTACAGACTTTGCAAGATGTGAAAGAGTTGAGTGTATAGACTTCACGATGTGAAGACTTGTCCACAAATGATTGTACAGACTTGAGGTGAATACCGATGTATAGACTTCAAGATGTGTAGACTTTGCCAAAGACCTGGATGATGTACAGACTTGAAACAAGGCGAAGTCTGTACAGACTTGAAGATTCACAGTGTGTAGACTTTGGCAAGGCAACGTCGGTAAAGCTCCCAATGTACAGACTTCAGTTGAAGCCAACCGAAGAGTGTATAGACTTGTGAGATGCATAGACCACAGCGATGTGTGGACTTCACCAAGACACTGCATGAACAGTCCGATGTATGGACTTGGCCAATGTTCAGACTTGATGGTGTGCTGTGCAAACATGCTAAGATGCAATGTATAGACTTATGCGAGCATGCTGCAGACTTGAGACACACTCACACATTCAAATCAACATGCCATCATCATAAAAAATATAATATCATAATGCACTCACTGTGTTGCAATCATCAAAACAAAAAAGTATTGCTATCATCAAATCAACATAGCACATGCTTGTGCCTAAGGGGCACAACACTTGCTATATCTCTTATATCTTGCCATATCTCTCTTCTGCTATACTCTCGAGGCCGCGGCGATTCACTTCCCACAATGGCCGTTTGAATTCTGTTATCTATATATCTTGCTATATCTCTTATATCTTGCCATATCTCTCTTCTGCCATACTCTCGAGGCCGCGGCGAGTCACTTCCCGCAATGGCCGTTTAAATTCTGCTCCTTTTTATATCTTGTTATATTCCTATCCTGCTGTACTCTCGAGGCCGCGGCGAGTTACTTCCCGCAATGGCCGTTTCAATTTTCGTTATTTAATTTCTGCACCCGCTCGCCCCACCGAAGCAATCTCCCGTGGTGGCCCTTTCTCTCTCCTCTTATCTTTAACATATTGCGTTTGTCCCGCTCGCCCAGTCGGAGCAATCTCCCGTGGTGGCCCCTTCTCTCTTCTCTTTTTTTTGTGTTGCAGCAAAAGCCAGATAAAAGAAAAGGAGCCCGCGTGCTCCGCATTTTCGTCGTTTCTCAAACCACGTGACGTCCCTCACAGATAGGCGATCACGGTGGGACCTCAGTTGCTTTCTTTTCAGTTACCCTTGCAGTTTCTTGTAATTTACTTTATTGTCTCTTGCGTGTTGTGATATCTTGATTGTTTCATTATTCTGTTGTGTTCCATATATCTGTCAGCATTTCATTGCATACATCCATCCCTCTTTTCTATTCTTTTTCATTTTTTCTAAGGATCACCCTCTCTCGGTGAAGGAAGGACTCTCCGTTCGGGAATTCCTCTCGGCGGACTAGAATCTCCTCCACTGGGACCTCCGTAAGTCCCCGACATCGAAGAATCTCCTCTTCGTTCACTGGACTGGTTGTACCATTAAAGTTCCCTAGAGTTAGTCGACCCAGTCGTGGTGAGACGAGAGCCCCTAGCTGACACAGTGGTGAAACAAAAATGAATTAGGGTCCCTATTTTGTGTGAACTTCGGATATGGTTAAAAAAAAACACAAAAAAATCATCAAAATCAAAACACAAAAAAAGGGCGTAAAGGCATCCACTTGTTTGATAATCTCTGCTATTTGCTTGCTAGTGTATGTTTTTGTGTTCCGGGAAAATTGTGAGCATGACTCACGAGTCCTTTGAGGAAAACAACCCTGGTCATGGTGAGTCAGTCGAGCGGCGAGTCCATGCTATGGACGCGGGTCCTTCTTATGAGCCCTCGCATGAGGTGCATGTTATTGCAGGGGACACGTCCCCACCACAGGACATCTCCTCCTTGCTAGGCATCCTTGCCAACACGGAGCTTTCCTCTGAACAGCTCCAGGCCCTGCAGGCCATTCTGAAGGGGAAATCTGTTTCCCCCACTCCCCAGGAATCAACTCCACCCATCGCACCTCTCCAAGAGTCGGTGCAGGCCATTCCATCTCCTTCACTGGCGCAAGCCATCCAGTCTCCCTCGCTTCAAGGGCAAGTGAGCCAACAACCGCCATCGTTCCAGTTCCCTTCGCAATCTCAAACCCCCATTGTTCCCCACATACTGCTTCAGCCGGGGCCAACTATCCGCGGCCCGGTAGCTCCCTCTCATTCGGGGTTTCCCCCTCAAGTCTTCGGGAGACATTTTCCTCCCCAGTGGCAAGTGCCACCTTCACCTCTCGAGGAGCTCGCCCAATTGCTCCTCAACCGGTTCAATAGAATGGATGAACAATTTCAAAATTTGAAGAAAATGGTGGACGTGAAATCCACCCCAGAGGTTGCTTTGCCAATCCTTCCGGTCATCCATCTTCCTCCCTCCGAAATGCCCACGTACCGCAGATACAATGGGACTTGCAACCCCTTCATTCACCTCAAGGATTTCATGTATGAGTCCTCCAATTGGAAAAACGACCAGAGATCCCTGGCATACCTCTTTCGGAGGTCATTGGACGGTCCTGCGCTAGAGTGGTTCTATTCTTTGGAGCCCCACGAGGCCGAGAATTTTGAAACAGTCCAGAGAAGGTTCTTGCAAAAATATCGGGATAGGGTCGGCCCCTCTCTCTCCATTACCGACCTAGTGGCCGAGAAGATGAAGTCTGACGAGGATTTTGTCCGCTATGCCGACAGATGGAGGTCCCTGGCAGAAAGAATAAGAGATACCCTCTCAGAGTCTGAACAAGTGAGGATGATTGTATCCAATGCCACCCCACAGTTCAGGCATGTCTTGGCTATGAATAAGCTTACCACAATGGAGGAACTCTATGAAAGAGCCCAGTATATCCAGACCCAGTTAAAAGACTCCCCCATTATGAACATGTTTGAGCCGCCGAAGCCCAAGGTGGTCAGAAAGACAGGCACTGGTGTCCCAGGCGGAGCAACAGAAGGGGTCGTAATAAATGAGCAAGTGAGTGCGATCAACAACGCCAACTATGCAGCCAACCCAAGGCTTCCACAAATGCCCCGACTTCCCCTCCAACCAGGTCCTTTCCCCTCTCGTCCTCCACCCCAAAACGATCCACCTCAGAACAACATGCCTCAACTACTTCAACCCCAGCAACAACCTCAACCCCAGCAATAACAACCACCACTTCAGTACAACCAAGTTCCAACCCCTGGGAATTATGGCCCCCCACAGAAACAAAGGAGGCAGATTGGTCCCAAGAGAGCCTACTACCCACCATTGCCAGAAACTCTGGCAGATATTTTCAACGCCCTCATGGCCTCAAACATACTCATCCTACCCAGGGAAAGGCCCATGTGGCCCCCGAATGTTGATACCTCCAGATACTGCGTCTATCACAGGCAGCCAGGACACACAGTGGACAACTGCTTTCAGTTTAAAGATTACATCCACGATACGAATGATGAAGGCAGGATTGACTGGGATGAAATGAGGCGATACGTCGCCACTCTCAAGGCTAGGAGACCTCCTCCTAGGACACAGTTCCAGCAACAACAGCATCAGTTACAACAGCAGCCACAGCAACAACCACAACAACAACAGCAACCTCAACAGGCCCAACCACAACAGCCCAACATGGGCATAATCCAGAATCCATTACCGGAGCACCAACAGCCCAATCACCAGGTCAACCCCATCTCCTCCTTCCCGGAAGTCGGGAGAGAGCAAGTGTGGCACCCAGAAAGTACCTCTATTCTTTCTACCATCAACCCTATCATCATGCAACCCCCTCGCCTTGCCCGGGTAGCACCTCTCTCTCATCAACCCGCATCAGTACCGCCTTCACCATTTCCACTACAATCACACCCTCTCATTCGCACCCCAATGACCTATCAGCCAACACCCTTCACTACGCCCTCACACCCTCTAATCTTCTCTCACTCCCCCACTTTACCATCCACCTCTACTGCATTTGCCCCTATGCCTTCTAAGCCCCTTATCATCCGTCAACCGTACGTAACCCCGTATGTCTCCACCATATCACCACCAATACCTTCAAAACCACTCATCACCCACCATCCATCTCAAAACCATTACCCACCTCAAGCCTTATCCACTTCCACTTTGCCTCCACCTCTACCTTCCAAACCCCTTATCCTTCATTGCCCATATGATATCCCCTCTACCTCCACCATGCCTCCACCGAACAAACCTCTCATCAGAATCCCTGCTCCCATTGCTACTCCAGCTTCGTCAACCATTCCTCCACCACTACCCCTCAAACCTCTGTTAAAACCCACTATTACCCCTATAGAGATACAAAAGCAATAGGCGATGGTGCTCCGGAGTGGAAGGATTTTCCACAGAGTTTTCCCCCAGAACAGTCAGAATCCCGAGCAGTCTCAGCCAGAGAGGGACAATGGAGAACAACCGGAAAGATCTATCCTTGGAACACATTATGATCTGTTGAAACACTTGGACAAGACGCCTGCTTGGATCTCCATCCTGGAGCTACTTCAGAGATCCACATCCCATCAGGCAGCCTTAATGGAGTATCTTCAAAAGGTTATGGTGAATGAGGATCTCCCTGTAGAAAAGATTTCTGCCGTCCTGACCCCAACGGACACACAACCGGCCATCATGTTCCACAACTACGAGCTCGCTCCCAAGGAAGCTCGGAAATATGCATTGTGCATTTCAATAAAAATTAATGGGGTATTCATAAACCCGTGCCTTGTAGACACGGGTGCGTCCATAAATGTGATCTCCATGAGCACCCTTCATTTGTGTGGGGTCGACGAGGAACAAATAAGACCTTCCTCGATCACAGTCACGGCTTATGACAATAGCAAAAGGCCGCCGCAAGGGATGATTATTCTGAGGGTAGAGCTAGGCCCTATGTCAGTCCCCACGGAATTCCATGTCCTCGACATGGACCCCACATTCAAGGCCACACTGGGTCGCCCCTACATTTAAGCCATGGATGCTGTGCCTTCCACCAACCATCAGTGCTTGAAGTTTCCTTACAATAGAAGAATTATTAAAGTAGTCAGCACACTTGTCCTTCACACGGTGGATGCTATCAACACCTCTCTGTCCTCTGTTTGGCCATCTCATCGGCCCATATTGTCATTGCTGGACGCGTGTGATTCATCTCACATTCCGCTAGAACCAAAGAAGCCGATCAAGGCAACAACGCCATATCTCCCTTTTCACTCCAAAGGTTGGGAGATTATGAGAAACATCGGCTATCAACAGGGCAAAGGTCTGGGCACACAGCTACAAGGTAGGCTGAAACCACCAAAGGAGATTAGGCCGAACCGCAGGTTTGGCCTAGGCTTCAAAGGACCATTCAAGGTGGATTGGAAGCCCCTCACACGGACCCTATCAAACCATTTCAACAAAGGGCCCGTTGTTCAGATTGGAGATTACCCGCAAGAAGCACATGGGGGATCACATGTTGTGTATTTAGCCAAAAAATGTCCGAGGGTCACCAAAAGAGGCAAGATCAAAGACTCGGAATGCGACTGGGACAAATGGTTTGATATACGGGACGTTTCCGTTGCACTTGAAAGGATGTTCTCGTCTCCACAGCTTGAAGGACCGCCATTGATCTCCAGAATGCCAGAGAATATCATTACTGTTGCCAAGGTTCCAAACTATCCTTGTCCTCGTCAGAAGGACCCTGTCACCAGCGGATCTTCATCCGCCATCACCATCACCACCGACGACTCATTAGCCGTCATCTTCTCCATTCACTCGTCACAGCCTTTGTTGCTGTCATCTTCCTAGGCCAGACGGTTGTCTGATAACCTTCCCAGATCCCCCTCTCTACTTACATACCTGCGCGGGTTTCTCAACCCGGGCCAGGTCTTCAATCATGATCTGCTCTACGAGCCTCCTAATCCTCTAGCCATAACCACTTTTCTCTCTCCTCCGATCTCTTTTCACTGTTTTGTCATCAAAAATGAAAACGAAAAAAAACGTCAATTTTTAAACTCCTCAACTACACATCTTCGTTGAGAAAACCTCCTACATCTCCCACGGGTGCGTCCCGCCCTGCGGACCACCCGTCCAAGGTCTGATGAGCGACCTTTTCTACCCCTCCTCTGAGGGGTCTTTCCCTGTACATTCTTCACCATCCTCTTCATCTTTTTCTTCTTCTGTAAATAATGTCAGTCAATCTAGGAATAATAAGTCAAAGGTAGTACCTAGGAAGAAATCCAAGGGTAGGCAGATCCCTCGTCGATTCCTTCTGGATTTAGCCGCCAGGTGTCAGGCCCTTCTCGCCATCCCTCAGTTGCTAGAAAATCCCATCCAGCTACCGGAAATAGAATGTGAGGGCAACTGTGCAATTGATAAGGGGTATGGAGTCTACGAGATCACGGATGAAGAATACCCTACTGAAGATGAGGGTGAAGAATATGAGGATGCGGCTGGCGCATATGCTAGTGGAATAAGGAGATTCGACGAGCCATCAATCGCCGTAGACGAGTCCACCAAAGAAGTCAACTTGGGAACTGAGGAAGACCCTAGGATCATCCTCATAAGTGATAATCTACCACCCTCTAAAGAAGAGGCATTAATTCAAGTTCTCAAGGAATATAAGGACACATTTGCATGGAGCTACGAGGATATGCTGGGGCTGGATTCAATACTGGTCGAACACCGTTTAACCTTAAAACTAGGGTCCGTCTCGGTAAAACAAAGGTTAAGGCGTTTCCACCCTCAAATGGTTTTGAAAATGAAAGAAGAAGTCGACAAGCTCCATAAAGCCAGGTTTATTAGAGTCGTCCTTTATCCTCAATGGGTGGCAAACATTATCTCGGTCATGAAGAAATATGGGAAAGTCAGGATTTACATTGACTTCCGGGACCTTAACCGCGCGTGTCCAAAGGATGATTTTTCCTTACCTCATATTGATGTGTTAATCGATAACACAGCAGGATATGAAACCCTCTCATTTATGGATGGATTTTCAGGATATAATCAAATCCGTTTGGCAGAAGAGGATCAGGAGAAGACGTCATTCACTACACCATAGGGAACATATTGTTATGTGGTCATACCGTTTGGGTTAAAGAATGCTGGAGCTACTTACCAAAGAGCTATGATGGCCATATTTCATGACATGATGCATATATATCTGGAGGTGTACGTGGATGATTTATTGGTGAAATCAAGAACCAGGGCGGAACATCCGGAAGTTTTGGCTAAGGTGTTGCAAAGATCAAGGGAGTTCCAATTGAAAATGAATTCGAAGAAGTGTGTGTTTGGTGTATCATCGGGCAAATTGTTGGGCTTCATTGTGAGCAAAAGGGGGATTGAGATAGATCCCAACAAAGCTAAGGCCATCAGGGACATGCCACCTCCCAAATTTGAGGGAAGTCTGAGGTTTAATTGGGAGGTTGCAGTTTATTCGTCGGTTTGTGTCTCAGCACTCACAAAGGTATAGACCTTTCTATGAGTTGACCAAGCCAGTAGTAGAATTCCATTGGGATTCTAAATGCCAAAAAGCTTTTGAAGGGTTAAAGGAATATCTGGCTAGTCCACCCGTTCTCATTCCACCCAAACTAGAAAAACCTCTGATCCTCTACATCTCAGTCTTAGACGACTCCGTGGGAGCTGTCCTCGCACAAGCTGATGAAGAAGGCAAGGAACGGGCAACCTATTACTTGTCCAAACTTCTCAATCCCTGTGAGCAGAAGTACACAGTCATAGAGAAAACCTGTGCTGCCCTCGTTTGGGTAGTGCAGAAATTGAAGTACTACTTCTTGGCTCATGAGGTCCACTTGATTGCTCGCATGAACCCTATCAAGTTCCTTATGGAGAATTCCGTCCTTACGGATAGGCTAGCACACTGGCAAAGTTTTCTTTCTCAATTCGACATCACCTACATCCAGCAAAAGGTAATTAAAGGCTATGCCATAGCCGAGCATCTCGCTCACCATCCTCTTCCCAAGTTTGATCCTGTCCAATCAGAGTTTCCAGATGAGGAACTAATGTCCATCACCCAATCTGATGAGCCAATGTGGACGTTATATTTTGATGGAGCTCTGAATTCCCAAGGGAAGGCTATCGGCATTGTCCTTCTAACGCCTGAAGGCGTTACTATCCTATAGGCATTTCAGCTCGCGTTCCTAGTCACCAACAACATCACTGAATATGAGGCTCTTCTAGCTGGCCTAGAACTAGCCCGTTCTTTCTATATCACTGAGTTGCGAGTCATGGGTGACAGTCAACTTGTTCTCCGCCAGGTGCTTACCAAATATGGCACCCTCGATCCCAAGCTCAAACCCTATCAGGAGCTGGTCTCCGCCTATGCCAAATTGTTCACCAAGCTGATCTTTGTCCATGTTCCTCGCGAACAGAACATTCTGGCCGATGCCCTCGCCTCCTTAGCATCATCCTTCAAATTCCCTTTAGGTGCATGGTTTAGATCCATCATTCTCTACAAGCGTCTTGTCCTTGTCGTCCAGGACCCTTACCTCTTAAAGATCAAGGAACGAGTCCTACAGAAGATCTAGAAGGGAGAAATTCTTGAGAAGAGGGAAATTATGCTGTCAGAAGTCGAAGAAGAGCTGGCTGACGAGGAGAAACCATGGTTCTATGAAATTGTCAAATACTGTAAAGATCAGTCTTATCCTGAAGGAGCCACCATAGAAGATAAGAAAGCCATAAGAAGGGTGGCTCATAAATACACATTGGTTGGAGGTCTACTCTATAAGAGGAGCCTTACCGGCATTCTGTTAAGGTGTCTTGACGACAATGAGGTTTGGAAATGCGTAGAGGAAGCACACTCGGGTGTGTGCGGTGGCCACGTGAATAGCCAGATGCTCGCTAAGAAGATCATTCGGCAAAGCTTTTATTGGCCCACTATGGAAGAGGATTGTGCCATCTATCTCCGTAGGTGTGTCAAGTGTCAGCTTCACGCCGATAAAATACATTCACCCTCTTCCTCACTGCACCCAATATCCTCCCCATGGCCTTTCTCCATGTGGGTATTCGACATCATCGGTCCCCTAGGTGATCCCAATTCCCTCACCAAGCAGAAATCTTTCATCCTTACTGCGACGGAATACTTCACCAAATGGGCCGAAGCTGAAGCTTACGCGGAAATTAAGGCGTCAACAGTCTGTAAATTCACCATAAAGAATATCCTCGCCCGGTTTGGCGTCCCAAGCACAATCGTCACCGACAATGGGCCACAGTTCATTTCTCAGGACCTTCAGGACCTCTGCAAAAGGTACGTAATTGCATTGCATCATTCATCACCTTATTACCCACAAGGTAATGGCCAAGCGGAAGCCACCAATAAAACATTGATCAAAATCATCAAGAAAACCTGCGAGTCCAGTAAGTTTTCAGACTGGCCAGAAAAGCTTATCGAAGCTCTATGGGCCTATCGCACTTCAATCCGTACCCCCACCGGGCAGACTCCGTTTGCCCTTACTTATGGCACGGAAGCGGTAGTCCCGTACGAGACTCTGATCCCTTCTCTCAGAGTACAATTGGATAAGGAATTTTCCCTCGACGAACGTCACAATTCACTCCTTGCCCAGTTGGAACTCTTAGACGAGAAGCGGCTGGCCGCTGCCGAGCATGCGCGTGTGTATCAAAATAGACTCGCTCGCTTTTACCAATAGAAAGTCGTTGAGAGAAAATTCAAAGTTGGTGAGATGGTCGTAAAGAGAATTTTTGTCAAACCTGGAGGGCTGCGTTCTAAGCTTCAACCCAATTGGGAAGGACCTTACATAATTCAAGCCGTGTACCCTGACAATGCCTACAAGCTAGTCAACGCCGAAGGGACTGAGTTATCCCACCCTTGGAATGGGCTTTATCATAAAAAGCACTAACCTTAGCATAGTGTCAAAACAAAAAAATAAAAAAAAAATAATAAACCAAAAAATATTGAAAATCACTTAAAATATATAAAATCTTAAAATGCCGATGCCTGGTGGTCACCATGTAGTTAAGTCGCTGCATCCAACCTCCATGTTAGGATAGGGCCCATTAAGGCTTGGTAGGCACCGGGTCTTGGTCTGTCAGAACCGTGGAGATCCCTGTCCGGCCACATCGGCCTATGCACGCTCAAAGGAAGCCAACATGTACTCACTTACATATTTTATCCAAAAAAAGTTGGTACCATCACCTAGGGTGGGGCCTCACCCAGAAGATCTCCAGAAGCTGTAATTTTTATTCTTTTCTCTTCGACCAAATGAGACAGTCGGCGCCCTTAAAATGCTGAGCATGAGAAACCAAAACTCAAACCCCTTAAGGCAAGAGTAGGATCCATTTCCTCGAGCATCGATCAGAGCAAGAGAAGAGGGCAGTGTCCCCGCAGGCATACAAATGGGAGCCCACAATGTCAAATGACTATATCTCCCTCGTGGTGAGGACACCAGAGCTAGTCGTCGATATCAGACACGCAGCACGACTCGAGCGATGCCGACCTCCTTGTGGCTGGGTGATAGCATGGAGTCCCCACCTGGGTATTGAGTTTTTTTATATGTATTATGAGTGTTGGTGAGGACACCAGAGCTAGTCGTCGATATCAGACACGCAGCACGACTCGAGCGACGCCGACCTCCTTGTGGCTGGGTGATAGCATGGAGTCCCCACCTGGGTATTGAGTTTTTTTTATATGTATTATGAGTGTCTTGGTGTGTATTTGAGTATTTATGAGTGTAATCGGTCAAGTTTGTAATATGGGCTACAATTCATGTAAGGGGTCCAATTTCTACATTGGGCCTCAAGACCATTAAGAGCCCTATTGGACCTTCTAGAAGATTTGGACAATTGGGCCAAGGAGACAAAGGTAGAGGATTCTCCCACTTTGTCCCCCATGCTTGTCCCCCACCTACCCTTAATGGGGGGTGTCCCCCCCTTGTTCCCCATGCTTGTCCCCCACCTTCCCTTGACCAATATTAGTGGATGTCCTTTGGTGTTAGAGGATGTCCTTTGGTCTAGATCTAGGGTGTGGCTATTTATAGTCTCTTGTATCAATTGTGGAAGGAACTAATGAAGAAATATTTTGGCATAATGCTTGGTGCACACCCCTCTCCCTCTTGAGTGTTCTTGGTGTTCTTCCTCCTCCCACCCCCCAACTCTCTCTAGACCCATCCCAAATCTTCAATCTCTCTCAAATTTCTTCTACTTCTCTTCTTCCTCTATCTATTGTGAACGTTCACCGTTGCCACCGCCGCCGTTCGTGCCGCCGGTGAGCCACCACAAGCCGGTCTTCATCAGGCTGCCCCAAATTCGGAGTTACAGGACAGCAGCTCGGTGAAAGGGCTGGTACGGGAGATCCGACCGTTGGATCGTCGCAAAACTTTGAGGGTAGGTTCCATCCATCAGCGTCCATTCCCAGTTAAATGTTTAGGTCGCTCAGAGCCCGTTTTCCCCTGTTCCCAGTCACCTGTTTATCTTCCCCAAAGTCTGCCTGTGTGCAGATCTACGAGATAGATCTTGGCATCCGAATTTTCTCGCCCCTCAAATGTTGTCCAAATTTCACAAAAGAGATATGTGCGTCTTTGTAACCCTCCCCTCTAGCCACCATAAAAATTGCATGTCCTTCAACTAGATCCTCATTCAAAGCCCTTGATCAGGGAGGTTAGGTTCTGTCCAGCATGTTATGTATTTTGGGACAGTGTGCTCAGTCCACTTGCAGTCATTTTAATTTTAAATCCAGCCGTTGGATGAGTTTGGTCTTCCAGTATGTCGTAGGATTTTGAGTCCTCTTTCCAACGGTATCTTTTGTTCCCCGATCCGACATCGGAGTTGAGCGTACCAGCCGATCTCGTCGGAGTGCGCAGATCTGGACAGAAACACAGCTGCGGGACAGCATTGGGAGATAATTCCCAAGAAATCACCCGCCTCCACTCCGGTGACCGCCGCTCCCGGGGATCGACCCGGGACACTCCAGGAGCGTCCCCATCAGTCGTTGCATCCAGGAGCCACCCCCGACGCCACCGTACCAGCAGCGGGTCTCACGTACCATCCGACGGGCCCGAGTGAAGGGAGCTGAACCGGCCGACTGCGTCCACCCGAGCGCCATCGACTGCTGCCCGCCAACCCGAGATTGGTGCTCCCGGACCCCACGTGTCACCTGTTACCTTCCTGCGTGGAGTGGGCTTTAGCATCATTTCTGTAATTATTAATTATTGTTGTACCGGGAGTTTCGGATCTCGGTCGGGAAGTCTCCCCCACGCCCCGAGCATGGAGGTACACTCGTCACCCCTCTTTAGTTGCTTGCTTTCCTAGTATAGGCTCTTGATGCCGTCGCTCGTGAGCATGTTAGGCCCCTAGATCGTTCAAATTAGTCACCGCTGTGAGTTGTGAGTGCGAGACCCGTCCCGTGGCTCGATCCGAGCACGAGAGTGAGCTGACCACCCGAGACTCATTACCGGTTTCTCAACCGTGCCGATCGACTCGTTTCCCTCGCCAGGAACGACCGTGAGTGAATGCTTCTTGTTTGGGCACAGTCACCTCTTCAGGAGCCACATTAGGTGCCGAGTTGTTTGTGTTGTTGCTGGTCGCGTCGTCCAATAAGTCATACCATCTAGTAGACGTCCAAGGATCGCACCAACAACATCAAGTCTCATTGTCGTCCCGCATCAAATTGGTATCAGAGCAGGTTGAGTCTAGGGTAGTCTTGTTTATAAAAAAATAAAAAAAAGAGTCTTAAGTCGGTCTAAGGTTACATTGCATACCTTTATTCGGTATATGAAAAGGTGTTGCCCGACCGTTAGGTTATGCCTATCGGGAAGGTGATTCACTCCCGTGAGAGGATCTTCGGATTCCCGGACTCCGCCAGATACCGGATATCGGTTTAAGTGAAAGGTCCTCAACTTGCATCGGTCCATCCATATAGGTCTAGTGAGTGACCCTTAGTTCTCTTTAGGCCTCATTGCATGCCCACCCGTGGAGGTGCCCAGTACCATCGCCCTGACACTATGGGTGAACACCGAGGTGCCAACCTGGGAGGCCGTTCCCTGGAGGACATGATAGCTCTACTCATGGAGTGCATGGATAGGTCCGAGCAAACTCTTAGGGAGCATACCGAGCATATGGAGAGCCGATTCAAAGCCATGGAGGACCGCGCCGAGGCTTCTGACCGATCTGTCCAAGGACTGGTTGGAAGGTTAGAGAGTGTGGAGAGAACCCCTCACCGAGACCTACCCGGCATTCTCCCGGCCCCTCAGGCACATGTTGCCCAGCCCGTGGCTGCTGCCCAGCCCGCGCCTGCTGCCTAGCTCGCACAACCTCGGGCTGAGGAGCAACGGCAACGTGCCCCCATTTTGAGGACTACGAGTCCGACAACGATTACGGGGGAAATGGCCGACGCCGACATGGTCACCGACCACATAGGGATGATGAGGACGAACGGATCCTCAAGACCGTCCGTGTGGACCCTCCCACGTTTGATGGGTCCAAGCCTTTGGAACCCAAGATCTATCTTGATTGGGAGGCCAGCATGGATCGGTACTTTGAGTGGTTCAAGATGACGGACCACCGGAGGGTCAGATATGCCAAGATGAAGTTGTTGGGGCAAGCACAAACTTACTGGAGCAATGTAGAGAGCTTGCTCTTTCAGCGTCATGAGCCTCAGATAGGTTCTTGGGATGAGATGAAGGACAAGCTTAGGCGTAAGTACCTTCCTGCCACATACCGTCAGCGACTTATTGATAGGTGGCAGAGCCTCTCCCAAGGGGACCGATCCGTGTCAGACTACATCGCGGAGTTTGACGAGTACTTTTTGCGCTGTGGAGTTACGGAGGAGAGCACCATGCCTGTATCGAGCTTCCGTCGTGGTTTGCGGTCCCACTACCAATATGAATTATTTCGCCGCAATGTTAGCACCTTGGAAGACACATACCAGGTTGCTCTAGAGTTGGGGCAGTTCGAGGCGGAGTTTGCTCCCGTCCAGCGCCCGGGGTTCACTTATCAGCGTGGGACCGACCCTCGTACCACGCCTACCTCCTATAGCCGGTTTCCGGTGGCCCGTCCCCCTGAACCCCCTCGGCAGGACCCCACTGCTCGTAGGCTCCGCACTTTCCCTCCGAGGGACCCTCCCCCTTGCCCGCAGGCACCCATCCCTGCCACTCGGCCTTATCAGCCCGCCGTACCAGCTCGGCCTCTTCTTCCTACACCCCCAGTCCATCGAGAGGACAAGGGTAAGGGGCCAATGATTGGTGGAACATCTCAGGGCAATGGGCCACGAGACCGTTGCTACACTTGTGGTGGAGTTGGCCACTTTGCCAGCAAGTGTCCCACCCTGGGAGCACTTGTTATTGCCGATACACCGGCCCGTGACCCCATGCCCGAGTTAGTGCCAGTCAGCTACGAGTCGGACCAAGAATTGGCCGAGGAATTCTTTGACGAGTTATTGGAGGGCGAGCAGGTTGACGTCCCTGGTACCTCGTATCAGGATGACGTACATTTGGGTGTAGTCAGGTGCATCCTTACCCAGCCTCAGGTGAGCGACGACTGGCGTCGCACCACCATATTCCACACATTTTGTAGACTGGAAGGGAAAGCCTGTAAGGTGATTATAGATAGCGGGAGTTGCATCAACGCTATCTCCACAGGCACCGTCAAGCGTCTTGGTTTGACGCCCGTGGATCACCCTGCACCTTATAGAGTTTCTTGGGTGGATTCCACTTCCATCCCGGTTAGACTGCGGTGCCTGGTGCCGCTGCAGTTCTAGGCATACCATGATGCGATCTGGTGTGATGTACTACCTATGGAGGTGGGTAGTATCATCCTTGGTAGGCCTTGGCTCTTTGACCGAGATGCCACCCTTCATGGCAGGTCGAACACTTGCACCTTCGACCATGATGGCCATAGGATTACCCTCCACCCAGTCCAGCCGAAGGACCCATCTATCTGCGGACCAGCAGGCCCCAGCACTATGACCACTTCTGGTCAGGGGAAGGCCGGTCCACCCACTTTGTCCTTGGCACAGGCATCCACCTCTTCGACTGCTCCTAGTAGAGTGGACCCTCCACCTAGGAGGTTGATGATGATCAGTCCGAGAGAGATGGAGCAGGAGGTAACCAAGGGTAACCCTATTCTAGCCGTCGTCGTCAGGGGCGTTGAGAATGTTGCCCCTAGGTCCGAGGATGAGCATCCCCCGGAGATAGCTACAATATTGCGGGAATTCTCTGATGTATTTCCCGAAGACCTCCCGAGAGGCCTTCCACCCATGAGGGATATCCAGCATGAGATTGACCTCGTCCCGGGTTCGTCCTTGCCCAACCTTCCCCACTATAGGATGAGTCCCACGGACCATGCCGAGCTACAGCGGTAGGTCGAGGAATTGATGAGTCGGGGATCTCTTCGGGACAGAAAGAGCCCTTGCGCTGTTCCCGCATTATTGGCCCCAAAGAAGGATGGCACATGGAGGATGTGCATTGATAGCCGTGCAATCAACAAGATCACGGTGAAGTATCGTTTTCCCATTCCCCGATTGGATGACTTGCTTGATATGATGGCGGGAGCCACTATCTTCTCAAAGATAGACCTTCGTAGTGGCTATCACCAGGTGCGGATTAGGCCTGGAGATGAATGGAAGACGGCATTCAAGACCAAGGATGGTCTTTATGAGTGGTTGGTTATGCCCTTTGGGCTTTCCAACGTCCCTAGCACCTTCATGCGGTTGATGACCCAAGTTTTACGCCCTATGATCGGGGTCTTCTTGGTCATCTACTTTGATGACATTCTTATCTACAGCCGCACTAGGGAGGACCACTTCGACCATCTTAGGCAGGTCTGTGTCATGCTAAGGCTAGAGAGTTTATTTGCCAACCCGAAGAAATGTGCTTTCATGTCCGATCAGATCACTTTTCTCGGGTTCATTGTGTCGAGAGATGGAGTCTCCGCTGATCCGGAGAAGATTAGGGCCATCAGGGAGTGGCCCGAGCCCCGTACGCTCCACGATGTCCGAAGTTTCCATGGCTTAGCGACGTTCTACCGTCACTTCATTCGTGGCTTCAGCTCTATCACTGCCCCGATCACTGATTGCATAAAGAAAGGGACATTCGTATGGACTAAGACTGCAGCCACGGCCTTTCAAGACATTAAGGAGCGTATGACCCAGGCACCTGTCCTTGTTTTACCTGATTTTTCTAAGGTGTTTGAGGTCACGTGTGATGCTTCTGGTGTGGGTATTGGTGGCGTTCTGAGTCAGGAGTCCCACCCCATTGCATTCTTTAGCGAGAAGCTTAATGATGCCAAACTGCGATATTCCACATACGACAAAGAATTTTACGCAGTTGTCCAGGCATTGAGGTATTGGAGGCACTATTTGTTGCACCAAGAGTTTGTCCTCTTCTCTGACCATGAGGCCTTACGATTCCTCCATACCCAAAAGAAGCTGAATGCTCGCCATAGTCGTTGGGTGGAGTATCTCCAAGAATACACCTTTGTGCTCAAGCACAAAGCAGGGGCGGAGAACAAGGTCGCCGATGCACTGAGTCGTCGGGTGATGATGTTGACCACCATGAGTGTTGAGGTGGTAGGGCTAGAGAGGCTAAAGGACGCCTATGTTGACTGTCCGGACTTTGGTACGATCTATGCCATCCTTCAGACCGGTCCCTCGCGCGATTATAGCGAGTTTGTACTACAGGAGGGTCACCTATTCCGTGGTGACAAGTTGTGCATCCCACGGACTTCTGTTCGTGACTTTCTTACGTGGGAGATGCATGCAGGAGGTCTTGCTGGCCACTTTGGCCGGAACAAGACCATAGAGGCGGTTGAGCATCGATTCTATTGGCCTAGCCTAAAGAGGGATGTTGTTCGTATTGTGGCCCAGTGCCGCACTTGTGCTATGGCCAAACAAAGGAAGCAGAGTACCGGCCTCTATACTCCCCTCCCCGTCCCGGATAGTCCATGGCAGGACATTAGCATGGACTTTGTATTAGGATTGCCCCGCACCCTCTGAAAGCATGACTCAATTTTTGTGGTTGTCGATCGGTTCTCTAAGATGGCATTGTTTATCCCATGCTCCAAAACCTCGGATGCCTCTAGAGTTGCCCATCTATTTTTTTCACATTGTGTCTCCAGGTTCGGACTCCCACGCACTATAGTGTCCGATAGGGATGTGCGCTTCACTAGCTATTTCTGGAAGACCCTATGGCACATGATGGGCACCCAATTGAAATTCTCCACTGCATATCACCCCCAGACCGATGGTCAGACTGAGGTTGTCAATAGAAGTTTGGGGGATCTTCTTAGGTGTCTTGTCTAAGATCGAGTCAGGGATTGGGATTTGATCTTACCCTTGGCCGAGTTCGCCTATAACGATTCGGTAAATAGGTCTACAGGTATGAGCCCCTTTGAGATTGTCACTGGCCGTAGACCTAGGAGACCCATAGACTTAGTCCCATCTCCCATCCAGTCCCGTGTGTCTGAGTCAGCCGAGTCTTTTGTTAGCCATATTAGACAGTTGCATGAGCATATTCGTCGTCACATTGAGTCCAGCAACGCATGATACAAAGAATTGGCTGACGCCCATAGGCACCACCGTGAGTTTCAGGAGGGCGATTCTGTCATGATCAGGGTCAGACCTGAACGGTTTCCCTCAGGAGCCGTGAAGAAGTTGCATGCTCGCGGTGCCGGTCCTTTCCGAGTAGTGAAACGAGTTGGTCCTAATGCATATGTTGTCGACCTGCCAGAGGAGTACGGGATCAGCTCCACTTTCAATGTCTCGGACCTAGTCGCCTACAGGGACCCCGCGGTGATACCCAGTGAGTCTTTTGAGCCGTTTTCACCCCTTGTGAGTGACACCACCCTAGAGCATCCACCACTAGGCTTGTTACCTCAGCAGCGCGAGCAGATAGAGCATATACTAGACGAGTAGGTGACTACTACCCGGGGTGGAGTGTACCAATGCTATTTGGTGCGATGGAAGGGACGACCTGAGTCCGATGACACCTGGATCACCCGGGCAGAGTTACAGATGGTAGATCCAGATCTGCTGGATCGATACCAGAGCGACCAGGACCCCTACTCGTCAGGGTCGACCTTCTCCCACCCGGGGAGAATTGGTGAGGACACCAGAGCTAGTCGTCGATATCAGACACGCAACACGACTCGAGCGACGCCAACCTCTTTGTGGCTAGGTGATAGCATGGAGTCCCCACCTGGGTATTGAGTTTTTTTTATATGTATTATGAGTGTTGGTGAGGACACCAGAGCTAGTCGTCGATATCAGACACGCAGCACGACTCGAGCGACGCCGACCTCCTTGTGGCTGGGTGATAGCATGGAGTCCCCACCTGGGTATTGAGTTTTTTTTATATGTATTATGAGTGTCTTGGTGTGTATTTGAGTATTTATGAGTGTAATGGGTCAAGTTTGTAATATGGGCTACAATTCATGTAAGGGGTCCAATTTCTACATTGGGCCTCAAGACCATTAAGAGCCCAATTGGACCTTCTAGAAGATTTGGACAATTGGGCCAAGGAGACAAAGGTAGAGGATTCTCCCACTTTGTCCCCCATGCTTGTCCCCCACCTACCCTTAATGGGGGGTGTCCCCCCCTTGTTCCCTATGCTTGTCCCCCACCTACCCTTGACCAATATTAGTGGATGTCCTTCGGTGTTAGTGGATGTCCTTTGGTCTAGATCTAGGGTGTGGCTATTTATAGTCTCTTGTATCAATTGTGGAAGGAACTAATGAAGAAATATTTTGGCATAATGCTTGGTGCACACCCCTCTCCCTCTTGAGTGTTCTTGGTGTTCTTCCTCCTCCCACCCCCAACTCTCTCTAGACCCATCCCAAATCTTCAATCTCTCTCAAATTTCTTCTACTTCTCTTCTTCCTCTATCTATTGTGAACGTTCACCGTTGCCACCGCCGCCGTTCGTGCCGCCGGTGAGCCACCACAAGCCGGTCTTCATCCGGCTGCCCCAAATTCGGAGTTACAGGACAGCAGCTCGGTGAAAGGGCTGGTACGGGAGATCCGACCGTTGGATCGTCTCGAAACTTTGAGGGTAGGTTTCATCCATCAGAGTCCATTCCCAGTTAAAGTTTCAGGTCGATCAGAGCCCGTTTTCCTCTATTCCCAGCCACCTGTTCATTTTCCCCAAAGTCTGCCTGTGTGCAGATCTATGAGATAGATTTTGGCATCCGAATTTTCTCACCCCTCAAATGTTGTCCAAATTTCACAAAAGAGATATGTGCGTCTTCCTAACCCTCCCCTCTACCCACCATAAAAATTTCATGTCCTAATTCTTCCATTAGATCCTCATTCAAAGCCCTTGATCAGGGAGGTTAGGTTCTGTCCAGCATGTTATGTATTTTGGGACAGTGTGCTCAGTCCACTTGCAGTCGTTTTAATTTTAAATCCAGCCGTTGGATGAGTTTGGTCTTCCAATATGTCGTAGGATTTTGAGTCCTCTTTCCAACGGTATCTTTTGTGCCCCGATCCAACGTCGGAGTTGAGCGTACCAGCCGATCTCGTCGGAGCGCGCAGATCTGGACAGAAACACAGCCGCGGGACAGCATTGGGAGATAATTCCCAAGAAATCACCCGCCTCCACTCCGGTGACCGCCGCTCCCGGGGATTGACCCGGGACACTCCAGGAGCGTCCCCATCAGTCGTTTCCGCCAGGAGCCACCCCCGACGCCACCGTACCAGCAGCGTGTCCCACGTACCATCCGACGGGCCCGAGTGAAGGGTGCTGAACCGGCCGACTATGTCCACGCGAGCGCCATGGACTGCTGCCCGCCAACCCGAGATTGGTGCTCCCGGACCCCACGTGTCGCCTGTTACCTCCCTGCGTGGAGTGGGCTTTAGCATCATTTCTGTAATTATTAATTATTGTTGTACCGGGAGTTTCAGATCTCGGCCGGGAAGTCTTCCCCACGCCCCGAGCGTGGAGGTACACTCGTCACCCCTCTTTAGTTGCTTGCTTTCCTAGTATAGGCTCTTGATGCCGTCGCTCGTGAACATGTTAGGCCCCTAGATCGTTCAAATTAGTCACCGCTGTGAGTTGTGAGTGCGAGACCCGTCCCGTGACTCGATCCGAGCACGAGAGTGAGCTGACCACCCGAGACTCATTACCGGTTTCTCAACCGTGCCGATCGACTCGTTTCCCTCGCCAGGAACGACCGTGAGTGAATGCTTCTTGTTTGGGCACAGTCGCCTCTTCAGGAGCCACATTAGGTGCCGAGTTGTTTGTGTTGTTGCTGGTTGCGTCGTCCAACAAGTCACACCATCTAGTAGACGTCCAAGGATCGCACCAACAACATCAAGTCTCATTGTCATCCCGCATCACCTCGCAAAAAGAAACACAAAATCAAAATCAAGAGAAAAGCCTGGTCGTGACCGTGCCTGATGCGATAAATGGAACCCCTCAAAGTAAAAGTCTGAATCCACAAAAGGGGCCATGGAATGTAAATGCTCGAGATTTGGTCCGAAGTTGTTCGAAAGAGGAGAGTTAATGGGCCCTTATTGGCTCGCCGGGTTAACGGTTTTGCCGGTCCTCTCAGGAGGTTTACCCCATGCACTCTTCCTTCCTCCTCTAAAGATGAAAGCTAGATGGAGTTTCTAAAGGGCGAAACCCGCCAAGGTTTACGACCTTATTTTAATATACACATATGGTTGCCTACTTTGAAAAGCAAAAGCTATCGCTGCGAAGGAGTCTCTATGTTTCTGGCCGGTCAAGACCCCTGTTTACCACCTTGATGTCTTCTTATTTAACCTTGGGCTTAGGCTAATGCAAGCGCGTCACCTATGGGTGCGACGGCGTCTGATTCCGGGTCAGCGTCGCGCGGTTGGTCGTTAGGGTTCCAGGGTGTTCCATCATATACCACCTAGGGTTGTGAGGAAATAGACCCGGGTCTGGCAAGTCATTTACCTCGAAAACCTTTTGGGTGAATCCCTGTGGTCGGAAGCGACTGGGAGCCTAAGCATGGCATGACGGTATTGTCATCAGGGTAAGTCTTAGCCGGCGAGATTATCATTCGAGGGGTCCAGAGGCCCAAATCAACCTAGATGTGCACTTAGAATACCTGGGAGGTTAGTAAGAAACCCTTGTTCTCATGTAGGTTAGGTGCCATTTGGATGCTTGCCAGGCGTTAGCAACAAAAAAAAATGAAATGATAAAAACAAAAAGAAAAGAAAAGAGAAAATGTACATATTTGCAAACAAAAAAATTGAATATAACAAAACAACAAAAAATGTCAAATATAAAAAGAAAAACAAATCAATTTTGCATGATTACATTTGTATGCAGCATTTCACTTTTTAATCTCGCTTGCATTCGTGTGCTTGTCTGTCGCATTCATCATCACCACATCTTTCCCTTGCCTTCGTTAATAAAGGCTTGGCCCGTTGACCCGTTATCAAGGACAGATCAAAACAAACCTCGCATATTGGGCAAGGGGCCAAGTTAGAGTAGATATTTTAACTTGTTTGTTTAAGTGATGTATGTAGGAATTCGAGAAAGCAAGAAAGAGGTAAGAATCCAAGAATCAAACATTTTATTCCTTTCCAAAATAAATAAAAAAATTACATCAAGTTCCACCCTCTCTCTCTGCATTACTTGTCCCGCTACTCTCCGGGCAAAACGCTCTCAAGGGTGCTACCCAACTACGAAAAGCGGTACTCCTACCGCTCTGTACTCCTCTTCCTACACCCCGACGTTGATCCGTGGGGGCAGCAAGAAAGCTACTAACACGAAAGCCACGCTCTCGTGCTCTTCGGTAGCGCTCCTCACCATCTCTCAGCCACTGTTCAGCCAGACCAAGGCTGGTTCGGAGTTCGAACAGCTGGGCCTCCATGGCCCTTCGTTCCTCCCTTTTAACCAATCTATCGGCTCTTTCTCTCTCTGTGTCTCTTTCTCTCTCTGCCCGTTCTCTCTCACGGTCTTCCCTCTCCAACTGGAGAGTGATCCTCAGCTCCATGGCATCCCTAGAAGAGTCGTCATCTGGACGACGTCGCAGTTCCCCCTCCAGCTCTACTATTCTAGTCTCCCTCTGTGCAGCTTGGGCAAGTGATTCTTGCGTCTCCTTTTCCTGCCAGTTATACCATCTCAGATATGCGGCAAGACATGAAAAAGGAAAACTCAACACTGAGACTCTTACCTGTATAGAGAGCATTCCTTCTGCCTCTACGGCACGTTGTGTAGCACGAGCAAGTTGCTCGTGAAGCAAATCAAGTTCTGAGGTAGGGATCCACAAGCTAGAGACACCACCCGCTCCCATCGCTGAGGAGGCTGCGTCAATCGGGACGCACTATGACCACACATGTGATAGTTAGGGGTCGAACACCATGAATTCAGGGTCTTGATTAGGAGCGTGCACTGTACACCTACCGAGGCACTCATGGCTTCGCGGGCATCACCCAACAGTTGCTCCGTCTCTATCAGGCGAGTTCGTAAGCTCGCTATCATAGTGTCACGGACATCCTGCACCCATGCCATAGAAGTCGGCATTCGCATAAAAATCAAAAAAAAAAGAAAAAAAGAGAAAAGGGAGACCTACCTCCACAAGTCCCCGGGGTTGGAGCCACTCTGCGTACATTGTCTTATACAGACGCAGATAATCTTCACTATCTTGCGCATGTGATTCCACGATTGTGCCACCTTGTTGCCAATCTCATACTGTTCGGGGAACCGCACACGCCAATCAATGCAAGTTGCCGGTCCCAGTGTCTTTCTTCCGACGCGAGGTGGCGCAGTTGTATCCACCCATTTCTGGGCCAGTCCTAAAGTCCTCATAACTAATCGTAGCCGAAGCGGCTTGATTTCATTCAGGCAGTGCATCCACAGTTCCCGTCCGAACCGGGCACGACTTGTTAGAACCCATGGTTGGTTGGCATCGACCATGCTTGAGTAGGGTCTCCAGTTTACCTAGGTTAGGTTGTACATACCCGTTTAGCGGGTCAAAACCAAAAAAAAAATAAAATGAAAATAATTCCAAAAAAAATCCCACCATTGCTGTAGGGAACTCCTGTATCTCCCGCCTTAGCACCATTAGTTGGTAGGTTAGGGGTGCCGCACTCATGATGGGTTGCCACCGCCTGGCTAGCGGCACCATCACTGGTCGCCAATGTCGACCTCTCCCCATTGGGAGATAATAATAGCTCCACAGCTGCTTTAGCGCATGTCATCAATACCTTAAGTGGGCTATTACAAAAACAAACAAAAAAATACAAAACAAAACAAAAAAATATACCTAGATGAATGGTGTGAAACCACTCACAGTCATCTCACGGTCCGCCTCTTGGAACAGACCTGTAAATAGATGCGCCAACAGGGCAGCTCCCCAGGCGTAGTGCCCTACTCTTTTGAGGTCTGATAGAAGCGACAATGGATACCGTCTCCTTTCGAGCTCAGTATCAATCTTCCTAGTAAAAAGAGGAGAAATCTCCTCAAATCCATGTTGGATCTTTCCCAATTACCAAAATCCGTGCAATACACAGCACGACATCCTCTTTCCATCCTTTCCATGAATTCTTCTGCGGACTCATCGTCCCGTCGACGACTATCAGTGAGCTCTAATGCCTCCATGATAGATGTCCTGGCTACTGACCTGTTCTTCCGACCATCTAGGTTGAAACCCAGTAGCTTCTGGGCACCTTCTCGGTAGTCCGCATAGGCGACTCCGGTCACTGCCTCGCCATCTACCTTGAGGCTTGTGATTCGGACCACATCTTCCAGACTGGGCACCATGTGCCCCCATGGCATCAAGAATGCCCGACTCACTGGGTCCCATCTTTCACACAAGGCTTGGACGAGGACCAGGTCGAGCTTGATCGGCTCGATCCGAAGAAAGGCGCCAAATCCCATCACGTCTAGCCTGGCCTTCTGAAAATCTGGGAGACCCCTATATGCTGCCACTGCTAACTCCCATGAAATGTGTGATTTCATCACACTCTGCGCGTTCATAAGGAATGGAGAAGTGTGTTGTCAAAAGAAAGGAGGAAAGAAAGGAAGAAAGAAAGAATGACAAAAGGGCAGGAGAGCTCAGCTTACGAGTTATGATTGGGTCCTTTCACTGAAGTACCCTTCAATGTCCGAAAGCTTCCTAGAACTGCTACCACTGGACCTGCTCCTCTTCGAGGAATGGGAAGATTTGCCCTCCATCCCGATCTCAGAACTCTGAGTTCCTTATCTTTCGTAAGAATTTGTACTCTCCAAGTTGGCTCTCGATGTCCCTGGAGTAACGAAAGAGGCAGGTATTTATAGAAATGGGAGAAGTGCGGGCCAAGATTTCCTCCGTCACCTTTAACGATAGCCCTCGCGATAGGGCGCCTGCCCTGCGGTCCTATGTGTCACTTCACCGCTCGCGCAGGGTGACTGTTTAGACGGTGTAATATGACGACCCGCTCCCTATGTTATCTAGGGATGCCCTATCATGCTTTGGAAGTCGTCCGCAAAGTTTAAAACATCGTCCGGGAAAAGGGAGTGGAGCCGTCATTATTGACTTTGACGGCAGATTCCCGTGGAAAATAGTCACAGCAAAACGTGATCCTCCATTTGAGGGCGGGGTTTCGGCAGACACATCACATGGGAACAGTGCAAAGGAGAAGAAGTGTAGGGAAGAAGGAACGCACAAGAGAATAAACAAGCAGTAGAAAATCAAATCACTCCATTCATAATTCTACATGAGCTGTCATAGACACCACAATCATAGAGAGAAGGCGGGTCCACTGGCTCGCCAACTCTCGCCATTATCGTCATGCTCGTCCCTCTAGGTGTCCCTCTCCTCTCCCCTGAGGTAAGGGTCCCTCAGAAGCCTTCTGGATCCCCGTGCAGCAGCATCTGCCTCGCCTCGTGGCACCTGCTCTACAACAATGGCTCGCTACTCCTCCCCTGGCGTGGTGAAGAAGCCACCAACAAAAAAGTGGCCAGACTGGTGGAGTCGCTCCCCGAACTCTCGCGCTCTCTCGTAGCGCGTCTCCATCGCTCCTAGCCTCTGCACCATGACCTGAAGGCCTAGCTGGAGCTCCCTCACCTGGGCCTCCAAGGCCTTCCTCTCGGCCTGATCTCGCAGTCGCTCGGCCCTTCTCTCCTCTCTCTCTCTCTCTCTCTGCCTCTCTCCTCGTCACCTGGAGAAGGACCCTTAACTCCAGGATGTCTGGAGAAGGCCTCTCCTCACCACGATGCCGCAGCTCCGCTACAGTCGCTACCCAGGCATCACGTTCCTCTTCCACCCGGGCCGCACGGGCCACTGCACCGGTGATAAGTGTGTAATTTTACATGTTAATTAATGTTATGACACATTTTTATGAGCTTTAATATGCATCACTAGGCATTTATCACACTTAATTTTACTTTCAGATCAAACTGTGTAATTGTATGATTTAATCAAATCGTGATTCTATTTTGCAGGCCTGGAGATCACCAAATGTTCAGACTTTCTATCCTTGGTGGAGGTTCAAAATGGTTTACATTTCATCATAATTACTTGAGGGTTAATGGAGTTTTTCTTTTGTTTTAAACATGTGTCGACACATGTATGCTTCTTGTTTAATTGTTTTACTTTTGGTTAAATCTTGTTTAAATTTGTATAAGTGTGTCTTAATATGTGTTTAGAGCTTAAAATACTTGGTTTTGAAGGTTATAGATATAGACATATATGATATATATAGATATAAATGTATATAATATGTGTATATATATACATATGCTATATATAGAATTAGCCTCGGTTCACTGTTTTCCCAAAAAGGTGTCGACATCAGTGTCGACACCTAGTGTCGACACTGATGTCGACATTTGGCCTTCGCTTAAGGTGTCGAGACAGATACATTTATATGTATAGAATAGTATATGTATATATATACACATATTATATATAGATGAATATAATACTTATGCATGCATATGCTTCAACTCGTGCAGATGAAGGATCAACATGTGGAAGCTTCACATGCCATATGCAACGTGACCAACCTCATGCAGGCTTCAACAAAAACGGCTGGCAGGTGTCGACATTTGGGTGAAAAGCTGCATACATTGCATGCACAGTTGCACACGTGGTCTTCAAAGTTCAAACGTGGCTAAGCCACATGCTTGATGCTTCAGCGCAATGCCTTCACATGTCTTCAAAGCGGTTAAGCTGCATGCATGCAACGTGGAGGCAAGTTGCTGTCAAAGGTGTCGACACATGCAGGCACACACGGTCAGCAAAAGCGGCCAAGCTTCTCCAATGGCCAAAGGTGGCCAAGGCAGCCAAGTCTTCACGCGGCAGCTGGCAGCGGCTTCACGCCGCGTGTCTCACGCACAAGCGATGAGTGGAGCGGTCTTCAACACTCCGGCGGGTGCAAGGTCAATAAACATGCCACGGGCTTCACGCAGCCGATGTCGGCTAGGTTTCGGTGGATCTTCAAATGAATGGACAAGGTAATGCATGCGCAACGGGTTCAAACAAAGCAAAAAGGGACGCTGGCCGACTTCGTTGGCCAAGGGAAGTCAGTAACAGCCGCTGCCGACGTTGTGGAAAAAAAGAGAGAAGAAGAGAGATAAAGTTGGTGGCCAACCAATTTTCCATAATTTATGGTTTAGTTTTAGCCCTATAAATAGGGCCCCTTTTGTTAAGAGGAGGGGGTTGGGGTTGTTTTTATTTTAGAGAGTTCGGTGGGTTGTATTTTAGAGAGTTGTTGTTGGCCTTAGAGAGAGCTACGTGAGAAGATTTATAGAGTGTGGTTTGAGAGATTTTCTTGTAATCTTTGTGGTTTTTGTTGTTGTTGTGTTCTGTTCTTGGTGTTTTTTTTTTAAGATTTTAGACTGTTATTTGCCCATTTACATGTTGTTGTGTACTCCATTTAACATTATTGTCTTCATCAAAGTTGTTCGTCTTTCTGTTCTCCACATTTTCTCTTTTTACCATTCTTTCTGATTCCTCTTCATTCTCACGATATGGCATGATTTTCTTAGTTCTGTTTTGAGTAGTTACTGTTCATTTGCAGGGATAGTCTTCACCATTCTTTCATTTTGAAGCCCTTAATAATCTCTTTTCTCTCTGATTTCTTCACAAAAGTTCTTCCTCTCCTTTAGATCTAGATTTCATCTTTCTTCCACTTCCTCTAAATCGCATCCGTTTTAAAGTTATTAATTATTTTCTAAAGGTCTATTCTGCACGGTTTAGTTTGTGATCATCTATGTTTATCATTTATTTTCACAGATCTTCTCTCTAAGTTTTCACCCCCTTCTGATCTTCTTTTATTCCTGAGTTCTTCATCAAAGTTGTGTGTTTTCCAGTCATCTTCAATTTCTTCTTCTACCTCTTCTTCTAATTCTCAACTGTTTTCAAGATAGAATTAATTTTCTAAAGTTCAGTTTTTCTAGATTTTACTGTTCATCCGTCCATATAGATCTCGGTTTTTCATGATTTTCACCTTCTTCCTCTCATTTTCTGCCTCTGAGTTCTTTATCAATCTTCTTCCTCTCGTCGTCCTCTACAACGTTTCTTTCTTTCACTTTTCCTGAATCCCTCCAGTTTCAAAGATATTCCTTTTCCAATCTCTCTGTTGTTTTTATTCATTTTTTCTTGTATTTTCACACCTTCTCGTATTCGTAACTTAAGTTAAGTTCATGTAATCTTATCTTCCTTAGTCTAATCTCACTCAAATTAGATTTCTCAAACATAAGAATTCTCATCCATACTATTTTAAAAGTTATTTTGTCTCCATGTGGATCGACCCGTATTCACTATTTTACGCTAAATTCAATAGAGTTAAGTGAGTGAGTTCGGTAAATTGTAAATTGAGGCACGGCTTTTAACGACGAGGTTTGTGGTCATTCAATTTTTGGCGCCGTTGTCGGGGAAACAAAATAATTTTTAATGGTTGTATATTCTTGTGTTTGATTTGTATATTTGTATATTAATTTACTTATTTTTATTTTGTAGGAAAAAGAAAACAAGAAAAGAAAAGCAAAGACATATTGGAAATTCGGACCTTAAATTCATTGGAAATTATGTGTCGCAGAAAGCCTGGAAGCGTTGATGAAGGACTGCAAACGTAGGTATTCTGGAATTCTGAAAAATTTTGCAAAATCAAACGTCGCTAAAGGTCAATAAGCGTAGGTACAGGTTCTATTTTTCCAATTTCTGAAAAATCTTTGAAAAATCAGAAAAATTCCTGAAAAATACATAAAAATTTAGAAAACACAAAGACTTCATTTTAGGCTTCATTTTGTAATTATTTTACATGTCATTGTTATTTTATCATTTATACCTTCTTATATTCATCTCTTATTGAAAAATTCAACAAAAAAATCAAATATCAAAACAAAAGAAAAGATTGTGCTGGTTAGATAGGATCATTAACAAAAAAAAAGAAACAATACTTGCACCAAATTAAAAAAATATCATTCCAAGATTAGAAATCACACACATCATGTTTAGGTCATGCATCATGTAAGTTGCATTAATTTCATTCCATCTTGTGTTTTAGAAAATAATTGTTCATGCATTTGCATATTAAACCCCTTGTTTGAACATTGATTGTTGCATTTCATCTCAAACCACTCTAAGGGCATTACCCCTAAACAAGATAAGGTGGGGATTTCATCACGCTCCCTTAGCCCACAAATCACAAACTTCTTCATCTTTGCATCACCTAAGCCATTAATAAAAATTCAGTAGACGTTGGCCCTAGGATCACACTGTGATTCTTGTGTTATTTGGGTTTACCCGCATATGAAAACCGGTGTCTAAGGCAAGACGGTCGGACGGCAAACGCCTTAAGCGGGCTAGTGATTTTGCATAATAAGGTCCCTACGAAAGTAGGGGGAACCTCCCACTACCCCACCCCTTACCTGGCTGGTGGACATATTAAGGGTGAAATTAAGTTTCACTTTAATCATTTTGTGAAACCCCATTTGCAGGTGTAGGTCACATTTAGGTCATTAGGATTATTTGTGTGAAAACTTATTTGTGTTTGCATAAAAAAAAATAAAAAAGAAAAGAAAAAGAAAAAGAAAACAGATCATTCTCTTCTCTCTCTTCGTCTTGGTTGTGTCAAAATCAAAATAAAAAAAAATAAATGATCATAAAAAAAAAAGATTTTCTCTCATTTGTCCTAGTTTATGCAGGATAGGAGATCCCTTCACCCACCTTTGTTAGGACCAATAGAAGAGATTGAGAGGTTAGTGCATTCTAGAACTCACCATCAACCTAACCTTATGGCAGACCACAATCAAAATCAAAATCAAATTCAACAAGTTGCTCCGAAGAAAATGAAGGAATATTTCTTGCCAAATCAATACCAACCTTCATTTTATACCCAAACACCTCAAAATCAAGCAGCCCAATATGAAATTAAATCCAGCACCATTCAGATGTTGCCATCATTTTATGGCAATACCAATGAAGATCCCTACAGACATTTGGATGAGTTCCTCCAGATTTGCTCAACTGTTAAAATTTCTAACTTCTCTGATGATGCTCTCAAGCTGACTCTCTTCCCATTCTCTCTCAAAGACAAAGCCAAATATTGGTTAGGAGCCTTGGGTAGATCAATTGACACTTGGGCAGAAATACAAAAGGAATTTTTGAAGAAATTTTACCCCATAGGATGAACCAATACCATGAGGAGAGCTATTACTGGATTCACACAAAACCCTGGGGAACAAATCCACGAGGCATGGGATAGGTTGAAAGATTTATTAAGAAAATGCCCTCACCATGGATTATCAAGATGGCAAATTGTCCAGGCATTTTATGAGGGATTGACTGATAGTTACAGGCAAATGGTGGATGCCTCATGTGGGGGAGCTTTTATGAGTAAAAGTGAAGATGAGGCATATGATTTATTTGAGATGCTCAGTGAAAATTCCATTAGTCATGCCTCGCTCTCGTCTTATGAAAGAGTAATTGGGCCGGCTAAGAAGGGCGGGCTTTATGAAGTGAAAAGCCAAGTTGAGTCTGAGAATAGGATGGATATAAATGCCTTGACTCAGAAGTTGAATAAAATGGATTTGTTGGCGCAGAAGATAGAGAAGGTTGATCTCGTAGTTCAAAAGCTAGATCAGTTATTATCTAGGCATGAACCTTCTTCTTCTTCAGCCTCTCAACCTCAACCATTCTCAGCTCCCAATCATGGCGAAATTTGTGCTCTTTGTTCTAGCCCTGACCATGTGGTCACCGATTGCCCCACTGCAGCTCAGCTTCCCCCATTCATCCAAGAACAAGTCTTTGCTGCTCAGGGTGTCTCTAAGCCTCCTTATGATCCTTACTCCAACACCTACAATCCAGACTGGAGAAATCACCCGAATTTTTCTTGGAAATCTCAACAAGGTCCATCTACCCAATCTAATCCCTCTTTTCAAAAACAACCATTTCAACCTCACAAACAACACCAATCTCCTTTTCAACAAGCTCAGTCTCAGCATCATTTCTCTCAATCCAATGCACCGTTCCAACAATATTCTCAACCTCATTTTCATTATTCTCAGGCCCCGTCTCAGCAAGTTCCATTTTCTCAGGGCCAATACCATCAATATCCTTCTAACCGATTCAATCAAGTTCCCTTCCAACCTCCTCCGCAGCCCAATTTTGATGAAAAATTTGACCAACTCCAACAACTCATTCTTACTCAGCAACAATCTATTGCGAACTTGGAAGGTCAGATAGGGCAATTGGCAGCAAGTAACGTGAGGAGAGAGGTAGGTCAGCTTCCTAGCCAGCCTATGGCTAACCCAAGGAACCAACCTCCGGGCTTCCCCCAAAGAGTTCCTATTCTTCCTCACCCAAATCAACCTCAGCCGCCCCCTCCTACAGGTCCCCAATTTGAGAATGCTAAGGCAATCTCTTCTCTTAGGAGCGGGAAGATTTTAGATGATCCTTACAAGGCCAGGGGAATTGACAATAGTTCGGGCCAAGAAACCAAAGAGGAGTGTGATGAGGAAGAGGAGCCCGTAATTGGTAAAGAACTGAAGAAGCCGGATGGTGGAGAGAAGAAGCTGGATAAAGGAAAGGCAAAGGTTGAAGGAGGACCCCAAGAATATGTGACAACAATCCCTTTTCCCGATGCTCTAAAGTTGAAGTCTCACAAGAAATTACCGGTGCAACAGAAAGAATTAGTGGAATTATTTAAACAGGTGAATGTAAATATTCCACTCTTCGATGCAATCAAGCATGTGCCGGCTTATGCGAAGTTTTTAAAAGAGCTTTGTACTCCGAAGAGGGAGTCGAAGGCGGTAACTCAAAATATCCGCTTGTCCGAGGATGTGAGTGCGGTTTTGATGAATCATTTACCAAAGAAATTGAAGGACCCCGGAGCCCCGTTAATCTCATGTGCTATAGGTGGAGTCACTTTTGATAAAGCATTGCTAGACTTAGGTGCTAGCGTAAATCTTTTGCCCACCTTTATCTATGAGCAGTTTGATCTGGGGGAGTTAAAACCCACTTCCATAATCCTTCAATTGGCGGATCGGTCGGTGAAAACTCCAAGGGGTCTGTTGGAGGATGTTATTGTCAAGGTGCATGAGTGTTATTTCCCGGTGGATTTTCTCATTTTGGATATGGCCTCGACCCAAGATCTAAAGCACACACCCATCATTTTGGGGCGTCCATTTTTAGCTACGACTAAGGCCAATATCAATTGTGCCACGGGAATGATGGATATATCGTTTGGAGGCGAGAAGGTTGCGTTGAATGTTTTTAAGGCTTCTCAATACCCGGACCATGAAGAAGAATGTAATATCATTGATATCTTTGAGGAGGTGATAGATGAAGGTCCGTATGACATCGAGGACACCCTAGAGAGGGAAGCATGCTTCAGGATTCGTCTCTCTCTTTCTCACCCTGGTCTAGGGTAGAATCACTCCCTCCATTACAATCCAAACCTGCACTTCCATCTCTGGATCATCCGCCTACTCTTGAACTGAAACCTCTGCCGGATTCTCTCAAGTATGCTTATCTGGGTCCTGACCAAACTCTGCCCGTGATTATTGCTTCTAATCTTACTTCTGCTCAGGAATCTCAGCTCTTAGATGTCCTTAAGGAGCATAGGGGGGCAATAGGATGGTCGGTGACAGATCTCAAGGGTATCAGTCCAGATGTTTGTATGCATCACATTTACTTAGTGGACAATGCCAAGCCGAGCAGGGAGATGCAACGCCGGCTGAACCCGAACATGAAAGAGGTAGTCAAGCAAGAGGTAGTGAAGTGGTTGGATGTCGGGATTATATATCCCATCTCTGATAGCAAATGGGTCAGCCCCACACAAGTTGTTCCAAAGAAATCCGGGATGACCGTGATTCAAAATGAGAAGGGAGAAGAAGTGCCAATGAGAATACAAACGGGGTGGAGAGTCTGTATTGATTATAGAAAATTAAATTCAATGACAAAGAAAGATCATTTCCCTCTCCCATTTATAGATCAGATTTTGGAGAAGTTGGCTGGGCAAAGATATTTTTGCTTTTTGGATGGATACTCCGGGTACAATCAAGTTGCGGTCTACCCGGATGATCAAGAAAAAACTACATTCACGTGTCCTTATGGCACGTTTACTTTTCGGAGAATGCCATTTGGGCTTTGTAATGCCCCTGCCACCTTTCAGCGGTGTATGATGGCAATCTTTTCTGAAATGGTGGGAGAATTTTTGGAGATTTTCATGGATGACTTCTCAGTTTTTGGTGACTCGTTTGATTGTTGCCTGGGGAATTTGAAGAAGGTGCTGGCACGATGCATTGCATCCAACCTGGTGTTAAGTTGGAAGAAAAGCCATTTTATGGTACGAGAGGGCATTGTGTTAGGCCATGTTATTTCTGAAAGGGGGATGGAGGTAGACAAGGCTAAGGTCGATCTGATTTCCAATCTTCCACCCCCTTCGTCTGTCAAACAAATCCGCTCTTTTCTTGGCCATGCAGGTTTTTATAGAAGATTCATTCAGAACTTCTCTACCATTACTCGTCCGCTCACTAAGCTCCTAGCCAAGGACACTCCATTCCAGCTCGATGAATCTTGTCTTGAAGCTTTTCATTCCTTAAAGGCAGCCCTGACCCAAGCTCCAATTCTTCAAACACCGGATTGGTCACTGCCGTTCGAAATCATGTGCGATGCCTCGAACTATGCTATTGGAGCTGTCTTGGGGCAACAAATTGATAAGAAACCTGTGGTGATCTATTATGCGAGTCGCACTCTCGCGGAGGCTCAATTGAATTATACCACCACAGAGAAAGATCTTCTGGCCGTTGTTTTTGCCCTGGAGAAATTTCGCTCATATCTGTTGGGGGCCAAAGTTATTGTCTATTCTGATCACGCTGCTTTAAAATATCTGCTCACCAAGAAGGATACTAAACCCCGTTTGATCCGGTGGATTCTATTACTTCAAGAATTTGATTTGGAAATCAAAGACAAGAAGGGGTTAGAGAATGTTGTGGCTGATCATTTGTCTAGGATAGTGATACCTGAGAGTGCTCCCATGTCTGATTCCTTTCCAGATGAACATTTGTTATCTATCTCTCACATTTCAACCCCCTGGTACGCTCACATTGTCAACTTCTTGGCAGTAAGATAAATCCCGGGTGGGTGGACTAAGCAGGAAAAGGATCGGTTCTTTTCACAGGTCAAACACTATTTTTGGGAGGACCCGGAACTGTTTCACATGGGTCCTGATCAGATCATACGGAGATGTGTCCCTGAAGAGGAACAACAATCAGTATTGAATTTTTGTCACAATCTAGCTTGTGGGGGACACTTCTCGGGAAAGAAGACTGCGGCTAAGGTTTTACAAAGTGGATTCTATTGGCCCACTTTATTTAAGGATGCTTATGAATTTTCAAAAACGTGTTTGAGGTGTCAAGCTGTGGGCAACATTTCTAAGAGAGATATGATGCCGCTTAATCCCATTCTGGTAGTGGAAATTTTTGATGTTTGGGGTATTGATTTCATGGGACCGTTTCCACCATCTTTTGGATATGAATACATCTTGGTGGCGGTCGACTATGTTTCAAAATGGATTGAAGCTATCGCCACAAGGACCAATGATCATAAGGTGGTGATGAAATTTGTGAAGAAGAACATCTTCTCTCGATTCGGGTGTCCTCGGGCTATGATTAGTGATGGGGGGTCCCATTTCACGAACTTCCAATTCCGAGCTTTGCTTCAGAAATATGGCATCACTCATAAACTCGCTACCCCCTATCATCCCCAAACCAGTGGCCAGGTGGAGGTTTCCAATAGGGAGATAAAAAATATCTTGCATAAGACAGTTAGGCCAGATAGGAAAGACTGGTCCGAGAGACTAGATGATGCACTTTGGGCCTATAGAACTGCATTCAAAACTCCTATAGGTATGTCTCCTTATCGTCTCATTTTTGGAAAAGCCTGCCACTTGCCCGTAGAGCTTGAGCATAGAGCATATTGGGCCATTAAGCAAGTAAATTTTGATCTCACTCAAGCTGGCGCCCAAAGGGCCCTACAACTCAATGAACTGGAGGAACTAAGAAACGAAGCATATGAAAATTCCAGGATATATAAAGCTAAAACCAAGGCTTTCCATGATCAACATATTCATCGGAAAACTTTCCATGAAAATCAAAAAGTTTGGCTTTTTAACTCACGACTACACTTGTTCCCCGGTAAGTTGAAATCCAGATGAGATGGACCGTTTACTATTGTTAAGGTATTTGACCATGGAGCTGTTCAAATTCTAAATCCACAAAATGGTCATATTTTTACTGTTAACGGTCAAAGGTTAAAACCTTACTTGGAAAATGAACTGTTCTCACCTAAAGAATCCATCACATTACGTGATCAGGTATGAATTCCTTTCGACCTTTCATGTGTCTGGTTGAAGACGGTAAACTTAGCGCTTCTGGGAGGCAACCCAAGGTTTTTGTGATTTGCTATTTTGTGTGTTTGTGTTTCCGTTGCCAGGCCACAAAGAAATGGAGCCTTCGTCACCCCGCCCACCAGGTTGTGTCCTTCCATCCCAACCATATTCTCTGTTTATTTATCCTCTGCTCTTTCTATTGCATATGCCATTGGGGACAATGCCATTTAAGTTGGGGGGGGGGATTTTTCAAAATTTTCATGAGAATACAATGAGTTCTTGCTTGCTACCCTGCATTGTTGCATGAGAATCTTGCCATGTAAATCCCCATATTGAGTTTCATGATTCATGCTTAAATGGAAAATGATTCTAGAATAGAAACGACTAGGGAGAAGGATGATGGAAAATTTATTTACTCTAGCCATGGTAAAATGATCTAAGAAATCTCTTTGAAATTCATGTGCACTTTAGAAAAATAAAATTAAAATCACGTTGCACGCTAATGAAACAGATAGGACAAGCCTTCTGCTATTTTGGGTCTGTTACCTGATATTTTGCACTTCTTAAACAAAGAGATCTTTTATAAGCTTTCTGCCAAGTTATCAATCAAAATTCGTGCAAAAGCACAATTGAAAAAAAAATTGAGAAAAGAACACCATGAAAAATGCTCCGAATCTGAGTAACCGGGCCTACTTCACCTAAGACGTGTTGAGATTCGCGTCAAAAGGATAAGGGAACCTTGATCTGCGAAACCGATCCTACTTTAAGGTTCGTGTTAAAGAGAGAAGGGTAGTGCAGCATCATGTGTGTAGAAAAAAAATATAAAGATCCCTAAGGGACGAAATAATAAGGCAGACAAAAGCTGAAATACTTAATGCTCTGATTAAAGAAGTGCAGGGTTGAAAGGTACTTGGTCGGAATAGCAAATGGGGGATGCAAGTGTCTACACTGTGGATTTAGCATTTCACATACACAAGTGCTACTGAATTTTGATTAGAATTCTTAATCATGTGCCTAAATTTTCAAATCTAAGGCTAGTATGTGTTAATATTTCCGGATTCTTAATCTTTAGTTATTTCTATGAAGGAAAAGTTGGATATGAAGGTACGAACTTTGAAAACTCTTGTTGGTCCTTATTGTAAATTGTTTGCATTGCTAAGGGACTAGCAATGAGTAAGTTGGGGGGTGTGATAAGTGTGTAATTTTACATGTTAATTAATGTTATGACACATTTTTATGAGCTTTAATATGCATCACTAGGCATTTATCACACTTAATTTTACTTTCAGATCAAACTGTGTAATTGTCTGATTCAATCAAATTGTGATTCTATTTTGCAGGCCTAGAGATCACCAAATGTTCAGACTTTCTATCCTTGGTGGAGGTTCAAAATGGTTTACATTTCATCATAATTACTTGAGGGTTAATGGAGTTTTTCTTTTGTTTTAAACATGTGTCGACATATGTATGCTTCTTGTTTAATTGTTTTACTTTTGTTTAAATCTTGTTTAAATTTGTATAAGTGTGTCTTAATATGTGTTTAGAGCTTAAAATACTTGGTTTTGAAGGTTATAGATATAGACATATACGATATATATAGATATAAATGTATATAATATGTGTATATATATACATATGCTATATATAGAATTAGCCTCGGTTCACTGTTTTCCCAAAAAGGTGTCGACATCAGTGTCGACACCTAGTGTCGACACTGATGTCGACATTTGGCCTTCGCTTAAGGTGTCGAGACAGATACATTTATATGTATAGAATAGTATATGTATATATATATACACATATTATATATAGATGAATATAATACTTATGCATGCATTTGCTTCAACTCGTGCAGATGAAGGATCAACATGTGGAAGCTTCACATGCCATATGCAACGTGACCAACCTCATGCAGGCTTCAACAAAAACGGCTGGCAGGTGTCGACATTTTGGTGAAAAGCTGTAGACATCGCATGCACAGTTGCACACGTGGTCTTCAAAGTTCAAACGTGGCTAAGCCACATGCTTGATGCTTCAGCGCAATGCCTTCACATGTCTTCAAAGCGGTTAAGCTGCATGCATGCAACGTGGAGGCAGGTTGCTGTCAAAGGTGTCGACACATGCAGGCACACACGGTCAACAAAAGCGGCCAAGCTTCTCCAATGGCCAAAGGTGGCCAAGGCAGCCAAGTCTTCACACGGCAGCTGGCAGCGGCTTCACGCCGCGTGTCTCACGCACAAGCGATGAGTGGAGCAGTCTTCAACGCTCCGGCGGGTGCAAGGTCAATAAACATGCCACGGGCTTCACGTAGCCAATGTCGGCTAGGTTTCGGTGGATCTTCAAATGAATGGACAAGGTAATGCATGCGCGGCGGGTTCAAACAAAGCAAAAAGGGACGCTGGCCGACTTCGTTGGCCAAAGGAAGTCAGTAACAGCCGCTGCCGACGTTGTGGAAAAAAAGAGAGAAGAAGAGAGATAAAGTTGGTGGCCAACCAATTTTCCATAATTTATGGTTTAGTTTTAGCCCTATAAATAGGGCCCCTATTGTTAAGAGGAGGGGGTTGGGGTTGTTTTTATTTTAGAGAGTTCGGTGGGTTGTATTTTAGAGAGTTGTTGTTGGCCTTAGAGAGAGCTACGTGAGAAGATTTATAGAGTGTGGTTTGAGAGATTTTCTTGTAATCTTTGTGGTTTTTGTTGTTGTTGTGTTCTGTTCTTGGTATTTTTTTTAAGATTTTAGACTGTCATTTGCCCATTTACATGTTGTTGTGTACTCCATTTAACGTTATTGTCTTCATCAAAGTTGTTTGTCTTTCTGTTCTCCACATTTTCTCTTTTTACCATTCCTTCGGATTCCTCTTCGTTCTCATGATATGGCATGATTTTCTTAGTTCTGTTTTGAGTGGTTACTGTTCATTTGTAGGGATAGTCTTCACCATTCTTCCATTTTGAAGCCCTTATTAATCTCTTTTCTCTCTGATTTCTTCACAAAAGTTCTTCCTCGCTTTTAGATCTAGATTTCATCTTTCTTCCACTTCCTCTAAATCGCATCCGTGTTAAAGTTCTTAATTATTTTCTAAAGGTCTATTCTGCACGGTTTAGTTTGTGATCATCTATGTTTATCATTTATTTTCACAGATCTTCTCTCTAAGTTTTCACCCCCTTATGATCTTATTTTCTTCCTGAGTTCTTCATCAAAGTTGTGTGTTTTCCAGTCATCTTCAATTTCTTCTTCTACCTCTTCTTCTAATTCTCAGCCGTTTTCAAGATAGAATTAATTTTGTAAAGTTCAGTTTTTCTAGATTTTACTGTTCATCCGTCCATATAGATCTCGGTTTTTCATGATTTTCACCTTCTTCCTCTCATTTTCTGCCTCTAAGTTTTTCATTAATCTTCTTCCTCTCGTCGTCCTCTACAACTTTTCTTTCTTCCACTTTTCCTGAATCCCTCCAGTTTCAAAGATATTCCTTTTCCAATCTCTCTGTTGTTTTTATTCAATTTTTCTTGTATTTTCTCACCTTCTCGTATTCGTAACTTAAGTTAAGTTCATATAATCTTATCTTCCTTAGTTTAATCTCACTCAAATTAGATTTCTCAAACATAAGAATTCTCATCCATACTATTTTAAAAGTTATTTTGTCTCCATGTGGATCGACCCGTATTCACCATTTTACGCTAAATTCAATAGAGTTTAAGTGAGTGAGTTCGGTAAATTGTAAATTGAGGCACGGCTTTTAACGACGAGGTTTGTGGTCAGTCAACCGGCGAGTTGCTCCCGGAGGGAGGCAATCTCAAGAAAAGGGGCCGACGAGCTGGAAGATGCGCCGCCAGCCATTCCCACCGTTGCTGTCTACTGGGCACGCTGGAGCAAACAAACAACGACCGTCAGCTAAGCTCCAAATTTATTTAAAAAAAAGAGAGAGAATGCAGTACTTAACTTACCAGGATCGACAGTTCCTATTGAGTGACGGCCAGCTGCCGCCTGGTCTCTGCCAGTTGGGCACGTAAGCCGTTGATGTCGCGTGTATCCCCGGCTTGGGGAAGTCCCACATAACTCTCTCTATGCTGCCGCAGGAAGTCGGCACTGTCCTGCACCAATACGCTCCCTTGCTGTCCAGGGAGACGTATACGCCAGTCCTCGAGCTTCGCCTTACCGCGACTCTCCTTCCTGACACGGCTCGGCTCATCCGCGCTCGCCCATTCATCGGCCAAACCCGGGGCCTTTGCCATGTCCTGTATCAAGAAAGGGGAGTCTTACGTCATAACGAGAACGGGTCCATCATTTGAGTGCAACACTCGCCGAACCCTTTTCCCCCTCACATGGCTCACTTCAAAACTCAAAATGGATCAAAGAGGAGGAGATCGAAGAACCTACCAGACCGTGTTCACCTCCCTCCACGTCATCGGGTCCCTCGGGTGCCCGAAGCGGCCCTTCCTCTTCCATGGATGCCTCTCCGTGCTCTTGCGCGTCCCTCCTCGGGCGAGGAGTTCCTCGCTCCTCTCTCCCTTCATCACAATTTGGCCCACCAAACTCCATCGATTGAGAGTGGAAGAAGACGAAGATAGATGAGCAAATCTCGACGGGAGGCGGGCTCGTTTGCGGGCAAGGCACGGAAGAAGAAGGGCTGCCTGGCGTTTTAAATTTGAATTTGAAAGTTAAGACGTGTCCCCACGCCTGGACGCGCCCAAAAGGAGAAAATAAGAAGAAAGAAAAAAAAGTGGACCCCTCCGTGCAAGGCATAGTTCCCTACTTTTCAGGGCAAGGTCTCATGAAGCGTGCCTCGAAACAACTTGGTGCAAGAGAAGAAGCGTGGAAAAGGGAAAGTGCATATGACAAAAGGAACCATTTCATTGCACATAAGCAAATAGTCAGTTATACATCATAAAGTGAGGAAGGTGGGGTGTACAAGCAACTCTCTAACTCTCGCTACCACCCTCCTGATCATCTCTCTCCTCCCTCCTCTGACGGGGATCCCTAGGGGGCCTCCGCGAACTCTGAGAGGCGGTGCTCGCCTCGCCCTGTGGTGGCACGCCAGCCTCGAAGGCGCGGCGATGCTCCTCGGCCGAAGAAACCAGAAAGCTGCCCATGGAGAAAGAACCAGACTGATGAAGTCGTGCCCCGCGCTCCTTCGCCCTCTGATACCTCTCCTCGCTCTCCCGAAGCCTCCCCTCCGCTGTGCCGAGACTCAATCGAAGCTCCATCAGCTGGGCCTCCAGAGCCCTCCTCTCGTCCCAGTCTCGCAGTCGCTCCGCCCTCCTGTCCTCCCTCTCTCACTCTGTCCTCTCTCTCTCTCTCTCTCTCCCTGTCCTCTCTCTCTCTCCCTGTTCTCCCTCTCCCTCTCCTCTCTCTCTCTCATCACGTCTCTCCTCGATAGCTCGAGGGTGATCCGCAGATCTAGCACGTCACGAGGGAGCTCCTCGGCCTCCCGTCGCCGCTCCTCCTCCAGCTCCGCAATCCGGGCGTCACGCTCTACCGCCCAGGCGGCGCGCTCCTACTCAGCACGAACAGCATGGGCCAGGGCCTCCTGTCAAAGCACGCATGACCCGTAAGAGATCAAGAAAAGCAGCTGGAAGGAGAGTCGGGGTCAAGCCAACAATCACTCGAGCCTCGCGATCGCGCTCGGCCTCCTGAGCCCAGGCCACCGTATACGCCAACTGCTCCTGAAGGGCAGAAACCTCCGGAGGCTGGCCCCGCGAACTGGAACCCGCTCCACCAGCCATCCCGACTGTCGCTGCCTGGTGGGCCTGCTGAAACACAGAGCAAACGATAGTCAGAGGCTAAGTATCAAAAATCCAGGTCACAAAAAATGCATTGCATAGACTCACCAGGATCTCCAACTCCTGTCGAATGGCCACCAACTATCGCCTGGCGTCTGCCAGCTGGGCCCGCAGGTCGGCAATCATGTTATCACGAGCATCCTACATCACATATAAGTTAGTGTCACATGCATATACATATAGAAAAGGGAAACATTTTTTTCACGCTTACCCCTGTCGCGCCACCAAGAAAGAGACGCTCCCCGTACGTGGCTCGATACCGTCTCAGGCAGTCGGTGCTGTCTGGTACATGGGACACCACTGGGACCCCGCCTTGCTGCCAGTCCTGGTACTGTGCAGAGAAGCGCGTATGCCAGTCCACGATCTTTACCTTCCCCTTGGTCTTCTGCCCGACACGGACTGGCTCATCTACGTTGACTCACTCCTGGGCTAGCCCCAACGTCCTCATGACCAGCCTGAGCCGCAGTGGCTCGATCTCGTTCAGGCAATGGACCCACACGTCCCGCCCGAAACGAGGACGGCCGGCTACGACCCAAGGCTGGCCAGCATCGGCCATGCCCAGGTAGGGCCTCCACACCACCTGCATCACCATGCATACATCATGTTAATTGCCATTTTACTTAATTAAGTCGCATGCATAAAAACACAAAAATCATACGCATCATACCATAGCCCCAGGGTACTCGCTCAGCTCCCGATGAAGCGACGCCAGCTGGTAGCCGTGGGGTGCCGTGACCATGACCGGCCTCCACTGTCGCGCCAGCGGCACGGCTCTCATGTTCCCTGTCTGGCTCTTCCCATCGGGAAGTAGTAGTAGCTCCACACCTACATCCATCATACATCATTAGCACAAATAATTACATATTTAACTACGGTAAAATACATAAATAAAATGTTTACCTGGAGAAAAGGTGCGAAGCCGCTGACTGTCGTCTCCCCCTCTGAAGTCTGGGAGAGATCGGTGATCAAATGGGTAAGCAGAGCCGCTCCCCACGCATAGTTCCCCACTCTGTCCAGGTCCGCCAGGATCCCAAGGAAGTGGCAATGGATGCCGCCCCCCTTCGTCCCCAGCAGAAGACGGCCCAGGAAGAAGAAAAGGAACCTCCAGAGATCTACATCCACCAGCTCTCGCTCGCTCGGGTCCTGGGTGAAAGCTGCACGGGCGTCCCCCTCTAGTCGTGCCAAAAACTCAGCTCCAGTCTCGCTGACCCGCTGGCGCAGGTCACCAAATCCGAGCGCCTCCATAATCTCTACCCGGCCAACTACCCTGCTGTCTCTATCAGTCGCACTCGTCTCTAGCCACAGTAGGTCCAAGGCACTCTCTCGGTAATCGGGGTAAGTGACCCCGCTGACTTCCTCTCCGTCAACTCGTAGCCCGGTGATCCGAGCTACGTCCTCCAGTGTCGGCACCATGTGCCCCCAGGGCATCAGGAACGCCCAGCTCGACGCATGCCACCGCTCCCTCAACACCTGGATGAGAGGAAGGTCGAGCCAGAAGGGCTCGATCCTGAGGAAGGCTCCAAAACCCATGGCGTCCACCCGCGCCCTCTGAAAGTCCGGCAGCCCACAGTACGTTGCCACCACCAGGGACCAGCTGATCCGGCTCTTCATCACGCCCCGCACACCACAAAACAAACAAAAGGGAACACATCAGAATCATGAATGATAAATAACAAAGACTGCACATATTTATTTTCTATTTATTTTCCCAAAATAAATAAATAAGTAAATAATAAATATATATATAAATATATATATATATATATATATATTTAAAGGCTCTTCCTTATTTATTTATTTTATCTGTTTTATATAAATATGTATATATATATAATAATATATGAAGGCGTCCAACCTTGTGGACGCCTCCATATTTTTCTTTTCTTTTTTGAATTTCATAATTAAAAAAAAACAATACATAAAATTTTTTTTAAGGCGTCCAAATAGGTGGACGCCTCTTTACATCTATATATATATTATAATTACGTAATAACCCAAAAAAAAATAAAACAGAACAAAATAAAAAAGAAAGGATGGAGGCATCCAGGCCCCTGGACGCCTCCTTCCCTCACTCCCCGGCCTTCTCCACACCGTCTCTCGCCCGCCTATTTAGCCTAAAAAACCAACAGAATGGAGGTCTAAGGGGCTTACCGATTCGTGCTCATCCTCTCCCGCGTCGCCAGCGCCCGCAGGACCCTCCACGGCCAAGGGAGGTGCCTCCTCCTCCGCGACAACCTCCTCCTCCACGGCAGCCTGCTCTGCATGATCCCTCGACTTCCTCGGACGATGAGCAAGTCGTTTCCGCTTCTCCCCACCTTGGCTCGGGCCTCCTTGCTCCATAAGGAACTGAGAATGGGTCAATCAAAGTAGAATGGGCCGTTGGAATGAACAGTGGAGGGGGTGAAGCCCACTTTTATAGAAGAGGCCCTTTCTTTGGGGCGTCCAGGCGCTTGGACGCCCCCATATTTTTTTAAAAAAAAAATCCAAAAACTTTGGGGCGTGCAGGCGCCTGGACGCCCCCATAAAACTTTTTAAAAATAAAAAATATTCAAAAACTTGGGGCGTCCAGGCCCCTGGACACCCCCAAAAAAAATTTTCAAAAAATTGGGGCGTCCAGGCCCAAGGACGCCCCCATAAAAATTTTTAAAAATAAAAAATATTCAAAAACTTGGGGCGTCCAGGCCTCTGGACGCCCCCATAAAAATTATTAAAAATAAAAAATATTCAAAAATTTGGGGCATCCTGGCCCCTGGACGCCCCCATTAAAAAAATGTATATACATAAATATATATATATATATATGATCATAATAAATAAGGAAAAAGAAAAAAAGGAGAAAAATAAAAATCATAAAAATGGTAACAAGGGGAACAATGATCCAAGATGTCAAATTCCAGATTTTATTCCATCAGAAAAACAGAGTGAGCTACATCAAGGGCTTAGGCGCTTTAGGCCTTCCCCAGTTCGGTTACGTAAGCCCTCCACATCTCGCATTCTTCCCCTACATGCGCTAAGGCCTTTCCCGCAACACTTGTCTTCCAGGGTGCTTTAATGGCCTTCGCTTCCTTCGCATCCGATTCCGTGCCCAACTCCCTCTTCTTGAAAGGGACAATGCCGGTCAGCAGTGGGAAGGAGTGGCGTGGAATGCCGATCTGGAGGTAGCACCGATGCGCGTTATAAAGGACAAACTCAGTCGCATCGATCAGTTGGAGTTCAACTTCGGGAGAAGACCTCATGAGGAGTTCAAGTGAGAGTAGACATGCCGGTGTGCAAGTGAAGAAGCTTTGTGTCATGGTTCGAAAGTGAGACCACCAGTCTTCACGCTTCTTCAGCCACGGAACACGGTTCGTCACGGTGCCACCGAAGCCTAACACATCGGCTATGTGATAAAGGGGGCTTTGTTGGAAGAGCTTCGAAGCAGTCGACATCCCCTCACGGTGGTCAAATTTGAAGTGCAAATCTAACCAGTAATTCAGAACAAGTGCGCAACCGAAAGGAGGCTTACCCATGCTCGAGGCAGTAAGGCCACTGTAAAGGTAGGCAAGGACGGCGGGTCCCACCCTCTTTCCACTCCAAATCCTGCGGATGGCACTCAATTGGTCCTCCTCCACTATGTTATCGGTATAAGGGAACAGGAGAGCACCCGCCAGACAAATGGTGAACCCTTTCATAATTCTTTCTAAGTGGTCATCATCTGGTGACCCTCTCAGAGCATCCATAACCCATTCCGCGAGCCTTTGCAAATCAATTCCCTTTTGAGTGCGGACCTTTCTGGCTGCGTCGGGCGGCATGAAGCTTCCAAGGATGCTCTCGGAAGTCCCCCTTGTCAGCATCCGCATAGCTTTTACCTTCCCGTCACTCTTGAATTTCTTCAATCCGAGTAGAAGTTCCACCTCCTCGAGGAGGATGGTCGCCTCGAAGGTCGGAAAGATGAAAGTGTGGGTCTGGGGATGCCAGATCTCCACTAGTGCACCCATAGCCGCCCAGTCCATGCGAATCCTCTCATAGTGCTTGGCATGAATAAGGAGCCCCTGAAGATGCCACCTCGAGAGTGTGGCCCTCATGCCAATGGAGATGTTGGAAGTCAACTTTGAGAGCCACGGCAGTTTGAAAAACTTCCTCGGGCCTGGGAAGAGTGGATATGGCTGGAAAGAAGAAGAGAAGGGAAAAGAAGTAAAAAGAAGGTTCACGCGGAGAATTTGAAATGAATCAGCTTACCATATGCGACTGGATCATCCCACTCAGATGACCCTCGAGGTCGGAGAGCCGCCTGATCTCGCTGCTAGGCCTGCTCCTCTTCATGACGCGGGAAGACTCTCATTCCATCCTGAAATCCCTAGATTCTCCTCTCCTTCCACTCCTGAGCTTTCAAAACTCTCCTTGGTGCATTTGGATGAACTAGCCTAAGGGGGGTACTTATAGGAAGGAGAGGCGCTACAAGACGAAACACGTCACATCGATGGTCAATCGTTAGGGTTTTGTCTATATCTCCTTGTACTGTGGTGCGATTCTGTTGTAATTCTGCTGCTTTCTGATGTATTTAATCTATGTTGGTCTGTGTAGGTTTTACTAACAGACGTCTTTGTCCTATCTTGTGTACCGTCCTTCGGTGTTTGGTCCTCCCACATCTTGCATCGTACTATATGATATTTACGCTATTAGAACACGTCAAGGACCTTGCGACCCGAACGAATCTGGGATTTGAGTTCCCCTTCAATAAAAATAGTGATGATTCCAGAAGAATTTGGGTTGTACGGATAGGCCGTTAATTTGTGGTAGCATGGGGACGACGGTTCCATTCAGTGAGTTGGTGCGTGGATAAACGGGCCCCGGCTCAGTATCAGTTCATCGAACTGGTATCCTGACCCATTCTTAACGAGTTGACAATATTATCCTTGGCTATTTTCTATTTTAGTTTGTTTTAAATTTTTCTTTAAACCCAGCATGCATTCATATAGGACTTTGAATTTATTGCGGAAGATCATTCAAGTGATTCGATTGTGAAAGCCGTTGTGCTTCAATTCTTACAAATATGAGATATTCCACTCCGAATGAAATACTGAGTTTCCTTGAAACGGCCTTACGCTGCTCTTCCAAAGCAGACCCTTGTTTAGACAGACCCTCAGATATTCCTTTACTTTTTACCTTGTTTGACCCACCTTGGCCGCAGCACTTCCACATTGGCTGGTAACCGCTCCCCAAAGGTGAAACCTGCAGATTTATGACCCATGTACTTCCACACCGAGAAGTTGGTCTCCTTTATTTTCGTGCCTGAGTGCATATCTCACCCTCCCTTATTTGATATCCGTCCAAGCAATCATCAAAATTTGAAAGACCTTTACCAAGGTCGCCTTGGCATGTCAGAAGCGTGTCTCATCACACCTTGGCATCAACTTATCAGTCCATTCCCACTCAATTTCACTCCACTTCGATACCATTCCATTACATGTCACTCCCTTGCAAAGTAGACGCCAAGGCGGGGCAGTTGTAGACACGCTATTCCTGACGTCCCATGAAAAAATCTCATATCATTATGCGACGCCCCGCAGTGGCTCTCGCATTTTGAATCGCTTGAATGCTTCCTTTTATTGAGTCTTCTTCTGCCTTTTCGGCATCCGAAAATCGTCTCATTGCAGAAATCACGCGGCATTCGGACGGCATCACCCCCAATCGGACGCATCGAAAGTTTCCGGAACCAGGAGAATGTCTGGCATGCGGTTGCCGACGCCTTTTCGGGGAACCCGGGGGGTCTTCATAGAGGCGTCCAGGCCCCTGGACGCCTCCATAATTTTCAAATTTACAAAACATAAAAAATATATAAAAAAATAGTAAAATCATGGAGGCGTCCAATTGTCTGGACGCCTCCATCAATGCAAAAAAATATTAATAATGGTGAAAAAAACAAAAAAATAAAAAATAATTTTATGGAGGCATCCACGCCCCGGACGCCTCCATCAACTTGCCCACGGGCGCCTTGTCCGCCGGTCGATTTGTCGTTTGAGAAAAAATCCAAATTGTGAAGACGTCCTGCCAACTAGACGCGCCCATTCATGAATCACGGGCGCCGATCAAAATCACGCGTTGTGCCAAATCGCGTGCGGCTTTCGGCGGGAGTTCGGTGGGCTTTTATGGAGGCGTCCAGTTGCCTGGACGCCTCCATGAAAATATTTGAAATATAAAAATAAAAATAGAATTAAATATTATTTTGGCCCTGATGAAGGCGTCCAGGGTCCTGGACGCCTCCATCCTCCGGAGCCCTATAAATAGAGACCCCCCTCAGTCCGAGAGGAGCTTTTTTGAGAGGTCCGATAGGCTGCCGGAGCCCAGAGGCTGCCGGAGTCATTTCTAACCCGTGGGGTCTTTTGTAGGGGGAGGTTCTGCCGGCTTCTCGGGTGCCCACGCTCGCGAGAGGAAGGTCGTCTTCGTCCACTGCGCTTCCACGTCATCCCTACGCTGCCGAAGCTCCGCCGGATCCTGCCATCGGTGCATTCAATAAGCCAACTCTCAACCCTTTTCTTCTTAGTTCTTTTACATTCATCATCTCGTATTCTCCGTCTCCCTTCATAAAGGAATCTTCATCGACATACATTTGCATAATTCCATTTATCATAGCATTTTCCTCCTACTCGTGTTCGAGAGGGGTTTAAAAACAACACCAACCAGGTGTGTGTCTTGTCATGATTTCATTACTTTTTATTGCAAGAGATTGATACTACACTACCGTTTTCTAATTCCGTTTATCTACTGTCTGTTATTTTGCAAGGGTAACTGAAGAAAGCCCTCTCCGTCGGTCGGCCGAAGGGGGAGGAAGAAGCAACCCGCCACTTCCTGCTAGTGAGGTAGGCGCGATCACTCTTTCATTTTGGGGTCCTCGACCCTTGGCGATCACATCATAATCTCGAGGCCGCGGCGAGTCATATCCCACAATGGCCGTTTAAATTTCTGTCTTCATACTTTATGTTGCTCTTATACCTGCTATACTCTCGAGGCCGCGGCGAGTCACTTCCCACAATGGCCATTTGAATTCTGTCATCTATATATCTTGCTATATCTCTTATATCTTGCCATATCTCTCTTCTGCTATACTCTCGAGGCTGCGGCGAGTCACTTCTCGCAATGGCCGTTTGAATTCTGTTATCTATATATCTTGCTATATCTCTTATATCTTGCCATATCTCTCTTCTGCCATACTCTCGAGGCCGCGGTGAGTCACTTCCCGCAATGGCCATTTCAATTCTGCTCCTTTTTATATCTTGTTATATTCCTATCCTGCTGTACTCTCGAGGCCGCGGCGAGTTACTTCCCGCAATGGCCGTTTCAATTTTCGTTATTTAATTTCTGCACCAGCTCGCCCCGCCAGAGCAATCTCCCGTGGTGGCCCCTTCTCTCTCCTCTTATCTTTAACATCTTGCGTTTGTCCCGCTCGCCCCGCCGGAGCAATCTCCCGTGGTGGCCCCTTCTCTCTTCTCTTATTTTTTTTGTGTTGCAGCAAAATCCAGATAAAAGAAAAGGAGCCCGCGCGCTCTGCATTTTCGTCATTTCTCAAACCGCGTGACGTCGTTCACACCGGCCCCGTTGGTTTGAGAAGCTTGGAGGGAAGGTGCCAGAGGGATTAGAAGGACAACAAGAGAAGGCCTCCCCTACCAACTCTTTGGAAGGAGGACGGAAGCTGAATAGAAAGCAAGCACCCTCAAGTGGTGCGAGCGAGGATAAAGGCATCCTCCAAAGAGTGAAAGAGGAGGGAGAAAAACAAAATGGCGGAGATGGAAGAGGAGAGAGGGGGAGGCTTAGGTGAAGAGGGAGCTTGAAAAGCTTCCCCTCCTCTCAGGATGGTGTCAGCGGGTCAGGGACAGGAAGGCGACATGCTCCAGCATGTCGAACCCTCTCCCAAACTGACCTCCGACTGTCGAACCCTCTTCCAAATTGGAGTAGCAGGAGTTTCCCTCCTACTATTGTTCGCATCATCGTCTTCTGAAGCGCTTTCCATGCTCCGCCGAGATCGACAGTACAACGTTTCGTGGAGAGGGAAGAAGGAGAAACCGCCAGGGATAGCCTTAAGCGATGAAAGGAAGAGGAGACGCCCCTCGGACCTTTTATAGGCCGAAGGGGGAGCTGATCGCCTTAAATGACTCTCCCCTTAAAAACACGCTAAAGGAGCCTTCCCTAAGACGGTTACCTCATTTCCCAACATCCCCCCCACCCCCAGCGGGACGCACGAAGCGGCAAGTCATTTAGGGCAACATGGAAAAGTAGAAAGGTGCCAGCGCCATGTCAATTATGTGGCAGATCGGCACACACGATATCTACAGGGAAAATCTGCGCCTTCCACGTAGACTACGGATACGATAGTCAAATTACACCAAAAGTGGTAAGAAATAATCAATTCAGCACTTAATATTGCTGCTACTATATTTTCCAAAAAACAAAAAGGTCTAACATGGCTACAAAAGAGAATGAAAGAAAGAGCGTGTACATCAAGCCACGAGCCCATGTCCAGGCTCGGTAGACAAGGCCCCCTTAGCACCAGACGATCTGCCCCCAATATTCTCGGCGACGGCCGACCCAGGCACTGACCCCACCTGCGTGGGAATTGTCTCAGTCGTGTGCCCTCCCGAGGCTGCTGGAGTTGGTGCTCGCTCGGACGAAACCGATGACTCCCGACTTCCCTCTTCGCTCGATGTATAATGGGAAGAGTCGGTGGAACCCCAGTCCGAGTCATAGCGTTGTCCGGAAGGAAAAACGAGCCCAGACGATTGGGCCTCCGCCTCTATGATGGCCCGATTGAAGCCCTGGGAGAAGCCCTTCCGAAGGCCCCGACGGTAGCCCGACTCATAGTAAGGAAAGGCGGTCTGATGAAGAGCTGTGTGGTAAGCCTCTGAGCACCTATGTTGCTCGAGTGCTTCCACCCCAGCCAGCTCAGCCTTCCTCTCTAGCTCGGCTATCCTCTGTTCTAACTCGGACAGCCTCCTCTCGTCCTCAGTCCGCGCGTCCTCTGCCCCCCGGACTCTGCCCTCGAGCACCTCCCGCTCGGCCATCCATTGCTCGCCGCGCTCGACCTGAATCCTGCGCTCTGCCTCCAGGAGCTCACTCTTCAGATCGACCATACGACGGGCCTAGGACAGCTGCTCCGCCAATGACCGAGCCTCCGCCTGGCTCGACTGTAGCTGTGCCCGGAGCGGGGCCACCTCCCGATGAACGTCCCCAAGATCGAGGGTCAAACGCTCGACCTTCCTATCAAGCGCACCATGGGCCCATGAAAGAGTCTCCCACTCCGACTCCGCCTGAGCGTACACGTCCACTGTCTCAGCCCCTAGCTAAGCCAAGACCAGGCCGCCCTCCATAAGTTGCTCGAAAAGCGTGGAAGGGGGACCCTTCCGGAGTTTATCCCGCACGGCTCCTGAAGCTATGGAATGGCACCTCCAATACAGAGAGGCCCGGACGCTGAAGGCACTGGTCGAGGGAGGGGAAATCCTCTCCAGAGTGGCCGGGATTGGGGCACCTCCCCCGAGCGATCCCACCTCGGGGGCCCCACCGGTTAGCTCGGGCTAGGTTGCCTCACCGCGTACCTCCCCGGCCTCGTTCTGCTGCGATCGAGTCACTTCATCCTACGACCCTACAGCCTTGACTGGCTTGGACTAGATCCCCCCGTCTGGAGGCCCCTCTGTTTCACTCAGCACCCGACGTCGGCCACGGCTCCTCCATCATCCGCTCCCTCTTGGTCCATGGAGAGAGAAGGTAACAGAGGAGCCTCATCGGCCGGGCGGGCGACCTCCACCTTCCTCGCCCGTTTCTTCTCAGTAGATAGAGCCTGCATTGAAGACCTCAGCAGCTTCACCATAGGATCCTTACGCTTAACCCCCCGACGTTCGGAAGCTTTTTCACGCCCCGATGCAGAATATCGGAATGCGGCAGTAGAAAGATTTAATAATAATATGTTGATTTCTAGACATGATGTGTCGAGGCTAACAATCTAGATACATCCAACATATGCCATATCAGAGCAAAGTAGAAGGAATATAATCCACCATAGCCAAACAATTCCACTAATTAAAACATAACATAGTCAATAACCATCATTCCAACACCAACGATTCATATCTAACAATGTAACAAGGTTTACATAATAACCGACTGAAAATTATTACAACTCTCGGCCACGACTACATTCTCAGACTCAAACTATCTAGTACAGACTCCACCAAGCTATCTGGCAGGTTCGCTCCAAGGTCTTCACTCTTGCCTATCCCCATCAGTTTGAGAGTCCTCACCTGAGCTACCTGAAAAAAGAGGGGAAACAACTGGGTGAGCGAACGCTCAGTAGGTAATAACAGGCAAGTTTAAGTAATTAACCATTTTCAATAATGTGATGCGATAACGAAAAGATAATCATTAACGAACTACTCAAACCAAAAGAACAAGAATATAGCATATCCAAGAATTGGCCGATCAAGCGTGTAACAAGCAAGTCATGTAGATATCTCCACGAGGGAGAAGTTCAAGAGAAAAAACCATGTGAATGGAACATCATAGACATCATGCGAGTCATGCACTCGGTACAATGCCTCATTATGTCATTACAAACTCCCATGGACACAAGTACTTTTCGGGTGCTCTCCCCAGGACCAGACCAGGCGCTTTTGATGCGTTGGCATTGATTTGGTGGATCCAGGATCCAGTTATGTCTAGACATTCATAGGAATTCGGCCAGAAAGTTTCAATATGTAACGAGAATAATCCAGGAATATAAATAGTACAAGCCATTCCTGGCTCGACTATCGAGGCACATAAGAAATCACGAAAACTCACAAGCTGGAAGGTACGCGGTCATATCTGGACCGCTTACAATAAAACGGTTTAACACTGGACCATGAAGGATGAACTGGGCCAAGGACAACCCAGCTCGATGCCAAGAGAATAAACGGTCCTCTCATGAGCCGTTCAATGACTGAATGGTCTAAAAAGGGCCGCCGAAAGCAATTTTGGGCAAGAAAGAACAAGGCCCAGAGTCAAGGGAGTACACTGTCCAAGACGGGCCGTTCGAACAATAGAACGGTCAACTATGGACAAGTCTCACTAGAAAGAGTACGAAAAGCTACATAATATGGATAGATTAATTGAATCATTAAGCCTGTTAAACCCAACATTAATCGATGATAACAAGGTAACCCTAATTCTGACATGCTCCAACTAAAATGACGATATCTCTCATGATACTAAATAACTTTTAGGGGTTTTTATACCAATGGAAAGAGGACTGAGACACGAATCTAACAATATATAATTCTTAGGGTTTGGTTTGCTAAAACCTACCTTAAACGAAGGAAGAAGAGGGACAATAGGTCGCCAGCCGCGCTAGGGAACTTCTCCAAAGATCACCTCGTCCGGGCTCCTCGTCGGATGTCACAGCAACTAAGCATCTCTAGGTCGGTCTAGGGTCGATTTAAATAGACGGAATGATTTCTAGGGCGTCGATTAAAGGGGATAGAGTCCACGAATCTCTTATCGTGCGTGAATCGCGCAAGACTCGGTCAAGCCGCTGTTCTATTCCCAAATTCGAAGTCTAGGGTTTAGGGTTCCTGCTGAAAATAGTGGGGAAACGATCTCCTCATCGAGGCCGTTCATTCGGGTCCGGTTTGGGCTTAAATGATTGAGAATTGGGCCCTAATTGGCGACTTAAGATCCGGTTAGATTAAGTGTTGATTTGGGCCTTAAGCTTCTAATTCGGCTCACCTAGGATTTTATTTTGGGTTGGTAGTAGAAGACAATTTGACTAAGTTTTTTATCCTCTATATGATTATAATTTTTCTAAATTTTTATAAATTGGTTGAATTTTGACTTATTGTATTTTTCAAGAATTTTCTTTATAATCCCCTTTTTATTTTATTTAATAATACATCGGGATGCTACACCCTCCCCCACTTTAAGGAATTTGGTCCTCCAAATTCACTACATGTGTCGGAATTGGGTGTAAGATAACTAACCTTAGAATAAATCAGGGTATTGCTTCCGAATAACGTCGTCAGATTCCCAAGTGGCTTCATCCGTTCCTCGTCGACTCCACTGAACTTTTACCATAGGTATAGAACGATTTCTGAGTTGCTGCTGCTTATGTCCAAAAATCTTGATGGGTCTTTCTTCATAAGTCAAATCTTCCTTCAATTCCAAATCAACATGCTGAATGGTATGGGTGGGGTCATAAACATATTTCCGTAACATAGATACGTGGAAGACATTGTGTACTCCAGACAACTGATGTGGTAAAGCTAGGTGATATGCAACCTCTCCAACTCTTTCCAGAATCTTGAATGGACCAACATATCTTGGACTTAACTTGCAACGAATACCAAACCTTTGGATTCCTGTTGTTGGTGAAACTTTCAAGAACACATGCTCGCCGACTTGAAATTCCAAAGCTCTCCTTCTACAATCCGCATAACTTTTCTGCCTTGATTGTGCTACCTGCAGACGGTCTCGAATAATGTGAATATTCTTGGTTGATTCTGAAATGAGATCTAGTCCCAACCATTATTTCTCACCTACGTCATTCCAACATAATGGGGATATACAGCTTCTTCCATATAGAGCTTCAAACGGAGCCATCTGAATACTGGATTGGTAACTATTATTGTAGGTGAACTCGATCAAAGCTAAGTACTCATGACAACTGCCTCCAAAATCAATCACGCAAGCTCTTAACATATCTTCCACAATCTGATTGGTTCTTTCAGTCTGTCCGTTCGTCTGAGGGTGAAAGACAGAGCTGAAATTCAGATGGGTTCCCAAAGATTCTTGTAATCCTCTCCAAAAGTGCGAAGTGAACCTGGGGTCTCTATCGGATACAATACTAACTGGTATTCCATGCAGCCTTACAATTTCCTTCATATACAGAGCAGCCAAAATATCAACTATCCATTTGGACTTAATGGACAAGAAATGAGCAGACTTAGTCAATCTATCAACAATAACCCATATTGCATCAAATCCACTACGAGTCTTAGGTAGACCCATGATAAAATCCATACCAATGTTCTCCCATTTCCATTGGGGTATATCAAGTGGCTATAACTTCCCAGCCGGTCTGAAATGCTCAGCCTTGACTTGCTGACATACCAATCATCTACTTACAAATTCTGTGACTTCCTTTTTCATGTTTGGCCACGAAAAGGATCTTTTCAAGTCTCGGTACATCTTAGTACCTCCAGGATGAATGGTATACCTGGACCTATGGGCTTCCTCTAAGATCTTGCTTTTTACTTCGGCTACATCAGGTACACAGGTCCTTCCTTGAAATAACAATCTGCCATCATCGGCTAACATAAAATCTGGTCTATTACTTAGGTTTTCCTTGATCTCTACCAACATTGGATCATTCTCTTGTAAGGACTGGATTTCCATTAATAACTCTGGACGAAGCTGAATCTGTGCAACCAAAACCTGATCCTTGCCAACGCTGAGATCTAAACTAGCCAATTGCTCCAGCAATCTCCATTCTTCTAACATGAGACTTGAAAATTTTGCTATTGGCTTGCGGCTTAAAGCATCTGCCACCACATTACCTTTTCCAGGGTGATACTCTATAGAAAAATCAAAATCCTTCAAATACTCCAGCCATCTCCTCTGCCTCATATTGAGTTCCTTTTGAGAAAACAAGTACTTCAAGCTCTTATGATCTGAAAACACCATGAATATTTCTCCATACAAGTAGTGCCTCCAAATCTTCAAGGCAAAAACTACTATTGCTAACTCCAAATCGTGGACATGATAATTCTTTTCGTGCTTCCTTAACTACCTATAGGAATAAGCTATCACCTTCTCATGCTGCATAAGCACACAGCATAGGCCAATACCTGAAGCATTAGTGTAAACGATAAAATCTCCTTCTCGAGAAGGTAAGGCTAAAACTAGGGGCAGTGGTTAAACACTCCTTCAAGGTCTGGAAACTCAGTTCACAACCCTCTGACCACTCAAATCGGTTTTCCTTATGGGTCAATCTGGTCAGAGGAACTGCAATTTTGGAGAAATCCTTGATAAATCTCTGATAGTAACCTGCCAAACCTAGAAAACTCCTTACTTCAGTTACATTTGTAGGTCTATCCCAGTTCTTTACTGCCTCCACTTTCGAAGGATCAACAGAAATAGCTTCCCTGGTGATAATGTGTCCTAGAAAAGATACTTCTTGCAACCAGAAATCACATTTACTAAACTTGGCATATAACTGATGATCTCTTAATAATTGCAACGCCATCCTCAAGTGCTCAGCATGCTCCTTCTCATTCTTAGAGTATATCAAGATGTCATCAATAAACACTACGACCCACTGATCAAGGTAGGGCCGAAACACGCTGTTCATTAACTGCATAAAAGTTGCAGGAGCATTTGTCAGTCCAAAAGGCATTACCACAAATTCAAAATGCCCATACCGGCTACGGAAGGCCGATTTAAATATATCCTTATTTTTGATTCGCAACTGATGGTATCCTGATCGAAGGTCGATCTGAGAAAAATATTGAGCTCCGACTATCTGGTCAAAGAGCTCATCGATCCTCGGCAATGGGTACTTGTTTTTTACTGTAAGCTGGTTCAATTGCCGGTAATCGATGCACAATCTCATCGAACCATCCTTCTTCCGGAAGAACAACACTGGGGCTCACCACGGGGAAGTACTTGGACGAATAAACCCCTTCTTGAGTAACTCCATCAATTGTCGCTTCAATTCTCTCAACTCTGCAGGAGACATACGATACGGAGCCTTTGAAATAGGGGACGCGCCAGGAATTAGGTCAATAGAAAAGACTACCTCTCTCTCAGGTGGAAGTCCTGGAAATTCCTTAGGGAAGACATCTGGAAAGTCTCGAACGACAAGAATGTCCTTTATCTCAATCTCCTTCTCAGGGGTTAAAGAAACCAAGGCTAGAAAAGTCTGACATCCTTTCTTCAGTAACTTCTCAGCTCGAAGGGCCGAAATGAGCGGCACAGACTTAGAGTGTCTAATCCCAACAAAAGAAACTTCGGGGTGCCCAGCAAACGACACAAAGCTAGTACTACAATGGACATTGGCCACATATTTAGCCAACCAATCTGCTCCTAGGATTACATCATAATCCCTCATGTCCATACAAACTAAATCAGCTGGCAGATTCCGCCCACTAACCAAAACCTTACTAGAAGGGTAGTAATATTTAATTGCTGATTTTGAACAATGGGGGTTGAGATCACAAGGGGAGAATTCATTAACACAGGTTTCGCAGCTAAAGACTTAGCAAAACTCTGAGAAATAAAAGAGTGCGTTGCTCCAGTGTCAGATAGGACAAATGTCGGCTTCTCATGAACAATAAGTGTACCTTCAACAAGTCCACCCTCCTCAGTGGTTCCCGTCTCCTCTTCTTGTAGGGCTTGAAGCTTGCCCTACTACTTCCGACTTCCTTGCGGCTTGTTTGGTGTAGCTTGATCTGAGGGGACATTCTGGAATACGGTGGTCCCGACTTCCGCAACGCAGACAAGCACCTAACTTGTGCCAGCATTCCTCCATCATGTGACCTGGGCGGTCATAATATTTGCAAGGGGTCTTGGATGGTACAATCGGACCAGGCTTCTTTTCATCATTTTTCGGCATCTTGCCTTTCCATGAACTAGACCCACCATTGGGCCTCTTCTTGCCACTACCGGGTTTAAAGTTCCCAGAACTAGTAGTCTGCTCTTTCTTGGGATGCTTCCCATGAATCTTCTCCGTCATCTCTAGAGTATCCTCCAGAACTTGAGCTTTCCTCACCATCTCGGCGTAAGTCTGGATCTCTATTGGTGCCAATTGGTTGATATACTGTAACTTCAGACCATTAAGAAATCTCATGGCCTTCATCTTCTCCGTAGACACTAATTGAGTTGCATAACGAGACGACCGGGAAAACTGAGCTTCATACTCAGCAACAGATAGGTTCCTCTGCTTCAAAGCAGCAAACTCCGCCGCCTTCTTCTCTTGCACTCTGTCAGAAAAATACTTGTTGTTGAAGAGTTCCTCGAACTCCTTCCAGGTGACTTGCTTGTCTCCAAGAGTAGCCTTTACTGCATCCCACCAAGTTCTTGCATCTCGTTCTAATTGAAAGGTCGTCAGGAGAACACGATCTTGATCACTACACTACATCACTTTGAAGATTTGATTCATCTCCTTCAGCCAATGCTCAGCTTCGTCTGGATCCGTCGAGCCACTGAATCGAGGGGGATTCATTCCACAGAAATTTCGGTGAAGATCACCCGCTCCATGATGAGCTGCACCTCCCTGGGTCACTTGCTGCAGAGCCCGAGTCAATCCTTGCACCGTTCGCTGCATATCCCTCCATTGTGCACGATCCGCTGCCATTTGAAATACCCTATGCGTAGAATAGATTAATTTTGAACCATTTGGAAGGAATCTTTCTGGAGGTAAATTATTAACTTAACCCAAGTCTCTACCCGAATCTCACCGGGTTGGATCCTTAGATTTGTAATAGGGTTATAGGTCCTATGACACTACTTAGAACCCTAGAACTTAGAGAACCAAGGAACATAATAAAACCTAGGCTCTGAGACCACCAAATTGTCACGCCTCGATGCAGAATATCGAAATGTGACATTAGAAAGAGTTAATAATAATATGTTGATTTTCAGACATGATGTGTCGAGGCTAACAATCTAGATACATCCAACATACGCCATATCAGAGCAAAGGTAGAAGGAATATAATCCACCAGAGCCAAACAATTCCACTAATTAAAACATAACATAGTCAATAACCATCATTCCAACACCAATGATTCATATCTGACAATGTAACAAGGTTTACGTAATAACCGACTGAAACTTATTACAACTCTCGGCCATGACTACATTCTCAGACTCAAACTATCTAGTACAGACTCCACGAGGCTATCTGGCAGGTTCACTCCAAGGTCTTCACTCTTGCCCATCCCCATCAGTTTGAGAGTCCTCACCTGAGCTACCTGAAAAAAGGGGGGAAACAACTGGGTGAGCGAACGCTCAGTAGGTAATATCAGGCCAGTTTAAGTAATTAACCATTTTTAATAATGTGATGCAATAACGAAAAGATAATCAATAACGAACTACTCAAACCAAAAGAACAAGAATATAGCATATCCAAGAATTGGCCGATCAAGCGTGTAACAAGCAAGTCATGTGGATATCTCCACGAGGGAGAAGTTCAAGAGAAAGAACCATGTGAATGGAACATCATAGACATCACGCTAGTAATGCATTCGGTGAAATGCCTCACCATGTCATTACAAACTCTCATGGGCACAAGTACTTTTCGGGCGCTCTCCCCTAGACCAGACCGGGCCCTTGTGATGCGTTGGCATTGATTTGGTGGATCCAGGATCCAGTTATGTCTAAACATTCACTGGAATTTAGCCTGAAAGTTTCAATATATAACGAGAATAATCTAGAAATATAAATAGTACAAGCCATTCTTGGCCCGACTATCGAGGCACACAAGAAATCACGAAAACTCACAAGCTAGAAGGTACGCTGTCATATCTGGACCGCTTACAATAAAACGGTCTAACATTGGACCGTGAAGGATGAACTGGGCCAAGGACAACCCAGCTCGGTGCCAAGAGAATAAACGGTCCTCTCATGAGCCATTCAGTGACTGAATGGTCTAAAAAGGGCCGCCGAAAGCAATTCTGGGCAAGAAAGAACAAGGCCCAGAGTCAAGGGAGTACACAGTCCAAGACGGGCCGTTCGAACAATAGAACGGTCAAATATGGGCCGTGCACACTCTAGGTCGGTGCAAAAACCAGGTCGATGCAAGTTAGGTAGGTCGGTGCACATCCAGTTCTAAGCGGTCAGAAATGGGCTGCTTGACAATAGAACGGTCCATATGTGGCCGTGTACAAAATTGGAGTTAACCCAACGCAAAGGTCGGTGCACAACACAAAGGGGTCAGTGCACCTGGCATGGTACACGGTCGAATTAGGGCCGTTCAACATGGTAAACGGTCCTAGTCTGATCACGCATGACTCAGACGGTCCAAGGCGGGCCATGCCAAGGAACAGAGCCAAAACAAGCGATCCGAGCGAGATAATTGGTGCAGGATATGTGGTACAACCTGCCCGGCGTCCTAGTGGGATTCCCAGACTCGCGGGGGCTTACGGAGGTCCCATAATGTAGGTCCTAGTCCGACGGAAGGAGTATCCGGCGGAGTGTCCCAACCATTACGAGAAATAAGGGCTAGTAAGTCATCGGAACACAACATGTATCGGTCAGTCAGATCCACCAGAGTGAAGTGACTGTCAAAACATTCCTAATAAGAATTTCTTCCATAACATGATTAAGGTTATACATTCATGAGTTAATAACAATAAGAAGGACAAGATTTATAACAAGGATTAAAAGTAAGTAGACAAGATTGAGCATTAAAATCTTTCATTTATTTCCAATAATCTTGGGGGTTGCTACCTTATTTGCAGACTAGATCAAAGAGAACTCGACATTGCTTAAAATTAGCGATAATCCATTCTGCGTGAAAGAACGGTCCGTCCATAACCGCTCAACAAGCCTTAGCGGTCTATCGATAGGCCATTCAGGTCCTGCGGACCCGGAGGCTATACGGGCCCTGAGTGGTCTATCGAAGGGCCGCTGGGTCACTACGCGGTCTGTAGATGAACCGTCGCCCAAGACCATACGGTCTATCGAGGGGCCGTTCAAAGTTACGCGGTTATTGTAAGACCGTGTATAAAATGATATGGCAGAACAATAAGCGATTAAGACAACCTCCACTAAGAATATCAAATTCGCGAGGTACAAAGCATGAAATTTAGGCAAACATGTCTCACTAGAAAGAGTACGAAAAGCTACATAATATGGATAGATTAATTGAATCATTAAGCCTGTTAAACCCAACATTAATCGATGATAACAAGTTAACCCTAATTCTGACATGCTCCAACTAAAATGACGATTTCTCTCATGATACTAAATAACTTTTAGGGCTTTTTATACCAATGGAAAGAGGACTGAGACACGAATCTAACAATATATAATACTTAGGGTTTGGTCCGCTAAAACCTACCTTAAACGAGGGAAGAAGAGGGACGATAGGTTGCCAGCCGCGCTAGGGAACTTCTCCAAAGATCACCTCATCCGCTCTCCTCGTCGGCCGTCACAGCAACTAAGCCTCTCTAGGTCGGTCTAGGGTCGATTTAAATAGAGGGAATGATTTCTAGGGCGTCGATTAAAGGGGATAGAGTCCATGAATCTCTTATCGCGCGAGAATCACGCAAGACTCGGTTAAGCCACCGTTCTATTCCCAAATTCGAAGTCTAGGGTTTAGGGTTCCAGCTGGAAACAGAGGGGAAACGATCTCCTCATCGAGGCCGTTCATTCGGGTCCAGTTTGGACTTAAATGATCGAGAATTAGGCCCTAATTGGCGACTTAAGATCCGGTTAGATTAAGTGTTGATTTGGGCCTTAAGCTTCTAATTCGACTCATCTAGGATTTTATTTTGGTTTGGTAGTAGAAGACAATTTGACTGAGTTTTCTATCCTCTATATGATTATATATTTTTTATATTTTTATAAATTGGTTGAGTTTTGACTTATTGTATTTTTCAAAAATTTTCTTTATAATTCACTTTTTATTTTATTTAATAATACATCGGGGTTCTACAAGCGTTATCCCAGATGACCCGCTTGCCCTTATCCTGGGCACAAGATGAGCCCTCCGAAGCTCGATGGTCGCTCGGAGCCGGCGTATCATCAACGTCGATGACCTCCAGCTCGACTGGCGGTGCCTCATCCTCAACCGCTCGCCTAAGGTCTGAACGGAGGAGAGCAAATTTTGAGAAGGAAGGCACTTACCTGACGAAAGGAGAACAAGCCCCTGAGACCCTTACCTGTTGGCAACAGTGCTCGAGAAAGGTACTCCTCGATGTTGGATGGGGTCACCGAGTTAGTAGTCGCCTGGCGATTCTGCTGAAGGATACCAACATCCCTCTCCACCTCCGAGGAGACCTCTGTTTGCTTCGGGGGGATATTCATGTGAAAGTTGGGCACCGTCAGGAAATTCCATACTACACCGACCGTGGACGCACCAACCCGGAAATATTGGGTCTCCCACCCCTTATGAGAAGAGTCCTTCATGGAAAGGGACACGCAACTCCTCTTCCGCTTCGCCTGGATGAAGAAGAAGCCCTTCCCCGCATGAAGGTTCTCCTTCAGCTCAAAAAAATAATGGAAGAGGTCCAGCGAGGTATTCACCCCACTCTGGCCACAAAGGAAAATGAAGGAGAAGATAAAATTATAAGAATTGGAGACAAGCTGAACTGGAGCCAACCGGTAGAACCGAAGCAACTCGACAACAAAGAAATGGAGGGGCTGGCGAAAGCCGCACTTCCAGGCCAAAAGAAAAGAACAAAAGAGGCCGGAACGAGTGGCCAGACTGGACTCGTAAGGCTCAAGCGTAAGGAACTGGAATCGCCAAGGCAGCTCATATTGGTTATCCAGTCGCTTCACATCAGCCTCCCCCAGCTCACTACTGAGAGACTCCGACAGTACCAAGAAGACCCTTGGGGCCTACTCTTCCTCCCGCCCGATGGCCTCAAGATTTTGGTCCGCCATGGAATAGACAGAGGAACTGGAAGAAGAGGGGGAAAGCTCTAGACCAAAGGACTCCGGAGGAGAAGGAAGCTAATGGATCGCCGCCGCAGTAATCTCTTCCAGCTCTGCGAAAGCTGCTGCGATTCTCCGCTCCTCCGAATTGCTCTCACGGCACATGAGCCCCCCTCAAAATATAAATGCAATAGAAGGCAAAACCCTAAACCCCGGAGATAAAGGGACGCAAACAACGCACAATGCTTATAACCCTTAGCTGGAAGCGACGCGGCATTCTGATCTTCCGTAGAGGGGCCTTCTTGCAATAATTTTCAAAATTATCATCATGACATGCATATTTTTAGGACAAGCCGCATCATGTGGCCCCTACTAGAAAGAGATCTTTACCCAACCAGAGCCATAAAAAGACCAACCCAAATGTTACTCGTCCGAGCCTAATTTTGGCTCGGGAGTAAGAGGGGGACAAGTGGAGAGGGAAAATCTAACCGCCCGTACGGAGAGGCCAAATGAGGTCCGACCCGACCCAACGAGGCCCAACTCCTTAAAGTAACAGCCCTAAGGCCCACTTAATATAAGCCTAATAACTCACTCGGAACAAGCACTTCCTAGGCGGCCTTCGGGTTGGGAAGTCCGAGCATCAGTTCGATCGGGAAAGCTCCTTCGGAGACCATTATTCCCTGTCCCGACCGTGCACTCATCACTCGGGAGACCTCTCTTGGGCCAGTGCCTCTTGCTCGGGCCAACTGATGGAAGATTATCTGTACGGCTGTTACGAGTCCCTTAATAGCGGGGAGCTCAATGGGATAGGGGAGATCAAGAGTCTGCATGCTATAAAGAGCCCACAAGGAGGACGTAACCCCCCTGAAACTCCTCAACTTATAGAGATCATTCACTCAACGAGCCACTATTTAAGCTGGAAGAGCCATACTGTGTAGAGGTAAGCCAAAAACCCTGAGTAGGCACCACTTCACCTTTTGGTGGAGAGGGATCTCGTGCTCCCATCTTCCTCCTAACTCCTCCCTTTTGCACCAGTGCTCTACTACAGCTGCTGACTTAAGCATCGGAGAGTATTCCCCGGGGATCCATCCCTGGGCACCTCTGACCTATTTCCCATCGTGCAGTTCATCCTTCAAGCGTACGTGCTCATCCTCATCCCCGCTCAGGAGTAGCGCGAGATCGCCCCTCTTCACCTAGATGCAAATGAGAATGGCAAATATATAGATCCTAAAACATACCGAGGTATGATCGGATCTATTTTTTATCCCACTACGTCACGGCCAGATATACACTTCAGTGTGTACATGTGTGCACGATTTGAAGCCAATCTAAAAGAATCTCACTTGATTGCTGTTAAGAGAATCTTACGATACATTGCTAGCACACATGACTTAGGACTATGGTATCCCGCATCATGCTGTTTTGATTTAATTTCATATAGTGATGCTATTTATGCTGGGTGCAAACTTGATCGTAAAAGCACTAATGAGAATTACAATTACTTGGGTGGCTGCCTGGTCTCTTGGGCTTCCAAGAAGCAGCACTCAGTGGCCCTGTCTACCGCTGAAGTAGAGTATGTAGCGGTAGGTAGCTGTGGGACCCAGGTACTATGGATAAAGCATCAAGTCCAAGACTACGAAGTAGATCTTGGATGTACACCCATCTTGTGCGATAACACAAGCGCCATCAATTTGGCTAAGAATCCCATCCAGCATTCCCGCTCAAAATATATTGAAGTAAGGCATCACTTTCTTCGAGATGAGGTAAACAAGAAAAACTTTTAATTCCAGTTTATTGAATCTGAAAGACAAGTCACACATATTTTTACCAAACCTCTGAGCACTGACATATTTTTCACCTTAAGAAGAGAACTAGGTTTGTGTCGACCTCCCACTTGATTGCTCTCATTTGAAATAAGTGCATCCCACATACATAGTCTTTTTAGGTCGATTGTTCATATTTAGCTAGCTGCATTTCATATGTCTACATGATGCCATGCTAATCATAAGTGAGTTTCCCTTTGATATATACAATGGTGATGTGAGGAAGGGCAGGTTCAGTCTGCCTGGAAACGCTCACTATGTATGATGAAAGTTATCCGCCAAGTATCAAGGGAACCTGCATTCTACATTCTCTCTATTTTGCATGCTTGGATTCAGGGGGAGCAAGTCATTTCACGAGAGGTTCTTCTCTAAGATCGATTCATTGACTGGTCATTCTCAGAAGAAATCCCTGCACTTAGCATTGAGGCTAATTCTTGTATTGAGGGCCTAAACTCAACAACCTTCTGCATTTTGAAATCTTGAACCCTGACGGGAGGACCTCATTGGTCTACTATTGTTGATATGTCCTGATGCACGGTCTGCTTGTGCTCATCTAGTGACTACTTTTCCTTCATATTACACGCTTTGTATTGTGGTCCACCATTACTTCACAAGAGACAATGGTTCAAGGCACTAATTACAGAGCAATGGTTAAGGTATGCTGAGTAACTAGGTGCACTCCACCTGAGACATGAGTTGGCTTACGTAAAAGGCACTCTATTGACTATCTCTGCTCTGGTTCTTCAAAACAACACACAAAAAAAACAAACCATTCACAAAATATACAAAAAAAAGAGCAATAGCTTGTTCCCACTAAGAAACTACACCCCCTCCCCAAAGAAGTGCTGGTGGGTCAGGCATGATGTGGCAGGCCAACTCTGGTTCCCATGCGGCATAATAGTAAACTGCACTTAGTGACTGGGGTAGTTGCACTGAAACAAATGTGACTCTTCACGTCCAACGGTGCCAGTTCAACTTGACTGTCAGTTAATATCAAAATTTCTTACTAGAGGTGCCTACATTCGTTGTCTCTTCGTTATGTCTTGGTTGACTTCACTATTGATGGCTGTTGTTCCTATCATGTCATTCGATCTCTTGAGATAGACTGAACCGGGAACATTATGTTTCTTGTTCCCTCAAGGTATATCAACCTTAGTAGTCTCTGTGAGTAGACCCTGGCTCATTCCTTGGTTTCAACCGTGCTTGCTTGTGTTCTTGATTTTAATCCCTCAGTTCCTCCTTTTGTCCTACCATGCTAACCTGCTAGGAAATCCTTCAATTTGATGGTCCAGGTTCACCAATGTGTGTCTTAGTTCTGAACCTCTCCTCTGATATTTTCACTCCTCCGTTTTTGATGGTGTGAAAGGGGGAGAGAGTGAGATTTTGCATTAAGGGGGAGTTTGCATTCGTTGCATATCTTGTTCACAGTGATAATTAAATATCCATTTTCTATGATAATTCATCGCATGTACACTATTTTATGTGCATATAATTAGACAATTATGCATATTTCATAGTTAACCTCAACTCTCCGTTTAAATTGGAGCTTTCACATAAATTGATTAATTTGGTATTATTTAATAAATTGAAGTTGAGAGCCATGAGCATTAATTCTCCATTGCATAACCATGAGCATTTGAGATTTATGAGCACATTATGATAATTTTTATGGACTAAATTGTAATTATGTGTGTACAGGACACAGAAGGTAATTGCAAGAAACTCCGGAGGAAAAATTGGCATCACCACTTTGACCAAGTCAAACATAGAAGCACATATTTTGGTTGGCGGGAAATTAAAATTCAAAGTTTGTATTTTGGTTGGAGGGAAAAGAAATTTCAAAAGTTTGAATTGAGGAGAAGAAGCACATATTTTGGTTGGAAGGAAAAGACAATTCAAAGTTTGAAATAAATGGGAGAAATGATGAGTCTTGGGAAAGGGGTGTCCAAAGTCTAAGGAAGGGGGTGCCCACCTCCTTTTCCTTTCCCCCATACATCATCTTCTACCTGAATCCCAGCCATCCATCTCCTTTTGATATAATCTCCACCCTCCATTGACCTAACCTTCCCTATAAATGACCCATGGCAAGGAGGAGAAAGGGTGTTCTTCTTTTGGCAATTTTTCTCTCCCTCTCACATCTTAACCTTAGGCCACTGATTTCTCAACCTTCTGTTCATTTTCTCCTCTTACTTTCTTCATGAAAGTTCTTCAGTTTTAAATTTTCTCCAACTTTATTTTCTTTATCATTTTCTAATTCCTCTTCGTTCTCACGCTATTTCAAACTTTGCAAGGTTCTGTTCTGTATTTTACTGCTCATCTACGGCTCTGCACTTTGTTATTCTCAAGATTTCTTCCCCTTCTGATTGTGTTTTCATCTGAGTCTCTTCATCAAACTTCTTTTTTTTGAAAGATCTAAATTTTATTCTTCTTCATCTTTCTCTAATTCCTTTCCGTTTTCAAGTTATAATCTCTTTGTCAAGATGCTATCATGTGTTTTTACTGTTCATCCGAGGTTCTACACCCTATTCTTCTTAAGTTTTCATGCTCTTATGATCTTCTTTTCATCTTAGTCTCTTCATTAAAGTTCTTCATCTTTCTTAGGTCTAAATGTTCTTCTTCTATCACTTCCTCTAATTCTTCTTTATTTTTAAGTTATTTTCAATTTTCCAAAGTTTAGTTTTTTATCATTTTACTGTTCATCTGGGTAGCACACTTTTGTTCTTCCCTAGTTTTCACCTTCTTCTGATCTTCTACTCTCTCTGCACTCTTCAAAAAATATTTTCTTCTCTTCCCGATCTTCAACTTTTATTACTACTACTTCTTCGAAATCTCTATGGTTTCAAAGTTATTTCACTTCTAATCTTGCTCCGTTTCTATTATTTCTGTTTTACTATTTTTCAGCTCCCTTCCTTTTCTATCTATCTCTCCCTCCTCTATTTTCATCCAAACATCCCAAGGTGGAGATTCTCTTCTTTTGGTGCTCATAAGGCGGTGTCTACCTCTAAGGCGGGATGATTCAATGAAAGGCTTGGCATGGAGACGGCGGCACTATTTCTCATCATCTTGGCTCTATTTATTCACACATCAGGCTCTTCTTATTGTTATTGCTTTAGTTTCATTTTACTTCATTGTAATCTCGTCACATCTTTATTGTAAGCTTGTCTTGTATTTCATATACTCATTTCTTTATGTTAATAAAAGAAGTGTTCATTTGATCTAGATCATGTTCATCTTCCTTCTCTTCCTCCTTCTACCTCTTCTTCTCCACTTTATGCAATTATTTTCTATAGCATAGGCTCATAGTCATAGGTGTTTTTAATTAAGTGTTTGGTTCGTTCATCATTTCACTATTTTCTTAAGCAAAATAAAATCACAAGTGTTTTCCAAAGCACTTCAAGATTTTTAACTATAAAAATCTCTTATTCCTTGTGGATTCGACCCTTCTCGCCACCATATCACGTCTTTCTTTCATCTAGTGCGAGTTAGAATTTTTAAGATTGATACGCGTATTTTAAATGACGAACTTTCGCATTATCACACAGCATATCCTGCTGCATAATTTTTGCTTTGCTATTTAAAATTACTTTACTAATCAGTAAGCACATGACTCATTGTTGCCATCATCAAAAATGGGGAGAATGTCAAGTACATGATATTTTGATGATGTCATACCATGAGTCATTAGCCAATTGGCTTAGAAATTCATGCCATCTTTTGATGTGTCCAGGTGTGAAGATATCATGCCAAGCGGTTCATGTGCACCGACCTTGAATGTTCAAAGTATGGAATATGCACCGACCTTAGTCTTCATGTGCACAGACATCAACTGAAGAAAGGTCACATGTGCACCGACCTTAGTTTTCATATGCACCGACCTTGAATGTTCAAAGTATGGAATGTGCACCGACCTTTATGCTTCAGACAGAGATGTGCACCGACCTTAGTCTTCATGTGCACAGACCTCAACTGAAGAAAGGTGACATGTGCACCGACCTTAGTCTTCATGTGCACCGACCTCAACCGAGGAAGTTCCACATGTGCACCGACCTTAGTCTTCATGTGCACTGACCTTACTGAAGAAATATCTTCATATGCACCGACCTTACTGAAGAAAGCATCTCATGTGCACCGACCCTGTTCTTCATGTGCTCCGACCCTACAGAAGGTGTAGAAGGCCAAGCACCTCATGTGCACCGACCTCACTCAAGAAGTCCTTCATGTGCACCGACCCTGTTCTTCATGCCAAACCAGCTGCACCGACCTTACAAGTCATGCCAAGCAAGCTGCACCGACCTTATGAAGAAACTCTTCATATGTTCATCGATGCATCTAGGCTCCCTGGGGCTTTTTTTAGCAAACCTACAGGCTTTTCAGAAAAGAATCCAGAGACCAAAAATAGGAACCGCAAATGCCAAAAAACACATCTTTTTAGGTCTGGAAAGGTTTCCTTGCTGAGTCAACATCATTGTCATCATTGGCTTGCTATATTAGTCCATTTGGTCAATGGAGAAGTCAGTTACCATATCTGGGAATAGTAACCTTTCCTGGTACCCATATTTTTGCCTCCACCCAACCATATGCTCTGTCATTGAGATCGCACAGGACAAAAGGACGTCCTTGACAGTCCAGCCAGCAGAAGAAAAAGATGCTGCAGATCTTACTTGGGAAGCATCTACTCACATATTTTCTGGTCAACCAAGGTAACAAGAATGCTATAAATTATTTTGCTGCTTCTCTGGCCAATCAGAGGCTGCCAAGACAAAAGCTTCTTGAAGACAAATAATTGAATATGTGGAGCCAATCACATATAGCTTGAAACCTCCTACTGGAAGGTCTACCTATGCCTATAAAAGGGACCCCATGCTTGAAGAAATATAGTACTGCCGCAAGAACTGAAGCTGGGCCTTTCAGGAAGAAACAGAGGGTGAAAAAGAAAAGGGAGAAAAGAAAGAAAAGAGAGATGAGTGCCTGCTAAGCGTCGTATGAAAGAAAAGGAGGAAGAGAAGGAAGAAGGTCAGCAGCCAAGACAGCCAGCCTTGGATCCTTCGCACTGTTACACATTGAAATCGATTATCACTTCGTGTGTGAACGGGTTGCCAAAGGACTGTTGTGTGTTTCCTTCGTTTCCTCTAAGGACTAGATCGCGGACATCCTCACCAAGGCACTTCCTTGACCGCGATTTGCCCTCTTGGCATCCAAGCTCAACATCTCTGCACCGGCGTTGAACTTGCAAGGGCGTATTGACGCAACAGAAACTCCGCCACGTCTGCCACCTTCTGGCAGTGGTTCCTTGCACGATCCGACATGCTCCATGACTGTTGATACTTACTGTATATTGTTGTACTCAACATTTCCATATATAAACGTGTACCTGAGATTGCTCGGGCGTGATCAGTTTTCCAAAACCATGTTCCCCTGTTTTTAATACTTATCATCCTACGTACATGTTCCGTTCCTTCATAAGTTAGGCTTTGAGTTACTATCTATTTCAATCCTTTTTCCTCCAAATACTCCTTGTTTAGGTCCTCTCGTTTAAATCTAACTGTTACGTATAGTTGGCTAGGCATCTAATTAGAGATCCAGCCTATTTGTAAGTCTTAAAATCATGTCTACTACCGTTAAGAAGTATTAGGATATAATATCTTTGAGATTTTTATTAAGAATTTTAACATAGTTAATTCTTAATTATCATGAAAATCTTAAGATTTGTTATAATAAATATTAACTTAAAAATATCAAAAAAAATAAAAAAAATGATGAACAACATCGTGAATAGCTAGTCGCATTAAACGCTCTTTCTCCTTCACCTTTTATTTCTTTCACTTGTTCATACAACCCTATCTATTTTTTACCTCTTAGATTAAGAAGTTTGTTTATCTATTTGTCAATTTAGTTTAATTTATTTTCTTTAAATCAGACTTCACTTTTTCTAAAAAAATAAAAACTTAAAAACTCTCAACCTCTCCGTGGATTCAACCCGATCTTGTCATTATTCTACATTTTTTTATTTATGCAAGTCAATTTTACGATTGATTACCGTGTGTATTTTTAACGACGAATCTTCGGCATATCATGCTTCAACATATTAACATTAGTCGTGTGGTAGTAAATCTACTAACCAAGTAAATACTTAGAGATGCTTTTATTACCCATAACAGACCATGGGTATTTGTAAATTGTTATGAGTATAATTTTGTTAGTTGACATCAATAAAAGTTAATTCTCCAAATGAACGTCTGTATGGACTAATTGGTTTACACAATAGTTATAAGTGTCACCAAACTTGATTCGACTCACATGGGTTATTCACCTAAACACTTTTGATAGTGATTAAGACGAGATATTTGATATCATTGGTACTCTCATAAGTGAGCAAGATACCCTATACATCAATGATATGTCACCTTAGCAAAGTTAGGATGAGATTTATTTAGAATGATCTTGAGGATATGAGGATAATTTTGTGAAGTGTATTAACGTTGGATGTGAGATTCGCAATATGGCACCCAGTGGGGGTGTCTGGGTTGTGAGACTAAGGTTAGTCACTCAGAGCATAATTAAACTATAATCTATGTGGTGTTTGCTTTTCTAGAGTGACATTTCCATGTAAATGGAAAAACACCACAATTTCACCAATAGTGAGAATGATGAAAAGATGTATGCTTCATTATTGTGTGAGCTCCTGAATCACACTAGCAGGATCCCCTTGGTACCCTTAAAGACCTAAGCACTATGTCAGGAAGAGAAAGCTTTATATCACTACTTTAGCATACTTTCTAGAGCTATGGTTGATATAGCTCATTAGGACATGTGGTGGGAAATACCTTTCCCACAAATTAATTATTTTAAATTTATGATAAAATAAATATATTTTAAATATCTCATGAAAATATCACTAAATGTATTTATATGTTTAACTTGTTGGGTTCGGTGCAAGTATTCAGAGGGGGGGTGAATGAATATAGTCTATAAAAATTTCGCCCAATTAACAGCTAGAATGCTAACAAGACAGATTAGATAATCTGAAGGCTAATTAAATCTTCTGTTCAACCTGTAAGCAAACAGATGGAGCGCCCCTATGCAAACATCTAGCGGAAGCAAAAACATATAGAGAAATCAAACCACTGCACAGAGGATTTTTAGGTGGTTCGGTCCAGCAGACCTACATCCACCCCACACTCAACCCGAGTGTGACTTCCTGCTGACTCACAGCTTGAACAGCTGGGCATCACAGCTTGCCATACATCAGCTGGACCTCACAGCTTGCCATCCGCTGAGCATCACAGCTTGCTTCCGCTGGGTAATACAGCTTAGCCATCGCTGACTCACAGCTTGAACCCGCTGGGGATTACAGCTTAACCCGTCCAGTGGAATCCTCCACTGCAAACGTTGAGCCTCACAGCTTGCTCCGCTGACAAACAGCTTGAAGAAATGTATAAAGTGAAAATAGAAAATGATGCAGCAACGAAAAGCTGAAACAATGAAGCACAAATACTGTAGCTCTCGAAGGAGCAGATCTGGCTTGGATTTGATCCAAAAGCCAGACAAAGACTATCTCTCTCTCTTTCTCAGCTCGAGCTCTCTATCTCACTCTTTCTCTTCTCTATCTTCTGCTCTTCTTCTCTTTCTCTTCTCTTCCTCTTTCTTTTTCTTTTTCTTCTCTTTTGCTGGATCGAAGTCTCTGCACTCTGCTCTTCTGCTTCTGCTCCCAAGGCTTCGATCAGCCTTCTCTTGATGAAGAAGACTTGTATATATAGCAGCAGCAGTAGCTAGGACGCGTGTGGCTTCCACAGTTCCCGCCCAGAACTTTTGGCCACGTGTCAGCATCCTGGTATCTCGTCCATCCTTGGATCACGAGCCAGGCACCTCGGATCACGTGCCCTTCTTTAGACTTCACGAAGGGTGCCTGTCACACAGACGAACAGCTTATCAGTTTAAGTATATGCATTGCAGTGTATAGACTTCACTGTATAGACTTGTGAAGGCGAAGCTAAAGCAGTGTATATACTTCACAATGTATAGACTTCAGAACAGATGCATGCAATACACTTAACAATGTATGGACTTGGCCTATGCAGACTCATCTGATGTATAGACTTTGCGAATGTCTAGACTTGCAGATGTGAACGACACAGTGTATAGACTTCAGAACATATGCACGATGCAGACTCGTCCAATGTATATACTTAGCTGAACAAGACACACAATGTATAGACTTGCAGCCATGAACAAATGCAATGCACTCTGATGTGTAGACTTCATCTGAAAGCCAATGTATAGACTTGATGAGCGTTCAGCAATGTGCAGACTTCAATGCATATGATGCAGCCAATGTATGGACTTGAGTAGTCTGCTGCTGAACAACCGATGTATAGACTTCACAGTCTGCTAAGCAAGCAATGTATGGACTTGGCAGAGGCAGACTGAAGAAGCAATGTACAGACTATGCAATGTTCAGACTTCATCTTAAAGCCAAGAGAAACTCTGTACAGACTTCCAATGAATGGACTTTAACCCAAGGATGCATAATGTATAGAGTTCGCCTTTGAAACAAATGTACAGACTTTGAGGCAGAAGCCACGGCTGTTTTGTGTGTGACTCACTATCACAGTGTGTTGCCATCATCAAAAAGGGGGAGAATATTGTACCTCTTAGGCACAAGCATGTGCTATGTTGATTTGATGATAGCAATGTTGTTTTGTTTTGATGATAGCAACACAGTGAGTGCTTTATGAGATTGTGTTTTGATGATAGCAACATAACTTGTTTTGTGGAGAATGCACGTGTATGACTGATACATTGGTTGTGCTTGATTTCTGCTCTGTGCGTTGCTTTTCTGTCTGCATGTAGTTTGATGACTAGCAAGTCTATACACTGCAGGGTAAAGCATTTCAGAGTCTTTACATCGTTCATGCATGTGCACAGTTCGTGGACAAAGTCTACACATCGCCCTAGATTGCATTAGTAAGTCCATACATCATCAGGGCTCTTCGTGACTGATATATTGGTTGTGCTTGATTTCTGCTCTGTGCGTTGCTTTTCTGTCTGCATGTAGTTTGATGACTAGCAAGTCTATACACTGCAGGGTAAAGCATTTCAGAGTCTTTACATCGTTGCTTGCCAAAGTCTGTATATTGGCATCTGTTCCTACGTTGCAACTCCAAGTCTGCACATTGGAGTCTTTACCTACGATCAGCTTTGAAAGTCTGCACATTGGGAGCTTTACCGACGTTGCCTTGCCAAAGTCTACACACTGTGAATCTTCAAGTCTGTACAGACTTTGCCTTGTTTCAAGTTTGTACATCATCCAGCTCTTTGGCAAAGTCTACACATCTTAAAGCCAAGAGAAACTCTGTATAGACTTCCAATGAATGGACTTTAACCCAAGGATGCACAATGTATAGAGTTCGCCTTTGAAACAAATGTACAGACTTTGAGGCAGAAGCCACGGCTGTACAGACTTCAGAAGAACAATACATGAGCAAGCCTAACGGATGATGTATAGACTTGCGTTACTGTAGCAATATATAGACTTACTATATGCATGAGACGCAAGTTGAGACGGTGTGTGCACTGTAACGAATGTATAGACTTTCCACCGACCAATGTGTAGACTTTGCAAGCCTAAGACGCTGAATGAGACGGTGGCTGAGACGGACGCTGTACACACTTTAAGTCCAGTGTATAGACAATGCCTTAAACTCTAAATGAGATGCTAAGAAGATGCATTGTATGGACTTTGAGAAATGCTTCAAGTGGATGGCTGTACAGACTTCATGAATGTGCAGACTTGACAACGAGATGCACAATGTATAGACTATGCATATGCATGAAGAGCCCTGATGATGTATGGACTTACTAATGCAATTTAGGGTGATGTGCAGACTTTGTCCATGAACTGTGCACATGCATGAACGATGTAAAGACTCTGAAATGCTTTACCCTGCAGTGTATAGACTTGCTAGTCATCAAACTACATGCAGACAGAAAAGCAACGCACAGAGCAAAAATCAAGCACAACCAATATATCAGTCATGAAGAGCCCTGATGATGTATGGACTTACTAATGCAATCTAGGGCGATGTGCAGACTTTGTCCACGAACCGTGCACATGCATGAACGATGTAAAGACTCTGAAATGCTTTACCCTGCAGTGTATAGACTTGCTAGTCATCAAACTACATGCAGACAGAAAAGCAACGCACAGAGCAGAAATCAAGCACAACCAATATATCAGTCATACACATGCATTCTCCACAAAACAAGTTATGTTGCTATCATCAAAACACAATCTCATAAAGCACTCACTGTGTTGCTATCATCAAAACAAAACAGCATTGCTATCATCAAATCAACATAGCACATGCTTGTGCCTAAGAGGCACAATATTCTCCCCCTTTTTGATGATGGCAACACACTGTGACAGTGAGTCACACACAAAATTTTCTCCCCCTTTGACATAATCAAAAAGAGAAAAATAGTAAAAACATGAGTGCAAAGTGCATTATGCATGCAAATTCTCATAGTGCAAAAAACTCCCCCTGAAGGTATGACTCCCCCTGAATTATTTCTCCCCCTAAATAATAGCTCCCCATTTGAGAAGGAATTTGGACAGATAAGCACAAGGTAGAGAAGGTAGGAGGGTCACTTGACAACAGCATAAGCATAGGTTCAGAAAGGGAGCATGATTATAAACAACTGTTTGAGTATAAGAATCAGCAACATACAATTTTCAAAAATTCAGGTTTAACAGTGATAAATATAGAGTAAAACACCTGACCCCTGAAAAAGAGTTTTAGATTCCATTTATAGCAATGAATCTAAGGCACATGGTATTAATAGATAAGTCTGAAATAATACATTTTTGTGTTTAAACATGGAAGTTCAAGAAAGGCAACTTGAATATGTATTGAGAAAAATAATTTTCACTCAATGACTTTTGATTTCAAAGGGTTACAGCAGTTTGTATTTCACTTTTGAATTTTCAGAAACTGAACTAAGTGAATAGACCTGTGGTATTTATGCTGTTGACATTAGGTGTACACCTTGATCAGAGGCATGTACCCCTAGTTACTAGGCATAAACTACAAGACCTATTTCAGATCAAGACCTACAAGGAATAGTCTTCACTTTTGACATTAAGGGCACACCTTGATCAGAGGCCAGTACCCCCAGTTACTTGGTGAGGACTCCCCCTATAGATTTGACCCTATGAACATAGATAGTCTAAAGCACTTCATGACATGTGAATTTTCCTGCTTCTTTGGAGGAGTTCACAGTTTCTTAGTGCAATCAACCATTGCTCTGTCACTATGTTCAGCTCTTTTACATTTATGATCTTATTTACTGCTGCCCTTAATTCTTTTAGAGTGATTGTTTAAAAAATCATTACATACTCTTATTCACCTGTTCTAGACATTTCCAGTCCAACACATTTAGATTTTACAAAAAACTTTTTCTATTTTAGCCATGAGACAAAGATGAAGAGCTATAAAAGTTTTCTTTTATCTCAAATTCTGAAGTGCAGACACTTAACTCTCCAATTTATAAAAGTTAAGCCTTTAGTTCCTTTCAATTTGCAAGAGTGATTCTTATAAGTGAACACTTGCAATAATCACAACTCAATGTACTAAACCAGATACAGAACTGTTGTTCAGTGAAAATGATAGGGAAAAGATAGCAATTGGCAATATGGTCTAATGGCATCTGATGTCAAAAGATATGAATCAATTGAATGGGGACAATGAGGAGTAAATAGGATTCAAGAATTGAACTAAACTCACAGCTCCCCCTGACACCATGATGCAAGGATTATGCTATGCAACACACTGTTCTACATGCAGACTATGCACCAAGGATACATGAGGCAAGTATGCAATCAATTCAGGTTTATGCATCCAAGTCATGAACATTTTTATCCTTTTTCAGATTTTTCAAAATATGATGCAGTGCACTGTTCTACATGAAGACTGGACCCATGGTACTAGGCGGAGAACCTGGTCTCAAAGACCATCTCACACATGGTAGAAACCTCCGGGCAGATTTTCCTACCTTTTAGTAACTTACCATTTGATATACCAGGGTTAACAAGGACAATGCAACATAAAGCAGTCCTACATGCATTGAACAGCATCAATGACAGTCATGCAAATGATGTATGCAGACATAAGACACATGCATTAACTGTGTACACTAAATGACCATTCACACTCAGTCCAAGTATGCATTCAACAACAAGCATGCAATGCATTAATACAAAACACATGCATTGACACAAAGTGTATATAATGCATCGACTGTAAAAACCCATTCAGCCTCAGTGCAAAATATGGAAATAAAGAAAAGCATCAAATTTGAGCAGAATAAAACTCAGTAGCTGAGTCTGGAATGCAGACTGATCAGCTAGACATGAAGAGATCATCAAATATCAATCAAGTAAAACAACATTTCCAGATAATGAATTTAAAGCAAAGTTCATAACTGACCTGAAATGTAGAATCCTGGGGTTTTCTGTTGAGTGCCTTGGATCATTAACCCCTTTATTCATCAGCTTCCAAGGCACACCTACAGCATGTCAATCAATTTGATCCTGCAGGGACCCAAGCAGTCTTGGGTCCTGCACTACCCCTATCAGGTGTTCTAAATAATTTCTTAGTAACATGGTCATCAAATTTCATCAGAAAATAATTATCTATAGAGTGACCAAGTTTACCACAATATCTACATGAAACAGCAGATTTTTTGGTCCTATGATGCATATCAACAGCAGCATGAGACCTATGATAATGAGCATGAATTGTTCTGTTGTTTACATGAACATTTTGTTTCTTGTTCTTCTTTATCCAGCATTCAGCAGATTTTTGACCTGATTTACCACAATTAAAACATGAGAAGTTCACAGGTCATTTTGTAGAGAATTTATAAGCTTTGTTATTAACATGACTTACTTGGGCATGCCAACAGTCCTTGACTATATGGCCATGCCTCCCACATTCAAAACATATAAAATTCTTTTCTTTGAAAACATATCTATTTCTACCAAGCACATTTCTGTTTGCAGGGAATTTTGCAATTTCAGAATTTAATTTCTTTTCCTGAACGTAGCCTTCGAGTGACCAGCACTGAACAGCAACATGTCCCATTTTTGCACAATTATAACAATGAATTTTCCTTCTTTGAAAAACATGATTTTTAGCAGGAATTTTCTGTGCAGTAGTAGCAGCTAGGTCATCTAATTCAAACAGCTTACACTCATCCATCATATGACCTATCTTATTGCAATAAAAACACTGCATATTCTTTTTCTTTTTAAACTGAATTTTATGAGAAGATTTTTCACAGCAATTTTCCTTTTCTCTTGTTCAGCCCTGTGCTTATTGTTCTGAGATTTCATAGATGAAATACATTTTGAAGTACTAGCACAGTCTGAACTTTTCACAAATGTAAGTTGTTCCTTCCCTTTAGCAAATTTTGACAGGGAGGTTTTTAGATCTTCAATTTCAGAATTCAAATCAGCAGTATTAGCTTCAAAACCTGCAATCTCAGTTTCACAGGAAATAACTTGTTGATGCAAAGCATCATTTAGACTTTTGAGGGTGTTGATTTCCTGTTTCAATCTTTGTTCAGATTCAGTTTTCTTTTCTTGCAATGATTCATTTTCAGATTTCAAATTATTCATTTCTTTTCTTAAATTTTTATTTTCAGATTTTAATTTCTTGGACACTTTAAACAGATTTTCATACATCATTATCAATTCATCAAAAGAAACTCCCTCTGATCTGGAGCTTACCTGAGATGAGGTTTCCTCATCATCACTTCCCCGGTTGGCCATTAAGCATATTGACTTTCCTCCTTCTTTATCACTGTCTTCGGTGTTCCCTTTGAGTTTTGAGAATTCTGGACAGTCAGCCTTCGTGTGGCCAGCCTTCCTGCATTTGTAGCAAACGTTAGAGTCAATAATCTTGGCAGGGTTAGATCTGTACCTTATTTGCTTTCTGCCATCACCAAGCTTTCCTTCTCTTTTTCTCAGGAATTTCCTGAAATCACTTATCATCATTGCAATGTGGTCTCCATTAATTTCAGACCCCGAGAAGCTACTTTTCTCGCTTAATGATCCACTGTGGCTGGATCTGTTTGCTTTGCTGAAGCCAGCCTTCAGCATGATTGGTTCCATTACAAATAATCTGAAAGCACAAAGAAACTGAAGCACCTAGACCAAATGAGCAAGGCAAGGCACTAAGTCGGAGAACCAAAATAACGAACACAAAAAGCAGACTATGAAATGCACCAAACAGAAATGCACTAAACAAGATGATCAAAGTAAAGCAGTAAGATAGTGAAACAAATCAACGAGCAGAAGAAGCCCACTCTGATGTGCACCAAAAGCTAGCATGAACTGCTGCGGATTGTTAGATCCTATGCACAGCAACCCGCTCTGATACCAAGTGTTGGGTTCGGTGCAAGTATTCAGAGGGGCGGTGAATGAATATAGCCTATAAAAATTTCGCCCAATTAACAACTAGAATGCTAACAAGACAGATTAGATAATCTGAAGGCTAATTAAATCTTCTGTTCAACCTGTAAGCAAACAGATGGAGCGCCCCTATGCAAACATCTAGCGGAAGCAAAAATATATAGAGAAATCAAACCACTGCACAGAGGATTTTTAGGTGGTTCGGTCCAGCAGACCTACATCCACCCCACACTCAACCCGAGTGTGGCTTCCTGCTGACTCACAGCTTGAACAGCTGGGCATCATTGCTTGCCATACATCAGCTGGGCCTCACAGCTTGCCATCCGCTGAGCATCACAGCTTGCTTCCGCTGGGCAATACAGCTTAGCCATCGCTGACTCACAGCTTGAACCCGCTGGAGATTACAGCTTAACCCGTCCAGTGGAATCCTCCACTGCAAACGCTGAGCCTCACAGCTTGCTCCGCTGACAAACAGCTTGAAGAAATGTATAAAGTGAAAACAGAAAATGATGCAGCAACGAAAAGCTGAAACAATGAAGCACAAATGCTGTAGCTCTCGAAGGAGAAGATCTGGCTTGGATTTGATCCAAAAGCCAGAAAAAGACTATCTCTCTCTCTTTCTCAGCTCAAGCTCTCTATCTCACTCTTTCTCTTCTCTATCTTCTGCTCTTCTTCTCTTTCTCTTCTCTTCCTCTTTCTTTTTCTTTTTCTTCTCTTTTGCTGGATCGAAGTCTCTACACTCTGCTCTTCTGCTTCTGCTCCCAAGGCTTCGATCAGCCTTCTCTTGATGAAGAAGACTTGTATATATAGCAGCAGCAGCAGCTAGGGCGCGTGTGGCTTCCACAGTTCCCGCCCAGAACTTTTGGCCACGTGTCAGCATCCTGGTATCTCGTCCATCCTTGGATCACGAGCCAGGCACCTCGGATCACGTGCCCTTCTTTAGACTTCACGAAGGGTGCCTGTCACACAGAAGAACAGCTTATCAATTTAAGTATATGCATTGCAGTGTATAGACTTTGCTGTATAGACTTGTGAAGGCGAAGCTAAAGCAGTGTATATACTTCACAATGTATAGACTTCAGAACAGATGCATGCAATACACTTAACAATGTATGGACTTGGCCTATGCAGACTCGTCTGATGTATAGACTTTGCGAATGTCTAGACTTGCAGATGTGAACGACACAGTGTATAGACTTCAGAATATATGCACGATGCAGACTCGTCCAATGTATATACTTAGCTGAACAAGACACACAATGTATAGACTTGCAGCCATGAACAAATGCAATGCACTCTGATGTGTAGACTTCATCTTAAAGCCAATGTATAGACTTGATGAGCGTTCAGCAATGTGCAGACTTCAATGCATATGATGCAGCCAATGTATGGACTTGAGTAGTCTGCTGCTGAATAACCGATGTATAGACTTCACAGTCTGCTAAGCAAGCAATGTATGGACTTGGCAGAGGCAGACTGAAGAAGTAATGTACAGACTATGCAATGTTCAGACTTCATCTTAAAGCCAAGAGAAACTCTGTACAGACTTCCAATGAATGGACTTTAACCCAAGGATGCACAATGTATAGAGTTCGCCTTTGAACCAAATGTACAGACTTTGAGGTAGAAGCCACGGCTGTACAGACTTCAGAAGAACAATGCATGAGCAAGCCTAACGGATGATGTATAGACTTGCGTTACTGTAGCAATGTGTAGACTTACTATATGCATGAGACGCAAGTTGAGACGGTGTGTGCACTGTAACGAATGTATAGACTTTCCACCGACCAATGTGTAGACTTTGCAAGCCTAAGACGCTGAATGAGACGGTGGCTGAGATGGATGCTATACACACTTTAAGGCCAGTGTATAGACAATGCCTTAGACTCTAAATGAGATGCTAAGAAGATGCATTGTATGGACTTTCTTCAAGTGGATGGCTGTACAGACTTCATGAATGTGCAGACTTGACAACGAGATGCACAATGTATAGACTATGCACATGCATGAAGAGCCCTGATGATGTATGGACTTACTAATGCAATCTAGGGCGATGTGCAGACTTTGTCCACGAACTGTGCACATGCATGAACGATGTAAAGACTCTGAAATGCTTTACCCTGCAGTGTATAGACTTGCTAGTCATCAAACTACATACAGACAGAAAAGCAACACACAGAGCAGAAATCAAGCACAACCAATATATCAGTCATGAAGAGCCCTGATGATGTATGGACTTACTAATGCAATCTAGGGCGATGTGCAGACTTTGTCCACGAACTGTGCACATGCATGAACGATGTAAAGACTCTGAAATGCTTTACCCTGCAGTGTATAGACTTGCTAGTCATCAAACTACATGAACGCACAGAGCAGAAATCAAGCACAACCAATATATCAGTCATGAAGAGCCCTGATGATGTATGGACTTACTAATGCAATCTAGGGCGATGTGCAGACTTTGTCCACGAACTGTGCACATGCATGAACGATGTAAAGACTCTGAAATGCTTTACCTTGCAGTGCATAGACTTGCTAGTCATCAAACTACATGCAGACAGAAAAGCAACGCACAGAGCAGAAATCAAGCACAACCAATATATCAGTCATACACATGCATTCTCCACAAAATAAGTTATGTTGATATCATCAAAACACAATCTCATAAAGCACTCACTGTGTTGCTATCATCAAAACAAAACAGCATTGCTATCATCAAATCAACATAACACATGCTTGTGCCTAAGAGGCACAACATAACTTATCTCAGGTCTCCCATACACTTAGCCTAAAAATTAAGGTTTGATTTAAATCTAAAATAATGTAGTAAGATCAGAAAAGATATCGCCTAAAATGACCAAACAGACTTAATGTTAGACGATATATCGTCTAATCCGGTGAGATAGACGCTGCAACATCTAAAAACTAAAAGAATTGCGTCGAAGTCTCAAGATAGACGTAAGGCTAGATGATACATCGTCCAACATAAATAAGGTAGATGAAAGGTTAGACGACACATCGTCTAACGTAAAAAAAGTAGATGAAAGATTAGACGATACATTATTTAAGTTAAAATAATTAGACAATGTATCATCTAAGGCAAAAAGGATATATGATGCGAGAGCAAATAGATGAAATTTCGTCTAAGAGGAAAACGACAAAATCTATGATAGACGAAATTTTATCTAACTCAGAAAAATAGAAGTGATAAATGAAACTTCATCCTAAGACTCACATATAGATGAAGCGATAGACGATACTTCGTATACCCAAGAAAATGACAAAGTCATGGATAGATGAAATTTCATCTAAGAGGAAAATGATAAAATCTATGATAGACGAAACTTCGTCTAAGTCGGAAAAGTAGAACTGATAAGCGAAACTTTGTCTAAAGACTTACAGATAGACAGAGCAATAGATGATACTTCGTCTACCCAAGAAAATGACAAAATCATGGATAAACGATTCTTTCTAATGTAAAAAGCAAACATAGACTACTTAGACAAATTGGTAGATACTATTTCATCTACTCTCACTAAAAGACAACTCTATCGCCTTACTTTAATCTTATATTTAATAAGCGATATATTTTGCACTCTGACTTAGTGAAATATATATTTCTGTTGACTATCCTAAACGACAATTTATATAGTAAAGCACATACACAACACTTAAACTCTAGAGTGCCATGCACAGAGACGTGAATCATACACTTTTGTAAAAATGTTCCAACAGAATTATAGATACAGTATACCGTCTGACATACATGTATAAGGTGTTAAATAGTCAACTTACAAATATGTCTGCATTAAATGCACAATGTCCATTGGGATACTTTTCTTATTTTCAAGACATAAGATACATATTGTACTCCTCTTGTGTACTGCCAGTGAGATATGTTTTATGTGTGAAGTCTGTATTACCTTTTTATATTCTACTCACACTAAAGTTTATATTTCAAATATGTTACTTTATCTCGCATCCTTGCATGGGAGAAATTTATTTAAGTATTATTTCAGATCATATAGACAGCAACAGCTAGGGGTAGTTTATACAAAACAGAAATATCTCCACTTGCAGAAGATCTTATTCACCTACCATCTCGAGAATGACGTACACACACACAAAAGAGGTGGCAGTTTAGGTGCCAATCAGATCTCCCGAATGTTGTGACTGGGATATGACCATTTGAAGTCAAATTGTTAGTAGCCCGGCACACCCTAGAGGGGGGTGAATAGGTGTGTCTTGAGATATAATGACGTATAAAAATTTTGTCACAATTTAAGTATGTACGCAACATAAAATAGAAATATAAATAGGCAAGCAAATCACACGGGACAAGAGATTTATACTAGTTCAATTAGCCGTCTGCTTCCCTACGTCCAGTCCCCCTGAAACTTGCCCGATGTATTCACTAACCTTCTAACCAAGGTTACACCAGCTGATTCTCAAGGGGTAGCTCCCTTGATGATTTTGGTCAGGTCTCAGCAACCAACAACCACTTCCTCGTGACTTAATTTTTCTAGTGAGTTCACAACAACGAGCCTTCTAGGGGCTAGTTACTCAGATGATTTCACAGGTATCAGCAGACCGAACAACCAGTCACCAACGATGCTGGTACCCAGAGCAATGAATACTTTTTACACCCACTATCCTTCCCATAGTGACACAGAAACAAAACAAAATAAATGAGTGAAATGAAAAATAAAAGATGAGGGGAATAAGAATATCGTTACAACACAATATCCCCTCTAGAATGCTTCCCGAAGGTACAGAGCTTCAAGGATAAATGCGTGATAGTTAGGTGTGATAGATAAACACAGATCCAGAGGGGAGGGTGAATGGATCTTCTAAAGAGTTTTGACCAATTTAAAATTCGTATGAAATGATAAGCACAAGATCAGTGGACAATTGCTCAAACATAAAAGATGCAAACCCAATTAAACCCTAGGACATGAATAATCAATCAGATCACGGTCCTAGCATGCATCTAGCGGAAGCAAGCAATCAAACAAACCACTGCACAATGGATTTTTTAGGTGGTTCGGTCCACAGACCTACGTCCACCCCTCACTCCCAACGGAGTGAGGCTTCCACTAGCAATCAGCTAGAAAGCAGACTCAGTCTGCAAACAAGTTGCTGCCACACAGCTTGACCAGGGGAACAGCCTCCCCTCTTCCTCAGACCGGAGGGAACCCACTAGTGACACACAGTCACTAGCAACCGGAGACCCAAGTCTCCCTTCCTCTGAAAGCCAGAGGAAACCACAAGTGACTCCCAGCCACTTGCGACCAGAGACTAGGTCTCTCTTCCTCCAGACCAGGAGGGAACACACAGGTAGCAACCACTACCTGCAACCGGAGTCAAGGACTCCCTTCCTCTGAAACCAGAGGGAACTCACAAGCGACACTCAGTCACTTGCAGACCGGAGACACAGTCTCCCTTCTCCTGAGTCCACAGGAGGAACCCGATCTCCAACCAGAGAATCGGAAGAACAATGACCAGCTTGAAAAGAAAACAATAAAAGAAAATACAGCAACTAAAAGCTAGAAATATAAAATCAAAACGTGACTCTCGCAGGAGCTGGCTGGCCTGATTTGATCCACGGTCCAGCAGAAACTGATCTTCAGTTGAAGCTTCTTTTACTCTAGCTCTCTCTTCTTCTCACTCTTCTTTTTCTTCTCTTTCGCAGGCTCTCTCTCTGTCTCTTCTTCTTTTCCTACTACTGCAGCTCTTTCCTTCTATCTCGATCACTCTCTTTCTCTATCTGCTTCTCTTTTTTTCACGATCAGCCTTCTTCTGAGGAAGAAGCCTTCCTTTTATAGCAGCAGCAAGCAGCTAGGGCGTGTGCCCTCGACGATTCCCGCCCATAAGGTTCAGTCCACGTGGCATGATCAGGGCCATCTCCGATTCTTGGATCACGTGCGTCATTAACCTCCTCAAATCAGCAGTCCTGTTAGAACAGATTAACTATCAGTGCAAGTTAATTTATCTGAAAGGAAAGAATATGAGAAAGTATATACATCGAGTCACTTGATGAATGAGCTGAGCTTGTACAGACTTGATGCATCAATTGAAGTGTGCACATATAAGAAAGTATATACAGCGAGAATGAATGTACATACATTACATTCACGAGTGTACATACTTTAACTGCATGAGATGCATGCAACCAGTGTGTAGACTTGAAGTGTATGCAATGCAGACAGAAGAGTGTATAGACTTGAATGCTCAAAGGATTGTCCAGACTTCTGAAGGAGATGCACAAACAGAATGAAAGTATGCACATTGAATGCATGAGATGCTTAGACAAGCTGTCACCGAATGTACAGACTTTGTCTTACTGTTTATGGATGAGTCTGTCAACGAATGTACAGACTTTCTATGCTGAATGCACAAGACGCTAAGAGACAATGTATAGACTTGACAATGCATGGACTAGCACATAGACGTAGCAAGGTTCTGTGAGCGCCAAGCCGATGTACAGACTTTGTGAGCGCCAAATCGATGTACAGACTTGTGAGCGCCAGGACCATGTACAGACTTAGTGCAAGCGAGATGTGCAGACTTGCTATGAAGCAACCAGAATGTATAGACTTTGAAATCAAGGAATGCACAACGATGTATAGACTTTGAAACACGATGCAATGTGTAGACTTTGATAAACGAATGTATAGACTTGATAAAGCTTCAAAGCACAAGACACTTGGCCAATGTACAGACTTGGAAAGCTTGAAGGCCAATGTGCAGACTTGGAAAGCTTGAAGGCCAATGTACAGACTTAAAAAGCCTGAACCAATGTACAGACTTGGAACAAGTGAACACGGGTATGCGTAGACTTGGTGTGTGCTGTGAGCAATGTATAGACTTGAACCAGTGCATGCTAGAAGCAGTGTATGGACTTGCTGAGTACAGGGCAGATAAAGTATGGACTTGCAGCGCGAGCAGGACATGCAGTGTATAGACTTGGACACTTGCATGCTATGCAATGTGTAGACTTGCCAGCAACAAGTGTATAGACTTCAGCTATGAATGTGCAGACTTGATGAGTGATGCATGTACAGACTTGAACTCTGTAATGATGTGCAAGCATAGTCCAACGTACAGACTTGCTGATTGAGACGATGGCTGTACTTAGACAGTGTATAGACTTGTAAGACGCTCATGCACTGACGATGTATAGACTTCACTGAAGAATGTTCAGATTAGCTGCAACAAAGTGTAGACAGTACAATGTATGGACTGAGTGTGTCCAGACAATGTATGGACTTTAGACATAATGCATGAGAGACATGTTGGCAAGTGTATAGACTTCATTCAACAAAGTTCAGGCAGGCTGTCTACGGATGTACAGACTATGCTGAAAGGGTATAGCAGCATCACCCATTGTACAGACTAACATCAAACAATCCAGATAAAATGCAATGATGAAATGCATCAACAATTATGAAATGCACCAATGCACACAACACACAGCCTCAGCCTGTTCGTTGGTTATGTAATTCAGATAAGATGTTCAATGAAACATTCATATGCAACACAAACAGATTTATATGCAGACTCAACAGATGATGACTTATAGTGTTTGCTATCATCAAAATCACAGGGACACAACAATCTCCCCCTTTTTGATGATGGCAACACTATGAGTCATACTGACTTGATCAAATATTTCTCCCCCTTTGACTTCAGCAAAAAGACATTAGTTGAAGAGGGAAGAATAAGACTGCATAAGATGAGTGAATTAAAAGCTCCCCCTTTGACTAAGCTCCCCCTTAATGGCAATTAGCTCCCCCTGAATAGAATAATGATCAGAAACGTTTTGAAGGTTGAAACCAGTTGAGATGAAGGGAGAATATCAACAAAAGCACAGGGACACTCAAGAATGCTGACTAGATCTCCCCCTTTATGAAAGACACTCAGCATGACAAGAAAGCTCCCCCTAATTAGATGGAGTGAAAGAGGTGATGAGCATCTATCAGCAAGACACATGGGTACTCAAGGATTACCACAATTTGTAAGCACAGTGAATAAATGAGGAAGACAGATTTTCAGTAGCACACCAAATTCATAAATCTTTGTAAACGAATTTCAGATTCTTCAATTATAATAGATTATGAATGAGTTTAAACTTACCATCATGATTTAAGAGTGATGTATTCAAAGTTTATCAAGAAAATTCAATACTCATAACTGAAACACCTTTTAATAAAGATGAACCAACAACTCATTTTATATTCATGTTTAACCTCCTTCCATCTTACTCATTTAAATTCAATGACTCCTATGGAAGTTACACAAGATAATATTGAGATTAAACAGAGATAAATGTGACTGAACTTGTCTTTAGTTTTTCAGATTTTTCTATTGAACAGCACTCATTTTACCTGAGCAAGTTTGGTTCAGTCAACACCTTTTTACGTGAGGCACAACACGTCTCAGGTGAAGTGACCCAGTTACTCAGTGTGACAACCATATTGCCTCTTAAGGAGAACAGAGTTAGCAATGGAGTATCTTTTTACATGAGGAGACACCTTGTTCAGAGGCCAGAATCCCCAGTTACTCAACACAACCATGCTATTGCTCTGCCAGATTTTCAAACATTTTTAAAAGAGAGGTAACTATGGCACTTCATGACATGGGCTTACTCTATTTCTTTGATAGAGAACCCAGTTTCTCTGTGACCAAAGTCATTGCTCTTGATTTAAAAGTTTTCAGATTTTTCAAACAATGCTCAGTACACTGAAATGTTTAAGAACAATACCTTCTACATGTATCTTAACCAAAGAAAGCCATGTCTTTTAAAATTTCAGATTTCAGAAGGTTTTGCATGAGGTTCATGAGACAATTGGTTAGGATTTATTAAGCATGATGATTCAGATATTTTCAAGTCTTTTACATCAAAACTTAGGAAATACATTAGACTTAAATCAATTTGATTTATCAAAACATTCTTAAGCCAGTATAATAGAAGATTCTTCTTTTCAGAAAATGTCTGATTTATGACTAGGGTGCACTGACTAAAATCTTTCCTCATTCAGATGAGTCAATGACATTGTTAGGAAATCAGTGGAGTCAACAAAGCATTTTTATTGAGAGAATATCAGAGAGCAATTAGAAGCCAGCATTAAAGACTAAAATTCAGTCAGATTAGCTTGGACCAGACTTGACAAGATATGAAGAAATGTGAATGATAGGAACAAGCTAGCAATTGAATTCACAGGAGGCAGAATCAATAGCTAAGTCTGGAATACAGACAGATCAGCTATATCAGTGTAGAGACAGCAGAGAATTTAGGTGAACCACCTAAGTGTAGCAAGTAGATCAGATAGCTAGACAGTGAGAGTTCAAGAGATGAAGAGATGGAACAGGAAAGCTCCCCTTGTCTAGATGCTACATATATACAACAAAGCATGAGCAGGAGTATGGTTAATCAAGAATGATTGAGCTCCCCCTGACCAAGTGCATGATGTGCAGTGAAAGTACATCACATGATTTCAAGTTTGACATTCAAATATAATTCATGCACTTCAGACATAAGTGAGCTACCATGAACATGATTGAGCAATTCCATTTCAGAGAATTTCAACTAAGCACAAATCAAATTAACAAGATGCTTAACCATCTCAAACAGTCAATTTTCAGATGATGGGATTTAAACAGATTGTTCAGAACTAACCTGGAGAGCAGGATCATGGGGTTATCATTTTGAGTGCCTTGGTTTATTTACCCCTCTTTGTTCATTCCAAGGCACACCTGCAAGTTAGCACACTATTTGGCATGGGCAGGTACCCAAACAGTCTTGGGTCCTGCATTAACCTTGACAGGTGTTCTAAACAGTCTTTTAGCAACCTTGTCATCAGATTCCATCAAATAACAATTGTCCATAGAATGTCCAAAATTTTCACAATATCTACATGGTGTGACTGGTTTCTGGTTCTTATGATGCATAGTAACAGCAGTATGAGGTTTATAAACATGATCATAAGATTTTCTGTTGTATGCATGAACAGTTTGATTCTTATTCTTAATCAGCCAACATTCAGCAGATCTATGGCCTGACTTTCCACAATTATAGCATGAGAATCTTGCAAATGGTTTTGCAGGGAATTTGACAACATAGGGGTTAACAGAGTTCTTCTGAACATGCCAACAGTTCTTGACTGTATGGCCATTCTTCCCACAGTGAGAGCAAGCATAAGAATTTCTTCTATGAAAACCATTTTTACCCCAAGTGGATCCAAACCAGCACTCAGCAGCCTTGTGCCCAGGCTTATTGCAGTTAAAGCACACAATGTGCTGATTAGACTTGTGTTTAGTTCCATATGGACCATGAAAATGAATGGAAGACCTGGCATGCAGTTTATTGTCTTCTTTCATGATAAAACATTCACTCATGAGATGACCATGCTTCCCACAATAATAACATGAAGCATCAGGCTTTCTAGCAGCATGATTTCTATCAAAAGAATTTCTAGAATGTAATGTTTCACTACCATGCTCATCTTTTAGCATTAGTCTGCAATCTTCCATTATGTGACCTACTTTCCCACAATAATAGCACGACCCCTTTTTAGTATGAGTGTTTGAGAGGCCATGCGAATTGTGTGCAGCAGTCTTTGTACCAACTGGAGTAGTTTTGTCCTTTTTCTGTAGGTTTTCATCCTTTTTTAATTTTTGAGTTTGTCCTACAGTTTTGGGACTGACAGTGGGTTTTTGTGCAGTAAATTGAAAAACAGAAGAACCAGCAGTTGTGTTTTGATCAGAAGCTTTTACAAACACAGTTGAAGTTTTATTGCTATTGATCCTTTTGTTTGTTGAACTGTAACCCAGCCCCTCTCTCTGAGAGTTATCACTCTTTCCTAGAAGCTTATTCAGATTGTCCTTTCCCTTGACAAATTTTGACAAGGAGTTTTTCAAATCTTGAATTTCAGAATTTAAGCCACAAATATTAGCTTCATATTTGGACAGATCTGTTTCACAGGAAATGACTTGTTGATGCAAGGCATCATTCAGACTTTTAAGTTTTTCAACTTCCTGTTTTAATTTTATTTCATTGTCAGCTTCAGATAGGGACTTATAAAGATCATCAACTTCTTGTTGAAGGGATGTGATTGTTAACTCATATTTAGCTATCTTTTGTTCACAGCAAGTGACATTCCCACTCAACATTAGGTTGATGTTTTTCAGATTTGTAATTTCATGTTCAGCATTCAGCAACTCACTAGAGCTCACCAGGCTTACACTCTTTCCTTTTTCTAAAGTGATTAGCCTATCAGACATTGCTGAGTTTAGGTGATTCAGCTTATTAATTTCCTCTTTTAGTTTACTGTTCTGCTCTAGGAGTTCATCATCAAACACTCATTCATCTGTTGAAGACTGACATTCATAAAACATTTCTTATTGTTTGTCGAGATTTTTCTGAAGCTCTAAGTTTATTACTCTCTCAGCCTCCAGTTTCTCAGAAACCAAACTATTTACTTTTTCAAGATTATTTGATTTGTGTTCAGATTCTTTGAGCTGGTTTTTGAGTATTTCAATTTCAGATTTCATGTTTTCCAATTCAGAGTTGACACACTCTAAATCTCTCACTAATTTTTCATTCTGAACAGCATTATTGTGATGAACCTGATCATCATCAATTAAACTATGCCTCTCCTTTAGTTCAGCAATTTCGCAAACAAGCTCTTGATTCTCCTTTTTGTGTAAATCAATTTGTTTCATAAGAGTTTGTTTTTCAGATTTCAAATGATCTAAATCTGAACTAATAGAATCAAAATCTGTTAACTGTCTTCTAAATATGTCATTTTCTATTTTCAGAATTTCAGGGTTTTCACCTCGAGATTTAGCATCCTCATGATTCTTTAGCTTCTTTATCAGTTTTTTATTCTTCTTCTTTAGTCTTTCATAGGATTCTAACAGATTGGCATAGGCATCTTCCCAGTCGTCTAAAGTGTAACTAGAGAAAGGATTGGTTACCTCTTCAGCATCTTCGGATTCATCTTGATCACTGCCATGGTTGCTCTTGTCAGCCATCACGCAGCTGTCCTCATTTCTCCTCTGAGCTAGCTTTAGCTTATCCAGAATGTCCTTACCGGACCTGCAGTCATGGAAAAAGGAATGTAGAGCCTTGTCAGTAGCTTCTTTCATTAATTTCAAAACTTTCTGATTCTCTCCATTTCTTGATCTGTGACTGTTAGTCCATTTGGACTCTTTCTTTGGCAGTCTGTGAGGACCATGTGAGATTAACTTCCACAGATCCGGATCCATCAAATTCACATAGTTATGTAGACTGCTAACCCATGAGTTAAAATTAGAGCCATTGAAAATCGGTGGAGAACCCATTGATTAAATCGGCAAGCAGATTAATGCAGCAGAGAGTAAATTCAGAAATGCACCAAAGACAACAGGATCCTCTGCAGATCGTTGGATCTGATCAGTCAGAGAACCGCTCTGATACCAATTGATAGTTAGGTGTGATAGATAAACACAGATCCAGAGGGGGGGTGAATGGATCTTCTAAAGAGTTTTGACCAATTTAAAATTCGTATGAAATGATAAGCACAAGATCAGTGGACAATTGCTCAAACATAAAAGATGCAAACCCAATTAAACTCTAGGACATGAATAATCAATCAGATCACGGTCCTAGCATGCATCTAGCGGAAGCAAGCAATCAAACAAACCACTGCACAAGGGATTTTTTAGGTGGTTCGGTCCACAGACCTACGTCCACCCCTCACTCCCAACCGGAGTGAGGCTTCCACTAGCAATCAGCTAGAAAGCAGACTCAGTCTGCAAACAAGTTGCTGCCACACAGCTTGACCAGGGGAACAGCCTCCCCTCTTCCTCCAGACCGGAGGGAACCCACTAGTGACACACAGTCACTAGCAACCGGAGACCTAAGTCTCCCTTCCTCTGAAAGCCAGAGGGAACCACAAGTGACTCCCAGCCACTTGCGACCAGAGACTAGGTCTCTCTTCCTCCAGACAAGGAGGGAACACACAGGTAGCAACCACTACCTGCAACCAGAGTCAAGGACTCCCTTCCTCTGAAACTAGAGGGAACTCACAAGCGACACTCAGTCACTTGCAGACCGGAGACACAGTCTCCCTTCTCCTGAGTCCACAGGAGGAACCCGATCTCCAACCAGAGAATCGGAAGAACAATGTTCAGCTTGAAAAGAAAACAATAAAAGAAAATACAGCAACTAAAAGCTGGAAATATAAAATCAAAATGTGGCTCTCGCAGGAGCTGGCTGGCCTGGATTTGATCCACGGTCCAGCAGAAACTGATCTTCAGTTGAAGCTTCTTTTACTCTAGCTCTCTCTTCTTCTCACTCTTCTTTTTCTTCTCTTTCGCAGGCTCTCTCTGTCTCTTCTTTTCCTACTACTGCAGCTCTTTCCTTCTATCTCGATCACTCTCTTTCTCTATCTGCTTCTCTTTTTTCACGATCAGCCTTCTTCTGAGGAAGAAGCCTTCCTTTTATAGCAGCAGCAAGCAGCTAGGGCGTGTGCTCTCGATGATTCCCGCCCAGAAGGTTCAGTCCACGTGGCACGATCAGGGCCATCTCCTATTCTTGGATCACGTGCATCATTAACCTCCTCGAATCAGCAGTCCTGTTAGAACAGATTAACTATCAGTGCAAGTTAATTTATCTGACAGGAAAGAATATGAGAAAGTATATACATCGAGTCACTTGATGAATGAGCTAAGCTTGTACAGACTTGATGCATCAATTGAAGTGTGCACATATGAGAAAGTATATACAGCGAGAATGAATGTACAGACATTACATTCACGAGTGTACATACTTTAACTGCATGAGATGCAGGCAACCAGTGTGTAGACTTGAAGTGTATGCAATGCAGACACAAGAGTGTATAGACTTGAATGCTCAAAGGATTGTCCAGACTTCTGAAGGAGATGCACAAACAGAATGAAAGTATGCACATTGAATGCATGAGATGCTTAGACAAGCTATCACCGAATGTACAGACTTTATCTTACTGTTTATGCATGAGTCTGTCAACGAATGTACAGACTTTCTATGCTGAATGTACACGACGCTAAGAGACGCTGTATAGACTTGACAATGCATGGACTAGCACATAGACGCAGCAAGACTCTGTGAGCGCCACACCGGTGTACAGACTTTGCGAGCGCCAAATCAATGTACAGACTTGCGAGCGCCAGGACCATGTACAGACTTAGTGCAAGCGGGATGTGCAGACTTGCTATGAAGCAACCAGAGTGTACAGACTTTGAAATCAAGGAATGCACAGCGATGTATAGACTTTGAAACATGATGCAATGTATAGACTTTGATAAACGAATGTATAGACTTGATAAAGCTTCAAATCACAAGACACTTGGCCAATGTACAGACTTGGAAAGCTTGAAGGCCAATGTACAGATTTGGAACAAGGGGACGATGTGCAGACTTAGTGTGTGCTGTGAGCAATGTATAAACTTAGCGATGCAATGTTCACACTCACTTAGACACTGGACAATGTACAGACTTTACTTCGTGATGCAGCGTTGTACAGACTTTGCATATGTGAGACAGACAATGTATAGACTTGGCCAATGAAGAATGTACAGACTTAGACGCATGCTGTGCCATGCGATGTATAGACTTGGACACTTGCATGCTATGCAATGTGTAGACTTGCCAGCAGCAAGTGTATGGATTTCAGCTATGAATGTGCAGACTTGATGAGTGATGCATGTACAGACTTGAACTCTGCAATGATGTGCAAGCATAGTCCAATGTACAGACTTGCTGATTGAGACGATGGCTGTACTTAGATAGTGTATAGACTTGTAAGACACTCATGCACTGACGATGTATAGACTTCACTGAAAAATGTTCAGATTAGATGCAACAAAGTTTAGACAATACAATGTATGGACTTGAGTGGGTCCAGACAATGTATGGACTTTAGACATAACGCATGAGAGACATGTTGGCAAGTGTATAGACTTCATTCAACAAAGTTCAGGCAGGCTGTCTACGGATGTACAGACTATGCTGAAAGGGTATAGAAGCATCACCCATTGTACAGACTAACATCAAACAATCCAGATAAAATGCAATGATGAAATGCATCAACAATTATGAAATGCACCAATGCACACAACACACAGCCTCAGCCTGTTCGTTGGTTATGTAATTTCAGATAAGATGTTCAATGAAACATTCATATGCAACACAAACAGATTTATATGCAGACTCAACAGATGATGACTTATAGTGTTTGCTATCATCAAAATCACAGGGACACAACAATGCGGAATGCGGTGAAACTCTTCTCATCATGGATGCACTGAAAGCTTGATACAGAGATCACTTGAATGCAAGAAGGTGCTTTGAGAGTGTACTTACTATTTCTTGCTTTACTTCATTCCTTGTTAATTGCTCCTTCTTACTCCAATCTTCACCTTATTTATAGGATAAAGATGATATATCTATTAGACACAAATTCATCCAACGGTCCGATCTCAGTACTCAACTTTGAGAGATTTGCTGTGACTCCTGAGTCTTGATCTTCTGACCGTTGAGTCCATGTCAACTTCTATCTTGAACTGTGTTTCTTGTTCTTCTGAGTAGAATAAGATCTCTGAGCTACGTAGTTTTTTATTTCTTCATGTTGATTTTTCTATCTTCCCTCGATCATATCACCTGCATATTACCAAACAAATCTTCCTAAGCAGACTTTTGAATATGATGTGAGATAGGGAGGAAAATTTGAATGTGTTCAACATGCCTGAAAAACACGTAGTGAAGTATATCAATATATATATTGTACTATAATACTACGTATGTCTGTAATGATTATTAAGCATTTAATGTAGCCGTAAGTTATACACGTTTCTGCAGAAATATCCCAATTGATACTTGGCATTAAATGCAAGAGATGGGTTGGTCAACATAACTTTATATGTAAGACCATACCCATATATAATGGCTTCTTTTGAAAAAATACTTTATAATTCTAATTTTATTCTTTTGCTATTCAAGCAGTTGCAGATTATTAATTGGGAGTGGACACGCATCTCAACTTCTTCGAGATGTTTTGTCCTCTTTACTGGATAGGCGTATTTCCGCCTAGAGCATGTTTATACAAATGTTATTCCCTTTTAGGATAAGTGATATACCACTTATCTTTTTGTTTAGAGAATGATGCTTTTCCTTCTATCATTTTCCTAAGATAGGCGGAAGTTCTCCCATGCAATTGTCTACCTTTCACCTATCTCTTTTAAGATATTGAAGTAGCAGGAGTTGCGCCTACTTCAGTTAGACTTTATTTTTTTGCTTAAGTCCGTTGTGATCTTAAAATAACAGATCTTTTTTGCATACCTTAGTTATATCAGAATACTTGTTGGTCTCCTTATTGATTTTTATGGTCTTCCGCATATGTTAGGAGATAATAGGATTTCACCCATATCTATTTTTAAAAGATATTGTGCCAATTCTTTTAGGCTTTATTTAAATTTCTTTCTATCACTAATGTTTCTTCTTTTGACGTTTTAGCTAATGGGCAAAATCTTTCTGATGAAGGCAAGACATTGTATTATTTAAGTGATTTGTGTTGCTTTATGATAACTCTTCTAAGTATTTTTGTATTCTATCATTATGTGGAAGAGTGTAATTATTTCCCTTTCTTAAAATATTTTTCTATTTGTTTGAGACAAAATAGATAAGAGTACACTGCATCTTAGATCAATGTACAACTAAATATTGAGGGCATTGTTTGTCCTATGGGGCTTATGGTTTGAGTATTTATTTCAGAGTTTTTATGCAACCCTAAAGGAATTTTTTATCAGTGTCTTTAGATGCCACTCAATTTTCATGTTGAGGTTCAGAAATCTGTTCTTCTAGCCTTTGCACACAAATATTTTTCCTTGCGTGCTTCATATTTGTTGATGTCGGACGGGTGACGTGACCGGGCTAAGACGTACAACCGACTCAAAGTGCGGCCAGCACTAGCACACTAAGGTAAGCCAAGCGGCTGACTACCGTGGCGTTCTCCGGGCGGAGACGTCTCTCAACAGAAACTCTAACTAGCCCGGCGATCGTCCCTTGCGAGGAAAACGTGGGATTGCAGCGGTTAAGGAACCACTGTCGCCTAGGAGTTTCCAGTTCGGGCTCGGTGCTCGACTGGGCCTATAGGACGGGCACTCACAACTCACAACCATGGCAATTTGGAGCTAGATATCGGCCCTTTTCTCACAAATGCAGCATGATAGACAATATACTAAATTAGCAATGTGAGTGTGGAACGAGATGCATATCTCCACGACTAGCGCGTGGGGAAGAAATCCCGGCCAAATCCGAACAACCCCGATACACACAATTGTTAACTATACAATTTCAGAACCGATGCCCACTCCACGCAGGGAGGTAAAGGGCTACAATCACACTTTCGAGACTGCTGGAATTTGGGTTGATGGGCCGCACTAGCAGGAGGCAAGGGAGGCGAGTCGGGGCCGATCGGGTGAGTCGATTGGAAGCCGACTAAGTTCTGCCCGTGTAGGTCACCCGGCGTAGCAGACTTGCGAAGGCCGGTATGCCAAGATCCGACGTCCGACCGGGGTGCCGTTTGTTGGAGAATGTTGGCGACAAGAGGAAGAATGCTCGGTCCGAACGACGTGATCAGATATGATCAGATATAGGCGTGGCAGCAACTGTACTCAACCTCAGGTTCTACTCGCACAGAACTGCACATGAAAGCTAAAAATTATGGGAAAAATCGCTCCGGTGTTGGAGTGGATTGCTTCTTATTGGAGATCGTTGGTGACGCCCAGAGGAAGACTCACGGGGTGGCTTTTGTAAGTTGCATCTGCCTCTGGGTCGGATCTGCACAGGGTGGTCGACGTAGTCCTACGAAAATCCTCGCCACGACCAGCACAGACCTTAGAACAACACGAGCTCGGCGGCAACGCGAAGAGGACAAAAAATTCTATGACCACTCAGAATCTCAGATCCAAAGAGCTTGGGAGTAGATCCGTAGAAATTTGGGATCAGGAAGTTGAGGATCTGGACAACAGGCTCGAGCAGACTAGCGCGACTTCACGAGCAGAATTGTTGCCAGTGATCCAGAGCTCCGATCAAGGCGAAACCAGCGCCCACCTCTTCCTAACTCGTAGAATCTTCACTGATAAAATTCCCAGAACTAGATACGAATAGGATGGGGATGATAAGGGGGGTGAGTCACACGCCAAGAGAATTCCGTAACATGATTGGGGTCTAGGGCATCATACCAAAGAGGGGAAAAGAGAATCACTCTCTTACATAATTTTCTCTCAAAATTTCTTCATTAAACTTTGAAATATGTTTACAAGAGATGATATATAGGGGAGGGGAAACCCTAGGGAGAGGATGGGAGGTGGAGGAGGGAGGAGAGAGAGGGGGGTGCGCCCCCTTGACTAATGGGGAGAGAGGGAGACCAACGGGGGAACAAGAGGCTACCAAAATTTGAAAAATAAGGGGAGGGGTGGTCAAGGTAGGTGGCTGCCTCCCTCCTGGACCAAGAAAGGGGCGCCCCCTTCCTCCCATTCAACCTTCCAAGCCTCCATTCCTTAGACCCGTTCACACCCATTCACATTAGTCTCCCATGTCCCTTTCACACCTAGCCCATGGGCCTTTTCACACTTGGCCCATTTAAAGCCCAATAGAAAATAGAAAAGTCCAATGACTCTAGCCCACAAATCTAGCCCATTACAAGATCATAGGCCCATTAACCCTTACACACTATTACAACCCACTAATTGTCCACAAGTTCTAAATAGGGCCCAATAAGGCCAAAAATGTGAAACAAAGGTGATAACTTGGTTGACGTGTCCACGACCTCCTCGAGCTATCGGGGATCCGGTGTGTCCTCGTCCACCGACGTGTATTGCGGCGTGTGACTGCACAAATTCTCCCCAGGTGGGAGAAACTCGACCCCCTCGAGTAAGGGTCTCGAGGCTTGAGCTCTCTGTGTGATCTAGGCATCATCTGGCGCGGGCATCCTCTCCAACGCACTAAGAAGCGTCGATAGGCTCCATTCCGGGTGGTGTTCACCTGCTCATCCAGTATACAATCTATATGCTTGCGCTGAGGCTTAAAGAGGCGGATGGTGTGCCACTCACAATATGAGGAGAAAGCCCAAAAACTCACTAGGGATCACCGCGGGTTTCGATATGCTACCAGACCTGAAACATTGAATGTCGAACTGACACCATCGTCGACTGGTAGTTTAATAACGTACGCATTCGAACACACTTGTTTCACGACTCGAAAAGGGCTAGCATCGTGGGCCCAGAGTTTCTTTACGATTTCCAAGGGAAAACCATTCAGGTATGGCCCTGATCATGACGTACTCTCCCTTTCAGAACTCACGGGCGTGGCGGCGTGTAGCAGCTCACCCCATATACGTGCATGGCTGGCCTTTTATTGGGACACAACTTTATGCAAACTCCAAATGCACAACAAACAAACTGTATAAGTAAATCTGACTCATACATGACCTTAGACAAACCTAGACAACCATAAGTAACACTCGCATACAAATGACGCCACCCATAGTTTGGGACTCCTAGACATCTAACATGTACCTACTGACTTCTTAATGGGGGTTCAGAGGTTTGGGAGGATCACACCCAATTGCACATTGTCCTAGGGCTGAGTACCCAGGATGGCAACGTGCTCTTCTAAAAGCTCCTCAAAGAACTCCTCCGCGAGTTCTAGATCCGGCTCCTAGCTGATCGTCACTAGCTCCGGTGTCGGGTCGTGGGCTAGAGTGTCCGAAATAACCAACGAGTCCCGAGTGGGACACTTGGCCGCAAAGTGGCCAATCCCACCACACCTATAGCACTGGTCACGTGACCCTGTGCTAGAAGATGCTCCACCAGTCATTGGCCCCTTTCCCTTGTCATCTCGATGGGCCGGGAGTGGTGGGAACGGAGGTCGGGCAGGCAATGTGGGCTGCTAAGGGCGAGAAGTGGGGAATGATGCTTGCTGGCGAGGGGGAGGGTCCCTTGGAGGGAGAGAGCGAGGTCCGAGAGCAGTGGGGTCCTGGCGAGGGGGTTTCGGAGGACAAACTACTGGAAATCGACTATAGGAACTGAGCGTGGTATGAGAGTCGAACCCACGTTGATGGATGGTCCCCGGTCGCTGGACGGGAGCAAACTCTGACTCAAACTGCTCTAACTCGAGAGCAACCTGATATGCGGCCTCCAAGGTGGTCACATTGCGACGAAAGAGTTCATACTGAAAGTGGGGCCGCAGACCATGACGGAAGCAGGAAACAGGCATCGTGCTCTCTTCCGAGATGTCACATCGCAAAAAATATTCATCAAACTCTGCAATGTACTCGGACACGGACCGGTCCCCTTGGTTGAGATTCTGCCACCTATCAATGAGCCTTTGACGGTACGTGGGAGGAAGATACTTAGTTCTAAGTCTATCCTTCATCTCATCCCAAGACTCAACCTGGGACTCCCGACGCTGATATAGCAAGCTCTCCACATTGCGCCAGTAAGTTTGTGCTTGCCCTAACAGCTTCATTTTCACGAAATTGACTCTCCGGTGATCCGTCATCTTGAACCACTCGAAGTACTGGTCCATGCCGGCCTCCCAATCAAGATAGACCTTCGGGTCCAAGGGCCCGTCAAATATGGGAGGGTCTGCTTGCACGGTCCGAAGGACTCTATCGTCCTCTTCATCCCTTGGCTGATGAAAGCCACGATGGCGTCGGCCATACCCCTCATAAGCATTATCAAACCCATACTACTCTAGACCAAGGTCACGATGTTGTGGTTCGATGGCTCAGTGAGGGGCGGGCTGAGGAGCATGTGCAGGCTGCTCCTGTGCCATGGGAGCGGGTTGGACCTGGGCCTTGGGAGCGATTTGGACTTGGGCCACCGCGGGAGCAGGTGTGGGTGGGCCCTGGGCCGCTCCAGGAGGGTCCCCGTGTGACAATCTATCCAACCGTCCAACCAGACCTTGGACAGATTTGTCGGATGACTCCATACGTTCCTCCATAACCCTAAGACGACCATCCATATTGTCGGAGAAGCTTCGAAAGGTAGCCTCGGACTGGTCCAACCGGGCCATGATGGCCATCATCACCTCATGCAAGGAGTGAAAGTCTCCCAAGGCGGCATCCCGTGGGTTTGCCATAGACGCGGGGCGATGGTATTGGGTACCTCGCTGGGTGGGCATGCAACGACACAAAGGTTGGAATGCACTAAATAATGCAAACTGAGGAACCTAGACTTAACTAATATCTGGTACGGGGCGGAGGTATGATCCGAAGACCGAACTCACGCAAGTGTGCAACCTTCCCAATAGGTGTAACCTAATATTCCGGGAACACCTTTTGATATACCGAATAGAGGAATGCAAATGCAACACCTAAGACTTGACAACCCTAGACTTAACTTCGCTCTGATACCAATTTGATGCTGGACGGGTGACGCAACCAGGCTAAGACGTACGACCGACTCAAAGTGCGGCCAGCACTAGCACACTAAGGTAAGCCAAGCGGCTGACTACCGTAGAGTTCTCCGGGTGGAGACGTCTCTCAACAAAAACTCTAACTATCCCGACGATCGTCCCTTGCGATGGAAACGTCGGATCGCAGCGGTTAAGGAACCACTGTCGCCTAGGGGTTTCCAGTTCGGGCTCGGTGCTCGACTAGGCCTATGGAACGGGCGCTCACAACTCACAACCACAGCAATTTGGAGCTAGCTATCGGCCGTATTCTCACAAACGCAGCATGATAGACAATATGTTGGGGTACAAGGCACAGATTCAGACTGGGGGTGAATGAATCCCCGTTCAAAAACTATTGCGGAATAAAACTTTTGCCTCGATTCAATGTAGTCTCATGGGACTACTAAGCTTTCTCACTCAAAAATCCGACAGCTTAGCTCTCAAATGAACTTACCACGATAAACACTAAGAAGCAAATGCTTCTGCTAAACGTTCTGTCATACACTTATCAGTTAAAACGAATCCAAGCAAAAATCACATATACAGATATGGAGTGCCCAAGAAACCTGAGAAGTGGCGAAAGAAGATATGGAATATGTACTCACAGCAAATCACAATGCACCAGAATTTTTAGGTGGTTCGGTCCACAGACCTATGTCCACCCCACACTCTAACCAGAGTGTGGCTTACCGCTGCCAAACAGCTTGAAACCGCTGGGCATCACAGCTTGCCTACAAACGCTGCCTAACAGCTTGAACTAGAGGACCACACTCCTCTCTTCTTCCAACCCGGAAGGAACCACTAGTGACACCCAGTCACTAGCAACTAGAGACCCAAGTCTCTCTTCTTCCAAACCAGAGGGAAACCACAAGAGACACCCAGTCACTTGCTAACCGGAGGACCAATCTTCCCATCCTCCAACCCAGAGGGAACCTAGCGACACCCAATCACTAGCAACCAGAGATCCAAGTCTGTCTTCTCCTGAGTCCACAGGAGGAACCCCGACCTTAAACTAGAGAATCGAAAAATACAGTTGAAAAGAAAAAATAAGTATGAGAAAATTCAGCTACAAAAAGCTGGAAATAAAGCATAAAAATGTAGCTCTCGCAGGAGCAAATTGGTCTGGATCTGATCCAGAAGCCAACAGATAGCAGATCGTCATTTTGCTTCAGCAGCTTCACTAACTCTTTTCTTTCTCGAACTCTCTATTTTTCAACACTCTCACACTACTGCATTCTATTCTTCTCTTTTCTGTTCGTCTCACACTTCTCTTCTCTACTGCTCTCCCTCTAATTCTGTCGTACTCACCTTGTGAATTCTCTATATTCTCTTCTTCGAAGGAAGAACCTCTCCTTTTATATGCTAAGCAGAGCCTCCGGAAGTAGCTTGGATAAAGGGCTTCTGTATCCTTTTCTTCTATTGGTCCACGTGGCAGAGGGAAAAAGAATATCTCTGACAAGGGCTCCTCGGATAACGTGTCTAACACTGTGCTAACGGATTCCACATGCCATTCTTCTTGAATCACGTCCCTGCTTTAATTCGAGCTCATGTGCCTAGAGAGTTACAGCTAGCATTAAGGTGTTTACTGAAATGCTTGATGCTCAGACCTACCTCTACTGCTGCTGCTAATGACTTCATGTACCCCCAGCTGGCTTGAAAAGCTTTGACCATTTGGACTTCTTTGCCAGACGATGGTTTGTGTAGGCAGCATCTTCAACTGCACAGACATCGTTGCCAAAGGTTATTTACCTACACGGACCTTGGATCCCCATTTGCATCGACCTTGCAATGTTGCACATACTTTGTCCTGTATGCTCAGACCTTGTTTCACACGAGCAACTATATGCACTGACTTGGAGCCCACACAGATCTTGTGCGTATGAAGCTTGCACTGATTTTGTTTGCTGACAGAATAAAGGTTGTACCGACCACATCCTTGAAGTCAAATGTTGCACCGAGTGTGTTTGCTGACGGGAGAAGGGTTGCACCGACCATATCTCCTCTAATATCAAAAGTTGCACCGACCGTGTGCCTTAACAGATCATTGCACTGACTTTGCTTCGCTTCCCATCAAAGACTTGCACCGAGGCAGAACAAGTATGTGCCTTGGACAAAAGATGCATCGATGCAGCGCTTGTTATGTGAAGTGCAAAACTTGCACCGAGACACGGAGTGTACCTACTTACATCTGCCAAGGCAGAGTGCACGAACTTGAATGTACAGAACTAAATGCTCATGAACAGTGACATGCACTGACTTTACTGTGCAGTCAAACTAAGATGTGCACGAACTTTGGCCTTAGACACATGACCCTGCACAGACTTAAACACCGAAGAGCACTGACTTAGCCTGCTGAACCAAGAGTATGCATCAACATAATGTGTTGAACGTAAGTGAGTGCATTTGCCTTGAAATGCACATTGATGAGGTCTGCACGGACCTTGATCCCTACAATGCTTATGAGCTAAAGTGCAACCAACAAACTATACCGAGATGCCTAACATGTAATCAGACTGAACAGTGGATATGCAAAATACACAATTAATCAATATCAATCAATCACTTATTTCATGCAGACATCTAATGACTCATAGTGTTTGCTATCATCAAAATCACATGGGCACAACAATCTCCCCCTTTTTGATGATGGCAACACTATGACATGAGTTACACCAACACAACACATGTCAAACTATGTCAAACTATTCTCCCCCTTTGACTTCATCAAAAAGAAAATAGTTTGAGAATAAAGATTAGTAAGCATGAAATGATTGAAATGCAATCTCCCCCTTGTAAAATTAATGATACTACATGGAGATGTTGTCTGAAATCAATTGATAATGGGCAAAGTAGACAGACATGATATGGTGCATGCAGACAGTCATTGGATTGAAAGAAAAAAATATGCATACCATGTCATAGAAGGAAACTTGTTCCCCCTGAAAAATGTGAGATGAAGATAAGTGGGGATAGGACAGTGATAAGTAGAGTGCTGACCGGCAGCCAGGAAGGAGTGTTCAAAAAGAACAAATAAAAAAAGTCTCCCCCTTAACCCCAGCACGCGAACTAGACAACTTGTCTAAAGTCATATACCAATAGACAAGTTGTCTGTGATTACAAAGAATTCTTGAATTTCAATCAGCAAAGGAGTCGCAGCCTGGAATCTCAAAGATAGTGAGCGAGAGAAACTAGCATAGGCATTTTACTCAATTGCCATTGAGTGGTCAAGGTAGAAAGATTTTCATTAGGACACCAACTTCATAAATCCAGAAAGATGAATTTCAGACTCTTCTATTATAATAGATCATGAATAAGTCTATACTTATCAGTATGATTTAAGAATGATATATACAAGGTTTGTTAAGAAACTACAATACTCATATCTGAACCACCTTTTAATAGACATGAACCAAAAATTCATACGATATTCATGTTTAACCTCCCTCTATCTCACTCATTCAAATTCAATGACTCCTTTGAAAGTTACACAAGATAGTATTGAGATTAAACAAATATGAGTGTACCTGAATTTTCTTTCATTACACTTGTTTTTTTTTCAGAATTTTTCTGTTGAACAACACTTATTTTTCCTGAACAAGTTTGGTTAAATCAACACCTTTTTACGTGAGGCACAACACGTCTTAGGTGAAGTGACCTAGTTACTCAGTGTGACAACCATATTATCTCTCACTAAGAGAACAGAGTTAGCAATTTGGAGTGTCTTTTTACAAGAGGAGACACCTTGATCAAAGGCTAGAATCCCCAGTTACTCGACACTACCATGCCATTGCTCAACCAGATTTTTAACCATTTTTATAAGAGAGGTAACTATGGCACTTCATGACATGGGCTCACTCTATTTCTTTGATAGAGAACCTAGTTTCTATGTGACCAAAGTCATTGCTCTTACTCCATTTTCTTTCAAATACTTTTAGGTTTTTCAGACAATGATCTATACACCGAAATGTTTAAAAACAATACTCTCTACATGTATCTTAACCAAAGGAGGCCATATCTTTTAAAGTTTCAGATTTCAGAAGGTTTGCATGAAACTACATGAGATAAATGGTTAAGATTTATAAAACAAATGATTCAGATACTTTCATGTCCTTTAGATCACAACTTAATGAATACATTCGACTTAAATCAATTTGATTTATCAGACATTCTTAAGCCAGTATAATAGAAGATTCTTCTTTTTAGAATATGTCTGATTTATGATTCGGATGCATCGAATGAAGTCTTTCTAAGTTAGATGAATCAACACATTCAATGGCAACCTATCAATAGGATCAACAAGAAGTTTCCCTTAGAGAGCAACCGAGGTCATTTACCAACAAGGATACAAGATGAGAAAAAAATGAAACTCATGCTTTCAGGCAAATTTTCAATAAACCAACAAGAGTGAATTGAACCTGGATGCAGCAAGAAAAATGCTCTTAAGTGAGTCAATCTTAGATACCAACAGCTGAGTCTGGAATGCAGACAGATCAGCTTGACAATAGAGACAAGAAAGAATTCGAATGAAGTTCTTCTTCAGCAACTTAAGGAGTAGCAAAGAGAAATTTCAAATTCAGGATCAGTTAGAAAAGATGATATCAATTGATGTGAGTTCAGATAGAGAGAAGTTCAACACCAATTCAGCTCACAGGAGTAAAAGCTGATGCGAAAGACCAGATAGGAGGGGTTCAATTTGAGGAAGGCAAATGAGTCTAAAGACACTCCCCCTGACTTGATGCAGCGAAGGACTTTCCTTTTTGGATTTTCAGATTTAATATAATGCTTATGCAGTTCACTACATGTATGCAAGTGCATTAACGATTCATGGATGACATGAAGACTATGCATGGACTTTTCTTAAACAAGCATGCATGATACACATGAAGTGCTTTGATTTATCCTTCTGAGCACCTTCAAAAGCACAAGTAGCATGAATCTTTATGAAGAGACAACTATCCTCCCCCTGACACTCTGCAGTACGAAATGATCATTCAAGTGCCATAAACACATGACCTATTGTGTGAAGAAAATCATGATGTATGGTCAAGAAACAAACATACCAATCCAACTAGGACATATTACACTTACCATGAAGCTCAATTCAGATTTTCAGAGCGGTTCTGTTAGAAGGAACACAGATGATTTAACACATTTTTGCAAGTGATATGCAAATGCTGAATCAAAATTAATCATGCTGTGCAATCAAACAATTTAACTACCAGACTGAGCAGAGAGTGTAGTGACAGAGAATTCAGTGAGTTTACCTGACAATCTCAGAATTTGGGTTCATTTCAGGTGCCTTGGTTTATTAACCCCTTTATTTCATTCCAAGACACACCTGCAAGTTAGCACACTATTTGGCATGGGCAGGTACCCAAACAGTCTTGGGTCCTGCATGGTTAATAGCACCTTTGATGGGTGCTTTCCATAGTCCTTGGGCTTTTGAGTCATCAAATATCATTAAACGACAGTCATTCATGGAGTGCCCAGATTGCCTACAATAGTGACAGGAAAATACATGCTTTGATTTCTTGTTATGCACACAATTATTAGCATGGAATTTTTGTGCATTAACATGGAAATTTCTGTTATTAGGATGAACATATTGTTTTCCATAACCTGCCATCTAGCAGTCAGCAGCTCAGTGGCCTGACCTTCCATATTCAAAACATGCAAGAGATTTTTCCTTAAAGGCAAAATTATTTCTACCAAAAGCATTTTCTTTTGTAGGAAGGTTGATATGTTTAGAGTTGAATTTTCTTCCTTGAGCGTCCCCAACAGTCCATGACTGTGTGGTCATGCTTTTTCGCAGTGAGAGCAAGCAGAAGAGTTTCTTCTATGAAAACTTGATCAGAATTCAGTAGCCATATGACCAGACTTGTCAAATAAATGGCAATAAGGTCTCCTTGGAACAGTGGTTCTCCTTGGAGCCTTGAACTCATTCTTCTTCAAGAACCAGCAATCATGCTTTGCATGACCAGATCGTCCACAATGGGAACATTTGAGTTGCCTCTTCTAGGCAAACTGATTCTTGGGTGAGCTTTTAGTAAAATGCATATGTATATTTCCTAAATTTTTAATTTTCTTCATTCTATTATGAGCATTCAATTCATCAGATTTCAGGATATAACAATTGTGCATCATATGACCGAATCTTCCACAATAATGACAAGATCCCCTTTTAGTATGAGTGTGTGAGAGATCATGTGACTTGTGTGCAGCATTCTTTGTACCAACAGGAGTGTTTTTGTTCTTTTTCTGTAGATTTTCATTCTTTTTCAGTTTCTGAATTTGTTCAGCAGTTTTGGGACTGATAGTGGTTTTTTTATTTTTCTGACCACTGAATTCGAAGATAGGTGCACTAGATGTACTAGTTGGCTCAGAACTACACACAAATGAAGTGTGAAGCTTACTGTTAAAGCCCTTTTTATTTGCTGGGTTAAAACCCAGACCCTCACATTGGAAATTGATTTTGCAACCAAGGAGCTTATCCAAATTATCCTTTCCACTCACAAATTTTTCAAGAGATTTGTTCAAGTTAGACATTTCATATTCAAGTTTTGAAACATTAAGTTCTAGGCCAACAATTTCAGTTTCATAGGAAATGACATGATTATGCAGTGCATCATTCAGATTTTTTAATGTTTCAATTTTCTGTTTAAGTTTGAACTCATTTTCAAATTGATTTTCATCAACAACACATTTTCCTTTTTCTAGAGTAAGCAGTCTCTCTGACATGGCAGTGTTCAACTGCTTCAACTCTTCATTCTCTTTTTATATCAGTTTCAGTCTTTCTTTTTTAGATTTCAATTTTTTGATTTGTTCAACAGAATTTTTGTCATTAGTCATGGAGCTTAGCTGTTCTATTAGTACTTCTTCTCTCTGTTCATTTTCCAAACTTTTGTTGAGCAATTCATTATTCTCATCTCTTAATGATGCAACTAGATCCTTATACCATTCAAGATCAATGTAAAGACTCTCATTAACATCTTTCAGACATGAGCAATCCTTGCAAGGAGATTCACATGTTGTTTCAGCATTGGCTTTTAGGCGGTGTTTCCTAAGACATTCATTCTCAGATTTTAAGACATTCAATTCAGAGCTAACACACTCTAAATCTTTTACCAGTTTTTTATTTTGAACTACATTATTGTTATGAGCCTGATCATCATCAATCAAGCTAAGTCTTTTCTTTAGTTTAGAAATTTCACAAGCAAGCTCTTGATTTTCTTTTTTGTGGAAACCAATTTGTTTCATAAGCGTTTCTTTTTCAGATTTCAAATGATCTAGATCTGAAGTAACAAAATCAAAATCTTTTAGTTGTCTTCTAAATATGTCATTTTCTATTTTCAGGAGTTCCATGTCCTCACCTCCAGAATTAGCATTCACATGATTATTTAACTTCTTTTTCAGAGATTTATTTCATTTTTTCAACTGTTCGCAAGAACCAAGCAAATCATTGTATGCTCCAATCCAATCATCCACAGTATAATTATCAAATTCAGAAGATACCTCATCTTCGTCTTCTTCTTCATTTTCTTCTTGCTGTCCATCATCGTCAACCATCATACATGTGTTGCGATTTCTGGTAAGCTTCAATTTCTCCAAAATTTCCTTGGCAGACCTGCAGGAAGAAACACATGAACTTAGAGCTCTGTCAAGTGATGCTTTCATTAAATCTAATGCTCTAGAGTTGACAGAGTCTTTCAATCTATCCTTATCAGTCCTTTTAGATTTATCCCTTGATAATTTATGTGGACCGTGAGCTATCACCTTCCAAAGGTCAAGATCGGTTGATTTTACATACCGATGGAAGTTCTCTAAACAAGGATCAAAATCATTACCTCTGAATATTGGGGGATGAGCCATCGAGAGATGATAAATGCACCGTAATCAGTTGAGCAAAGCGAGGCACTAACTTAGTGAAACAAAACACCGAACACAAGAGACCCACTCTGAAATGCACCACAGAAGTTGCAGGATCTGCTGCGGATCGTTGGATCCAAAGCACAACAACCTGCTTTGATACCACTTGTTGGGGTACAAGGCATAGATTCAGAGGGGGGGTGAATGAATCCCCGTTCAAAAACTATTGCGGAATAAAACTTTTGCCTCGATTCAATGTAGTCTCATGGGACTACTAAGCTTTCTCACTCAGAAATCCGACAGCTTAGCTCTCAAATGAACTTACCACGATAAACACTAAGAAGCAAATGCTTCTGCTAAACGTTCTGTCATACACTTATCAGTTAAAACGAATCCAAGCAAAAATCACATATATAGATATGGAGTGCCCAAGCAACCTGAGAAGTGGCGAAAGAAGATATGGAATATGTACTCATGGCAAACCACAATGCACCAGGACTTTTAGGTGGTTCGGTCCACAGACCTACGTCCACCCCACACTCTAACCAGAGTGTGGCTTACCGCTGCCAAACAGCTTGAAATCGCTGGGCATCACAGCTTGCCTATAAACGCTGCCTAATAGCTTGAACCAGAGGACCACACTCCTCTCTTCTTCCAACCCGGAAGGAACCACTAGTGACACCCAGTCACTAGCAACTAGAGACCCAAGTCTCTCTTCCTCCAAACCAGAGGGAAACCACAAGCGACACCCAGTCACTTGCTAATCGGAGGACCAGTCCTCCCTTCCTCCAACCCGGAGGGAACCTAGCGACACCCAGTCACTAGCAACCAGAGACCCAAGTCTCTCTTCTCCTGAGTCCACAGGGGGAACCCCGACCTCAAACCAGAGAATCAGAAAACACAGTTGAAAAGGAAAAACAAGTATGAGAAAATTCAGCTACAAAAAGCTGGAAATAAAGCATAAAAATGTAGCTCTCGCAGGAGCAAATTGGTCTGGATCTGATCCAGAAGCCAACAGATAGCAGATCGTCATTTTGCTTCAGCAGCTTCACTAACTCTTTTCTTTCTCGAACTCTCTGTTTTTCAACACTCTCACACTACTGCATTCTATTCTTCTCTTTTCTGTTCGTCTCACACTTCTCTTCTCTACTGCTCTCCCTCTAATTCTGCCGTACTCACCTTGTGAATTCTCTATATTCTCTTCTTCGAAGGAAGAACCTCTCCTTTTATATGCTAAGCAGAGCCTCCAGAAGTAGCTTGGATAAAGGGCTTATGTATCCTTTTCCTTTATTGGTCCACGTGGCAGAGGGAAAAAGAATATCTCTGACAAGGGCTCCTCGGATCACGTGTCCAACACTATGCTAACGGATTCCACGTGCCATTCTTCTTGAATCACGTCCCTGCTTTAATTCGAGCTCACGTGCCTAGAGAGTTGCAGCTAGCATTAAGGTGTTTGCTGAAATGATTGATGCTCAGACCTGCCTCTGCTGCTGCTGCTAATGACTTCATGTACCCCCAGCTGGTTTGAAAAGCTTTGACCATTTGGACTTCTTTGCCAGACGATGGTTTATGTATGCAGCATCTTCAACTGCACAGACATCGTTGCCAAAGGTTATTCACCTGCACGGACCTTGGATCCCTATTTGCATCGACCTTGCAATGTTGCACATACTTTGTGTCACGCCCCGAGCCTTTATTACAGCGGAAGACTAGCGAGAGGAACGTGAACAGTCGGCATGGTAAGCCTCTTACAAGCAAGAACGATCAGAGTGTAAGACAATCACACATAAGAATAATGCAATTGCACAATAATTAACTCAAACTCCAACTCATTTCATTAATAATCAAATATTCAAATACAACCACTAATTTAACTTTCATCATACTAGACTCAAGAATAAGAAAATTACATAGACTCAATCTAAACAATGTAGACTTTCCTAAGTCTCCACTCGTTCTTCATTCACTCTCAGATCCGCTACTTGAATATTCTGAATCCGAACCCGACTCACTTCCATTTTCTGAAAAGATTGGAAATAGGTAATGAGCACACTTGCCCAGTAGGTATCTTCGCATCAACATGAAGGCACTATTAAAGTAATTAACATTTTAGCTCTAGAGAAAATAAGGTAAAATCATGTGAATGCGATCAATCATGCGATTAAACCAAAGTAACAAGATGATCATGTAAGATAGAATGAACAAGCACAAACTAGTAAGAATGTAACAAGAACATGATATGGCCTTTTCATGATCAAGAATGTACTAGCAAGTCACATACTCATCACCCAAACATCTTTTACTTATGAGCAAGTATTTGGTGAATTTATGTGGAATATCATTAAACAAGCAAGAAAGTCATGTACAAGTATTTTTATGATGCCCGTGGATCTTCACTTATTTATAGAGAAAGTACTCCCAGCGCAATGCGACGCTAGTAGCATCATACCCCATGGTTTATAATAGTATGTTTCCGGCAATCAGCCGAGGGGCTAGCATAGAGCCCTTGAACACAATCAGTACTCGATCGCCTCTTCAAGTATAAATCAAGTTATTTCCACATTTCCAGTAAAAAAATATGGCCAATTTAAAGTAGCAAGTTCAATAAATTCATGACAATAGTAATCAATGAATGAATGCTTCAATTAATGAACATAAGAGATCGAGAATGATTTAAGACGATGTTATGCTCATGGAAATAATTTGGCAGCATAACGGTACATTTATTATCATTCATAACTTTGAGTTAAGTATCTTAGACAATATGACAAGTCCTCGACCATCAATACTCCATCTAGGAACTTTAGAATCTCAACCCTTTGGTCAAACCTCGGGTTAAAGAATTTAGAACTGTGACGGTCTAATACTGGGCCGTTACATGAACTTAACGCTCTAGTATTGGGCCGTTACAATGGGCTGAATCCAGAATAAAATAGATATCGACTCAACCAATGTGACGGTCATATATTGGACCGGTATATGAGCCTGACGGTCGAACACCGGTCCGTTAGGTGAGCCTGACGGGATAGTGCAGGTCCGTTATATGAACAAGACTTAAAACTTTGATTTGTGCTTTTCTAGATAATTGGGCTTTCATGATACAACCAACTCGGCGTCCTAGTGAGAATCCCAGGCTCGCAGAGAATTACGGAGGCCTTGAAACAAGATTTCCTAGTCTATTGGAAGGAATATCTAATAGAGATGTCCTCATGTTCAAGAAGGTGTTCCTATAGTGCAAGAGTGTAACTAATGGTCATATACCGGGATATATGCCATATACTTAAAGAAAATGACTCTATAGATAAGAGAGAATGTGTAACGGTATAAAATCATGATAAAACTCATCAATATCTTTTCTAAATCAAGGTTTTAATACAAAACTATAGTGCTTTGGCATGAAATTAACATATGCTTGAAAATAACTCCGAAATATGCAAATTTCTAACATGAATCAATATTAGAACTTAAAACCATGAAAAACATGTTAAGATCTAATTCACTAGGCATACATATATATTAATTAGACTGATCTTGATTCTATCTTAAGTTGACAGAAGGCAGTGTTGTGTGACGGACTAGTATGGACGCGTCACAGGATAGTAACGGTCTAGATTAGGTCCGTCAGGTTTCACAGAACCCTTCAGTCGTTCACAGAGGGTGTGACGGTCAATGTAGGTCCGTTACACGTCCCTAGCGGTCTTACGATAGACCGTTAGGTCCTCTGCTGACAGAAAATAGAAACTATAGAAATCTATGATTAATTCATGGCATGGTAACTACTCTAATCATGTCTAAATGAGAAAAAGGCTATCTAGATGCATAGGTAGTAATGAAATAACAAGAGATAGCTTTTTATCTTCAATTAAGGTTGAAGCCATGCATGAATGTATAGACTAATCCTAAAACATGAAATTCATGAAGTATAATGCATGAAATCCAAATAAACTAGAGGGCTTTTATCCCTAACAATGTGTTTTTACCGTTCATGAGATAACATACCTCTTAACTAGGCTTTAAACTTCTAATTTGAGTCTTTAAGGGTCGCCGTAGTTCGTCTCTTCTTGAGATTTTTAAGCAACTTCACGTCGCTCTAACTCCTTAGTCTCTTGACATAAAGGGGTGAAATTTGGAGGGTAAGAAGATTAATCTAAAGAGAATAAAAAGTTCTAAAGCACCAAATTCTAATTACTTTATTTGGGCGTCCTAATTTCTTGATCTTGAGTGGTCCTTTGCTCTGAATCCTGGGTTGCTATGATAGAATCAGCGACTTTAGAAGCCTTTATCTCCTTGGTTACTTGATCTCCTAACATGAAATTTTGAGAGTTGTTAGACCTTAGTATTGGAAGTAAAAAGTTCCAAAGAACTTACCCGAAATTCTATTTCCTTATCTTGATTCTTCATGAGCCAAAAGTAAGGGTCGCTCAGTTCAGAACTAGGTTCTATTTATAAAGTTTTGGCTAGGGTTCAAGGATTTGAACGACTTTAGAGTTCTTAATTGGCTAAAACCTAATCTCTAAGAGTCCTTAGCAATGTTATAAGTCTGCCCAAATTGGTCTCTAGCCAAGAGAATCCCAAAGTTCCAATCTTTTTGCAAGTTCTTCAACTTACGGAGTCAGCAAGGTGTAACGGTCGTGTCTAGGTGCGTTACAGTCATGTGGCAGTCGCACGATAGACCGCTACATCCAGCGTGTGCAGAATTCCACCTAATTCAAACTCTTTTATTGTTTATCCTTATAATTATTTAAATAAGGGATAATTATCCTTTAAAATCCCGTAATATACTAAATAACCTTCTAGATTATGGGCCTATCTTAATGTGCTTGGTCTTTTAACCATTTGGGTCTTAAATTAAATTAAATAGGCTAGGCTAATTATTTAATACTATTGGGCCTTATAACCCATTTATTAATTCAATAATCTGTTTATTATTTTATTTAGCCCTTATAAATCTCAAAAAATTCCATAAAAATCTAAAAATTATTATATATAAATTTTGGGGCACTACACCCTCCCCCACTTAGAAGAATTTGGTCCCCAAATTCAATACATGGATGGAGAGTGTACTTACAGTTGAATAGTTCCGGGAATTTTTTTCGCATGGCTTCTTCCATTTCCCATGTTGCTTCATATGGCCATATTTTCTTCCATTGTATCTTGACCATAGGAATAACTTTATTCTTTAGTTGACGTACCTCCCGTTCCAGAATCTTTATTGGTGTTTGCTCGTACGTCATATCCTTCTGAATCTCCAAATTATCATAAGTGATAACATGGTCAAGATCATATACATACTTTTTTAGCATAGAGACGTGGAATACGTCATGAACTCCTGCTAATTGTGGAGGTAAAGCCAGTCTATAAGCCACCTCACCGACCCTTTAAAGATTTTCAAATGGACCAATGAACCTTGGAGTTAGCTTTCCTTTAATGCCAAATCTTCGAATACCACGGCCTGGAGAAACTTTTAGATATACATGATCTCCTACCTGAAACTCCAAGTCACGTCTTCGATTGTCCGCATAAGATTTCTGCCTATCTTGCACCATCTTCATTCTTTCTTGAATGAGCTTGATCTTCTCTGAAGAATCCCTGATAATGTCGGGGCCTAGAAATTGCTTTTCCCCTGTCTCACTCCAACATATTGGGGATCTACACCTTTTTCCATATAAAGCTTCAAAGGGTGCTATCTGTATGCTGGCTTGATAACTGTTGTTATATGAAATTCTACTAGAGGCAAGTGATCATGCCAACTTCCTCCAAAATTGATAGTACAAGTCCTGAGCATATCTTCTACTACCTGATTTGTTCTTTCCGTCTGACCATCAATTTGAGGATGAAAGGCTGTGCTAAAGTTCAATCTACTCCCTAATGAATGTTGTAGACCCTTCCAGAACTGCGATGCGAATCGAGGATCTCTATCAGATATAATAGTGATAGGGACACCATATAATTTAAAATTTTCTTTTATGTATAATGCTGCTAGAATATCCACAGACCATCGACTTTTTTGGGGTAGAAAATGTGCATATTTAGTCAAGCGGTCTATGATTACCCATATACCATCGTTTCCTCCTCTGGTCTTAGGTAAACTCATAATGAAATCCATCCCTATACTTTCCCATTTCCATTTGAGAATATTCAAAGGATGTAATTTACCTTCGGGACTAAAATGCTCTACTTTTACTTGTTGGCAGGTGAGACAACGGGACACGAAATTAGCTATTTCTCTCTTCATATTGGGCCACCAGAAGTTTCTTTTAAGATATCGGTACATCTTTGTACCACCTAGGTGAATGATGTACTTGGAACTATGTGCTTCTTCTAGGATCATTTTCTTCGTATCCTCGTAATCCGGTACACACACTCGACCCTTGAATAGTAACTTTCCATCATTGGTAATAGAGAAATCCAGCCTCTGATCTATGTTAGCTTTAATCTCTAGTAACGCGGATCATCATTTTGCAGCTTGACCAGATCCTCTATCAATGTAGGTTGAGCTCGGATATTAGCTATGAAATAATCTTCTTCTTTCCTGTCAATATCTAGGTTCAACTGTCCAAATTGAGGAATAAGATTAGTCATACTAATCATAAGACTTGATAGCATTCCCATTGATTTTCTGCTGAGTGCATCTGCTACAGCATTCATCTTGCTAGGATGATATTGAATAGTAAAATCAAAGTCTTTAAGATATTCTAACCATCTCCTTTGCCTCATATTTAGCTCCTTTTGAGAGAATAAGTATTTCAAGCTTTTGTGGTCCGAGTAGACCGTGAACTTCTCTCCATAGAGATAATGGTGCCAAATTTTTAAGGCGAAAATAATAGCTGCCAATTCCAAATCATGCACGGGATAATTTTCCTCGTGACGTTTCAATTGTCTTGAAGAATAACAGATTACCTTTCCATCTTGCATGAGGACACACCCTAAGCCAATACCAGACGCATCCGTATATACTTAGAATCCACCACCTTTCACTGGTAGTGATAGAATAGGAGCTGTAGTAAGATAGTTCTTAAGAGTTTGAAAACTCTTTTCACATTCCTCTGACCAAACAAAAGGATTTTCTTTTCTTGTGAGTCTAGTTAAAGGAACTGCAATATTTGAGAAGTCCTTAATGAACCTTCTATAATAACCAGCTAGACCCAGAAAGCTGCGTACTTCTGATACAATCGTTGGCCGGCTCCAATTTCTGACAGCTTCAACTTTTGAAGGATCCACAACGATACCTTCCTTTGAAATAATGTGGCCTAGGAATGAAACTTCCTTGAGTCAGAATTCACATTTGTTAAGCTTGGCATAAATTTTATGTTCTCTAAGTGTTTGCAAAGCTATCCTCAGATGTTCTTTATGTTCCTCTTTTGTCTTGGAATATATCAAGATATCATCGATGAAGACGACGATGAATTGGTCCAGATATGGTTGAAAAATATTGTTCATAAGTTGCATAAATGCTGCTAGGACTTAGTTAACCCGAACGACATTATTACGAATTCGTAGTGGCCATATTGACTTCGAAAAGCCGTTTTATAAATTTCTTCTTCTTTATTTCTAAGTTGATGATAACCTGATCTGAGGTCTATCTTGGAGAAATATTATGCTCCCGAAAGCTGATCGAAGAGCTCATCAATACGCGGCAACGGATACTTATTTTTGATTGTAAGTTGATTCAGTCGCTGGTAGTCTATGCATAACCTGAGAGAGTCATCCTTCTTCTTGAAAAATAGCACCAGCGCACCCCAAGGGGATGTGCTAGGTCTAATAAAGCCCTTATCTAGTAGTTCAAGCAACTGCCTCTTTAGTTCCTTAAGTTCCGTGGGGGACATCCTGTAAGGGGCTATAGAAACATGTGCTGCTCCTGGAATGAGTTCAATAGTGAAGTTCACTTCCATCTCGGGTGGTAAACTGGGTAATTCGGATGAGAATACATCAGGGAACTCATTTAGAGTGGGAATATCTGCTAGGATAATCTCCTTGGATTTGGTAACAATGACAAAAGCAAGAAAAGCTTCACATCCTTGCGAGATGAGTTTGCAAGCGTGAAGAGAAGATATGATAGTGGGATATTTTTTGTATTTGATGCCAAGGAAAGAGAATCTTGGAAGACCTGATTTTCGAAAGGATATAATCCTATTTCTGTAATTGATATAAGCAACATGATCTACAAGCCAATCTACCCCTAAAATGGCATCATAACCTTTCACGTCAAGGCATACTAAGTTTGTGGGGAGATTATGACCTTCTACTATCACTTTGCTATCAGGGTAATAGTCAGTAAACTTTGTTCCAGAACCTAAGGGTGTGGTAATAGCAAGATCTGAAGGTAAGGGAACTGATGCAATTGGTAATGTTTTTGCAAAAGTAGTGGAGATAAAAGAATGAGAAGCACCAGTATCAAATAGCACAAATGCAGGATGAGAACAAATTTGAAGAGTACCTTTGATAAGTCCACCATCCTTGGGTGCTTCCTCTTCTTCTAGAATGGCATTGAGGCGAGCCTGCCTCCTGCGCCCACCGCCAGATGATTAGTCCTTCATAAGGGGGCAATCCGGCATGCGATGCTCCCTGCTTCCACAGCGTAGATAAGCACCAAGGCGCTTCCAGCATTCTTCAGCCGAATGACCAAACTTCTCACAAAATGTGCAAGCCGTGGCGACTTGCTCCTTCTCCTCCTTGACCTTCTTGTGCTTCTGGGAACTTCCACCATTCCCGCTCCTCGATCTTTTCTTACTATCACGGTTTTTGTAGGGTTCCGTGATGCTGAACTTTTCTTTCTAGTAACGCCGATCAGATCGTCGGCTAGACTCTTCTCCTTTTCCTTTCAATTTCTCAACCTTTTCCAAGGTCCTTTCACATAAGTATGCCCGCTGAACCATCTCTGCATAAGTATGGATGTTTTGAGTCCCGAGCTGCTGAATAAAATCGGGTCGTAACCCGTCCATAAACTGATTTGCTTTCAATAGATCGGTACTGATTAGATGCGGTGCATAAGGCGCTAGTCTTTAGAATTACAGTTCATATTCTGCCACTGTCATCATTCCTTGTCGAAGAGAGGCGAACTCCATAGCCTTTCTTTCTTTCACATGCTCAAAAAAGTACTTAGCACGGAACAAAGTGAGAAAATCATCCCATGTATGAGGTGCATCGGCCGGAGGTGCCGGAACTGACTTCCACCATGTACGGGCATCCTTGTTGAGTTAGAAAGTTGCAAGACGAACCTTCTCTTGATCGGTGCATTGGATGACGTCAAAGATACGATTCATCTCGTTAATCCAGTTCTCTGCTTCGTCTGGATTAGAAGAACCATAGAAACGCGGAGGGTTTAAACTCTGGAAATTATGATGTAAGTCGCCAGCCCTTGCCCCTGTGCCACCTTGCACCATGGTTTGTAATGCCTGTGTAAGGCCGACAACCGTTTATTGCATGCCATTCCAATCTATGCGATGAGCCATTTGTAAAATAAGGTACCTGAGAGAAATATAACAACTTGTTATTTCGTGTGGAATTGGAAGAAAATAAATCTTAAAGTTAATTAACTATCTTATCCCGGGCTCTACCCAATTCTCACATGGGTATGGGAATTTCTTCCTTAGTTTATAGGTAGGGGTCCTTAAACCTTGGACTTATCCTATGACATTATTCTTCTCCCTAAGTCCTGAGACTTAGGCTCTGATACCAGCTTAACTATCATGCCCCGAGCCTTTATTATAGCGAAAGACTAGCTCGAGGAACGTGAACAGCAGGAATGGTAAGTCTCTTGCAAGTAAGAAAGATCAGAGCACAAGACAATCACACATAAGAATAATGTAATTGCACAATAATTAACTCAAACTCCAACTCATTTCATTAATAATCAAATATTCAAATACAACCACTAATTCAACTTTCATCATACTAGACTCAAGAATAAGAAAATTACATAGACTCAATCTAAACAATGTAGACTTTCCTAAGTCTCCACTCATTCTTCATTCACTCTCGGATCCGCTACTTGTGAACGTGTCACATAGACATTTTTTTAAGAGAAAAGAAAAAAGAGATTTTAAAATAGAAATGAGGAGAAATGTGCTAAAATATGTGGGACATGAGGAAAAAAAGGGGAATGAGCATGAGATGCTCTATGGAGGGTGATCGCCAGAGGGGTTACCTCAAAATACCAAAGATGATCGCATGTACCTTGTGTGAAGCGGGAAAATTGCAAGTTCTTCCTTCCTCCTTCTATCGGCCGGCCGATGAAGGAGGTTTATAGCTTGATTACCCTTGCAAGAAAACACACAAAATAACAAAGATGTGGATTAGCCACGTGAGGTGTAGTATCAATGCTCTAAAAGTATAAAATCAATCAAATTGGGCATGAACACACCTTGTGTGTTTTGGTTTTAAACCCCTTAAGAGGAGTAACAAGGGATGGGATATGAATGCTATGAATATGCAAAGCAAATACATATGATGATATTTCTAGCAAAGAACTAGAAGAAAGGGGTGCGTAAGATGATATGCTAATAACTAAAAAAAACTAAAAGAAGAGGGAGGCCTTCTACTGTGTGTGCAACAATAAGGGGGAGAAGCAAGCAGAGAGCTTGTTGTCGCTGCGGGATGAAGCTGCTGGGGAAGGGCTCCGCCAGAGGAAGAAGGATGCCGCGAAAGGGAGTTCGTCTGTGGAGGAAGAGTCTTGGAAGAAGGTCACCACCGAGAGGAAAGAGTTTGGAAGGAATACCTGCAAAAGAACAAACGCTCTTCTCTCCGTAAAAAAAAAAAACTCTCACAGCGTTAGCTCTTGTTAACTCCTGTTATTCTCCTTCTTAATCTCTTCTGTTGTTAACCTCTGTTAGCTCTCCTTCTTCTCGCGGGTGAGAGACACTATGGGGTATTTATAGGCCCAAAATCCTTGCATCAATAGGATTAAAATAAGGAACCAATCCTCCAATAAGGATCCCTCTTCCCAATCGAACACTTGGTGTAAAATGAGGAAAGGGTCACTACTGGAAGGTAGCAGGCGAAACGGAGACGAAAGTGAAAATGACGACCTGAAGAGGGGCGTTAATTTAAATGACGACATCCACTCAGTTGTTAATTCCTCGATTTAATTATAGAAATAAAGAACTTTCCTTATTTAAAATTGACAAATGACGCCTGTTTGAATGGGCGTCAAATAATCAATGCCCCCCATGCGGGCGTCAGTTCTTTGAATTTTATTTTGATTAGGATTCGTAAAATCCAAGAAACAATGTCTGTTTGAACAGTCGTTTCTTTGTGAAATCATGACCCTCACCAGGTCGTCAGTTAAATGACGCCCTTCCTCAAGGCGTTAATTATAATTATTATTGTAAAAATACCAAATAAATAGAAAAACTTCATATTAAGCCAATAATGAAGTCCACTTTGGGGCGTCATGTGGTGACATGAGGTTTACTCATCATAGCATCGATTTTGGCGTGTCTACAGCTGCCCCGCCTTGGCGTCTGCTTTGTAAGGGAGCGAGACGGAATGAAGCGAAAGTGCAACAAGCGGAATGAAGTGAGAACGAACTGATAAGTAGATGCCAAAGTTTGATGTGACACGCCTTCGACACTAAGAGTTGGAAATCTTTCTAGGATTCTGAACAAAACAACTTCGGATGATTACGAGAAAGCAATGATCGACTAGATGAAGGAACTAAACTAATAAATGAAATATGCGCGAGGGCACGGAAGGAAAGACATCATTGGAGAGCGGTTACCAGCCAATGTGGACGTGCTACAACCAATGTGGGTTTGCATAAAAGTAACATGAATTGAGATAAGGAATCCAACGAATGAATGCTTTCAAAGAACCAGCCTGAGCGGCTTCAAGGAGAACCTAGTACTCGATTTGGAATGGAATATCTCATGTCATAAGAGCAAGCGGCCCTCATTATTGGCTTAATATGAGGATTTTCATTATTAAAGCTCAAAGCCCTGCATGATGTATGCTGGGCTAAAAGAAAAAAATTAAAACAAACGAAAATATAAGATAATCAAGGAAAATATTGTTAAACCATCTAAACTTGGTCAGGAATCCAAATCTCTAAGCTGACACTAAGCCGACGCCCGTTTATCCACGCATCAACTTAGAAAGTGGAATCGTCGTCCCAAACCTTAAATGACCCAACGGCCTATCCGTGTGATTAAGACTCCCCTGGAACTATCACTGTTTTTGATGAAGGAGAACTCAAATTTCAGGTTCATCAGAACCACAAGGTCCTTGATATGCTATAATAGCGTAGATATCATATAGTAACAATGCATACATGAAAGAATACAAGGGATGGAACGATGTTACCAGTGGAATAAATCCAACCATTTCAAGACCTGCATGGACCTGCGCTGTCTGTGCTCAAAAATCATTAGCTCATAAAAAGATCGTTAGCTCATTAAAGCTCAAAATATGATCATAAGTGCATGACACAAGCAATTTCAATAAGATATAATAGCACTTAAGTTCATGACAATCAAAATGTTGTAAACCAGCTCAAAAGATGTAAGCTTAGGAAATGACGACTCTGCATTAAGGCGTCATAATCATAAATGACGACAGACATGGGGGCGTTAATTATGATCACCATTAGACTTGGAATCGGACTGAAAATGACGCCCACACAAGAGGCGTTAAATAAATGACAACACTGCGAATGTCATTAATCAATGAAATGACGCCAACATCTATGTCGTCAATTAACCATCTCACTGGCGCTCCGTTCCCTGCTCAGAATCAAACCTCCAGCGACTTAATTCTCATTCAAACACAAACCGATTGTGCTAACGGCTAGCCAAAGCTCCAAATCATTATAAAAGGAAGCATCCATCCTCTACTGCATACATCAAACGCCTGAGAGCTGCAACAAAGAACCAGAGAACCGAAGAGCAGTACACACAGATTATTTCTTTAAATCAGAAGAAGGGATGGACAAGATGATGATGATGCAGAGGCCTTCTAAGAAGCCTAGGATGGGATTTCCTAGGATCTCTGAAGTTACAAGCCATATTAGTGGGAGGATAGCTAAGGGCCAAGTAAGTTATTTGATTCTATTTTAAGCTTTCATCTTATTTTATATTCTCTCTCTTCTTCCAAAATTTTTTGATTACATTCTCTTCTTTTCTCTTTCATTTTTATCAGGACTACCCAAATGTATAGGGACCAAGGAGATTCTTGAAAATCAAGTGGCTCTCCCTACTCCTCTCTAAGCTTCTTTAGATATGAGGTCTTTTCTTTCAAGATGGCACTTGCTTGGTCTTGTAACCCATGCTACTCAATATGATGATGTCCACTTTGATTGGGCCTCCATTGGAGCACTCATAGAGTTATGGCACCCTAACACTCATACCTTCCTCTTCCCTACCTTTGAAGCCACTATACTCCTAGAGGAAGTAGAGATGCTCCTTGGCTTAAGAAAGATGAAGCAAGGAGAAGAGTCAAAGATGGCTAGCATGACTAAACCAATAAATGCCCATGACATGCTTACTAGCCTCATACCAAGCCCAAATCTAGTGAACCAAATCAAGACCTACAAAGGAATTAATCTTCTAAAGTTAGCCTCATGGGTATACAAGAATATGGATAAAGCCCAAGAGGGTGAGAACTTGTTAGAGAGAGTAATGAAAGGCTTTACAATATGCATGGTAGGAGCTCTCCTCTTCCCTTCAATAGAAGACCACCTAGAGGAATGCCACTTGAGTGCCATAGCTAGTATTTGGGAAGGAAAAAGGATAGGTTCGGCGGTGCTAGCCAACCTTTACAATGGGCTTACCTCGGCTTTCTTGAGATGACCTCTCTATGGGTCAATGCTACTTCTCTCGTGTTGGGTGGACCTCCACCTAAAGTTCGATCCATGCCAAGAAACCCAATCGGCCTCAAAAATCTTTTCAAAAAGCCCACTCCGATATATGATGGATTCTCTTGGCCTATGTGAGAGGGTGACTAATCGGGTGCCAAAGCTCAAGAAGAGAAGTGATTGGAGGAGCTACTTCAAGACCATGCCAAAGGATGGTTTCACTTGCACACCGGGGTTCCTCAAGACCCAAGAGCTTCACTCAAGACTCTCCTCTGGCATCGAGTTACGACTAATTGGCGGGACCGACTTCGTCCTCTACAACGCTCACCGGTGCCTCCCACAACTTGGACTACCTCGGCACACCTTTGAAGAACCTTCTCATCTTCCACCACTCAAAAGGAGGGAACTAGGCTCAAGTGGAGATCAAGAAGAAGTCAAGACAATCATGGCTCAATGGAAGGTTGGTTTACTTCGTAGGTCCAAGACACATGTTGAAGAAGAAGAAGACAAATGCAAATCTTATGTAATAGCACTTAGGAAGATAAGGCCCATGGTGGCTCATTGAATGTAACAATGATTTTCTATGATGAAATAAATGATCTTTCCTTAATTGAGCCAAAAAACATTTTTATAACAATCTTATCTTCCAATTTCATGTGATTCTGTCAGATTTAACTGAGTTTCGGGTCTCTGTTCATAGTCACGCCTTCTTTCATGGCGTCAATTCCTCAAACAATGCCCTAGCACATGTCGTCAATCTCTTTTAATCAATTTCAAAATAAAGACCATAATTGATGCCTATTCAAACCGGTGTTGATTAATTCGCGCCCCAACCGAAGGCGTTAATCGACTTAAATTCTTTAAAAGTATTTCCTTGATTTTCCAAAAATAACGCCTTGACTCATGTCGTGCCTTATAAAACTGACACCCATATACACTGTCGTCAATTCCAAACAGCAATCATGACGACCAATCACATCAATCAATTTCCCATTAATGCATCTGACGACAGTCACAAGTTCCCATGCAAAGTTAAATGACGACCAAGATCATGTCGTCAGATCCAAAAATCACGTCTCAATCAGATCCGTCAATGACGAGGGTGACGACACCCATTAGGGCGTCAATTCCTTTTGACCGTTAAACCCTATTTCCCCTCTTTCTTCTTCTTTCTCTGCTACGAACCCTAACCCTAACCCAGCCCCCATTTCTTTTCTCCCCATCTCTATTTCTCTCTACTCTCTCATCTCTGCTCTCTGCACCCATGGCGGGCCCGGGTAAATGACAAAGGGTAACTGCCCTCAAGGTGGTTAACCTTTGTGATGACGCACATGCCGTGGAGGAGGAGGCTCCTCCCGCGGTGGCCGAGGGTGCTCCGGCGACGGAGCATGGCGAAGAGGAAGAAGCCGCTGAAGAACAGGGAAGAATAGACGAAGGAGGAGAAAATGACGGAGAAGATGGAGAAGAAGAAGACGATGAAGATGATGAAGACGAGGATGATAAGGAAGACGAAGAAGAATAAAATGAAAACGAAGAGGAAAATGAAGGAGAAGAGGGAACACCGGCGGCGGCGACCCCTCGACCTCGTCGGCCACGGCAGCCTCGGCAACCTCGGCAGCCACTCCGTGGAGGACTCCTAATGCCCGAGCGAAGCAAGGTAGGTCCCCTACCCCAAGCCCTTCTATTTTTTTTAATTTATTTTAATTTTTATCAACTTTCTATGGCCCTCGGTGAAGGGAAGAAATGACAAGCCAGTGACACAGTAAAATGACGCCCCAGTGGGTGCCGTCAATTCAAACAACGCCCCCCTTCGAATCGTCAATTCAAATTGTTTTAATTTCTGAAAATGGATAATTCATGAAACCACGCCCTACAGCACGTCGTCATTTTAAAATCATGATGTTTAATTATCATCTACTGTTATTTTCATGCCATTTCTTTTATTTTCGATATATGATTCTATTTTTATTTTTATTTCGCGCACTGTTTATTTTAAAACACCCCATAAAACGACGCCTCCCATCGGGGCGTTAACTCATTAAACAACGACCACAAGGGCGGTCGTTAATTAAAAACATCCACAATAGGGTCGATCGTTCAAAATATCCACAGGGGCGGTCGTTAATTGAAAATATCCTTCAAAATAGTGCCCCCCCCATAGGGGCGTTAGTTAAACGAATAACGACCCAGGGTCGATCGTTAATTTAAATTACGCATAAAATCACCAGGAACACATTCTGAAATAGCGCCTCCCACAGGGGCATTAATTAAATAAGTGACGACCGAGGATAGGCCATCAATTCCGATAGAGAACAAATTTAAACAGAATATCCACATAAGAAACTCATGAAAAACTCATGTCAAAATGTTCTATTCTTTGCAGGGATTGATGAGGACTCGGATCTCCTGGGTCCAGGTTCGAGCTGCCTACTACGGGCTTCCAGATTTCCAGAGGGATAGGGTAGATGCCATGGGGTTCGGACCCTTCCTTAGTATAGAGCCTATGAGACCTAACCTACCCCTGATCCAAGTTCTTAGGGATAGATGGGACAGGACTAGCTGGGCATTTCTGATGCCGTGGGGTCACAAGGTTCCCAGCTTGGAGGATGTTGCAAGCATCACCGGGTTGAAGGTAGACGGGAAGGCCGTGAGCGGGATTACCCTACCCGACTATAGCGAGTTGACACAAAGGCTGCTAGGGTTAGAGATGATTGCTGAGACACCTAGCTAGTGTAGGACCATCTACTGCACTGACCTGACCATTGCTATGGGGTTGGGTGATTCTAGACAGAGGTCGAGGGAGTCTCTAGAGCAGTTCTCACAGAGGCTGATTGGGAGAGCTAGGGCCATCTACTGCCAGGACCCATCTTAGAGAGAGAGAGAGAGTGGACCGAGATCTGAGGAGGTTCCTTTTCCTGATGCTCGGGAGATTATTGCTCGGGACGAATGGCGACATCATCAACTGCCGATTCTTGTGCATCCTCGAGGACTTGGAGAGCGTCGGCAGATACGCGTGGGGAGCCGCTCTACTGGCGCACTTGATAGCCGACCTGTCCACGGGGACGGGTCGAGGGATGACTATCAGTGGCTTCTCACCTTTTCTTTAGGTATGCATTTTTCTTTTCTTTTATGAATATGATTGTGCGTATGAATGTCTACTAATGCAATTGATGGATGCAGGTGTGGAGCCACCTATACATGCCGATGGGGCGTGCCAACCCTCGACCTGGAGATGAGGGAGCCTTCCTGCTGGCGTGACGCTGGCTGGCTGTTGTGACCTGAGCACCGCTCGCCTATGAGCTGCGAGTTCTACGGAGGGAGTTCCGTGACTACCCTGCCTCATAGGTACGTATGCTAAATATGATGCAATTCCTACTTTATGAAATATGATGACTGATATGACATGATGTGATGCTATGCATGTGAATGCAGGTGGTGTGGAGACCCTACGAGGTCATGATCGATGAGGGCCAGCCCTGGGTCGTAGCGGGATGACCTCGCTTTGGGCATGAGCTTTGGGTTCATTACCTGAACGAGATCGAGCCGTTACGGCTTATGCTGGTCATGAGGACCCTTGGCATACACCAGGAGTGGGTCGAGGTAGGAGAGCCTCGTGGAATAGGCAAGAAGACGCGGTCGCACGAAGGCGATCGACTGGAGAGTCCGATTCCCAGACCAGTACGCCGACTGGCAGCGCGGCGGGACCCGGGTTACTTCATAGGCGGCGGACACCTCTGAATACCTCCGACGCTACTGGGAGGTTTACGCCGGCCAACCCCAGATGAGGGTCTTAGGGGTATGCATGAATGCACTTTCTTTTTTCCTTTTATGCAAAGTTATATGCTTATTATACGACTAATATGCGTGATGAATGTAGGATGCGCGGGACATAGCGGCGATGGACATGCAGGTCCACCTCCACAGCCTAGAGGCCCAGCTGTCCGCCACACGGGCAAACCTACAGACCCTGGTGAGTGTTTAATTATCTATATGCAAATAAATTATTGAATTATTAATGATTAGCCACTGACAATCACAATGAATGCAGCGTGCCCAGCATGGAGCAGTAGTGAGAGAGACTAGAGGAGCCTCCAGCTCGAGAGGGCCTAGTGCAGAGACGACTGCATTAGCAGAGCAGCTTGCTGGAGCGGTGGCACGGGCCGAGGCAGCAGAGCGTGACCTCGCCACACGGGTAAGTTCAAACTCAAACTCAGAAATGGCTTTGATTATATATGATTATGTGTGTTTATAAAAATTTGTTCTTGCAGACTGAGTTCGAGCCTAGCTCACTTGCATCGAGGTAGGACATCGCGCAATGGCTACTCGGGTAAGTTAATAACAATTTGTTTCAGTTATTTATGAAATTGAATTAAATATGGAACTGATGATTTATTTGATTGATTGCAGACCATAGAGCTATAGGCGGTGCTTACCCAGGCTGCACTAGTCGGGACAAAGCTGGCCATCCGCGAGCAGCGAGTCACGGAGCTCGAGGGGGCCTTGAGGCGACGAGAGGAGCTACCTCAGGACGTGGTGGAGTTGAGAGTCCTCCTTGACGTAGAGAGGAGGGAGCGTGCCCGTGAGTAGAAGCAGCACCTGGCGGAGCGGACCCATGACCAGGAGCAGCACCTGGCGGAGCGGACTCGTGACCGGGAGCAGCAGGCGGCACGCGAGCGGGAGCTCGTAGACTTGCGGGCTCAGCTAGCCGTCACTGAGGAGCGGCTACGGGCGACAGAGAAGCGCCTCCAGCGTGGCCGGGACCGGGCGCGTGCTGCGGGCTACGGGTTTACCAGTTCTACGTTTGTGGCGGATTCCTCTCTCTGGTAGAGGAGTAGGCTCATGCTCTAGCTACTTCTCGGGGTCCATGCCCCCTCCACGGGTACCTCGTCGGGACGACGAGGGTGAGGTAGAGAGTAGGAGAGAGGAGGGTGGAGGCGAGAGCTGAGAGAGAGACTTACTTGTACTCCTCTACTCTCACACTTGTACTCAGATATTCATTGATATATATATATATATATATATATATATATATATATATATATATATATGAAAATTTTGTTACCTGAGTTACTTTGAGCAGTTGAGCACTTGTGTACTTGCCTTTGCTTTTGCTTTGTTTCTTTTGTTCCTTTTCGTCCTTGTTCGTTCTTGCCCTGTGATTCACACTTAAACAAACAGATTAATCCATCTGTTCGGCTTGCCTCTTGCTCAATAAGCAAGGGGTTGTCTTTTGGACCTTGTTGACGGGTCAAGGGGCCAAGCCTCTAATTAATAAAGGCAGATAACAAAATATATAAGGAAATGTAACATGCAAGCACACAGATGCAAACTTAAAATAAAAGATGCCCACACAAAAATGCAATCAATCATATGAAATGGTGGGAAGCAATAGGCTTAATTTTTGTTCTTTTTTTATTTTTCTTTTGAAAATGACGCCCTAACACACGGGCGTTGATTGAAAAATCATTTTTTTTATTTATTTTATTTAAAATGACGACACTGAAAAAGCCGTGAATTGATTAAATGACACCCCCTCAAGAGGGCGTAAATTAAAAAACTTTTTTATTTATTTTGTTATTTAATTTTTAATTTTTTTTGAAAATGAAAACGTAGACACTATCGTTAATTATGGAAATGACGCCTACGTTTGAAGGCGTTAATTAAAAAAAACATTTTTTCTGCTTTGTTTCTCTTTTTTCTTCCCTTTTATGAGGCTGAGCATAGCACAAGGGTCTTAAACCTTACACAATCACCATCTTAAATTCATTAATATATCTTAAATGATTTAACAATGGGTCGACATGCTTAATGACTTTTATTTTTATTCATATCCTCGTGCGGTCCATCCTTCTTGGTCGGTCTTGGCCATCCCTTGAGCTTATAACCTACTATGGAGGGAGAAGTGAAGAATATGTTAAGGAAGCTCACGAAAGGTTTCCGAGGACAGGGAGACTTTCCTCCCTTGCCTTAAGGCCCGTTGGGGTTCGGTCTTCGGCTTAGGGAAATTTTGTTGCTCTTTTGCCCTTATTCACGCATGCTTACGACCAGGGTTTTCCCTGCGGGGACTTTGTCCTCTTGTCATGCTTTTCTTTTTTGTGACTTTCACATTTATTTTCCTCTTTTTTTTCTTTACTTTCAAAATAAAAACCTAATTGTACTTAGGCTTTATAGCATTTATTCCCTTTTGGGCCCTGACTTTCACTTACTAGGGCGGCGGGCAGGTTTGGTTGGCATTCCTTGACTCATACTCCCTCTCGTGAGCCGAAGCAGAGAGAATAGGTAAAGTTCTTACACTCTTAGTTTGGGTCTGACTTGTTGGGTTCGGTGCAAGTATTCAGAGGGGGGGGGGGTGAATGAATAGAGCCTATAAAAATTTCGCCCAATTAAAATCTAAAACAATCAGAGATGCGGAATTAAAAACTATTGCAGATATATAGAGCGAACCTAAGCAAGTCTAAACATTAGACTAAATCAAATCAAAGGAGCTTGTGCCTTAAAGCATTCAGACAGAAAACCCAATTGAGGCGCTCCTAACATTCATCTAGCGAAATCAGATAAAAGAGATCAAACCACAGTCAAACATATAGTGTGTGCAGCAAATAGATGAACACTTATAGAACATCAAACCAAAGTGCCCCTAAGCATTCATCTAGCGCCAACCACACAAGAATTCAAACCACTACACAATGGGTTTTTAGGTGGTTCGGTCCAGCAGACCTACATCCACCCCACACTCAAACCAAGTGTGGATTCCACTGACTCACAGCTTGAACAGCTGGGCATCACATCTTGCCATAGATCCGCTGGGCAACACAGCTTGCCGTCCGAGGAATCCTCCTCGCCCCGCTGAACAACACAGCTTGCTGTCCAGTGGAATCCTCCACTGCAAACCGCTGGGCAATACAGCTTAGCCGTCTAGAGGCAGCACCTCTGCAATCCGCTGACTAACAGCTTGAACAAAGATGTAAAATAGAAAACAGAAAATAGAACAAGACAGCAATCGGAAAGCTGTAAGCAATGAAGCACAATGTGGCTCTTAAAGAGCTGGATGGCCTGGATTTGATCCACGGTCCATCAAGAATAGATCTCCCTCGATCTCACTCTCTCCCTTTCTCTTTCTTCTCTGCTGCACTTCTCTTCTTCTCTCGATCTCTGTTCTCCTTTTCTCTCTTTCTCTTTTCTTTCTTCTGCTGGATCATGGAAGCTCTCTCTTCTTTGGATCGAAGGAGCCTTGCTGTAGCTGTATAGACTTTCTCCCTTCTGTCTTCGATCGTCTTCTTCTGTGGAATAAGTCTTGTATATATAGCAGCAGCAGCATGCACACTGGGCACGTGTGGCTTCCACATTTCCTGCCCTAAAAATTTGGACTACGTGGCAGCATCCTGGTATCTCGTCCATCCTTGGATCACGAGCCAGGCACCTCGGGTCACGTGCCCTTCATTAGCCTCTTCAGTCCGATGTATAGAGTTCTCAGTTCACGTGCTCAATGACAGTAATCTGACTTGCTGCGTCGACGCTGTCAATCAATGGCGTTAACGCAGTGAGGCATTCCAGTAAGCCATTAGCTTCGTCTCTTTAGCTACTGCATCGACGCTGCTCAATTGTGGCGTTGACGCAGTGGAATAGCCTGTGAAGGTCTCTGCTTCTTTAACTGCTGCGTCGACGTTGCTTGCTTGTGGCGTTGACGCAGTGGAAGATATCGTGAAGGCTTCGTCAACTGATGCGTGGATGCTTTAAGCTCCCAACGTCGACCCTGAAGGCGAATGCAACGTACAGACTTGCCCAATGTGTTGACTTCAACAAAGGAGGCAACGGCTGTATAGACTTTAAATCCTAAAGGCAGTGTATAGACATTGAAGAACAACAACGAATGTATGGACTTTACAATGCAAACAACAATGTATAGACTTCATGTAAAAGCCCAATGTATAGACATTGAATTCGAAGACCAATGTGCAGACTTTGGATTTGAAGACCAATGTGCAGACTTCAAGTTTAACTGTGGATGTATAGACTTCAGGTGTGAAGACAATTGTGCAGACTTTGGAGAACAGCGGCCAATGTATAGACTTGATGCTCAAGGAGTGGCTGTACAGACTTAGAGTGTAGCTGAAGCCTTGAACGTAGGAATAGGCTGGACTGTATAGACTTCAGGCTTCAGAAATGAATGTACAGACTTCACTTAAGAAACGTTGGGAAAGACCCCAATGTATAGACTTTGCCTTGAACGAAGGTCAGTGATGAATGTATAGACTTTCACGATGTGTAGACTTGGATACGTGAAAGCTACAATGAAGGAATGTACACACTTGACCAATTCAAAGGTGAATCGAGTGTACAGACTCTGAGTCCAAACCCAACGGCTGTACAGACTTAGAATGTGAAGACTGATGTACAGACTTCATTAATCAAAGCATGAATGAGACGTTGTACACACTTAGCCTAGGACAATGTATAGACTCAATCAATTGAAGAGTTTCCAGTGTATGTACTTGAGTTCTTAAGCATGACTGCTGAAGGAGTGAGCGATGTAGACTTGGAGGAGAAGACCAATGTATGGACTTGTATAAATCTGATGAATGAACTGAGGGGTCGACCCATCAGCACAAGGGGTCGACGCACCACAGACCAGACCAATGAATAAATGCAGCAAAGTTAAAGAGGCACCAAGCGTCAACGCATTGCCCAAGGAGCGTGGACGCAGCAGATCAAATATTTCTTACTGCTACCTCTGAAGTGCCTTGGCAGCGTCGACGCTGCAGTATCAAACTGTAGTCTAAAGAGCAACAGTAACATGACTGAACATAATCAAATATGCAATGCCATATCAGAACTTATGAAGAACTGCATTATGATCAGAAGGTGAATAATAGCATGATGACTCACAGTGAATAACTCACTTCAAAGTCCAAATGAAGTCCAATGTAGAGACTAGCACTTACTGCTATTCAGACTTTGTAGTTACATGCAGAGACATGATATCTGACAAAATGTAATTCAGATATATAAAGAACAAATGCCATCAATGCTAAACATCATCATTCATGTTGCTATCATATGCAGAATGCTCAAGGATAAGAATGCACAGAAATGCACTTTGTTTATTGCAATCATCAAACACAATAGCATTGCAATCATCAAAATACAATATCAAATGCACTCAAATGCACTCACTGTCTTGCTATCATCAAAACAAGATAGCATTGCTATCATCAAAGCAACATAGCACATGCTTGTGCCTAAGGGGCACAACATTCTCCCCCTTTTTGATGATGACAATAAACAGTGACAGTGAGTCACACATAAAATTTTCTCCCCCTTTGACATAATCGAAAAGGGAAGAACAATAAGAACATGAGTGCAACATGGCAGCATGCATGCAAGTGACTTCTAGAGCAATAAACTCCCCCTGAAGGTATGACTCCTCATGAATTATTTCTCCCCCTAAATAAATGCTCCCCCTTTGAGAAGGAATATGAACAGATAAACAAGGTAGAGAAGGTAGTAGGGTCACTTGACAACAGCTGAATCATAGGTTCAGAAAGGAAGCATGATTATAAACAACTGTTAAAGTATAAGAATCGGCAACATACAATTTTGATAAAAATTCAGGTTTAACAGTGATAAACCTAGAGTAAAAGATCTGACCCCTGAAAAAGAGTTTATAGATTCCATTTATAGCAATGAATCTAGGGCACATGGTATTAATAGATAAGTCAGAAATAATACCCTTTTGTGATTAAACATGGAAGATCAAGAAAGGCAACTTGAATGTGTATTAATAAAAACAATTTTCACTCATTGACTTTTGATTTTTCGAAGGGTTACAGCAGTTTGATTTTCACTTTTGAATTTTCAGAACTTGAACTAAGTGAATAGATCAGTGGCATTTATGTTGTTGACATTAGGTGTACACCTTGATCAGAGGCAGGTACCCCCAGTTACTAGGCATAAACTACTAGACCTATTTCAGATCAGAACCCACAAAGGATAGTCTTCACTTTTGACATTAAGGGTACACCTTGATTAGAGGCCAGTACCCTCAGTTACTTGGTGAGGACTCCCCCTATAGATTTGACCCTATGAACAGAGATATTCTGAATCACGTCATGACATGTGAATTGGAGGAGTTAACAGTTTCTCAGTGCAATCAGCCATTGCTCTGTCACTGTGTTCAGTTCTTAACATTAATGATCTTATTTACTGCTGCCCTTAATTCTTTTAGAGTGATTGTTTAAAAAATCAGTACACACTCTTATTAGTTTGTTCTAGACATATCCAGTTCAACACATTTAGGCATTACAAAAACTTTTTCTATTTTAGCCATGAGACAAAGATTAAGAGCTATAAAAGTTTTCTTTTATCTCAAATTCTGAAGTGCAGACACTTAACTCTCCAATTTATAAAGGTTAAACCTTTAGTTCCTTTCAATTTGTAAGTGTGATTCTTATAAGTGAACAATTGCAATAATCACCATTCAATGTACTAAACCAGATGCAGAGCTGTTGTTTAGTGAAAATGATGGAGAAAGGATAGCAATTGGTAATATGGTTCAATGAGCAACTGATGTCAAAGAATATGAATCATTTGAATGAGAACACTGAGAAGTGAATAGGATTCAATGAATTGAATAGAACTCTCAGCTCCCCCTGACATCATGATGCAAGAGATATGCTATGCAACATACTATCCTACATGCAGACTATGCACCAAGGATACATGAGACAAGTATGCAATCAATTCAGATTTATGCATCCAAGTTATAAGCATTTTCATCCTTTTTCAGATTTTTCAACATATGATGCAGTGCACTGTACTACATGAAGACAGGACCCATGGTACTTGGCGGAGAACCTGGTCTCAAAGACCATCTCACACATGGTAGAAACCTCTGGGCAGATTTTCTTTCCTTTTAGTAATATACCATTTGATATACCAAGGTTAAGCAAATGATAATGCAGTGCAAAGCAGCCCTATTATGCATTGAAAAACATGCAGTCTATGACAATAGGCAAATGACAGTCATGCAAATCAGTCATTTATGTATTGATCAATTTCATTGACAGTCATGCAGATGATATATGCAAGTACTAGACACATGCATTGACTGTATGCACTAACTGACCCATTCAAGCTCAGTCCAAGTATGTAATCAAGCATGCAATGCATTGACACAAGACACATGCATTGACTCTAAACACTAAAGAATCATTCACAATCAGCAAGTTATGCATTCAACAACAAGCATGCAGTCCATTGACATAAAGTTTATATAAAGCGTTGACTGTAAAAAAAATGATTGTGCAGAGCATCTAACAGCCCATTTATTCAGTGCAATAATCAGTGAGAGAAGAGCAGTAGCTGAGTCTGGAATGCAGACTAATCAGCTAGACATGAAGAGATCATCAACAATCAAACAAGCAAATCAACATGAAGCTCACATTTTTCATGCTCACAGTTTCAAATAATGGAATTTAAAGCAAAGTTCAGAACTGGCCTGAATTGTAGTATCCTGGGGTTTTCTTGTTGAGTGCCTTGGTTAACCCCTTTTTATTTTTTCCCACCAAGGCACACCTGTAACATGTCAATCAATGTGATCTTGCAGGAACCCAAGAAGTCTTGGGTCCTGAATTAACAATGACATTCCTATGAGCAGGAGTTCTAAATGCATATGCATGGAAATTTTTGTTAACAGAATTAAAATTCTGTTTACCAAAACTAGTCTGGCTTTGGTGTCCTGCCAGCCAACAGGTTGCAGCCCTGTGACCTGGCTTTCCACAGTTAAAGCATGAAGCAACATATTGTCTGGTCCTATGATGCATATCAACAGCAGCATGAGACCTATGAAACTTAGCATGAATTATTCTATTGTTTACATGGACATTTTGTTTCTTACTAGCATCATTGGGAACAGGAAATTTTACAGATTTAAAATTAAGTCTACTTTCCTGAGCATGCCAACAGTCCTTGACTGTGTGGCCATGCCTCCCACATTCGAAGTACCTTGGATGCTTACCTCTGGAGCCATGGTTATTTCTATCAAAAGCATTTTTATTAACATGGAAATTAACAAATTCAGAATTGAATCTCTTTCTCGGATTCTGCCAACATTGAGCAGCAATGTGGCCAAACTTCCCACAACAAAACAATTCAGATTCTTTCTCCTACAATCATGATTTCTAGCATGAAATTCTTTAACATTCAGATTACCCTTTTTCTGATCAGACAGAACTTTTCTAGCATGCTTTCTATCATCTTGTTTCATCACAAAACACTCACTCATAAAGTGTCCATGCTTACCACAATAATGACAAGAACAAGAACTATTAAATTTCTTTAAAACATGGCACTTATCAGATGAGTTTTTAGCATGCAGATAGTTCCTTTGAGTTTTGGGGGTTTTTTGATTTTTATTTCATTTTTGAATTTCCTGAACAGCATACATATATGAAGAAGAAGTTGAAGTGCTAGCTAAACCAGAGCTACGAATAAAAGTGGTGTACAGCTGGTTCTTCTTAGCTTGCTTAATTTCAGAAATGTTATCAATCTCTTCACATTGATCACTTACTTCATCTTCAGAGGATATTTTTATTTTGCCTTTATCCTTATCAACCTTAGATGAAATACTATTCAGCTCAATAATTTTACTTTCCAAGGAGATTATAAGATTTTCTGAATCAACTTTCTCCTTCTCATAACCAGCCAATTTTTCTTTTAACAAATCAATTTCTTTTTCCAAATCAGCAGTGTGTATTGAAAAACTAGCAATTTCTTCGTCACTGCAATTGATACACTCTTTCAATACTGATTTCTCTTTTTTAATTGTCATCCATCTTTCAGAGAAAACAGTGTTAAGAACCATTAACTTTTTATTTTGTTCTTTCAAGTATACATTTTCTTCTTTTAGAGATTTGATTTGTTCCTTTAGCAAATTATGACCAGAATCAAACTCATTTATCATTTCTTCCAAGATAGCACAAGCTTTACAAGAATTGTCTTCACTGATGAGTTTGTTTCTAAGATCTTCATTCTCAGATTTCAACTTGTTCAACTCATCTTTTTCTTTATTTATGTCAGACTTAAAGTTTTCATTCTCTACCCTCAGACGTCTAACTTCATGGGTCATTTCTTTTCTCAATTTCCTCTTCTCAGATTTTATTCTATCATACTCCATCAACAAATGTTCATTCAAGGCTATCATGCTTTCCAGATAAGGATTGTCAGTGTCAGAATTTACCTGTGACGAAGTATCCTCCACATAGTCTTCGTCTTCTTCTGTTGAAGTGATAAGACATTTCACTTCATCCCGGCTCTTGCTGGCTGCTAAAATTTTGACCACTTCAGAGGCACTGCAGCAATCAAGCACACAAGGAAACTTGTCAGTATTTATAGCCCTTCGAGTTAGCTCCAGGGCCTTCTGATTATCAGAGAATTTTTGTCTGTCTGAACTTTTCCATAAGGATTCATCCTTTGGAACTTCATATGGACGGTGTGCAATGACTATCCACAGATCTGGATTAGTTTGCATCACATATTCTCTGAACTGATTAACCCAATTGTAGAAACCCGAACCTTCAAACTTCGGAGGATCAACAGTGAGTTCCATGCTTAGACAGAATAAGAATTCTAAGTAGAACACTAATCACACACAATGCAAGCAAATGAATTAACTCAAATCGCACCAAAGCCAAATGAGCAAAACAAAGCACAGGTTAGTGAAGCAAAACAGGATCTCAAAAGACCCACTCTGAAATGCACTAAACAGTTAGCAGGATCCTCTGCAGATTGTTAGATCTGTTAAGTCATTTGGCCTGCTCTGATACCAATTGTTGGGTTCGGTGCAAGTATTCAGAGGGGGGGGGGGTGAATGAATATAGCCTATAAAAATTTTGCCCAATTAAAATCTAAAGCAATCAGAGATGCGGAATTAAAAACTATTGCAGATATATAGAGCGAACCTAAGCAAGTCTAAACATTAGACTGAATCAAATCAAAGGAGCTTGTGCCATAAAGCATTCAGACAGAAAACCAAATTGAGGCACTCCTAACATTCATCTAGCGAAATCAGATAAAAGAGATCAAACCACAGTCAAACATATACTGTGTGTAGCAAATAGATGAACACTTATAGAACATCAAACCAAAGCGCCCCTAAGCATTCATCTAGCGCCAACCACACAAGAATTCAAACCACTACACAATAGGTTTTTAGGTGGTTCGGTCCAGCAGACCTACATCCACCCCACACTCAAACTGAGTGTGGATTCCGCTGACTCACAGCTTGAACAGCTGGGCATCACAGTTTGCCATACATCCGCTGGGCAACACAGCTTGCCGTCCGAGGAATCCTCCTCGCCCCGCTGAGCAACACAGCTTGCTGTCCAGTGGAATCCTCCACTACAAACCGCTGGGCAATACAGCTTAGCCGTCCAGAGGCAGCACCTCTGCAATCCGCTAACTAATAGCTTGAACAAAGATGTAAAATAGAAAACAGAAAATAGAACAAGACAGCAATCGGAAAGCTGTAAGCAATGAAGCACAATGTGGCTCTTAAAGAGCTGGATGGCATGGATTTGATCCACGGTCCATCAAGAATAGATCTCCCTCGATCTCACTCTCTTTCTTCACTCTCTCTCTTTCTCTTTCTTCTCTGCTGCACTTCTCTTCTTCTCTCGATCTCTGTTCTCCTTTTCTCTCTTTCTCTTTTTCTTTTCTTCTGCTGGATCATGGAAGCTCTCTCTTCTTTTTCTCTTTTTCTTCTTTCAGCTTCTGCTCTATGCTTTTTCTTCTCTTCTTCTGCTCCCAGGCTTCGATCACGATCACTCAATTGCCTTCATCTACAGAGGATGAAGACACATATATATAGCAGCAGCAGCAGCAGCAGCAGCAGCAGCAGCAGCTAGGGCGAGTGTGGCTTCCACAGTTCTCACCCAAACATTTGGCCACATGTTAGCATCCTGGTCTCTCGTCCATCCTTGGATCACGAGCCAGGCACCTCGGATCACGTGCCCTTCATTAGCCTCTTCAGTCTGATGTATAGAGTTCTCAGTTCACGTGCTCAATGACAGCAATCTGACTTGCTGTGTCGACGCTACTTGCTTGTGGCGTTGACGCAGTGGAAGATATCGTGAAGGCTTCGTCAACTGATGCGTGGATGCTTTAAGCTCCCAGCGTCGACCCTGTTCCCTTCAGCAACAAGAATGAAGTCATAAGATTTAAGTATGTACATTGCAATGTATATACTTCGTTGTATAGACTTGTGAAGGTGAATGCAACGTACAGACTTGCCCAATGTGTTGACTTCAACAAAGGAGGCAACGGCTGTATAGACTTTAAATCCTAAAGGCAGTGTATAGACATTGAAGAACAACAACCAATGTATGGACTTTACAATGTAAACAACAATGTATAGACTTCATGTAAAAGCCCAATGTATAGACATTGAATTCGAAGACCAATGCGCAGACTTTGGATTTTATGACCAATGTGCAGACTTCAAGTTTAACTGTGGATGTACAGACTTCAGGTGTGAAGACCATTGTGAAGACTTTGGAGAACAGCGGCCAATGTATAGACTTGATGCTCAAGGAGTGGCTGTACAGACTTAGAGTGTAGCTGAAGCCTTGAACGTAGGAATAGGCTGGACTGTATAGACTTTAGGCTTCAGAAACGAATGTACAGACTTCACTTAAGAAACGTAGGGAAAGACCCCAATGTATAGACTTTGCCTTGAACGAAGGTCAGTGATGAATGTATAGACTTTCACGATGTGTAGACTTAGATACGTGAAAGCTACAGTGAAGGAATGTACACACTTGACCATTTCAAAGGCGAATCGAGTGTACAGACTCTGAGTCCAAACCCAACGGCTGTACAGACTTAGAATGTGAAGACTGATGTACAGACTTCATTAGTCAAAGCATGAATGAGACGCTGTACACACTTAGCCTAGGACAATGTATAGACTCAATCAATTGAAGAGTTTCTAGTGTATGGACTTGAGTTCTTAAGCATGACTGCTGAAGGAGTGAGCGATGTAGACATGGAGGAGAAGACCAATGTATGGACTTGTATAAATCTGATGAATGAACTGAGGGGTCGACCCATCAGCACAAGGGGTCGACGCACCACAGACCAGACCAATGAATAAATGCAGCAAAGTTAAAGAGGCACCAAGCGTCAACGCATTGCCCAAGCAGCGTGGACACAGCAAATCAAATATTTCTTACTGCTACCTCTGAAGTGCCTTGGCAGCGTCGACGCTGCAGTTCGATGGGTCGACGCTGCAGTATCAAACTGCAGTCTAAAGAGCAACAGTAACATGACTGAACATAATCAAATATGTAATGCCATATCAGAACTTATGAAGAACTGCATTATGATCAGAAGGTGAATAATAGCATGATGACTCACAGTGAATAACTCACTTCAAAGTCCAAATGAAGTCCAATGTAGAGACTAGCACTTACTGCTATTCAGACTTTGTAGTTACATGCAGAGACATGATATCTGACAAAATGCAATTCAGATATATAAAGAACAAATGCCATCAATGCTAAACATCATCATTCATGTTGCTATCATATGCAGAATGCTCAAGGATAAGAATGCACAGAAATGCACTTTGTTTATTGCAATCATCAAACACAATAGCATTGCAATCATCAAAATACAATATCAAATGCACTCAAATGCACTCACTGTCTTGCTATCATCAAAACAAGATAGCATTGCTATCATCAAAGCAACATAGCACATGCTTGTGCCTAAGGGGCACAACATGACTTTTCTCGAATTTTGGACCGCTCGAGTTTAAGAGTTAAGCGTGTAGTGTGTGTGGGAATTGACCCCAAGGTTAAACCATCAAGACTGAAGAATGAATTAAGGATTTTGATCTTTCGGGCTTGCAACCTATGTACTATGCCAGCCTACAATTTTCCTTTTTTCTTTTTTTGTTGTTTTATTTTTTTTATTTATTTTTGTTTTTTGGAAGACTTAAAGGTTGTACTTCTTCAAGTAAAGACCATTTCAAGGGTGAGCCAGCTCCTCCCCTTCAGCATTAATCAATTTGTAAGCATTGTCAGAATAAACATCTTTTATTACGTATGGCCCTTCCCAGCTCGGTTGGAGTTTTGAACGGGGTCCACCGGGTTTTACAAAAATTCGTTTAATTACCATTTCACCGATTTAAATTTTCTCTCAATTACTTTCTTTTGGTAAAAACGTGAAAGCCTGTTTTGATAAACACGCGCATGCTCGGCGGCGGCTAAACGCTTCTCATCTAGGAGTTCCAATTGTGCAAGGAGAGATTCACGGCGCTCATCAATAGGGAGCTCCTTATCCAATAGTACTCGTAGAGAAGGAATAAGGATCTCATAGGGAGCTACCGTCTTCATTCCATAAGTAAGGGCGAAAGGGGTCTGCCCAGTAGGGGTATGAATGGAAGTGCGATAGGCCCAAAGAGCTTCAACCAACTTTTCTGGCCAATCTGTAAATTTATTAGCCTCACAAGTTTTCTTGATGATTTTGATCAAAGTTTTATTAGTTGCCTCTGCTTGGCCATTGCCCTGTGGATAATAAGGAGATGAATGATGCAATGCAATGTTGTACCTGTTGCAGAGGTCCTGAAGTTCCTGAGAGATGAATTGTAGTCCATTGTCGGTGACGATGGTACTCGAGATGCCGAACCTCGCAATGATGTTCTTCATTATAAACATGCAGATGGTTGACGCTTTAATCTCCGCGTACCCTTCTGCTTCCGCCCACTTGGTGAAGTACTATGTGGCCGTGAGTATAAATGGCTTTGGTTTTGTGAGGAGGTTCAAATCACCAAGAGGTCCAATGATATCGAAAGCCCACATGGAGAAAGGCCATGGGGAGGACATAGGATGGAGTGAAGAAGCAAGAGAATGGATTTTATTGGCGTGCAGTTGGCACTTGACACACCTTCGAACATAGATGGAACAATCCTTTTCTAGAGTGGGCCAATAGAAGCCTAGCCTAAGGATCTTCTTAGCTAGCATCTGGCTATTGACATGGCCACCACACACTCCTGAATGCACCTCTTACACAACCTTCCAAGATTCGTCATCGTCAAGGCATCTAAGTAAAACTCCAGTGAGACCTCTTCTATATAGCACACCTCCAACCAAGGTGTATCGCTGAGCAACTCTTTGAATGGCTTTCTTTTCTTCAGCCGTGACTTCCTCAGGATAGGATTGATCCTGGCAATACTTAGCAATTTCATAATACCACGACTTCTCCTCATCGTCCAATTCTTCCTCTAGATCCATTAACATGATCTCCTTATTCTCGACGATTCCACCTTGCTTAACCTTCTTGAGCACCTCCTCCTTAATACTAAGGAATGTTGGATATTTAACAGATGGAGTGAGACGCTTATGAACAATGATAGAGTGGAAGTCCCTTTCGGGAAGGAAAACCAAGGAAGATGCAAGAGAAGCAAGAGCATCAGCTAGAATATTTTGATCATGAGGAACATGGACGAAGATTAATTTGGTGAAAAGCTTGGCATAAGCAGAAGTCAGTTCCTGGTAGGGTTTGAGTTTAGGATTGAGCATGCGACACTTGGTGAGCACTTAGTGAAGAATAAGCTGACTATCACCTACAATCTGCAATTGGGTAACACTGAATTGATGAGCGACCTCCAGTCCGGCCAGGAGAGCCTCGTACTCAGCTATATTATTTGTGACTGGGAATGCAAGCTGAGAGGCGAGTGGAATAGTGATACCCTACGGTGATAGGAGAACAATGCCAATCCCCTTCCATTTTGAATTCAAAGCTCCATCAAAATGTAACGTCCACATCGAATCGGGCTGATTGACGGACAATAGTTCCTCATCTGGAAACTCTGAGCGAACATGGTCAAATCTGGGGAGAGGGTGATGAGCAAGATGTTCTGCTATAGCATAGCCTTTAATCGCTTTTTGCTGAATGTAGATGATGTCAAACTGAGAAAGGAAGCTTTGCCATCGTGCTAATCGGTCGGTGAGAACAGATTTTTCAAGAAGGAACTTGATTGGATTCATACGAGCGATGAGATGAACCTCGTGAGCTAAGAAATGATGCTTAAGTTTCTGAACTACCTAGACTAAAGTAGCACAAGTCTTTTCCATAGCGGTATATCTCTGCTCATAGGGGTTGAGAAGCTTGGACAAGTAGTAAGCTGCCCTTTCTTTTCCTTCTTCATCCACCTGGGCTAGGACAGCACCTACAGAGTCATCCAGGACGGAAATGTAAAGAACAAGCGGTTTGCCTGGAACTGGCGGCCTCAGGACATGAGGATTTGAGAGATAATCCTTCAATCGGTCAAAGGCTACCTGACACTTGTCATCCCAAATAAACTTGACTCCAGGCTTAGTAAGCTCGTAAAATGGCCTACATCTTTGTGAATGCTGGGAGACAAATCGGTGAATAAATTGCAACCTCCCGATCAATCCTCGAACTTCTTTCAAATTCTTAGGAGGAGGCATTTCTCTAATTACCTTTGCCTTGTTGAGATCAATCTCAATACCCCTCTTACTGACAATGAATCCAAGCAACTTTCCTGATGAAACTCCAAATACACACTTCTTGGGGTTCATTTTCAACTGATACTCCCATGCTCTTTGCAAGACTTTGGCCAGAATCTCGGGATGCTCAATCCTTGTCCTTGATTTCACTACCAAGTCGTCAACATACAACTCGATATAAATGTGGATCATATCATGAAAAATTGCCATCATGGCCCTTTGATAGGTGGCTCCTGTATTCTTAAGTCTGAAGGGCATGACCACATAACAATAAGTTCCCCATGGTGTAGTGAACGATGTCTTTTCTTGATCTTCTTCAGCCAAACGAATCTGATTATAGCCTGAAAAGCCATCCATAAAAGAAAGAGTCTCATATCCTGCCATATTGTCAATCAAAACATCAATATGAGGGAGGGGGGAAGTCATCTTTAGGACACGCGCGGTTAAGGTCCCGAAAGTCTATACAAATCCTGACCTTTCCATCTTTCTTCATGACTGGGATAATGTTCGCCACCCAATTGGGATAGAGGACGACTCTAACGAATATAGCCTTATGGAGCTTATCGACCTCTTCTTTCATTTTTAATGCCATGTTAGGGTGGAAACGTCTCAACCGTTGTTTGACCGGAATGGACCCTGGCTTAAGTGTAAGTCGATGTTCAACGAGCGCAGGGTCTAATCCTGGCATATCTTCATAACTCCATGCAAACGTGTCCTTATATTCTTGAAGAACCAAAATGAGCGCCTCTTCTTCGAAGGGTGACAAGTTCTTGCTAATGAGGACAATCCTAGGGTCTTCCTCGGTACCCAGATTTATTTCTTTGGTAGGCTCTTCTACTGAGGCTGACGGCTCATCGAATCTTCTGATACCACTAGCAAAGGCGTCCGCCTCGTCCTCATATTCTTCGTACACTTCATCTCCCTCTTCGATAGGGTCTTCATCATTCATAATTTCATACACACCAAACCCTTCATCTAAAGAACACATATCGTCACATTCTACATCCGACAGGAGTATCGGATCCTCCAAAAATTCAGAAAGAGCTAAGCGTGCTCGGCATCTTCTAGTTAAATCTAGCAAGAACCTATGGGGAATTTGCCTACCCTTGAATTTCTTATGCAAAGTTACCCCATAAGTATTATTAGAAGGAGAGGGAGAGGAACAAGATGACAAGCTAGATGAACTACCCTGACCTAAATGAGGTGGAGGAGAAGAAGATGAAGATGCAATGGATATAGGAGGGGATACATGGAAAGCCTCCTCGTCGGAGGAGAAAAGAAGGTCCACTAATTAACCTTGAAAGAGTGGCCCTTGGATCGGGGCACGCTCCGAAGCAAGACAGGAGGTCTCTTCAAAAGAGATGGAAGATTGGAGAGTTGGAAATTTGGCATTTTTTTTCGTTTTCAATAATAAAGCAATAAGAGGGAGGAATAGGAGGTGGTGTTGAGATTGAGAGATTAGTGAAAGATTGAATAAGTGATTGCCCACGCGGGGGCGTGATGGAGAGTTTAGAAAATTGCTCGAGGAGCAAAGGGGGAATTGGAGGAGAAACTTGAAGTGGATCTGGAGAAAAGGTTATCAAAATCGCGGGCGGTCTAGGGATATCTGAACAGAACATTTTATCAAGCAAATGGACAACAATTGTTGGATGGATGGATTTAAGAGAGAAAAGGCCGACCCACAGCCTATCCACATTGAAGCCTTCTTCATACGGCACATCCGACTCCCCGGTATCTGTGTAGTTACTTAACAGCTGCCTTTTGTTAGTAATCACTACTGGCTTTTCAATTAGTTCATGAATAAGAGGTGGCCATTCCGGGTCAGTTGGCATGAACAGACGGCTCAGAGCATTGGTAATGTCATTCATATCGAACCATCTGTACTAGTCACATTCAGGGTCATCCATTTTTCTTCTTTTGTCTGGCCGTAAGGACTCCAGGACTTTGTATGTAGCCAGTGGGGCTATGTGGCAAGCAAACTACCGTGCATGTACATCTTGACAATCTAGCATGGAAGTAACTAGTGTGGTTTGCTCATCATTATGAGTACCCCCTTTCACAAAGTGTGTTTATAGGGTCCATGTAAGAGGCTGCTGGTCTGTTTAAGATTTGAAGTCATGATGGCCCATGGCCCTTCTTCATCTTTATTTTTACTTGGCCCTTTGTACCCCAGGCCACCTCGGGGAATCATCTTCTGGTGCCTGACATGTTTAACTCTGCCTTGGAGATTAACATCCAGGCCTTTACCAACTTTATACCCCATTTTCAACAAAATGTTCCATCCTGGGGTATTTAACATATTCTTATTTTTATTCCCCTGGGATGTTAGAGGTGTCATTGAAGCTGATGCCGGCTTAGTGACTGGATGTCTTAACAAATCCTGCCGTGGGTCGGTAACATCTAGCACTAAGAGCAAAGGCCTATTGGAAGGCCATATGGAAGACACTGATGTTGCAGAGTGTATATCTTCTGCCGGTAAAATGGGCATGCTTGTGACTTTGACGATGCACCCTTTGTGAGGAAATTTTATACATTGATGGTTAGTTGAGGGCACAGCGTCAAGCTCTTGGATATAAGGGCGGCCCAGAATGCCGTTAAAGGTCGGATCCATGTCAAGAATGTGGAAATCTGCTGTGATCGAGACCGGACCCAAACTGACCTTCAGAGTAATCATTCCCAGGGGAGGCTTCTTAGTGTTATCATAGGCCGTGACGGTAATAGTGGATGGCCGGATTTGACTGTCTGGAATGCCACACATCTTCAAGGTGTTCGGAGGTAACACATTAATTGACGCCCCGATATCCACTAAGCATTGTTTGACTGGCACCTTATTGATATTAACTGTAATGCACAAGGCATATTTTCTGGCCGACTTCGGGGCTAACTCATGTTCATGGAAGGTAATAGCTGGCTGATCACATGCCGGAGTCAAGACTGTTGTAATCTGTTCAGCTGGTATATCTTCATTAACCATCACCTTTTGCAAATATTCTTTCAAAACTTGTTGGTGAACAGTGGATCTCTTTATCAATTCCAGATTGGAAATCCTCGCCAGGGTTTTGTCCAAGTGTTTCAGCAAATCATAGTGCGTGCCAGGTATGGACTCCTGTTCTGTCTCTTGCTCCTCCTGCCCCTATGCGGGCTCTAGTTCTCTTTGAGGAAAGACGTGGCGGAACATCCATTCACTACGGAGCATCGTGATTCGCGATGATCACGCCTCTGTCGGGTTATGGGTAGACGGAAGGTTAGTGGATGAAGAAGAGGGGATATTGGGATTGGTGGATGTCGGAGGAGCAACCAAAGGAGGAACCCTTATGAGGGGCCTCGTTGGTTGAGAGACGGAGATGACTAGAGAAGTAACGGTAGGAGGTGCTTGAACGGCTGGAGGAGGTGTATGCCGAATGAGGGGAGGCCTAGGCAAAAAGGAAGGATTTGTGGGAGGCGGAGGAGTAGGAATAGTAGTGGGGGAATTAGGTGTCGGCGAGGGGCGAATAAGAAGTGGCCTAGAGGGCGACGGGTTTGTAGAAGGAAGAGCTTGTTGTGGTGCATGGGTTGGTGGTGGTCGGATGAGGAGCGGCCTAGTTGGCGAGGGGTTAGTAGTGGTAATAGCGGGGGATATTTGACTGGTGGGGCGTAGGAGGGGACGAGATGGTTGGGGGGTAAGCGCTGAATAAGGCGTCCTTAACAGATGTGGTGGTTGAACTGGTTGTTGGTTTATGGCCCCGACAGAGGCGTTCTCATGGTGCCACCCTTGTCCCCTCTCTACTTCATAGAAGGAGGTGACAGGGCTTACCTGTTGGTTTGGTGGATGCTCCGGCAGTGGGTTGTGAACAATTCTCATGTCCGGTTGTTGTGCGGGAGCTTGCTGCTGCTGAGGAGGAGGTACTGCTTGTTGCTGAGTTGGATGTTGAGCTTGTTGTTGCCGAGGAGGCCTTCGTGCCTTTAGGGTAGCGATAAATCTCCTCATCTCATCCCAATCAATACCACCTTGATCGTTCATGTCATATATATAATCTTTAAAGTGAAAATAATGATCAATGTTATGCCCCGGCTGCCGGTGAAAGACGTAATACTGAGAAGTGTCTACATTAGCCGGCCACACCATTCTTTCTTTAGGCAAGGTGAGCGCATTGGCGGCCATAAGGGCGTAGAAAATATCGGGTAGACTTTCGGGCAATGGGGGATATTGGGCCCTTCTAGGACTTGGTTGTTGTGCATAATTGGCTGGTGGAGGTACCTGGTGGTATTGTGGAGGTTGATTTTGTGGCGTAAGAGGAGGTTGTTGTTGTTGAGGTATAAGAGGCTGGAAAGTCTGAGGAGGGTTATTGTTTGGTTGGTGGACTTGGTTTTGGAAGGAAGGCTGTTGTGGTGGCGGTCTTTGGTTTCGAGTGTGGCGGAAAGGTGTGGAATTTCCAAACGCGCTCACCTGCTCGTTAGTAACTGTACCTTCAGTGGTTTCACCACTATTGCCCACATTGACATTCTTCCTTATGACTTTCGGCCTTGGTTCGAACATGCCCATGATGGGCGAGTCTTTCATCTGTGTCTGTATATATCTTGCTCACTCATAGAGCTCTTCCATTATGCTTAATTTATTCATGGCTAAGATGTGATGGAACTGTGGAGTGGAGTTTGATATGATCATTTTTACTTGCTCCGGCTCTGACAGTGTGTCCTTCAGCCTCTCGGCCATGGCTCTCCACCTATCAGAAAATAAAATAAAGTCCTCCTCAGGCTTCATCTTTTCGGCAACCAAATCAGTAACTGACAAAGATAGACCCACACGGTCTTTATATTTCTGGAGAAATTTGCGCTGAACAACATCAAAATCACCGGCATCAGCTGGCTCCAAGGAATAAAACCATTCTAGTGCCGGACCATCTAAAGTCCGCCTAAAGAGATAGGCCAGAGAAGTCTTGTTATCCTGCCAGAATGATGCCTCATACATGAAATCTTTTAGATGAATGAATGGATTGCCCGTTCCATTATATCATCGGAAATTTGGCATCTCAGATGGGAGTAAGTGAAAGACCGGCAGAGTGGGAAGAGTAACTTCAGGAGCGGTCTTCGATGCCGTGACCTTCTTCAACTGCTCCTCCATACTAGCAATCTTTTGAAGGAGTAAAGTGTTGGTATCAGACTCGGTTAGGGCCGGATGAAAAGAGTATTGATTCGGCATAAGCCTTCTCAAGAATTGAGGAACAGGAGGTTTGTAGTGCCCCAGAATTTATATAATAATTTCTGGATTATTTATATAATTTTTTGGAATTTATTAGGAATTTATAAAGGCTAAAAAGACTAATAAAAGGATTATTGGATTAATATGTCATTATAAGGCCCAATTATGTTAAATAATTAACCTAGCCTATTTAAATAAAATCTAAAAGGTTTAAGGACCAAGCCCATTAAGTTTGGCTCATATTCTAGAAGGTTATTTAGCCTATTTACGTATTTTAATGATAAATATAATTTTTTTGGATAATAATATGGATAATTAACAAAATAGTTTGATTGATGTTGAACTCTGAGCACGTTGGATGTAGCGGTCTATCGTGTGACCGCCACAGCCATGTAACACACCAGTCTTGATGCGTTACACTCTGACAGTTCCGTGAAAGAAAGAACGAGCAAAAAGATTAGAATTTTGAGATCTTATCTACTAGAGATCGACTTGGGAGAGTTTATAATATTACTAAGGACTCTTAGGGATTAGGTTCTGGCAAATTAAGGACTCTAGAATCAATCTAATCTTCAAAACCCTATAAATAGGACCCAGTTCTGAACTGAGCGACCCTTACTTTTGGCTCGTGAAGAATCAAGGTAAGGAGATAGAATTTCGGATAAGTTCTTTAGAAGATTTTGTTTAGTATACTTTAGACTAATAGTTCTCTAAATTTCGTGTTAGGAGATCAAGCAACCAAGGAGATTGAAGTTTCCAAAGTTGCTGGTTCGACCATAGTAACCTAGGATTCAGAGCAAAGGACCCCTGAAGATCAAGAGGTTAGGACGTCTAAACGAGGTAATTAGAATTCAATCATTTAGAACTTTTTGATCACCTTAGTTTCATCTTCTTACCCTCAAAATTTCACATCTTTAGGACAAGAGGTTGGAGCGATAGAGCAGCAGGAAGTTGCTAAAAAATTGCTGGAAAAGGAGAACTAGGGCACGCCTTTCTGACTCAAATTAGAAGTTTAAAGCTTAGATAAAAGAGTATGTTATCTCATGATTGGCAAAAATATCTTGTTAGGGATAAAAGCCCTCTGATTGTATTTGATTTCATGCATTATAGACTATGAATTCCATGTTTTAGTGGGTTCATGCATACATACATATTCTTAGCCCTAATCAAATATCAAAGATATTATCTTGTCAATTCACTGCAGCCTATGCATCTAGATGACCTTTACTTCATTTTGTCATGATTGTGGTAGTTAAATCTTTTCAAAACATGACATGGTTTCAAATCATAGTCTTTTTATTTCATTATACTATTAGTAGGGACTCTGGCGCATCATACTTAGACCGTCACAGACTGTAACGGCCTTACGATAAGCCGTCACACCCTCTACTGCATCTTAACTACTCTGTTGTCTCTGACGCACCTTAACAGGAGCGTTACATTAGTGTAACGGCCCCTCGATAGACCGTCACAATCACTGTGATGCACCCGTTCTAGAGCGTCAGGTTAACTGTGGACAGAATAGGAAACTAGTTGATTTAACTTATAAATAAGTCTAGTTATCTAAGTTTTGACCTAATTTCATGTCTTTAAGATTATCTACTGATTCATGATAGAAATTGCATAATTAAGGTATCTTAAGTTATTTTAAGTTATGTTAATTTAATGTGCCAAAATTCTATAGTTTTGTATCCAAATCATGATTTTCCAAAGATGTATTGACGGAGTTTTATCATGATTTCCTATTATTACACATCCTCTCTATCAATAGAGTCATTTCTTTAAGTACATGGCACATATTCCGGTATATTGTCTATTAGTTCACTTTGCACTATAGGAACATTATTCTTGGACATGAGGACCTCTCTATTGGATATTCCTTCCAATGGACTAGGAAATCTTGTTTCAAGGCCTCCGTAATTCTCCGCGAGCCTGGGATTCCCACTAGGACGCCGAGTTGGTTGTACTATTAGAACCCAAGTGATTATATGACACTGTCGATGTTTCTGGTTATCTGTAGTGTAACGGATCTATATTGGACCGTCAGGTACATGTAACGGCCCAATATACGACCGTCACATTCAACTAAGTCTGATTTCTTGGTTTGGGATTCAGACTAATGTAACGGCCCAATACTGGAGCGTCACATCATGTAACGGCCCAATACATGACCGTCACAATGCTTGAGTATTTTAACCCAAGGATTGATATTCCAAGGTTTCTAGATGGACTCTTGATGATCTAGAACTTATCATATTGATCAAGAAACCTAATATAATAAATGGAAGATAAAGAATGTACCGTTATGCTGTCGATTTATTTCTCTAAGCATAACATAGTATAAGTCATTCTTGATTTCTCATGATTCTGATTGAAGCATTCATTCATTGAGTTATTGTTATCAAGAGCTTGTTGGAATTGTACATTCTTGGCCATACTTTATTATTACATGCGTGGAAAAAGCTTGATTAATACTTGAAGATGCGATCGAGCACTGATTGTGTTCAAGGGCTCTATGCTAGTCCCCTCGGTTGATTATCGGAAACATACTATTATAAACCATGGGGTATGATGCTACTGGCGTCGCATTGCGCTGGGAGTACTTTCTTTATAAATAAGTGAAAATCCACAACACAATACAGCATGATTGATACTTGACTTTCTGGATATTCCACAGAAATTCACGAAGTACTTGCTCATAAGGAAAAGATACTCGAGTGATGATTATGTGACTTGCTAGTGCATTCTCGTTACATTCTTATTCATGAAAGGCCATATCATGTTCTTATAACATTCTTGCTAGTTCATACGTGCTCTCATTCTATCTTACATACTTTAGTTTAATCGCGTGATTGATCACATTCGCATGATTTTACCTTATTCCTCTAGAGCAAAAACGTTAATTATTTTAATGATGCCTTCATGTTGATGCGAAGATACCTACTGGACAAGTGTGCTTATTACCTATTTCTATTCTTTTTCAGGAAATGGAAGTGAGTCGGGTTCGGATTCGGAATGTTCAAGTAGCGGATCCGAGAGTGAATAAAGAATGAGCGAAGACTTAGGAAGTTTACATTGTTTAGATCAAGTCTATGTAATTTTTTATTTCTTGAGTCTTGCATGATGGAAGTTGAATTAGTGGTTATATTCAAATATTGGATTTGATTATTAATAAAACTTGAAGTTGAGTAAATATTGTGCGATTGCATTTTTATATGTGATTGCCTTGCGCTTTGATCGTTCTTGCTTGCAAGAGACTTACCATGCCGGCTGTTCGCGTTCCTCGAGCGAGTCTTCCGCTATAATAAAAGCTCAGGGCGTGACAGTTAAGTTGATATCAGACCCTAAGTCTCAGGACTTAAGAAGAAGAGTCATGTCATAGGATAAGTCCAAGGTTTAATGACCCCTACCTATGAACTAAGGAAGAAATTTTCACACCCATGTGAGAATTGGGTAGAACCCGGGATAAGATAGTTAATTAGCTTTAAGATTAATTTTCCTTCCAAATTCCATGAGAAATAACAAGTTGTTATTTTTCTCTCAGGTACCCTATTATTATCATGGCTCATCGCGTAGATTGGAATGGTATGCAATAAACTGTTGCTGGCCTCACTCAGGCAATACAAACCATGGCGCAAGCTGGCACAGGAGCAAGGGCTGGTGACTTGCATGGCAACTTTCGGAGCTTAAACCCTCCGCATTTCTATGGTTCTTCTAATCCTGACGAGGCAGAGAACTGGATAGACGAAATGAATTGTATTTTTGATGTTATCCAGTGCACCGATCAAGAGAAGGTGCATCTCGCAACCTTCCAACTCAACAAAGATGCCTGTACATGGTGGAAGTCAGTTCCGGCACCTCCGGCCGATGCGCCTTATACATGGGAAGGTTTTCTTACCCTATTCCGTGCCAAGTACTTTTCTGAGCACGTAAAGGAACGAAAGGTTATGGAGTTCGCCGCTCTTAATGATGACGGTTGTCGAATATGAACTACAATTCTCAAGGCTTGCACCTTACGCACCGCATCTTATCAGCATCGAATTATTAAAGGCTAATCGGTTCATGGACGGGTTATGGCCCGGTTTCATTAAGCAACTCGGAACCCAAAACATCCGTACTTATGCGAAAATGGTTCAACGAGCGTATTTGTGTGAAAGGACCTTAGAGAAGGTCAAGAAATTAAAAGGAAAAGGAGAAGAGTCTAGCCGACGCTCAGATCGGTGTTATAAGAAGGAAAAGTTCAGCATCACGGAGCCCTACAAGAGCCGTGATAGTAAGAAGAGATCTAGGAATGGGAATGGTGGAAGTTCCCATAAGCAAAATAAAATCAAGGAGGAGGAGCAAGTTGCTACAGCTTGCACATTTTACGAAAAATTTGGCCATTCGGTTGAGGAGTGTTGGAAGCGCCTTGGTACTTATTTACGTTGTGGAAGCAGGGAGCATCGCATGCCAGATTGCCCCCTTATGAAAGACCAATCGTCTGGTGGAGGACGTAGGAGGTAGGCTCGCCTCAATGCCATCTTAGAAGAAGAAGAAGCGCCCAGGGATTGTGGGCTTATGGAAGGTACTCTTCAAATTTGTTCTCGTCCTACATTTATGCTATTTGACACTGGTGCCTCTCATTCTTTTATCTCCACTGCTTTTGCAAAAACATTATCAATTGCATCAGTCCCCTTACCTTCAGATCTCGCTATTTCCACACCCTTAGGTTCTGGAATAAAGCTTATCGACTATTATCATAATAGCAAAGTGATAGTAGAAGGTCACAATCTCCCCACAAACTTAGTATGCCTTGACATGAAAGGTTATGATGCCATTTTAGGGGGAGATTGGCTTGTAGATCATGATGCTTATATCAATTGCTGAAATAGGATTATATCCTTTCAAAAGTCCGGTCTTCCGAGATTCTCCTTTCTTGGCATCAAGTACAAGAAGCATCCTACTATTATATCTTCTCTTCACGCTGGCAAACTTATCTCGCAAGGATGTGAAGCTTTTCTTGCTTCTATCATTATTACCGAATCCAAGGAGATTATCTTAGCAGACATTCCTATTGTAAGTGAGTTCCCCGATGTGTTCCCGTCCGAATTACCCAGTTTACCACCCGAGAGGGAAGTGAACTTCACTATTGAACTCGGTCCAGGAGCAGCACCTTTTTCTATAGCTCCTTACAGGATGTCCCCCATAGAACTCAAGGAATTAAAAAGGTAGTTGCAGGAATTACTAGACAAAGGATTCATCAGACTTAGCATATCCCCTTAGGGTGCGCCGGTTCTATTTATTAAGAAAAAGGATGGTTCTCTCAAGCTATGCATCGATTACCGGCGACTGAATCAACTCACAATTAAAAATAAGTATCCGTTGCCGCGTATTGATGAGCTCTTCGATCAACTTTCAGGAGCAGAATATTTCTCTAAGATTGACCTCAGATCAGGTTATTGTTGTGTTGTGCACAGCGGATCTAGAGGGAGGGGTGAATAGATCTGCCCCTCTTTTCGCAATGTAACCCTCTATATAGCTAGATGAGATAAATTGTAGCGGAATATAACTAGCTAAACGAAGGACACAACGATTTGCTTAGCAAGATGATTACTAATATATCGATTCGAACCTAAGCATGCATTTAGATCGAAACAATCACATAAACAAATCACAACACACGAGATTTTAAGGTGGTTCGGACTGAATCCCCAGTCCTACGTCCACCCCTCACCAAATCCGGTGAGGCTCCACTAGTGCCACGCACTGAACCGTAAATCGGAAAGACCACCGATTGCCTTCCTACTAACCACTTGGTAGGGACGTCAACAATGCAGATCGGACAACCTCCGATTGCCTTCCTACTAACCACCGGTAGGGACGATTCTCAATTTTGATTGTTCGAATGAAATGAAGAAGAAAGAACAAACATCAAGCTATTCAAACATGATATGAAATGAGCTCAAGAAGAAAGATCTTGTCTGAAATTGCTGGAGCTTGAATCGGATTCTTCGATGGATGTAGATCACCAATAGAGGCTTCTATCTTCTTCACAAAACACTCTTCTTGATTCAACAGCAATGGCTTCTTCTTCCTTGTGAGTTGTGCTTCCTTGAATCTGCTTGAGTTGATGAAGAGATGTATGGATGTAGCTTTGATCACCTTTGAGAACCTTGAGTGCTTCTAGCTTTGTTGGAGGTTGCTTGCTCCAGATCTCACCTTGAAACACCTTGGAATGGATGAAGAACTTCCTCCTGAAACACTGTTCACGGAGGTGCTACAGTACCTCGAAAATGAGCTCCCTTGATCTCCCTTGAAGCCTTGAAGCCCCTAGTGTTTCTAATCCCTCGAGTGAGAGTTTTATAGACCTTGAATGGTCTATAGATAAGCCTCAGACCAGATCCACAAATCATGGGTGTTTAGGTGACTTTTGGATTAAGCAAATCCATGTTGAATGGCCCTTTTCGAAGTTGGAAACAAAGTCAACATTGAAGGCTCGAGGCTGGCGGTCGACCTGCAGCTCCTAGAGGTCTACCGCTACTGTGAAACCTGCAAACAGGCGGTCCCTGGGATTTCCGGTCGACCGCCACTGGCTGGCGGTTGACCTGCAGCTGAAGGAACTGCAGACGGGGAGCCTCTGGCTGGGGCGGTCGACCGCCCCTGTGCTGGCGGTCGACAGCCAGCTGGGCAGACTCCGGCTCATCCCGAGTCGGTTCGTTATCTGTTCTAGCTCCGTCGCTTGACTTCTTTAACAGCCCGTTCATGTCTTTGGCATCTCCATTGATAGTCTAAAATGTACCAACTGAGTTTCTGGCCTTGGATTCTCTTGGCTGTACTTATTTGTGCATTGACCTTGTATGTGTGACGAGCCGAATATCACATGTCGACTTTTGCATGTTTTCGCATCCTTGCTTGGGCGCGATAAATGAGCTTTCACTTTTGCCGACTTCACTGAATTCTTTGTCCTTGTAATGGCGTACCTGTCATGAACGAACCATCACGTATGTCAGTCACATGAGAGTGAGAAATATCAATGACTAATAGTGTTTAGCCATTATCAAAACCAAGAATACGACAGAACTCAAATGACCGTAGGATGATGTCGAATTACCCAAGTGAACTCAAATGACCATAGGGGCACAACATTCTCCCCCTTTTTGATGATGGCAACACTGTGAGTCATTATATGGCAGAAATATCCAATATGGCAAATATGACAAAGTTTATGACATATGCAACCTGTGTGCAGCTCAAGATCCCTGATACTGAAACATGTAAATGCGGATATGTATGCATGGATGATCAAAGCATGTAAATGCTATGCACAAACCCTTATCACAGATGAAGACTCTCCCCCTTTGATACTCCCATGACTCTCCCATGTCGACAAGGCGCTCTCTCTTTTGAGAACACACAAAGGCAGCATCTCCCCTTTTTGACTCTCCCAAGACCATTACCATGACCACAACAAAGACTCACAAAGACGTTCTCCCCCTTTGCCAACAGCAAAAAGGAGGGATACGAGATAGCAGGTGATAAATGGTCTAGAGATCAGAGTGTAATTATAGTGGAAGAACAAGCCATTATATGGAAATTGAAATCATGCCGCGAACAATATATATATGTGTTTCAAACCTAATGAAGTCCGAGTTCATCAACAGAGTTCGAAACGCAGCTACATCCAAGATTTAATAGAAATGAACCAAAGTCCATATCATGGCAGTGTTTAACCGTCCCTTGTCTTAGTTATCCATATTCAATAACTGCATAGGAAATAACACAAAAACTAGTATTGAAGCTAAACAATCATGATTAGAGCATGGAAGTGTTATGAGTGCAATAACTTTGAATTTCAATCTCTTTTGAATTTGAAGGCATATTACTCATATTTTACGAGCAATCAAGTCTAGTACACACCTCCTAGCCATAAGAATACACGTTGTTTAGACGCCAGTATTCCTAGGTATTTGGCAAGACTAACGGTTATGCTTCGGAATGAAAAGAGATAGCAAAGTCACGTCATGACATACCCAATCTCATTTCTTTGATGAGAGGATATATTTCTCAGCAATTATGCCATTGCTCTGCCTAGAGTCCAAATGAATTGAGACAGAGATAATAGAGGCACATCATGACATATCATTCGTCACTTGATTGGATGACGTGACATATTTCTCCGTGCAATAGTATCATTGCTCTGTCAAATTGATTTTCAAGAGTTCCACCTCATCAAGATGTTTAGAAACAATACTAAGCTCTAGAGTATCACTAAGAGTGTCATGACGTTTGGATTTTTCAGATCGCAGGAAAGTTATTCAAGGCAAAACATGCAATCTCTAGTTAAGGTCTATTAAAACGACAGAATATAGATGATTTCAAGCAAAGTATAGCAGAACTACAAGGAAATCATTAGATCTGAACCATTTTCATTGAATAGACAATCATCAGGTCATATAATAGAAAGCTCTCACACCATCTGTTTGTCAGTCTCATGATCTCATATATAGACTGTAAGCCATGGAAGCACAGATTGTAAGAGATTAAGAGACTCAACAAAACTTCCCCTAAGGATATGCAATGGATACGCGAAGGGGTTATGTTTGCAATCAAGTGGAATGGCAAAGGAGGTTGACCTAGTCACTCATGAAGGTAGCAGAAATGAAATGTATGACCCAACGCATGGTTGTACACTTATTAAATGCCACAGAATGAATATGCATGAATGTTGCACAAGGAGAACTCCCCCTTACTATATAGCCTATATGCGACATTGACACATGGTACTTGGCGGAGGTGAAACCTCACGCATATTGAGTGCTTCGAGACAAGCATAACCTGCCCTTCCATACATCAACATTTGATATACTATGGCCATGTAAGAATGATGCGACACAAACCATGAAATGCATTGGGAACATAGATTCAACTTGATTATGCAACTACATGCAATGCGACACCATATGCAAAAAGACATATTGACATATAAACAATGCATGAATACCAACGTGCAAAACACACAACTAATTGAACATGATCATCATTTCAATTTTTAGTGGCCTGAGATCGGCAAAGACCAAGCTCCCTTCTGAGTGTTGAAAACCTGTCATTATACAAGGGCTTGGTGAAAATATCAGCAATTTGATTTAGAGTATCAACAAAATGCAGTTCAAAAATTTTTTTACTGACCTCGTCTCTAATGAAGTGATGCCTAATCTCAATATGCTTAGTCCTAGAGTGCTGGACTGGATTTTTTACAAGGTTGATAGCACTAGTGTTATCACACAGAATCGGGACACAACCAAGATCCACCAAGTAGTCTTGGAGTTGGTGTTTAATCCACAACACTTGGGTGCCGCAGCTCCCCGCAGCAACATATTCTGCCTCCGCGGTTGAGAGGGAAACCGAGTGTTGTTTCTTGGAGGCCCAAGAAACTAAACACCCGTCTAGAAACTGGCAATAGCCACTAGTACTCTTACGATCCAGCTTGCATCTAGTGTAATCTGCATCAGAATAAGATATAAGAGATAAATCACATGATGACGGATACCACAATCCCAAATCTTGAGTGCCGGCAAGATATCAAAGGATACGTTTGACGGCAGTCAAATGAGATTCTCTAGGACTGGATTGAAATCTAGCACAAAGACATACACTAAACTGGATATCTGGTCGAGATGCAGTCAAATAAAGTAAAGAGCCAATCATACCTCTATAGACCTTTGCATCCACCAATTTACCATTTTCATCCGAATCTAGTGAAGTTGAGGTGCTCATCGGAGTTGCAATGATTTTGCTATTTGCCATGTCAAATCTTTTTAGCAGCTCCTTGATGTATTTGGCTTGGCTTATGAAGCAACCATCTTCTCCTTGGTTGACCTGCAAACCGAGAAAGAATTGAAGTTCTCCCATTAGGCTCATCTCAAATTTGCTAGTCATGAGGTTAGTAAATTCCTCACACATTTCAGATTTTGTAGAACCAAACACAATGTCATCAACATAAATTTGAACAATCAAGATGTTCTTACCTTGCTTCTTGGTGAAAAGTGTTTGATCTACCTTACCTCGTGTGTACCCTTTTTCAATGAGGAACGAGCTTAGTCTCTCATACCAAGCTCTTGGTGCTTGCTTAAGTCCATATAGCGCCCTGTCTAGCTTGTATACAAAATCTGCATTGTTAGAATTCTCAAAACCAGGGGGCTGCTCAACGTAGACTTCTTCTTTGATCAAGCCATTCAAGAAAGCACTTTTGACATCCATTTGATAAAGCTTTATTCTAAGGGAGCATGCAAAGGCAAGTAAAATTCTGATGGCTTCGAGTCTAGCAACAGGGGCATAAGATTCCTCAAAGTCTACCCCAAACTCTTGATTATACCTTTGAGCCACCAATCTCGCCTTGTTTCTTATTATCTTGCCATCCTCACTTAGTTTGTTCCTAAAAACCCATTTAGTGCCTATGACAGATTGTGATGAGGATCTAGGAACGAGATGCCAAACTTTATTTCTTTCAAACTGGTTTAATTCGTCTTACATGGAATTTATCCAGTTTTCATCTTTTAATACTTCATCAATATTTTTGGGTTCTAGCTGAGAGACAATAGCAAGTTGATCTAGTTCTTCCACAATTCTGAAATGTGACCTTGTTCTAGGTGGGTCATTCAAGCTCCCAGTGACATTTTCCAAGGGATGATCCTTAAGAATTCTAATATTTGTAGAATCGTTACCTTCCCTTGGAGCTTGATCCCTTGCATTGTTTGATTCAGCTAGGTCACCATCTTCTTTTATTTCTTCTTGTGGAGGATCACTCTTGTCCTTTATGCTTAGGAATTCCCTATCTTCATCATTTTTTCTACAAGAGTTATCATTGTTAGAATCATGATATTCATCAGAGGAAACATGGGGTGATTCTTCCACAGTTTGATTTTTGATATTGTAAATTCTATAAGCCCTAGATCTATCAGAATATCCAAGGAATATACCTTCATCGCTCTTGGGCTCGAATTTATCTAAGTCTCTTTTGTCATTGTTGTGAATGAAGCATTTCGATCCAAACACTTTCATATGTGAGAGAGAGGGCTTTTTACCTTTTAGCAACTCATAAGGAGTCTTTTTGGTGTGTGGCCTTACCATAGAGCGGTTGATAATGTAACATGCCGAGTTTACCGCTTCAGCCCAAAATCTCCTTGGAAGTTGCCGTTCAGCAAGCATGGTTCTTGCCATCTCTACAAGTGTTCGATTTCTTCTTTCAACTGTACCATTTTGCTCCGGCGTTCTTGGTGAAGAGAATCGGTGTGAAATACCTTCAGCCCTGCAAAGATTATAGAAATCAGCATTTTCAAATTCACCACCATGATCAGATTGAATCTTGAAAATTTTAAACTCACCGTCCTGCTTTATCTTCATGTAGAGTGCCTGAAACTCGTCAAAAGCATCATTCTTATGTGTGAGAAAGAAAACCCATGTGAACCTAGAAAAGTCATCCACCAAGACATATCCATATTTTCTACCACTTAAACTAATAGTTCTGGTTGGACCAAACAAGTCCATATGAATTAGCTTGAGTGGTTTGGATGATGTATTTTCAGATCTTCCCTTGAATGATTTTCTAGTTTGTTTACCTAGGGCACATGCATCACATAATTTATTTTCTTGTTTAAAGGATAGTTCAGGCAAACCTTTCACCATTGAATGCTTCAAGAGTTTATGCAAGACATTGTAGCTAGCATGTCCTAGTCTACGATGCCATGACCATGTAATTTCAGATTTTGGTGCAGCAAGACAAAGGTTTGAATAAGCAGGATCATCTAAGTCAATCATGTAAACATTGTTGACTCTCTTACCAGAAAATTTTACCTTGTCAGATTTTGGTTCAAAGATTTTACATTCATGAGAATCAAACAACACTTTGTGACCTTTATCACACAATTAACTTATGCTTAGTAGGTTATATTTCAAACCTTCAACTAGCAACACATTTCCAATGGAGTTGGAGAGATTCTTAACTACATTACCTGTTCCAATGATTTTTCCTTTGTTGTTCCCTCCAAATGTGACATGTCCTCCTTTTCCTCCAAGAGATAAAATTTTGATTTGTCTCTGGTCATGTGTCTTGAACAGCCGCTATCAAGGTACCACTTGTTATGTATGGCTGCAAGACACTCCTGCACAAGCAATTAAGCAAATGTGTTTGGAACCCAACCAAATTTGGGTCCCATCATACTCTTCAAATTTTCAAAGCATGAAACCATTTCTTTTGGAATCCAGACTTTTCTAACATTCATGTTTTGTTTGCTTAGAGCAGGGATTTGATTTTTCTTTTCAACTTTGACATTCATTTTCTGTTTGGAGGTTCTTGGTTGGAATTTGTGAAAGTTTGATGAAGTTGGCTTCTTAACCCATTGTGGCCATTGGTTATTTTTGGGTTGAGAGTGATTGTTCTGCCACCTAGGAGATTGAAAGTTATAGGATTGATGAACACATGAATCACAATTTCTCCAAAAGTATGGTGGTGTTGGCCTATATGAATGTGCAATCCAGTTTTGGTGATATCTGGAAGATTGAGCATGCAATGGCCAAGAATGTGTTGACCTATGCTGCGGGGAAGGTCGACCTTTCTTAGGTCTTTGGACAGGCTTTTTGGGAATGTTGGTGACTCCCCCTTCAATCTTTTCTTTTCCGTTCTCCTTTTGTTTTTGCTGGTTTTGTGTGGGAGTTATGTTTGAGGTGGAGGCTTCGGAAAACGAGACAAATGTGACTATTTTTAGCCCAATTTGCCTTTTGTTTGTTGGTTCAAAACCCAACCCTTCCTTGTTGAAATTCATCCTAGTACCTAGCAAAGCATCTAGGTTTTCTTTTCTATCCACGAAATTTTTCAAGGATTGTTGTTTATCCTTCAATTCTTTTTGTAAGTTTTCAATGTTTTGCAAGAGTTGAGTGTTGACATGTTTTACAGCTTCATATTTTTCATTACTCAGTTTGCTGTTCTTTTCATAGGTTTGCATTTTTAGCTTAATGCTATCAATCTCATTTCTCAAGTTTTCATTTTCAGTTTCCAAGTCAGCCATTTCTTTTCTTCCTTCTTCCAAATTCTCAATCATTTTCTTAAGATCTTCAATTTCAGTTTCAAGTAGAGCATTCTTATCATCCTTGTCATGATCATGCACAAAATAATTGATTTTCTTTTTCAATGATTTATTTTCCTTTTTATACATTTCATATTTTTCCATGAGTTGTATATATGCATCCTCCCAATCATCAATTGTATAATCTTCAAATGGAGAATTTACCTCAATTTCTTCGTCACCTTTGGCCATGAGGCAGAAATCTTCTTTTTCTTTGTCTGAGGAGGTAGTTTCATCATTACTTTACTCTTCATCGCTCCATGTGGACACCATGGCCTTGTTATTCTTCTTGCCCTTCCATTTGTCAGCTTTTCTGAATCTTTCGGGACAGTCATTCTTGAAATGCCCTGGTTTGTTGCAAGAATAACAAATGATTTTGTCAGATTTCATAGAGTTTTCAAAATTAGATTTGAAACCATTTCTTACCCTTGACCTTCCTCTCATGAAGCTCTTACCTTCCTTTCTCAGGAATTTCTTGAACTTACGTATGAGCATGGCTACATCATCCTCATCTCGCTCACTTCCTGAATCCTCACCTTCATCAGAAGTGTCTTGACGGCTGGGTCCAACTTTAAGAGCTAGGGACTTCTTTTTAGGTGCCTCAGCCTCTTTGTTCTTGAGGTTGATTTCATAGGTCATTAATGACCCAATGAGTTCATCTACTTTGGTGGTTGCGAGATCTCTTGATTCTTCAACAACGGTTGCCTTCGTGTGCCATGCTGGAGTTAATGATCTGAGAATTTTTCTTACAAGTTCTTGCTCTGTATATTTCTTTCCCAAATCAGTTAAACTATTAGTAAGCACAGTTAAGCGAGCATACATATCTTGAATTGACTCATCAGGCTTCATGCGGAACATTTCATATTCAGAAACTAAAATATTAGCTTTTATTTCTCGTACCTGAGAGGTTCCTTCGTAGATTACCTCTAGCTTATCCCACATCAATTTCGCAGTTGCGCAGGTGGCTACTCTTGAGAATTCAACTGGATGGAGTGAGCATTGCATGATATGTTTAGCACTCCAGTTGACGGTGGATTGCCGTATTTGTTCTTTGGTCCACAAGTCCTCATTATCCGTAAGCTCATACGGACCTTTGCTGATCACACGCCAAAGTTCGTAGTCTTGGGCGCGAATGAACACCTGCATGCGATGTTTCCAATAAGGATAGTTAGATCCAGTGAAATAAGGAGGTCTGTTCACAGAGTGTCCTTCAGGTAAATAACCCTTAGATGTTGATCCACCATTTCTCTCAAGGTCGTTGGACCCCATAATGAGAGATTAGGCTCTAATACCACTTGTTGTGCAGTGGACATCGGATCTAGAGGGGAAGGGTGAATAGATCTGCCCCTCTTTTCACAATGTAACCCTCTATATAGCTAGATGAGATAAATTGCAGCGGAATATAACTAGCTAAACGAAGGACACAACGATTTGCTTAGCAAGATGATTACTAATATATCGATTCGAACCTAAGCATGTATTTAGAACGAAACAATCACACAAACAAATCACAACACACGGGATTTTAAGGTGGTTCGGACTGAATCCCCAGTCCTACGTCCACCCCTCACCAAATCCGGTGAGGCTCCACTAGTGCCACGCACTGAACCGTAAATCGGAAAGACCACCGATTGCCTTCCTACTAACCACCTGGTAGGGACGTCAACAACGCAGATCGGACAACCTCCGATTGCCTTCCTACTAACCACTAGTAGGGACGATTCTCAATTTTGATTGTTCGAATGAAATGAAGAAGAAAGAACAAACATCAAGCTATTCAAACATGATATGAAATGAGCTCAAGAAGAAAGATCTTGTCTGAAATTGCTGGAGCTTGAATCGGATTCTTCGATGGATGTAGATCACCAATAGAGGCTTCTATCTTCTTCACAAAACACTCTTCTTGATTCAACAGCAATGACTTCTTCTTCCTTGTGAGTTGTGCTTCCTTCAATCTGCTTGAGTTGATGAAGAGATGTATGGATGTAGCTTTGATCACCTTTGAGAACCTTGAGTGCTTCTAGCTTTGTTGGAGGTTGCTTACTTCAGATCTCACCTTGAAACTCCTTGGAATGGATGAAGAACTTCATCCTGAAACACTGTTCACGGAGGTGCTACAGTACCTCGAAAATGAGCTCCATTGATCTCCCTTGAAGCCTTGAAGCCCCTAGTATTTCTAATCCCTCAAGTGAGAGTTTTATAGACCTTGAATGGTCTATAGACAAGCCTCAGACCAGATCCACAAATTATAGGTGTTTAGGTGACTTTTGGATTAAACAAATCCATGTTGAATGGCCCTTTTCGAAGTTGAAAAAAAAAGTCAACATTGAAGGCTCGGGGCTGGCGGTCGACTGCTACTGTGAAACCTGCAAACGGGCGGTCCCTGGGATTTCCGGTCGACCACCACTGGCTAGCGGTTGACCTGCAGCTGAAGGAACTGTAGATGGGGAGCCTCTGGCTGGAGTGGTCAACTGCCCCTGTGCTGGCGGTCGACCGCCAGCTGGGCAGACTCCGGCTCATCCCGGGTCGGTTCGTTATCTGTTCTAGCTCCGTCGCTTGACTTCTTTAGCAGCCCGTTCATGTCTGTGGCATCTCCCTTGATAGTCTAAAATGTACCAACTGAGTTTCTGGCCTTAGATTCTCTTGGCTGTACTTCTTTGTGCATTGACCTTGTATGTGTGACGAGCCGAATATCACGTGTCGACCTTTGCATGTTTTCGCATCCTTGCTTGGGCGCGATCAATGAGCTTTCACTTTTACCGACTTCACTGAATTCTTTGTCCATGTAATGGCGTACCTGTCATGAACAAACCATCACGTATGTCAGTCACATGAGAGTGGGAAATATCAATGACTAATAGTGTTTAGCCATTATCAAAACCAAGAATACGACAGAACTCAAATGACCGTAGGATGTTGTCGAATTACCCAAGTGAACTCAAATGACCATAGGGGCACAACAGTTATCATCAACTTAGAATTAAAGAAGAAGACATTTATAAAACGGCTTTTCGAAGTCGTTATGGCCACTATGAATTCATGGTAATGCCATTCGGATTAACTAATGGCCCGGCAGCATTCATGTAACTTATGAACAGTGTCTTCCAGCCATATCTGGACCAGTTTATCGTCGTCTTCATTGATGATATCTTGATATACTCCAAGACAATGGAGGAACATGAAGAACATTTGAAAATAGCTTTGCAAACACTTAAAGAATATAAACTCTATGCCAATATAAATAAATGTGAATTCTGGCTCAAGGAAGTTTCATTCCTATGCCACATTATTTCAAAAGAAGGTATCGCTGTGGATCCTTCTAAGGTAGAAGCTGTCAAGAATTGGAGCCGGCCAACGATCGTATCGGAAGTACGAAGTTTTCTGGGTCTAGCTGGTTATTATACAAGATTCATTAAAGATTTTTCAAAGATTACAGTTCTTTTAACTAGACTGACGAGAAAAGAAAATCATTTTGTCTGGTCAGAGGAATGTGAGGAGAGTTTCCAAACTCTTAAAAATCATCTTACTACAGCTCCTATTCTAACACTACCGATGGAAGGTGGTGGATTCAAAGTATACACGGATGCATCAGGTATTGGCTTAGGGTGTGTCCTCATGCAAAATGGAAGAGTAATCTGTTATTTTTCAAGACAATTGAAACCTCTCGAGGAAACTTATCTTGTACATGATTTGGAATTAGCAGCTGTCATTTTCGCCTTGAAAATTTGACGTCATTATCTCTATGGAAAAAAGTTTACGGTCTACTCAGACCACAAAAGCTTGAAATACTTATTTTCTCAAAAAGAGCTAAATATGAGGCATAGAAGATGGTTGGAATATATCAAGGATTTTGATTTTTCTATTCAATATCATCCTGGCAAGGCTAATGCTGTTGCGGATGCACTCAGCAGAAAACCAATGGGTATGCTATCAAGTCTTATGATTAGTATGACTAATCTTATTCCTCAATTTGCTCAGTTGAACTTAGATATTAACGGGAAGGAAGAAGATTGCTTCATGGCTAATATCCGAGCTCAACCTACCTTAATAGAGGATCTAGTCAAGTTGATGATCTCGTGTTATAAGAAATTAAGGCCAATATTGAACAATGGCCGGATTTCTTTATTACGGAGGATGGAAGATTGCGATTCAAGGGCCGAGTGTGTGTACCAGATCATGAGGATACGAATAAATTGATTCTAGAAGAAGCATATTAATCCAGGTATACCATTCACCCAGGTAGTACAAAAATGTATCAGGATCTCAAAAGAAATTTCTGGTGGCCCAACATGAAGAGAGAAATAGCTGATTTCGTGTCTCGCTGTCTCACTTGTCAACAAGTAAAGGCAGCGTATTTTAGACCTGCAGGTAAACTGCATCCCTTGAATATTCCCGAATGGAAGTGGGAGAGTATAGGGATAGATTTCATTATGGGGTTACCTAAGACAAGAGGTGGACACGATGGTATATGGGTAATCATAGACCGATTAACTAAATCTGCACATTTCATACCAATCAAAAGTCGATGGTCTGTGGATATCCTGGCAGCATTATAGATAAGGAAAATTATTAAATTACATGGTGTCCCAGTCACTATTATATCTGATAGAGATCCTCGATTCACAACAGTTTTGGAAGGGTCTACAACAGTCACTAGGGACTAGATTGAATTTCAGCACAGCCTTTCATCCACAAACTGATGGTCAGACAGAAAGAACAAATTAGGTGGTAGAATACATGCTCAGGGCTTGTGTTATTGATTTTGGAGGTAGTTGGCATGATCACTTGCCTCTGGTAGAATTTGCATATAAAAATAGTTACCAGGCCAGCATATAAATGGCACCTTTTGAAGCACTATATGGAAAAAGTTGTCGATCACCAATATGTTGGAGTGAAATAGGGGAAAAATAATTCCTAGGCCCAGATATTATCAGAGATTCTACAGAGAAGATGAAGCTTATTCAAGAGAGAATAAAGATGACACAAGATAGACAAAAGTCTTATGCTAATAATCGTAGACGCGACTTGAAATTTCAAGTAGGAGACCATGTGTATCTCAAGGTTTCTCCAGGTCGTGGTATTCGTAGATTTGGCATTAAGGGCAAACTAACTCCAAGGTGCATTGGTCCGTTTGAAATTCTCGAAAGGGTCGGTGAAGTGGCTTATAGACAGGCTTTACCTCCATAATTAGTAGGAGTTCATGACGTATTTCACATCTCTATGCTAAAGAAATATGTATATGATCCTGACCATATTATCACTTATGACAATCTGGAGATTCAGAAGGATATGACGTACGGGCAAACGTCAATAAAGATTCTGGAAGGAGAAGTGCGTCAACAAAGAAATAAAGTTATTCCTATGGTCAAGATTCAATGGAAGAAAGCATGGCCATATGAAGCAACATGGGAAACCGAAGAAGCCATGCGGAAAAGATTTTCAGAATTATTCAACTGTAAGTACACTCTCCATAATCCATGTATTAAATTTGGGGACCAAATTCTTATAAGTGGGGGAGGGTGTAGTGCCCTAGAATTTATATAATAATTTTTGGATTATTTATATTTTTTTTGAAATTTATTAGGAAAGGTTATTTAGCCTATTTACGTATTTTAAGGATAAATACTATTTTTATGGATAATAATATGGATAATTAACAAAAGAGTTTAATTGATGTTGAACTCTGTGCACGTTGGATGTAGCGGTCTATCGTGCGACCGCCACAGCCATGTAACGCACCAGTCTTGATGTGTTACACTCTGACAGTCCCGTGAAAGAAAGAACGAGCAAAAAGATTAGAACTTTGGGATCTTATCTACAAGAGATCAACTTGGGAGAGTTTATAATATTACTAAAAACTCTTAGAGATTAGGTTCTGGTAAATTAAGGACTCTAGAATCAATCTAATCTTCAAAACCCTATAAATAGGACCTAGTTCTGAACTGAGCGACCCTTACCTTTGGCTCGTGAAGAATCAAGGTAAGGAGATAGAATTTCGGGTAAGTTCTTTAGAAGATTTTGTTTAGTATACTTTAGACTAATAGTTCTACAAATTTCGTGCTAGGATATCAAGCAACCAAGGAGATTGAAGTTTCCAAAGTTGTTGGTTCGACCATAGTAACCCAGGATTTAGAGCAAAGGACTCCTGAAGATCAAGAGGTTTGAGATTCAGACTAATGTAATGGCCCAATACTGGAGCGTCACATCATGTAACGGCCCAGTACACGACCGTCACAATGCTTGAGTATTTTAACCCGAGGTTTGACCGAGGGTTAATAATCTAAAGTTTCTAGATGGACTCTTGATGATATTGATCAAGAAACCTAATATAATGAATGGAAGATAAAGAATGTACCGTTATGCTGCCGATTTATTTCCTTAAGCATAACATAGTATAAGTCATTCTTGATTTCTCATGATTCTGATTGAAGCATTCATTCATTGAGTTATTGTTATCAAGAAGTACATTCTTGGCCATACTTGATTGTTACATGCGTGGAAAAAGCTTGATTTATACTTGAAGATGCGATCGAGCACTGATTATGTTCAAGGGCTCTATACTAGCCCCCTTGGCTGATAGTCAGAAACATATTATTATAAATCATGAGGTATGATGCTACTGGCGTCACATTGCACTGAGAGTACTTTCTTTATAAATAAGTGAAAATTCACAACACAATACAGCATGATTGATACTTGACTTTTTTGATATTCCACAGAAACTCACGAAGTACTTGCTCATAAGTAAAAGATACTGGAGTGATGATTATGTGGCTTGTTAGAACATTCTCGCTACATTCTTGTTCATGAAAGGCCATATCATGTTCTTATAACATTCTTGTTAGTTCATACTTGCTCTCATTCTATCTTACATACTTTGGTTTAATCGCGTGATTGATCGCATTCGCATGATTTTACCTTATTCCTCTAGAGCAAAAATGTTAATTATTTTAATGATGCCTTCATGTTGATGCGAAGATACCTACTGGGCAAGTGTGCTTATTACCTATTTCCATTCTTTTTTAGAAAATGGAAGTGAGTCGGGTTCGGATTCGGAATGATCAAGTAGCGGATCCGAGAGTGAATAAAGAATGAGGGAAGACTTAGGAAGTTTACATTGTTTAGATCGAGTCTATATAATTTCTTATTTCTTGAGTCTAGCATGATGGAAGTTGAATTAGTGGTTATATTCGAATATTGGATTTGATTATTAATGAAGGTTGAAGTTGAGTAAATATTGTGCGATTACATTCTTATGTGTGATTGCTTTGCGTTCTGATCGTTCTTGCTTGCAAGAGACTTACCATACCGGCTATTCACGTTCCTCGAGCGAGTCTTCCGCTGTAATAAAGTCTCTGGACGTGACAGTTAAGTTGGTATCAGAGCCTAAGTCTCAGGACTTAGGAAGAAGAGTCATGTCATAGGATAAGTCCAAGGTTTAAGGGCCCCTACCTATGAACTAAGGAAGAAATTTTCACACCCATGTGAGAATTGGGTAGAACCTGGGATAAGATAGTTAATTAGCTTTAAGATTAATTTTCCTTCCAAATTCCATGAGAAATAACAAGTTATTATTTTTCTCTCAGGTACCCTATTATTATCATGGCTCATCGCGTAGATTGGAATGGTATGCAACAAACTGTTGCTGGCCTCACTCAGGCATTACAAACTATGGCGCACGCTGGCGCAGGAGCAAAGGCTGGTGACTTGCATCGCAACTTTCGGAGCTTAAACCCTCCGCGTTTCTATGGTTCTTCTAATCCTGACGAGATAGAGAACTGGATAGACGAAATGAATCGTATCTTTGATGTTATGCAGTGCACCGATCAAGAGAAGGTGCGTCTCGCAACCTTCCAACTCAACAAAGATGCCCGTACATGGTGGAAGTTGGTTCCGGCACCTCCGGCCGATGCACCTCATACATGGGATGGTTTTCTTACCCTATTCCGTGCCAAGTACTTTTCTGAGCACGTAAAGGAATGAAAGGCTATGGAGTTCACCGCTCTTAATGATGACGATTGCCGAATATGAACTGTAATTCTCAAGGCTTGCACCTTACGCACCGCATCTTATCAGCACCGAATTATTAAAGGCTAATCAGTTCATGGACGGGTTACGGCCCAGTTTCATTCAGCAGCTCAGAACCCAAAACATCCGTACTTATGCGGAAATGGTTCAATGAGCGTATTTCTGTGAAAGGATCTTAGAGAAGGTCGATAAATTAAAAGGGAAAGGAGAAGAGTCTAGCCGATGCTCAGATCGGCGTTATAAGAAGGAAAAGTTCAGCATCACAGAGCCCTACAAGAGCCGTGATAGTAAGAAGAGATCCAGGAATGGGAATGGTGGAAGTTCCCATAAGCAAAAGAAAAGCAAGGAGGAGGAGCAAGTTGCTACAGCTTGCACGTTTTGCGAAAAATTTGGCCATTCGGTTGAGGAGTGTTGGAAGCACCTTGGCGCTTATTTACGTTGTGGAAGCAGGGAGCATCGCATGCCAGATTGCCCCCTTATGAAAGACCAATCGTCTGGTGGAGGACGTAGGAGGCAGGCTCGCATCAATGCCGTCTTAGAAGAAGAAGAAGCGCCCAGGGATGGTGGGCTTATGGAAGGTACTCTTCAAATTTGTTCTCATCCTACATTTATGCTATTTGACACTGGTGCCTCTCATTCTTTTATCTCCACTACTTTTGCAAAAACATTATCAATTGCATCAGTCCCCTTACCTTCAGATCTCGCTATTTCCACACCCTTAGGTTCTGGAACAAAGCTTACCGACTGTTATCCTAATAGCGAAGTGATAGTAGAAGGTCACAATCTCCCCGCAAACTTAGTATGCCTTGACATGAAAGGTTATGATGCCATTTTAAGGGTAGATTGGCTTGTAGATCATGATGCTTATATCAATTATCGAAATAGGATTAAATCCTTTCGAAAGCCCGGTCTTCTGAGATTCTCCTTTCTTGGCATCAAGTACAAGAAGCATCCTACTATTATATCTTCTCTTCACGCTTGCAAACTTATCTCACAAAGATGTGAAGCTTTTCTTGCTTCTATCATTATTACCGAATCCAAGGAGATTATCTTAGCAGACATTCCTATTGTAAGTGAGTTCCCCGATGTGTTCCCGTCTGAATTACCCAGTTTACCACCTGAGAGGGAAGTGAACTTCACTATTGAACTCATTCCAGGAGCAGCACCTGTTTCTATAGCTCCTTACAGGATGTCCCCCACAGAACTCAAGGAATTAAAAAGGTAGTTGCAGGAATTACTAGACAAAGGCTTCATCAGACCTAGCACATCCCCTTGGGGTCCGCCGGCTCTATTTGTTAAGAAAAAGGATGGTTCTCTCAGGCTATGCATCGATTACCGGCCACTGAATCAACTCATAATTAAAAATAAGTATCCGTTGCCGTGTATTGATGAGCTCTTCGATCAGCTTTCAGGAGCAGAATATTTCTCTAAGATTGACCTCATATCAGGTTATCATCAGCTTAGAATTAAAGAAGAAGACATTTATAAAATGGCTTTTCGAAGTCGTTATGGCCACTATGAATTCGTGGTAATGCCATTCGGATTAACTAATGCCCCAGCAGCATTCATGTAACTTATGAACAGTGTCTTCCAGTCATATCTAGACCACTTTATCGTCGTCTACATTGATGATATCTTGATATACTCCAAGACAAACGAGGAACATGAAGAACATTTGAAAATAGCTTTGCAAACACTTAAAGAACATAAACTATATGCCAAGCTAAATAAATGAGAATTCTAGCTCAAGGAAGTTTCATTCCTAGGCCACATTATTTCAAAAGAAGGTATCGCTGTGGATCCTTCTAAGGTAGAAGCTGTCAAGAATTGGAGCCGGCCAACGACCGTTTCGGAAGTACAAAGTTTTCTGGGTCTAGCTGGTTATTATAGAAGATTCATTAAAGATTTTTCAAAGATTGCATTTCCTTTAACTAGACTGACGAGAAAATAAAATCCTTTTGTTTGGTCAGAGGAATGTGAGGAGAGTTTCCAAACTCTTGTAAATCATCTTACTACAGCTCCTATTCTAACACTACCGATGGAAGGTGGTGGATTCGAAGTATACACGGATGCATCAGGTATTGGCTTAGGGTGTGTCCTCATGCAAAATGGAAGAGTAATCTATTATTCTTCAAGATAATTGAAACGTCACGAGGAAAATTATCCTGTACATGATTTGAAATTAGCAGCTATCATTTTCGCTTTGAAAATTTGGCGTCATTATCTCTATGGAGAAAAGTTTACGGTCTACTCAGACCACAAAAGCTTGAAATACTTATTTTCTCAAAAAGAGCTAAATATGAGGCAGAGAAGATGGTTGGAATATCTCAAGGATTTTGATTTTTCTATTCAATATCATCCTGGCAAGGCTAATGTTGTTGCAAATGCACTCAGAAGAAAACCAATGGGTATGCTATCAAGTCTTATAATTAGTATGACTAATCTTATTCCTCAATTTACTCAGTTGAACTTAGATATTGACAGGAAGGAAGAAGATTGCTTCATGGCTAATATCCGAGCTCAACTTACCTTAATAGAGGATCTAGTAAAGTTGATGATCTCGTGTTACTAGAAATTAAGGCTGATATTGAACAACGGTCGGATTTCTCTATTACGGAGGATGGAAGATTGCTATTCAAGGGCCGAGTGTGTGTACCGGATCATGAGGATACGAAGAAATTGATTCTAGAAGAAGCACATAAATCCAGATATACCATTCACCCAGGAAGTACAAAAATGTATCAGGATCTCAAAAGAAATTTCTGGTGGCCCAACATGAAGAGAGAAATAGCTAATTTCGTGTCTCACTGTTTCACTTGTCAACAAGTAAAGGCAGAGTATTTTAGACCCGTAGGTAAACTGCATCCCTTGAATATTCCCGAATGGAAGTGGGAGAGTATAGGGATGGATTTCATTATGGGGTTACCTAAGACAAGTGGTGGACACGATGGTATATGGGTAATCATAGACCGATTAACTAAATCTGCACATTTTATACCAATCAAAAGTCGAAGGTCGGTGGCTATCCTGGCAGCATTATACATAAGGGAAATTGTTAAATTACATGGTGTCCCAGTCACTATTATATCTGATAGAGATCCTCGATTCACATCATAGTTTTGGAAGGGTCTACAACAGTCACTTGGGACTAGATTGAATTTCAGCACAGCCTTTCATCGACAAACTGATGGTCAGACAGAAAGAACAATTTAGGTGATAGAAGACATGCTCAGGGCTTGTGTTATTGATTTTAGAGGTTGTTGGCATGATCACTTGCCTCTGGTAGAATTTGCATATAACTATAGTTACCAGGCCAGCATACAAAAGGCACCTTTTGAAGCACTATATGGAAAAAGTTGTCGATCACCAATATGTTGGAGTGAAATAGGGGAAAAACAATTCCTAGGCCCCGATATTATCAGAGATTCTATAGAGAAGATCAAGCTTATTCAAGAGAGAATAAAGATTGCATAAGATAGGCAAAAGTCTTGTGCTAATAATCGTAGACACGACTTAGAATTTCAAGTAGGAGACCATGTGTATCTCAAGGTTTCTCCAGGTAGTGGTATTCAGGGATTTGGCATTAAGGGCAAACTAACTCCAAGGTTCATTGGTCCGTTTGAAATTTTTGAAAGGGTCAGTGAAGTGGCTTATAGACTGGCTTTACCTCCACAATTAGCAGGAGTTCATGACGTATTTCACATCTCTATGCTAAAGAAATATGTATATGATCCTGACCATATTATCATTTATGACAATCTGGAGATTCAGAAGGATATGACGTACGAGCAAATGCCAATAAAGATTCTAGAACGAGAAGTGCGTCAACTAAGAAATAAAGTTATTCCTATGGTCAAGATTCAATGGAAGAAAGCATGGCCATATGAAGCAACATGGGAAATCGAAGAAGCCCTGCAGAAAAGATTTCCAGAATTATTCAACTGTAAGTACACTCTCCATAATCCATGTACTGAATTTGGGGACCAAATTCTTATTAGTGGGGGAGGGTGTAGTGCCCTAGAATTTATATAATAATTTCTGGATTATTTTTAAAATTTTCTAGAATTTATTAGGAATTTATAAAGGCTAAATAGACTAATAAAAGGATTATTGGATTAATAAGTCATTATACAGCCCAATTATGTTAAATAATTAACCTAGCCTATTTAAATAAAATCCAAAAGGTTTAAGGACCAAGCCCATTAAGTTTGGCCCATATTCTAGAAGGTTATTTAGCCTATTTACGTATTTTAAGGATAAATATCATTTTTATGGATAATAATATGGATAATAAATAAAAGAGTTTGATTGATGTTGAACTCTGTGCACGTTGGATGTAGCGGTCTATCGTGCGACCGCCACTGCCATGTAACGCACCAGTCTTGATGCGTTACACTCTGATAGTTCCGTGAAAGAAAGAACGAGCAAAAAGATTAGAACTTTGAGATCTTATCTACAAGAGATCGACTTGGGAGAGTTTATAATATTACTAAGGACTCTTAGGGATTAGGTTTTAGTAAATTAAGGACTCTAGAATCAATCTAATCTTCAAAACCTTATAAATAGGACCTAGTTCTGAACTGAGCGACCCTTACTTTTGGCTCGTGAAGAATCAAGGTAAGGAGATAGAATTTCAGGTAAGTTATTTAGAAGATTCTATTTAGTATACTTTAGACTAATAGTTCTCCAAATTTCATGCTAGGAGATCAAGCAACCAAGGAGATTAAAGTTTCCAAAGTTGCTGGTTCGACTATAGTAACCCAGGATTCAGAGCAAAGGACCCCTGAAGATCAAGAGATTAGGACATCTAAATGAGGTAATTAGAATTCAATCCTTTAGAACTTTTTGATCACCTTAGTTTCATCTTTTTACCCTCAAAATTTCACATCTTTAGGACAAGAGGTTGGAGAGATAGAGCAACAGGAAGTTGCTGGAAAATCGCTGGAAAAGGAGAACTAGGGCATGTCTTTCAGACTCAAATTAGCAGTTTAAAGCTCAGATAAAATGGTAGGCTATCTCATGATTCGCAAAAACATCTTGTTAGGGATAAAAGCCCTCTGATTGTATTTGATTTCATGCATTATAGACTATGAATTCCATGTTTTAGTGGGTTCATGCATACATACATATTCTTAGCCCTAATCAAAGATCAAAGATATTATCTTGTCAATTCACTGCAACCTATGCATCTAGATGACATTTACTTCATTTTGTCATAATTGTGGTAGTTAAATCTTTTCAAAATATGACATGGTTTCAAATCATAGTCTTTTTATTTCATTATACTGTTAGCAGGGACTCTGACGCATCATACTTAGACCGTCACAGACTGTAACGGCCTTACGATAAGCCGTCACACCCTCTACTGCATCTTAACTACTTTGTTGTCTCTGACGCACCTTAACAGGAGCGTTACATTAGTGTAACGGCCCCTCGATAGCCCGTCACAATCACTGTGACGCACCCATTCTAGACCATCAGGTTAACTGTGGACAGAATAGGAAACTAGTTAATTTAACTTATAAATAAGCCTAGTTATCTAAGCTTTGACCTAATTTCATGTCTTTGAGATTATCTACTGATTCATGATAGAAATTGCATAATTAAGGTATCTGAAGTTATTTTAAGTTATGTTAATTTCATGTGGCAAAATTCTATAGTTTTGTATCTAAATCATGAATTTTCAAAGATGTGTTGACGGAGTTTTATCATGATTTCCTATTGTTACACATCCTCTCTATCAATAGAGTCATTTCTTTAAGTACATGGCACATATTTCGATATGTTGTCCATTAGTTCACTTTGCACTATAGGAACATTATTCTTGGACATGAGGACCTCTCTATTGGATATTCCTTCCAATGGACTAGGAAATCTTATTTCAAGGCCTCCGTAATTCTCCTCGAGCCTGGGATTCCCACTAGGATGCCGAGTTGGTTGTACCATTAAAACCCAAGTGATTAGATGACACTATCAATGTTTATAGTTATTAGTAGTGTAACGGATCTATATTGGACCGTCAAGTACATGTAACGGCCCAATATACGACCGTCACATTCAACTAAGTCCGATTTCTTGGTTTGGGATTCAAACTAATGTAACGGCCCAGTACACGACCATCATAATGCTTGAGTATTTTAACCCAAGGTTTGACCAAGGGTTGATATTCCAAGGTTTCTAGATGGACTCTTGATGATCTAAAACTTATCATATTGATCAAGAAACCTAATATAATGAATGGATGATAAAGAATGTACCGTTATGCTGCCGATTTATTTCCCTAAGCATAACATAGTATAAGTCATTCTTGATTTCTCATGATTCTGATTGAAGCATTCATTCATTGAGTTATTGTTATCAAGAGCTTGTTGGAATTGTACATTCTTGGCCATACTTTATTGTTACATGGGTGGAAAAGGTTTGATTTATACTTGAAGATACGATCGAGCACTGATTGTGTTCAAGGGCTCTGTGCTAGTCCCCTCGGCTGATTGTCGGAAACATACTATTATAAACCATGGGGTATGATGCTACTGGCGTCGCATTACGCTGGGAGTACTTTCTTTATAAATAAGTGAAAATCCACAACACAATACATCATGATTGATACTTGACTTTTTTGATATTCCACAGAAATTCACGAAGTACTTGCTCAAAAGCAAAAGATACTGGAGTGATGATTATGTGGCTTGCTAGTACATTCTCGTTACATTCTTGTTCATGAAAGGCCATATCATGTTCTTATAACATTCTTGCTAGTTCATACTTGCTCTCATTCTATCTTACATACTTTGGTTTAATCACGTGATTGATCGCATTCGCATGATTTTACCTTATTCCTCTAGAGCAAAAACGTTAATTATTTTAATGATGCCTTTATGTTGATGCGAAGATACCTACTGGGCAAGTGTGCTCATTACCTATTTCCATTCTTTTTCAGGAAATGGAAGTGAGTCAGGTTCGGATTCAGAATGTTCAAGTAGCGGATCCGAGAGTGAATAAAGAATGAGTGAAGATTAGGAAGTTTACATTGTTTAGATCGAGTGTATGTAATTTCTTATTTCTTGAGTCTAGCATGATGGAAGTTGAATTAGTGGTTATATTCGAATATTGGATTTGATTATTAATGAAAGTTAAAGTTGAGTAAATATTGTGCGATTGCATTCTTATGTGTGATTGCCTTGCGCTCTGATCGTTCTTGCTTGCAAGTGACTTACCATGCCGGCTGTTCGCGTTCCTCGAGCGAGTCTTCCGCTGTAATAAAGGCTCGGGACGTGACAAGGTTGTTGAGGCCTATTAGCGGAGTGACTTGCCGGTTGGGCCGGCGTAGTCATAACGGGAGTTGGTGGGCGCGATGGCACCCTAGGTGCGACCGCCTGGTCGTTGGGAAAGTTAACAGAGTGGCCACCCGCGGCCTGGGGAAGGTTGGAAGTTGACGGGACAGATTTTCCTTTTAAAGCAGCTTGGACCGACTGACGTTGAGAATCATCTAACTGAGTGAGAGCTTTCAGAAAATCATTGAAGTTAAAAGAAGGGGAGGTATCCCCAGAAGTGTTTTGAGTGGTAGGTTGGCCCTGTGAAGAAGGCTCAACCTCCTGAGAAGTAGTATCCACCATGTGGACCTGAGGGTAGTGAGTGGGAGAGGGAGCATAGTTTCCCTCGTAGTAGACGGAATCCTGAGGGGGAACCTCATAAAATGGGTCAGAGTGACCCTCCTCATAACCCTCGTAGGTATACCCGTAGTTGGCCATATTGATGATTTTACCTGAACGGAGTTTCATGTTTAAAGAGAGAGAAATATTTCAAATAATCAAGTAAAATCAAGAGATAATCACCCACTCAAATAAGATATACACTCAAGTTGTGATGAACCTAAAGTTTTAATGTTTTCTTTGGAGATTAAGGTGAGTTTTATAATAAATTCTCTCCTTTGAATGTGGGTCCTGGTTGAAAGTTTGGGTATAATTTCTGGGTTTAACTTAATTCTTTCTCTCTCTTCACCAACGTATGGGTCAACTATACTCCGGGTGCTTCGATGGTACAACCTACCCGGCGTCCATGAGGGAATCCACGGGTGCGGGGACTTACAGAGGCTTGGTTGAGGAATTTCCGGTCCAATGAGACGGAATGCTCAAAGGAGGGTCCTTCCTTCACCAAGAGGGGGGCGAGATCCTAAGTGTGTAAAGAGAGGAGGTCTCTCAACCAAATGCCCTAAGATGCAGTCTAATGCAGGCAAAGCAAGTAAATAATGATCAGATAGACAGTAATAGCAATCAACAGGTGAATGAACAGCAGTAACCAGGGTTCTGTGGGCACAGAACAAAATGACGACCTCACTGAGGTCGCTATATCAGCAAGCAGTGACTGAGTCTCAATCGCTAATCACTATGAACAATGTAAGCAGAAAAATAGCCGAAACAAAATTGCGCCTTAGGTTGAGGCGTTAAATGAGGATGTGACGCCTCTGTGAAGGGGCATCAAAATGCAATAATCAGTAATTAGGAACGATAGAATAAATCAGCAGCAATATCGGGATTGACACCCTGGTGTGAGGCGTTGATTGAGCAAATGACGCCTCTATGAGGGGTGTGGATTATGAAAATAATAAAAATGCAGAAAATAAATGGAAACAGCGCCTGTTTGAACAGTCATTGTATGCAGAAATGACGGCGGAAGGGAGGGTGCTATTCAGTTCAGAGAACCGAAGGCCCTGATAACTAACAGAAATCAAATTTCCTTTCTAAAAAAAGTGATATGGACACTTCAAAAATTGGCAAATCCAGTGGGGGTGTGCACGTGGTGCACAAGGGGAGTGTGCTACGTGGAGCACGAAGGAGGGGCACGCGAGCGTGCCAAAGGGAGGGGCACGCGAGGGTGCCAAAGGGAGGGGTAATCAAACTAAAAACATAAAGCGTCCCACCGTGATCGCCAATTTGTGAACGTGTCACATAGACATTTTTTTAAGAGAAAAGAAAAAAGAGATTTTAAAATCGAAATGAGGAGAAATGTGCTAAAATATATGGGACATGAGGAAAAAAAGGGGAATGAGCATGAGATGCTCTATGGAGGCTGATCGCTAGAGGGGTTACCTCAAAATACCAAAGATGATCGCATGTACCTTGTGTGAAGCGGGGAAATTGTAAGTTCTTCCTTCCTCCTTCTACCGGTCGACCGATGAAGGGGGTTTATAGCTTGATTACCCTTGCAAGAAAACACACAAAATAAACAAAGATGTGGATTAGTCAAGTGAGGTGTCGTATCAATGCTCTAAAAGTATAAAATCAATCAAATTGGGCATGAACACACCTTGTGTGTTTTGGTTTTAAACCCCTTAAGAAGAGTAACAAGGGATGGGATATGAATGCTATGAATATGCAAAGCAAATATATATGATGATATCTCTAGCAAAGAACTAGAAGAAACGGGTGCGTAGGATGATATGCTAATAACTAAACAAAACTAAAAGAACAGGGAGGCCTTCTGTTGTGTGTGCAGTAGTAAGGGGGAGAAGCAAGCAGAGACCTTGCTGCCGCTGCAGGATGAAGCTGCTTGGGAAGGGCTCCGCCAGACGAAGAAGGACGCCGCGAAAGGGAGTTCGTCCGTGGAGGAAGAGTCTTGGAAGAAGGTCACCATCGGGAGGAAAGAGCTTGGAAGGAATACCTGCAAAACAAAAAATGCTCTTCTCTCCGTAAAAAACAAAACTCTCACAGTGTTAGCTCTTATTAACTCCTGTTATTCTCCTTCTTAATCTCTTCTGTTGTTAACCTCTGTTAGCTCTCCCTCTTCTCGTGCGTGAGAGACACTATAGGGTATTTATAGGCCCAAAATCCTTGCATCAATAGGATTAAAATAAGGAACCAATCCTCCAATAAGGATCCCTCTTCCCAATCGAACACTAGGTGTAAAATGGGGAAAGGGTCACTACTGGAAGGTAGCAGGCGAAACGGAGACGGAAGTGAAAATGACGACCTGAAGAGGGGCGCTAATTTAAATGATGACATCCACTCAGTCGTTAATTCCTGGATTTAATTATAGAAATAAAGAACTTTCCTTATTTAAAATTGACAAATGACGCCTGTTTGAATGGGAGTCAAATAATCAACGCCCCCCATGCGGGCGTCAATTCTTTTAATTTTATTTTGATTAGGATTCGTAAAATCCAGGAAATAACGCCTGTTTGAACAGTTGTTTCTTTGAAAAATCACGACCCCCATCAGGTTGTCAGTTAAATGACGCCCTTCCTCCAGGCGTTAATTACAATTATTATTGGAAAAATACCAAATAAATAAAAAAACTTCATATTAAGCAAATATTGAAGTCCACTTTGGGGCGTCACGTGGTGACATGAGGTTTACTCATCATAGCATCGATTTTGGCGTGTCTACAGACTCAAGAATAAGAAAATTATATAGACTCAATCTAAACAATGTAGACTTTCCTAAGTCTCCACTCGTTCTTCATTCACTCTCGGATCCGCTACTTGAATATTCTGAATCCGAACCCGACTCACTTCCATTTCCTGAAAAGATTGGAAATAGATAATGAGCACACTTGTCCAGTAGATATCTTCCCATCAACATGAAGGCACTATTAAAGTAATTAATATTTTAGCTCTAGAAAAAATAAGGTAAAATCATGCGAATGCGATCAATCATGCGATTAAACCAAAATAACAAGATGATCATATAAGATAGAATGAACAAGTACGAACTAGCAAGAATGTAACAAGAACATGATATGGCCTTTTCATGATCAAGAATGTACTAACAAGTCACATACTCATCACCCAAACATCTTTTGCTTATGAGCAAGTATTTGGTGAATTTATGTGGAATATCATGTGACAAGCAAGAAAGTCATGTACAAGTATTTTTATGATGCCCGTGGATCTTCACTTATTTATAGAGAAAGTACTCCCAGCGTAATGCGACACCAGTAGTATCATGCCCCATGGATAATAATAGTATGTTTCTGGCAATCAGCCGAGGGGACTAGTATAGAGCCCTTGAACACAATCAGTGCTCGATCGCATCTTCAAGTATAAATCAAGCTATTTTCACGTTTCAAGCAATAAAATATGGCCAATTTAAAGTATCAAGTTCAATAAATTCATGACAATAGTAATCAATGAATGAATGCTTCAATTAATGAACATAAGAGATCAAGAATGATTTAAGATGATGTTATGCTCATGGAAATAATTTGACAACATAACGGTACATTTATTATCATTCATAACTTTGAGTTAAGTATCTTAGACAATATGACAAGTCCTAGACCATCAATACTCCATCTAGGAACTTTAGAATATCAACCCTTTGGTCAAACCTCGGGTTAAAGAATTTAGAACTGTGACGGTCTAATACTAGGCCGTTACATGAACTTAACGCTCTAGTATTGGGCCGTTACAATGGGCTAAATCCAGAATAAAATAGATGTGGACTCAACCAATGTGACGGTCATATATTGGGCCGTTATATGAGCCTGACGATCGAACACCGGTCCGTTAGGTGAGCCTGATGGGCTAGTGCAGGTCCGTTATATGAACAAAACTTAAAACTTTGATTTGTGCTTTTCTAGATAATTGGGCTTTCATGGTACAACCAACTCGGCGTCCTAGTGGGAATCCCAGGATCGCAGAGAATTACGGAGGTCTTGAAACAAAATTTCCTAGTCCATTGGAAGGAATATCCAATAGAGAGGTCCTCATGTTCAAGAAGGTGTTCCTATAGTGCAAGAGTGTAACTAATGGTCATATACCGGTATATATGCCATGTACTTAAAGAAAATGACTCTATAGATAAGAGAGAATGTGTAACGGTATAAAATCAAGATAAAACTCATCAATATCTTTTCTAAATCAAGGTTTTAATACAAAACTATAGTGCTTTGGCATGAAATTAACATATGCTTGAAAATAACTCTGAAGTATGCAAATTTCTAACATGAATCAATATTGGAAGTTAAAACCATGAAAAACAGGTTAAGATCTAATTAACTAGGCATACATATATATTAATTGGACTGATCTTGATTCTATATTAAGTTGATAGAACGCAGTGTTGTGTGACGGACTAGTATGGGCGCGTCACAGGATAGTAACGGTCTAGATTAGGTCCGTCAGGTTTCACAGAACCCTTCAGTCGTTCACAGAGGGTGTGACGGTCAATGTAGGTCCATTACACATCCCTGACGTTCTTACGATAGACCGTTAGGTCCTCTACTGACAGAAAATAGAAACTATAGAAATCTATGATTAATTCATGGCATGCTAACTACTCTAATCATGTCTAAATGAGAAAAAGGCTATCTAGATGCATAGGTAGTAATGAAATAACAAGAGATAGCTTTTTATCTTCAATTAGGGTTGAAGGCATGCATGAATGTATAGACTAATCCTAAAACATGAAATTCATGAAGTATAATGCATGAAATCCAAATAAACTAGAGGGCTTTTATCCCTAACAATGTGTTTTTGCCGTTCATGAGATAACCTACCTCTTAATTGGGCTTTAAACTTCTAATTTGAGTCTTCAAGGGTCGCCCTAGTTCTTCTCTTCCTCAGATTTTTCAGCAACTTCACGTCGCTCTAACTCCTCAGTCTCTTGACCTAAAGGGGTGAAATTTGGAGGGTAAGAAGATTAATCTAAGGGGAACAAAAAGTTCTAAAGCACCGAATTCTAATTACCTTGTTTGGGCGTCCTAATTCCTTGATCTTCAGTGGTCCTTTGCCCTGAATCCTGAGTTGCTATGACAGAATCAGCAACTTTAGAAGCCTTTATCTCTTTGGTTACTTGATCTCCTAACATGAAATTTTGAGAGTTGTTAGACCTTAGTATTGGAAGTAAAAAGTTCCAAAGAACTTACCCGAAATTCTATCTTCTTACCTTGATTCTTCATGAGCCAAAAGTAAGGGTCGCTCAGTTCAGAACCGGGTTCTATTTATAGAGTTTTGGCTAGGGTTCAAGGATTTGAACGACTTTAGAGTCCTTAATTGGCTAAAACCTAATTGTAGGCACGCCATTCCTGACGTCTCCTGAGAAAGTCTCATATTACTATACGACGCCCCGTGACGGCTTACGCATTTTGAATCGCTCGAGTGCTTCCTTTTTTTGAGTCTTCTTCCGCCCTTTTCGGCATCCGGAACCGTCTCGTTGCAGCATTCGCACGACATCAACACCGTTCAGACACGCCAAAAATTCCGGAACCAGGAAGGGTGCCTGCCGAGGAGCTGCCGACACCTTTTCAGCGGACTCGGGGGGTCTTAATGGAGGCGTCTAGTCTCCTGGACGCCTCCATTACTTTAATTTATTTTTTAAGACAAAAAATACATAAAAAAATATATATTTATGGAGGCGTCCAGGCCCCTGGACGCTTCCATGAAAATAAATATAAAAAATACAAAAATGCCAGCTTTGGCATAAAAATAAAACAAAAATAAAAAAATATATTTTGGAGGCGTCCAGGACTCTGGACGCCTCCATCAACTTGCCCACCGGTAGTCCTGGACGCCTCCATCAACTTGCCCACCGGGCCCGTCCACCGTCCGACGGTTTGTCGTGTGTGAAAAAATCCAATTGTGGAAGCGTCCAGATAACTGGACGCGCCCATTTCCGAATCACGAGACGCCGCTCACAAAACCACGCGTTGTGCCAAACCGCGTGCGACTTTCGGTGGAGTTCGGTGGACCTTATTGAGGTGTCCGGGACCCTGGACGCCTCCACGAAAATATTCGAAAAAAATGAATAAAAATAGAATAAAATATTACTTCGGCCCTGATGGAGGTGTCCAGGATCCTAGACGCCTCCACCCTCTGGAGCCCTATAAATAGAGGCCCACCCCCTCAGTTCTGAGGGAGCTTCTAAGAGGTCCGATAGGCTGCCGGAGCCCAGAGGCTGCCCGAGTCATTTCTAACCTGTGGGGTCTTTTGTAGGGGGAGGTTCTGCCGGCTTCTCGGGTTCCCACGCTCGCGAGAGGAAGGTCATCTTCATCCACCGCGCTTCCACGTCGTCCCTACGCTGCCAAAGCTCCGCCGGATATCGCCATCGGCGCATTCAATAAGCCAACTCTCTCCCATTTTCTTCTTAGTTCTTTTACATTCATCATCTCGTATTCTCCGTCTCCCTTCATAAGGGAATCTTCGTCGATATACATTTGCATCATTCCATTCATCATAGCATTTTCCTCCTACTCGTGTCCGAGAGGGGTTTAAAAATAACACCAACCAGGTGTGTGTCTTGTCATGATTTCATTACTTTTTATTGCAAGAGATTGATACTACACTGCCGTTTTCTAATTCCGTCTATTTACTGTCTGTTATTTTACAAGGGTAACTGAAGAAAGCCCTCTCCGTCGGTCGACCGAAAGGGGAGGAAGAAGCAACCCGCCACTTCCTGCTAGTGAGGTAGGCGCGATCACTCTTTCATTTTGGGGTCCTCGACCCCTGGCGATCACATCATAATCTCGAGGCCGCAGCGAGTCATATCCTGCAATGACCGTTTAAATTTCTGTCTTCATACTTTATGTTGCTCTTATACCTGCTATACTCTCGAGGCCGCGGCGAGTCACTTCCCCAATGGCCGTTTAAATTCCCGTTCTTATATTCTCTTTATATTCTGTTATCTTCTTATCTGCTCATATTCTCGAGGCCGCGGCGAGTCACTTCCCCAATGGCCGTTTAAATTTCCGTTCTTATATTCTCTTTATATTTTGTTATATTCTTATCTGCTCATATCCTCGAGGCCGCGGCGAGTCACTTCCCGCAATGGCCGTTTGAATTCTATCCTTTCTCTTGTATATCTTGAATTGCTGCTATATCTGCTATACTCTCGAGGCCGCGGCGAGTCACTTCCCGCAATGGCCGTTTCAATTCTTGCTATTTGATTTCTGCACCATTCCCGTCCCCCCGAGGCCGCGGCGAGTCACTTCCCGCTATGGCCGTTTAACCCCCATATCTTGCTATATTACATTTGTCCCGCTCACCCCGCCGGAGCAATCTCCCGTGGTGGCCCCTTCTCTTTTCTCTTATTTATGTGTTGCAGCAAACAAAAGGAGCCCGCGCGCTCCGCGTCTTCTTCGCTCCTCGAACCGCATGACGTCGCTCACAGATTGGCGATCACGGTGGGAAATCTACTACTTCCTTTTGGCTACCCTTGCAAGTTCGGCACCGTCCGTGACTCTCCACCTTGGCGCCCTCGCGCGCCCCCATTGTGCTCACGGCAGCACTGTCAGTTGTGATTGGTTGGGTGTTTATTATATGTTTGTTATTTTTGTTATTTTCTTACTCTATATCTCTGTCAGCATTTCATTGCATACATCCATCTCTCTTTTCTATCCTTTTTCATTTTTTCTAAGGATCACCCTTTCCCGGTGAAGGAAGGACTCTCCGTTTGAGAATTCCTCTCAACGGACTAGAATCTCCTCCACTGGGACCTCCGTAAGTCCCCGACATCGAAGAATCTCCTCTTTGTTCACTGGCCTGGTTGTACCATTGAAGTTCCCCGGAGTTAGTCATCCCATTCGTGGTGAGACGAGAGACCCTAGTTTACACGGCGGTGAAACAAAAATAAACTAGGGTCCCTATTTTGTGTGAACTTCGGATCTCGCTAAAAACACAAAAAAAATCACCAAATCAAAACACCAAAAAGGTGTAAAGGCATCCACTTGTTTGATAATCTCTGCTGCCTGCTTGCTAGTGTATGTTTTTGCGTTCTGGGAAAACTGTGAGCATGGCTCACGAGTCTTTTGAGGAGAACCACCCTAGTCGTGGTTTGTCAGCCGACCCGCGAGTCTATGCTATGGACTCAGGTCCTTCTCATGAGCCCTCGCATGAAGTGCAGGTTTTTGCCGGGGACACATCCCCACCACAGGATATCTCTTCCTTACTGGGCATCCTCGCCAACACGGAGCTTACCTCTGAACAGCTCCGGGCCTTCCAGGCCATTCTGAAGGGGAAATCTGTTTCCCCCACGCCCCAGGAATCAACTCCGGCCATCGCACCTCTCCAAGAGTCCATGCAGGCCATTCCATCTCCTTCATTGGCACAAGCCATCCAGTCTCCCTCGCTTCAAGGACAAGCGAGCCAACAACCACCCTCATTCCAGTTCCCGTCACAATCTCAAACTCCCGTTGTTCCCCACATACCGCTTCAGCCAGGGCCAACTGTCGACGGTCCGACAGCTCCCTCTCATTCGGGGTTCCCCCCTCAAGTCTCCGGGAGACAATTTCTCCCCCAGTGGCAAGTGCCACCTTCACCTCCAGAGGAGCTCGCCCAACCGCTCCTCAATAGGTTCAATCGCATGGACGAGCAGTTTCAAAATCTGAGAAGAATGGTGGACGTGAAAGCCTCCCCGGAGGTTGCTTTGCCAATCCTTCCCGTCATTCATCTTCCTCCCTCCGAAATGCCCACGTACCATAGATACAATGGTACCGGCAACCCCTTCATTCACCTCAAGGATTTAATGTATGAGTCCTCCTATTAGCAAAACGATCAAAGGTCCCTGGCATACCTCTTTTAGAGATCATTGGATGGTCCCGCGCTAGAGTGGTTCTATTCTTTGGAGCCCCGCGAGGCCGAGAATTTTGAAATAGTCCAGAGAAGGTTATTACAGAAATATAGGGATAGGGTCGGTCCCTCACTCTCCATTACCGACCTAGTGGCCGAAAAGATGAAGCCCGACGAGGATTTTGTCCGCTATGCAGATAGATGGAGGTCTCTGGCGGAAAGAATAAGGGATACCCTCTCTGAGCCCGAACAAGTGAAGATGATTGTGTCTAATGCAACCCCACAGTTCAGACACGTCCTGGCCATGAATAAACTTACTACAATGGAGGAACTCTATGAAAGGGCCCGGTACATCCAAATCCAGTTAAAAGACTCCCCCATTATGAACATGTTTGAGTCGCCGAAGCCCAAAGTGGTCAGAAAGACGGGCGCTGGTGTCCCAGGCGGAACCACAGAAGGGGTCGTGACAAATGAGCAAGTGGGTGCAGTCAACAATGCCAACTATGCAGTCAACCCAAGGCCTCCACAAATGCCCCGACTTCCCCTCCAACCAGGTCCTTTCCCTCTTCGTCCTCCACCCCAAAATAATCCACCCCAGAATAATATGCCTCCATTACGTCAACCCCAGCAACAACAACCACAATCTCAACAACAACAACCACCACTTCAGTACAACCAAGTTCCACCCCCGGGGAATTATGGTCCCCAACAGCAACAAAGGAGGCCGGTCGGTCCCAAGAGAGCCTACTATCCACCGTTGCCAGAAACTCTGGCGGATATTTTTAACGCCCTCATGGCCTCAAACATACTTATACTACCCAGAGAAAGGCCTGTGTGGCCCCCGAATGTTGATACCTCCAAATATTGCGTCTACCACAGGCAGCCAGGACACAGTAGATTCCTGCTTCCATTTCAAAGATTACATCCACGATATGAATGATGAACATCAAATAGATTGGGATGAAATGAGACGATACGTCGCCGCTCTCAAGGCTAGGAGACCTCCTCATAGGCCACAGCAGCAGTTACAACAGCAGCAGCAGCAACCACAAAAACAACAGCAGCCTCAGCAGGCCCCACAACAACAGCCCAACATGGGCATAATCCAGAATCCATTACCGGAGCACCAACAACCCAATCATCAGGTTAACCCCATCTCCTCCTTCCCGGAAGTCGGGAGAGAGCAGGTGTGGCATCCGGAAAGTACCTCCATTCTTTCTACCGCCAATCCTATCATCACGCAACACCCTTGCCTTGCCCGGGTAGCACCTCTCTCTCATCAACCCGCGTCAGTATCGCCTTCACCATTTCCACTACCATTACGTCCTCTCATCCGCACCTCGATCTCCTATCAACCGACACTCTCCACTACGCCTTCACACCCTCTCATCTTCTCTCACTCCCCCACTTTACCATCCACCTCCACCACATTTACCCCTACGCCTTCTAAATCCCTTATCATCCGTCAACCATACATAACCCCGTCTTTCTCCACCATATCACCACTAATGCCTTCAAAACCACTCATTACCCATCACCCACCTCAAAATCATTACCCGCTTCAAGCCCTACCCACTTCTACTTCGTCTCCACCTCCACCTTCCAGACCCCTTATCCTTCATAATCCGTGTGATATCCCCTCTACCTCCACCATGCCTCCACCTAACAAACCCCTCATTAGAATCCCTGCTCCCGTCATCACCCCTGCTTCATCAACCATTCCTCCACCACTCCCCCTCAAATCCTTGTTAAAACCCACTGCTACCCCCACAGAGGTACAAAATCCGCAGGCAATGGTGCTCCGGAGTGGAAGGATTTTCCACAGGGTTTTCCCCCACAACAGTCAGAATCCTGAGCAATCTCAGCCAGAGAAGGATGATGGAGAACAACCAGAAAGAGCTATCCCTGGAACACAGTATGATCTATTGAAACACTTGGACATGATGCCTGCTCGGATCTCCATCCTTGAGCTACTTCAAAGATCCACATCCCACCAGGCGGCCTTGATGGAATATCTTCAAAAAATCATGGTTAATGAAGACCTCCCCGTGGAGAAGATTTCGACCGTCCTGACCCCAACAGACACACAACCGGCCATCATGTTCCACAACTACGAGCTCGCTCCCAAGGAAGCTCGGAAATATGCATTGTGCATTTCAATAAAAATTAATGGGGTATCCATAAACCCGTGTCTTGTGGACACGGGTGCGTCCATAAATGTGATCTCCATGGACACCCTTCAGTTGTGTGCGGTCAACGAGGAACAAATAAGACCTTCCTCGATCACAGTCACGGCTTATGACAATAGCAAAAGACCGCCGCAGAGGATGATTATTCTGAAGGCAGAACTAGGCCCTATGTCAGTTCTCACGGAATTCCATGTCCTCGACATGGACCCCACATTCAAGGCTATACTGGGTCGCCCCTACATTGAAACCATGGACGCTGTGCCTTCCACCAACCATCAGTGCCTGAAGTTTCCTTACAATAGGAGGATTATTAAAGTGGTCAGCACTCCTATCCTTCACACAGTGGATGCTATCAACACCTCTCTGCCCTCTGTTTGGCAATCTCATCGGCCCATATTGTCATTGCTGGACGTGCGTGATCTATCTCATGTTCCACTAGCACCAAAGGAGCCGGTCAGGGCAACCGCAACATCATATCTCCCTTTTCACTCCAAAGGTTGGGAGATTATGAGGAACATCGGCTACCAACAGGGTAAAGGTCTGGGTGCACAGTTATAGGGTAGGCTCAAACCGCCAAAGGAAATTAGGCCGAACCGCAGGTTTGGCGTAGGCTTCAAAGGACCGTTCAAGGCGGATTGGAAGCCCCTCTCATGGACTCTATCAAACCACTTCAATAGAGGGCCCGTTGTTCAGATGGGAGATTACCCACGAGAAGCATATGGGGGATCACATGCTGTATATTTGGTTGAAAAATGTCCGAGGATCACCAAAAGAGGCAAGATCAAAGATCCGGAATGCGAGTGGAACAAATGGTTCGACATACGGGACATTTCTGTTGCATTGGAAAGGATGTTCTCATCTCCGCAGCTTGAAGGACCACCATTGATGTCCGGAATACCAGAGAATGTTACCACTCTTGCCAAGGTTCTCAACTATCCTCGTCCTCGCCAGAAGGACCCTGTCATCGACGGATCTTCATCCGTCCTCAACATTGCCGTCGACGGCTCATTAGCCGCCATCTTCTCCATCCACTCGTCTCAGCCTTTGCTGATATCTTCTTTCTGGGCCAGACAATTGTCTGATGATCTTCCCAGATCCCCTTCTCTGCTTACATACCTACGCGGGCTTCTCAACCCGCGCTAGGTCTTCAACCATGATCTGCTCTATGAGCATCACAATCCTCTAGCCATAACCACTTTTCTCTCTCCTCCAATCTCTTTTCACTGCTTTGTCATCAAAAATGAAAACGAAAAAAAAACGTCAATTTTCAAACTCCTCAACAACACATCTTCGTTGAGGAAACCTCCTACATCTCCCACGGGTGCGTCCCGCCCTGCGGACCACCCGTCCAAGGTCCGATGAGCGACCTTTTCTACCCCTCCTCTGAGGGGTCTTCTCCTGTACATTTTACACCATTCTCTTCGTCTTGCTCTTCTTCTGTAAATATTGTCAGTCAATCTAGGAATGATAGGTCAAGGGTAGTACCTAGGAAGAAATCTAAGGGTAGGCAGATCCCTCGTCGATTCCTTCTGGATTTAGCCGCCAGGTGTCAGGCCCTTCTTGCCATCCCCCAGTTGTTAGAAAATCCCATCCGGCTACTGGAAATAGAATGTGAGGGCGACTATGCATTTGATGAAGGGTATGGAGTCTACGAGATCACGGATGAAGAATGCCCCACTGAAGATGAGGGTGAAGAATATGAGGATGCGGCGGGCGCATACGCTAGTGGAATAAAGAGATTCGACGAGCCGTCAACCGCCGTAGAAGAATCCACCAAGGAAGTCAACTTGGGAACTGAGGAAGACCCTAGGATCATCCTCATAAGTGACAATCTACCACCCTCTGAAGAAAAGGTATTAATTGAAGTTCTCAAGGATTATAAGGACACGTTTGCATGGAGCTACGAGGATATGCCGGGTCTAGATTCAACCTTGGTCGAACACCGTTTAACCCTAAAACCAGGGTCCGTCTCGGTAAAACAAAGGTTACGGCGTTTCCACCCTCAGATGGCTTTGAAAATGAAAGAAGAGGTCGATAAGCTCCACAAAGCCAGGTTCATTAGAGTCGTCCTTTATCCTCAATGGGTGGCGAACATTGTCCCGGTCATGAAGAAAGATGGGAAAGTCAGGATTTACATCGACTTCCGGGACCTTAACCGCGCGTGTCCAAAGGATGATTTTCCCTTGCCTCACATTGATGTGTTGATCTATAACATGGCAGGTTATGAGACCCTCTCATTCATGGATGGATTTTTGGGATATAATCAAATTCGTTTGGCAGAAGAGGATCAGGAGAAGACGTCATTCACTACCCCTTGGGGAACATATTGTTACGTGGTCATGCAATTTGTATTAAAGAATGCTGGAGCTACTTACCAAAGAGCTATGATGGCCATATTTCATGACATGATGCACATATACCTGGAAGTGTATGTGGATGACTTGTTGGTGAAATCAAGGACCAGGATGGAACATCCATAAGTTTTGGCTAAGGTCTTGCAGAGGTCAAGGGTGTTCCAATTGAAAATGAACCCGAAAAAGTGTGTGTTTGGTGTGTCGTCGGGTAAATTGCTCGGGTTCATTGTAAGTAAAAGAGGGATCGAGATAGATCCCGACAAAGCCAAGGCTATCAGGGATATGCCGCCTCCCAAGAATTTGAGGGAAGTCCGAGGTTTAATCGGGAGACTGCAGTTTATTCGTTGGTTTATGTCCCAACATTCACAAAGGTGTAGACCTCTCTACGAGTTGACCAAGCCAGGAGTAGAATTCCACTGGAATTCTAAATGTCAGAAAACTTTTGAAGGGTTGAAGGAATATCTGGCTAGTCCACCCGTTCTCATTCCACCCAAACCAGAAAAACCTCTGATCTTTTACGTCTCAGTCTTGGATGACTCCGTGGGAGCCATCCTCGCACAAGCTGATGAAGAAGGCAAGGAACGGGAAACCTATTACTTGTCCAAACTTCTCAATCCCTGTGAGCAGAAGTACACCGTCATGGAGAAAACCTGTGCTGCCCTCGTTTGGGTAGTGCAGAAATTGAAGCACTACTTCTTGGCTCATGAGGTCCACTTGATTGCTCGAATGAATCCTATCAAATTCCTTCTGGAGAAATCCGTCCTTACGGATAGGCTAGCACGCTGGCAAAGTTTTCTCTCTCAGTTCGACATAACCTACATCCAGCAAAAGGTGATTAAAGGCTATGCCATAGCCGAGCATCTCGCTCACCATCCTCTTCCCAAGTTCGATCCCGTCCAATCAGAGTTTCCAGATGAGGAACTAATGTCCGTCAACCAATCAGATGAGCCAATGTGGACGCTATATTTTGATGGAGCTCTGAATTCTCAAGGGAGAGGAATCGGCGTCGCCCTCCTGTCGCCTGAAGGCCTCACATTCCCATTGGCATACCAGCTCAAATTTCCAGTTACCACCAATATAGCCGAATATGAAGCTCTTCTAGCTGGCCTAGAACTCGCTCATTCTTTTCGTATCACTGAGTTGCGAGTCGTAGGTGATAGTCAACTCATCCTTCGCCAGGTGCTCACAAAATATCGCACTCGCGATCCCAAACTCAAGCCATACCAAGAACTCACTGCTGCCTTTGCCAAACTATTCACCAAACTGATCTTTGTTCATGTCCCTCGTCATCAGAATATTCTCGCCGATGCCCTCGCCTCGTTGGCATCATCCATAAGGTTCCCTCTAGGAAGATGGTTTGAGTCCATTTCCATCTACAAACTTCACGCCCCTGCAATCGATGATGCTTCCTACATAAATATCAAAGACAGGATAGCAAGGAAGATCCTGCAGGAAGATATCCTTGAGAAGAGGGAAATCATGTTGGCAGAGGCTGAAGAAGAACTGGCTGATGAAGAGAAACCATGGTTCTATGAAATCGTCAAATACTGCCAAGATCAGTCTTATCCTGAAGGGGCCACCACAGAGGACAAGAAAGCCATAAGAAGGGTGGCTCAGAAATACACATTGGTTGGAGGTCTACTCTATAGGAGGAGCATTACTGGTATTCTGTTAAGATGTCTTAGTGACGATGAGGTTTGGAAATGTGTAGAGGAGATGCACTCGGGTGTGTGCGGTGGCCACGTGAACAGTCAGATGCTAGCCAAGAAGATCATTTGCCAAGGCTTTTACTGGCCCACTATGGAAGAGGATTGTGCTGTCTATGTCCGTAGGTGTGTCAAGTGTCAACTTCACGCCGATAAAATCCATTCACCATCTTCCTCACTTCATCCAATATCCTCCCCGTGGCCTTTCTCCATGTGGGCATTCGACATCATTGGTCCCCTAGGTGATCCCAATTCCCTCATCAAGCAGAAATCTTTCATCCTTACTGCGACGGAATACTTCACCAAATGGGCCGAAGCTGAAGCTTACGCGGAAATCAAGGCGTTAATAGTCTGTAAGTTTATCATGAAGAACATCCTCGCCAGATTCGGCGTCCCAAGCACAATCGTCACCAATAATGGGCCACAGTTCATTTCTCAGGACCTACAGGACCTCTGCAAAAGGTACGCAATTGCATTGCATCATTCATCACCTTATTACCCACAAAGTCACGGCCAAGTAGAGGCCACTAATAAAACATTGATCAAAATCATCAAGAAAACCTGCGAGTCTAGTAAGTTTTCAGATTGGCCAGAAAAGCTTATCGAAGCTCTATGCGCCTATCGCACTTCAATCCGTACCCCCACCGGGCAGACTCCATTTGCCCTTACCTATGGTATGGAAGCAGTAGTCCCGTACGAGACTCTGATCCCTTCTCTCAGGGTACAATTGGACGAGGAATTTCCCCTCGACGATCGTCGTAATTCACTCCTCGCCCAGTTGGAACTCTTGGATGAGAAGCGGCTGGCCGCTGCCGAGCATGCTCGTGTGTATCAAAATAGACTCGCTCGCTTTTACCAAAAGAAAGTCGCTGAGAGAAAATTCAAAGTCGGTGAGATGGTCGTAAAAAGAATTTTTGTCAAACCTGGAGGGCCGCGTTCTAAGCTCCAACCGAATTGGGAAGGACCATATGTAATTCAAGCCGTGTACCCTGGCAACGCCTACAAACTAGTCAACGCCGAAGGGACCGAGTTATCCCACCCTTAGAATGGGCTTTATCTTAAGAAATACTTCCCTTAGCACAAAACAAAAAAAATGATGAAAAGATAGAAAACATCAAAAACAAAGAAATATTGAAAACCACTAAAAATATAGAAAATTCAAAATGCCAATGCCTGGTGGTCACCATGTAGTCAAGTCACTGCATCTAACCTTCATGTTAGGATAGGGCCCATTAAGGCTTGGTAGGCATCGGGTCTTGGTTTGTCAGAACCGTGGAGATCCCTGTCTGGCCACGTCGGCCTATGCTAGCTCAAAGGAAGCTAACATGTGCTCACTTATGTATTTTATTCAAAAAAGTTGGTAGCATCACCTACGGTGGGGCCCCACCCAGAAGATCTCCAGAAGCTGTAATCTTTATTCTTTTCTCTTCGACCAAATGAGACAGTCGGCGCCCTTAAAACGTTGAGCATGAGAAACCGAAACTCAAACCCCAAGGGCAAGAGTATGATCCATTTCCTCGAGCATCGATCAGAGCACGAGAAGAGGGCAGTGTCCCCGCAGGCATACGAAAGGAAGCCCATAACGTCAAACGACTATATTTCCCTCGTAAAAAGAAAACACAAAATTAAAATCAAGAGAAAAGCCTGGTGGTGACCGTGCCTGTTGCGATAAACGGAACCCCTCAAAGTAAAAGTCTGAATCCACAAAAGGGGCCGTGGAATGTAAATGCTCGGGATTTGGTCCGAAGCTGTCCGAAAGGAGAGAGTTAAATGGACCCTTATTGGCTCGTCGGGTTAACGGTTTTGCCGATCCTCTCAGGAGGTTTATCCCCCACGCTCTTCCTTCTTCCTTTGAAGATGAAAGCTAGATGGAGTTTCTAAAGGGCGAAACCCGCCAAGGTCTGCGACCTTATTTTAATATACACATATGGTTGCCTACTTTGAAAAGCAAAAGCTATCGCTGCGAAGGAGTCTATGTGTTTCTGGCTGGTTAAGACCCATGTTTACCACCTTGATGTCTTCTTGTTTAACCTCGGGCTTAGGCCAATGCAAGCGCGTCACCTATGGGTGCGACGGCGTCTGATTCCAGGTCAGCGTCGCGCGGTTGGTCATTGGGGTTCTAGGGTGTTCCATCATATACCATCTAGAGTTGTGAGGAAATAGACCCGGGTCGGGCAAATCTCTTACCTCAAACACCTTTTGGGTGAATCCCTGTGGTCGGAAGCGGCTGTGAGCCTAAGCATGGCATGACGGTATTGTCATCAGGGTAAGTCTTAGCCGGCGGGATCATCATTCGAGGGGTCTAGAGGTCCAAATCAACCTAGATGTGCACTTAGGATACTTGGGAGGTTAGTAAGAAACCCCTGTTCTCGTATAGGTTGGGTGCCATTTGGGTGCTTGACAGGCATTAGCAACAAAAATATTTTATAATAAAAGCAACAAAAAAAATGGAAAAGAGAAAATGTATATATTTGCAAACAAAAAAATCTTTTTTATGATAAAAAAAATGCCAAATATAAAAAGAAAATAAATCAATTTTGCATGATTGCATTTGCGTGCAGCATCTCACTTTTAATACCGCTTGCATTCGTATGCTTGCCAGTCGCATTTATCATCACTGCATCTTTCTCTCGCCTTCCTTAAATAAAGGCTTGGCCCCTTGACCAGTTATCAAGGACAGTCAATGTGACCATTTGCTTATTGAGCAAGGGGTCAAGTCAGAACAGAAATTCTGATTTGTTTGTTTCAGTGATGTGTGCAGGGATTCGAGGCGACAAAAGTAAAGGTGAAAACCAAACAGACCAAACCTTGTATTTTATTCCTTTCCAAAACAAAAAATTACATCAAGTTCCGCCCTCTCTCTCTGCATCACTCGTCCCACTACTCTCCGGGTAAAACGCTCTCAAGGGTGTTACCCAACTACGAAAAGCGGTACTCCTACCGCTCTGTATTCCCCTTCCTATTCCCACACACCGGCGTTGATCCACAGAAACAGCAGAGAAGCTACCAACACGAAAGCCACACTCTCAAGCTCTTCGGTAGCGCTCCTCACCATCTCTCAGCCACTGTTCAGCAAGACCAAGGCTGGTTCGGAGTTCGAATAGTTGGGCCTCCATGGCCCTTCGTTCCTCCCTTTCAGTCAATCTGTTGGCTCTTTCTCTCTCTACGTCTCTTTCTCTCTCTGCACGTTCTCTCTCACGGTCTTCCCTCTCCAACTGGAGAGTGATCCTCAGTTCCATAGCATCCCTGGAAGAGTCGTCATCTGGACGATGCTGTAGTTCCCCCTCCAACTCTGCTATCCTAGCTGCCCTCTGCGCAGCTTGGGCAAGCACGTCTTCCGTCTCCTTTTCCTGCCAGATGTACCATCTCAAGATACGCGGCAAGGCATAAACAAGGAGAACTCAACATTGAGACTCTTACCTGTATAGAGAGCATCCCTTCTGCCTCCGCGGCACGCTGCATGGCACGAGCAAGTTGCTCGTGAAGCAAATCGACTTCTGAGGTAGGAATCCACAAGCTGGAAGAGACACCGCCTACTCCCATCGCTGAGGAAGCCGCGTCAATCTAGGCATGCTATAACCACATGAGTTAGCAGCCAACACCTGGAATCTAGGGTTTCAATTAGGAACGCGCACTGTACACCTACCGAAGCACTCAAGGCTTCACGGGCATTGCCCAATTGTTACTCCATCTCTGCCAAGCGAGTTCGTAAATTCGCTATCATGGCATCCCGGACATCCTGCAGCCATACGAGTCAGTATTTTCACCAGAAAACCAAAAAAAGGAGAAAGAAGAAAAGAGAAAAAGGGGAAACCTACCTCCATAAGTCCCCGGAGTTGGAGCCGCTCTGCGTACTTTATCCTATATAGACGCAAGTAGTCCTCGCTATCCCGTGCATGTGATTCTACAATCGTGCCACCCCGTTGTCAGTCTTCATACTATTCAGGGAACCGCACGCGCCAGTCAATGCAGGTTGCCGGTCCCCGAGTCTTTTTCCCGACGCGAGGTGGCGCAGCCGTATCCACCCATTCTTGAGCCAGTCCCAAGGACCTCATAACCAATCGCAGCCGAAGCGGTTCGATTTCATTCAGGCAGTGCATCCACAGTTCCCGTCCAAACTGGGCACGACTTGTTAGAACCCATGGTCGGTTGGCATCGACCATGTCTGAGTAGGGACTCCAATTTACCTAGGTTAGGTTGTGCATACCTGTTTAGTCAGTCAAGACCAAAGATAAAAAAAAAATAATTCAAAAAAAATCCCACCATCACTGCAGGGAACTCCTGTAGCTCCCGCCTTAGCACCACCAGTTGGTAGGTTAGGGGTGCCGCACTCATGATGGGTTGCCACCGTCTGGCTAGCGGCACCATCGCGGGTCGCCAATGCTGCGCTCTCCCCATGGGGAGGTAATAATAGCTCCACAACTGCTTTGGCACAGGTCATCAGTACCTTGCAAAAATAAGAAAATAAGTACAAAACAAGCAAAACCAAAAATACCTGGATGAATGGTGTGAAACCACTCACAGCCATCTCACGATCCGCTTCTTAGAACAGGCCTGCAAATAAGTGTGCCAGCATGGCAGCTCCCCAAGCATAGTATCCTACTCTTTTAAGGTCTGATAGCAGCTCCAGGAAGCGACATTGGATACCGTCCCCTTTCGAGCTCAGTACCAATCTCCCCAAAAGGAAGAGGAGAAATCTCCTCAAATATATGTTGAATCTTTCCCAATCGCCGAAATCTATGCAGTACACAGCACGACATCCTATTTCCATCCTTTCCATGAATTCTTCTGAGGATTCATCGTCCCGTCGATGAGTGTCAGTGAGCCCTAATGCATCCATGAGGGACGCCCTGGCTACCGACCTATTTTTCCGACCATCTAGGTCCAAACCCAGTAACTTCTGGGCACCTTCTCGGTAGTTCGCGTAAGTGACTCCGGTCACTGCCTCGCCATCCACCTTGAGGCTTGTAATTCGGACCACATCTTCCAAGCTGGGCACCATGTGCCCCCAAGGCATCAAGAATGCCCGGCTCACCGGGTCCCATCTCTCACACAAGGCTTGGATCAGGACCAGGTCGAGCTGGATCGGCTCGATCCGAAAAAAGGTGCCAAATCCCATCACGTCTAGCTTGCCCTTCTGAAAATTCGGGAGACCCCTGTATGCGGCCACTGCTAACTCCCATGAAATGTGTGATTTCATCACACTCTGTGCGTGCATAAGAAATGGAGAAGGGTGTTGTCAAAAGGAAGGAAGAAAGAATGAGAAAAGGGCAGGAAAGCTCAGCTTACGAGTTGTGATTGGGCCCTTTAGCTGAAGTGCCCTTCGAGGTCCGAAAGCCTCCTGGAACTATTACCACTGGACCTGCTTCTCTTCGAGGAGTAGGAAGATTCGCCCTCCATCCAACTCTCAGAATTTTGAACTCCTCCTCTCCCGTGAACTTGTGCTCCTCGAGTTAGCTCTTGATATACCTGGGAGGATAAAAGGGACAAGAATTTATAGAAATGGAAGGAGTGCAGGCCAAGATTGCCTCCATCACCTTTAATGATAGCCCTCGCGATGAGGCACCTACCATGCGGTCCCGTGTGTCACTTCACCGCTCGCATAGGGTGATTGATTGGACGAAGAATATGACGACTAGCCCCCTATGTTGTCTAGGGATACCCTATCATGTTTTGGAGGACGTCCGCAAAATTTGACACAACATCCGGGAAAAGGGACTAGGGCCGTCATTATTGACTTCGACGGCAGATTCCCGTGGAAAATGGTCACAACAAGACGTGATTCTCCGTTTCGGGTGGAGTCTCGGCAGACCCATCACTTGGGAACAGTGCAAAGGAGAAGAAGTGTAGGGAAGAAGGAACGCACAAGAGAACAAACAAGCAGCAGAAAATCAAATCACTCCATTCATAATTCTACATAAGCTGTCATAAACACTACAATCATAGAGATGAGGCGGGTCCACTGGCTCGCCAACTCGTGCCATTATCTTCGTGCTCGTCCCTCTAGACGTCCCTCTCCTCTCCCCTGAGGTGAGGGTCCCTCAGAAGCCTTCTGGATCCCCGTGCAGCAGCACCCGCCTCGCCTCGTGGACTCGCTGCTCCTCCCCTGGCGTGGTGAAGAAGCCACTAGCGACAAAGCGACCAGACTGGCGCAGTCGCTCCCCGAACTCTCGCGCTCTCTCGTAGCGCGTCTCCATCGCTCCTAGCCTCTGCACCGTGACCTGAAGGCCCAGCTAGAGCTCCCTCACCTGGGCCTCCAAGGCCCTCCTCTCGGCCTGATCTCGCTGTCGCTCGGACCTTCTCTCGGCTTTCTCTCTCTCTGCCTCTCTCCTCATCATCTGCAGAAGAACCCTTGACTCCAGGATGTCTGGAGAAGGTCTCTCCTCACCGCGATGTTGCAGCTCTGCTACAATCGCCACCCAGGCATCACGCTCCTCTTCCACCCGGGCAGCCCGAGCCACCGCACCGACAAGTTACTCCCGGAGGGAGGCAATCTCAAGAAAAGGGGCCGAGGAACTGGAAGATGCGCCGCCAGCCACTCCCACCATCGCTGTCTGCTGGGCACGCTGGAACGAACAAACAACAGCCATCAGCTAAGCTCCACATTTAAAAAATAGAAAATGCAGCACTTAGCTTACCAGGAGCGACAGTTCCTGTTGAGTGGCAGCCAGCTGCCGCCTGACCTCAGCTAATTGGGCACGCGAGCCGTTGACGTCGCGCGTATCCCCAGCTCGGGGAAGACCCACATAACTCTCTCTCTGCTACCGCAGGAAGTCGGCACTATCCTGCACCAGTACGCTCCCTTGCTATCCAGTGAAACGTATGCGCCAGTCTTCAAGCTTCGCCTTGCCGCGACTCTCCTTCCTAATGCGACTCGGCTCGTCTGCACTCGCCCACTCATCGGCCAGGCCCAGGGTCCTAGCCATGTCCTGCACCAAGGAAGAAGGGCCTCGCGTCATAACAAAGACGTGTCTCCTGTCTAGGACGCATCCATCACATAAAGGCAACACCCGCCGAACCCTTTCTCCCCTCGCACGGCTCATTTCAAAACTCAAAATAGACCAAAGGGGAAGAGATCGGAGGACTCATCGAGCCGTGTTCACCTCCTTCCGCGCCATCGGGCCCCTCGGGTCCCTCGGGGGCCCGAAGCGGCCCTTCCTCCTCCATGGACGTCGTTCCGTGCTCTTGCGTGTCCCTCCTCAGGCGAGGGGTCCCGCGTCCCTCTCCACCTTCGCCGTGGTCCAGACCGCCGAACTCCATCGATCGAGGGGAAGAAGACAAAGACGGGCGAGTGAGTTTCGGCAGAAGGCGGGCTCGTTTGCGGGTAAGGCACGGGAGAAGAAAGGCCACCCGGCACTTTAAATTTGAATTCGAGAATTAAGACGCGTCCTCGCGCATGGACGCGCCCCAAAAAGGGAGAAAGGAAACAGAATCCCCCCGTGCAAAGCGCAGTTCCCCGCTGTTCAGGGCAAAGTCTCGTAAGGCATGCCTCGAAACAACTCGGTGCAGCAGAAAAGTGAGAGAGGAAAGGTACACACAACACAAGAAAGCCATTTTCATTTCATATAATAGTCGAAAGTACATCATGCAGTAAGGAGGGTGGAGTGTACAAGCAACTCTCTAACTCTCGCCATCACCCTCCTGGTCATCTCTCTCCTCCCTCCTCTGACGGGGATCCCTAGGGGGCCTCTGCGACCTCTGTGAACCCTGAGAAGCCGTGCTCGCCTCACCCTGTGGTGGTGCGCCAGCCTCGAAGGCACGGCGACGCTCCTCGGCCGAAGAGACTAGAAAGCTACCCATGGAAAAGGAACCATACTGACGATGTCGCGCCCCGTGCTCCTTCGCCCTCTGATACTGCTCCTCACTCTCCCGCAGTCTCCCCTCCGCCGTGCCAAGGCTCAGTTGAAGCTCCATCACCTGGGCCTCCAGAGCCCTCCTCTCATCCCAATCTCGATGTCGCTCTGCCCTCCTGTACTCCCTCTCTCTCTCGATGCTCTCCCTATCCCTCTCCCTCTCCTCTCTCTCCCTCATCGCCTCTCTCCTCGAAAGCTCGAGGGTGATCCGCAGATTCACCACTTCGCGAGGAAGCTCCTCAGCCTCCCGTCGCCGCTCCTCCTCTAGCTCTGCAATCCGGGCGTCACGCTCTGCCGCCCAGGCATCGCGCTCCTGCTCAGCACGAACAGCACGGGCCAGGGCCTCCAGAATCTCGGCCACCTGTCGAAGCACGCATGCACCGTAAGAGAGCAGTGATAGAAGGAAAGCAGCTAGAAGGAGAGTCGGGGTCAGGCAGACGCTCACTCGAGCCTCGCGGTCACGCTCGGCCTCCTCAGCCCGAGCCACCGCATACGCCAGCTGCTCTTGAAGGGCAGAGATCTCCGGGGGAGGGCCCCACGAACTAGAACCCGCTCCACCAGCCGTCCCGGCTGCTGTCGCCTGGTGGGCCCTCTGAAACATGGGGCAAACGACATTCAGAGGCTAAGCTTCGAAATCCAGGTCACAAAAAATGCATTGCATAGACTCACCAGGATCTCCAACTCCTGTCGGATGGCCACCAACTGCCGCCTGGCGTCCGCCAACTGGGCCCGCAGGTCGGCGATCATGTCGTCACGAGCATCCTGCATGGCATATAAGTTAGTATCACATGCATATACACATAGAAGAATGAAGCATTTTCATTTCACACTTACCCCTGCCATACCACCGAGGGAGAGGCGGTCCCCGTACGTAGCTCGATACCGTCTCTTATAGTCGGTGCTGTCCTGTACATGGGACACCACTGGGACCCCGCCCTGTTGCCAGTCCTGGTACTATGATGGGAAGCGCGTGCGCCAGTCCACGATCTTTGCCTTCCCCTTGGTCTTCCGCCCGATGCGGACCGGCTCATCTACGTCGACCCACTCTTGGGCCAGCCCCAACGTCCTCATAACCAGCCTCAGTCGAAGCGGCTCGATCTCGTTCAAGCAATGGACCCACACATCCCGCCCGAAACGAGGAAGACCCGCTACAACCCAGGGCTGGCAAGCGTCGGCCATACCCAGGTAGGGCCTCCACACCACCTACATCACCATACATACATCATACTAGTTGCCATTAGGTCGCATGCATAAAAAATACAAAGAAATCATACGCATCATACCATAGCCTCGAGGTACTCGCTCAACTCCCGAAGTAGTGACGCCAGCTGGTAGCTGTGTGGTGCCGCTACCACGACTGGCCTCCACTGTCGCGCTAGAGGAACGGCTCTCCTGTTCCCCTGCCTGGCCCTCCCCATCGGGAAGTAGTAATAACTCCACACCTGCATCCATCATACATCATTAGCACGAGTAATTGCATATTTAACTACGGTAAAATGCATAAATAAATTGTGTACCTGGAGAAAAGGTGCGAAGCCGCTGACTGTCGTCTCCCTCTCTGAAGTCTGGGAGAGATCAGCAATCAAATGGGCAAGCAGAGCTGCTCCCCACGCGTAGTGCCCCACTCTGTCAAGGTCCGCCAGGATCCCGAGGAAGCGACAGTGGATGCCGTCACCCTTCGTCCCCAGCAGAAGGCGGCCCAGCAAGAAGAAGAGGAACCTCCGGAGGTCTAGATCCACCAGCTCCCGCTCACTCGGGTCCTGGGTGAAAGCTGCACGAGCGTCTCCCTCGAGTCGTGCCAGAAACTCCGCTCCAGTCTCGCTAACCCGCTGGCGCGGGTCACCGAATCCGAGCGCCTCCATGATCTCCACTCGGCCAACTACCCGGCTGTCTCTGTCAGTCACGTTCATCTCTAACCACAGCAGGTCCAGGGCACTCTCTCGGTAGTCGGGGTAGGTGACCCCGCTGACTGCCTCTCCGTCAACTCGTAGCCCGGTGATCCGAGCTACGTCCTCTAGTGTCGGCACCATGTGCCCCCATAGCATCAGAAACGCCCGGCTCAGCGCGTGCCACCGCTCCCTCAACGCCTGAATGAGAGGAAGGTCGAGCCGGAAGGGCTCGATCCTGAGGAAGGCTCCAAAACCCATGGCGTCCACACGCGCCCTCTGGAAGTCCGGCAGCCCACGGTACGCTGCCACCACCAGGGACCAGCTAATCCGGCTCTTCATCACGCCGTGCACACCACAAAAAATAAACAAAAAGGAACACATCAGCATCATGGATAATAATAAACAACAACATTGTACATAATATTTAATTATTTTTACTTATTTTAAATATATATATATATATATATATATATATTTAAAGGCGTCCAACCCCCTGGACGCTTTCTTTTTATTTTCTTTTTATTTTAACAAAACCAAAAAAAAATAAATAACCAAAAATAAAAATAAAATATATTTTATCATGAAGGCGTCCAACCATTTGGACGCCTCCTTATTTTTATTTTTATTTTACATAATAACCCAAAAAATAATAATAATAATAAATAATAAAAACAAAATAAAAAGAAAGTTGGAGACGTCTAGGCCCCTGGACGCCTCCTTCCCCCACTACCCGGCCTTCTCCACTAGCTCTCGGCCGCCTGTTTAGCATATTAAACCAATAAATTGGGGTTCTGAGGGGCTTACCGGGTCATGCTCATCCTCTCCCGCATCGCCAGCACCCGCAGGATCCTCCACGGCCAAAGGAGGCGCCTCCTGTTCTGCGGCTATCTCCTCTTCCGCAGCAATCTCCTCTCCTGCGACAGCCTCCTCTACATGATCCCTCGACCTCCTCGGACGACGAGCCCGTCGTTTCCGCTTCTCCCTGCCCTGGCTCGGGCCTCCTTGCTCCATTGGGAACTGGGAATGGGTCGTTTAGAGTGAACAAGTCGTCAGAATGAACAGTAGAGGTGGAAAGGGGGGTGAGGCTCCCCTTTATATAATAAATCACCCTTTTTGGGGCAGCCAGGCGCCTGTATGCCCGCACTTTTTCTTTTTTTTCAAAAATTCAAAAAAAATGAGGGGCGTCCAGGTGCCTGGATGCCCCCAAACAAAAAAATTAAACAAAATAAAAAAGAAAAACTAGGGGCATCCAAGCCCCTGGACGCCCCCAAACAAAAATTAAACAAAAAAGGAAATCATAGGGGCGTCCAAGCGCATGGACGCCCCCAAATAAAAAAAATAAATAAATAAGAAAAAAGAAAAATTGGAGGCGTCCAGGCCTCTGGACGTCCCCCCATTAAACATAAAAATATATATATATATATTTATATATGATCATATTATGAATAAATAGATACATAAAAAGAAAGAAAACACAAAAATATAAAAATAAAAAATAAAAAATCATAAAAATAATAATTAGGGAAACAGTGGTCTAGAATGTCAAATTCCAGATTTTTTTCTATCAGAAAGCAGAGCGAGTTACATCAGGGGCTTGGGCAGTCTAGGCCTTAACTTCCCCAGTTCAGTTATATAAGCTCTCCACAGCTCACATTCTTCCCCCACATGCACTAAGGCCTTTCCCGCTACACTTGTTTTCCAGCGTGCCTTTACGGCTTTCGCTTCCTTCGCATCCGCCTCCGTGCCCAAATCCCTCTTCTTCAAAGGGACGATGCCAGTCAGTTGTGGGAACGAATGGCGCAGAATGCAGATCTGGAGGCAGCACCGATGCGCGTTGTAAAGGACAAACTCAGTACCACCGATCAGTTGGAGATCAACTTCGGGAGAAGACCTCATAAGGAGTTCAAGCAAGAGTAGACATGCCGGTGCGCAAGTGAAGAGGCTTTGTCTCACGTTGCGAAAGTAAGACCACCAGTCTTCACATTTCTTCAGCCACGGAACACGGTTCGCTACAGTGCCACTGAAGCCTAACACATCGGCTATGTGATGAAGGGGGCTATGTTGGAAGAGCTTCGAAGCGGTTGGCATTCCCTCACGGTGATCAAATTTGAAATGCAAATCAAGCCAGCAATTCAGGACAAGTGCGCAACCCAAAGGAGGCTTACCCATGCTCGAGGCGGTAAGACCACTGTAAAGATAGGCAAGGATGGCGGGTCCCACCCCTTTCCACTCCAGATCCCGCGAATGGCACTCAGTTGGTCTTCTTCCACTATGTTGTCAGTATGAGGGAACAAGAGAGCTCCCGCCAGACAAATGGTGAACCCTTTCATGATTCCTTCCAAATAGTCATCATCTGGTGACCCTCTCGGGGCATCCATAACCCATTCCGCGAGCTTTTGCAAATCAATTCCCTATCGAGTACGGACCTTTTTTGCTGTGTCGGGCCGCATGAAGCTTCCAAGGACACTCTCGGAAGTCCCCCGTGTCAGCATCCGCATAGCCTTCACCTTCCCGTCACTCTTGAATTTCTTCAATCCAAGCAGAAGTTCCACCTCCTCAAGGAGGATGGTCGCCTCGAAGGTCGGGAAGACAAACATGTGGGTCTGGGGATGCCAGATCTCCACTAATGCGCCCATAGCAGCCCAGTCCATGCGGATTCTCTCATAGTGTTTGGCGTGAATAAGGAGCCCCTGAAGATGCCACTTCGAGAGTATGGCCCTTATGCCGATGGAGATGTTGGAAGTTAGCTTTGAAAGCCATGGTAGTTTGGAAAACTTCCTCGGGCTTGGGAAGAGTGGATATGGCTGGAAGAGAAAAGAAAGAAGAAGAAAGGAAGGAAGTAAGAAGAAGGTTCACGTGGAGAAATTTGAAATGAATCAGCTTACCATATGCGACATGATCGTCCCACTTAGATGACCCTCGAGGTCGGAGAGTCGCCTGATCTCGCTGCTAGGCCTGCTCCTCTTCATAACGCGGGAAGACTCTCCTTCCATCCTGAAATCTCTAGATTCTTCTCTCCTTTTCCTCCTGAGCTTTCAAAACTCTCCTTGGTGCATTTGTAGGAACTAGCCTAAGGGAGATACTTATAGAAAGGGTAGGGTGCTACAGGACGGAACATGTCACGTCAGTGGTCAGTTGTCAGGATTTTGTCAGGATCTCCTTTGTACTGTGGTGCGATTCTGCTACAATTCTGTTACTTTCTGATGTTAATAATCCATGCTGGCCTGTGCAGGTTTTACTAACGGACATCTTTGTCCTATCTCATGTCCCACCTTTCAATGGTTGGTCCCACCATGTCATGCATCGTAGTATATGATACCTACGCTACTAGAACATGTGTTTGCGACGTTTTTTTTCTATCCGACCGTCTTGTCGTTCTTACCTTATTTCGTGTATATATGTGTATATGTACATATATACGCGTCTTATTTCACGTATCGATCAGCCATTTGACTAACTGGTAGTCAACTGACCGATTGACGACGCGGGCGTGCCAGTCACATGAGTGACGATTTTATTGTGCGCTCATTCTGACCCATATCGGGCGAATGTGAGGTTCGGTCGGGACCAGCAGTTCGCCATATCAAAAAGGTTATGGCGTTAATTACATCCCCCACGAGGAGGGAACACCTTTGATAAATTACCGAGATAGCGGGCTGTCAAAGCCGGAATAAAGGATACAGAGCATGCGAGTGATCATGCAAGATGCTACGATTGACTACACACGATTTATTAGGGTGGACCCTGGTACATGGCGGAGGACTTAGGCTCGAAGGCCACCTTCACGCGTAACATGGCTTCCAATCAGGCGTAACCTGACCTTCTGGCAATATTATTTGATATACCAAGGATGCACATATTTAGGCATACATTAATGCGATATGAATGCTTGGACTAAGGCATGACGGCAAGGATTCGAGACATATCGATTCAAGCTTGAACATGCTAATTTTATTCAGTTTATTTGGTCAAGGAGCTTGTGTCCTTCTATGATTAGCATAAGAAATCATCCCATGAGTGGGAAAAGGGTTGGAATGACGCGACGACACGATTCAGAACGAAACTGGTGCAGTGCATGCGAAGAAAGGGGCTAAAACGCTTGAAACGGTGCCCTGAGACGTAGGTAAAAGGCTTAAAACGACGCCAGATCCGTAGGTAAATGGGAAATAGCCTGTTAAAATGGCACGGCCTGATTAAGGCGCGCCGGGAAGGGCGCGCCGTTTTAAGGCATTATCGTGTACGAACTACGCCGATTTAGCCCGATTTCACGGAAACGGGAGTTTCGTTGGTTTATTAATGGATATATTAAAAATGTTTTGGAAGATTTTGAGAATTCATTGAGTTTATCATTCATCGAATCGGTCCCAAGCCATCCAAGGTCGAATCACGGGCTCGCGCGAGGTCCAGACTCGAGCGCGGCGATTGTTCCGAGTTTAAACTTGTTCGAGCCGGAATTTCGGCAGCATCTCCCCATCCCAAAGGATTATCGGGGAGAAGCGGGGAGTACTCACGTAGCGGAGCAACCCCTAAGAGCCGGGTGGCACAACGGCGGCCGGCAAAAACCCGAACGGAGAGGAAAAACCCCGAGGTCAAACCTGCTAGGGGCACCAAATCCGTGGGTCACAGTGAGTGAATGAGGCAACTCAATGTGGGAGCGAAGATCCCGAGGGCTAGCCTACGAGGGGTACGCAACCCGAGTCACCACAACACTCGGATCGGGATGACCGATATGGGAGGGAAACCCCGAGGGCAAGCCTACGAGGGGCACGCGACCCACGGCCACCACGAGGCCCGTTAAGGACCGTGGATTTGGATCTGTCGGGACAGGGCCCTGTTGCTGTGCATTCAATAGCCTGCTGGGATATTCATCATTGATGGACGAACCTTCCGCCGGCAGAATGACTAACGTGGAATATCGGGGGAATGTCCCCCTCCCCGGGCACTGGAGTGATGCTACAGAGCATACCCCTGTTAAGATGCGAGCGGAGCAGAGAGAGTAACGCGAGACGGTGAAACCCGTGGGCTAAATGAGTTGATATTTATGCATTATCTGGTTAGCACGGAGACCTGGGGGAAGGGATGTACATACTATGATCACAAAACAGCCAACAGGGGCTCGGCACAGAGACGGTCCTCTCCTTCCCTCTGGCCTGTGAGGAAGGCATGGGGAAGGCAGAAGATTTAATCCCCAGACGGGAGTGGGCAGAGATTCACACACGAGTGTGTCCCTGACCGCGAGGCTCGTAACACGCATAATGCATAACTCGATCATCGCATCGGAATAATAAAAGAAGAAACCCCGGGGAAGGGGGAAGCAATTCGTATAGCCCAAGGGCATATCCCTGGCCGAGAGGAAAAATCCGATAAACACGGACGGAGAGAAAGAAGAATGGAGGCAGATGGGGGGGACGATCATGGCGCCGTGCACACTCCTTCCCCCTCGTTCTACACACAAATCATTGGAGAGGCATGCTCATAATAACATCACCCTCCACAGTGCCGGCGTTGTCACACGGTGCCGTTTCACCGACTGTGAGGGAGCATAAGATGAAATAAACGATACCTTCATTCAATCCGTGAACGGAGGAAACAGACAATGCATACATCCATTCAACATATGAACACAAGAAAGGGAGGCACGCAACTGTCATTCCGGTGCCGGCGTTGTCACGCGGCCACCGTTTCCATTGATGATGGAAAGGGAAAATTACAGAGGGTGATATAGGGGATCGCAGAAACGGTGAGAAGGAGGGGGAGAACCAGGCTCATATCATCGCCCCTCCCCTCCCTCACTTACATCGTATCAGGGGAAGAAAATCAAAGAAGAATAGGGGGGCTCAACCGGAAGAAACCACAGAGACCCACCTAGGTAGACAAGAGACAAATGCTCTCCTTCTCCGATTCTGGGAGGCTCGGATGGAGCAGAGCGGCGGCCGCCGAGAGGCTCAGACGGGGGCTTCTTCGGACAGAAGAGAAAAACCCTCTAACCTCTCTCCTTGGACCTCTCCCCTTTCTTTCTAATTCTCTTTTCATTTTTTCTTTGATTCCGCCTCTTCTTTTCTCTCCGATCTGCCCTCCCTTGATGGATAAGGCAGGCTATATATAGCCCTTTTGTTAATTCGGCGCCCCGGGAAGGGGGCACGCCGGATTTGGTGGCGCCGGGAACACCTCCCCATCGTTTTTGCGCGCCGGTTTGACGGCATCGGGGAATGCCTCCCCCATTGTAATTGGCACGCCGGTTAGACGGCGCCGTTTTAACTCGTTTACTCGGTGCGCCGGTCCGGTGGGTCCGGAGATGATTCTGGAAGCTCCCGTTGACTATTCCTCTCGCCCTGGTCCTTGAAAAACCTTGACGTGGAGTCGAGGAAGCTCTCGACACAACGAACGGCCTTGATCAGACTTCCGCGTGTGTCTGGTCTGAGCACACGGAAGTCCTGGTGGTACGGCCTTCGGCACTGCGATTTGTGCTGCAGGTTGAGACGGATTCGTGCTCGAAGCTTCTTTGCAGGATGGTGTCGCATCCTAGATAATTCCGCCTTGAACGGCGATCAATTGACCACTAAAGGGCCCATTATGACGAAGAGCCGAACCCATGTCGGGTGATGGGGACCCTCTGCTGACAGAGCCCTCGGCCCCTTGTTGTGGACGGCCGAGGACATTTTTCCTCCTTAGGAGAGCCATTGGGTAGACCGTCGTTCTTGGTCGGGCGACGGATGTGGGGTAGCGGCATGACAAGGTCGATGCCGGATCATTGGGCAGGCTTGATCATGCTGCCGGTTGGTTGTAGGTTCATTTCGATTCTCCTGAGGTAAAATCCCCGGTGCTCATTTCAAGGCGACTTGGGGCCCCGTCAGCTTGAAGGGGTCTTTGATAGGGTCGTCTTCATCGGCTTCTGTGCTTCAGTGGGCCGTATCATTCATCTTCGCAGCTTGGTTGCCGAAGGATCATATTTTGAGTGCCAACAAATGCCCCCCAGACGTAGGCGGTGCAAGTGAGGCAGGAATGCGGCAAGGCCTACGGATGAGCTTCGTTTGGTTGACAGAGGCTCGAACGGCACTTAATTCTGGCGTCGGACGTTAATCCGGCGAGGCAGGAAGCTTGACGGCATCACTTAAAACGGCGCGGCCTTTGCTTTATTGGTTAAAACGGCGCCGCCTTTACGGCGCACCCTCGGCTTTCAGAGGTTGAAAAGGTGCGGCCTCCACGGCGCGCCAATTGCTTAAAACGGCGCGCCCCGGGGCGCGCCGTTTTAACAGGGGTGGAGCCCCCTTATAAAAAGGGCTTCTTCTTCATTTTTCTTCTTCAATCCTCATTTAGCGTTTTTTTCTTTCTCTCTCTTCCATTTCTCTTCCTCCCGCGGCGCCGAGTGGGCTCCGGGCCTTGTGCGAGCCGGTGAGTTGAGCTGTTGCTGTGCTTTGGGTTTTGAACCCGTTCTTCGGGCCTCGGGAGGCTCTTTGTAGGACTTGTCCTCGGAGCTAGATCCCTCGGGTGTCCCATTCGACCTTGGCTTAGTGCCTATGGTTGCTTTTAGGGGCTGCTCCCTTTGTGGACGGCTTCCGCTTTCTTTTTGGCAAACCCTCGAGCTGAGGAGATGCTGTCGAAATTTTGTCAGAAATATTGTTTTGATCCACTGATTTCTGACTTTTGTTTTGTTCTTTTCTAGGCGTTGCTTTGTAGATAATATGGCAGCTGGATCATCTTCCTCCGCATCCCAGGTCGTTGTGACCTGGGGGAACGTGCATTCCCTTGATCGGGGGCTGAGACGTGTGGCTGCGGTGGCCGAATCCTCGGACTCAGAGACCGATACTGTCGACACTGGTCGCCTACTTATTCTCGACGGCAACCAGTTCAGGTATGACCGAGGGGATGACATCAGACGGGACCATCCAAAGATAAGCACCTGATGACATTCCTGGAGCGCTTCAACCTTGGCGGGAAGCGTGATTTAATTCTGGTCCGCCGAGCTGAAGGAGCCCTATTGGGGGAGCGAGATAGCCTGGCTGAGTCAGTCACTTACGGTACGCCTATGTACATCCCGGGCGATCCCAGGAAATGGGGAGCCGTGCTCGGGGTGCAGGAGTTATCCCCCGAGGCTGGGATGCTGACGAGAGCACCGCAGTATACCCCAGCTCGCTGGAACGAAACTGCCGGACGTGTTGACAGGGAGAAGCCCGTATATGGTTTATTCCTCGCCCCGCTTCATTGGGGATAACGAGACGAGCCTTTTCTTTTAGATTGCTTGGCGGTCCGGTTCAAACATCAAATTTCAGTGAGGTGGTTTGGAGAGCTCAAAGCCATCGACGCTCATGCCTTCAGGCCGGGGGCAGTTGAATTCACAGACTTTGTGTTGCGGCAGTACGCCCCCATCCTGGTGCATGCGGGTGTATACCAGAGTGTATATGCTTCACGGTATAGGTACCCGATCTCCCGAGGTCTGTGCTGCGGGATGATCGAAGTCTTCTGCCCAGAATACAACACTTTTTACACTACAGAGGGTGAGACTTCACTGGACCTCTGGAGTCTTTCCCAGCTGAGCGGCTTGCCCATAGACGGGGAGCCGTATGAAGAAGTTTGTTTTCCAGACTGGCTGAAAGACCAGACGGATGGTGAAGGCGGATACTTCACGGGCTTCGCCTACCGTTATCTGATCAAGGCGTACCGCACCCTGCTGCGCCTGACACTTGACTCGCAGGAAGCGTGAAAAACTGGAGAGAAGAGATGCGTGCGGATGGGCACGTGGCTTCAATATTTCTTTGGTGGGGAGTAGCACTATGAGGACTTCCCCACCGTGGTTCCGACAGCGGTGGCGCGGAAGAAGAGGGCTCGACGCCAAGCAACATATCCTGCTGTCTCAGGGAGAGGGCGGCAGGCTGGCCCGAATCCCACGGGAGTTGACGCAGTTACACACTGTGCTGCGTACTTGACATATTGGCTTTGTTCATTCGCCCTTCCTTAAGGAGACGAGACGGTGATTAGGCCGGAGGTGATTTACCCTGCCTGTTTGATGGCTTGGGGGACGAAGCTGTCCCTGTGCCCTGTGGCTCTGTGCCTCATATATAAAATGTTGGGGGATTTGCACAAGTCGCGCATTCCTAGAAATTCGCGGACAGTTGGTCCCATCCACTTTTTTTATGCCTGGGTCTGCACCCTATTTCCTGAAGCAGCTCCCCGGTCAATGCAGTCAGATCGTCCTTTGCCGCGGATGATCGAATTTGCCAGTGCCGAACCGTCCTCACTGGCGGATCAGCTTTTCGCCATTCGGGGGAAGTTGACTACAGTTCCAACAGATTCTCCTGGCGTTCTGCACTTTTGGAGCTTGGCTGCCAGCTCTAGCCCTCTTGTCAACAGGATGCGGCAATGCCGATTATTTGAGACAGAGGAATTTATTCATCAGCTGACCGGGTCGAAGAGCACAAGGCCCTCTTGGAGCCGGAACTGGTTGAGTGGGCGCTGTCTATTCGTCCTAGTGTTCTTGTCTTCAGGAAGAGCGGCTTAGTGTGGCTGGAGCCGTACTATCCCTTTCGTTTCAGCCGAAATTTTGGGTACGACCAGCAAATTCCTTCTTCTTCAGCCCGATTCAATCTGCCGAATAGACATCGGGCTGGTCAGATGGCTATGGATGAAGCCCGTGGATGGTGGGACTACTTCCATCGTCGGGAGGACGTGTCATTCCGGGTGCCAACCCCGGCCTGTCTGCCCCGAGTGACTCCAGACTTCATCAAGTGGTGGAATGCGCGAACGGGCTTCTATCGGAACTTCCGGAAAGACTGCTGGCATAGCGCCGAGCGTCGTTTCCTAGATTCGCAGCGGGAGCCTGTTTTGGATGTTGATCTAGCCTACTTGAAGAGGCTGAAATCCTGGTCCAACACCGAGGTGATGGCATATGTAGAAGCCAGGAAAGCTGCGAAGGGCAAGTCGTCCCGAGCCTACCCGAAGATGCCAGAGATCCAGAGGTATGATTATATCAAGACTCTCTGGGGGCTGTGCCGGGTTAGCAGTGACCGGATTGCTCTTCAGACAATCCCCCTTCCGGTGGAAGAACCTCTTCCTAGTGTGGCGAGCTGGCGCCCAGAAATCGACCGTTTTCATCCCTATCGGACCTTCATCGGGAGGGAAGACAGGAGGGCTGACTTATATTCCAACACCCCCTGGATATTCACCCTGCTTCATTCCCATGGGCTGTCAATTTCCGATCCACTAGAAGCCATCAGGGACCATCAGCTCCTCATATCTTTTAAGTATGTCGACGGCTGGGGCTTCGACCACTTGAGCTTATATCATCACTTGTCATCCCGTGGCCATGAGGATTTGGCTCAACTGACGGAAAAAAGTGAAACAATCGGTGATGTGTGCTGGCTCATCCGCGAGGCGGCTTCTCGGGACAAGGTGCCAGCACTGCTTTACTGGCCGCTTAGTCCCCGATACACCGGGCTGCCAGGTAATGCGTGACTTCTTCTTCAGCCCTGCAGCCGCTTCTTCTATATTCAGTGTGCATCTTCTTACTTGTGTGTTTTTGCAGCTCGCCTTTCTATGGGAGCGACCCGACACTGTAGGGAGTTGATATCTAAGGCGGAGAAGCCTTCATATTTTAATATTCCAGAGCCGGCTCCGACCACGACACCATTACCCCCTGGGGACTCGCGGAAGCGGACCAGGTCCCAGGTCAGGGAGGCCATCAGTAGGGCCAAGAAAGCCAAGAGGGCAGAGTCCCGTGCTACTCGGGCACGTCGGAGGAAGGCTGCTGATGAGGAGTCTACAGTTCCCCTTCCTCGGGTTCCGTCATTCTCCGAATTTGAGGTCGCTTGGACGCAAGGGCCCGAGGGCGAAGGTGACTTCTTATTCTTGCATGGCTTGTTTGTTTATTTCCCCCGCCCTGGCTAATCATCCTTCCTTTTAGTGGTTGCTGGCACTACCTCCGTCGTTGTTGGGTTGGAGGCGGCAACTGGAGCTACTGCTGGGGAGAGAGAGGAGGAAGCCCCCTCGGCCTCGGTTGAGGGTGACTTGCCTTCACCGACACCTCATCGAGACATGGAAGGTAATTTGCAGCATGCCTATAGAGCTTAACGGCATGTTGTGGTTTCAGTCGGGTCTTGACTGTTTATTGTCTTTCCATTCCAGTCGATGTTCGACCCACGCTGCTCCCTGAGGTCGGTGCCTCGGCAGGGGTTGTCATCGGAGAGCAAGGGCTTCCAAGGGACCAGCCCCTGGATACTCTGCCGATAGATGTTCCCGAGATGGCGATCGCCGAGGAGGTTCTGGATAGAGGGCCTCCTCTTAACGGCACGGTTCATGCTCAGGTGCCGGAGGTCCGAGAACAAGCAGAAGAATCCTCCTCCTCTGAACAAGTTGATTATGGTGGCGGCTCTGGCGATGACGAGGGATTCCCCATGGTCGACACCGAGGCTGAGGACGTCGGGGCTTCTTCAGCTTACGAGAGCGATCTGCCGACGTTCAGCCCTCCGAGGCTATTGGGAGCCGAGTACGGGCCATCGTACCCGACTGCAGGGGAAGGGCCAGAATCTTCATAGGCCACTTTTGGAGGCCTAAATGTAGTGCCGGTTGAGGTAGGAAGTATTCTGATTCCCGCTTGCAGCACTTCTTTTAATTTTCAAGCCAGCTGGCTAATGTACATATAAGGAATGCAGGCTGAGGTGGTACCGCTAGCTATAATGATCCGCATACCCCTTCCAGACGTGGATATTGGTCAGTCGGCCTTCCCACCAGTTGTGCGGCCTATTGCCCTGCGGCTTCCACGGACCTACGCTGCTGCAGTGACCTCAAGGGAGCCCGGTGCGACTGTTGAGGTTGGCGTCCTGATCGAGGTTGCGGAGACTCAGGCCCTGGTTGCCGGCGAAGAGCCACTACTGAGGCCAAGTGCTCTCCCGGAAGTAGAAGCGGGAGAAATTATTGCAGACGAGGCTGATGTAATTAAAGCTTTGTCGGTCATAGAGGACTCTCCCCCTTTAGCGGCCAGTGAGACTGCTCAAGAGGAACAAGCACCTTTTATTGCCGATACGGCTATTGTAGCCTCATCCCAAAGAACGGGCAAAGAAGTTGTCACCATGGAGGCCCCTTTAGCCGCTACCGCTGCAATAATCGGGCCGGGTGTGGGCGTCGTGCAGTCTATGCCATCGACGTCCCTCGGGGTGGCCGATGACATTTGGGCCGATGTAGATAGCAGAGTGGACTTTCAGCTTCCCGAGACTTCGCCATTGGGCCTACAATTCTCTGGAGACATGGTGTGGCAGTCTCTGGATAATCTCCAGCGGGCCATGTCAGCTTCTCCGGATCTGACTTATGTGTAGCTGAGAAGCTTGGTGGACCACCTCTCTCGGTCGCTATTAGCATTTGGTTGCCCCATGGATGATTGGACTCCGCGGGTCGTAATGCTGTTAAAGCACGCCAACAGGCGGGAGTTCCTGAGCCGCAAGGTCTCTGATCAGCTGACGGCCGTGAAGCTGGAGAGGGCAGATTGCCACACTGCTACTTCTTCTTTGAGGGCTACCGCGGAACAGCTGAGAAACACTGCCGCAGACATTTCAGAACGCCAGCTGCTCCTCAGGGCACGGGAGGCGGAGCTGCGTGCTGAGCTTGCCGAGGTCGAAGCCGAACTTCAGGAAGGCGAACGTCTCGAAACCCGGTCAAGAGAAGAAGCTGATCTGGCCGAAGGACAACTTGCCTCATTGGGTGAAAGGTTATCAGAGCTGACAGCTACTGAGGCCCGGCTGCAAGAATTGACCCGACACTCTTCACTGGGCCTCTTGGAGTTGGCAGATATCTTCCGACGTCCCTTACCGTAACCTTGCTTTCTTCTTTTTTTTTGCATCCAATCTCGCTCATTTTTATCTTCGGAGCTTATGTACCCCCGGGGGATGTCCCGGGCCAAAGAAATGTGTTTTGCCAACTCTTATTAAATGAAAATATCTCTTTTCGTCGTCTCGATCACGACTTCTTTTCTTCCCTTCTTTTATTTCTTCTGGCTGATCACCCGAACCTGGGGATACTTGCCGATGGTGCAGGAGAGCGCTCACGCCTTCAGGGAAGGGGTGAGGTGTTCGCTCTACCGCGACGCAGCCGTTCCCGGAACAGGGCCTTTGCCAAGGTGGGACATAGGTAGCGTAGACAGATGCACCTAGCGAACCTTGCCGCTGGTGATGAGAGGCGTGTTGTAACCATCGACGTGGGTCAAATGCAGATGCAATTATGCTTTGTTGATCAATGAGGGCGGGAGGCCCAGGTTAGAGGGTAGTCGACCGGGCTTGTCGATGGTGACAAGGGTCGAAAAGGTAGACGGTCTTGCCGACGGTGACAAAAATCGGATAGGGTAGCGACCGGGCTTGTCGATGCTGACAAGGGTCGAAAAGGTAGACGGTCTTGCCGATGGTGACAAAAACCGGGTAGGGTAGCGACCGATCTTGCCGATGGTGACAAGGGTCAAAAAGGTAGACGGTCTTGCCGACGGTGACAAAAATCGGGTAGGGTAGCGACCGACCTTGCCGATGGTGACAAGGGTCGAAAAGGTAGACGGTCTTGCCGATGGTGACAAAAACCGAGTAGGGGTAGCGACCGATCTTGCCGATGGTGACAAGGGTCGAAAAGGTAGAAGGTCTTGCCGATGGTGATAAAAACCGGGTAGGGGTAGCGACCGATCTTGCCGATGGTGACAAGGGTCGAAAAGGTAGACAGTCTTGCCGATGGTGACAAAAACCGGGTAGGGGTAGCGACCGATCTTGCCGATGGTGACAAGGGTCGAAAAGGCAGACGGTCTTGCCGATGGTGACAAAAACTGGGTAAGGTAGCGACCGACCTTGCCGATGGTGACAAGGGTCGAAAAGGTAGACGGTCTTGCCGATGGTGACAAGGGTTGAAAAGGTAGACGGTCTTGCCGATGATGACAAAAATCGGATAGGGTAGCGACCGATCTTGCCGATGATGACAAGGGTCGAAAAGGTAGACGGTCTTGCCGATGGTGACAAAAACCGGAAAGGGTAGCGACCGATCTTGCCGATGATGACAAGGGTCGAAAAGGTAGACGGTCTTGCCGATGATGACAAAAACCAGAAGGGTAGCGACCGATCTTGCCGATGATGACAAGGGTCGAAAAGGTAGACGGTCTTGCCGATGATGACAAAAACCGGGTAGGGTAGCGACCGATCTTGCCGATGATGACAAGGGTCAAAAAGGTAGACGGTCTTGCCGATGATGACAAAAACCGGATAGGGTAGCGACCGATCTTGCCGATGGTGACAAGGGTCGAAAAGGTAGACGGTCTTGCCGATGGTGACAAAAACCGGGTAGGGTAGCGACCGATCTTGTCGATGATGACAAGGGTCGAAAAAGGTTAGCGACCGATCTTGCCGATGATGACAAGGGTCGAAAAGGGTAGACACTGGACGTGTATAAGTGGGATATCGGATGGAAACCCTCGCCCCGACCTCGTAAATGGCCTTCAGGACGGAGGATGGTTCATCACTATTCATCATTCATTTTTTTATTCACATTACTGACCTAAGCGCCCTTTCGGGTTTTCACCGAGGCCAGCCCCCTCTTGCTTTTGCCCGCGCGCCTTTTCGGGTTTTCATGCGGCGGGGTACCCGATTTTGCCTGCGACGCCCTTTCGGGTTTTCGCCACAGCTGGGTTATAGCCATTTTTGCACCTGACCTGATATAGGAACAAGTCCGGCGGGGTATCTCTATTTTTAACCCCATTTTTATTTTATTTTATTTTCTCTTTTTTTTTTGAATTCGAGATGCGGAAGAACTCGACCGTGAGAATGTTGGCTGGCCTTGTCGATGATGACAAGGCTCGAATCCTGTTTAAGTTCGTTGACACCGGCTAGATGTCGAAGCAAGGGATATGGTTTATTAACAAGGATGTAAGATCCGAGTTATGGGTAAAGATCGACCGGTCTCGCCGATGATGGCGGGGGTCGAATGTGGGTTTATTTACCGGCATGGGTTACTACCGAAACAAGGATGGGATTGTCAATAGGGACGTAAGGCCCGAGTTGGGGGTAGAGATCGACCGATCTCGCCGATGATGACGAGGGTCGAAAAGGGTTTGTTAAAGGATTACCGGTGGGACTTTGATAATTGTCCCTTTCGGAGTTTATTAGGTGGAGAATAGGAGAGGAATTTGGAAGTTAACACTTTACTGACTTAAGCGCCCTTTCGGGTTTTCGCCAAAGCCAGCCCTCTCTTACTTTTGCCCACGCGCCCTTTCGGGTTTTCACGTGGCGGGGTACCCGATTTTGCCCGCAACGCCCTTCCGGGTTTTCGCCATAGCTGGGTTATTGCCATTTTTGCACTTGACCTGATATAGGAGCAAGTCTGGCGGGGTATCTTTATTTTTAACCCCATTTTTCTTTTCCTTCTTTCTTTTCTTTTTATTCGGAATGCGAGCCGAGGGAGGGTAGCTTGATCAGGGCGAAATGCCGTTAACCAAGGAGAGGTAGCTTGATTAGGGCGGAATGCCGCTAGCCAAGGAGAGGGTAGCTCGATCAGGGCAGAGTGCCACTGACAGATGAAAAGTAGCTTGATCAGGGCGGAATGCCGCTAACCAAGGGAAGGTAGTTCGATTAGGGTGGAATGCCGCTAATCAAGGAAAGGTAGCTCGGTTAGGGCGGAATGCCGCTGACCAAGGAGAAGGTAGCTCGGTTAGGACGGAATGCCACTGACCAAGGAAAGGTAGCTCGGTTAGGGCTGAATGCCGCTAACCAAGGAGAAGGTAGCTCGGTTAGGACGGAATGTCGCTGACCAAGGAAAGGTAGCTCGGTTAGGGCGGAATCCCGCTAACCAAGGAAAAGGTAGCTTGATTAGGGCGGAGTGCCGCTAACCAAGGGAAGGTAGCTTGATTATGGCAGAGTGCCATTAACCAAGAAAGGTAGCTCGATTAGGGCGGAATACCGCTAACCAAGGAAAAGGTAGTTTGATTAGGGCGGACTGCCGCTAACCAAGGAAAATGTAGCTTGATTAGGGCGGAATGCCGCTAACCAAGGAGACGGTAGCTTGATTAGGGCGGAATGCCGCTAACCAAGGAAAGGTGGCTTGATTAGGGCGGAATGCTGCTAACCAAGGAAAGGTAGCTTGATTAGGGCGGAATGCCGCTAACCAAGGAGACGGTAGCTTGATTAGGGCGGAATGCCGCTAACCAAGGAAAGTATCCCGACCGATCACTCGGGGATTATTAGTTGTGCTGCATTATACAGCTTCATATGTTTTCCGTTGAGGGGGGAGAACTGGATAACCCCTTTGTGGTCTACCAGGACGTAGGCACCCCCTTCATATACTCGGCGGACAATATACGGCCCGACCCAGTTTTCGACTAGCTTCCCTTTGGGGTTGGAGGCCATCACTTCTTTTCTTTTGACCATTACCAGGTCTCCTTTCTTGAATTCTTGACCCTTGACTAGCTTGTCAAAAGCACGGGCCATGCGAGCTTGGTAGAGCTGGATGTTTTGCTACGCCCGGAGGCGTTTTCCTTCGAGCTCAATGAGCTCTTCCAATCTTCTTTCTGCATTGGTCTGCTCACCATCGACTAGTCCGTGCTGGATGGCAACTCGTAATGAAGGAACCTCAAGCTCGATTGGCACCACAGCTTCTGACCCGTAGACAAGGGAGAAGGGGGAACAGCCAGTTGGGGTCTTGTAGACAGTACGATAGGCCCAAAGTGCTTCGTACATCCTTTCCTCCCAATCGTTTTTATTAGACTTGACAGTCTTTGCCAGCAACGTGCACAGTGACTTGTTAAAGGCTTCTGCGAGTCCGTTGGCCTGAGGGTTGTAGGGGGAAGATGTCCTCTAGTCGATTTTGTATTTGTCGGCCAGTCGATAAATCTTCTGATTTCTAAAATGGCTGCCATTGTCAAAGATGATTCGGCTGGGGATCCCGAACCGAAATATTACATTCTGCCGGAAGAATCTTGCAACTAGTTCTCCCGTCACATCTCTTAGTACTACTGCTTCTGCCCATCTGGAGAAGTAGTCTGTAGCTGCTAAGATGTATTTGCACCCTGATGAAGATGCTGGCAGTGGCCCTACCACGTCCGTGCCCCACTGAGCAAATGGCCAGCTCGGCAGGGTGGGATGCAGTGGCACTGGAGGTCTCCTTGCCACATTAGCATGTTCTTGACATTTCTGACAAGCTTTGGCGAACTTGCAGCAATCATCAAATATAGTGGGCCAATAGTAACCCAGCTTCTTTATCTCAATTTTCATTTTCGGGCCAGCCTGGTGTGCTCCAGCTGATCCTGCATGGACTTCCTGGATCACCTGTCCTGCTTCTGCTAAAGATAAGCAACGGAGTAGGACTTTCCTTCGGGCATCTGCCATAATTCGGAACAAGGTCCCGCTTCTCATCTCGTAAGAATCCTTGATCCTCAGGAGCTTCATTCTCTGTTCCTTTTCTTTTGGAAGTTGCTGGTGTTGAAACCAGCGTAGGAGATGCTCTCGCCAATCGGGCTGCTGAACCCCTTCGATGACTGCTACTTCCATCTCTTGTTCGTCGGCCAGAACCTCTATTACGCTGGGGACCTGTCGGCGGTTGATCACTGTTATATTCAGGCTTGTCTCTGGCGGGACCGCCAATTAACTGGCCAGCTTAGCGAGGGCGTCTGCCTGAGCATTCCAGCCTCGATTGATGTGCTTGATGCTGATGAAGTAAAATCTCGACATTAGGCGAACTGCCAACTGGTGATAGGGGAGGAGCTCTTGCTTTCGCACCTCGAACTCTCCTTCCAGCTATTTTATAACTAGCATGGAGTCTCCGAATGCTTCCTGCATCTGAATTCCCATGGACAGAGCAATTTGCAACCCGATTATCAGGGCTTCATATTCTGCTTCATTGTTTGTGCATTGCTTGTTTATGGAACAGGATGTATATACCACTTCTCCTTCTGGGGATTTCAGGACTATGCCTGCTCCTGCTCTGACCCTGGCTAACCCGGTGGCAGAGGTGTCAATTCTGGAAGCGCCATCAAAGTATAGTTGCCATAAGGAGGGCTGTACTTGCACGGCTTCTAGGGTTTCATCTTCAGGAAGCTCCGACTCCAACGGGCGATCCCCGGGCACTGGGTGCTCAGCGAAGAAGTCTGCAATAGCTTGGCCCTTGACGGCCTTGCGCGGCATGTAGGAGATATCAAACTCCATTAAGGATTATCGCCCATTTGCCCAGGCGGCCTTTGAGGGTTGGTTGAGACATAATGTACTTCAGGGGATCCTCTTTGGATACCAAGCTGATTTCATGCGACAACATATAGTGTCGGAGCTTTTTAACTGTGAAGACCAGCGCTAGACAAATCTTCTCAATATAAGTATATTTCTCTTCAGTTCTGACCAGTCTCCGACTGAGGTAATAGAGGGCTTGTTCTTTCCCTTCTTCATTATTTTGGGCCAGCATTGCCCCCAGAGAATTGTGTGTAGCTGCTATATACAGTATCAATGGTTGCCCTTTCACCGGTGCGCCCAACACTGGAGGGGTTTTCAGGTAGTCTTTTAGCTTGTCGAAGGCTGCCTGGCAATCTTCATCCCAATAAAAGGGGACATCTTTCATCATCAACTTGTGAAAAGGCTGGCACCGCCTTGACAAATTGGAAATGAAACGCCGGATATAAGCCAAACGGCCCTGTAGTGATCTCAGCTCGGAGATGTTCCTTGGCGGAGGTAACCCCTGAATCGCCTTGATCTTTGCGGGGTCTATCTCGATTCCCCGATATCGGACGATGAAGCCCAAGAATTTTCCACTCGACACTCCGAACGCACATTTCATAGGATTCATTTTTAGCTCGTGCTGCCTCAGCCTCTGAAAAACAATCCGGAGGTCTTGCAGATGATCTTCTTTTCTTCTGGTTTTGACCACCAGGTCATCTATGTAGCACTCTACCTTGTGGTAGAGCAATTCATCAAAGATTTTGGTCATTGCGCGCTGATAGGTTGTGCCAGCATTCTTTAGTCCGAATGGCATTCTCTTGTAATGATAAATGCCTTTAGGAGTTCGGAAAGTAGTATGGACCCGGTCACGCTCTGCAATCCAAATCTGATTGTAGCCGGAAGACCCATCCATGAATGACAGGGCTTCATGGCCGGTTGTAGCATCAATCATGACCTCGGTTATTGGCACCGGGAAGTCATCTTTGGGGCAGGCTTTATTTAGATCTCGGAAGTCGACACATATCCGGATCTGTCCATTCTTCTTTTTCACGGGGATGATATTTGCCAGCCATGTGGTGTACTGGTTTTCTTCAACAAATCCCACGTCAATGAGCTTGTCGACTTCGGCACAAATTTGGGTGATGAGCTCTGGCCTCATGCGCCGCGGTGGTTGCTTCACCGGCTCGGCTTCAGGGTTGATTGCCAGCTCATGTTGTGAGACAGCGGGGCTTAGACCTGGCATCTCTTTATAAGTCCAGGCAAAGCAATCCCGGTATTCTAGCAGTAGTTGAATGTACAGCTCCAGTTCTTCTGGGGATAGTTGGGCACTGAGGAAGGTAGGCCTAGGGTCCTTCTCATTTCCCAGGTTGACTTCTATCAATTCATCGACTGTGGCTTGGCCTCCATCTTCTATCTCCGGAGGTGCCGGTTGGAGGTCAACGAAGTCTGGAATACCATCTTGAGGGTCGAGTACTTCGACTTCCTCGTCAGACACCGCCAGAGCTTCCTGAGGTTTCTTGATCTCTTGTGCTAGCGGCTGGGTGGATTGTTCTATTAGCAGATCCATTGCCGTTGCAGCTTCCAAGGATGAAGGAGCAGCCTTGGTGTTTGCAGATGAGATTGCAGCCATGACAGGCTGGTAACTGTTCACTGCCAGGCCCAGACAGTATGCTGATTTTGCAACAGAAGTTGAGGAAGTTTCGCCTTCTGGGATAGTTGTATCTTCTGCAGAAGTGGCTTTTTCTTCTCTGGTAGCTGGCTCCCCTTGATTGGAGTTGACCAAGGCCTCCCTGATTGGCAGAAAGGGTGTTGAAGTTGTCATTAGTAGGACCCCTGTAGAGGGAGAGACTCCTACTTCTTGAATGTCTTCGGCTTCGCTGCTGCTAACCGTATCAAATTCGGCTTGAAAGGCCGCTTCTTCAGGATGAACTTGCTCCCAGCATCGGCAAGGGGCCGAGGTTTCTGCTTCTTGATTTCGGGACTAAGCGAGTTCAAGATATTCGGCTTCCGCCGGATACTCATCAAAGGTTGCCCTCAGAGGGCTATCTTCAGTAGGATAGAAGGCGGAGATAGTATCCACCTCGTACCGCCCACTGTAATAATATTCTTCTAGGGTGAAGCCCAACCCTGGATGTTGAGAGACACGTCTCATTTCCTTATCCAGATTTGCAGGATACCACATCTTTTGGAAAGCTTCCTTGCGTTTTTGAGACTGATCGGGAGGGATGTGTTGCTTTTGAAACATCCTGGCCGTTCGATCAGTTGTAAATGCCAGGCCCTGAACAGGAACCCGCGGGTTGGCTAGATCCTCAGGGAGGCTGCAGTCCGTGTCTTCCTGAGCGGGATGCTCCTCAGCTATATAGAACAAGCTGCTGGGCCCATCTTCCTGTGTCACTTCCCAGGCTTTGAAAGGTTCGACAGTGGGATCATTGAGGCCGGAGACTGGCTTGGTGAGGCCGACCGGGACTCCGATGCAGTCGTGCTGTCGATCGACCTGTACTTCCTTAGCTTTGGGGTATAATGCTGGGGCTGTCACCCTACCGACATTTCCAGAAGCCGTGATGTGGGAGACCACCTTCGGCTTGACATATCCGCGCGGCGGCGGTGGATACCAACCGTCACCCGATCTATTCTTCGACGCCCCTACGGGGGCTTCAGCTTCAGAAACCTTCCAGAGAGACCCCGTATATAGGTTGGCGTCCGCCAAGTGACATTCAAACACCTCGAATGGGTGGATATCAGTAAATATCCTCTCCTCCTTCCCCTGGAGGCTGTATTTGATGCACTGGTGGAGCGTGGAGGGCACCACCATATTTTCATGCAGCCATGGGCGGCCGAGCAGTGCTTTGTAGGAGGTGCGAGAGTCAATGACATGAAACTGCACCGTTGTAGTGAAATCTGCCAGGGTCAGTGTGAACTCTGCCACTCCCATAGATACTTCACATTTTTGGTTGAAGCCAGCGATACGCATATCCCCGACTTTCTCGAGATGCACATTAAAGTGGTACCTCTCGTATATTCTATATGGCAGGATGTTGACTACTGCACCAGGATCGACCAGAATCCGGTTCAGTTCTCTTCCGTTCAGGTGCCCTTTCATATATAGCGGCCTGTTGTGACTGGCAGTAGGTAGTAGCATGTCTTCTGGAGAGAAGGTCATACTGGCTTCTGGTATAGCCTCAGCTATGCAGGCTTCAAAATGAGCAGGCGTCTGCAGAGCCATGATGATTGCCTGTCGAGTTTCTTCACTCAAAGAGAGAATTTCCCAGATCGTAAATCGAGCGGGGAGCTTTTTGAGCAACTTCATTATTCGGCTCCCAGCCCGGACATTGGAGAGCTTCATCTCTTCAGCCCATCTGGGCTTGGGGAGGTTTTGATTTGTGGGTCCAGACGGGCCTGCTTCATCTTCCTCGGACTCGACACCGTCTTGACTGGCACCGGCTGTCGGGTCTTCTTTATTAGCTGCTGTAGGGCAAGCTCCATCTGCATTCGCATCCTCAGTAGATTGTGCTGGCTGTGGGTGACCGGCCCCGGGTGTAGGGTTAGCATCTTGGCAGGGCTGCTTCCCTTTTGACATCTTCATAAATTCAAGGAATGAAGGGACTGCCTTGCCCTCACTCTTGTTGTATAGGCCTGACGGAGGAGGGATTTGGACTCCCTTAACTTCCGGTGGAGGTGTCTTGTAGGGTTGCTCCCCTCTGAACATAATGTTGTGATTGGGTGGTGGCTGGCGCCCCCATTTTCGGCCTGACCGAGTGGCATGCGCAGCAGTTGCAGCCTCGGCCTTGCCCCCCCCGGCATGGGGTGTGAAGCAAATTTCTTCTTCTTCCTCTTCTCCGGGTAGGTTGAAGAGTGCCGACAGGGTATTGCAGGAGACGACCTGTGTTTTATGGGCCCCAGCGGCCCTTCTTTTCTTCTTCTTTTGCTTTTTCTTCTTTTTGGTTTCTACAGGTGCTTGCCCCCAGAACAGGTTGCTCTCTTAAGGTGGTGCTGCTTCAGCTTCCTCCCCTTGCTTGAGTGAGAGTTGCTCCAGCTCTTGCCATGGGACATGGTCCCGTACCCGCAGAGGTTTCAGTTCGGGCTGCACATATTCATCTAGCCCTTCAATTAAGTGTTGCAGTCGAAGGACCCCAGGATTGGTTTCCTTGGTCACCGGTAGTGGAGTCTGTCTCCTCCTGTTAGGTGTATGTATTCTGATAGCTGCAGGTGGGGTGACCCATACGGGTGCTACCACTGGCGGAGCAGGCCGGGGTGTAATGCCACGGATATGTGCCCCCTCTTTTGGGCGGGGTGCCCTCTTCTTCTTGTGCTTCACAGGGATTTGCTGCCACCCCTGTTGTTCTTTCACGGGCCCCAGGAAATGGATTTCGTAGGTGCTCCGTGTGCTTGCTTCAGAGATCTCCTCAGGTAATGCCTGGTAGAGGGAGATCATGTTGATTGCTGCCCTCCTGAAAGGGGCTTCATGTGGCTGAGGAGGGTCCACTTTGTACTCTCCCAGCTCTATCTCATTCTTCTTCACCATCCCTTCGATGACGTCTTTGAAAACATAGCAGTCTTCGATTGGATGTCCCAACATCTAGTGGTAGGGGCAGAATCTCGGACTGTCTTTTCTTTTCAGGTCCTCCGGCCTCCTTGGCTCGGGCAGAGTGACCATGCTGTATTCTGTTACCCAGTCGAACAGGACTCGGGTCTTGTCTTTTGGAAAGGAATAAGCTTTCTTCATTTTGTCCCTCAGCGAAGGACCTTCTTTATCATCGGGGGAGCCGCTTTCTTGCCTTTCTCCTTCTGTTGTTCGAACGCCTTGATATCAAGCGCATTCGCTTCTTTAGGTGTGGGGCGCCGTTCCGCAGCCTTGCCTTTCTGGGCTGTGCTGGTAGTCGACGTCGGGACAGGCTTGGCTAGAAAAGCCTCCACCTCAGCCACCACATTATTCAGCCGGTCGAACGATCGAATTTCCATACCAATCATCTTTTCTAGGACCTCCCTCCTGAGGTTTTGTTTACATATTTGCACAGCGTCCTCCTGATGCGGGGGCCGCTTGCACCTCATTCCGAGGTTCCTCCACCTCTTGATGTAGTCAAGGGCTGTCTCATCCGCCCTTTGTTTTGTTGAGTGGAGTTCGGCTACTGTGACCTCCCTCTCTGTGACATGGAATCTTTCTCTGAATTTTCGCTGCATATCCGACCAATCACTGATTGACCCGACCGAGAGGCTAGAGTACCATTCGAATGCGAGCCCCGTCAGCGAGGACCCGAAGAATTTCAGCAGATATGACTCGTCAGTGGCCAGATCACCCATAACGGTCATATAATATGCAATATGCTCTTTAGGGGACCCCTTCCTGTTGAATTTGTTGAATTTGGGCGGCTTGTTGACCCCTGGGGGAAGCCGTTTAGCCGCATGGTGTTGCGGGTAGGGCACCCGATAGGCAGCGAACGCGACGTAGTCGCCTTCACTTTTCTCTGCGAGCTTCAGCTCGATCATCGTTTCCACCATCATCCGGTTCACGACCGTGGGGTCGACTGGCTCCGGATAGAAGTGCGATGGCTGAAGGTATGGGGTGACCAGGGTGGTCACCTGTGGAGGATGCAGCAGCGGGGGTGTCAGATGCACTTGGGGGAGCACCGGAGGTAGAAGCGACTGAGGCTATGGCGGCCGCTGTTGCGCTGTCGCCATGCTTGGCTCTGATGGCTGGGACAGTGTAAGAGCGGTGGAGGGTCGTCACGATGAACCGCTCCCCGAGATGATTCACCCTGGACTTCGGGTGGTTTAGAAGCTGATGAATGCTCAGTCTTTTCTATCAGCTGTTTCTTCAAAGAATCTATCTCCCGTTGATATTTTTGCAGCAGCATCAGAACTGATGGATCTATAGTGGTGGGGATACCCTCTGTCGTTTCCCCGGACGTACCCTCAGGCAGGATGTTGAGGAGGACGTCGTCTTCTTCTTCCGTCGTCACCACATTAGCGGTCAAGACGGGGGCCTTATCATCCCAGCGGGGATAGACCTGGGGTTGTTTCCCTCTCATGGTCGCCAGAAGCTCTCTTGCCGCTTCTGTTCTGCGGGTAGCTGGCCCGGGCCGTACGGCCAATTGAGCCAGTTCTTGGGAGTCTTCAGGAAGCTCCCCATATTGGCTGGATATACCAGCCATGTTGCAAGTAAAGACCTGCATCCTTCTTCTCTGTCGATGGACCCTCCATCTGGCTTGTTGCGGAAAGGTCAGCCTCTCGAACACGGAAACTCTTCTTTCTTCTTCCCGCTCGGGGAAGGCTTCATCGGCTTCGATCTCGAAACCGTCATTGTACCCATTGTCGTCGACTGACGACACCATCATTCTATCTTCCATATCTTCTTCATCCGCCACTGATGGGAAGTAGTCTTCGTCAGTGGCGACTGTCTGCATTAGTCGCTGCTGACCCAGCGAGGGGTTGCCCAGCCCTCGAAAGTAGTTCCTGATCAGACAGGTTACCTCCTCTTGACCCCGCTCTTGGTAAAGTACGGGGGATAGTTGTCGACCTCCAGCAGTAGGGATATAGGCCAGCCGAGCTCTGTCGGCCGGATGTTGGAATCTTCGTCCCGTGACTGGGACGTTGGCTTGGCGGGCAGCAGCCCGGAAACTTCTGCGGCGCGGAGGATCCGCAACCACTTCTTCTTCATTCTTCGGGGGCAAGCCCCTTTCTCTTCTCACTCCCGCCTCGTCGTTCATAGGATGGTGGCGGATGGGGGTTAGATGGTAGGCAGGTCGGGTCCGCTTTGGAACTCACACCTGTTTGAACTTTTTCGGCTTGAGTGCCGAGCTTCCTTGGCCATAGGGGCTAGCTTCTTCTCTTTCTGCCCTCCTTCCAGCGAGGGCTTGATAGGTATTGCGGACAGGGATGTTGGGGATGACTCAGTCTGGGGTCACCCGGGCCGTGCGTCCGTCGAGGAAGACGCGCATGCCTCTAACAAGCATAGATTTCCCGGACTGCGATAGGGTTCCGGTGATTGCAGCAGCATTCTGGCAGACCTGGCGACGCTGGCGTCCTCCAGGGTGCTTGTTGATGGCACTGGGGTGGGTCCCATCTATGACGTGGTGCACCAAGCAGCTAGCGGCCGGGGCCGGGCTTTCAGGCAAGTCTTCGCAGCAGGGAACCTTCAGAGGCTCCATCTTCTCTGCGACCTCTTTGGCAGGTTCTGGGGCTTCGACCTCCAGGATATCGACGAAGGCTAACCCCAAAAAGTTGGGGAAGCCTACAGCGGCAGGGAAGCTGCCGAATTCCATGGGTACCGCCAGGTACCCTTGCACGTATCCAGCAACGATCGAATGATCGAAACCGACGCCAGTTATCCCGTGGATCGTCATCGATCTGCCTGCAAAGACAAACAGGGAAATAATCAGTAGCCTTTGAGAGGGCTTCAAAGCCCGAATATCTCGGCAAAGAGATGAAAGGTGACACCAGTCCCACCAGGCGTGCCAGACTTGTTTGCGACGTTTTTTTTTCTATCCGACCGTCTTGTCGTTCTTACCTTATTTCGTGTATATATGCGTATATGTACATATATACGCGTCTTATTTCACGTATCGATCAGCCATTTGACTAACTGGTAGTCAACTGACCGACTGACGACGCGGGCGTGCCAGTCACATGAGTGACGATTTTATTGTGCGCTCATTCTGACCCATGTCGGGCGAATGTGAGGTTCGGTCGGGACCAGCAGTCCGCCATACCATAAAGGTTATGGCGTTAATTACATCCCCCACGAGGATGTAACACCTTTGATTAATTGCCGAGATAGCGGGCTGTCAAAGCCGGAATAAAGGATACAGAGCATGCGAGTGATCATGCAAGATGCTACGATTGACTACACACGATTTATTAGGGTGGACCCTGGTACATGGCGGAGGACTTAGGCTCGAAGGCCACCTTCACGCGTAACATGGCTTCCAATCAGGCGTAACCTGACCTTCTGGTAATATTATTTGATATACCAAGGATGCACATATTTAGGCATACATTAATGCGATATGAATGCTTGGACTAAGGCATGACGGCAAGGATTCGAGACATATCGATTCAAGCTTGAACATGCTAATTTTATTCAGTTTATTTGGTCAAGGAGCTTGTGTCCTTCTATGATTAGCATAAGAAATCATCCCATGAGTGGGAAAAGGGTTGGAATGACGCGATGACACGATTCGAACAGAAACTGGTGCAGTGCATGCGAAGAAAGGGGCTAAAACGCTTGAAACGGCGCCCTGAGACGTAGGTAAAAGGCTTAAAACGACGCCAGATCTGTAGGTAAATGGGAAATAGCCTGTTAAAACGGCGCGGCCTGATTAAGGTGCGCCGGGAAGGGCGCGCCGTTTTAAGGCGTTATCGTATACGAACTACGCCGATTTAGCCCGATTTCACGGAAACGAGAGTTTCGTTGGTTTATTTATGGATATATTAAAAATGTTTTGGAAGATTTTGAGAATTTATTGAGTTTATCATTCATCGAATCGGTCCCAAGCCATCCAAGGTCGAATCACGGGCTCGCGCGAGGTCCAGACTCGAGCGCGGCGATTGTTCCGAGTTTAAACTCGTTCGAGCCAGAATTTCGGCAGCATCTCCCCATCCCAAAGGATTATCGGGGAGAAGCGGGGAGTACTCACGTAGCAGAGCAACCCCTAAGAGCTGGGTGGTACAACGGCGGCCGGCAAAAACCCGAACGGAGAGGAAAAACCCCGAGGTCAAACCTGCTAGGGGCACCAAATCCGTGGGTAACAGTGAGTGAATGAGGTGACTCAATGTGGGAGCGAAGACCCTGAGGGCTAACCTACGAGGGGCACGCAACCCGAGTCACCACAACACTCGGATCGGGACGACAGATATGGGAGGGAAACCCCGAGGGCAAGCCTACGAGGGGCACGCGACCCACGGCCACCACGAGGCCCGTTAAGGACCGTGGATTTGGATCTGTCGGGACAGGGCCCTATTGCTGTGCATTCAATAGCCTACTGGGATATTCATCATTGATGGATGAACCTTCCGCCGGCAGAATGACTAACGTGGAATATCGGGGGAATGTCCCCCTCCCCGGGCACTAGAGTGATGCTACAGAGCATACCCCTGTTAAGATGCGAGCGGAGCAGAGAGAGTAACGCGAGACGGTGAAACCCGTGGGCTAAATGAGTTGATATTTATGCATTATCTGGTTAGCACGGAGACCTGGGGGAAGGGATGTACATACTATGCTCACAAAACAGCCAACAGGGGCTCGGCACAGAGACGGTCCTCTCCTTCCCTCTGGCCTGTGAGGAAGGCATGGGGAAGGCAGAAGATTTAATCCCCAGACGGAAGTGGGCAGAGATTCACACACGAGTGTGTCCCTGACCGCGAGGCTCGTAACAAGCATAATGCAGAACTCGATCATCGCATCGGAATAATAAAAGAAGAAACCCCGGGGAGGGGGGAAGCAATTCGTATAGCCCAAGGGCATATCCCTGGCCGAGAGGCAAAATTCGATAAACACGGACGGAGAGAAAGAAGAATGGAGGCAGATGGGGGGGACGATCACGGCGCCGTGCACACTCCCTCCCCTCCCTCACTTACATCGTATCAGGGGAAGAAAATCAAAGAAGAATAGGGGGGCTCAACCGGAAGAAACCACGGAGACCCACCTAGGTAGACAAGAGACAAATGCTCTCCTTCTCCGATTCTGGGAGGCTCGGATGGAGCAGAGCGGCGGCCGCCGAGAGGCTCAGACGGGGGCTTCTTCGGACAGAAGAGAAAAACCCTCTAACCTCTCTCCTTGGACCTCTCCCCTTTCTTTCTAATTCTCTTTTCTTTTTTTCTTTGATTCCGCCTCTTCTTTTCTCTCCGATCTGCCCTCCCTTGATGGATAAGGCAGGCTATATATAGCCCTTTTGTTAATTCGGCGCCGGGATTTGGTGGCGCCGGGAACACCTCCCCATCATTTTTGCGCGCCGGTTTGACAGCGCCGGGGAACGCCTCCCCCATTGTAATTGGCGCGCCGGTTAGACGGTGCCGGTTTGACGGCGCCATTTTAACTCGTTTACTCGGCGCGCCGGTCCGGTGGGTCCGGAGATGATTCCGGAAGCTCCCGTTGACTATTCCTCTCGCCCTGGTCCTTGAAAAACCTTGACGTGGAGTCGAGGAAGCTCTCGACACGATGAACGGCCTTGATCAGACTTTCGCGTGTGTCTGGTCTGAGCACACGGAGGTCCTGGTGGTACGGCCTTCGACACTGCGATTTGTGCTCCTGGTTGAGACGGATTCGTGCTCGAAGCTTCTTTGCAGGATGGTGTCACATCCTGGATAATTCCGCCTTGAACGGCGATCAATTGACCACTAAAGGGCCCATTATGACGAAAAGCCGAACCCATGTCGGGTGATGGGGACCCTCTGCTGACAGAGCCCTCGGCCCCTTGTTGTGGACGGCCGAGGACATTTTTCCTCCTTAGGAGAGCCATTGGGTAGACCGTCGTTCTTGGTCGGGCGACGGATGTGGGGTAGCGGCATGACGAGGTCGATGCCGGATCATTGGGCAGGCTTGATCGCGCTGCCGGTTGGTTGTAGGTTCATTTCGATTCGCTTGAGGTAAAATCCTCGGTGCTCATTTCAAGGTGACTTGGGGCCCCGTCAGCTTGAAGGGGTCTTTGATAGGGTGGTCTTCATTGGCTTCTGTGCTTCAGTGGGCCGTATCATTCGTCTTCGCAGCTTGGTTGCCGAAGGATCATATTTTGAGTACCAACAACATGTCAAGGATCTCGCGACCTTAACGAATCTGGGATTTGAGTTCCCCTTCAACAAAAATAGTGATGATCCCGGAAGAATTTGGGTTGTACGGATAGGCAGTTAACTTGTGATAGCATGGGGACGACGGTTCCATTCAGTGAGTTGGTGCGCGGATAAACGGGCCCCAGCCCAGTGTCGGCTCACCGGATCGGTATCCTGACCCATTCTTAACAAGTTGACAATATTATCCTTGGCTATTTTTTATTTTAGTTTGTTTTAAATTTTTATTTAAACCCAGCATGCATTCATATGGGACTTTGAATTTATTGCGGAAGATCATCCAAGTGATTCGATTGTGAAAGCCGTTGTGTTTCGATTCCTACAAATATGAAATACTCCACTCCGAATGAAATACTGAGTTTCCTTGAAACGGCCCTACGCTGCTCTTCCAAAGGAGACCCTTGTTTGGACAGACTCTCAGATATTTCTTTACTTTTTTACCTTGTTTGACCCACCTTGGCTGCAGCACTTCCACATTGGCTGGTAACCGCTCACCAAAGGTGAAACCTGCGGGTTTATGACCCAGGTACTTCCACACCGAGAAGTTGGTCTCCTTTATTTTTCGTGCCTGAGCACACATCTCACCCTCCCTTATTTGATCTCCATCCAAGCAATCGTCAATATTTGAAAGACCTTCTTCAAGGTCACCTCATTGAAACTTCAGGAAAGATTCCAAACAGTAACGTCAAAAGCGTGTCTCATCACACCTTGGCATCAACTTATCAGTCCGCTCCCACTTCATTTCACTCCACTTCGATACCATTCCACTACGTGTCGCTCCCTTGGAAAGCAGATGCCAAGGCGGGGCAGCTGTAGACACGCCATTCCTGACGTCTCCTGAGAAAGTCTCATATTACTATACGACACCCCGCGACGGCTTACACATTTTGAATCGCTCGAGTGCTTCCTTTTCTTGAGACTTCTTCTGCCCTTTTCGGCATCCGGAACCGTCTCGTTGCAGCATTCGCACGGCATCAACACCGTTCAGACACGCCAAAAATTCCGGAACCAGGAAGGGTGCCTGCCGGGGAGCTGCCGACACCTTTTCAGCCGACCCGGGGGGTCTTAATGGAGGCGTCCAGTCTCCTGGACGCCTCCATTACTTTAATTTATTTTTAAGACAAAAAATACAAAAAATATATATATATATATTTATGGAGGCGTCCATGCCCCTGGACGCCTCCATGAAAACAAATATAAAAAATACAAAAATGCCAGCTTTGGCATAAAAATAAAAAAAAATAAAAAAATATATTTTGGAGGCGTCCAGGACTCTGGACGCCTCCATCAACTTGCCCACCGGGCCCGTCCACCGTCCGACGGTTTGTCGTGTGTGAAAAAAGCCAATTGTGGAAGCGTCCAGACAACTGGATGCGCCCATTTCTGAATCACGAGACGCCGCACACAAAACCACGCGTTGTGCCAAACCGCGTGCGGCTTTCGGTGGAGTTCGGTGGACCTTATTGAGACGTCCGGGACCCTGGATGCCTCCATGAAAATATTCGAAAGAAATAAATAAAAATAGAATAAAATATTACTTCAACCGTGATGGAGGTGTCCAGGATCCTGGACGCCTCCACCCTCCGGAGCCCTATAAATAGAGGCCCACCCCCTCAGTTCTGAGGGAGCTTCTAAGAGGTCTGATAGGCTGCCGGATCCCAGAGGCTGCTGGAGTCATTTCTAACCCATGGGTCTTTTGTAGGGGGAGGTTCTGCCGGCTTCTCGGGTTCCCACGCTCGCGAGAGGAAGGTCATCTTCATCCACCGCGCTTCCACGTCGTCCCTATGCTGCCGAAGCTCCGCCGGATCCCACCATCGGCACATTCAATAAGCCAACTCTCTCCCATTTTCTTCTTAGTTCTTTTACATTCATCATCTCGTATTCTCCATCTCCCTTCCTAAGGGAATCTTCGTCGATATACATTTGCATCATTCCATTCATCATAGCATTTTCCTCCTACTCGTGTCCGAGAGGGGTTTAAAAATAACACCAACCAAGTGTGTGTCTTGTCATGATTTCATTACTTTTTATTGCAAGAGATTGATACTACACTACCGTTTTCTAATTCCGTCTATTTACTGTCTGTTATTTTACAAGGGTAACTGAAGAAAGCCCTCTCCATTGGCCGGCCGAAAGGGGAGGAAGAAGCAACCCGCCACTTCCTGCTAGAGAGGTAGGCGCGATCACTCTTTCATTTTGGGGTCCTCGACCCCTGGCGATCACATCATAATCTCGAGGCCGCGGCGAGTCATATCCCGCAATGGCCATTTAAATTTCTATCTTCATACTTTATGTTGCTCTTATACCTGCTATACTCTCGAGGCCGCGGCGAGTCACTTCCTCAATGGCCGTTTAAATTTTCGTTCTTATATTCTCTTTATATTCTATTATATTCTTATCTGCTCATATTCTCGAGGCCGCGGCGAGTCACTTCCCCAATGGCCGTTTAAATTCCCGTTCTTATATTCTCTTTATATTCTGTTATATTCTTATCTACTCATATTCTCGAGGCCGCGGCGAGTCACTTCCCCAATGGCCGTTTAAATTCCTGTTCTTATATTCTCTTTATATTTTGTTATATTCTTATCTGCTCATATCCTCGAGGCCACGGCGAGTCACTTCCCGCAATGGCTGTTTGAATTCTGTCCTTTCTCTTGTATATCTTGAATTGCTGCTATATCTGCTATACTCTCGAGGCCGCGGTGAGTCACTTCCCGCAATGGCCGTTTCAATTCTTGCTATTTGATTTCTGCACCATTCTTGTCCCCCCGAGGCCGCGGCGAGTCACTTCCCGCTATGGCTGTTTAACCCCCATATCTTGCTATATTGCATTTGTCCCGCTCGCCCCGCCGGAGCAATCTCCCGTGGTGGCCCCTTCTCTTTTCTCTTATTTCTGTGTTGCAGCAAACAAAAGGAGCCCGCGCGCTTCGCGTCTTCTTCACTCCACGAACCGCGTGACGTCGCTCACACTAATCTCTAAGAGTCCTTAGCAATGTTATAAGTCTTCCCAAATTGGTCTCTAGCCAAGAGAATCCCAAAGTTCCAATCCTTTTGCAAGTTCTTCAACTTACGGAGTCAACAGGGTGTAACGGTCGTGTCTAGGTGCGTTACAGTCATGTGGCGGTCGCACGATAGATCGCTACATCCAGCGTGTGCAGAATTCCACCTAATTCAAACTCTTTTATTGTTTATGCTTACAATTATTTAAATAAGGGAAAATTATCCTTTAAAATCCGTTAATAGACTAAATAACCTTCTAGATTATGGGCCTATCTTAATGGGCTTGGTCTTTTAACCATTTGGGTCTTAAATTAAATTAAATAGGCTAGGCTAATTATTTAATACTATTGGGCCTTATAACCCATTTATTAATTCAATAATCCATTTATTAATTTATTTAGCCCTTATAAATCTCAGAAAATTCCTTAAATAATCCAAAAATTATTATATATAAATTTTGGGGCACTACACTTTGTCCTGTATGCTCAGACCTTGTTTCACACGAGCTGCTATATGCACTGACTTGGACCTCACACAGATCTTGTGCGTATGAAGCTTGCACCGATTTTGTTTGCTGACAGAATAAAGGTTGTACCGACCACATCCTTTGAAGTTGAATGTTGCACCGAGTGTGTTTGCTGACAAGAGAAGGGTTGCACCGACCATATCTCCTCTGATATCAAAAGTTGCACCGACCGTGTGCCTTAATAGATCATTGCACTGACTTTGCTTCGCTTTCCATCAAAGACTTGCACCGAGGCAGAACAAGTATGTGCCTTGGAGAAAAGATGCACCGATGCAGCGCTTGTTATGTGAAGTGCAAAACTTGCACCGAGACACGGAGTGTGACTACTTACATCTGCCAAGGCAGAGTGCACGAACTTGAATGTACAGAACTAAATGCTCATGAACAGTGACATGCACTGACTTTGCTGTGCAGTCAAACTAAGATGTGCATGAACTTTGACCTTAGACCCATGACCCTACATAGACTTAAACACCGAAGAGCACTGACTTAGCCTGCTGAACCAAGAGTATACATCAACATAATGTGCTGAACGTAAGTGAGTGCATTGACCTTGAAATGCACATTGATGAGGTCTACACGGACCTTGATCCCTACAATGTTTATGAGCTAAAGTGCAGCCAACAAACTATACCGAGATGCCTAACATGTAATCAGATAGAACAGTGGATATGTAAAATACACAATTTATCAATATCAATCAATCACTTATTTCATGCAGACATCTAATGACTCATAGTGTTTGCTATCATCAAAACCACAGGGGCACAACACAATATACTAAATCAGCAATGTGAGTGTGGAACGAGGTTCGTACCTCCACGACTAGCCCGTGGGGAAGAAATCCCGGGCGAATCCGAACAACACCGATACACAAAATTGTTAACTAAACAATTTTAGAACCGATGCCCACTCCACACAGGGAGGTAAAGGGCTACAATCACACTTTCGGGGCTGCTGGAATTAGGGTTGACAGGCTGCACTCGCAGGAGATGAGGGAGGCGAGTCGGGGTCGATTGGGTGAGCTGATTGGAAGCCGACTAGGTTCTGCCCGCGCAGGTCACCCGGCGCAGTAGACTTGCAGGGCCCGGTACGCCAAGATCCGATGTCCGATCAGGGTGCCGTTTGTTGGAGAATGTTGGCGATAGGAGGAAGAATGCCTGGTTCGAACGGCACGATCAGATCTGATCAGATCTGGGCGTCGCAGCAACTGTACTCAGCCTCAGGTTCTGCTCACACAGAAATGCATAGGAAAGCTAAAAATTATGGGAAAAATCGCTTCGGTGTGGGAATGGATTGCTTCTTGTTGGAGATCATCGGCGACGTCCAGAGGAAGACTCAGACCAAAGGGCTTGCACATATCTGAGGGGAAGGAGACGGGGCAGCTTCTGCAAGTTGCCTCTACCTCTGGGTCGGATCTGCATAGGGTGGTCGGCGCAGTCCCACGAAAATTCTCGCCACGACCAGCACAAACCTCAGAACGACATGAGCTTAGCGTCAACGCGAAGAGGATAGAAAATCCTATGACCACTCGGAATCACAGATCGAAAGACCTTGGGAGTATATCCATATAAATTTGGAATCAGGAAGTTGAGGATCTTGACAGCAGGCTCGGGCAGACTTGCGCGACTTCACTACCTGAATTGTTGCTGGCGATCCAGAGCTCCGATTCAGGCGAAACCAGCAGCCGCTTCTTCCTGACTCGTAGAAGCTTCACTGATAAAATTCCCAGAACTAGATAAGAAGAGGATGGGGATGATAGGGGGGGCGAGTCACATGCCAAGAGAATTTGGTGCGGACACCCGAGCGCATGCGAGACACGAGCCGGCGAGCCACCAGTACCGCACGAGGAGCACGACTCGAGCCACCTCAGCATCCCTATGGCTCGGAGACAGTCTGGAGGTTCCCCACTGAGTCATAGCATTTATCATATTTTTGGGGATTTTTATTTGTGTGTAATGTATTTTATTTTCTTTCATCAGTGTGTAATTTAGATAGTTCGAGGGGCTTATTTGCAAAGTGGGACCCCCGGGCCCCACGGGACCCCCAGGGCCCCTCCCATTGATCCACCTCAGCCCATGGGCCCCATGTGGGGTCAGTCAACATGTCAAATGGACGCATCTAGAAGTTTGAATGGTAAAAGGCACATGGGAGACAAGTGGACTTCAAAGTCCAAGGTGGCTACCAAACTTGTCCCCCCTTGCCACCAAAGTCAATAGGGCCCCCCCTTCCTTGTATTTTTTTATTTTAATTTGTGTGGATGGTCACATGCTATCCCAGCCCTCCATCTCACACCCCTAGATCCAACGGTTGAGGGTTGATTAGACATATGACCTATATATATGCTTGTATTTTCCCATTTTCTTGAATTAATGCATTTGAATTGGAAGAAAATCCCTTGAGCAAGGCTTAGGCCGCCCCTCCCTCTCCCCTTGAAGCTGTGAAGGCTTCCTTCTGGTGGTGAGACTCCACCCTATCAGTTCCGGTCGCCGCCGCCGCCGCCACGAGCCGCCACCGCACCGCCACCGTCTTCATCGGAGTTCTGCCCGCGCAGTACCACAGCAACTTCCACGAAATTCCCAACTCAGCCAAGAGCTCTGATCGACCTGGGAATTTTACTGGAGGTTCCATAGGTGTCAAGGATGTCCTAAAAAAATTGTTTTGTCATTCAGATCCCGTTTCATAATTTTTGATTTTTGTTCCCTCTTTCATTCCAGTTCTACCAAAGTTCTATCCAGGTTCCCATCCGCCAGGAGTTTCAAGTCTTAGGTCCACTTTTTGATTTTCTTTGGTTCGTCCAATTTTATTGAGTGTTCCTTGCATCCACACATTCATTCACAATTTTTATCAATTTTTTGTTCGTCCATTGCATATTTTCTAAAAATCGTTCTCAGTCCCAGCTATAGTTCTATCCACCTGTTCCCAGATCCGACCACCAGTCACTCCACAAATCATATCAAATCGCCACCACCTCCAAATCCAATTCCAAAAATTGTCCCTGTGTGGTGGTTTGATTTCCTACAACTTTTAAGAAGAGCTCAAGATCTGAATCAGAGGTTCACTAGGCGGTCAACGGTGGTTCTCAGACAAGTACCCTGTAAATCTGAGGTTTCGGTTACTGTACAACAGGGGCTTGTAAATTCATTAAAGTTCTGATCCGACCAGATCCAGCAGATCTCTATGGGTCTATATTGAAGAATTTGAAGAGAGCTTTCCAACGATAGCTCATGCGTCCCGATCCGACGTCGGGATTGATCGCAGCGGCCGTTTTCGCCGGAGCGCGCGCCTGAAAACAGCAACTAAAAATCCGTGGGCAGCATTCCAAAAGCTTGGAGATCGGAGTTGTTCGGCCATCGGTCGGTGTTCCCGACCGACCGCCTTCTGTGGAGGCGAGCCACCAGGGGTCCCCACCACAGTGGGACCCACTCCTGCAGATCCGGAGGCCAGCGCCACCCGTGGGCCCCACGGGCCCGCAGAACCCGCTGTTCGGAAAGCACGAAAATGCGGAGTTCGGCACCGTCGGGCGACATCAAGATGCTGCCCGTCAACCCAATTTGCATGATTCCCGGGCCCCACATGTGACCTTTTACCTCCCTGCGTGGAGTGGGTCAAATTATTGTATTTCTATAAAATTGTGTTAACCGGGAGTCCGTGATTGGCCGGGGTTGTCTTCGCCACGCCGGGTGCGTGGAGGTAATGGTCCGAACCTCTTGGCGTTCATTTGCTTAGCTAGTATATGGTCTTTTGCCGCGGCCGAGAGTGTAGGTACTAGCCCGTGTGTCCATGTCACCGCTGTGAGAGTGAGAGTGACCCGTCCCGTGACTCGATCCGAGTCCGGAAGTGAGTTTGACTACCTTGAACTCTGCCGGTTCCTTAACCGCGCACGATCCACGCTTTCCCTCGCATGGGACGCCGAGTGAGTTTGCACTTCTGTTAGCGACGTGTAGCCTCTGGGAGCTCTCCGTGTCGGGCCTAATGTCTCTCCCATCATGTGTTGCTAGTCGTGTCCACGTCTAGAGTCCGAGGTCCATACCACGTAGAGTCGGTCCCCGTGTCCGTCCCGCATCAGTTTGGTATCAGAGCCAGGTTGAGTCTAGGGTAGTCATTGCATAAGTCTTGCATGCATCATGGTCTAAGTCAAGTCTAGGATCATCATTTTCAAAAAAATAAAAAAAGAGTGTTTTAAAAATTACATTTCATCCCGATAATTCGGTATCTTAAAAGGTGTTGTCCGAACGTTAGGCTACGCCTATCGGGAAGACCGCACACTTGCGCGAGTGATCTTCGGATCGATTAACTCCGCCATGTACCGGATATTGGTTTAGGTTTAGGAGTATTAGTCGGTGTTTGCATTAGTTAGTGCATTCCAACCTTGCATAGCCGGTCTAGTGTAGTGTCCAAGTGTCGGCATGTCCAACATATAGTCCCCCCCCAATTTCCCATGGATTCCCAATCACCCGGGCAATATGGCCGTTGGTCCACCCATGGGCTTGGCAACCATCCCCTCCACTTCCGTAGGCCCGAAGCCTCGGACTTTTATGGCTCCAATGACCCAGGCGACTACCTCAAGTGGGAAGCCGCCATGGACACATACTTTGATTGTTATACTATGTCCGATGCCATGCAAGTTAGTTTTGCCCGAGAGAGGCTTGTCCACAAAGCCGCCTGGAAATGGGAGAGCATTGAGCGCATGAGAGAGGTTAGGAGGCAAAGGCCCATCGAGTCGTGGCATGAGATGAAGGACGAACTTAGGAAGGTCTACCTACCTGGCCCGGTCACCTCCAACCGACCCCACCCAATCACATCCACCCAAGTGGGCCATAATCGGAGGCAACGCGCCGCACATGTAGAAGAGCCTAGGTCCATGACTAGGCCGACTTCATATGGGGGAGTCCATCACATCGCTCCTACTCCAAACCCCACCATTGCCGAACTCTTCCAAATCATTTTGGATAAGGTGGATAGGAAGTGTGATTATATTGAGTCCCTGCTTCCCCCTTGCCTACCTCCTAGCCGAGATAGAACCAAGCATGACCCTAAGGAGGTAGCAACCGGTAGTCCCAATCCAGTGTCATCTAGAGTGCCATCCCGAGGTCCTCTCCCCATCATAGTGGATCCTCTTTCTCCACCCATGAGAGCTCCATTACCATCACACTCACCTTCCGATCTTATTTCGGAGCCCTCTCATTTGGAGCCGCCAAAGCCCGAGCCACCCGTGTTTCTAACGGGTACACTTTTCATAGCCGAACCACTTCTTAGTTGGCTCAAGAACGGCTTGGCCCCATCTCTCCTCCCATCCATGGACCCTACCCTACCATTAGTGCCGGTCAACTCATTCCATACCACCTTCCGGTCTAGTCACCATGTGGATACATTAGATGATCTTCTTAAAGGATTAGACCGGCAGTTGACATTTACGCATTTGTTGGCCCCACGCTTCGACCGACCTATAGGTCGTAGCTTCACACATCCATCCTTAGGGTCCATCACCTCCGTGTACACCGTGGGTCATGTTACCACGGAGGTTCTTCTACTCCTCCCTTTGCCGGCCGAGTCCGACTTCATTCCCGTTTGCCCAAGGGGGGAATCTTACTTTCTACCTATGACTGTCGTCCCATCTCTCGCAATGAATGAAGGTGATCATTTACACCTCCAAGATTTCCAAATGTGGGACAGTGATTTGTGGAAGCCTAGTCTGAGGGGTCATACCTTCTTTGATCCCTTCGACCCATTCTCTTATGGACCCCGTGACCCACCATATTTACTCCACCTTTTCGAGAGAGTCCACCATCATACCCCCACCGTCTCATCTCCCTTCACGGATGAAGGTGACCATCAACACCTTCTAGAATTCCACACATGGGACCTTGAAATGAGGGAATCCATATCGAGGGGTCACACATTCTTTGATCCCTTCGATCCCTTTCTTCATGGGCCCTTTGGCCCACAACCTCCATTCCACCTCTTTAAGGAAGTCCACTATCACACCCCTCCTCCCCGGGCCTGGCAACCTTTACATGGCAATAGGTCCGAACCGTCATTTGGGGGTAATGAAGACTTTGGTTTCCCCGGCCCACCTCAACCACCCAAACCTCCCGGACTTCCCACATCCAAACCCCATGTCCATGGTTGGTGCATCGTAGGATGTCTAGGAGTCCACCATGACATTAACCTCCGGTTATGTCAAATGCATGCATGGCACACATTCGGATGTCCTGGACCACCTTGCATATGATTGGGTTTTATTAACTGTAGGGTTGTTTAGGGTTGTGTGTGCATCCGTGTGTTTTTATTTTGCTAAGCATTTTAGGAGTGCATAGTGAGTCTGCCGAGTCATTTGCTAGGCATGTTAGGAGTTTGCATGACGACATCCGTTGTCACATTGAGGCCAGCAATGCACGGTACAAGGAGTTAGCCGATGTCCATCGACACCACCGAGAGTTCCAAGAGGGTGAATATGTCATGATCAGGGTAAGACCTGAACGGTTTCCCTCTGGAACTGTTAAGAAGTTACAAGCTCGCGGAGCCGGTCCCTTTAGAGTGTTGAAACGCGTTGGATCCAATGCGTATGTTGTGGACTTGCCCGAGGAATATGGTATAAGCTCTACCTTCAATGCATCGGATCTTGTTGCATATAGGGACCCAGCGGTGATCCCTAGTGAGCCTTTCGAGCCATCTCCTCCCCTTGAGAGTGATCCCACACCTGAGTGTCCACTTCCACCTCTAGCCCCTTTTTCACGGCAGCGTGAGCATATAGATCGTATACTGGACGAGCAAGTGACAGTTACCAGGAGTGGATCTTACCCGCGCTACCTAGTGCGATGGAGTGGACGGCCCGCTACTGAGGACACATGGATCACACATGGAGAGTTGCAGCAGATTGATCCGGATCTTCTGGAGCGATACCGGAGCGATGCAGACCCTTACTCGACAGGGTCGAGTTTCTCCCACCCGGGGAGAATTGGTGCGGACACCCGAGCGCATGCGAGACACGAGCCGGCGAGCCACCAGTACCGCACGAGGAGCACGACTCGAGCCACCACAGCATCCCTATGGCTCGGAGACAGTCTGGAGGTTCCCCACTGAGTCATAGCATTTATCATATTTTTGGGGATTTTTATTTGTGTGTAATGTATTTTATTTTCTTTCATCAGTGTGTAATTTAGATAGTTCGAGGGGCTTATTTGCAAAGTGGGACCCCCGGGCCCCACGGGACCCCCAGGGCCCCTCCCATTGATCCACCTCAGCCCATGGGCCCCATGTGGAGTCAGTCAACATGTCAAATGGAGGCATCTAGAAGTTTGAATGGTAAAAGGCACATGGGAGACAAGTGGACTTCAAAGTCCAAGGTGGCTACCAAACTTGTCCCCCCTTGCCACCAAAGTCAATAGGGCGCCCCCTTCCTTGTATTTTTTTATTTTAATTTGTGTGGATGGTCACATGCTATCCCAGCCCTCCATCTCACACCCCTAGATCCAACGGTTGAGGGTTGATTAGACATATGACCTATATATATGCTTATATTTTCCCATTTTCTTGAATTAATGCATTTGAATTGGAAGAAAATCCCTTGAGCAAGGCTTAGGCCGCCCCTCCCTCTCCCCTTGAAGCTGTGAAGGCTTCCTTCTGGTGGTGAGACTCCACCCTATCAGTTCCGGTCGCCGCCGCCGCCGCCACGAGCCGCCACCGCACCGCCACCGTCTTCATCGGAGTTCTGCCCGCGCAGTACCACAGCAACTTCCACGAAATTCCCAACTCAGCCAAGAGCTCTGATCGACTTGGGGATTTTATTGGAGGTTCCATAGGTGTCAAGGATGTCCTAAAAATATTGGTTTGTCATTCAGATCCCGTTTCATAATTTTTGATTTTTGTTCCCTCTTTCATTCCAGTTCTGCCAAAGTTCTGTCCAGGTTCCCATCCGCCAGGATTTTCAAGTCTTAGGTCCACTTTTTGATTTTCTTTGGTTCGTCCAATTTTACTGGGTGTTCCTTGCATCCACCCCTTCATTCACAATTTTTATCAATTTTTGGTTCGTCCATTGCATATTTTCTAAAAATCGTCTCAGTCCCAGCTACAATTCTATCCACCTGTTCCCAGATCCGACCACCAGTCACTCCACAAATCATATATCAAATCGCCACCACCTCCAAATCCAATTCCAAAAATTGTCCCCGTGTGGTGGTTTGATTTCCTACAACTTTTAAGAAGAGCTCAAGATCTGAATCAGAGGTTCACTAGGCGGTCAACGGTGGTTCTCAGACAAGTACCCTATAAATCTGAGGTTTCGGTTACTGTACAACAGGGGCTTGTAAATTCATTAAAGTTCTGATCCGACCAGATCCAGCAGATCTCTCTGGGTCTATATTGAAGAATTTGAAGAGAGCTTTCCAACGATAGCTCATGCGTCCCGATCCGACGTCGGGATTGATCGCAGCGGCCGTTTTCGCCGGAGCGCGCGCCTGAAAACAGCAACTAAAAATCCGTGGGCAGCATTCCAAAAGCTTGGAGATCGGAGTTGTTCGGCCTTCGGTCGGTGTTCCCGGCCGACCGCCTTCCGTGGAGGCGCGCCACCAGGGGTCCCCACCACAGTGGGACCCACTCCTGCAGATCTGGAGGCCAGCACCACCCGTGGGCCCCACGGGCCCGCAGAACCCGCTGTTCGGAAAGCACGAAAACGCGGAGTTCGGCACCGTCGGGCGACATCAAGATGCTGCCCGTCAACCCAATTTGCATGATTCCCGGGCCCCACATGTGACCTTTTACCTCTCTGCGTGGAGTGGGTCAAATTATTGTATTTCTGTAAAATTGTGTTAACCGGGAGTCCGTGATTGGCCGGGGTTGTCTTCGCCACGCCGGGTGCGTGGAGGTAATGGTCCGAACCTCTTGGCCTTCATTTGCTTAGCTAGTATACGGTCTTTTGCCGCTGCCGAGAGTGTAGGTACTAGCCCGTGTGTCCATGTCACCGCTGTGAGAGTGAGAGTGACCCGTCCCGTGACTCGATCCGAGTCCGGAAGTGAGTCTGACTACCTTGAACTCTGCCGGTTCCTTAACCGCGCACGATCCACGCTTTCCCTCGCATGGGACGCCGAGTGAGTTTGCACTTCTGTTAGCGACGTGTAGCCTCTGGGAGCTCTCCGTGTCGGGCCTAATGTCTCTCCCATCATGTGTTGCTGGTCGTGTCCACGTCTAGAGTCCGAGGTCCATACCACGTAGAGTCGGTCCCCGTGTCCGTCCCGCATCAGAATTCCGTCACAGGATTGGGGTCTAGGGCATCACACCCAAGAGGGGAAAAAAGAATAACTCTCTTACACAATTTTCTCTCAAAATTTCTTCATTAAACTTTGAAATATGTTTACAAGAGATGATATATAGGGGATGAGAAACCCTAGGGAGAGGATGGGAGGTGGAGGAGGGAGGAGAGAGAGGGGGGTGTGCCCCCTTGACTAATGGGGAGAGACGGAGACAAAGGGGGGACAAGAGGCTGCCTAAATTTGAAAAATAAGGGGAGGGGGGTCAAGGTAGGTGGCTGCCTCCCTCTTGGACCAAGAATGGGGCACCCCTTTCCTCCCATTCAACCATTCAAGCCTCCATTCCTTAGACCCTTTCACACCCATTCACATTAGTCTCCCATGTCCCTTTCACACCTAGCCCATGGGCCTTTTCACACTTGGCCCATTTAAAGCCCAATAGAAAATAGAAAAGTCCAATGACTCTAGCCCACTAATCTAGCCCATTACAAGACCATAGGCCCATTAGCCCTTACACACTATTACAACCCACTAATTGTCTAGAAGTTTCAAATAGGGCCCAACAAGGCCAAAAATGTGAAACAAAGGTGATAACTTGGTTGACACGTCCACGACCTCCTCGAGCTATTGGGGCTCCAGCATGTCCTCGTCCACCGACGTGTATTGCGATGTGTGTCCGCACTAATTTTTCCAGGGTGGGAGGAACTCGACCCCGTCGAGTTAGGGTCTCGAGGCTTGAGCTCTCCGTGTGATCTAGGCATCGTCTGACGCGGGCGTCCTCTCCAATGCACTAAGAAGCGTCGATAGGCTCCGTTCCGGGTGGTGTTCACTTGCTCATCTAGTATACAATCTATATGCTTGCGCTGAGGCTGGAAGAGGTGGACTCTCGGGTGGTGTGTCACTCACAATAGGAGGAGAAAGCCTAAAAACTCACTAGGGATCACCGCGAGTTCCGATATACTACCAGACCTGAAACATTGAACGTCGAACTGACACCATAGCCGGCTGGTAGTTCAATAATGTACGCATTTGAACCCACTTGTTTCATGACTCGGAAAGGGCTGACATCGCGGGCCCGAAGTTTCTTTATGGTTCCCGAGGGAAAATCGTTCAGGTATGACCCTAATCATGACGTACTCTCCCTTTCGGAACTCACGGGCGTGGCGGCGTGCTAACCCCTTATATGTGCATGGCTGGCCTTTTATTAGGACACGACTTTATGCAAACTCCAAATGCACGACAAACAAACTGTATAAGAAAAACTGACTCATACATGACCTTAGACAAACCTAGACAACCATAAGTAACACTCGCATACAAACGACGCAACCCAAAGTTTGGGACTCCTAGACATCTAACATGTACCTACTGACTTCTTAATGCGGGTTCAGAGGTTTGGGAGGATCACACCCTTTTGCACATTGTCCTGGGGCTGAGTACCCGGGACGATAGCGTGCTCTTCTAAAAGCTCCTCAAAGAACTCCTCCGCGAGTTCTGGATCCGGCTCATAGCTGACCGTCACTAGCTCCGGTGTAAGGTCGCGGGCTGGAGTGTCTGAAATAACCAACGAGTCCCGAGTGAGACACTTGGCCGCAAAGTGGCCAATCCCACCACACCTATAGCACTGGTCATGCGGCCCTGTGCAAGAAGATGCTCCACCGATCATCGGCCCCTTTCCCTTATCTTCTCGACGGGCTGGGGGTGGTGGGAGCTAAGGTCGGGCGGGTAATGTGGGTTGCTGAGGGCAGGAAGTGGGGAATGATGCTTGCTGGCGAGGGGGAGGGTCCCTTGGGGGGAGAGAGCGAGGTCCGAGAGCAGTGGGTTCCTGGCGAGGGGGTTTTGGAGGACGAACTATCGGAAATCGACTATAGGAACTTAGCATGGTATGACAGTCGGACCCACGTTGATGGATGGTCCCCGGTCATTGGACGTGAGCGAACTCCGACTCAAACTACTCTAACTAGAGAGCAACCTGATATGCGGCCTCTAGGGTGGTCACATTGCGGCGAAAGAGTTCATACTGAAAGTGGGGCCACAGACCACGATGAAAGTGGGAAAGAGGCATCGTGCTCTCTTCCGAGACGTCACATCGCAAAAAATATTCATCAAACTATGCGATGTACTCGGACACGGACTGGTCCCCTTGGTTGAGATTCTGCTACCTATCAATGAGCCTTTAACGGTACGTGGCAGAAAGATACTTAGTTCTAAGTCTATCCTTCATCTATCCCAAGACTCAGCCTAGGGCTCCCGACGCTGATAGAGCAACCTCTCCACATTGCGCCAGTAAGTTTGTGCTTGTCCTAATAGCTTCATTTTAGTGAACTTGACTCTCCGGTGATCCGTCATCTCGAACCACTCAAAGTACCGGTCCATGCCGGCCTCCCAATCAAGATAGACCTTCGGGTCCAAGGACACGTCAAATGTGGGAGGGTCTGCTCGCACGGTCCTAAGGACTCTATCGTCCTCTTCATCCCTTGGCTGATGAGAACCACGACGGCGTCAGCCATACCCCTCATAAGCATTATCAGACCCATAGTCCTCTAGACCAAGGTCACGATGCTGTGGTTCGATGGCTCGGTGAGGGGCGGGCTGAGGAGCATGTGCTGGCTGCTCCTGTGCCGCGAGAGTGGGTTGGACCTGGGCCTTGGGAGCGATTTGGACTTGGGCCACTGTGGGAGTAGGTGCGGGTGGGCCCTGGGCATCTTCGGGAGGGTCCCCGTGTGACAATCTATCCAACCGTCCAACCAGACCTTGGACAGATTTATCGGATGACTCCATGCATTCCTCCATGGCCCTAAGGCGACCATCCATATTGTCGGAGAAGCTCCGAAAGGTAACCTCAGACTAGTCCAACCGGGCCATGATGGCCATCATCGTCTCATGTAAGGAGTGAAAGTCTCCCGAGGTGACATCCCGTGGGTTTGCCATAGACGCGGGGCGATGGTATTGGGTACCTCACCGGGTGGGCATGCAACGACACAAAGGTTGGAATGCACTAACTAATGTAAAGTGAGGAACCTAGACTTAACCAATATCCGGTACGGGGTGGAGGTATGATCCGAAGACCGAACTCATGCAAGTGTGCAACCTTCCCAATAGGTGTAACCTATTGTTCCAGGAACACCTTTTGATATACCGAATAGAGGAATGCAAATGCAACACCTAAGATTTGACAACCCTAGACTTAACTTCGCTCTGATACCAATTTGATGCAGGACGGGTGACGCGACCGGGCTAAGACGTACGATCGACTCAAAGTGCGGCCAGCACTAGCACACTAAGGTAAGCCGAGCGACTGACTACCGTGGCGTTCTCCAGGTGGAGACGTCTCTCAACAAATACTCTAACTAGCCCTACTATAACGCCCGAGAATTTTTTAAGAATTTTTAGATTTAAATATAATTAATTAAAGCATTTAGTGAGCTATTAAATAAATTATAGTGAATTAAATGTAATTATTTAGGCCTTATATTTGATCCAAGAGGATTAGGCCCAAATAATAAACCCAACAGGCCCGAAAAGGTTGTGTTGGACTTTAGCCCATATTCTAGAAGCTAAAATAGGTGTAATCACGGAATTAAGGGATAATGACTCCTTAGGAAGGTAAATAAAAGGATAATATTGGGGATAAGAACAAAAGAGTTTGAAATCTTTCAAATTCGGCGCCTAATGTTGAAAACGGTCTATCGCGAGACCGCTAACGGGAAATAAACGGTCGTCCCAATGACCGCTAACCACTGTCAGTTCCGTGAATAGAAGAAAGCATGAAAAGGTTGGATCTTTAGCGTCCAAATCATCTTGGATTAACTCTATCAGTTAATTAGATTGGTCTAGAAAGATTGTAGATCGAATGGAAAGTCTAATTGGGACTCTAAGTTCGTTCTAATCATCAAACCCTAGCTAAAACTTATAAATAGGTTCCAGATTTAACGTGTGCGACCCTTACTTTTGGCACGTGTGGAACTTAGGTAAGGCGGACGAATTAGAGGTAAGTTTCTTCTAGGAATTTGTTCATTATAGTTAGAACTTACTACTCTCCAATTTTCGTTCTAGGAGAATAAGCTTACAGGAAGTTAGAGTCATCCAAAGTTGCTGATTCTACATTAAGAACTCAGGGATTAGTGCATCCGACCCAAGAAGATCAAGGAATTCGGAGCCCTAAATAAGGTATATACCAAAAGTGTCTTTAAAACTTTATGGTCCCCGTCATATCTTCTATCTACCCTCAAAATTTCACGTCCATAGGTCAAGGGAATCAGGATATTGAGGGACGTGAAGTTGCTGACTTAGTACAAGAAAGTGCAGTAATTAGGGCTTGATTCCAAGTCAGTGCATATGAAGTCTAGGAGCACTATTAAAGGTAGGTTATCTCATGGATGACTTAAACTTTATGTCAAGAATAAAAGCTCTCTTATTTCCATTAATTTCATGCATTGTACGTCGTGAATTTCATGTTTTATTAAGACTATGCATCTAGGCTACTATTCATGCATAATTCTTAGCCTTAATGAAGTAAAAATAGAATTTTCTTGTTAATCACATGAACCTATGCATATTGTTGGCCCATATTTTATTCTATCATGGTTATGGAATTTGTAATATGTTGATTTCCAGGCATGATATGCATTAGTTTAGCATTTATTCTTATTATCTTTTGAACTCGATTTTATACAGGAAGAAATGGTCTTCCTTCAGACCGCTAGAGAACTATCGAGGTCGTGCGACAGACCGCAAACCGTAAAGTGACGGTCCTGTATTTGACCATTTTCTAGTTCTGATTTTATAATATTTGTAACCCGAACCATATTGCAAAATTAACCATACTTAATATATGTTAAGCCTAGTTAACTAAGTTTTAAGCCTAATTTAAGTACTAGTTTTATATACTTAGTTGATTTCATCGTTTATCATAATAGATTCCATGTTTGTAAGCATATTTGGTATTATTTTAACTTATATTTATTTGTGACCAAATTCATATATTTTGTAATAAATACATGTTTCAAATTGAGAGAGGATTTGTGATTGAACTCTATTTTACATGATTTTATCTCTCTTCTAAGAGTCATTTTCATAAGTACATAGCACATATCCCGGTATGTTGTCATTAGTTACACCTTTTGCACATTAGGAACACAATCTTGAACATGATGACATCTCCTTTGGATATTCCTTCCAATGGACTAGAAAATCTTATTTCAAGGCCTTCGTAAGACTCCGTGAGCCTGGGATTCTCACTAGGACGGTGAGCTGGTTGTACCATTAAAGCCCAATTGTCTAAAAAGCACTTATACCAGAGTTTTATATTCTGGACCCTTAGCGGCCATCTGGTTGACCGTCAGAGTCTGCTAGCGGCCCTTCACTAGACAACTAAAGGATCTTAAACGGTTCTCCGCTAGACCGCTAAAGCTCCAGAGGTTCTATTTTGGAAATCAAACTGTCTTATCATAAACGGTCCTGAACTAGACTGCCATGATCAAGAAACGGTCCGGTAAACGACCGCCAAAGTCATGAGATTGATTAACCCGGGGTTTGACTCAAGGGTTGATTTTCCTATGTTCCTAGATGGTCCAATTGATTGTCTAGAACCTATCACATTATTCAAAAGATGCCTAAGTAATTTTGAGAGTTACAGAATGTACCGTTATGCTGCCGATTTATTTCTATAGCATAACCTAGTATTAAATGCATTTATTGAATTCTCTTATTCTCAATAGAAGCATTCTTATTTTTGATTACTTTATCATGGAACTATAGTTGAAATTGTACATTCTTAGCCATATTATTGTTATAACGTGGAAGTAGCTTGATTTATACTTGAAGATGCAGTTCGAGCACTGATTGTGTTCAAGGGCTCTATGCTAGTCCCCTCGGCTGATTGTCGGAAACATACTATATAAACTATGGGGTATGATGCTACTGGCGTCGTATTGCACTTTGAGTATTTTCTTTATAAATAAGTGAAATATCCACGGGGTGATCCACATGAATTCACGAAGTACTTGTTACTAAGTGAAGAGTACATTCTTGCTTGTTACATGACATTCTAGTGCATAGCCTTCATAGTTATGAAAAGTACATTCATGTTACATTCTTGAAACGGCCAAATTTACATTCTTGTTATATACTTGATCAGATCATAATCTCATATCTCAAGTTTGATCATATCTTGTTATTTTGGCTTTATTTTCACATTATTTCATCGTATCTACATGGTTTATCTTATTTCTTTAGAGCTAAAACATTAATTACTTTAACATTGCCTACATGTTGATATGAAGATACCTACTAGGCAAGTGTGCTCATTACCCTACTTTCCAATCTTTTTTAGGAAATACGAGTCAATCGGATTCAGATTACTCAAGTTGCGGGTCCGAGAGCGATTAAAGGAATATGGATTCGAGTGAAGACTTAGAATGTCAAAATATGTCTAGAATGAGTCTTTACATGTAATTTTTCTTTTTATTGAGTCTAGAAGAGGCAAATATTCATGTATTTGGATTATGATTATTTTATATGAAATAAAGGTGAAGGTTTGATTAAATTATTATGTAATTACTTTGTGTGATTGTTCTTGTGCTCTGATTATGTTGCTTGTTCAAGATTTAGCATGCCGGCTGTTCGCGTTCCCGGTTGTTTTCGCTACATAATCTTGGGGCGTGACAGTTAAGGTGGTATCAGAGCATTAGGACTAGAAGTCCTAGGGAAAAGTCATGTCATAGGTTAAGTCCAGGGTTTAAAGACCACACCTATGAAACTAGGAAAGAAATTCCCAACCTATGAGAGGAATTGGGTAGAACTGGGGATTAGATAGAAATTAGAATTATTTCTAAGGACTAACCTCACTCATTCTATTAGAATTAACAAATTCATTATTTTTCTCAGATACCTTATTTTCATCATAATGGCTCATCACATAGACTGGAACGGTATGCAAGAGACCGTTGCGGGTCTGACTCAGGCATTACAAACTATGGCTCAAGCCGACGCAGGGGCAAGAGCGGGAGACTTACATCGTAACTTTCGGAGCTTAAATCCTCCGCGGTTTTCGGGTACCTCTAACCCAAATGAAGCCGAGAATTGGATAGATGAGATGAATCGTATCTTTGAAGTTATGCAATGTAAGGATCAAGAGAAGGTTCGCCTTGCTACTTTTTAACTAAATAAAGATGTCCGTACGTGGTGGAAGTCTGTTCCAGTACCACCCGTCGATGCACCTCACACAGGAGAAGGTTTTCTTCCGCTCTTTCGAGCTAAGTACTTTTCCGAGCATGTTAAGGAGCGAAAGGCCATGGAATTTGCTTCATTACACCAGGGCATGATGTCAGTCGCAGAGTATGAACTTTAGTTTTTCAGGCAACCACCCTATGCTCCTCATTTAATTAGCATTGATTTACTGAAGGCTAATCGATTTATGGACGGTTTGAGGCCCGATTATATTCAACAACTTGGGACCCAGAATATACGTACTTACACGGAGATGGTCCAATGGGCGCATCTTTGTGAGAGGACCTTAGAGAAGGTCGAGAAGTTAAAAGGCAAGGGCGAGGAGCCAAGCCGAAGGTCAGATCGGCGTGATAAAAAGGGCAAATTTGGTATCACGGAACCCTACAAATCTCGTGATAGCAAGAAAAGGTCCCGAAATAGGAGTGGTAGTGGTAACCACAAAAATAAGAAAGTCAAGGAAGAAGAGAAGCATGTCGCCATGGCTTGCACTTTTTGTGAGAAATTCGGTCATTCGGCCGAAGAGTGCTGGAAGTGTCTCGGCGCTTGTTTACGTTGTGGCAGCAGGGAGCACCGCATGCCAGATTTCCCCCTTACGAAGGAATTATCTTTCGGTACTGGACGCAAGCGTCAGGCACGTCTTAATGCTATTCTGGAAGAAGAGGAAGAGCCCAAAAATGATCGGTTAATGGAAGGTACCATTCGGATTTATTCCCATCCTGTATTCGTATTATTTGATACTGGTGCTTCTCATTCCTTTATATCCACTACTTTTGTAAAAACCTTACCTATTTCATCAATTCCTTTACCTTCGGACCTTGATATTACTACACCTTTAGGTCCCAGAAGCAAACTTACAAACTATTATCCTGATAGTAAGGTATTGGTTGAAGGTCACAATCTCCCAGCAAACCTCGTATGCCTTGACATGGAGGGCTACGATGCTATTCTAGGTGTGGATTGGCTTGTAGACCACGATGCCTACATAAATTGCTGCAACCGAATTATCTCTTTCCAAAAACCTGGTCTTTCACGATTTTCTTTCCTTGGTATGAAATATAGGAAGCATCCTACTATAATTTCATCTCTGCACGCTTGCAAAATTGATTTCGCAAGGATGTGTAGCTTTTCTTGCTTCCGTAATCCTTACCAAATCCAAGGAAATCGTCTTAGAAAACATCCCTATTGTCAATGAATTTTTGGACGTATTTCCATCAGACTTACCCGGCTTACCACCCGAAAGGGAAGTAAACTTCTTTATTGAACTAGTTCCCAGAGCAACACCTGTTTCAATAGCTCCCTACAGGATGTCCCCCACAGAACTCAAGGAATTGAAGAAGCAGCTTCAAGAGTTATTAGATAAGGGATTCATTCAACCCAGCACATCCCCTTGGGGTGCGCTAGTCCTATTCGTCACGAAGAAAGATGGATCTCTTAGGTTGTGTATTGATTACCGACGACTGAATCAACTTACTATCAAGAATAAGTATCCGTTGCCGCGTATCGATGAACTCTTTGATCAGCTTTCTGGAGTAGAATATTTTTCCAAAATAGACCTCAGGTCAGGGTACCATCAGCTCAGGATTAAAGATGAAGACATTTACAAAATTGCTTTTCGGAGCATATATGGCCACTACGAATTTGTAGTAATGCCGTTTGGGTTAACCAATTCCCCGACATCATTCATGCAACTTATGAATAACACCTTCAGGTCTTATCTCGACCGATTTGTGGTCGTGTTCATTGATGACATTCTTATATATTCCATGACTAAGGAAGAACATGAAGAGCACTTAAGGATAGCCTTGCAAACGCTAGGAGAGCACAAACTCTATGCGAAGCTTAGTAAGTGTGAGTTCTGGCTAAAGGAGGCCTCTTTCCTTGGCCATATAATTTCAAAGGAAGGTATCGCTGTCGATCCTTCTAAGATTGAAGCTATCAAGAATTGGAGCCGACCGACAACTGTGTATGAAGTAAGAGGTTTTCTCGGTCTGGCTGGTTACTATAGGCGATTTATTAAAGATTTCTTAAAGATCGTCGTTCCTTTGACTAGACTCACAAGAAAGGAAAATCCTTTTATATGGTCGAAGGACTGTAAAGAGTGCTTTCAAACTCTTAAAGATTACCTTACTGCAGCCTCTATTTTGACATTGCCCGTTGAGGGTGGTGGTTTTGAAGTCTATACGGATGCATCTAGCATTGGCTTAAGATGCATTCTTATGCAAAATGGAAAGGTGATTTGTTATTCCTCAAGACAGCTGAAGCGTCATGAAGAAAATTACCATGTGCATGATCTGGAGTTAGCTGCGGTTATATTCACATTAAAGATTTGGCGACATTACCTTTATGGGGAGAAATTCATTATATTTTCATATCATAAAAATCTGAAATACCTCTTTTCCTAGAAGGAGTTAAACATGCGACAACGCAGATGGTTGGAGTATCTTAAAGACTTCGACTTCACTATTCAATATCATCCAGGGAAGGCGAATGCTGTAGCAGACGCTCTTAGCAGAAGACCGATGGCAACACTAGCGAGCCTCAGAGAAGGTATGACTTGTCTTATCAAAGATTTCTCTCACTTAAATCTTGATATTGACAGGGAGGAAGATGGATGTATAATTGCCAATATAAGGTCTCAACCTACATTGATTGAGGATATAGTTTAATTGCAAGAGAATGATCCTACATTAATGGAAATCAAGGATAATAATGATCAAAGATCGGAATTCTCTATCTCACATGATGGACGATTATTATTTAAGGATCGAATTTGTGTGTCGAATCATGAAGATACTGAGAAATTGATCATGGAGGAAGCACATAAGTCAAGGTATGCTATTCACCCTGGTGCTACTAAGATGTATTAAGATTTGAAAAGGAACTTTTGGTGGCCCAATATGAAAAGAGAAGTAGCGGATTTTGTATCCCGATGTCTCACTTGTCAACAAGTAAAAGTAGAACATTTAAAACCTGCTGGGAAATTATAACCCTTGAATATTCCCGAATGGAAATTGGAAAGTATAGGGATGTATTTCGTCATGGGTTTACCTAAGATAAGAGGTGGACACGATGGTATATGGGTGATCATAGACCGATTGACTAAATCTTCATATTTTCTACCAATCAAAAGTTGATGGTCTGTGGATATACTAGCAGCATTATACATGAAAGAAATTGTCAAATTACATGGTGTCCCTGTCACCATCATATCTGACCGAGATCCTCGATTTACATCATAATTCTGGAAGGGTCTATAACATTCATTCGGGACTCGACTTAACTTTAGCACTGCGTTCCATCCACAAACCGACGGTCAAACTAAAAGGAGAAATCAAGTGGTGGAGGATATGCTCAGGGCTTGTGCTATTGACTTTGGAGGAAGTTGGCACGACCACTTGCCTTCAGTAGAATTTTCATACAACAATAGCTACCAAGCTAGTATAGAAATGGCATTGTTTGAAGCTTTGTATGGCAGAAGCTGTCATTCGCCTATTTGCTGGAATGAAGTAGGAGAAAGGTAATTTCTCGGTCCCGACATCATTAGGGATACTACCGAGAAGATAAAAGTCATTCTAGAAAGACTTCATATGGCCCAAGATAGACAGAAGACATATGCTGATAATCGAAGGCACAACCTGGAATTTCAAGTAGGAGACCATGTATTCCTTAAGGTTTCTCCAAGAAGAGGTATTCGAAGATTCAGAATCAAAGGCAAGCTCACTCCAAGATTCATCGGGCCCTTTGAAATTCTCGATAGGGTTGGAGAAGTTGCATATCGTATTGCTTTTCCCCCTCAATTATTAGAAGTCCATGATGTATTTCATGTCTCAATGCTCAAGAAGTATGTACCTGATCCTTTCCATGTCATCACTTATGACAATTTGGAGATCAAAAAGGACTTGACATACGAGCAAAAGCCAATAAGGATCGTTGAACAAGAGGTTCGTCAACTTCGGAATAAAACTATTCTGATGGTCAAAGTCCAATGGACCAAGTCATGGCCACATGAAGCAACATGGAAAATCGAAGAAGCCATGCGCGAGAGATTTCAGCACACTCTCCATAAATTCATGTATTGAATTTGGGGACAAATTCTTTTTAAGTGGGGGAGGGTGTAACGCCCGAAAATTTTCTAAGAATTTTTTGGATTTAAATATAATTAATTAAAGCATTTAGTGAGCTATTAAATAAATTATAGTGAATTAAATCTAATTATTTAGGCCTTACATTTGATCCAAGAGGATTAGGCCCAAGTAATAAACCCAATAGGCCCAAGTAATAAACCCATTTGGATCTTTAGCGTCCAAATCATCTTGGATTAACTCTATCAGTTAATTAGATAGGTCTAGAAAGATTGTAGATCGAATGAAAAGTCTAATTGGGACTCTAAGTTCGTTCTAATCATCAAACCCTAGCTAAAACTTATAAATAGGTTCCAGATTTAATGTGTGCGACCCTTACTTTTGGCACGCATGGAACTCAAGTAAGGAGGGCGAATTAGAGGTAAGTTTCTTCTAGGAATTTGTTCATTATAGTTAGAACTTACTACTCTCCAATTTTTGTTCTAGGAGATCAAGCCTACAGGAAGTTAGAGTCATCTAAAGTTGCTGATTCTACATTAAGAACTCAGAGATTAGTGCATCCGACCCAAGAAGATCAAGGAATTCAGAGCTCTAAACAAGGTATTTACCAAAAGTGTCTTTAGAACTTTATGTTCCCCTTCATATATTCTATCTACCCTCAATATTTCACGTCCATAGGTCAAGGGAATCAGGAGATTGAGGGACATGAAGTTGCTGACTTAGTACAAGAAAGTGTAGTAACTAGGGTTTGATTCCAGTCAGAAATTCAAAGTCTAGGAGCACTATTAAAGGTAGGTTATCTTATGGATGGCTTAAACTTTATGTCAGGAATAAAAGCCCTCTTGTTTCAATTAATTTCATGCATTGTACGCCATGAATTTCATGTTTTATTAAGACTATGCATCTAGGCTACTATTCATGCATAATTGTTAGCCTTAATGAAGTAAAAATGGAATTTTCTTATTAATCACATGAACCTATGCATATTGCTGGCCCATATTTTGTTCTATCATGGTTATGGAAGTTGTAATATGTTGATTTCCAGGCATGATATGTATTAGTTTAGCATTTAGTCTTATTATCTTTTGAACTCGGTTTTATACAGGAAGAAATGGTCTTCCTTCAGACCGCTAGAGAACTATCGCGATCATGCGACATACCGCTAACCGTAAAGTGACGGTCCTGTATTTGACCGTTTTCGAGTTTCAATTTTGTAATATTTGTAACCTGAACCATATTGCATAATTAACCATAGTTAATATATATTAAGCATAGTTAACTAAGTTTTAAGCCGGATTTAAGTATTGGTTTTATATACTTAGTTGATTTCATAGTTTATCATAATAGATTCCATGTTTCTAAGCATATTTGGTATTATTTTAACTTGTGTTAATTTGTGACCAAATTCATATATTTTGTAATAAATACATGTTTCAAATTGAGAGAGGATTTGTGATTGAACTCTATTTTACATGATTCTATATCTCTTCTAAGAGTCATTTTCATAAGTACATGGCACATATCCCAGTATGTTGTCATTAGTTACACCTTTTGCACATTAGGAACACAAACTTGGACATGATGACCTCTCCTTTGGATATTCCATCCAATGGACTAGGTAATCTTTTTTCAAGGCCTTCGTAAGACTCCGCGAGCCTGGGATTCCCACTAGGACGGCGAGCTGGTTGTACCATTAAAGCCCAATTGTCTAGAAAGTACTTATACCGGAGTTTTATATTCTGGACCCTTAGCGGCCATCTAGTTGACCGCCAGAGTCTGCTAGCGGCCCTTCACTAGACCTCTAAAGGATCTTAAACGGTTCTCCGCTAGACCGCTAAAGCTCCAGAGGTTCTATTTCGGATATCAGACTGTCTTATCATAAATGGTCCTGAACTAGACCGCCATGATCAAGAAATGGTCCGGTAAACGACTGCCAAAGTCATGAGATTGATTAACCCGGGGTTTGACTGAAGGGTTAATTTTCCTATGTTCCTCGATGGTCCAATTGATTGTCTAGAACCTATCACATTATTCAAAAGATACCTAAGTAATTTTGAGAGTTAAAGAGTGTACTGTTATGCTGCCGATTTATTTCTATAGCATAACCTACTATTAAATGCATTTATTGAATTCTCTTATTATCAATAGAAGCATTCCTATTTTTGATTACTTTATCATGGAACTATAGTTTAAATGTACATTCTTGGCCATATTATTGTTATAACGTGGAATTAGCTTGATTTATACTTGAAGATGCAGTTCGAGCACTGATTGTGTTCAAGGGCTCTATGCTAGTCCCTTCGACTGATTGTCGAAAACATACTATATAAACCATGGGGTATGATGCTACTGGCGTCGCATTACGCTGATAGTACTTTCTTTATAAATAAGTGAAATATCCACGGGGTGATCCACAAGAATTCACAAAGTACTCGTTACTAAGTGAAGAGTACATTCTAGTTTGTTACATGACATTCTAGTGCATATCCTTCATGGTTATGAAAAGTACATTTGTGTTACATTCTTGAAATGGCCAAATTTACATTCTTGTTATATACTTGATCAGATCATATTCTCATATCTCAAGTTTGATCGTATCTTGTTATTTTGGCTTTATTCACATTGTTTCATCGTATCTACATGGTTTATCTTATTTCTTTAAAGCTAAAACATTAATTACTTTAACATTGCCTACATGTTGATACGAAGATACCTACTGGGCAAGTGTGCTCATTACCCTATTTTCCAATCTTTTTCAGGAAATACGAGTCAAAATCGGATTCGGATTACTCAAGTAGCGGGTCCGAGAGCGATTAAAGGAATATGGATTCGAGTGAAGACTTAGAATGTCAAAATATGTCTAGAATGAGTCTTTACATGTAATTTTTCTTTTTATTGAGTCTAGAAGAGGAGAATATTCATGTATTTGGATTATGATTATTTTATATGAAATAAAGGTGGAAGTTTGGTTAAATTTTTGTGTAATTACTTTGTGTGATTGTTCTCGCGCTCTGATTATATTGCTTGCTCGTGGATTACCATGCCAGCTGTTCGCATTCCCGATTGTTTTCGCTGCATAATCTCGGGACGTGACACCGACGATCGTCTCTTGCGAGGGAAACATGGGATCACAGCGGTTATCGAACCACAGTCGCCTAGGGGTTTCTAGTTCGGGCTCGGTGCTCGACTGGGCCTATGGAACGGGCGCTCACAACTCACAACTCACAACCAAGGCGATTTGGAGCTAGCTATCGGCCCTATTCTCACAAACGCAGCATGATAGAGAATACACTAAATCAGTAATGTTAGTGTGGAACGAGGCGCGTACCTCCACGACTAGCGCGTAGGGAAGAAATCCCGATCGAATCCGAATAGCCACGATACACACAATTGTTAACTATACAATTTCAGAATCGATGCCCATTCCACGCAGGGAGGTAAAGGGCTACAATCACACTTCCGGGACTGCTGGAATTCGGGTTGACGGGCCGCACTCGCAGGAGGCGAGGGAGGCGAGTCGGGGCCGATCGGGAGAGCCGATTGGAAGCCGACTAGGTTCTGCCCGCACAGGTCACCCGGCGTAGTAGACTTGCGAAGGCCGGTACGCCAAGATCCGATGCCCGATCGGGGTGCCGTTTGTTGGAGAATGTTGGCGACAGGAGGAAGAATGTTTGGTCCGAACGGCGTGATCAGATCTGATCAGATCTGGGCGTGGCAGCAACTATACTTAGCCTTAGGTTCTGCTCACATAGAACTGAACAGGAAAGCTAAAAATTATGGGAAAAATCGCTCCGGTGTCGGAATGGATTGCTTCTTGTTGGAGATCGTGGGCGACATCCAGAAAAAGACACAGACCAAAGGTCTTGCATAGACTTATGGGGAAGGAGACGGGGCAGCTTCTGTAAGTTGCCTTTGCCTCTGGGTCGGATCTGCACAGGGTGGTCGGCGCAGTCCCAGGAAATTCCTCGCCATGACCAGCACAGACTTAGAACGACACGAGCTTGGCGGCAACACGAAGAGGACAGAAAATCCTACGACCACTCAGAATCTCAGATCCAAAGAGCTTGGGACTAGATCCGTTGAAATTTGGTGTCAGGAAGTTGAGGATCTGGACAGCAGGCTCTGGCAGACTTGCGCGACTTCACGAGCGGAATTGTTGCCGACGATCCAAAGCTCCGATCGAGGCGAAACCAGCGCCCACCTCTTCCTGACTCGTAGAAGCTTCACTGATAAAATTCCAAGAACCAGATACAAAGACGATGGGGATGATAGGGGGGGCGAGTCACACGCCAAGAGAATCTCATCATAGGATTGGGGTCTAGGGCATCACACCCAAGAGGGGAAAAGAGAATCACTCTATTAACATAATTTTCTCTCAAAATTTCTTCATTAAACTTTGAAATATGTTTACAAGAGATGATATATAGGGGAGGGGAAACCCTAGGGAGAGGATGGGAGGTGGAGGGGGGAGGAGAGAGAGGGGGGTGCGCCCCCTTGACTAATGGGGAGAGAGGGAGACCAAGGGGGGACAAGAGGCTACCTAAATTTGAAAAATAAGGGGAAGGGGGGTCAAGGTAAGTGGCTGCCTCCCTCTTGGACTAGGATAGGGGCGGCCCCTTCCTCCCAGTCAACCTTCCAAGCCTCCATTCCTTTCACACCCATTCACATTACTCTCCCATGTCCCTTTCACACCTAGCCCATGGACCTTTTCACACTTGGCCCATTTAAAGCCCAATAGAAAATAGAAAAGTCCAATGACTCTAGCCCACAAATCTTGCCCATTACAAGACCATAGGCCCATTAGCCCTTACACACTATCACAACCCACTAATTGTCCACAAGTTCCAAATAGGGCCCAACAAGGCCAAAAATGTGAAACAATGGTGATAACTTGGTTGACGCGTCCATGACTTCCTCGAGCTATCGGGGCTCCGGCGTGTCCTCGTCCACCGGCGTGTATTGCGGCATGTGTACGCGCCATTTGTGGCCTTTGATTGGGCTTTTTATATCATCTTAGATTTCCAATGATTAGAGTTTCAGGACCTATTTTTGATTCCCAACCAAGGTGATGTGCACTCTATTAATGAGTTAGTGATGTGGTGAGTGCAGGGATTTAACTTTTTTGACTCCAGAGGCACTTGTTCTATGTCCCTATATGTCTTTTTAGACATGAAGCCTGGATTGTGCTTTACCTAGCTTTTTTTGCCTTTATATTGGAATCTTTGTATCTAGACAGTTTAGTTATTTTCCTGGATATTATAGGAGACCTATATTTAGATTAATATTGGGATGCATATTTATTTATTTTGTCATTAACCGTAATAATGACTTGTATGGAAAAGGTATTTTCCAACAATCTCCCTCTTTTTGGTTATGACAAAATAAATTAAAATTCCTGATAGATTTGTACTTTAAATTTCTTGACACGTCAGGAAGGCTGTCCAACTTTTCTTGGGTTGGTAAGTCGACAGGGATTTCATGATATATTAGTGGCGTTTTAACTTGTTCTCTCCCTTACAGATTTAACTTATTTTCTATTCGTTCTCCCCCTTCTTGTTATGGTTCTTCAACTAGTTCTCCCCCTGTCTATTGTTCACCATTCTCCCCCTTAAACAATGTTTCTTTTCTTCATTCTGTCCCTTAGGCCTTTTTCAATGTTCTCCCCCTCAATCAAAGGAAAATTGAATCTCATATAACTTCTCCCTATTTTTGTAATAACCAAAAAGAGGTGGAAGAATTCTTTGCCCTAAGCAGATTATGGCATCCGTGTGCGAAGCACCTTAGACTCGCTCATAGTACATACAAACGTGGGGGATTCTATAATGTTAGAAGGAAAATAGAATATATATAGCTCTCCCCATTTTTGTCATAATAGAAGAGAGAAGAATATTTGCAGCAAAATTCAGAGGGCTTGGTTTTATTCATAAACAATTGGTTGTGCATAATCAAGAGAATATAGGACAAAATGAAACTCAATAAACTTCAAGAATGGAGGCAAGAAATGATTGCGAAGGAGGGTTTGAAGAGGAGAAATAGGACACCTTAATTTCTCCTTCACTCACCTCCTACTACATAACCATTCCTGGAGTTGTATACGCTAGATATAGCTCTCAGTTCTGGTTATCTCTAAAAGGATACCATTCCAGATGACTCCTGGGTGCTGTCTATCATCACCCTAGATGAGTATCCAGATAATAGCTTTGGTGACCTCATCTGATGTGCCTCCCAGAGAGGTCATTGCACGTTGGAGCCCTTTCTTTTGTGCATGGCAATCCCTTGCTCCAAAGCCTTCATCCTACTCAATATCTTCTGCTCATAGGCTTGTGAGATATTGAGTTTCTCCTTCATAGTCTTGTAACTCTTCAACCGACTTTGCATCTTGCCCATTCATGCTACCACTGAGTACCTTCTTTCATTCTTCTTCAAAGCCAGTGCTCCTTCTTAAGTTAATCAACAAGAGAAACAAGGAGGAGGGGAGGCCAAAACTTGGGTTATAAGATTGGAGAGATGAGAAGAGAACCATTTAAAGAGTGTTCAAGACAGGTGAGTGAGATTTGAAATGATGGAGTCCTTGCATTTTCCTCTCCTTTTATAGACATAAACTCATTCTTTTTCCTGAATTTAATCTTTTGTTCATGTACGCTCATCTTCTGGGAATATGTATAGTCTTTACTATGTGGTCATATTGATGTGACACACACTAGACTGTAAAAGTAAATCTTAGAAGATTTTTATGACACGGGTGTACCCTTTTAACCATTCGATTTTAAAGGGGTGTCTATTTCCCCATCTTCTGGAAGTACCCGTCGCATACTCTAAAGCCTTCCAAGGATACAGATTGGTCTAAAAAGATGGAACTTGAAAGATTTCTCCAGAAAAGAGAGGGATTTCCTTCTCTACCCCACTGCCTTCTTTTAATGCATGTGGCATTTCATGAAGAAATCAATTACTTTTTTCAATGTCACCGCCTTATCTTTCAAAGACACCTTTTTCCAAGATTGCTTTCTGTCAGTGAAGTGACGATGCTTTTACTCTCTTTTCTTTGTCAGTGCCTATCAGAGTTAATACTTTTTGACTTGTTAGATTTATCTCCAATGAGTTTCTGTAGGGATTTTACCATTTTATATATCTTGTGTAGGTTTTGTGATATTTGTTGAGGTGCTATGGACGGATTCAGAGGGGGGTGAATGAATCCCCTTCGAAATTTTTGGCCAATATAAAAGATTAAGCTAAAAATAGTAAGCTATGCGGAATTAAAGACTGATTAGCTTAACTGAATGTGAGCTATAATGAAACATGGACTAAACAGATGATAGCTGACTCTGGACTATGATGAGGCACACAATCAAATAGATGGTCAGCGAAAGCAATGAACTACTCAGCAACTTCAAAGAGTTTGCAGAAGTAGATTAAGCACACTAAGAAATCTTAAAGCACTCAGACAGAACAATCAATATAAATGCACCTAGGCATTCATCTAGCGAAAATCAGATATAAAATCAAACCAGAGTAGACATGAGATTTTTAGGTGGTTCAGTCCTCAAGACCTACATCCACCCCACACTCAACCCGAGTGTGGCTTCTGTTGATACACAGCTTAAACGGTTGGGCATTACAGCTTGCCTACATCCGATGACTAACAGCTTGCACTGGGCCTTACAGCTTATGCCATCCACTGACTAATAGCTTGCGTTGGGCCTTACAGCTTATGACATCCGCTAATACACAGCTTCTGAAAATGGAATGTAAAATAGAAAAACAAGGATGATGAAATTCAACGACTGAAAGTTGGAAATCAAATCATAAAACAAATAGCTCGCTCAGGAGCAGTATGCCTTGGATCTGATCCATAGGCCACAGATCTTCATTCTCCTTTGATCTTGCTGCTTCAACTATCTTCTTCTTTTCTCACGATCTCTCTACTCCTTTCTGTCTTATTTTTCTTCTCTTCCGCCTCTCGCTCTTTCTCTTTCCTCTCAGACTCTCACTCTCTCTTCTTCTTCTTCTGCTCTCTATTCTTCTCTTCTCTATCTCTCTGATCTCTGTTTCTTTCTCATAATTTCCCTCCGCTCTTTTCTCTCTTATTTTTCTTCTCTTTAGCCTCTCGCTCTCTCTCTTTCCTCTCAGACTCTCACTCTCTCTTCTTCTTCTTCTGCTCTCTATTCTTCTCTTCTCTATCTCTCTGATATCTGTTTCTTTCTCATGACTTCACTCTTCTTTTTCTGAGCGAACAGCCTCTATTTATATGTAGCAGAGAGATGGGCGCATGGGAACCACGTTTCCCGCCCAAACTCTCATCCAAATCTGAGTAGCACTGGCCACGTGGCATCATCTGGGCTTGTTGGCTTTCCACGTGTCACGAGCATGGCTATCCTTTCTACCTTGGATCATGTGCCTTCCTTAAGGTTTACAAATAATTGTCATGTCAATATGTCAAACCCTTAGTCAGCATAAGACAGTTAGACAAATGTAAGAATTGCACAGACTCAATAAAGCACTTGAGCAAGTGTGCACGGAATTAGACTGTTCATAAGCCAAACATGGTTAGACTCTTATGACGATTTTTGGCTAGCATGCTCAGACATGAAAACATGCACAGACTTAATATCGCTGTAGGGCTGAGAGGTGCACAGACTTCGTGTGTGCATGATGTAAAAGATGCACCGACCTTATATGCCATGAGCGTAAGGTGCACAGACCTTACATGTGGGAGTAATAAGATTGCACCGACCCTATATGCAAACTACACACAAAGTGCACTGACCTTCTACTGAATGCACAGACTATAGAAATATGTACTGACCCCATGTACCATAGACTTAACATGCACAGTCTAGCAACAGTGATTTGCACTGACCTTAGTTGAGCTGAGGCAGAAAATGCACCGACCCATTCCTTAAACCTATCATGCATAGACTTGCTACAGTGATGTGCACGGACCTTATGTGCACAATGCAAAAACCTGCACCGATGATATATGTGCTCCGACCTCTATGCAAGCATATAATCAGTGACATGCACCGACCATGTGTGCAGTTCAACAGGAATTTGCACCGACCTTGTGAGAGTTTCTACGAAGACTTGCATCGACCTTGTATATAGACATACAAGTCGTGTACAGACTTTAATAGTGTATATATGACACATGCACAGACCTTATGTGATGGAGTAAAACGTGCACCGACATTAGAAAGCTAGACTAACACTGATTAAGTTTATTTCATCAAATTAATCAATGCTGCAGGAGTCAATGCAAAGTTAACCCAGTCAGTTAGTCTGTTGCCAATCATTCAAAACACACTGACTCCTTAACTGACATCATCATCAAACCAGAAGGGTCACAACAATCTCTCCCTTTTTGATGATGGCAAACAACTATATTAGTTGTATTTTGATGAAATGTATTCAGTTCAGTTTAGTCATAAAAATTTCACTCATGATACCAAAACATATAATCTCTCCCCCTTTGTCATCAGTAAATAGGAAGTGATGTGGACAATGAATTGCAGATGCTCAATGAAGACTGAACTCAGAAGACATTCTCCCCCTTTGTACTACCTGTGCAATAAAGAATCCTCCTCTAGAAGAGGGAAGTGCAGGTACCAGAACTGGAACCTGTTCTCCCCCTTTGACAATCAGATTTAATAGTCAATTGAAGTAGGTCACAGATAACCAAGTGACACACATTCAACAAGATTTTCAAAGAGTATACCAATTTCATAAATCCAAGTTTTTCCAAGAGTCTCCCATTATAAAGGTTTATGAATGAACTTTATTGAACTGTATGGTTTAAATATGATGTATACATGGTTTGACAATAAAGTTCTGTACTCATATCTGAAATCAAGATTTAATAAAAATGAACCAAAACTCATATTATCTTCTTGATTAATCTCCCTTCATCTTACTCAATCAATTTCAATGACTTCTTTAGGAATTACACTCATAAGTATTGAGGTTAAATAGTCATGAAACCATTTGATTTTATTAAGGGTTATAGCAATTTATTCTTTGCATTTTTTTTGGATTTTTCATTTAATCAAGTAGATAGTTTTTTTTTACTCTTAAATCTTACGAGCAATCTAGTTCAGTACACACCTTGTAGCTAAAGGATAGCTAAAGTACTTAGTGTGACTAACAGTCATGCTTTAAAATTAAACAGAGTTAACTTTTCACCTCATGACATACCTTTCTCATTTCTTTGATGAGTGAGATATGTTTCTCAGTGTATCAGTCATTGCTCTGCCTTTTTTTCAATGATTTTAAGCAGAGTTAACTAAGACACCTCATGACACAGTCCTTTGGACATGTGTTTCTCAGTGACCAAAGTCATTGCTCTTGCAAGATTTACATATTTGACCCTTGGACATTTTCAGAAAGTTCAGATGTTTAAAGACAATACAGATTTCATGTATTTCAGCCAAATAAAGTCATGATTTAACATTTTCAGATTTCAGAAGATTTGACAAGACTTAATCATGAACCAGTTTGTTAAGGTTTATTAAAGTTGATTCAGATATTTTCAAGCCATTTATAACCAACCTAAATGAATACATTAAATTTAAACCAATTTGATCTTTCAGACATTCATGAATCTGTATAATAGAAGATTCTTCATTGAATTGATTTTCCAGATTTATGAGTAAGGTATATAGATTGAAGTCTTCCAGAAGTTCAGATAGTTCAGAAACAATAATAGGAATAATAAGGATTCCAAACACAATGACCAGAGATTTTAAGACATTTCGTGTGGAGAATAGTAAAATGAATTTCAAGTCTGTCAGGAAATTTTAAGAAAACACTCAGAAGTATGCAGCAGTAACAAATGAAACTTGATACCAATTGTTCAACAAAGTAATTGATTTAGAAGTTTTTGAGAATCATATGTAATCAGTGATCTGAAAGCAATACAGATGTTTAATGTGTGCTAAAGATCAATGTTCAATGAGTTTAGTGATTTAAAATTAGTGACATACCAGCTTGAGACAGACTTGACATAAATGTCAGCAAAGAAAATTAGATTTCAAGGTGAGCTGGTAAATAGAATCAAAACTAGGAACAGTACTTGGCGGAGATTGGATCCAAGGATCTACTCATGCAAGAATTAACCTTCCAGATAGGCCTGACCTATCTTTCAAGCTAAATCTTTTTAAATACTGTCTAGTTGATACAAGATAGCACAGAATTGTTTCAAATGAGTCTCCCCTTCAACAAGTATAGGAGCAGTGTTCTCAAAGAATTACAGTTAAATTATCAATTGTTTAATGGACTTGAGATCAGATGAAGGCAAGAGAGACTAACTGATACCAATGTTTGAAAGAGATTGCTGGAAGAGCAATGATAATCAATATGGCCAAGAATAGCCAAACAATTTGGGAATTTTTGATGCTCCCCCTCAGCAAATGCAATACAGTGGATTCAAGAGTGATGGGAAAGATGAGCTCAAAGGAATTTTAGAGCAGATAACTAGCTTGGTCGGACTGACAGAATTTGAAGAAAATCAGCATTCAAAGTTCAGAAGTTAAGAGTAAAACCAAGCATCAAAGATATCACTTAATTATATGAAAATTTGAAGCTTTGATTGACCAAACTAAACAAAAATGCAACACTGTGTTCCCTTTGAATTGTGCAAACAACCAATCTTTTTGGAATTTTATGGATAAATGATATGTAATGAAATATGTATGCATGTACATAGAATCTTTTTCACAGAATGCATTGAGTCATCATGTATGACATGAGAATAATGCATGGACTTAATCTAAACACATATGTATGACACAAGAATTATCCTAATTGACTGTAGCACAGAAGATGAATGTCAGTCAAGCAATTTCAGGAATATGATTTGCTTCCCCTAAATGTGTGCATGAATCAATCAGTCTTTTTAAAATTTTTCATATGAATGAAATCCATTCAATTCTGAAATCATTATATACATGAAAACACATGCACATGAGCAGACAGTGAAGTGTCTTATAACAAATGACAAAACACTTGCAAAGTAATGTCGACTCAAGGTGTCGACATTTTTAACAAGATAAGTGCAGTGATGTGTTCAACATTCATTAAGGCATAATCAGAAATTTTCTTGATGTGAACAAATAGTATGCAACATATGCAATGAACACAATGGTTTCTTGACATAAACTCCCCCTGAAATTATGCATTTTATGACTAAAATCTAAGTATAATGCATGCAATGAAACTTATGTAGGGAATTTAAAGAGTTATGATCATTAAAACTTAGACTGCTTTATATGCAATTTGACCCATGGTACTTGGCGGAGTACTTAGGTCCAAAGGACCACCTCACACATGATGTGGGTTTCCAGACAGGTAGTGTCTGCCCTTCTCCCAACATACCATTTGATATACCAGTAGGTCAAACTGTGAAACGCAGTGCCAATGCAGTCCTATATGCATTAAGACCAATATCAATCAAGTGCAATTGTCACATGTCCATATCTAATGCAATTCAAAATTTCATGACATGCAATTCATTTCTGATGTAAGACTTCACAGACAACACATCATATGCATTGAGAGGTTCAACTGCAAATTACAGATATACATGAGAACATGTATTCATGAGTTTTAGATGACAAAATATCATGATTTTGTAGTATCTAATCAGAATTCAGTAAATTCAAATATCAGAACAGAGAAGCACAAAAATGGGGTTTTACCATACTTGGGTGCCTTGACTTATAAAACCCTTTATTCATCAGCTTCCAAGGCACTCCTGCAAAAATAGAATCTCATTTTGCATATTGAGGTACCCAAGAATTCTTGGGCCCTCCCTGGTTAGCAACTCCTCTGGCAGGAGTTCTCCAAGATTTCAGGCATTGTTATCATCAATTTCAACATGAAACAATTTTCCATGTTATGCCCAAACCTACCACAGTAATGACAATGACCTGAGGTTCTCACAATTCTCTCAAATGAATGACTATTAGATTTTTGTGAGTAAGAAGGCATGTTATCATTTTTCACATGATATTTTTTTTTATCATAGTTAGCAAACCAGCATTCTCTAGCCTTATGACCTGTTTTTCTACAATTAAAGCACTGAATATGCTGACTGTTTGAAACAGATTTATTTCTTTGACAACCATGATTTACAGAATATTTAGCATGAACATTATGAAAGTGAGGTTTCTTCTTTTGATTGGCAGACCAGCATTTGGCTACCATGTGGCCTTTCTTACCACAGTTGTAACAATAAGAATAATTTCTTCTTTCAACAATCGACCAGCAGTGACTAGCCCTATGGCCTAGCTTTCCACAATTGAAACACACAACATGCTGGTTCATTGAGACAGAATTATTCCTACCAAAAACATGCTGATTCTCATAAGGATTTGTATGATGAGAATACAATTTACCCTTACTCTTAGCAGCATTCACATTTTTACAAGTATTCATATCATCAATTTTCATAACATGGCAGTCATGCATCATATGCCATGCCCTACCACAATAGTGACATGAATTAATTCTTGAGTTTGCATGTGAATGAGTTTGAAATTTTTAACAGCATGCACTGATGAGCTACCAAGATTCTCAGAAATAGCAGAATGAATAGAGTTCATAGCACTAGCAGAAACAACTCTAAATTTATCCAGATTGACATTCTTTTTCTGCTTTTCAGTCCTTTTCAAGTTCTTATTTTGATTTCCAATTCTTTGAGCAGTAAATTAGAAAATAGGTGTAGTAGAACTAGAAACATAAGAAGTTCGAGTTTTATTTCTAAATTTCTTTTTATTAATAGGGTTATAGTCAAACCCTTCCTTTTGAAAATTTATTTTAGCTCAAGGATCTTATCAAGATTGTCCTTCCCTTTAACGAATTTGGACAGTGAATTTCTTAGATCCTAGATTTCATATTGCAAAGATGAAACATTAAGTTCATAGCCAACAATTTTAATCTCACATGAAATGACCTGTTTATGCAGTGCATCATTTATATTTTTCAATATTTCAATTTCCTGTTTTAGTTATTGTTCCTTGTTGACTTCAGTTTCTTTCAAAATACATTTTCCTTTTTCAATTGTCAGTAATTTTTCTGATATAACAGTGTTTAAAACCATGAGTCTCTTATTTTGCTCTTTCAAATTTTTATTTTCATCTATCAGAGTTTCTTCAGATTCTTCTACTTCCTTTTTCTTTTCAAGCAACAAATGATTTTCATCTTTTAAGGATGCATTCAAATTCTTCAGCATATCAACCTCAGAATAAAGATCTTCAATCACTTCTTTTAGAAAAATGCATTCATCATTTTCTTCTTTTGAGCATGTGTTTTCTGCTTCAAGGGATTTGTTTCTAAGACTGTCATTCTCAGATTTTAATCTGTTCAATTCAGATCTTTCATTATTAACCTCCTGTAATCTCATTTTAAGTTTGTCAATTTCAGCTCTCAGAACTTCATCTTCAACATAATCAGATACAACATAGTTGACAGATTTCAGTTCCTCTTTCAATGATTTATTTTCTTTTCTCAAATTTTTAATTTCTTTTTCACAAGAGGAAACCATAGATTTTTCTTTCTCAATACTGAGCAATATGTCAGTCATGACAGCGTTCAGTTCCTCCAATTTCATCATTTCATCATTACTTGTACTCAATTTTTCTTCTAATTCAGAAATTCTCAGATTAAGTTCTTCATGCTCATCTTTTAATGAGCATAGTTGTTTCTTGTATGTATGAACATTAGATGAACATTCATCAAAGGATTGTTTCAGTTTCGAACAATTTTCACAAGAAACATTAGAACTAATCTGATTAATCTTTTTCTTCAACTTTTATTCTAAGATTGCATCTTTCTCGATTTCTCTAGAAGTTCATCATACATCACTATCAGTTCATCAAATGAAATATCTTATGATCCGGAGCTTACCTGAGATGATGTTTCCTCCTGTTGATCAGAGCTGTGATCACCCTAGTTGGCCATCAGACATTCTTCTCCCTTCTTCTCATGAATGGCAACCACAGCATCCAAGATTTCCTTTCTAGAATTGCATATGAGAACAAGAGGAAATCTGTCAACATTCATTGCAGCTCTCAAAATATTAAGAACCATATTATTTTCTCTGTCCTTCAATCTGTCCTCATCAGACCACTTAGTATGATCATGAGGCAGTTTATGTGGGCCGTTTGATACAAGATTCCATATATTTGAGTCAATGGAATTCATGTAAGTACATAGGCCGCCTAGCCAACTGCTAAAGTTAGAACCATTGAAAACCATAAGAGAAGCCATTGAAATACAACAGAATAGATTCAGATCTTAAGAGCTTGAAAACAATATCTGAAATATGCACCACACTTGGAATAGTAAAGCACGAAATCGAACAAGCAGGATCCTCTGCAGATTGTTGGATCTGGAAGTCAGAGACCGCTCTGATACCAATTGTTGAGGTGCTATGGATGGATTCAGAGGGGGGTAAATGAATCCCCTTCGAAAATTCTGACCAATTTAAAAGATTAAGCTACAAATAGTAAGCTATGCGGAATTAAAGACTGATTAGCTTAACTGAATGTGAGCTATAATGAAACATGGACTAAACAGATGATAGCTGACTCTGGACTATGATGAGGCACACAGTCAAATAGATGGTCAGCGAAAGCAATGAACTACTCAGCAACTTCAAACAGTTTGCAGAAGTAGATTAAGCACACTAAGAAATCTTAAAGCACTCAGATAGAACAATCAATATAAACGCACCTAGGCATTCATCTAGCAAAAATCAGATAAGAAATCAAACCAGAGTAGACAGGAGATTTTTAGGTGGTTCGGTCCTCAAGACCAACATCCACCCCACACTCAACTCGAGTGTGGCTTCCATTGATACACAGCTTAAACGGTTTGGCATTACAGCTTACCTACATCCGATGACTAACAACTTGCGCTGGGCCTTACAGCTTATGCCATCCGCTAATACACAGCTTCTGAAAATGGAATGTAAAATAGAAAAACAAGGATGATGAAATTCAACGACTGAAAGTTGGAAATCAAATCATAAAAAAAATAGCTCGCTCAGGAGCAGTGTGCCTTGGATCTGATCCAGAGGCCACAGATCTTCATTCTCCTTTGATCTTGCTGCTTCAACTATCTTCTTCTTTTCTCACGATCTCTCTACTCCTTTATGTCTTATTTTTCTTCTCTTCCGCCTCTCGATCTTTCTCTTTCCTCTCAGACTCTCACTCTCTCTTCTTCTTCTTCTGCTCTCTATTCTTCTCTTCTCTATCTCTCTGATCTCTGTTTCTTTCTCACAATTTCTCTCTGCTCTTTTCTCTCTTATTTTTATTCTATTTAGCCTCTCGCTCTTTCTCTTTCCTCTCAGACTCTCACTCTCTCTTCTTCTTCTTCTGCTCTCTATTCTTCTCTTCTCTATCTCTCTGATCTCTGTTTCTTTCTCATGACTTCACTCTTCTTTTTCTGAGCGAACAGCCTTTATTTATATGTAGCAGAGAGATGGGTGCGTGGGAACCACGTTTCCTACCCAAACTCTCATCCAAATCTGAGTAGCACTGGCCACGTGGCATCATCTGGGCTTGTTGGCTTTCCACGTGTCACGAGCATGGCTATCCTTTCTACCTTGGATCACGTGCCCTCCTTAAGGTTTACAAACAATTGTCTAATCAATATGTCAAACCCTTAGTCAGCATAAGACAGTCAGACAAATGTACGAATTGCACAGACTCAGTAAAGCACTTGAGCAAGTGTGCACGGACTTAGACTGTTCATAAGCTAAACATGGTTAGACTCTTATGACGATTTATGGCTAGCATGCTTAGACATGAAAACATGCACAGACTTAATATGGCTGTAGGGCTGAGAGGTGCATAGACTTCATGTGTGAATGATGTAAAAGATGCACCGACCTTATATGCCATGAGCGTAAGGTGCACAAACCTTACATGTGGGAGTAATAAGATTGCACCGACCCTATATGCAAACTACACACAAAGTGCACTGACCTTCTACTGAATGCACAGGCTATAGAAATATGTACCGACCCCATGTACCATAGACTTAACATGCACAATCTAGCTACAGTGATTTGCACTGACCTTAGTTGAGCTGAGGCAGAAAGTGCACCGACCCATTCCTTAAACCTATTATGCACAGACTTGCTACAGTGATGTGCACGGACCTTATGTGCACAATGCAAAAACCTGCACCGATGATATATGTGCTCCGACCTCTATGCAAGCATATAATCAGTGACATGCACCGACGATGTGTGCAGTTCAACAGGAATTTGCACCAACCTTGTGAGAGTTTCTACGAAGACTTGCATCGACCGTGTATATAGACATACAAGTCGTGTACAAACTTTAATAGTGTATATATGACACATGCACAGACCTTATGTGATGGAGGAAAACGTGCACCGACATTAGAAAGCTAGACTAACACTGATTAAGTTTATTTCATCAAAATAATCAATGCTGCAGGATTCAATGCAAAGTTAACCCAGTCAGTTAGTCTGTTGCCAATCATTCAAAACACACTGACTCCTTAACTGACATCATCATCAAACCAGAAGGGTCACAACAATATTCACTCTAAGGCATCCCTACACATGTGAGGCCTGTGCCTAGAGGATTTGGTGAATGCTTTTATGACATCCACCATTCTAAAAATTTCTACCTAAAAGGTTGGGCTTTCTTTATGCTTAGAGATTTATTTTGATCGTAGGCCTTTAATTATGTACTTAATGTTTGATCAGGGGATTGAGCATTTAACTATCAGTGACATTATACTATGCTTCTATAGCGGAGAATGTCACTAGGTTTTGGACCAAGATTATTTTCAAGGAACATGCAGGTTCTTTGGTTAGTCTTTCATCTTATGAAGCCATGTATCAGTGAGTCATTACTCTAATAAGAGTAAGGTTATGTGACTTGCTTTTTTATGGTCTTGAGATCTGACAAGGACTGACATGTACTTGTGTCGAGTTCATGAAACACGTCATTTTAGTTTGTACATGTCTTTACAGAGGATGATTAGCCTATCTATTCTTTGTCCTTAGAGAGTCTAGTTTGATCACCCTTAACAAGATTTTCATTGTGGCTCTAGAAACCAAACCATTAACTAACTAATCTATCCTATCTCCTTTATCTTGTTCCTACTTGGGGAGTCTAGAGGTTTTTGGCTAGATTTTGGTTTCTTTTATATTCTACCCTTTTTATGACCGAGCTACTACTTAATTGAATATGCTGGATCTGGGTATGAATACTTACCTGAGCATAATATTTTGAGAGGAAAAATCATTGGTCATGCCTTCATTTCTCTAGCATGTCTTCATTGTTTTGATTATTCAGCCTGGGATCCTTGGTTGACAATTGTTCTTTTTCCTCTCGTTTTGCCAGTTGGACTTTTCCTAGATACCTATATCATTATTATATAAGGAGTCTTCTGGCTCCGGGTTAGAAGAGTTCTTCATAATATAGGTAGATATTAAATCAAACATTCCGTATGCCTATTGATCTGAGACATATCCTAAGAATTTACCTATATTTTCCCTTATATCATACTTACTCAGATCCTTCTTACGATTATCATGAATCATGTAAGGATAACTAAACGATCTGAAGTAATCAACCCTAGACTTTTTCTAAGTTCGTAGTGTGTCTTCTTTTAATACTGGTCTGCTAAACTTCATAAACTTGTTAAGAGCTTCATTTTTGTAGACCAGGAAGAATGTCCACGTAAAACTAGCATAGTCATCTATGATGACAATCTCATATACTTTTTCACAGGAGACTTTACACTTTTTCAAGGTGGAAATAGTTTAACCTTGGATTGTATCTAGTTTTGTTAGCTTCTCCATGAAGGAATGGCTTTCATGATTGAGTCTTCAATGCCATAATCTCTCATCTGGTTTTGATCTTGTTTTTGAACAAATGTTTGTTTTTCCCTTTTGACTTTGTCCAGATGTGACACTTGGAGACTACCTCGCCTATGTGCACAGAAGCGAATGTGTCCTATTTCCTTGATCATGCACCGAATGAGTCTGTTGTTACAGAGCTAACTTATGCTTAGGTCCTATTAATTGGTGCTACTTCTATACATCTCCTTATTCCTAAGGTTTTTCTTTTCTAACTATTCTCTATTGTGACATATTTACGCTTCCCTTCCTAGATTCTTTTGAATAGGGTCTGGTTCCCCATCATTTGTCTCGAGCACCTACTATTCAGATACCATTTAGAGTTCCTAGTGCTCGAGTTGTCCCGCAAAGAGATCAAAGAAAAGTTTTAGGAACCCAAACGGATTTGATCTATTTAGGTTTTTTCATGAAGTCTGCATGTAGATGCAATGAAATAAATCTTCTTCTATAGTTAGGGTTCGCATCTGACCTGAGAGCTTTGTCATTTATTGCATTGTACATGCCTTTCTTCGGTTCGTACTGAGCATAGGTCATTCGTCTCTATGGTGGCTTTGGTGCAGATCTGTGAAATGCAGGGGATGGCCTATGATGCTTGCAGGTATGTGATGCATGTCTAGATTTACCGCAATGAATGCATGCATTATGCTTGACTAATGGTTTAACATTTTTTACTGGCTCATGCATGCTTCTAGCTTTATGAATAATATCAAGATGATATCCTAGTCCTTGTTTGTTAGTAGATTTCTTTGAGATGGATAAAAGTAGATCCAATTCCTTTTGGGATTTAGTAAGCTTCCTAAGGTCTTTAGTAAGAAGATCATTATTAGCAGTTAACTCTGAGACTCTTGTTTCTAAGAGTGCCTTCTTAGAGATCAGCTTATGATGATTATCTTGTAAGGCTTTTAGAGCTTTACATTTGGATCTATATTTATCAAACATTCTAAAGAAATATGTTAACAATTCGTCGTATGATATTTCCCAAAAATTATTAGATGCATCAGAGTGAGAGATAGAGCTTACCTTAAGGTCTTCATGATTTGCCATAAGACCTATGTGTTGATTTTTCCCCTCTGAGTTGGTGAGGTCAATTTACTCTAACCTGTCTTCATCGCTCCAGGTTGCGTCCATCCCTTTTGCTTTTGGTTTTCTTTTAACTTTGCAGTAGGCTTCTTGTCGACTTTCTTTATCTTGTGGGCCCATGAGGGTTTGGCCATGCATTCATCCTTGAGGTGCCTAGGTTTACTGTAATTGTAGTGCATTATTTTCTTGGTCGTGTTTCTTTTGGATGAGGACCCTTTTCTTCTGTTCTTCAGGATTCTCTATAGCTTTCTGGATAGCATGACGACCTCATCACTATTGTCGCTTGACATGGATTCAGATTGATCTGAGCTGTTCTCAGCCTTCGCCTTTAATCCTACGATCTTCTTCTTGGAATCCTCTCCCTCCTATTGGTTGTGTAGTTTAAGCTCATGGGTGGCTAAATTGCGTGTTGGCCAAGAGATAGCGCATGGACAAGAAGGGGGGTTGAATTGTTCCCAAATCGCAGTGATAAATTTTAATCTAATTACAGAATCAACAAGATTATGGAAATTGAACTAAGCTAAGATGAATTAAACTCTCTCTCGAGCTCACCGAACTCACACGATTATGATAGACGGAATAAACGATCAAGCACACAACCATAATGCACGAGGGAATTTTTAGGTGGTTCGGTCGGACACTAGTCCGCCTACATCCACCCCTCACCAAACCGGTGAGGCTTCACTCGCTTCACAATGAAGCACACGGAGATGAACTCCAACCACACATGGAGACTTCATCTCCAACACGATCCCACTGCATAGACCACACCCTATGATCAACACACACACGCTGTAACCACAACACAAATGGGGACGAACCCCAAAGTCAATCACAGTTGCTAAATCACAGCTTCAACTGATCCCTAAACAGGGTATCAGAAAACACACATAAGACTGAAATGAAATCGTAGAAAATGATAGATGGAAAATAGAAAAATAATGTAGCTCAGATGATCATAGTGGCTTTGGATTTGATCCACAAGCCTTTCTCTGATCAGATCTGGACAGATTCTTCCTCAGGTGGCTCTCACTCTTTTCTTCTTTCACTCAGATATTCTTTAGACAACTTGTTCTTCCTTATTCCTCAAGAAAAGATAGAAACCTTGAATATCCTTGCATAGTTTCTTTTTATACTCGCAAGGCATAGTGTACACGTATGGGAGAAAGACAACCTCGGACCCAATCAACATAGGGCAAAGGGACGTAACTTATTGGGTCTCGAGCCGTGTTCGCAAGACTCGCTATGTGGGTCCGAACGGAGTGGGTTGACCCTTGAGGTCGACACCCCCTTTCTGTAAAATCCTAAAAATAGAACCATGACGCAAAGGGGTCGACCCTGGGGGTTGACTCTCTCAGGCTACCTTCCCGAAACATTATGAAAACCTTCAGAACAGAAACAATATTAAAGAGGGTCAACCCTTGGGGTCGACACCTTCAATGTAGAATATGAAGACTTGATGAAATGAAGAAGAAGGAATTTGATTCGATCTCACCAAGTGTCCTTTGATTTGTAGAATATAAGAGCCTCCTTTAGGACCTGCAAAAGCATCTGCAACTTAGTCAATTTCACTCTTAATCATCATGAATTAAAACTTACTAAAGGCATTCTTTGCTTTGTAAATGGAAATATAAAGTAGGTCGACCCATATTTAGATAAGGTCGACCATTCGCAAATCAGGTCGATGCACCAGTAGAGTAGGTCGATGCAGCAATGAAGCATACCAACTCAAACGTGAACTAGGTTGGCTCACCTTCTGAAGTGGGTCGACACAACATGAACTAGGTTGACTCACCTGAACTTCTTGAAGGAGCAAACGTTCTGAGGAACCAAAAGTGAGTCAACACACTTCCAAGTGTGTCGACACAGTCTAACACTTGATAGAACAAGAGTGTTCTAGTGAACTTAGGTGGGTCGACACTTCGTAAGTGTGTCGACACACACTTACCAAATACTTCTGCAAGTCAAGAAGAAGATAGCAGCAACCTTAGTCATAACCATGTGAGCCAGTCGGTCGACCGGACTGCCAAAGACGGTCGACATATCAGTCGATTGAATTCATATCAGTCGACCGATATCAGTCGAATGAATTTTCCATTATCTGGGAAAAACAGACTGATGACTTCAAACATTCATGACCTCATATAAGATGATTTGAATTAACCTCAACCAATCTTAATTAAAGAGAAACCAGACATTCAAAATTGCATTAGCCAAAACACATACCAGTATTTTTAAAGTTTAAAACACCTCATACACAAACACACATATGTTTTGCTGTTATCAAAATAATTATGCCAAAATCAAGGTGGGGAACCTCAACAATCTCCCCCTTTTTGATGATGACAAAATATTATGCACTTAACTCCATAGTAAATCATAAAATCCACTCAAAGCTTATCAAACACTAACGCAAGGCTTTCATATGACAAAACTAAATTCATCAAAATTCAACCTACATTCAGAAGAGTTGAAACTTATCAAAATTAAGCATATAGCAGATTGAAACCAAGCGCAAGAAAATAGCTGTATAGATTTGGCATTATGAACTTTCTTAACTTTCTTTTATGGACAATTATTCACACATTATAGACTCTAGAAACTCTAATCACACAAAATCTCACCCTTTTTGTCATCAACAAAAAAACAATTGATTGGAGGATGATACCACTTTGAAATTTCTGAATGTTTTCAAGCAGGCATGCAAACACAATTTTCAAGCAAGCAGTAATAGGCTTAGCTATTCATAACTCCCCCTAAGTGGGTCATAGGATAAGAAATGGGCATGAGATTCATAATCAAAATGAAGACATGAAGCATAACTAAAAGAGTTGTGCATTCATAAATTAGAAATACGGCATAAACTATGGATGCAAACAAAATCACAGTGTACATCTAAGACAATGATACCCAGATGTGAAGAGTGAATTAATGAATAATGAACTTCAAAATATATGGATATCTAGATTTTCTTACGAACACTAAAAGGTTATTTCCTCTCTACACTTCCATTTTAAATTCTCGACGATCGGTAGCTTCGCACAACCCCAATTTTATTCTTTTGAACTTGACTGTACCGTTTGACACGATTTTCTCCATTTGTTTCAGTGGAGAGTGTAGATTATGGAAAATCTACAAAGATTTTTTTTAAAAAAGAAAAATAATTAAATAATTATGATGGAATGAGTGTAGGAATAACAGGGGGAGAAAAGGAGCATGAAGATACTAAAAAGGAGTTGTGATTGCCAGAGACATGCGGGCCTCGAAGGATAATAACAATAAAATAAAGGAGGTGATCGCGATAAAAATATCTTTTTAAGAGCGGGGAGATATGAGTGCTACCTTCTCTTCTAATCGGTTGGCCGATGAAGAGAGCTTTTCTTTATGATTACCCTTGCAAAATAAGAAACAACGAACAAAAGATATTGATTAGAAATCAAGGTGTGTAGTATCAAATTCTTAATGTAAATAAACAATGAAGCATGAGTATGAACACACCTTGCTGGTGTTTGGCCGTTAAACTCCCATTCAAAGGGTAGGAAGAGGTATGATGTTATAAAGAGAGGTGTGCAAGTGTTGCACAATAGGAGATCTCAATGTTGAGATGGGAATAAAAATAAATAAAGAGGGAATAACATATGATGCATGCAATGCTAATTAAAAATAAAAGAGATAAAGGTAAGGAAAGGTTTACTGGTTCTTTCTCCAAAAGGGGGCTCCAAAGATCTTCAAAGGAGGAAGAGCTCCAAGAGGTGCAGCTTTAATCACATGGGAGGCTCCTCCTTTGGCACTTTAATCCAGCAGCACTTCCACAAGAGATCAAGAATCCAACGTTTTGAACAAGGGAGAGGGGGTCCTATTTATAGAGTGAAAATTCGGATGTTTAATTCCCTTAAAAATAGAAAACCATGTTTTAATGGGATTTGGAGAGAGACATCGACCTTTCAAGTGTCCTCATAACCTTAGAAAACCATAGGAACCCTTTCCCAGGTGGAAAAGGAGATTAAAATGAGGAAGGAAAGTGCTAGGCTCGGAACTGGAATTATGTAAGAATTAACGTATGACCTAGTGGTCGCCAATTAATTAGCGTCAGCGAAGTAGACATCAATTTGAATTGAATTTTGGAAGGTTTAGAAATTACCAAAATTGGAAGAAAATTCACATCCATATGGGCAGACGCGCATTACGAATTTATACAAATTTTGGTAGGAATTAAAAGCTCAAAATGGGAAAGAAAAGTCACGTCTGTTGGGTCCCTTGGGTGAACCAATAGGATCTAGAGGGGGGGTGAATAGATCCTCTCACAATCGTTGCACAATTTAAAAACTAAAGCTAGATGATGCCACGGTTTGAACACAGCGGTTACAACACAATGCTTAGGAGCTGGCCGGTCTGATGAAGCAATCCGAGGCTGTGACAGTTGGAAGATCTACTGCACTGTCTAAGCAGTGATCTAACCCGCACGAGAGTGACTGTGTGTGTGAGGTGTGCACAGCCATGTGGTGGAGAGGGTGTGTGTATGTGTGTGTTAGAAAAGGAACCAGATGTGCATATGTTCGAGTAAACACTCGAACCTGTGAATGGGGGTAGAGAATATGGAGCAATCGCACAATCATTCATAGTGGCACAATGTTTTTAAGGTGGTTCGGTTGCAAACCCGCAACCTACGTCCACCCCTCACCAAACTGGTGAGGCTTCACTACACGAGGATGAATCCTCACGAGGATGGAGTCCTCAACACACACAGGGATGAATCTCTCTCTCTCACACACACACACACATTGATTCACAGCTTCAGCTGACACATAGCTTGATGGCGAGGAATTCCACCCACATACATGCTGCAATATGCAGCACATACGAGGAGCAAGCTTCTAGATGACAAAGTCCTCAAGCTACAAGACTGCAACACACGGGGACAAGCCCCACGAGGATGAACCCCACATACACACACAAACACAAAGAAAAAGACACGCTGCAAGTGTAGCAAAACATGGGGATAGCTCCCCACGACCACACACGGCTGCACAGTAGCCAAATCCACTTCCGATCTCTAAACCAGAGCACCGGACACACTGCTGTAAACACAACAAAACACATGATTTGCATATGCGAGGTTGCACCAGAAAAATAAGAAACAAGACAAGGAAAAACTCCACGATGGCTTTAGACCAAAATCTTGAAGCACTGTGAACAGATATGAACACTAGTCATATCTGAGCTCTTTTCTTCTCACTTTCAGGGCTGGCTGCAAGGAGAGTTGCTCTCCTTCCTTTCTTCCTCTAGCTCTCTTTCTTCTTCTCTGAGGAAGCACTGGACTGGGTGAATCCAAGTGTTGGGCTGCTCCCTTTTCTTCTCCTCTTTCTCTTAAAATTTTCTCTAAAGGCACATGCACTCTCTTCTCTTTTGGCTCTATTCTTCTTCTGGGTAGTAGCAGCAGTAGCAGCTCCTCTTCAAGTAGGAGCTTCATATATATAGAAGATCTTGGTTGAAGATTTTCCCTCCAAGAGATCTGCATTTGATTGGTTCAACTTAAAATAAGGCTCTTTGACCACTGACCTTTTCCCTAGTGGTGTTTGATTGGTCCAACGTAAATAGAAGAGCAGAAGCAAAACAATTTTCCCTCCAAAATCCTCCCATTTGATTTGTTGGAAAAGAAATGATGGTCTTGATCATGGAGCTCTTCCAGATCTTCCTCCTCATTGGCCCAAGATAGAAAAGGAGGGTCCTCTATCCTAGGTGCTTTTCTTTGGACTGAAATTCCATTGGTTGTGTCCAAAAGGTAGAGTACCATGAAGGCTAGCCTTTCCCAAATCTGGCACCTAACAAAGTCTTCTCCAAAAGGTTGTCCTGAAGCCTCATGATGAAGAGGATAGTTATCTATCCTAGGAGCTTCTTTTTAAACCTTGAAATGCGTGTTTTGGAAGTTTACGTCGCCTATTTTTAGCCTATGTACGATCTCAGAGAATGTTGCAGGTTTGACAGAATTAGGCTTGAAGAGCTACTGGTGCGTCGACGCAGAAATGCCATTGCATCGACGCAGCCTCATAGTTCTTCTTGAATTTCTGGCGAGCTGGCCCAGTGTGCGTCAATGCAACTGGTGAGTAGGTCGACGTATCCTTTGAAAGTTTGTTGAAACGTGCTCTCTGGGAGATGGCCTTGTGTTGACGCATTGAGAATATTGCGTCGACGCAGCCCGTCTGACAGTTGCTGGGACTGATGAGGTTGATGCAGCTTGATGGTGAGGTCAACGTAGCTATGAAGACCATTTCAATGCTTGATGGGAATACATCTGGAGTCGACGCAGCATTGCCATAGTTTCGACGCAGCTAAGAGCCGTTTAGGCTTTTCTCCCTTTTGTGAACAAGGGAGTCGATGAAGCCTCACTATGGGGTCGACACAACCTTTGGAATTTCACATGGTTTGATCTTCTAAGTGATCAAATGATTCGATGCACTCATTGCTCAATCAATGAGCTAGTGTCAACTCAGCTTTGTTCATTTTGGTTTATGTGCATCCAAAGGACCTTTGCACTTAGGAGCTTGATCTAGGATGCTTGATCAAGTATACTTGGTCTGCCACCTGTTGACATATTTGTTTCTTTCTACTCTCTTTCTCTTTCTTCAAGATATCGGCTTGAAAGATCTCTCATCTCCTTCTAATAAATCGATATGTAAAATAAAATAGACAGTATAAGGAGAATAGAAGAGAGTAAAGAACCGTGATCGCCACCAAGACGCCGTACGCGATGAACACGTCGTGCCTTGGAAGGAGGGAGAGACACTCTCCTGAGTTGCAGCACTGGGAAGATGAACGGTTCAAGGAGAACCGCCTATAGGATGCACGGTCTTATGATAGACCGCCTAAGGGCACTGTAGAAGGTGCGGGATGAAGGACTCCTGGCTGTTGAACAGCTCTTTCTCGACCGCAGGAAGAAGATGGATGGTCCAGTCTACACCACACATCTTCTTGAACGGACTGTGTAGAACCGCGCAAGACCACCAACCCAGAAGTCACAAAGGGGTCCAACCTCCACCCTCTCCAACCGGCCAGAGGGGATGGGCCTCGTGCTAGGGATTGCTGACCTGCAAAAAACAACGTGAAAACATAAAGAAATAACCCAAATTAGAACTGACAAGTGTAGTACATGCTAAAACAAAGACGAATGATCAAAACTAAATGAAGTGGGGGATACCTGAGGAGTTTTAAACCCCTAGGGGCGTCAAAAAACGTGAGAGGATGTGTGAGTGATAATGAAAGTGAAGAAAGCAAGGAGAATGATGCATGCAACACAAAAGGGAATGATGGATTATCAAAGATAGAAAAAAGACTCAAAATATAGGTTACTCCCTGGACCGGAGGCCTATATGGACGTAGAAGGCCTCCCTCCTTGGTGCTAGGTCGCTCTAAGATTCGGCAGGGCTTCGCCGTCGACCAAAATCTCCCCCCCCCCCTCCTCCAACCCGGCCTTTAGGGTCTATTTATGGAGCCTAGAGAGCCTAGCTCGAAAATAGGGTTTAGAGGAATTTTCAGATCGAGATAATCAAAGGAAAATCATAGATAAATGAATTGTCTTTCATACAGTCAAAACGGCACCCAAAATGATTGATTATCCGCGGAGAAAATGATGGAAGAAGTCAAGGATAAAACCACGAAAGAAAAGGATAAAATCTGATGAAATTCAGCTTTCAAACGGATGAACGGTCTTACTATAGACCGCTCAACTGGATGGGCGGCCTATCAAGAACCGTCCAACTCTACCGGTGATAATTCCAAAAAAAAAAAATTAATCATCCCCTTAATTATCTATTAACCAACCGAAATAGTCGCCGTTGGACTCTCATAGTTGAACGGCTATGATAGGACCGTCCAATGGAACGAGCGGCCAAGGTCCAACCGTTTAACTCTTGTCGGTGATAAATGAAAAAAATGGATAATTATCTGAGAGATATTTAGGCTTTAGGACTCTAGAAGAAGAACGGTGCACTACAGACCATTCATCATATTGAACGGCTAGGAGTAAACCGCATAAGCCATTGTCGGTGGAAATTCAAAAAATCATTAGAAATCAACCATAAATGTATGAACGGTCTATATCTAACCGCCCAAGTGTTGAACAGTTGAGGGTGAACCGTACATGCTCCTGGACACTTGATTTTCATAAACATGTTCAATTAACCAAAAACCAAGGCCCATTAAGCGCTGAATCGATACGGACCCAACCAAGGAGGGAGGTTACCCATAAAACTGGCCCATGACTTACCAAAAAATGCCTAGCGAGTGATGGACAACTCGAGGCATTAAGAAATGGGAGCAAGAGGAACGACTCAACTTATCGGCAAAAAATGGGTGTCAACAGATGCCCCTCCTTAACGTCCTCTTTGCCGGGGAGCGAACGGAGGTGAAGCGAAAGTGACATGGAACATGGATGTGAAGCGGAAATGCAGCGGAGCGGATTGAAAAGCGGGCGTTAAGGTAAAACGACACCCGTTTCTACCAACAAGCGACAGGAATCTTCCGGAAAACTCTGAACAAAACGCAAGGAATAATAAAACCAAAAGCGACACCAGTCTGGAGGAACTAAACTAAATGAAATAACTCGACAAGACCAACCTCATGGGGGACACAATCCCGCGGTCCAATGAGGAGGCCAAAAGCAGGCAGCAAAAGTAAAGGAAACAGGCTAACGCTCCAGACGGGGACCTCTTAATCAACCAAATCAAGCGAATCGACCAAAGAGAACCTTCCAACTCAAAGTGGAGTTAGTTCCTCTTACTAAAACACTAAACGCACAGCTAACCATCACTGATGGGACATTCTGCAAGCAAACCATGGGTCACGAAAACTCAAAAGATGCGTATGATGCATGTTGGGTTAAAATAAAATAAATCATTAAAAAAATGCGAAGAAAGATTAAAATATAAAATACTCGAGAATAATATTACTAAGCTGGGAGAATCAGAGTCAAGACACTATCCGCAACCACAGCGTGCAGGATAGAACCATCCTCCCCATGACATCCTGACTTAATGGCCTATCCGAAGATTAAACACGTTAACCTGGATCATCATCGTTTTTGTTAAAGGGGAACATCAGATCCTGGAACACGTAGATAACCAACTGGTTCTCGAGATAATATATTATAGTACCATATAATAATGCAATCAGGCGAAACGGCAAGTTTTTTTAGATTTTCTTTTCTGGGTTTTTATGGATTTTTATGAATAAGACAAACAAGATAAGCATGGAATCAACATAATGACAAACAACATGACATAACATGACGAATTGAAAACAACACAACAAGACGAACAAGCACATAGGCAATGGCATAAACGGATAATACGTATGCATGAACATGATGTGATGAGACAACAATCGGCGGGACAACACATGGTTGGGATAAGAAACATGATGGATCACACGGTTGGGACAACACATGGAACATAGAGAGACGACTAACAACACGTGGTGAGGAACAAAACAACAAGCGTGGGACGACACGGTGGGACATAGACGCGAGATAAGGACACGGCGGGATAAAAGACATGAACAAATACGCACTTCAATCAAAACTCAAGACCGAATGAAGCAGAATCACCAGGTTCATAATCGTGAGGCAAAGCCTTCTCACATAAAGATATGATCATTGCAAACAAAAGTTGAGGAAGGACATGAGCTTCAGAACAGATCGAGAGAGTGGATTGAAGAAGGGAACAGATCAAAGACGTGAACAGGAGACAGATAGAATAAAATATGGAGCAAGGAAAGCTTGAGTACCTGCAACCTGCACACTTAGCCAAACAGATTACGTATATGTTCTCAAAATACAATGTAAAATATAAATATTTTTAGATTTTTTTAATTTCTTGATTTTTCAGATTTTAAAAATGATTGAAATTTTGAACAATATTTCATCATTTTTTTTAGTTTTGATAATATCTCATTTTTTTAGATTTTTGAAAATATCTCATTTCTTTGGATTTTTGACAATATCTCATTTTTTTGGATTTTTGACAATATCTCATTTTTTTGGATTTTTGAAATAGCAATCTGCAACACCCAAAGACAGACATGAACTACTGGCCAGGGATCGTCGTCCCTCCCTTCTCATTAAAGACTTCCCTTGAGCAAGACGTGCATGTGAGGGTGGCTTACCACAACCAACTGCTTCTAAAGAACGGTGCCCCTACTAAGGCCATACCCGGGATACAACCCAGCCTAAGGGGGGAGAAACGGAAGAATAATCAAAGACAAGCTTTGTGCAGGATGGGAGATATCAAGGTTCGGATTCCTTCTAGGGCACTACCCTCAAAGAGACAGTCTGTTGCACTGGGACTTTCTGTCTTTGATTTTTAGACCCATATTTATCAGGCACACATGCGACCGGGCTCATGACGTCCCGCGGGGAACTGTATAGCCACTCTTGCCATGCCTTTGATTCATAATTTTGCATTGAATTATTTTCTCATTTTGGTAGACCTTATTGGCCAGATATGAAAGCTCATTTTTGCGAGTCAAGACTGCCCCTATTTGAGACCTCTCTCGTATTAGGGAGTGCCTAGGTTAGTCATCTCATCTATCCATCTCTTGCCCCTACACTTGGCCGAGCAGAGAAAATAAAAGACCTTTGTGCATACCCAAAGTATGGCCAAAGCAGCAACGTTGTTGCACTAGAGGGGTCGGCTATGGCTCGCCGTGTTATGTGTGAAAAACCCATACTCAAAGGTCACCCTCAACGATCAGGGAAGGAAACTAGACTCCCAGCGCGGAGCTATCACTAGCCTAAAGATGCTGCAGAAGCGACTTATTTGACTAAGCAAACTAACTAAAGCCTACGGCCACTCAACCATGTTTTAAAGAACCAACATTATAAGTGCGTGCAGAAATAACAGAGTAATAGCAATGATAACATGTTCTTGCACAAAATAAAAGATACCTTCACAAATCTATGGCGTGGAAACCGACACCCTGAAGTGATTTCGATCATCGAGCTTTAAGGAGTGCGAACTTTATTTTCCTTGCTTGTCAGGATAAAGGATGAAAGGAGAGCAAATGATTAGATTCCTCGACATAGAGGAGTGGCAGACCTCATACTGGATGAAGAAGGGATAAAAAGGAAGAGAGACGAGGGCTAGAACTCCCTCGTTAAGGCACTGAGGCCCTGATAACAAGGAACCGAGTACAAAATAACCAGGGATTAACTGAGATCAAGGCGGGCTATAAGCCTCGAAAATAGCATGAAAAAGGGCAATGACCCCGAAAGGGTGAGACAGAAAGAACAGAAAGATGACGAAAAGATAACTGTTAAGACAAGGAAGAAGGATAATGATCATCCGACGTGGTCGGAGAAAAGGAATAGCGATCACCCGACAGAGGCGGGGAAGAGAATGTATGAACACCCGACAAGGTCGGGGAAAAGAAATGGAAACCACCCGACAAAATCAAGGAAGGATCAGAAAAATCACCCGACAAGGTCGGGGAACGAGTGCAAGGGATTCCCAACAAGGTCGGGGGAAAGAGACGAGTAGTGAAATCCGGACGTGTCCGGGAAGAAAAACTAGAAGATGCCTAGAATGGTGAGGATAGGAAAAGATGGTGGAAATATGGTCAGGTGGTGGAAGGTACACCACCTACGGATAAGAACTGAGCAACAGAAAGGTCGAATGGACAGAGGAAGGAGATGAGGCAGTGGACCCCCGAGTGCACAACTGAAGGCTCTTGAACTTATGTCGCCGCCTCTTCTTAGCCGCAATCTTCTTGAAACGACGCCACCTGGTGCGGGCTCGGCTTCCGGGCTCCTCAATCTGTTATGTCTTCTCAAATACGGGCCCACTGTGCAGATGGCCTAGCCCGATCATGAATATGCGCTTCATGGGACGGCTGCCCCTAGACCCACAGTGCTAACAGATGCAGACATTCTTGGGCAAACAAACTTCTCACTGAATGAATATAATGAAGCCACGGAGTTTTGTCTCCTGGGCAACTAGAACCATAGTGGTTCGGCAACTCCACTCGGCAATCAGGCTTGAAGCATAACTCCCACACTAGAAGAGCAGGACAAAGCTGAGGGAGATCAATGCGCGGCAGTTGACATGGCCGGCATGTGCTATAATTGAGGGAGGTTGCCACAGCAAGTGCATAATGTCCTTGGAAAGTGCAGAAGATGCAGCCAATTACCCCTTGAATAGGGAATCCATCGGGCTCCGGGCGGCCGTATGTGTTAGCATAATCCGAGTAGAGAACCCCTCTCGGCCAGTGAACTGAACAGCAATCGAGCGCGAGGTAATAACATCATTAATGATGAACTTCCCGACAAGCAAAGAGATTGCTACCAGCCTCGCCTTTGAAGAAACTGGCACCAACACAAGGGAACTCTTCTTTGCAACCATTCTCGTAGTAAATGCAGGCTCATTACCCCTAAAATGGTCAAGAACCAAGACTTGGACCGGCATGCGGCTAATGAAATCTTGAGGCTTATAATGCATAATCAAAGCCTGGCTCGGCTCCTTTTCTCCCTGGGGACTAGACCCGAGGGGCACCAAAGGTAGCGTGTACCTGCTTCGCGAAGTGGGAAGTGGCAGAGGGAGGTTAGAAGGACGAGGTTTGAAGGGCGCGGGCGGCGATGGTGCAAGCGATGGGGAAATACTGATGATGATGGGCATGGGTGGAGGTAAAGGCAAAAGTGGAGGTATGGGTTTAGGGTCGGCCAGCTCGGACTCAGAGGATGATGGCGAAAGAAGTGGCATCGGTGAAGGTGACGGAACATGGATTATTACAAGGGTAGGTGATGAAGACAGTGGTGACGGTAATGGGGATAATGGAGAAGGTGATGATGGAGATGTGGCCAATGGAGGCGGCGAAGGTGGAGGTGGAGAATGTGGTGGCAAAGGGGGTGATATGGTTGATGGAGATGGTGAAGGGGAAGAAGGAGGAGAAGGAGGTAGTGGCGTAATGGAGGAAGTGGCGGGTGGTGGCGCTCTTCGGCGTATCTTTACAACACGTCGAGAGGTGTTGGGGACAGGTGTGGTGATGGAACCGGAGGGTGAATGAGAAGTTGCCCGAGCGGAGGCTGGAATAGGCGAAGGTGGTGGAGGAGATGGGATAGAGGAAGAAGCGGGTAACAGAGCAGGTACCTTATCAACTAGAGAAACACCAGGGTGCCCCTGGTCTTGAAGTGGAGACGGTTGCCTAGGCGGCACTGCTTGCTACTGCTGCTGCTTGCTGCTGAGATCTGAAATAACTTGGCGCATGATAGCCCAATCAATCATCTTCTTATCTTCCAAACTGTAAACAAGTTCCTGGAACTCGGGGCAATTCTTGACCACATGCCCCTGTTGATGATGGAATTCACAGAAATGGAGCAAATTCCCGACCGCAGATGGGCAAGGCATAACCGGAGGGAGCTACAACGCATGGGTGGCCATCAAAGCCCTGAAAATGTCTGTAAAAGATTCTGACAACGAAGAGTGAGAAGCCCGCTTCGGGCAAGGTGGATGCCGAGGGGTGTGAAAAGGTAATGGAGATGGTAGCGGGGGTTGCGTAGGCAAGGGGGACTGCGTAGGCAAAGGTGGAGGGTTATAGTGATGTGGAGGCGTGGAGGGAGTGGGAATGTAATGAACGGCTTCTACCCATTCTAGGTGTAGTGTTTCCTTGACCGGAGGTGGAGGGGTATGGTGAGATGAAATAGCAGAGGGCTGACTCAAGGAGGGATGTAAGGTGGAGCACATGGAGGTATAGGGGTGTATGGGGGCGGAAGGCCGACTCGTGGAGGGATATGTAGCGGAGGGCTGACTTGCGGAGGAGGGCAGAGGGAAAGTGTATGTAGAAGGTGACGGTGGAGGAGGCTGATGGTCAAAGGAAACTACGAGTTGTTGGTTAATAAAGCGGGCTCTATTGTAAAGTTGTTGTCAGGATGTAATATCATTCAGGGCTAAAATGCACTTGAGCTCGGGCGTTGCATTAGAAATAACCATCTTGACCTGCTCGCCCTCCGGAATATGCCCCGGGACTTGCGTGACTAGGCAACGCCAGCGGTCGGCAAACGTAGAGAATTCCTCGCCGGTCTTCCTCATCTCTTGAGCCAGATCAACCATAGAATATCTGGGCTCCACCTGGTCTCGGTACTGCTGAATAAACCTTGCTTGGACGGCTTGAAAATTCATCATCTGCTACTGCGGTAATGTGAAGAACCAATCCTTGACCGAGCCCTCTAAAGATAGACCAAACAAATAGGCCATCAAGCGTGGATCATGCTGGAACTGGGCCGACTCATATAAGAACTCCTTCAAATGGGCATAGGGGTCACCAACTCCACCATAGCGGCGATATGCGGGAATTTGTGAGTGCAGTGGGAGTTGAAGACCTCGAAAGGCAAGTGGGATATCCAAAGAAGTCTGAGGATTGATTCGGCGTTGTAATTCATCAAGCTGACGTTGGGCCTGAGTGAACATCTCCTCGGTAGGAAGAGTCCGAGAAGGATATGAGCCAGCCTGAGCAAGGGATGATGAATTTAAACCAGGGTAATGATGATGGGTCGGATAAGGGAACCCAACCTGAGAAGAAGGAAAGCCCATTCCAGGAAGGGAGGAATGCGCGGGCCTGGAAGAATCACGTATGTAAGAATGAGGATGGATTGGGCTAGCAGCAGCACGGGCGGGGTAAGAAGGCCCGTTTAAAGAATGGGGTCCAATGGAGGAATAAGGAGACGGGCCCGCATGGGAAGAGGAATCCACGCAGGGGTAAGAAGATGGAGAGGTGCAGAATAAGGTACAGGGGAGAAATGCTCCATGGGGAAAGTGGAGACTTTATACAGTGAATTTCAAATGAATATAAGGATGGGAATGAACCTAAGATAAATGTAGCTAAATGGAGACACACAAAGATGAACTAGACCTAATGAGCTTAATCTGACCAAAAGATGCGAATGATGACACTATGCAACATACAATGGAGAAGAGAGATGAGAAAAGAATCAACTAATTAGCCAAACAAATTCCAAATGATGCGCGAAGATTTTTATAAGTTCTCTTAGGACCTTAGTGGATTAATTAAAATGTGAGTTCACTCAACCACAAGGTACCTAAATAGGGTGAGAATGGAGAACTGGCAGACTCTAAAGGACTCTCTCTCGCACGAATGCAGACCCTAGACTGGGGGGTGGTATGATACAACTTGCCCGGCGTCCGTGTGGGAATCCACGGCTCTCGGGGGCTTACGGAGGTCCTCAGCAAGGTCCCCTAGTCGGCTCCAAGGAGTATAGAGACGAGAGGAAACCCTACCTCGGTAGGAATGCAGCTAGATGTGAATGAAATGCATGAGTCCTATGTGCACCGGAGTGGATGCAAAATCTAACCTAGAAACTAACAACCAATGACCAAAATAAACATGCGAGGATGAAAAAAAGTAGACAGCAATAACATATAAGCAGGGGAAGATCAATGGATGGCACCAAAGAGAACAAATACAATATAGATATGGCAATCAAAGCAACCTCGGGTGCACTGTGGCATCAGAAGGACGGTCTGTGGGAGACCGCAAAATAAGATAAACGGTCTGGGGTGGACCGCATAATCCAGGGAGCAACAGAACTACAAAATAACTGTAAAAGAATCACAGAGTGCTGGAAATGAAGGACGGCAGAGATGAGAAACATACCAAGAAGAGCGGTCCGTATATAGCCGCGTAAGCTATGGGACAGATCCTCACAAACCGTGTACCTACAGTCAGAACACCCAGAAGCATACATGTGCCAGAAATATGGACGGTAAGGAACAGACCGTTCTGCGGTTTGGACGATCGATGGGGGGGCGTCTATGACAGGATGCTCGCAGGAGAACTGTCACTGTTCAAAGGGAAGGATGGTGGATGATCAGCCGCCCAAAGCGTGAATGGCTCTGTGAGAATCGCTCACGTTCCAGAAGGCATAAAATGCAACTTAACCTGCAATCACTCCAAAAGGGGACTAACACAATGAAAGAGGGGTCAGCAAATCACAAGCACGATGGGCACTGGGGGTCCCACCGTGATCGCCAAAAAAATGAGCAGTTGACATATTTGTTTCTTTCTACTCTTTTTCTCTTTCTTCAAGATACCGGCTTGAAAGATCTCTCATCTCCTTCTAATAAATCGATATGTAAAATAAAATAGACAGTAGAAGGAGAATAGAAGAGAGTAAAGAACCGTGATCGCCACCAAAACGCCGTACGCGATGAACACGCCGTGCCTTGGAAGGAGGGAGAGACACTCGCCTGAGTTGCAGCACTGGGAAGATGAAAGGTTCAAGGAGAACCGCCTATAGGATGCACGGTCTTATGATAGACCACCTAAGGGCGCTACAGAAGGTGCGGGATGACGGACTCCTGGCTGTTGAACGGCTCTTTCTCGACCGCAGGAAGAAGATGGACGGTCCAGTCTGCACCGCACATCTTCTTGAACGGACTGTGTAGAACCGCGCAAGACCACCAAGCCAGAAGTCACAAAGGGGTCCAACCTCCACCCTCTCCAACCGGCCAGAGGGGATGGGCCTCGTGCTAGGGATTGCTGACCTGCCAAAAAAAAAAGTAAAAACACAAAGAAATAACCCAAATTAGAACTGACAAGTGTAGCACATGCTAAAACAAAGATGAATGATCATAACTAAATGAAGTGGGGGATACCTGGGGAGTTTTAAACCCCTGGGGGTGTCAAAAAACATGAGAGGATGTGTGAGTGATAATGAAAGTGAAGAAAGCAAGGAGAATGATGCATGCAACACAAAAGGGACTGATGGATTATCAAAGATAGAAAAAAGACTCAAAATATAGGTTACTCCCTAGACCGGAGGCCTGTATGAACGTAGAAGGCCTCCCTCCTTGGTGCTAGGTCGCTCCAGGATTCGGCAAGGCTTTGCCGTCGACCAAAATCTTCCCCCCCCCCCCTCCTCCAACCCGGCCTTTAGGGTCTATTTATAGAGCCTAGAGAGCCTAGCTCGAAAATAGGGTTTAGAGGAATTTTCAGATCGAGATAGTCAAAGGAAAATCGTAGATAAATGAATTGTCTTTCATCCAGTCGAAACGGCACCCAAAATGATTGATTATCTGCGGAGAAAATGATGGAAGAAGTCAAGGATAAAACCACGAAAAAAAAAGAAAAAATCTGATGAAATTCAGCATTTGAACGGATGAACGGTCTTACGATAGATCGCTTAACTGGATGGGCGGCCTGTCAAGAACCGTCCAACTCTGGCGGTGATAATTCCAAAAAATAATAATAATCATCCCCTTAATTATCCATTAACCAACCGAAATAGTCGCCGTTGGACTCTCATAGTTGAACGGCTATGATAGACCGTCCATTGGAACGAGCGGCCAAGGTCCAACCGTTTAACTCTTGTCGGTGATAAATGAAAAAAATAGATAATTATCTAAGAGATGTTTAGTCTTTACGACTCTGGAAGAAGAACGGTGCACTGCAGACCATTCATCATATTGAACGACTAGGAGTAATCCGCATAAGCCTTTGTCAGTGGAAATTCAAAAAATCATTAGAAATCAACCATAAATGTATGAACGGTCTATATCTAACCGCCCAAGTGTTGAACGGCTGAGGGTGAATCGTACTTGCTCCTGGACACTTGATTTTCATAAACATGTTCAATTAACCAAAAACCAAGGCCCATTAAGCCCTGAATTGATACGGACCCAACCAAGGAGGGAGGTTACCCATAAAACTGGCCCATGACTTACCAGAAAACACCCAGTGAGTGATGGACAACTCGAGGCATCAACAAATGGGAGCAAGAGGAACGACTCAACTTATCGGCAAAAAACGGGTGTCAACACCACCTTCCCAAACTGCATTGCTTGCTTTCACTTAATCTTTGCTGGCACATAATTGGAGGTCTTTGAGTCACTTGACCCTCTACTTGATCTGTTGACTGTCTTTGGTCTAAGCCTATCTTTGATCTGAACTTAATGCATGTTGACATTATCAAGATCACATTAGACTCATTAATCAGTCATAATCAGGTATCATCAAAACCTGTGATACAACAATTCTCCCTCCTTTTGATGATGGCAATTATGAGTCATTGATGTCATTGAAATCAACATTCAATGCAAGATAAGCATGATTCAACATTAAGGATGATTGAACGTTCTCTCCCCTTTTAACACTCTTTCCCTTTTATTTCCAATGTTAATGACTCCACATATTAAAACTTCACATTCCTCTCCAATATCAATGACTCCACAATTCTCTCCCCCTTTGTCATCTGCAAAGAGGGCTTAGATTAAAGCCAATTTCAGAGTCAGAATATAACCATGATATCAAGAGATTAAAATTCATTTCAACCAGGCAAGCAATAAAGTCAAATAGCATGAGGAGCAGCATTGCCTAAGGTTAAGGATCAAGTCAGATGCTAAATCAAGTTGAGCAAGCTTGGACATCCAGAAGATGAAGCCAATCTATACCAATTGATGATTTTAAAGGCAGACAAAGAAACTGATACCACTTGTAAAGATTGTGGATTTTTCAGATGCCAAGTGGCAATCAACAAGTAGACTTGAGTAGGGAATCACTGTAAGTGGACAACAATCAGATATCAGCAAGGAGCTATCCTAATATCAAATGGCTAAGAGGGGTTTCAGACTGAAACAATGTTCATAAATGTAGAGTTAGAGATTTTTCAGAGTCTTCAGTTATCAAATTCCAATGATAAAGCCCTTATCTTCGGATTGGTTTAAATCTGATGAATTATGAGTTTTTCAATTATGAACGTTGAAAATTTCTACATTCAAAATTAATAGAAATAAACAAATATTACATATTAAAGACCAGGTTAACCTCCTTTCATCCTACTCGTTCAATTCCATTAGCCCCTTCGAAAGAAACTACAATTAGTTTTCAGGTTAAACACCTTTTGAAAGTTTCTGATTTTATCCATGGGGTGCTACCATTTTTAGATTTTTCTTTTGATACCACTATTTTCCAAATGTTTTCTTGTTTTCCATTTTGCAAGAGCATTTAGGTGTAGCATGCACCTTTTGATGTGAGGATGCATGTTGATCAGACGCCAGCATCCCCAGTTACTCAGTGTAGCTCACCATTCTACTTCATTTAGAGTAGAGGTAGCAAGGCACTTCATGACTCCATCCACTCCACTTCATTAATGAAGGGACTTGATTTCTCAGTGAGTCTTTTGTCATTGCTCTGCCTTAGAGCATTGATTTGAGTACGCACCTTTTAATGTGAGGATACATGTTGATCAGACGCCAGTATCCCTAGTTACTTAGTGTGACTAAAGTCATTACTTTCGTTATGTGCAGCCCTTTTTGGAATTTACAGATTAGATTGATGTTTAAAAAAAATACTAAATTAGAGTTCCTCAAACAAAGATGCCTTTGTACTTAAAATAAACTTTCATATTTAAGATGGTATAGTAGGAAGCAACATGAGAAACTGGTTTAGGTCCATTATGGATTAATACAACCATTTTCAAGACATTTGCATTTAGCTCATGAAATCATTAAACTTAAACCAACATTTTTCATGTCCTAGGCAATCATAGAACTTCATAAAGAAGATTCTTCTTTAAAATTTACTCTGATAAATGAACTCAGCAACAAATAGAAATTCTCCCAAGAGTTCAAGGTATTCAAGGAATTTGGGCAAGCAGCCAGGTATTTGAGCAAGCAGATGATGTTCTAGCAATTTGGAACATGTGGCAGATTTTCAGGAGTTCCAAAAGAACCATTGAGAGTTGCATTTTGATAGATTCAAAAATGAGCTCAAAAACATAGCAAGTGAGCACACAAGATATGCAAAATGTGCAAGAACACTCTTGTGCATTGATACCACAGATTTGTGGAAGATAGAATCAACCTATCACGCCCCGAGATTTATGTACAGCAGAAGATAATCGAGAACGTGAACAGTCGGCTAGTATGTCTCAAGCGAGCAATATATTCAAAGCGGTAACACATTTACACATAAAAGGGAATGCATAAGATAATATACTCAAAACTTCACTTTATTGAATAATATTTAAGTACAATGATAATTGACTCATTTTCACTAGACTCAAATAAAGAGAAAATTACATAGACTCAACTTGACTCATAACTCTACTAGGTCTTCTCCCGATCTTTAATCACGCTCGGACTCGTCACTTGAGTAATTCGAATCCCATCTAGAATTTCCTGAAAAGATTGAAAAAGTAGGGAATGAGCACACTTTTCCAGTAGGTATCTTCGTTTCAACATGAAGGTAATGTTTAAGTAATTAACATCTTTGCTCTAGAAATAAATAATAAATGCATATGATGAAACATGCGAACAAAACTATTGTAACAACGTAAGTAACAAAACATTATGAAGATATGAGATTTAATATAGAGATGAAGAGAATATTCATTCCAGAATGTATAGTGGCCTTTCATGTAACAAGAATGTAGTAACATGTATCGAGAATGTACTATTCATAACCATGAAGGTCATGCACTAGAAAATCATGTAATCATGAATGTATATTTCATGTAGAGCCTCGTGGTTTTCACTCGTCTATAACAAAAGTACTCCTGGTGCAATGCGACGCCAGTATCATCGTACCCCATGGTTTTCAGCATGTTTCCGACAATCAGTCGAGAGGGCCAATATGGAGCCCTTGGACACAATCAGTGCCCGAACCGCATCTTCAAGTTATAAATCAAGCTACTTCCTCGAGAAATATCAATAATGTAGGCCAATAATGTATCAATTCAATAATAAGCTCATGATAGCAATTATCAAAGTAAGAACATACCAAATATGATCATGAGAATTCAAAGAATGACTTAACGTAAGGTCATGCCACAGGAGAAATCCGGCAGTATAATGGTACATTCATTAACTTTCATAGTTCATTAGATAACTTTTAAACAATGTGTTAGGTTCTAGATAATCAATAAGCCATCTAGGAACTTAGGAAAATCAACCCTTAGGTCAAACCTTGGGTTAAGAATACTTAAGATAGAAACGGTCATGCCAGGGCCGTTTGTTGAAATAGCGGTCGTTTACTGGACCGTTTCTATACAATAGCCGTCAATACAGGACTATTTAATGACAGAGTCGACGCATGAAATCTCTGGAACCTTGCGGTCAAGGCAGGGCCGCTAGGCGTCTTTAGCAGTCAAGTACATGGCCGCTACTAGACTCTTGCAGTCTAATGGATGGCCGCCAAGATCTAGAACACAGAAAATACCGGTAAAGTGCTTTCTAGACAATTGGGTTTTGAGGGTACAACCAGCTCGGCGTCCTAGTGAGAATCCCAGGCTCACGGAGACTTACGGAGGCCTTGAAACAAGAGCACATAGTCCGGTGGAAGGAATATCCAATGGAGAGGATCACAAGTCCAAGATTCTATGCTTATAAGTGCAAAGTGTATCTAATGGCCACGCACTAGGGTACACACCATGTACTTAAGAAAAGACTCTAGATGAGAAAGGATCGTGATAAAACAACGATCAAATCAAAACTTAAACAAGTCCATGAAGTATGTAAAATATGATCATTAGTACAAGAATATAAGTTTTGGCATGAGGTAGCATAAGTTTAAAATAGGTATTTAAAATATGAAAGACATGAAACCTAACATGTTTAGTGCACTATATAACCAAGTTCATAAATGTATAGTCACAACCAGGAATATGGCCTAATTATCTAGGCTTAACATATGTTTAATATGGTCAATCAGTAATATGTTTAGAGTTAACGAGCTGCAGAGAACAGACAGAGCCTAGCGGTCAGGGGAGGACCGCATATAGGTGTTTAGCGATCTATCGCATGGCCGCTAAAGGACTCTGGCGGTCTATGGGAGACCATTTCTCCCCTGTAGCTGACAAATGTAAAATAAGACATGCAAGGCATACCCTAAGGAAGTAAACGCATGAAATCATGCTAGACAGGAAGGTAAATATGCTATAATCAAAAATCAAGTCATGGAGATGCATGGATTTGCATGGAGTTAAGCCAAAATTATCAATTCCTTATTTAGGGTAGGATTCAAGCATGCATACTTAACCTAGATGTGCAGTCATGATAGAACTTGAAATACTACCAATAGAAAGCATGAAATGGAATGAAACCATTGGACTTTTATTCCTAACATGTTGATTTAGCCTTTTCATGAGATAACCTACCTTTGGTTTGATCCCTAGTCTTCGGATTTCTGATTGGAAGTAGTCCCTAGTTCCTGCACGTCCTATGCCAAACTCGTAACTTCCCGTCCCTCGTTCTCCTTAACCACTTGACCTAAAATTGTGAAAATTGGAGGGTATGTAGAAGATACAAAGTGGAACAGAAAGTTATAAAGCCGCTACGTGAACTAACCTCGTTTAGGGCTTCAGATTTCCTGATCTTGACTGGACCGACACTCTGGTTCCTATGCAGACTACAGCAACCCAGTAACTTACAGACGCCCTAATTCTTCAAAGGCTAGATCTTTTAGCACAAAAATTGGAGGGAAGTTAGATAAAACTAAGGAGAATAAATTATTCTAAAGAACTAACTTTGGAAGATGTCTCCTTACCTTCGAAATATGTGATCCAACATTTGGGTTCGCATGTGTCGAAGTTAGGGTATATTTATAGGGTTTTGAGTTAGGGTTGAAGGTTTGATCAAATTGAGAGTCCTAAGTATGTGTAGGATCGATCTTTAAGAGTCCTAGACATGTTTTCATGTCCACATACTTTGATCCATGAGGATTTGGATGCCAAAGATCTAAGCTTTTCACGTTTCTTCCATTCACGGAATCTGCAGGGTTTAGCAGTCATGGCAGGACCGCTAGGCTTGTTTAGCGGTCTCGCGATAGACTGCTAAAATGGCCATTATTCATAAATTTTTGGATTTTCCTATTATCTCTTATTTATCCCCTAATTGGTGTATATATCCCATTTTAAATCCGTAAATTACTAAATTTACGTTTCTATTAATGGGCTTGGGTCTAAAGGTCTTGAAATTGGGTCTATGGGTCTATTTGAGTTGGGCTTAACCCTTTGGTTGATATAATCCCTTAAAATGGATTAAAATAATCCCTAATTATTCTTATTAGCCCATTAAGCCTTTTTAATTACTTAGTAATTATATTTTAATCCTAAAAAATTCTTAGAAAATTCTCGGGTGTTACATACACCCTCCCCCACTTAAAAGAATTTGGTCCCCAAATATAATACATGCGATTGATAAGGAGAGTGTACTTATAATGGAATAATTCCAGGAATCGTTTTCGCATTGCTTCTTCCGTTTCTCATGTCGCTTCGTGCGACCAAGATTTGTTCCATTAGACTTTGACCATAGGAATAGTTTTATTTCGAAGTTGACATACTTCTTGCTCAGTTATTTTGAGTTACTTTTGCTCGTACGTCAAGTCCTTTTGAACCTCTAAGTTGTCATGACTTATTACATGGAATGGGTCATAGACATACCTTTTAAGCATCGAGACATGGAATACATCGTGGATTCCAACTAATTGTGGAGGTAAGGCAATTCGGTATGCGACCTCACCAACTCTTTCGAGAATTTCAAAGGGGCCGATAAATCTTGTCTCTCCCACGGATCCTATCAGATAGTTCCGTGGCATCCTCCAGTAGCTGGGCTCGTCGTACCATCTCCGAATAGACTTGTATGTCCATCGGCGCCGGTTGTGTGATATATTGGGGCCTGAGCCCATTAAGAAATCTTCTAGCTTTCATTTTCTCAGTACTAACTAGGTGTTTAGCATACCGAGACAACCTTGAGAATTGTGCCTCATACTCTGCCACCGATAAGGATCTTTGCTTGAGTACGGCGAATTCGGTGGCTTTCTTCTCTTGAACTCGATCTGAGAAGTACTTGTTGTTGAAATGTTCAACAAATTCCTCCCAAGTAACCTGATCTTGGTCTAATGTGGCTTCTATCGACTCCCACCAGCATCGGGCGTCTCTTTCCAACTGAAATGTTGCTAACAGGACCTTTTCCTGGTCCTTGCATTGCATGACTCTAAAGATACGTTCAGTCTCTCGGATCCAGTGCTCGGCATCATCCGGATCAGTGGATCCCATGAACTTGGGAGGGTTCATGTTCCTAAAGCTTTGATGGAGATTTCCCGCTCCACGGTGTGCACCACCTTGTGCCACCTGTTAAAGTGCCTGCGTCATGCCTTGAATAGTACGTTGCATGTTACGCCACTGAGCACGTTCGGCAGCCATTGTCCTACAATGATTTTAGATAACTAATTAATATGAGATTCAACCAAGAATTGAGTATCTAGATTACCTTAATCCATGGTTCTACCCAATCTCACCGGTTAAAGGTTTAAACCTATCCTTGGACTTGGGTTTCCTAGGAATTGAATATCCTAGGCTCTGATACCACAAAAACTGTCACACCCCGAGCGCGGAAGAAAACCCGGAGACGCGTGACGAGTTTATATCAATCATGTCAATCAGAGCGTTAGTGTATTCAACATAAAGACAGAGCGCGCAAGAGTAAAATAACCTAATCCTTTATTTCATCAAAACCTTCAAAGTACTTCTATTACAATCCACTTAATGAAAGTGCTAAGACTCAAATAAAATGAAAAGTACAATGAATGACTAGAAAAGATAAGACTGGATAATGCTTGGACATATAGTATAGCTCTATTCTCTTCACTCTTGACTTTCCCCATCCGATTGAGTTTCGTCCTCGGACTTACCTGAAAAATAAGGGAAAAATACTATGTGAGCGAACGCTCAGAAGATATTATATCTCAAGAGCTAGCTTACTTTAAGTAGATTACATGTTACATGAAATACAATAAGCTATGCATGCTCGCATAAAACGTCAATAGAGAGTGTATTACAGAGAGAATGTATATCAAGAGATAGTGAATGAACTAGCAAGTCTTTCAGGAACTCATGTCAATAGAGCAAGACAATCAAGCACGTGTATTTATCATGTCGAGTGATCAAGTCATGTCAAGAATTGGCTATCATGTTTCAAGCAAGTATATAATGAATAAATACCCCTTTTTGGATCACGCAAGTCATGTCATGTCAAGTCGAGTCAAGTCAAGTACGAGATTGTGGAATGTCTATCGAGCTAGTCATGCACTTCGGTGCAATGTCACACCGCGATCATTACAACTCCCATGGGCACTAGTGCTTTTGGGTGCTCCTCCCAGGACCAGATCGGGCCCTATATGCGCAGGCATTGATCATGTATTTTCGACATCCACTATAGTATAGCCAATATATATTTTCAAAGGAATACGCTTGTAGGAACTTAAGGTAGATCTTGTGGAATAGAATCACAAGAATTGAACATGTAGGGACGATAATAATGGTATAACCACGATTCGTATTAAATCTAGGTGGAATCGGCTCCCTAACTTGGGTTCCATGACAATACGAATAAGCGCTCATATAGGGATGGTCGCTCGTTCTTGTACATGTTAAGCTAGATAGAATTAGTGTCCACAAGTATGGCACATCATTCTTAAGAAGTATTAATGGCATGGTTTCCCATTCCACTAATTAAAGAGTATTCTCATGACATCAAAAGAGCATATCATGAGGGCCGGTATACCATGTTTCTTTAGAGTGACATGGAAATCAAGTAGTGTCATGGGTTTTGATGGTACAACCTGCTCGGCTGCCTTGAGGGAATCCAAGGCTAGCGGAGTCTTATGGAGGTCTCTATGATAAAGTCACCGGTCCAAAGGAACGGAATGTCCCATGGAGGGTTCATCTATCACCGAGAAATAGTGTGTAATTGATAAAACAACGTGAAACATGGGACTATATTCACGGAATGGAATATAGTGCCGAAATATAACCAACCGACAGTGGGTTACAGAAAATCACAAAAATCAAGAAAAAGGAAATTGACGCCTTAGGTCACGTCTTCATTTTATGAAATGGCGCCCTTGTCAGGGTCGTCAGTTCAATAATCAATGATTGTTTACTCAGTCGTTACAACCTGATTCCTGCTGATATTAAAATCTGTAAATATTTTCAATTTTCAGATATTATATAAATGGCGACTTAGCTTAAGTCTTCAATTCGGTAAACAGAGCCCTAGTCAGGGGCATCATATATCAAAATGATGGAAGGGTCTATGTCGTTAATTCCAATATCCAGGAAAAATATACACATCTCTATAATTCACTAGTTATCACTAAATTGGCACCCGTTTATAGGGGCGTTCATTCAACTGACGCCCTACATGGGGTCGTTATTTATTTGTCATCCGATTTGCACCGGCCAGGTACAATCATAGACACATGGATTTTGGAGTATTACGAATCAAGATTATAAAGACATGAATAGATAGAGAAAAATAGTAGGAATTTAAGGACATGATCATGCATTAGTTTACATGTAAGGGTTCTCAGTTATTAAATTTTGAACATTGTATAATTATTAACTGTCTAGATAAAAGATGACGGTTTGCACGGTCGTTGAATTAAATAACACCCTATCTTGGGTCGTTATTTTCATTTATGTAGTAAACGGCAAAACTCAATCTAGAACGATAACTGCAGATCCCTTACAGACCTATATGCATGGGTACAAGCCTAAAATCTTTAAAATTTTGCTTAACACTTGAGAAAACCTACCTTGGTTTGATGATTCGGTCGAAAGGATCGTAAAGAGTTTGAAGAAAACGATACTCTGTTTTCAACAGAGTAACGAATAGCCAATATAACAAGGGAAACAGCTCTCTAGAAATCGCAATATCCACACCCCTTCTAAGAAAGAAGCTGCAGGATGATGACAGTAAGAGCAGTAATCCAGCAGCCGCAGCCTTTCGGAAGAATTAGAGAAGTAGAGGCTTCCACGGCAAAGGAGTAGCAGCAAGATGAAGAAACTTTGCGGTTTCCTCATGTCGTAGGATAAAGATAGCAAGAGCGTCCTTCGTGCAGCAAGGAAGAAGATGAAGAACTGTGATGTTCCTCTCGTAGCAGCGGCAACATGTCTTTGGTTAATAGTATCAACATGGTTCGATGGAAGGGGTTGGTATTTATAGGAGAATGAATCCTAATGGGTTCTAGGAGTTTGATTAGGACTAAAACTGCCTATGTAGACTCTTGTTTAAACTTAGACATCCACGTGTTTATCCCTTCCTTATCAATACTTACCCAGATAACATCCTTGTTCGAATCAAACACCAACGGTTCGGTTTGAAAATGACGCCTAAGGTTGGGGCGTTATTTAAAAATGACGCCTCTATACACGGTCTTCAATTCTTTATATGACGCCTGTTAAGGGGGCGTCAATTATTAAATTAGCGCCTGCGTGAACAGTCTTCAATTAAATGACGACTTGACAGGAGGTGTTATTCATTTTAGCCTATATTTCATATGTTTTAAGTATATATATGAGTTGGGCTTTTACATTGATTCGAGTTTTTAATCCATTTAGGATTTTATATCTTTTTATTTTATCAAGGTTGCCACAAGTGTGGGGTCACTTTCTTGTAATTTAACTAGATCTTCAATCAGTGTAGGTTGTGATTAGATATTGGCAATAATACCTTTTTCTTCTTCTGCATCCATATCTAGATTCAAATGAGTAAAGTCCTCGATAAGACAAGTCATACCTTTCCGGAGGCTTGCTAGAGTTGCCATTGGTCTTCTGCTAAGAGCGTCAGCTATGGCATTTGCCTTGCCCGGATGGTACTGAATAGAGAGGTCGAAGTCCTTAAGGTATTCTTGCCATCTTCTTTGTCTCATGTTTAGTTCCTTCAAGGTGAAAAGATATTTCAGACTTTTGTGGTCCGAAAATATAATGAACTTCTCCCCATAAAGGTAGTGTCGCCAGATCTTTAAGGTGAAAATAACAGCAGCCAATTCCAGATCATGGATAGGGTAGTTTTCTTCATGACGCTTCAATTGCCTCGAAGCATAACAAATCACCTTGCCATGTTGCATAAGGACGCACCCGAGACCAATGCCAGATGCATCCGTGTAGACTTCAAATCTACCACCTTCAATTGGTAGTGCCAAGACAGGAGCAGTAGTGAGATGTTTTTAAGAGTTAAGAAACTCTCCTCGCAGTCTTTTGACTATATGAGGGATTTTCCTTTCTTGTGAGCCTAGTTAACGGAACGGCGATTTTTGAGAAATCCTTGATGAATCGTCTATAATAACTAGCAAAATCGATAAAAATTCTAACTTCAGATACAGTGGTTGGTCAGCTCTAATTCTTGATAGCTTCTACTTTTGAAGGATCAACAGCGATACCTTCCTTTGAAATAATATGGCTAAGGAAAGAGACATCTTTTAGCCAAAACTCGCACTTGTTGAGCTTTGCGTAGAGTTGATGCTCTCTTAGAGTTTGCAGGGCTATTCTTAAATGTTCTTCATGTTCTTCCTTTATTTTGGAATAGATGAGATTATCATCAATAAATACGACCATGAATCGGTCAAGATACGGCCTAAAGACATTGTTCATGAGTCGCATAAATGCTACAGGGGCATTTGTTAACCCAAACGGCATCACCACGAACTCATAATGACCATATCTACTTCGGAAAGCAGACTTGTAGATGTCTTCATCTTTGATCCTTAGCTGATGGTAGCCTGATCTAAGGTCGATCTTGAAAAAATACTTTGCCCCAGAAATTTGATCAAATAGCTCATCGATACGCAGCAACAGATATTTGTTCTTGTTGGTGAGTTGATTAAGTCGCTGGTAGTCGATACATAGCCAGAGAGATGCATCTTTCTTCTTGACAAATAGAACTGGCACACCCCAAGGGGATGTGTGTTGACACCTAAAATGTGCAAGAATACAAAGAAGAGGTCAAAGAAGCTCAGGGCCCTGAAGGTCAATCAAGGTTGGGACTCCTATATCATCGCTGGAAGTTCTAAGAGTCAGAATAGAAGAAGATCCATTACCTCCAACACACTGTCCGGCTGAAGCCATTTCTGGCCAAGCTGCTACCCAGCACAACTATCGTTCAGGTAGTCAAGTTGATCAAGACTATGTCAAGCTCCGGGCAATCATCTACCTACTGAAAAGGATCTTCAGAATATTCTGATGCTCATAAATGGGATTCACATAGCTCGTCACATATATGTGGATGCAAGATATTAAATGAGCTGCAAGAGAACAAAATAGTTGTTCTGAGGAGCCCATGCAGACCAAAAAAATGGCCCAACTGATCAAAGCCCACAGAACCGCGCCGAGAGGCCCATGAATGGAACCGCACCGAGACCAGGGCGCGTCGAGACGCAGTGAAGGGCGCGCCGAGATGCAGTGAAGGGTGCCCCGAGATGGCTACCCGCCGGGAGGATTAGGCGCCGATTGAAGAGGCCCCTTCCCCTTTATATATACCCATGTCTTCAAACAGAAGAAAGGGGGGAAGAGAAAAAAAAAGAGAGACTGAGCAGAAAAAAGAGAAGAAAACACACAGAGAGAAAGAGCCTGTGAAGAGCCAAGGGAGAGAGAGCCCGTCGAGCCAGTCGCTGCAGAGTGATCCCCTCAGCTATCTTCTTTGAGGTGGGAGTCCACCGATTGAGCGCCCTTCGGGGCTATAGTTCCCTTTGTTCTCCCCCTTTCTGGGTTTTATGTTTCAGAATATCGATTGTCATTTCGTTCTTTTTTATTTTGTCCCGTATATGGGAATGTGATTTTCGAGGCCATTTTTAGAGCCTCTAAGCTGCATGTGTTGGCTATCTTGTCTCTTTCCTTGTGAAAGATGTAGTTCTCAGAGTAACTAATGAAGGGAAATTAGGAGCTGAGTGCAGCTATCTCCGGAGCATGATATCTCTGAATGTGATTTTGTTAGACAAAGTAAGCATATATTGTTATTCGTGTGACTGCTTTTTCGATGACTTTCTCTGTTGTTTCCCAAGTCTCACGGTCATGATGGGGACCTGAGACAGCCCATCTCATGGCCCCTCATCTACGCAACAGTGAGAGATATAATAGAAGCATGGGCTATGTGATCTAACTGTCTTGCTCCCAATCTATGTGAAGACCCCTGCCTTCCCCGAGATGATATACCCAAATCATCCTTCTGCACCCTCTGGCCTTCTTAGAACCCTTAGATAAGGCCTCAAAAACTCTCAAAATATGAAGCCATAAAAAAAACCCCAAAACCTATAGCCTTAAACCCAAATCCTCAAACCATACCCTCTCGGCGTGGTGCCATCTCGGTGCTGAAACCAGCGCCGATTGTTGGACGTGCCGAGTGCCTTTTGCGCCGACCACCCTTCCTCTAGTTGCGCTGAGGCTCATGCCATTTTTCCTCGCGCCAATTCATCCTCGCGCCGAACTCAATGCCCCCATGCTAAACCCTGCCATCCTTTAGAACCCATACTGTCCCGGGGAAGATTAACAATCTTCACTCAACCCCCTAGGAGCTAAATTAATAAGGGTTTATCCCCACATTCTACAGGCCATGATACTTCTTTCAACCACACTGGCCCACGGAGTTCTGCCACTTCATGTTCTCCGATGGTCCCTTAGAGGGGGATATTAATAAAATGCCACAATGGCAAATGTCGTTCGATTACGTTTCGATCTTTCAGGATCTCGGGCTATATGTCCGTCCTTTTTTGGCGTTCATCCCGGCATTCCGTGGATGGATGTCCTATATTCCCCTGGCATTGTCTGAAATAAGGGGAGATGCTACCAAAATTCATTCACTATCCTTGTTTATCATACCGCATGATGTTTTCATTGAACTACCCCCTACTGTGTGGAAGAGGCCTGAGACAGACTATCTCATGGTCCTTTGTCCACTGTACAAAGGGGAGTATAATCGTTATGAGATTTTCTGTTGACAGTCGTATGGTCTCCCTTAGCCTTATATGGATGAATTTCTTCTCCCCTTTCAGCTTATCTAAACATCATCACCAGAGCCCATAAAGCCCTGATTAAACACAAGAGATCCCTTCAGTAGAACCCCCAAATCCTGATAGGACTCTCACAGAGCCTTTCTACCAGCCCTTATTGCCTGACATTTCATCGGATCAATACTTCGAAGCCCCGACACGAGATGCTTCTCGACGCCCAAAGGCCCCGACGTGAGATGCTTCTCAGCGCCTCCGTTTTCTCCTCCACCGCGCCTATTCCCATCCGCGCCGATAGCCCTTGTAATGCCGAGGCCGGGCCGATTCTTCTCCCCGCCGATGCCCCTTTTACTGTAGTCTATCGCCGAGACCACGGTCCTCCAGCCCCAAATCAGACCCAAACTCCTTGGCCCTCTGGTCCTTCAGAATCCTATGAAGTATCTAACCTTCTTAGTGCCCAAACCATGCCATAGAGCTTGGTCTCTTAACCTTGTTAGCCCTTCTCATGAGTCTTCACTGCCTTGGGGGGTGAACTGCATATTCTCCACATGTCTAAGGGAGCTAAAATTAACGGGGTTTTACCCCCACATCATACTGTTTGACTGCGATGCTTTCTTCTAACTCTGCTGACCCTTGGAGTTGTGCCACCGCATGTCCTCCAATGGTTTGTAAAGGGGATATCAATAATTACCATGATAATGGACAGTGTCCCATCGCATCTAGATCCTTCTGGGTCTTGGGCTGGCTATGCCCATCTTTCTTTGGCTTCCATCCCGGCACTCCGTGCATGGATGTCCTATATTCCCCCTTAGCATAGTCCAAGATAAGGGGATATGCTGCCGGAATTATTTCACATGTTCTGAAGTGTCGATATCCGATTCTGTAAATAAAGCTAATGAGCAAATATGTATTGTAGCTATCAAATTGATGGTGCAAGATCTAATATTCTATATATACTCGCCCAGCTTTGTGTAAAGCTGTAAGTTATTATATTACAATCAATTGCATGATGATTGAAGAAATCTAATGTTTACTTCCAACCCCCCCGATATATCAAATGGTGTGTGGCCGAAAGTCAGGTTATGCCTGACCAGAAGCCATCACTATGCCTGATGGTAGTCTCCGGACCTAAGTCCTCCGTCTCGTACCGGAAACTGGGTCAATAAATCCCAATAAAATTGCAAATCACAAGATCATCTACATGCATCTTCTATCCCGCAAATGAATCAGCATACCTGTCACATTGGTTTTGCCCCTGGGATTCTTCTACTTTGGCGATTAATCAAGGGTTGTCCTTCTTTGGAAGGGCATAATTAACGTCATAGCCTTTATGGTATGCCGGACTTTCGGTCCCGGCTCGCATCTCACAATCGACTGACTAAGTCAGATCAAGCGCATAATTAATCGTCACTCTGGTGACTGGCACGCCTAATTAATTACCAACAAATAAGAAAATAAACAAACAAAATAATAATTAAAATTAAAAATGATTTAATAAAACAAAATCAAGTCCACAAAGCTGGCACGCCCAGTGGGACCAAGTTTCCCTTCATCTTTTCGCCAAAGTAGGAGGTATGGCGGCCTCCCCCCAAAGTTCTGACTGTGTGCTAATCTTATTTGCAGGAATTCAAATCGAGACTGGACTGATTTCTCTCGAGCTCGGCCAACAAGTCATTGACAACCATGTTCGCGATGGATACCTAGCGGTGCCAATGATATTTGGATCCATGGCCCCGGTTGTGGTTTTCCCAAACTGCTTAGGACTTGCATTCGTCGACATGCTCCAAGTCGATGGTGAGGCCCAGAAGACTGCTGCGGTAGAACCCGCAAGTGTACCAGAAAAGAGGAAGCCACGAAGGATGGGTATTTTAGGCACCATTGTCCCATGCTATGTCCATCACTTGGACAGAAGGACCACTGTCCCTGCTGCTGCTGGCAAGAAGAGGAAGAACTACCGAAGGAACCGGACCACTGCACCCTGAGGATGTTTGTCGACTTCGGGAAAGTCCATGCTGATAGGGGGGATGCGGGTGTACCTCAACGGTCGCCCAGCTGAAGCACTACCTGACCGCATCATTCCGGCGGTCCCCACCTACAACAAGTTTCAAGTGCTGGCTACCAGGAGGGCCAACATGGAGAGAGAAGAAAACAAGCCGCTGGCACCTAAGCCGATAAGATTCAAGCAGATCTGGGTGCCCAAGAGAGCACGGGGCCCAGCACCAGCCCCTGAGAGGGAAAAAGCTGCTGCTATGCACCCCAAGAGAGGGGGCAGAAAAGTTTAGATGAAGAAAGAAAAAGAACAAGAGGAAATCGTCCCAATGGCTGCTTCCCATATGCCAAGGGCCTGCGCCAGGCAGGCGGATGTATCTGGTATCCCCGAAGGATGTACCAAGCTGCCCAGATGACAAGGCTGGCTTATTAGCCGAAGACACATGAGTGAATGATGCCTCAAGCTGATCCCCAGAGGCACAATCGAGAAGAGATGAGCAGGGTGGTCTAAGACTACTTCCACTGCCTGGGGAATTCATCCCTAGGGCAGCAAAGATTGCTCCCCGCCATGGGCGCCGAAGGAGAAGAAAGAGATAATAATGAAAAGACAATGTCGAGAGTATCATGTTCGGACTCCAATGAATTTGAAGATGGCCAAGGGGCCAGATGTTCAATGGATGCCCCGCACTGGGGAGAAGAAACAAGAAGAGTATCTGTGTTTGATCGGTTGACCTTACCTGGCCACACCCGGAGAAGAGTTTGGAGCCAGAGAGGAAAGCTACAGGTCTTTGCCTGCAACATGGCAGGGGTTACTGGGGGATATAGTGCTTTGACCGACCGGCCTGAAGAGATCATCAAATTGGCCCAAGGGCCCAGACCCATAACAAGGTGAGGCCAAGCGGCAAGAGAGAAGCTTGCAACATATGATGATTCACCAAAGATCACCACTCTAACTGTAAACGTGGTGACTTCAAGAGAAGAAGATGTGTCACTCTTGAACCCGGTTGAGGGGACATCTGGTCAGGTGACAGAGGATATGCCTACGGCTGTGTCTCTAGACCCAACCATCCTAATGATGTTCAGGAGATATCAGCAAGAGATTGAGTCTCTTAAGAGGCAATTAAATGAGAAGAATGAACAAACTCATGTTTCTACACATGCGGAACCAGTAAGAGAGGTCTCCAGTTCGGTGAAGGTGGTAATACCTGCCATCTCCCACCAAGCAAGTCACGGGAAAGCTCCATGTCAGCCCTTCCCACCACAGCCAATAGTGCAACCCTCTCCTTCCAGAGTGCAGCCGGGTTTACATGCCACTGTCATGACAACTCCTTTTACACAACAATAGGTGCACTTCTACCCAGAGCCTGTTGATCCTACTATGGTGAACAAGCTGATGGTTGAAAGGATGATAGAAATGAAGTTATCCGAGGGGGCTGATGGTGATTATAGGACTTTTGATGTCTACCGGGTACCATATCCTCCACAATATGCCACAAAAAGACTACCCCCAGGCATCAACAAGCTGCCAAAGTTCGAGAAATTTAATGGGCAAGGCTCCCCAAGGGAACATATTGCTTATTACACAACAGTCATGGGAGACTTGGCTACTGATGAAGCTTATTTGCTAAAGTTCTTCGGCTCGTCCCTCATGGGCTTGGCCTTTGAGTGGTATTCCAGCCTAACAGCTGGGTCTGTAGCTGATTGGCCCGATATGCAGCGAAAATTCTGAGAATGGTTCCATGTCACAGAAAGAGAAATTACAGTGGCAGAATTATACTCTACCAGACAGAGGTAGGATGAGACAGCCCGGGATTATATTAAAAGATGGAGGAACCTGGCCATGAGGTGCAAGCGGCCTCCGTACCAAGAAGATGATGTTCAAATATGCAAACAAAACCTCAGGAGGGAAGTGCTTGAAAAGATGATTGGAACAGATGTCTAGACATTCGACCGTTTGAGCAGTGTGGTGGCAGAGGTCGAGACCTTCCTGTCCAGACGTCCTGCAAACAACATTCCTGCTATCCAGAGAGGGAAAGCTGTTGAACGATGACCTGCGCCGACTGAAGCAAACACTGTTGACTTCAATACCTTTCACCAGCAAACAACAAAGGCCAAAGCAATAGCTACCCCTCCGCCAGCAGGGGCAATGGAAAAGAAAGAAGGTGTCTCTTTGAGGAACAAAATGAAGAAGTTATACTCATTTCCCAAAGAAAAGACACGGGCATTATTCGACTGGGCATATAAATACAAGAAGATAACATTGCCTGAGCCAAAGAGACCCGATGATGCAGCCAAGAAGGATGATCCTCTATTCTGTCCATATCACCGGGCACTAGGACATGCCATTGAAAACTGTTATGTCTTCAAGTATGTTATGGAGAGCATGATTAAGAAGGGCGAGTTACAAATGGGAGAGCACCAGGTGGATCCCCCACGCCCTCATGAGCCCCCAGTGATGAGGCAGGCTGTCAATATGATTTCCCTGTACCAGCAATTTCCCGGAGAGGCTACTGAAACTTGCACACATCATACATATGAAGCCTGCTTTCTTACCCCCATCAAGGATCAGGTGGGATGGCAGACGGTACCAGCCAAGACCAAGAGACGGCCATCAATCTCTGAAGTATCAGGGGCCTTTATCCGGGGTGTATCTCCGAAGCAACCCCCGCCAGCAGTAAGCCATGTGTGGCACACCACGGAGTCACCACCAGTTATCCGAATATTCACTCACAATCGGAGGAAGCAGACACGGCTGTCGACCCATGATAAGATAAGCCCCGAGGTGAGTTGCTTGCAGTAGTACATTAACCAGCTTGATGAATATGAACAACCCGAGCTGAAGCCAATATTGGTAAAAGACCATGTCCTCTGGGAACAACTGGAGGGATTAGCCATCAATGAACAATCAGAAAAAGAACAAGAGGAAGTTGGAGCCGACCTCTTCTGGGGGCACAAGCCGGCTGAGTCCAGGCGTCGGAAGAAGAATAAACCAAGAAACAAGAAGAAAACTGTCACATTGTAGTGCAATACTCTATCAGCACTATTCACCCTACCAAGGGAAGAACATGAGGGAGAGTCCTCCACTCCATCGCTAGAAGCAAATCAAGATGAGGCTTCAACCTCAATGCATACTACCCGCTCTGGGAGAAGGTGTGGGCGTCTACCTCCAGCCAACCACAATATTATCTTCAGGGGCGAACAACCCTATCAGATACCAGAGATAGAAGTCCGAGGCATTAAAATCCCTCCCCCGTTAGGCCTCTATGCAAAAGCAAAAGGGGGTAATGAGTCCCCGTCATTCCTTGAATTCCTGTCCGTTCTGGAAGGCAAACAGCCGGCTCCGAATGCTATTGCTAAAAATGAAAACCCCCGGCAACCATCTGCCGCACCGATCAAAGAGAAAGATGAAGCAAACATCAACCTTCCCTCAACACCAGAGATAACTGCCCCAACAGAGACTCCCCAACAGTCCCCGAAGAAGAAGGAAACAAGAGAAGGGCAAGCCATGCCGCAAGCACCACATGAGCCTCCAAGACCCCGCTGGGTGGAGGAGATGCAACTGTCCAATGTCCGTGTGGGCAGTCAAATTATGAAGATGTTGAAGAAGCTCCCCACAAGGTTTTCTATATGGAAGATCCTCTCCTTGAGTGAAGAAGCTCGCCAAGCTATTATTGACGCTCTACAGTCGCTAGCTCAGTATGAAGCACTTCTGACAGAGGTTAACTCCGGGCCAGGTGTTACATTCATGGAGGATGACATGTTAATTCCTGACCCCAATCATAACAGGCCTCTGTATATGAGGGGGCACCTCAACTGTCAGCCATTAAGCCAGATTCTGATAGATCTAGGAGCTGTTGTGAACATCTTACCCTACTGCATATATCAAAAGTATTATTTTGATATGCACCTCACCAAAGTGAAAGATATAAGGATTGTTGGCTTCAATCAGAAATGTGAAACTCCATTCGGAGTGGCAGAGTTCAACCTCACATTGGGTGATTTTACCACCTCGGTGCAATTCTATGTCATAAACTCCAATACTACATATAAAGCCCTACTGGGATGGCCCTGGCTGCATAGATACCAGATAGTGCCCTCTACCTTGCACCAATGTATCAAGTATTGCCATAATGGCAAAGAAGAGAGGGTGTTTGCAGATTTGCATCCCTTCAAAGTATATGAGTGTCACATGCTTGATGCACCGTTCTATGCGGAAGTCTCCAAAGGGGTGAAGAAAAAAGAAGCCCATGCACGCCAAAAGAAAGTAATGTCAAAAGTAGATGAATGGTCCTCTCCACCACCCCCGGGTTACGTGGAACAACAGGAGGTCGCCCACGTCTCTCAGACTAGGGACTTTGCTAGAATTGCACCACCAGCTGCTTACCCTGTCAAAGCAGAATACGATATAAAGGAAAATCTCAAGCTCATTGAGATTCCACTTGGACTGTTCAAGCCCATTCCGAGCATGGAATGCCAAACAGTGCAACCACTGAAGACTATGGAGGTTCCCCATTTTGGCGAACCCCCTATGATATTCTACCCTAGAGAACCTGTCAATGAGAACGATGAAGACTACGTAATCCCGGAGGAGGCAGCCAACAAGATGGTACCAATATCGGGTCTAGATTACACTACCCAGCGGGTCTCCCAGATGTTTACCAAGATGCAAATGCCCATGTTGCAGCCTGTCGACCAGAAGAAGGCATTCCAGAAGCTCTGGGATCCGCCCAACAACAACAAAGAATTATTGAAGATCACTCGGCACCCGGGGCTGGGCTACACCCTACAGGAGTACTATGAGACAGAGGTAGATGTTATCTCCACCCGCTTCATCCACGAAGACTCTTTCGAGGCAGATTATGATGATTACCCACCATATGGCGAAGAAGCAACACAATGCCCTGAAGTTGGTGCTGAAACCTATGATAGTTATAAGAGCTCAGGGGGACAAGATGAAGTCGCTCTATGCCAATACTGGAAGGAGCCCTTTCCTTAGGAGGATCTATTCCAAACGAAAGCCAGATTTGACAGGGGAACACCTGATGAAGATTAAGCCTCTGAGAAAGAAAAGGAGCACCTAGAATTTGAGCGCATACTAGAGGAGATCCGGGCCATGTAGGACCTGGCAGATCCGGCAGAAGAATTTCTACCCATGAACCCCCAGGGGATAGAAGGTCAGATGTCAGAAACATAGGATGAGACATCAAGACAGGAAAGCAGAGCTGACCAAAACCCGGTGGAGAGTCTAACGATGCAACAATGGAGCAAAGAAACTGAGGGGCAAGTTCCTCTAACCTTAGAGAGCTGATCTGAAGAAAACCAACAATCACTAATCGACTTCGAAGGCCAGAGGTCGACTTATACGTCACCCGGGGACCTGGAAGCCCTCGAAGCTGAAGAGGATTACGTCAATGGAGGCTTTATCAACCTTGAAGAAGCTCCACCAGAAGTCGAGGATGGCAGTCAAGCCACCGTTGATGAACTGATAGAAGTGAACCTGGGGAGTGAGGGAGATCCAAGACACACCTTTCTCAGCGCACAGTTGTCAGCAGAAGAACAAGAGCAGTATATACAATTTCTGAAGGAGTTCTGGGACTATTTTGCCTAGACCTACAATGAGATGCCAGGGTTGAACCCCGATGTAGCACAACATCTACTGTCCATTGATCCAAGAGCAGAGCCTATAAAGTAGCCTCCCAGGCAGATGTGGCCTGAGTTGATTAATCAAATTAATGAAGAAGTCGACAAGCTCATTGATGTGGGGTTCGTCGAAGAAAATCAATACACAACATGGTTAGCAAATATAGTGCCTATGAAAAAGAAGAATGGGCAGATAAGAATATGTGTTGACTTTTGGGACCTCAACAAAGTATGCCCGAAAGATGACTTTCATGTGTCGATCACCAAGGTGATGATACATGCCACCACAGGCCAAGAAGCCCTCTCATTTATGGACGGATCATCCGGATATAACCAGATTTGGATTGCTGAGCAAGACATGGTCCATACTGTATTCTGCACCCCAAAGGGGATATTCCATTATAAAAGGATGTCGTTCGGCCTCAAGAATGCTGGTGCTACATATCAAAGAGCCATGATGAAGATATTCGATGACTTCCTCAACAAGAAGGTGGAGTGCTACATTGATGATCTGGTGGTGAAGACTGTTGAACCCCCTCCTCATGTATATGACTTGTGATTTTTGATGATGATCAAATGGTTTTGTATGAACTGAAAATGAGCATACCTACGCTCTGGATATGAACACATCACTTGAAGACATGGTATTTGAGAAGGCTCAAGTATAACAACTCCTTGTAAGTATTGTGGTTTCAATGTGCAACATGTGGAACTAATTCAAACCTTATTCTTGACAGGCCAAAGCTCTTAAAATGACTGAAGGACGATTGGTAAGATTGATCCTAAACTCCTCCATTACACTGATAGATCTTATGTCTAGATGTGGAGCATTCATGTTTTAAAACCCCATCTTGAACCCCCTGCACTTAGCCTTGTTTTATCTCCATTTTTAGAAAGTGCAGGAAAAGGGTCGACCCATTGCTGCCAGGCAGAATCCCTTTTGAAAGGGTCGACCCCAAGGGTCGACCCCTGCCTGAAGAATTAATTTCCAGAACCAGTTTCTTCATGGGTCGACCCCAAGGGTCGACCTTTTTCCCTCAAACTGTTTAGGCTCCTGAAAGGGTCGACCCCTGTAAACTCCAGAAGGCCATTTTTCGAAGATAGCAACGGTTCCTGAAAGGGTCGACCCTAAGGGTCGACCCATGCTGCCAGGGGCATCTGGCCCCTCACGAGGGTCGACCCCAAGGGTCGACCCTTTCTGGTCCGGGCGGCGCCGTGAATGTGGACTCTTGTCCATGCGAGCTGGTTGACAAACCACACTTGTGTGGCTGTCCTTAAATTACTCCTTGATGTGCGGATCTTGTCTCCTAGACATCCCTTGACCGCCCTTAACATATATATAATCCTATTGAGATGAAAACCCTAAGTAGAATTCGTATCTTCCTGAAATTGGGTTTTTTGCTCTAACCTTGTGAGTGCAGGTCGCAACCAGAAGCTACAGCCCTTCTTCTACCTTGTAGTGTGCGTGAAAAGGAAGAAAAGAAGAGGGATTCAAGCCTCCAAATCAACATCCTGCTGGTTGGCTGCGTGGAGATCAAGATCGTACCTCTTCCGAGCATAATCGTCAAGAACGTTCAATGGGCTGCACCAAGTGCTCAACGAAATTCGCTGAAGTGATAGGGGGAGCTTCAATCAGGATAAATCATCTTCTAAACTTCTCATTTTGAATCATTTGGATTGATCTTGAATATTTGTGTAATCATAAACTCCAGATCCCTGTGTGTGGTGTTCGTGTTCGGAAACACGAACCTGTGTGTGTGTTTGTGCGCTTGCGCGCTTTTGGCTACCAGATCGAAAAACGTGTATGTGTGTGTGTGTGTGTTTGCTGTTCTAAACAGCGTGTGTGTGTGATTCACTCGATAGTGAAGCTTTAATCCCCAAGTGTGAGGGGTGGACGTAGGGGACACGGCTGTGTAACCGAACCACCTAAAAATTCGTGTGTCTCATGTGTTGTGAATTTTCCGATTCTTGTCGAGTGGGCTTCACAGTGAGTTGAGAGATCACTACACCAGCTTTTCAAACACATTCCGCACGCATTCACGAGTGTGATCCTGTTCGTGCGAGTGTTAGTAGTTGTTTGTTTAATCAGCATCATTTTCTTAAGGGTAGCAAAATTTTTATTAGCCAATCAATTCACCCCTCCCCTCTTGATTGCCACATTTGGGACTCAACAATTGGTATCAGAGCGCTGGTCTCTGTTTAGTCTCGACCACACGGTCGCAGAGTTTGATCCCGTTCATATGGCAAACAAAGGGATGATGCCCGAAGGGCATTCTATTCAAAGACCTCCATTCTTTGATGGATCGAACTACCCCTATTGGAAAAATAGAATGTATGTTTTCCTACGTGCCTAGGACTACGATGTCTGGCGTGTCATAAGTAAGGGTCCATATGTTTTATCTGAAGAAGAAGATGAATGGGATGAAGAAGATATAGAGAAGTGTTCAACGAATTTTAAGGCTATGAATATACTTCAATGTGCGGTTCATCCTAACGAATACTCACGAATATCTATGTGTTCCTCTGCGCAGGAGATGTGGGATAAGCTGCGGCTTATATATGAAGGAACATCGAAAGTCAAGGAAACAAAAGCCAATCTCTTAGTTCGGGACTATGAGCTGTTCGCAATGAAGCCAGAAGAATCAATTTCTGATATGTTTGCAAGGCTAACAGAAATTACCAATGGACTAAAGGGACTTTGCAAGGAGTATTCTAACAAGGAACTCGTCAGAAAAGTCCTAAGATCCCTTACTCCACAATGGCATACAAAGGCCACTGTAATTGAAGACTCCAAGGATCTAAGTACTTTAACTCTGGACGAGTTAATTGGCTCGCTGATGACTTATGAGATAAACATCAAAAGGAGCGAGGAGGATCACAAGAAAAAGAAAGTTGTTACCACAATGGCTCTAAAGGTGAATCCACACGATTCAGAGGGCAGTGAAAATGATTCAATAGGCAACATTGAAGATGAAGAATTAGTTGCCATGATCACCCAAAGAGCGAGACGGTTTGTGAAATGAACCAGAAATTTTGGTGGTCAGTTCAGAAAAGGACCGAGAAGGCAAGGTCCAAACAGAGGAGAAAATAGCAAGAGAGAAGAAGTGATTTGCTATGAATGCAAGAAACCCGGCCATATGCGGGGTGAGTGCCCCGATCTCATCAAGAAGGTGAAGAAAGGCAAGTTCAGAAAGCCCAAAGCCATGATGGCCACATGGAGTGATGAAGATCAGGAGGAATCCGGAAATGAAGATGGATTAGATGAGCTAGTCCAGAATCTATGCCTCATGGCAAATGACGATGAAGGAAATGAGGTAGATTCTGAAACTAAAACTCTTACTTGTGAACAATGGCAAATTGCATATGAGTCTTTATATGAAAAATGTAAAAGATTCAAATCTGAAAATAGAAATTTGAAAAAGAAAATTGATCATTTTGTGCATACTAAAAGATCATGTGAAGAGTGCCTTGCCTCAAAAACAGTCAATGAAAACTTGAAAAATGAAAATGAAATTCTTGCATCCAAAATTGAACTGTTTGAAGAGGAAATATCATGCATGAGAGAGGAATAATCCACATATCTGAAAATGCATGAAGAATTGGAAAATGAAATGGAACAAGAAAAGCTTCAAAGCTCAGCTTGTAATGAAGCCAAAGAAAAGGCTAAAAAATAAAGCCAATCTCAATTGGCTGAAATAAATATGTTGAAGGATGCCCTTGCCATCCTTGAAAAATCAAAAGTTCAAACAACCCATTGGGCCTCCATAAGTTCAGCATCATCCAAACCAAAGAAACACATGCACAACTCCTCTTCAAATGTTAGAAGAAAGGGAAAAAGAGATAGAGCCATCACTTGTTTCTATTGTGGTAAAATGGGTCATGACATGCATGATTGTAGAATTCTGAAATATGATGAAGAAAATTCTGCTAGATTCAGAAATAGATCATATATGCATCATGCCTCTAACCATCATGGACCCAAGCTTGCTTGGGTACCAAAATCTCCATAAGCACTTTGGTTGAATTTCAGGTCTACTCGAGAGCTCAAAGAAACAAATGGTATTTGGACAGTGGCTGCTCTCGGCATATGACGGGAAACAAGGAATGGTTTGTGGACCTGCATGAAAAGGATGGTGGGACGGTAGCATTCGGTGGTAAGGACAAAGGTAAAATCATTGGAGAAGGTAAAATAGGTAAGAATCAAAATCATACCATTGAAAATGTATTGCTTGTGAAGGGTTTGCAACATAATATCTTAAGCATAAGCCAACTTTGTGATAAGGGATGCAATGTGATTTTTGATTCTAACCACTGCACTGTTTTGAATAGGAATACTCATGAGATAAAGTTCATTGGATTCAGGTATAACAATGTTTATATGATAAACTTGAATGATGCCTCTCATGAGAACTTATGTTTAATTGCAAGGAACAATGATGATGCTTGGCTCTGGCATCGCCGGCTTGGGCATGCTAGTTTCAATGTTTTGCTGAAATTATCAAGAAAGGATTTGGTAATTGGATTGCCCAAGTTGAAGGCCGTCGATGATGGAGTTTGTGGAGCTTGTAGCATGGGCAAACAAACAAGGACATCATTTAAGTCCAAACAAGATGTGACCACATCAAGGCCTCTTGAACTCATTCACATTGATCTCTTCGGACCAAGCAGAACTCACAGCTTGGGTGGTAAATTATATGGATTTGTGATTGTGGATGATTATTCAAGATTCTGTTAGGTTTATTTCCTAACTCATAAAAATGATGCCCTGATAGAATTTGAAGCATTTTGTAGATTTGTTCAAAATGATAAAGGGTATTGCATCAAAGCGGTGCGGAGCGATCACGGCCGAGAATTTGATAACCATGAGTTCAGCAATTTTTGCAGGGTTCAAGGCTATATGCATGACTTCTCCGCACCAAGAACTCCGAAACAAAATGGAGTTGTGGAAAGGAAGAACAGAACGCTAATTGAGATGGCAAGAACTATGCTGAATGAGAATAAACTATAGAGATACTTTTGGGCTGAAGCAGTGAGCACGGCCTGCTACATCATAAACCGAGCCATGGTAAGACCATTGTTGAATAAAACTCCATATGAGCTATACCGAGGTAAGAAGCCAAAGATTTCATACTTGAGACCGTTTGGCTCAATATGCTACATTCATAACAATGGTAAGATGGACTTGGCTAAATTTGATCCCAAAAGTGACAAAGGCATATTGCTTGGGTACTCTCTCAATTCAAGAGCATATCGAGTATATAACTTGAGAACTCTTGTAGTTGAAGAAAGCCCACATGTTATTATTGATGAATCATCTCCATCTAGAACTGATGAAAAATCTATTTTGCAGGATGATGAGTTGAAAGATGATAATATCGAGAAGAAGGAAGAAAAATCAGAAAAATAAGAAGAGGAGGAACTAAAAGAAGAGGATGAAAATCAGGAAACTCAACTTGAACAGGAGCTACCGTTGCAATGGACATTTGCAAAGGACCATCCTCCGGAGAATGTATTGGGAAATGTACAAGAAGGGATAAGGACACGGGCCTCCTTCAGGGAAGTTGAAACTCATGATTTATTAGCCTTGCTCTCTCAAGCTGAACCTCACTCTATTGAAGAGGCCTTGAAAGATGAGTCATGGATCATGGCCATGCAAGAAGAACTACACAAGTTCCAAAGGAACAAAGTGTGGTTCCTCGTACCATGTCCTAAGAATCACTCCGTGATCGGAACCAAATGGGTGTTTCGAAATAAAATAAATGATCAAGGAGTGGTAATTAGGAATAAGGCCAGGCTAGTAGCCAAGGGCTATAGCCAAGAATTAGGAGTTGACTTTGATGAGTCTTTTGCTCCAGTAGCAAGACTTGAGACAGTGAGGGTTCTCTTAGCATTTGCATGTTGTCATAATATCAAATTATTTCAAATGGATGTTAAGAGTGCATTTTTGAATGGCTATATCCAGGAGGACGTGTATGTGGAGCAACCACCGGGGTTTGAAGACACAAAGCATATAGACCATGTGTACAAGCTGGACAAGGCTCTTTACGGTCTAAAACAAGCACCCCGTGCATGGTATGAAAGGTTAAGTGAATTCCTCATTCAACATGAATTCAAACGAGGTAATATTGATCAAACTCTCTTTACAAAGTTGAATGGTAAGGATATCTTAATTGTTCAAGTTTACGTTGATGACATTATTTTTGGCTCTACTAAAGATGCTCTCAGCAAAGACTTCGCCAAATTGATGCAAAGTGAGTTTGAAATGAGTCTTATGGGAGAGCTGACTTTCTTCTTGGGATTGTAGGTGAACCAGACAATTGATGGGATGTTCATACATCAAAAGAAGTATGCAATGGAGTTGCTGAAAAAGTTTAATTTGACATCAACAAAATCACAACCAACTCCTATGTCTACCTCAACAAAAATTGATCAAGATGAGACAGGTAAATCAGTGGACCAAAAACTCTTTAGAAGCATGATAGGTTCACTATTGTATTTAACTGCCAGCCGGCCTGACATACAGTTTGCTGTTTGCATGTGTGCTAGATTTCAATCAAACCCAAAAGAATCACACATGTCGGCCGTTAAACGAATTTTCAGATATGTTGCTGGTTCAGTTAACTTCGGACTATGGTTTCCGTGTAATTCGAGTCTTGATTTAATTGCTTATTCTGACGCCGATTATGCGGGTTGCAAAGTGGATCGGAAAAGCACTAGTGGGTATTGCCAATTTCTTGGGGGCTGCGTGGTTTCATGGGCCTCCAAGAAACAAATTTCTGTGGCATTGTCTACTGCCAAAGCTGAATATGTGGCTGTCGGTAGTTGTGTAGCCCAGGTGTTATGGATCAAACAACAATTGATTGATTATGGCATATCCTTTAAAAACACCTCAATTCTTTGTGACAACACCTCTGCAATAAACTTGTCCAAAAACCCTATTCATCACTCTAGAACCAAGCATATTGAAATTCGACATCATTTCATTAGAGATCATGTAAGTAAGGGTCATGTAGAAATCAGTTTCATTGAGACCGATCGTCAAATTGCCGACATTTTCACCAAACCTCTAAGTGAAGACAAGTTCACTACTTTTAGAAGAGAACTAGGGGTTTGTAGGATAGAAGAGTGATTCATACCCATGTGCATCATGTATATATAGGTCACTTCATTACATGTAATTGCATTAGTTTCATGCATATAGTATTTCTCTTGTCATGCATATGCATCATGTTTTGTGAAAAACAAAAGAAAAATCAAATTGTGTGAAAAATCACTTTGGTGTGCTTCTGCGTTCCTACTATGTATACTGTATTCACCCATGTTCATTGTTACTTCTATGGCCAAAATCACCTTGGATAAAATTTTCTGCCCACAAAGGAGCTCATTTGTTCAAAGTCAGAAATCTGGATAAAAAGGACATTACACGTCTCATATATTCCCAAATTTCAACTAACAATACCCCAATTGCATACATCCCAATTTTTATCCAAAAATCTTTGATTTCATACTTTTTTACAATTGGGGACTCGAGCCGAACATTCCTTGATTTTTTCTTCGGGTTAATTCTTCTTTCAACTGAAAACCAGTAAAAGGGTCTACCCATAGGGTCGACCCCTTGCAAACCCAGAAAATGGGTCGACCCTAAGGGTCGACCCTCGCGCATCCGGTTTGGCCCGGGGGTAAGAGACCCAACGGGTCGACCCATTGGGTCGACCCAAACCGGCGGGGTGGCTAACCCGCACCCAAGCCGCTCCAACAAGGGTTCCAACCCTAAGTTGGAACCCTCCCATGGCTATAAAACCTCTCTTGCCCCCTTCCTAGCTTTGCCACCACCCTTTGCAACCCCTAAACAATCCTTCCTGGGCACCCAAGACATCAAGCCCTAGCCGCGGTTTTCCGGGTGGCATCCGCGCGAACACTTCTCCTTGTGGATTAAAGCATCATCCTTTGATCTTCATTCCCTTGAGGTAAGCTTCTGATGTCTGTGGAGGATCATAGATTCACACTTCTAGCATTTCTCCTTGGTTGAACCATCAAGATCTATACCACATCGGTGGGTTCTTTCGGTTTGTGTTTTAGATGGCCCTGAAGAAGCGTGCTTCTCGCAGAGGTGAGGCATCGAGCTCCGGGCAAGGGCGTCAATCTCAAACCGCCGCATCACAGCCCGCAAGCAAAATCTTGGATCGGACCGTTCTACGTCCACGGGCGATAAACTTTGAAAATCTTAGTCGTCATCTACGTGGATTAGTTGATCTGATATGCAGCCAGCCAAATTTGCACATTTTCATGTCTGCACATCGCCGCATTTACCCCAATCTGGTACACCAATTTTATAGCAACTTGGGGTTTTCGGGTGATGTTCCAGTTACAACGGTTAATGGACAGGAAATTATTTTATCACCACAGTTGTTGGGTCTTGCTTTTAACTTGCCTAATGAAGGGTATGCATTTGGAGATATAGAGATTTCGGATGCCACTGTTTACCTCTATATGACTTCTGATGAAATGGGTGACCGGTCGGTCGCCGGATTAAATGCCAACCAATTCCCTCCTTTGCAACGTATACTGCACCGAATGATTACAACTATTTTATTGCCACGTGGAGGAGGCCATGACAAGGTTACGGAGAAACACATGTTCTTGTTTTCATGCTTATTTGGTGGAATTCCCATTAAATTTCCACAGCTTATTCTTGATCATATATGTTCAAGCATGACGCACAAGCACCGTACTTTGCCATATGCTGTGGCCTTAACAGCCATCTTTACTTATATGGATATAAATTTGTCAATAGAAGCATCTCAAACTATCCGTGACGCAGACATATACACCTATCAATCTATTTGTCACCACATGGGGTTTGAAGAGCAAGATGGCGTGTTAGTTCGTCAAATAAAAAGGACAGTCCCACCAGACAGTTCCGCAGATAATGAGAATGACAATGAAGCGCAGGCTGAAGATGCTCATGTTCCTGCAGCAGGCATGCCTTCTGAGGAGGCACAACTAATCATGGACCGTTTGGATTCTATTGATGATCGGTTAGACGAGTATGGGGAGACCATGGCAGCTATGCAACTTGAACTATCAGATCTGAAACTCTCTCATCAGGAGCACTCTCGCTATGTCACTGATGCTTTGGCCAACCAAACCCACATGTTGGAAGAACTTTCGGCGTATATTAGGTGTCATCCCCGTCCCTCCACTCCGGATGATAATGATGATTAGACTATGATGCTCCTTCGACTTGGCATCCATATTTCACCCCCTCCTTTTTGATGATGTCAAAGGGGGAGAAACTCTTGGCATGCATGTGTGCTTTTATATGTTTCTATCATTTTTCTAGTTCATGATAGTGTGTGATATGTGCTTGCATGAATGTGTGCTTTTATCATGTTTCTAGTTCATTAGTTCTGTTGCATTTCCCTTGCGTTTTCATGCATTGCATCTTGTCTTTTGTATTCCAAACCTTCATCCTTTTCCACTCTTTGTCGGCAAGAAAACTTTGGGAATATATGCCACATGATGATCAATCTTATATTTGGATTTCTGTTTGACCATGTCCTTGAACTGATGGTTTGATTTATGTAATTGGAATGGTGGATGCTTTACAATGTGGTTTCTATTATTTTGTCATCATCAAAAAGGGCGAGATTGTTGAACCCCCTCCTCATGTATATGACTTATGATTTTTGATGATGATCAAATGGTTTTGTATGAACTGAAAATGAGCATACCTACGCTCTTGATATGAACACATCACTTGAAGACATGGTATTTGAGAAGGCTCAAGTATAACAACTCCTTGTAAGTATTGTGGTTTCAATGTGCAACATGTGGAACTAATTCAAACCTTATTCTTGACAGGCCAAAGCTCTTAAAATGACCGAAGGACGATTGGTGAGATTGATCCTAAACTCCTCCATTACACTGATAGATCTTATGTCTAGATGTGGAGCATTCATGTTTTAAAACCCCATCTTGAACCCCCTGCACTTAGCCTTGTTTTATCTCCATTTTTAGAAAGTGCAGGAAAAGGGTCGACCCATTGCTGCCAGGCAGAATCCCTTTTGAAAGGGTCGACCCCAAGGGTCGACCCCTGCCTGAAGAATTAATTTCCAGAATCGGTTTCTTCATGGGTCGACCCCAAGGGTCGACCCTTTTCCCTCAAACTGTTTAGGCTCCTGAAAGGGTCGACCCCTGTAAACTCCAGAAGGCCATTTTTCGAAGACAGCAACGGTTCCTGAAAGGGTCGACCCTAAGGGTCGACCCATGCTGCCAGGGGCATCTGGCCCCTCACGAGGGTCGACCCCAAGGGTCGACCCTTTCTGGTCCGGGCGGCGCCGTGAATGTGGACTCTTGTCCATGCGAGCTGGTTGACAAACCACACTTGTGTGGCTGTCCTTAAATTACTCCTTGATGTGCGGATCATGTCTCCTAGACATCCCTTGACCGCCCTTAACATATATATAATCCTATTGAGATGAAAACCCTAAGTAGAATTCGTATCTTCCTGAAATTGGGGTTTTTGCTCTAACCTTGTGAGTGCAGGTCGCAACCAGAAGCTACAGCCCTTCTTCTACCTTGTAGTGTGCGTGAAAAGGAAGAAAAGAAGAGGGATTCAAGCCTCCAAATCAACATCCTGCTGGTTGGCTGCGTGGAGATCAAGATCGTACCTCTTCCGAGCATAATCGTCAAGAACGTTCAACGGGCTGCACCAAGTGCTGAACGAAATTCACTGAAGTGATAGGGGGAGCTTCAATCAGGATAAATCATCTTCTAAACTTTTCATTTTGAATCATTTGGATTGATCTTGAATATTTGTGTAATCATAAACTCCAGATCCCTGTGTGTGGTGTTCGTGTTCGGAAACACGAACCTATGTGTGTGTTTGTGCGCTTGCGCGCTTTTGGCTACCAGATCGGAAGCCGTGTATGTGTGTGTGTGTGTGTGTGTTTGCTGTTCTAAACAGCGTGTGTGTGTGATTCACTTGATAGTGAAGCTTTAATCCTCAAGTGTGAGGGGTGGACATAGGGGACACGGCTGTGTAACCGAACCACCTAAAAATTAGTGTGTCTCATGTGTTGTAAAATTTCAGATTCTTGTCGAGTGGGCTTCACGGTGAGTTGAGAGATCACTACACCAGCTTTTCAAACACATTCCGCACGCATTCACGAGTGTGATCATGTTCGTGCGAGTGTTAGTAGTTGTTTGTTTAATCAGCATCATTTTCTTAGGGGTAGCAAAATTTTTATTAGCCAATCAATTCACCCCTCCCCTCTTGATTGCCACATTTGGGACGCAACAATGTCGTTCGGCCTCAAGAATGATGGTGCTACATATCAAAGAGCCATGACGAAGATATTCGATGACTTCCTCAACAAGAAGGTGGAGTGCTACATTGATGATCTGGTGGTGAAGACCAAGAGAAAGGAAGACCATCTGCAAGATTTGAGGGTGGTGTTCCAAAGGCTATGCCAATATGAGCTGAAAATAAACCCCATGAAATGCGCCTTCGGCGTGTCAAGCAGGAAATTCCTTGGATTCATTGTCCGCCATAGAGGCATTGCAATTGATCCATCCAAGATTAAAGTTATTCAAGAACTTCCTCCTCCGAAGAGTCTGTCAGAACTGCGGTCCTTGCAAGGCCGACTGGCGTATATTCGCCGATTTATTTCAAATCTGTCGGGTCGATGTCACCCTTTTCACAGGCTCATGATGAAAGATATGTCGTTCTTTTTGGATGAAGAATGCCAAACAGCCTCTGAGAAGTTGAAAGAATATCTGAAGACCCCTCCGGTGCTAGGAGCACCGATTAAAGGAAGACCCCTGATTCTTTACATAGAAGCTACTCACTGTTCCCTGGGGACAATGCTAGCTCAATTAAATGAAGAAGGTAAAGAGCAGGCCCTCTACTACCTTAGCAGAAGGTTAGTAAGGACTGAATAAAAATACAATTTTATAGAGAAGACTTATCTGGCGCTAGTCTTCGCTGTCAAGAAGCTCTGGCATTACATGCTGTCCCATGAAGTCAGATTGATATCTGGAGCGGACCCGCTCAAGTACATATTATCTCAGCCAGCACTCAAAGGTCGACTTGGCAAATGGGCCGTGATCCTGATGGAATTTGAAATTTCATATGTACCTCAGAGAGCCATAAAAGGTCAAGCCGTGGCCGACTTCTTTACAGCACACCATGCAACAGAGGATGTTTCATTAGAAACTGAACTCCCTGATGATGAGACACTAGAGGCATGTTAAGCCCAGCCGGTGATGTGGCACCTCTATTTTGATGGGGCATCAAGAACATAAACTGACTCAGCTAGACAGGTGAGAGTTCGAGCAGGAGTCGGTATTATCCTGAAGTCACATGAAGGGGAAGTGGTATACACTTCGTGCTTAATAAACAAGCCATGCACTAATAATGAAGCCGAGTATGAAGCTCTGATAATCGGCCTAGAAATCGCACTCATCATGGGAATCCATATGCTCCAAGTGTTTGGCAACTCAATGCTAATAATAAAATAGATGCAAGGAGAATTTGAGGTGCGGAAGCCAGAACTAAGCCCCTACTGTCAAAAAGCATTACGCCTTATGACGAACTTCCACCATATCAAGCTCAATCATGTGGGCCGGGGGTATAATGCTTAGGCTAATGCTTTGGCAAAATTGGCCAGTTCGCTAGCAGTCCCACCGGATGAAACACTCAACATTGTTGTGATAAACCGACGGCAGGTTCCCAGTGTGCTGGAATCATGCCCAGAAGAATATGAGGCCAATGTAACCGAAGAAGCACGGGAGCCCGACTGGAGACAACATCTGCTACAGTGGTTCCTTCACCAGCATCTACCCAAAAACAAAGAAGAAAGAATGAAACTCCTTCGGACTAAAGATTCCTATGAGCTCCGAAGCGGGACACTATTCCGAATCATGGCAGACGCTCGTAAGAAGATTCTGCTTCGCTGCCTATCCACCAACGAGGCTTGGCAAGTGATGAAAGAAATACATGCCGGGACAGCTGGAGCACACCAAGCCAGACCAAAGATGAAGATCGAAATCAAGAAACTGGGCTATTACTGGCCTACTATGTTTGAAGACTGCTATCAGTTTACAAAAACATGCCAGAAATCCCAGGAGCATGCTATTGTGCCCAGAAGGCCACATGTACCCCTACACCCGACAGTTCCCAATTGGCCTTTATCTCAATGGGGAACCGATGTGGTTAGACCTATTCTAACGTCCGCAACTGGACACAAGTACATCTTGGCTATAACAGATTACTTCTCCAGATGGGCAGAGGCTATAGCACTCAGAGAAGTGACTGGTGAGCTGGTCGCCAGATTCATCAAACAAAACATTATTTTTTGGTTTGGTGTTCCCAATCGAATAATTTCCGATAATGGAAGCCATTTCAAGAATCCAAAAATATATCGGCTCGCCGAGAAGTGCAAAATTGATTGGAGGGCCTCCACCCCTTATAATCCGCAAGCAATTGGATTGGCTGAAGCATTTAATAAAACCCTATGCACGCTCCTTGTTAAGACTGTCAGCTCCAACAAGAAGGATTGGGGGGAAAAGATCTACGAAGCATTATGGGCATATCGTACTATCTACAAGGCCCCTACAGGCTGTTCACCCTTCTCTTTAGTATACGGCTCCGAGGCAGTAGTCCCCATAGAGCTGGAAGTCCCATCACTCAGGGTAGCAATTCAATATGGATTAGCCCGCGATGAGCAAGCAAATGCTGAAATAAGATTTGAAGAATTGGCTGAGCTGGAAGGAAAACACCTTCAGGCACAGAAGAATATCCAAGCATACCAAGCCTGCATGGCAAATGCCTTCAACAAGCTCATCAAAGGGTGAGAATTCAAGAAAGGTGACCTGGTCATGGTCAAAAAGAAAGAAGTCATGGCTTCCAACCCAAAGGGCAAGCTAGCTGCAAACTGGTTGGGTCCGTATGTGGTCCAAAGGGTCTACGAAGGCAGAGCCTACGTGGTTGTCAACCATCAGGGGGAAGTTCAGTTCCCGCCACTCAATGGGAAGCATCTGAAGCTCTATCATACTGTACCACTGCCCTTTGAGGGAGTGGCGAATGATTGAATGAATAGCCTCAACATAAAAATGATGGTGATGAGGGCTCTGAAAAATGATGATGACAATGAGGATGGTTACTCCTTCCCGTATGATAACATCAATCTGGACCTTCCGTCTGGATGGATGATGAAACCTTATCTCCTTTGCATTGATGTAAACCCCACATCGATGATGAAACATATGTGCATTCTCAGCGAACGGCTTCGGGCCTAAGCCTCCTTCATGTAAACATCAATCCGGACCTTCCATCTAGATGGATGATGAAACTGTATCTCCTTTACATTGATGTAAACCCCACATCAACGATGAAACATACGTACATTCTCGGCGAACGGGTTCGGGCCTAAGCCACCACCGGTATACCAACATCAATTCGGACCTTTCATCCGGGTAGATTGATGAAACCATGTTTTCCTTTGCGTTGATGTTAATCCCCACATCAACTACGAACCCTTTCACATGATCAAAAGGCCACTTCAAGTGTTATAAAAAAAAAGAAAAAATATATATATAAATAAAAATGTGGCTTAAAATTGAGGTGCCCCGCCAGACTTGTTCAGACATCCTGAACAAGGGCAAAAATGGCTATAACCCAGCTATGGTGAAAATCTGAAAGGGCGCTGCAGGTAAAATCGGGTACCCCGCCACATCAAAACTCGAAAGGGCGCGTGGGCAAAAGTAAGAGAGGGCTGGCTCCGGTGAAAACCCGAAAGGGCACTTGGGTCAGTAATGTGGTTTCAAAAAAAAAAGAGAGAAAGAGATGTAAAAATACATGCTATACCTCTTGGCGACACCTCCATCAGTTATCCCACCGATGATGAAACTTTCCGTCGATCCTAAGGCATCATCGCCCTGATCGATTCGGAATGGACCTTCCGTCTATTCTGACGAAACCAATCCATTCTGTCACGCCCCGAGCGCGGAAGATACCCGGAGATGTGCGACGTGTCTATATCAATCATGTCAATCAGAGTGGTCGTGTATTCGACACGAAGACAGAGATGCGCAAAATAGCAAGATAACCCAATCCTTTATTTCATAATGGATAGACTATTACAAATCCAATACTCTGTTTAATAAAAAGAAAAGTACATAGTTGACTCGAGAAAACTATAGAAATAACTAGACGACACTTGTAGAAGCTCTATCACTTTCACTCTTGACCATTCCCATCCGATTGACTTCCATCGTCGTCGGACTTACCTGAAAAGTACAAAGGGACAAACGGAATGAGCGAACGCTCAGTAGGAAATTATATCTCAAGTACTAGCAAGGGGTTTAAGTAATTACATTTTTATGAATGCAATAAAGCTATGCATGCTCGCATAAAACGACAGGATAGATAGAATGTAGTATCAAGGAAATAAGATGAACTTACCATGAACTTTCAACAAGATAACAAGTTTATTCAAGATATTCAAGCGAGTACATTTAACAAGTCATGTCAAGAACTTTGGCTATCATGTATCAAGCAAGCAAATTACCCTTTTTCAGGCCACGCATTTCATGTAAAGTCAAGTACGATTCAAGTACAAGATGTGTGTGGAATGTCCAATCAAGCAAGTCAAGTACTCGGTATAATGCCAGATACCTTATCATTTTAACTCCCATGGGCACAAGTACTTTCGGGTGCTCCTCCCAGGACCAGATCGGGCCCTATATGCGCAGGCATTTATCATGTGTTTTGACATCCACTCTTGTTTATATAGCCAATATAGAATTTCAATAATCAAGCTTGTAGATACGTATGACAACATTGATAGAATAGAGTCCAAAAATATGACAAAGGACCTAGAATGGCGATAATAACGGTATAATCACGAGTTCGATAAAACTAGGTAGAATATGGTTCCCTTAACTTAGGTACCATGATAAATCGATATGGACATTCTTTATATAGAATTGAGGTCCACATGAACATAAGATCAAGCAAGATACCCTCATTCTTATCATAGAATTGGGGTTTACAAGAACGACATGATATGGCATGATATCATCATCCCATTAAGAATTTCTTATGATATACTCTTTGTATAATCATAAGGGCCGGTATACCATGTTTCTTTAGATTGACATGGCAAGGATCGTGTAATGGGTTTTTAGGGTACAACCAGCTCAGTCGGCCTTGAGGGAATCCAAGGCTACGAGGAGTCATACGGAGGTCTCTATGACTAACTCGCTAGTCCAAAGGAACGGAATGTCCAATGGAGAGCTTGTATGTCAATGAGAATTGAGTGTGATCGATAAAACAATCGTGAAACGTGGGACTATACTCACGGAGTGGAGAATAGTGCCGATATATATTATATAAATAATTGGAACCATCGGTTAACAGAATCAGGATAAAAAATCAGTTTACAGAAAATAACGACTTAGGTAAAGTCGTTTCTCAAGTAATTAACGCCTAACAGAAGGGCGTTTACATATGGTCCGTTTTGCAGAATTTTCAATAATTCAATAATTTATCTAAAACGCGCCCTGGACAGGGGCGTTTCTTTTCAATGAGACGACTACAGTAGAAGGCGTCTTTTTTATTTACAATATTTTTCAGAACATATTTATTTTCAGAAATTATCAAAAACGCGCCCTTGGCAGGGGCGTTAATCATTAAATTCTTATTTTCACATAATATGTATTCCAGGATTTTTAACAGATACGCGCCCTAGTAAGGGGCGTTTCTTTTTAATTCACGCCCTGTGATGGGGCGTTAACACATGGAAAACGACCTAGTCTAGGTCGTGAATTCAAGAGATACCAGGAAAGCAAGATTTGCACGATAATCAAGGATAACAATCATATAGTCATGACAGGAAATTGGCAGGAATTCAGATGCAGTATTTTAGATTTGATGTTTCATGTTTATTGACTTTTAACCGTTAACAATTATTGATTTCATGTAATTGCATGGATAATCAGTTCTTAAGTTAGGCGATAATCATTTACATGAAATTAACGCCTGTGTACAGGGCGTCAAATATGAAATTGACGACCTGGGCAGGGTCGTGTCTTGTAAATTAGCGCCCTAGACAGGGGCGTCTCTTTCAAAATATTACAGAAACATATTAAAACTATAATAAACCATATGCATGTCATGCTTATATATATGTATATCTTGCATTAATTTTGTTTGGGCTACCATAACTTGAGAAAACCTACCTTAATAATGGATTTGGAGACTTGAATCGTGAAGACTAGGAGAGCAGAAGTTCTGTTGCTTCAACAGCAACCGAATCCACCCGCAGTATCAACAGGAGGAACTTGTTTTGAAGAACCCTTGTTCTTCGACAGGGCTTCCTCCACCTGGAAGAAGAAGAAAAGGAGATGAAGAATCATTAGCTCTTCATGTAACCTGAAGCAAGAAAAACAATAGGGGATAAGAAGAACAGTTTGTTCTTTACGTACCTAGCAGCAGACGTTCGATCAAATGGGTTTTAGGGTTCGATCGAACATGTTATTTATAGGATTTTGGAAGTCCTAACAAGAGTAGTGTTTGATTGAGGGTAATATATCCCCAGTAGAGTCCTTACTCTAATAGACACTTACTAGATTAGGTTAATCTTTCCCTGGATAAGCTCTGGGTTCGAACGGTTCACGAATGGAATTAACGCCTTTGGTCAGGGCGTGTATTATTTAATTGATGCCTTATATCAGGGCGTTTCTTAAAAAGCGCCTTGACAAAGGGCGTTTCGTGTTTTAAAACACGCCTAAGACATGGGCGTTTACTTTTCTTGCCTATTTGGTCGCGTGAGAGTTGACGACCACATGCGTGGGCGTCCTTTCTTTAGTCACGCCGTTTGTAGAGGCGTTTATTTTTAAATTAACGCCTTACTCAGAGGCGTTATTTTTAATTTGTTTTATTTTGTCTAACTAACCCTATTCTTATTATCTATATTACTTCTGTAATATATATGTTTTTAATTTTATTTCAATATTCATTTATCAGGGTTGCTACACCCTCCCCCACTTAAAAGAATTTGGTCCCCAAATTCAATATATATATATTTATACACGTGGAGAGTGTAGGACATATACCTCTTAGAATAACTCGGGAAATCGTTTCTTCATAGATTCCTCGGTCTCCCATGTCGCTTCGCGTTCAGGATTCTTATTCCATTGCACCTTGAGCATGGGAATAACCTTATTCCTTAGAGCTCGTATTTCTCGATCTAATATCTTCAAAGGCCTCTGTTCATATGTGAGATCTTTCTGGATCACCAGATCTCCATGCTCAATAATATGTGACGGATCGTGCACATACTTCTTCAACATAGATATGTGAAATACATTGTGTACCTCGGACAACTGAGGAGGCAACGCGATGCGATAAGTAACCTCACCAACTCTTTCGAGTACCTCAAATGGTCCGATGAATCTTGGCGTAAGCTTGCCCTTAACACCAAATCTTCGTATGCCACGTCCAGGGGATATCTTGAGAAATACATGATCTCCGATTTGGAATTCAAGATCTCTCCTTCTTGTATCAGCATAAGCTTTTTGTCTCGTCTGAGCAACTTGCAATCTTTCTCTGATTACTTGTATCTTCTCAGTTGTATCCCTTACCATGTCTGGACCTAGCAGTTGTTTTTCTCCAACTTCGTTCCAGCATATGGGAGATCGGCAACTTCTTCCGTATAAGGCTTCGAAAGGTGCCATTTGGATACTAGCTTGGTAGCTGTTGTTATATGCAAACTCAATTAATGGCAAGTGATCATGCCAACTTCCTCCAAAGTCAATGATGCATGCTCTAAGCATATCTTCAACAACTTGATTAGCTCTCTCGGTCTGACCATCCGTTTGTGGGTGGAAAGCTGTACTAAAGTTAAGCCTTGTTCCTAATGAATGTTGTAATCCCTTCCAAAAATGAGAAGTAAAACGGGGATCCCTGTCAGACACGATTGAGACAGGAATTCCATGTATCCTGACTATTTCCTTGATGTACAGTGCAGCTAGCACATCAATTGACCATCGGCTCTTTATTGGCAAGAAATGTGCCGATTTAGTTAATCGGTCAATGATAACCCAGATTCCATCATGTCCTCCTTTTGATTTAGATAATCCCATGATGAAATCCATACCAATATCCTCCCACTTCCACTTAGGAATATCTAGAGGATGTAGTTTTCCAGCAGGCTTTTAGTGTTCCGCCTTGACCTGTTGGCATGTAAGATAGCGTGATACATAGTCCGCTATTTCTCTTTTCATATTGGGCCACCAAAAGTTCCTCTTTATATCTTGGTACATTTTAGTTGATCCAGGATGAATAGTGTATCTTGATCTGTGAGCTTCATCTAAGATCTTCTTCTTTAATTCCGGACAATCGGGTATACAAGTTCTATCTTTGAACGATAACCTTCCATCAGAAGTTAGTTGAAAATCAGATTGTCCTTCTAATCTGCCTTTGATTTCCACTAATATAGGATCATCATCCTGAAGTGTTTGTATCTCAGATAATAAGTCTGACTGTATGCTTACATGAGATAGTGTGACAAATTTGGATTCCGTGTCCAAGCTTATATTGAGCTCGGAGAATTGTTCAAGTAACTTCCATTCTTGCATCATACAATTTGCTATCATTGCTCTCGGCTTTCGACTAAGGGCATCAGCAACATAATTACCCTTTCCGGGATGGTATTGTATATTGAAGTCGAAGTCCTTGAGATATTCTAGCCCGTGTCTTTGTCTCATGTTTAGCTCCTTTTGCGAAAATAGATATTTGAGACTTTTGTGATCGGAGTATACAGTAAATTGTACTCCATATAAGTAGTGTCTCCATATCTTTAGGGCAAATACTACCGCGGCCAGTTCTAAGTCATGGACGGGGTAATTCTCCTCGTGCTTCTTCAGTTGACGTGAAGAGTATGCTATGACCTTTCCTTGTTGCATTAGGACACATCCGAGGCCAATGCCAGAAGCATCAGTGTAGACCTCGAATTTCTCTCCTTCTGTTGGTAGAGCTAACACTGGAGCTGTAGTGAGATGATCTTTGAGAGTTTGGAAACTTCTTTCACATTCCTCACTCCATTCATATCGGATCTCCTTACGAGTTAACCTTGTAAGTGGCACGGCGATTTTTGAGAAGTCTTTGATGAATCGCCTGTAATATCCTGCAAGACCTAAGAAACTTCTGATCTCGCTAGCATTGGTTGGTCTTTCCCATTTCCTAACTGCTTCAACCTTTGACGGATCTACAGATAATCCATCCTTGGATATCACATGTCCGAGAAAAGCCACTTCTTCAAGCCAGAATTCGCATTTGCTGAGCTTAGCATATAATTGATTTATCCTCAAGATTTGTAATGAAATCCTCAAATGCTCTTCATGTTCTTCCTTAGTCTTGGAATATATCAATATATCATCAATGAAGACTACTATGAATTGATCCAAGTAAGGCCTAAATATGCTATTCATTAACTGCATAAAGGCGGCAGGGGCATTTGTTAGTCCAAAAGGCATAACAACAAATTCATAGTGGCCATACCTGCTTCTGAACGTAGTTTTATGAATATCTTCGTCCTTGATCCTCAATTGATGATAACCAGACCTGAGATCAATCTTGGAGAAATATTTGGATCCAGAAATCTGATCAAATAATTCATCGATTCTCGGCAGTGGATACTTGTTCTTGATAGTAAGATGATTCAACTGTCGATAGTCGATACACAATCTCATGGATCCATCCTTCTTCTTTACAAATAAGACTGGTGCTCCCCACGGGGAAGTACTTGGTCTAATGAACCCTTTTTGAATCAATTCCATCAATTGCTTCTTCAATTCTTTCAGTTCTGCAGGGGACATTCTATAGGGTGCCTTTGAAACAGGACCAGCACCAGGGACTAAGTCGATGGTAAAGGCCACATCTCTTTGCGGGGGTAATCCCGGCAATTCTTCCGGAAATACGTCTGGAAATTCTCGCACTACCTGAATGTCCTCTATCTTGGTTTCTTTAGCTTCTTTAATAGTGACAAAAGCAAGGAAGGATACACATCCTTTCTTGACGAGCTTGCTTGCTCGAAGAGCCGAAATAAGAGGGGATTTGCTTCGACTCTTAGGACTAATATAAGTCAGTTCCGGAAATTCCTTGAAAACAATCTTGCTATCACGGCAATCAACCGTTGCCTGGTATTTGGATAACCAATCTGCTCCTAGTATAACATCATACTCTTTTAGATCTAAGCAGATAAGATCAATAGGAAAATTCTTTCCTCGAACCAGTACCTCACAGTTTTGGTAATGATGTGTGATATCCGTCTCGTTTCCGAGAGGAGTAGACAATATTAATTTCATCCATTCTGGTTCTAGAGGTAATGGGTCAGCAAACTTCTTGGAAATAATGGAATGCGATGCACCCGTGTCAAATAAAACATGTGCATATTTGGAACAAATCTTTAATGTACCTTCCACCAATCCGCCTTCTTCTTCTGGTTCGGTCTCTTGGATTGCATGAAGACGCGCGTTCCTTGTCACTGGGCGTTTACCCTCACCGGCTTGGTCATTCATTAATGGACAATCGGGAATCCGATGTTCACGACTCCCACAACGGAGACATGCTCCTAATTTCCTCCAGCATTCTTCTGTTTTGTGACCAGCCTTGTCACAATGCTTGCATACTACGTTTGAAGGTGTAGTGGTGATAGAGAAAGGCTTGGATTTCTTGAACTTCTGATCTTGAGAGGAAGAACCTCCATTATTGGGCCTCTTCTTAAAGTTGGGTTTGAAAGAACCCGAACTTGTGACTTGCTCCTTTTTGTCCTTCCCACGGATCCTATCAGATAGTTCCGTGGCATCTTCAAGCAACTGAGCTCGGCGCACTATTTCAGAATAAACTTGGATATCCATAGGCGCCAGTTGCGTAATGTAGTGGGGCCTAAGCCCATTAAGGAATCGACGGGCTTTCATCTTTTCCGTGCTAATTAAATGCTTAGCATATCTAGACAGTCTAGAGAACTGTGCTTCATAATCAGCCACCGATAAAGATCTTTGCTTTAATGCGGCAAACTCGGCGGCCTTCTTTTCCTGGACTCGGTCCGAGAAATATTTAGCATTGAAGTATTCCACGAATTCTTCCCATGTTACTTGAGTAGGATCTATCGTTGCTTCAATAGACTCCCACCAGCATCTAGCATCTTTTTCTAACTGGAAAGTAGCTAATAAGACTTTGTCCTGATCCGTGCATTGCATAACACGGAATATACGTTCAATCTCCCGAACCCAATGCTCGGCCTCGTCTGGATCGGTCGATCCCATGAACTTCGGGGGATTCATATTCTTGAATGCTTGGTGTAAGCTTCCAGCTCGTGGAGCACCACCTTGTGCTACCTGTTGTAGCACTTGGGTCATCCCTTGAAGGGTACGCTGCATGTTGCGCCATTGAGCACGTTCGGCAGCCATTATCCTACAATTACAATAGCTATGTTAGTATTATATCACTAGGATCTCATAACGGACTTATTGATCATTTAACCCTTGGTTCTACCCACTCTCACTTGGTTAAAGGTTTTGAAACCTATCCTTGGACTTGGGTTTCCTAGGAATTGAATACCTTAGGCTCTGATACCACAAAGACTGTCACGCCCCGAGCGCGGAAGATACCCGGAGATGTGCGACGTGTCTATATCAATCATGTCAATCAGAGTGGTCGTGTATTCGACACGAAGACAGAGATGCGCAAAATAGAAAGATAACCCAATCCTTTATTTCATAATAGATAGACTATTACAAATCCAATACTCTGTTTAATAAAAAGAAAAGTACATAGTTGACTCGAGAAAACTATAGAAATAACTAGACGACACTTGTAGAAGCTCTATCACTTTCACTCTTGACCATTCCCATCCGATTGACTTCCATCGTCGTCGGACTTACCTGAAAAGTACAAAGGGACAAACGGAATGAGCGAACGCTCAGTAGGAAATTATATCTCAAGTACTAGCAAGGGGTTTAAGTAATTACATTTTTATGAATGCAATAAAGCTATGCATGCTCGCATAAAACGACAGGATAGATAGAATGTAGTATCAAGGAAATAAGATGAACTTACCATGAACTTTCAACAAGATAACAAGTTTATTCAAGATATTCAAGCGAGTACATTTAACAAGTCATGTCAAGAACTTTGGCTATCATGTATCAAGCAAGCAAATTACCCTTTTTCAGGCCACGCATTTCATGTAAAGTCAAGTACGATTCAAGTACAAGATGTGTGTGGAATGTCCAATCAAGCAAGTCAAGTACTCGGTATAATGCCAGATACCTTATCATTTTAACTCCCATGGGCACAAGTACTTTCGGGTGCTCCTCCCAGGACCAGATCGGACCCTATATGCGCAGGCATTTATCATGTGTTTTGACATCCACTCTTGTTTATATAGCCAATATAGAATTTCAATAATCAAGCTTGTAGATACGTATGACAACATTGATAGAATAGAGTCCAAAAATATGACAAAGGACCTAGAATGGCGATAATAACGGTATAATCATGAGTTCGATAAAACTAGGTAGAATATGGTTCCCTTAACTTAGGTACCATGATAAATCGATATGGACATTCTTTATATAGAATTGAGGTCCACATGAACATAAGATCAAGCAAGATACCCTCATTCTTATCATAGAATTGGGGTTTACAAGAACGACATGATATGGCATGATATCATCATCCCATTAAGAATTTCTTATGATATACTCTTTGTATAATCATAAGGGCCGGTATACCATGTTTCTTTAGATTGACATGGCTAGGATCGTGTAATGGGTTTTTAGGGTACAACCAGCTCAGTCGGCCTTGAGGGAATCCAAGGCTACGAGGAGTCTTACGGAGGTCTATATGACTAACTCGCTAGTCCAAAGGAACGGAATGTCCAATGGAGAGCTTGTATGTCAATGAGAATTGAGTGTGATCGATAAAACAATCGTGAAACGTGGGACTATACTCACGGAGTGGAGAATAGTGCCGATATATATTATATAAATAATTGGAACCATCGGTTAACAGAATCAGGATAAAAAATCAGTTTACAGAAAATAACGACTTAGGTAAAGTCGTTTCTCAAGTAATTAACGCCTAACAGAAGGGCGTTTACATATGGTCCGTTTTGCAGAATTTTCAATAATTCAATAATTTATCTAAAACGCGCCCTGGACAGGGGCGTTTCTTTTCAATGAGACGACTACAGTAGAAGGCGTCTTTTTTATTTACAATATTTTTCAGAACATATTTATTTTCAGAAATTATCAAAAACGCGCCCTTGGCAGGGGCGTTAATCATTAAATTCTTATTTTCACATAATATGTATTCCAGGATTTTTAACAGATACGCGCCCTAGTAAGGGGCGTTTCTTTTTAATTCACGCCCTGTGATGGGGCGTTAACACATGGAAAATGACCTAGTCTAGGTCGTGAATTCAAGAGATACCAGGAAAGCAAGATTTGCACGATAATCAAGGATAACAATCATATAGTCATGACAGGAAATTGGCAGGAATTCAGATGCAGTATTTTAGATTTGATGTTTCATGTTTATTGACTTTTAACCGTTAACAATTATTGATTTCATGTAATTGCATGGATAATCAGTTCTTAAGTTAGGCGATAATCATTTACATGAAATTAACGCCTGTGTACAGGGCGTCAAATATGAAATTGACGACCTGGGCAGGGTCGTGTCTTGTAAATTAGCGCCCTAGACAGGGGCCTTTCAAAATATTACAGAAACATATTAAAACTATAATAAACCATATGCATGTCATGCTTATATATATGTATATCTTGCATTAATTTTGTTTGGGCTACCATAACTTGAGAAAACCTACCTTAATAATGGATTTGGAGACTTGAATCGTGAAGACTAGGAGAGCAGAAGTTCTGTTGCTTCAACAGCAACCGAATCCACCCGCAGTATCAACAGGAGGAACTTGTTTTGAAGAACCCTTGTTCTTCGACAGGGCTTCCTCCACCTGGAAGAAGAAGAAAAGGAGATGAAGAATCATTAGCTCTTCATGTAACCTGAAGCAAGAAAAACAATAGGGGATAAGAAGAACAGTTTGTTCTTTACGTACCTAGCAGCAGACGTTCGATCAAATGGGTTTTAGGGTTCGATCGAACATGTTATTTATAGGATTTTGGAAGTCCTAACAAGAGTAGTGTTTGATTGAGGGTAATATATCCCCAGTAGAGTCCTTACTCTAATAGACACTTACTAGATTAGGTTAATCTTTCCCTGGATAAGCTCTGGGTTCGAACGGTTCACGAATGAAATTAACGCCTTTGGTCAGGGCGTGTATTATTTAATTGACGCCTTATATCAGGGCGTTTCTTAAAAAGCGCCTTGACAAAGGGCGTTTCGTGTTTTAAAACACGCCTAAGACATGGGCGTTTACTTTTCTTGCCTATTTGGTCGCGTGAGAGTTGACGACCACATGCGTGGGCGTCCTTTCTTTAGTCACGCCGTTTGTAGAGGCGTTTATTTTTAAATTAACGCCTTACTCAGAGGCGTTATTTTTAATTTGTTTTATTTTGTCTAACTAACCCTATTCTTATTATCTATATTACTTCTGTAATATATATATTTTTAATTTTATTTCAATATTCATTTATCAGGGTTGCTACACATTCTCTGCTATCCCATGTCCCGCCAATGATGAAACCTTCTGTCGACCACAAGGCATCATTGCCTAGATCGATAATGAAACCTATCCAGAATAGACTTTCCATCTACTCTGATGAAACTTACCAATCTCCTTGCATCGGCATAAATCCAATGTTGATGATGAAACCTTCTGTCGGTCACAGGGCATCATCGCCTAGATCGATAATGAAATCTATCCAGAATAGACCTTCCATCTACTCTGATGAAACCTATCAATTGTCTTGCATCAACATAAACCCAATGTCGATGATGAAACCTTTTGCCGGTCACAAGGCATCATCGCCTAGATCGATAATGAAACCTATCCAGAATAGTCCTTCCGTCTACTCTGATGAAACTTACCAATCTCCTTGTATCGGCATAAACCCAATGTCGATGATGAAACCCTATGTCGGTCACAGGGCATCATCGCCTAGATCAATAATGAAACCTATCCAGAATAGACCTTCCGTCTACTCTGATGAAACCCATCAATTTTCTTGCATCGGCATAAACCCAATGTCGATGATGAAGCCTTCTATCGGTCACAAGGCATCATCATCTAGATCGATAATGAAACCTATCCAGAATAGACCTTCCGTCTACTCTGATGAAACTTACCAATCTCCTTGCATCGGCATAAACCCAATGTCGATGATGAAACCTTCTGTCGATCACAGGGCATCATCACCTAGATCGATAATGAAACATATCCAGAATAGACCTTCCGTCTACTCTGATGAAACCTATCAATTTTCTTGTGTCGGAATAAACCCACTGTCGATGATGAAACCTTCTGTCGATCACAAGGCATCATTGCCTAGATCGATAATGAAATCTATCCAGAATAGACCTTCCGTCTACTCTGACGAAACTTATCAATTTCCTTGCATCGGCATAAACCCAATGTCAATGATGAAACCTTCTATCGGTCACAAGGCATCATCGCCTAGACTGATAATGAAACCTATCCAGAATAGACCTTCCGTCTACTTTGATGAAACTTATCAATTTCCTTACATCGGCATAAACCGAATGCTGATGATGAGACCTTCTGTCAGTTAGAAGGCATCATCGCCTAGACCGATAATGAAACCTATCCAGAGTAGGCCCTCTATCTAGTCTGATGAAACTCATCCATTTTCTGCTATCCTAAGTTCCACCGACGATAAAACCTTCTATCGGTCACGAGGCATCATTGCCCGAGTCGATAATGAAACCTACCCAAAGTAGACCTTCCGTCTATTCTGATGAAACACATTCATCTCCTTGCATTGGCATAAACCCAATGTCGATGATGAAGATTTTAATGATCATACGGCACTTCGCCTTGATCAATGCTAAAACCTACTTGAGATGGACCTTCTGTCTATTTCAATGAGACATGTGGACCCTTCATACACATATCAACAAGCATTCCTACATCCGGTACTTCTGGCCGATGAAACTTACACTTGTGCCGATTTGGAAAATCCTGGAATCCCGACACGCGGTGGAGCGATGCCCCCATCCTTTCCCTCTCCTGTGGTGCAGACACGGGTATGTCTCCATACAAATTGCCAAAATTACTGCAAGATATTACAGGATAAAGGTGCGGAGATGGGCACCGAAGACATTAAAGGAAAGGTATATTCCATTACAAAAAGAGAAAATAAAGACAATCGGGGCCCTTCAAGGGGGATGGATTACAAAAGAAGTATCGGCTAAGTTCCCCGGAAGATATCTTCAAAATCAAGAAGCCCGACATGCGGAGCCCCTCCCAGTTCGCGGAGTTGAACTTCCTCCTCCTGAACATGAGTCATCTCGGTCTACAAAGATGCAACTCGACCCTCCAGCAATGTAGTCTCCCTAATACCCTGGGCTTCTGCCGCCTCTAGTAGCGGTATCTCAGCTTCAACAGCATTCAATTCAACTCGAAGCACTTCCCGTCGGCCACGTAAGAATTGTATGCGAGCAGCTGAAGCTTCGACCTGGGCCCTGTTCTTATGGAGATCAGAATTTAGTGACTCCAGCTCTGTCTGACAATCGGCCTTCTACAATTTAAGGGTCGTCAGCCGGTCATTCATTGTCTGCTCGAGAAAGTCTCGGCGATTCATAAATTTCAGCAAGAATAGGACCCACTGGGTCCATATATCTAAAGGACAGCCTAGTGCCTGCAGGCCGACTATCAGTCGTTCAGCCACTTCCTCCAGTTGGAGATAAGATAATGTCGGCTGAGATTCTACTACTCGGCGCAACATCTCCAAATGCTGCCAGACAAAATCCTCTAATGATGAGAAGCCAAGGGAGGCTGATGGCACCACATTAAAAGAAACTTCACTGTCTATGGATGCCCATAAGCCAGTATCTGGCTTAGAGGAAGAAGAGGGAATGGCCACCAAAGCTGAAGGAGTAGGCACTTCGACAGTCTGCTCATGCTCCGCCGGGCTCTTTAAAGATCTCTCCTCCACAAGTGCTGGAGGCGGCAAAGGCTCCGACTCTATTACTTGCACAGATGGAGCTGTAAGGTCAGGTGCAATGCTCATTACGGCTGCTGGAAGGAAGGTAGAGCCTCTTGACGGATCCACTTCGGACCTCAACTCTGTAGTAGGCACTAGGGCAGAACTATCTTCCAATGATCTCAACTCTAGTGATGATACTTCAGCTGCCGGTTGTATTCTCACCGGCACAAGACGGAGTATAGTAACCGCCTCTGGAAAAGATATGGTGATAGGAGGCAGTATATCTAAAGCCCCCGATGAAACGATGACGTCGGAAGACGGTACTGAAAGGTGATCGGTTGTACCAGACTCCTGGAACAAAGTTTTGATAAGCACCAAGATGACAAAGAAAAAGGGAAAAGCTATGCAGCTCGGCGAGAGGGCGATCAAAATTTACCATGGCCGCGGAATCCATCTCCTTAAATGCTTGTATAGAGGAAGCTAATTCCACAGATGGGGCAATAAAAGGAGGGGTTATCTCTTCTTCCATGTCAATTTCGGAAAATTCCTCTAGCAGTATTCCCTTAGATGATGATGCTAGCAATCTTGGAGGACTGAATATTGAAGGACCACTCAATAGCGCAGAGGGCGTCACTGTCCCTTCGCTGGCCGCTTCAGATGCTTTTTCATCACCCTCTGAAGAACCGTAATCAACTTCTTCATCAGAAGGGGTAGTAGACCTACTGGAAGAAATATCTATACTAGGCTCGGGTTGGCTCGTCTCTTTTGTTGCCTTACGAGCTACTGAGCGGGTGATTACATGCCGCAATGGGATGGTACCCTTCTTAAAAGTGGTCTTGTGTCCCTCCTGCGGCAAGGGGACGCTTGTAGCCAATGACCCAGCCTCAGTGTCGACCTCTTTGGCCGCTGCAGCACAGAGATATGCATGAAGCAAGGTTAGAAAATAATCAAAGGAAAGCAAAAGGAAGGATCCAGTAAGGGCAAAGTCACTTGGCTCACCCTCGACTTCACTAGTCGGTGTGGGAGAAGGGATTCCGATGTCCTCCTAAGCAAGGAAGGGGTCCTCTCCTACGGTTTCGGCTGTCTCAACTGTCCCCACTTCGGTTGCCATAGAGGGCTCCACCATCTCGGCAATCTCCTCAGTGTTCATAGCAGAAGCTTCTTGAGCTGTTACCTAACAGAGAAGATGTCAGGCTAGAATGAAGGTGCCATGAAAGAGATAATCTTGTAGCCCGTAAAGAAAAGGCGATGGTACCTTCAGCTGCTTGTTGAGCAGCCTCATGCTAGGCAGCAAAGGATTCATATGAGGGCACGAGATCCAGAGGGATCTCGATTACATCAGCTGCAGAGGATGATCGCTTTAATGAGGCTTTCTGGGCCTTCTTCACTCGCCCTAAGATGACTTTCATCTGGGAAGCCGCCCTCTTTTTGCCAGATGGTAATGTGGTTGTGGTCGGAGCTGGCGCAGGAGTATTAAAATGATCGGGCTTCTGAGCCTGGGAAATGATCTTCCTATAAAGCCCCTGCTGCTTTATGTCTGGTCTATCTACTAAGGGAATGTATGTTGTCACAAAAGAAGGAGCCAAGAGATGAAACAAGCAACATACCAACTGGAGAAGGTTTTACCTGCCGGGCCATTATAAAAGGATGAAAGGGGCCAGTATTGATAGGCCACCTCTTTGTTCCGGGATGCAGCCTCCCGAACAAGCCAACAGATGTCACCAATTTTCTTGCAAATTTCAGACAGGTCAGCTAGGTCTCCTTGGCCACGGGAAGCGAGGCAATGATACAAGCCGAGGTGGTCAATACCCCAGCCGTCGACATAATGAAAAGATACAAACAAAGGCTTGTCGAGAATACTTGCTACAGGGCTGTCAAGGGTCAGCCCATGTATGTTCATCAGAACAAATAGCCAAGACGTGTGCTGATAGTACGTCAGAGTTCCGTCTTCCTTCCTGATGAACGCCCGGTATGGGCAGAAGCGGTCAACCTCGCATTTCCACGAAGCTACTTTGGGGAGTGGCTCCTCGAATGGAAAGGGGTATTGTTGAAGTTCCAGGCGAGCGTCACCAATCTGGCACAAATGTTCCAAATTTTTCATTAAGGTGTCCTCATTGATCTTGGCAAACACAGGCGTCAGCTGCTTGGCTGCGTCTTCTTTCAAGGCTTTCCTTCGGGCCACATATGAGTCTGCCTCCTTTGGGTGCTGAGAAAATAGCCTCTTCAGATGGGCCTCATCAATATCAAAAATCGGCCCAGGCTGTTGACTCAAAAAGGTATGCTCGGCCACGTCCCAACATGTTGATCTAGCATTACGGTAGAAGCTTGTCCGGGCGTTCCACCATTTTACATATTTTGGAGTGACTCTGGGAACTCGGTTCGGCACCGGCACTCTGAAGGTAATAGCCTCCCGGCGGTGGAAGTAGTCCCACCATGTGCGGCCTTCACCAGCAACAACTGAGCCATGCTTCGACCTGCTGTCTAGCGGAAATTGAGCAATTGACGGAGGAATGTGCTGGTCATAGCCAAAATTCCGTCTGAATCAAAATGGGTAATAAGGTTCTAGATGGACCATGCCCCCCTTTCTGAACACCAAAACACTGGGACGGATTGATAAAGCCCAATCAACGAGCTCAGCCTCCAGAATTGGTCGGGTCACCGTGGCACCCGAGATTGGATGAACAAAAGTTTCAGCTTCCTCCATTTTGCATTCACGCTGTCGGTTCGCCAGTGGAGCGGAATGTGTTGCTAAACTCCAGAAATGAATGGTCCCCACTGAACCCACCGGAACCCTTATCAACCGGCCTCTAATAGATTAAAGCTGCTGTAACATAGGGCCAGGCTCGGCGCTTGCGAATTCCAGCATCCGGGGCTATAGTGTGGTCTTCTGCAAAGTCCTAGGGGCGAGCTCAAGAAACAGGCTGCACACCCAGGCGTTAAAGAAATGAAACGGGCCCACCGATCTGAGGGACCGAGGGGTCCGATGTTTTTACAAATCCTCCACTGACTTGTAAACTAGGCAAAGAGCAGCCAGACACAAAGCAAGTCACATACCCCAAGCCATTTGGCATGCCGGGTATATGGCTACGGGCCTGATGATCGTCTCATCCCCCTGCGGGAGAGCGAAAGTGCACAGCCAAAAGGTGAGATAGGCAGCGCAGTGAGTGAGGGGATCTACCCCAGTATGATTTGTTCCTCCTCGACCAACCTGTCGAAGAGAAGAAGGCAGTGCCGACTTGAACTTTGGAGGCATGCTCTGCTTGCCCGCTACTGGGGCTACTAAAGGAAATTCACTATATTTCAAGGGGCCACCGAAGAAATATTGGATCCAGTGTCCTACCCGGACCTTCATCCGACTGCTCTTCTCCAGAGCATGGTATCCCTTAGAGGAGCCCCTGTGATGTGCCAAGCAGAGGGAGCGGTATGCTTTCATCAGATATCGGTACGAGAAGCCGAAGAAGTACCGACCCTCCCTGTCAGTCTCATCCTTGACGAAGTCATACAAGCAAATTTCTTCATACGGCTCTCCGTTGATCGACAAACCTGAGAGCTGTGATAGACTCCAAAGGTCCAAAGAAGTTTCACCTTCTGCTGCATAAAAAGTGTTGTACTATGGGCAGAAGACTTCAAACATACCATAGCATAAGCCCTTGGAAATAGGGTACCGGAAACGGGATGCATACACACTATGATATACTCCGGCCCTAGTCAATAAGGGAGCATACTCCTTCAGCACAAATTCCGTGAATTCTACCTCTCCCACGTGGAATAGATGAGCATCAGTCACCTTAATGTCCGCAAACCAGCCAGCAGCTAGCTGAAATTTAAACTGGACAGCCAAACAATTCAGAACAAAGGGCTCATATTTGTAACCCCACTTAATAGGTGCTAGGAACAATCCGTATCCGGGTTTCTCCCTGTTAACTCAGCCCGCAGTAGTGTCCCACTTGGCCGGAGTGAATTCAGGAGCCCGTGTCAGCATCTTGTGTTCCTGCTCTAGCTCAGTTACACCCAAGACATCATCCCACTTGCATTGCTCGCTGGGAAGATAAATGGCTTCACCACGGTATACGGAGCCCTTCAGGCTATCCCTCTCCAGCAATACGGCCCGTTCCACCATCCGGGCCAGCATAACATCTCTCTTCCCAGCTACATTGAAGGTGCAGATGAATGATACCAGATGACGGTCCTTCGAAAGATCCGGACGATAGCTGGCATCACGATTAAAACTTAACCCATCCTCAGTAGACAGGACATAGGATGCAGATATTGTGTCTGTCTCCGACTCAGAAGACTCGTCGACTGTGGCAACCCTCTCACGGTCGTGGTCCAGTTGCTGAACATTTAAGCAAGTTACAAGTGGGCCATGCGTCCCACCCCGAGAAGAAGCACCGGCGCCAGCAGCCCCGGTAGTAGCAGAACTAGATGTGGCAGCCATTCCAGACGCTGCAATCAAGAGAAATCGAAGAAAATGAAACAATGCAAAATAAAAAGGGCATATTTGGAAGAAATTTCGATAGCACCTCCTCCTATCCAGGGTGTGCCCGAAGTCAAATAGGATGAACATCCACCAAGACGGGATGACTCCTTAATAAAAGGGGACACAATCCCGCATGTGAAGCAAAGAAAGAACCTCACGGTGAAAAGGAGGGTGAGGGAAGAAATTCCCCTAGAGAAAACCCCACACCGAGCGCTGCTGAGAAAATGAAGAGAGAGAGAGCTCAGTTTGAAATGAGCTCTCCCTAAGCCCTCGTCACCTTAAATAGTAACCTAGCCGAAGATCGCCTCCACCGAGAGAAATGGCACGCTGAGATCGCCCCGCGCCGAGAATGGAGTCGCCAAAGGAAGCGTCGAGATCGCCTCGCGTCGAGAGTGAATCGCTTAAGGCACGCCGGGGCCAATGCCACGCCGAGACTGATGCCAAGCCCGGGCACCCCGAGCCCGATGTCGTGCCGAGACAGGTGTGCCGAGATTGCTGTCCGCGCCGATTTGCTCACACCAGAATGCTGCAATCGAAAAAAAATAAACCTCAATACCGGTCATTTAAGACTCAGCTGGCTCGTATCAGCCCAAACGCCTATGAATGATGAGACTTACAAATAGTATGAAGATTTCAAGTTGCGAATAGACGCAATGAATAGGAGCAAGCCTGAAGAAAAGCACAAAGTACATCATAATATACACCAGCAGGCCCCGTGCTACTCATCTTTCGCTCACACCACCTGCTGGTGGGGCGCATTTGTTGACACCTAAAATGTGCAAGAATACAAAGAAGAGGTAAAAGAAGCTCAGGGCCCTGAAGGTCAATCAAGGGTGTGACTCCTATATCATCGTTGGAAGTTCTAAGAGTCAGAATAAAAGAAGATCCATTACCTCCAACACACTATCCGGCTGAAGACATTTCTGGCCAAGCTGCTGCCCAGCACTGCTATCATTTAGATAGTCAGGTTGATCAAGACAATGTCAAGCTCTGGGCAATCATCTGCCTGCTAAAAAGGATCTTCAGAATATTCTGATGCTCATAAATGGGATTCACATAGCTCGTCACATATATGTGGATGCAAGATATTAAATGAGCTGCAAGAGAACAAAATAGTTGTTCTGAGGAGCCCATGCAGACCAACAAAAGGGCCCAACTGATCAAAGCCTACAGAACAGCGCCGAGAGGCCCATGAATGGAACCACGTCGAGACCAGGGCGCGCCGAGACGCAGTGAAGGGTGCGCCGAGTTGGCTGTGCGTCGGGAGGACTAGGCGCCGATTGAAGAGGCCCATTCCCCTTTATATATACCCATGTCTTCGAACAGAAGAAAGGGGGGAAGAGAAAAAAAAAGAGAGACTGAGCAGAAAAAAGAGAAGAAAACACACAGAGAGAAAGAGTCTGCAAAGAGCCAAGGGAGAGAGAGCCCGTTGAGCCAATCGCTGCAGAGTGATCCCCTCAGCTATCTTCTTTAAGGTGGGAGTCCACCGATTGAGCGCCCTCGGGGCTATAGTCCCCTCTGTTCTCCCCCGTTCTGGGTTTTATGTTTCAGAATATCGATTATCATTTCGTTCTTTTTTCTTTTGTCCCGTATATGGGAATGTGATTTTCAAGGCCTTTTAGAGCCTCTAAGCTGCATGCGTTAGCTATCTTGTCTCTTTCCTTGTGATAGATGTAGTTCTCAGAGTAACTAATGAAGGAAAATTAGGAGCTGAGTGCAGCTATCTCCGGAGCATGATATCTCTGAATGTGATTTTGTTAGACGAAGTAAGCATATATTGTTATTCGTGTGACTGCTTTTTTGATGACTTTCTCTGTTGCTTCCCAAGTCTCACGGTCATGATGGGGACCTGAGACAGCCCATCTCATGGCCCCTCATCTACGCAACAGTGAAAGATATAATAGAAGCATGGGCTATGTGATCTAACAGTCCTACTCCCAATCTGTGTGAAGACCCCGGCCTTCCCCGAGATGATATGCCCAAATCATCCTTTTGCACCCTCTCGCCTTCTTAGAACCCTTAGATAAGGCCTCAAAAACTCTCAAAATCTGAAGCCATAAAAAAAACCCCAAACCCTATAGCCTTAAACCCAAATCCTCAAACCATACCCTCTCGGCGTGGTGCCATCTCAGTGCTGAAACCAGCACCGATTGTTGGACGCGCTGAGTGCCTTCTACGCTGACCACCCTTCCTCTAGTCACGCTGAGGCTCGTGCCCTTTTTCCTCAATCCAATTCATCCTCGCCCCGAACTCAATGCCCCCATGCTAAACCCTGCCATCCTTTAGAACCCATACTGTCCCGGGGAAGATTAACAATCTTCACTCAAACCCCTGGGAGCTAAATTAATAAGGGTTTATCCCCACATTCTACAGGCCAGGATACTTCTTTCAACCCTACTGGCCCACGGAGTTCTGCCACTGCATGTTCTCCGATTGTCCCTTAGAGGGGGATATTAATAAAATGCCACAATGTCAAATGTCGTTCGATTACATTTCGATCTTTCTGGATCTCGAGCTATATGTCCGTCATTTTTTGGCTTCCATCCCGGCACTCCGTGGATGGATGTCCTATATTCCCCCGGCATTGTCCGAAATAAGGGCAGATGCTGCCGAAATTCATTCACTATCCTTGTTTATCAGACCGCATGATGTTTTCATTGAACTACCCCCTGCTGTGTGGTAGAGGCCTGAGACATACTATCTCATGGTCCTTTGTCCACTGTACAAAGGGGAGTATAATCGATATGAGATTTTCTGTTGATAGTCGTATGGTCTCCCTGGGCCTTCTGTGGATGAATTTCTCCTCCCCTTTCAGCTTATCTAAACATCATTGCCAGAGTCCATAAAGCCCTGATTAAACACAAGAGATCCCTTCAGTAGAACCCCAAAATCCTGATAGGACTCTCACAGAGCCTTTCTACCATCCCTCAGTGCCTGACATTTCATCGGGTCAGTACTTCAAAGCCCCGGCGTTAGATGCTTCTCGGCGCCCCAAGACCCCGACGCGAGATGCTTCTCGGCGCCTCCGTTTTCTCCTCCACCGCGCCGATTCCCATCCGCGCCCACAGCCCTTGCAATGCCGAGGCCGCACCGATTCTTCTCCGCGTCGATGCCCCTTTTACGGTAGTCTGCCGCCGAGACCACGGTGCTCCAGCCCCAAACCAGACCCAAACTCCTTGGCCCTCTGGTCCTTCAGAATCCTATGAAGTATCTAACCTTCTTAGTGCCCAAACCATGCCATAGAGCTTGGTCTCTTAACCCTGTTAGCCCTTCTCATGAGTCTTCACTGCTTTGGGGGGGTGAACTGCATATTCTCCACATGTCTAAGGGAGCTAAAATTAACGGGGTTTTACACCCACATCATACCGTTTGACTGGGATGCTTTCTTCTAACCCTGCTAACCCTTGGAGTTTTGCCACCGCATGTCCTCCAATGGTTTCTAAAGGAGATATCAATAAATACCATGATAATGGACAGTGTCCCATGTTGTGTCCCTGAAGTCACTTGAGTCATTCTATGGTCACTTGGGTCATTCGACATCATTCTATAGTCATATGCATTCTGTGGTATTCTTGATTTTGATAATGGCTAAACACTATTAGTCATTGTTGTTTTTCACTCTTATATGACTGACATATGTGCTGTTGTGTTCATGACAGATATGCAAATGAATGGACAAGTGAAAGCTTAATGTTGCGCCCTCGCACGGGGATCGACCGGTCAGGTCGCGGGGGTCAAGGGGGCAGCGGCCCTTGCGGGGGTTTCCGGGGGAGGAGCCCCCGAAACAAAAATTTGATTGAAGACTCAATAATAAAATCTTCAAGACTGTCAAGGGCGATGCCACAAACATGCACGGGATGCTAATGGATTGAACGACGGAGTTCAAGACTTAACGGACCGACCCGGGCAAGCCCGAGTTCTGCCCAGCTGGCGGTCGATCGCCAGCACAGGGGCGGTCGACCGCCAGCACAGGGGCGGTCGACCGCCCCAGCCAGGGATCACCAGTCTACATGTGTTTCAGCTGGCGGTTGACTGCCAGCTAGTGGCGGTCGACCGAAAATCCCAGGGACCGCCCGTTTGCAGGTTTCATAGTAGCGGTCGACCGCCAGGAGCTGCAGGTCGACCGCCAGCCCCGATGCAGCCTTGTTTGGCTTCGAATTTCACCTCGTGGCCAGCCCCTTTCCATGGATTTGTTTAATCAAACCTTACCTAATCTTCCATGATTTATGGATCTGGTCTGGAGGGTGTCTATAGACCATTCAAGGTCTATAAAACCAATACAAGAGGGTTGGAAACCCCTATGCTTCAAGGCTTCAAGGGAGATCAAGGAAGCTCATTTTCGAGGCACTGTAGCACCTCCGTGAACAGTGTTTCGGAAAGGAGTTCTTCATCCATTCCAAGGCATTCAAGTCCAGATCTGAAGCCATCTCAACCTTCAAGGAAGAAGAAGGAATCAAGGCTCTCAAGGGTGATCTAAAATGCATCCTACATCTTCTACATCCTCTTCATCGACTCAAGAAGATCAAAAGGAAGATTGAAGCTACATCCATCGTCTTCTTCATCAACTAGAAGAGGTTCAAGGAAGATCATCCCACAAGAAAGAAGACACTGTCAAAGCATCCGATTCAAGCTTCTACAACTCAGACAAGATTCTTTTCTTTGAGCATACTCTATATCTTGTTTGAGTGATTTCATATTTGTTCTCTTTTTCATTTCATACAAATAATTGAATCTGAGAATCGTCCCTACCGGTGGTTAGTAGGAAGGCAATCAGAGGTTGTCCGATCTGCGTTGTTGACGTCCCTACCAGGTGGTTAGTAAGAAGGCAATCGGTGGTCTTTCCGATTTGCGGTTCAGTGCGTGGCACTAGTGGAGCCTCACCGGATTTGGTGAAGGGTGGGCGTAGGACTGGGGATTCAGTCCGAACCACCTTAAAATCTCATGTGTTGTGGTTTGTTTGTGTGATTGTTTCATTCTAAATGCATGCTTAGGTTCGAATTGATATATTAGTAATCATCTTGCTAAGCAAATTGTTGTGTCCTTCATTTAGCTAGTTATATTCCGCTGCAATTTATTTCATCTAGCTATATAGAGGGTTACATTGCGAAAAGAGGGGCAGATCTATTCACCCCTCCCCTCTAGATCCGCTGTCCACTACACAACAAGATCGCATCTAGATCCTTCTGGGTCTTGGGCTGGCTATGCCCGTCTTTATTTGGCTTCTATCCCGGCACTCCATGGATGGATGTCCTATATTCCCCCTTAGCATAGTCCAAGATAAGGGGATATGCTACCAGAATTATTTCACATGTTCTGAAGTGTCGATATCTGATTCTGTAAATAAAGCTAATGAGCAAATATGTGTTGTGGCTATCAAATTGATGTTGCAAGATCTAATATTCTATATATACTCACCCAGCTTTGTGTAAAGCTATAATTCATTATATTACAATCAATTACATGATGATTGAAGAAATCTAATGTTTACTTCCAACCCTCCTGATATATCAAATGGTGTGTGGCCGAAAGTCAGGTTATGCTTGACCAGAAGCCATCACTATGCGTGATGGTAGTATCCGGACCTAAGTCCTCCGTCTTGTACCGAAAACTGGGTCAATAAATCCTAATAAAACTGTAAATCGCACGATCATCTACATGCATCTTCTATCCCGCAAATGAATGAGCATACCTGTCACATTGGTTTTACCCCTGGGATTCTTCTACTTTGGCGATTAATCAAGGGTTGTCCTTCTTTGGAAGGGCGTAATTAACGTCATAGCCTTTATGGTATGACGGACTTCCGATCCCGACTCTAATCTCACAATCGACTGACTAAGTCAGATCGAGCGCATAATAAATCGTCACTCCGGTGACTAGCACGCCTAATTAATGACCAAATAAACAAGCAAATAAATGAAAAAAAAAAATTAAAATTAAAAATGATTTAATAAAACAAAATCGAGTCCACAATGTGTTGGGTCGAATGAAGCTCTTACCTAGTAACTCTTGATGTTGCCTTTTCAGTTCCTTGAGTTCTATGGGGGACATCCTGTAGGGAGCTATGGAGACAGGTGATGCTCTTGGAATGAGTTCAATGGAGAAGTTTACTTCCCTTTCGGGCGGTAAACTATGTATGTCCGATGGAAAGACATCAGGGAATTCTTTGACAACATGGATTTCTTCTATGTGAATTTCCTTAGACTCGGTGACCATCACGAAAGAAAGAAACGCTTCACATCCTTGCAAAGTTAGTTTGCAAGCGTGAAGAGAAGTAATAATGGGAGGGAGCTTTCTATACTTGATGCCAAGGAATGAGAAATGCGGGAGTCCTAGTTTTCGAAAAGAAATTCTCTTATTGTGACAATTTATGTAGGCGTCATGGTCAACAAGCCACTCTACTCCTAGAATGGCATCGTAACCTTCCATATCAAGGCATATAAGGTTTGCCGGAAGATTATGACCTTCTACAATTACCTCACTATGGGGGTAGTGGGTCGTGAGTTTTGTGCCGGGACCTAAAGGTGTTGTGATTGCTAGGTCCGATGGTAGAGGAATAGGTGAAATTGCTAAAGTTCTTGCAAAGGATGTAGATATAAAAGAAAGAGAAGCACTAGTATCGAATAGTACAAATGTAGGATTCGAATAAATTTGAACAGTACCTTCCATCACCCATCATTCTTGGGCGCTTCATCATCATCTAGAACAGCATTAAGACGCGCTTGCCGCTTGCGTCCACCATTAGAGGGTTGTTCCTTTATAAGAGGGCAATCGGGCATACGATGCTCCCGACTTCCACATCGTAAACAGGCGCCAAGGCGCTTCCAGCATTCCTCGACCGAGTGGCCAAATTTTTCACAGAATGAGCAAGCCATTGCGACTTGCATTTGTTCCTCCTTTACCTTCTTGTTTTTGTGATTATTCCTTATGTTCCCATTGCGGGACCTCTTCTTGTTATCTCGGGAGTTGTAAGTGATGCTGATTTTTTCTTCTCTCCATTCGCGTTTGTCAAACTTGCGGCTCGATCCCTCGCTCTTGCCCTTGTACTTCTCGACCTTCTCTAAGGTCCTTTCGTTTAGATGAGCTCGTTTGACCATCTCCGTATAAGTGCGGATATTCTGGGCTCCAATTTGTTGAATGAAGCTAGGCCTTAAACCATCCATAAAATGATTTTCCTTCAAGAGATATGTGCCTACCAGATGGGGGGCATAAGGAGCTAGACGAGAAAATTGAAGTTCATACTCTGCCACGGACATCATGCCTTGGCAAAGCGCGGTGAATTCCGCAGCCTTTCTCCCCTTAACATGCTCGAAAAAATACTTTGCTTGGAAGAGTGTGAGAAATCCCTCCTAAGTATGTGGTGCATTTGGAGGCGGTGCCGGAATAGCTTTCCACCAAGTACGTGCATCCTTGTTTAATTGGATGGTGGCGAGATGGACCTTTTCTTGATCAGTGCATTGCATAACGTCGAATATTCTGTTCATTTCGTCAATCCAATTCTCCGCCTCATCGGGGTTGGAGGATCCAGAGAATCTTGGAGGGTTCATGCTCCGAAAGTTCCCATGTAGATTACCTGCACCAGCCCGAGCGCCAGCTTGGGCCACATTCACTAGGGCCTGGGTAAGACCTGCAACTGTTTGCTGCATCGCTTCCTAGTTAGCACGACTTGTAGCACGTTCAGTGGCCATTTTAAGAGTAAAGTGCCTGAAGAAATAAAACAAGCAATTAATTCTTATGGAATTGAAAGGGGATTATCCTAGAGATAATTTTTAATTAACTATCTCATCCTGGGTTCTACCCAATCTGTCATGGGTTCGGAAATTTCTTTCCTAGTTTATAGGTATGGGTCCTTAACCTTGGACTTAGCCTATGACATGACATTTTCCTAGGAATAAGTAAGTCCTGAGACCTATGCTCTGATACCACTTTTATTGTCACGGCTCGAGATTTATGTACAGCGGAAGATAATCGAGAACGTGAACAGTCGGCCAGTACGCCTCAAGTGAGCAATATATTCAGAGTGCTAACATATTCACACATAAAAGGGAATGCCCAAGATAATATACTCAAAACTTCACTTTATTGAATAATATTCAAGTATAATGATAATTGACTCATTTTCACTAGACTCAAATAAAGAAAAAATTACATAGACTCGACTCGACTCATAACTCTACTAGGTCTTCTCTCGATCTTTAATCACTCTTGGACTCGTCACTTGAGTAATCTGAATCCCTGCTAGAATTTCCTGAAAAGATTAGAAAAGTAGGGAATGAGCACACTTGCCCATTAGGTATCTTCGTATCAACATGAAGGCAATGTTTAAGTAATTAGCATCTTCACTCTAGAAATAAAGAATAAATACATATGGTGAAACATGCGAACAAAACCATTGTAACAACATAAGTAACAAGACATTATGAAAATATGAGATTTAATATAGAGATGAGGAGAATATTCATTCCAGAATGTATAGTGGCCTTTCATGTAACAAGAATGCACTAACATGTATCGAGAATGTTGTAATGCCCGAGAATTTTCTAGGAATTTTTTGAGATTAAAATATAATTATTGGGTATTTTTAAAGGCTTAATGGGCTATTAAGAAGAAATTAAAGATTTATTTAAACCATTTAAAAGCCCTATATCAACTAAAGGGCTAAGCCCAACTCAAATAGGCCCAAAGACCCAATTCCAAGACTTATAGACCCAAGCCCATTAATAGAAACATAAATTAGGTAATTTACAGATTTAAAATGGGATATATACATCAGTTAGGGGATAAATGGGGGATAATAAGAAAATCTAAAAATTTCGGATTTAGTGAAGCCTGGCGGTCTATCGCGCGACCGCCAGACCCACCGTAGCGGTCCTCCCATGACCGCTAAGCCCTCCTGATTCCGTGAATGGGAGAAAACGTAAAAAGCTAGGATCTATGACGACCAAATCACCTTAGATCGAAGCTACCTGGCATGGAAGACTCTCTAGAACTCTCTAGGGATTACCTCTACTCCAATTTAGGACTCTAGGATCAATCTAATCCCTTAAACCCTCGGTGAATCCTATAAATAGACCCTAACTTCGACTCATGTGAACCCTAATGTTGGCTCGCATATTTTGAAGGTAAGGAGAGAACTACTCAGGTTGGCCCTTTAAAACAAATTGTTCTTGTTATTTTTATCTAACACACCTCCAATTTTCGTGCTAGAAGCCCCAGCCGTTGGAGAGCTAGAGCCTCTGCAAGTCGCTGGATCGCAATAGACTGCACAAGAACTAGTGCGACAGTCCGATGAAGATCAAGAAAATAGAAGCCTTAATCGAGGTATTTAGGAGTTGATTCTTTAGAACTTTCTGTTCTTCTTTGTATTTTCTATCTACCCTCCAATTTTCATAGATTTAGGTCAAAAGGATCGTGAGATAGAGGGACGGGAAGTTACTGGTTTGCCATAGGACGTGTAGGAACTAGGGTCTACTTCCAGTTAGAAATTCAAAGTCTAGGGAATGAATCAAAGGTAGGCTATCTCATGAAACGGCTAAATTAACGTGTTAGGAACAAAAACCCTCTCTTTCCTTCTGTCTTCATTGATTGTACATGACGAATTTGATGTTTTATTATGACTGCGCATATAGGGTTAACATAGCATGCATGAACCTTGCCCTTAATAAGAAAATTGATAATTTTGGCTTACTTTACTCAAACCATGTTTTAATATGGTTTTATTATGCCATATTTACCTGTCCGCATGTTTTACCATACATATATTTGCTCTAGATTAGCATGTATTTCGGTTTTATTGATGTTTACAGTAGAAAGGAAGAAATGGTCTTCCTGAGACCGCCAGAGTCTCTTAGCGGTCCTACGATAGATCGCTAGAGCCCATAAAATGGTCCTCCAAAGATCGTTTAGTTTTCTGAGTTTTGTATTATTTGTTAACCCGAGACATAATGCAGAATAGCCCTATTTATCATATAATAAGCCTAGCTAATTAGGTCTTACCCCTATTTTAAGTACTATATTCATAAACTTTGTTATGTTAATTATTCATCCAAGTAGATTTCATGTTCTTTATGCACTATGGACTTATTTCAAACTTATGTTAATTTCATGCCAAAACCATATACTCTTGTATTTATCTTAAATTTCAAATGGTTCATGGACGTGTCTAGTTCTGATTTGATCGATGTTTTACCACGATCCTTTCTCGTCTAGAGTCTTTTTTTAAGTACATGATGCGTATCCCGGTACGATGTCATTAGATACACTTTGCACTATAAGTACATAATATTGGACTTGTGATCCTCTCCGTTGGATATTCCTTCCACCGGACTAGGTGATCTTGTTTCAAGGCCTCCATAAGACTCCGCGAGTCTGAGATTCTCACTAGGACGCCAAGCTGGTTGTACCCTCAAAGCCTAATTGTCTAGAAAGTCCTTTACCGGTGTTTTATGTGTTCTGGACCTTAGTGGCCCACTAGAGACCGCCAGAGGTACCTAGCGGCCATTTACCTGACCACCAAGGACGCCTAGCGGCCCTGCCTAGACCGCCTGATTCTAGTTCATTCGTTTCATTGACTCTATTACTAAACGGTCTAGTCATGACCGCATAGATCCACATACGGTCCAATAAACGATCGCTATTTCCAGAAACAGCCCCGATATGACCGTTTTAAGTTTAAGCATTGATTAACCCAAAGTTTGACCCACGGGTTGATTTTCCTATGTTTCTAGATGGTTTATGATTATCTAGAACCTAACACTTTGTTTCCAAAGCTACCTAATGAATTATGGAAATTAAAGAATATACCGTTATGCTGTCGAATTTTTTCTTGGCATAACCTTGTTCTAAATCAATCATTGAACTCGTATATTCTTAGTTGAAACATTCTTACCTTGATATTTGCTATCATGAAACTATAGTTTGAACTTGTTCATTATTGGCCATATTTATATTTCTCGTGGAAGTAACTTGATTTATAACTTGAAGATGCAAGAGCGGGCACGGACAGTGTCCAAGGGCTACACTTTAGTCCCCTCGGCAGATACCCGGAAACATACTATAAACCATGGGGTATGATGAACACTGGTATCACATTACGATAAACCATGGGGTGCTTTTTTTATAAACGAGTGAAGATCACGAGGCAATCTTGTGAAATTACATGCTTGCTAGTACATTCACGTTACATGACTTTCTAGTGCATAGCCTTTATGGTTATAGAAAAGTACATTCTTGTTCATGAAAGGCCAAATTACATTCATGTTATATTCTTGCTTGATCATATTTCTAGTCTACAAGAATTATCATATCTCACCTTGATCATATCTTGTTATTTATGTTATTTTGGTTTATCCACGTGTTTCATAGTATTTCCATGACTTATCTTACACTCTAGAGCTAAAATGTTAATTACATAAACATTGCCATCATCTTGATACAAAGATACCTACTGTAACGCCCGAGGATTTTTTAAGAATTTTTTGGGTTAAAAATATAATTATTAAGCATTTTGATTGAATTATGGTTAATTAAATCCAATTATTATGGCCCTGCATTAATCAAAGAGGGTTAGGCCCATATAATAAACCCAATTGGCCCAAACATACTGTTTTGGACCTTAGCCCATATTCTAGAAGCTTGAAACTAGTGTAATCACGGAATTAAGGAGATAAGTAGGATAACGAGGTGGATAATATCAAAAGAGTTTGAAACTGTTCAAATTCGGCGCCCAGACTGAAAATGGTCTATCGCGAGACCGCATAGCAATGGGAAACGGTCTAGTATTAGATCGCTAGGCTCTACAGATTCCGTGAAAGGAAGAGAACATGAAAAGCTTGGAACTTGGGCATCCAAATCGCCTAGGATCGATGCTATCTACTAATTAGATAAGTCTAGAAGGCTAGAAGATCGAATTGAAAACTTAATTGGGATTCTAAGTTCGTTCTAATCCTCAAAACCCTAGCTAAACCTATAAATAGACCCCAGAACCAACGAGTGCGACCCTTACTTTTGGCTCACGTGAAACTAAGGTATAGAGGAAGAATTGGAGGTAAGTTTCTTCTAGGAAGTTGTTCATTTTAGTTAGATCTAACTTTTCTCATAATTTCATTCTAGGAGATCAAGTCTACAGAGAGATAGAAGCCTGCAAAGATGCTAGTTTGGTGAAAACAACTCAGGAAACTGTGCAACCAACCCAAGAAGATCAGAAAAATAGAATCCCTAAACGAGGTAATTAGATAGAGGTTCTTTAGAATAAATTGTTCCTGTTAGTACCCTCTTTTTACTCTCAAAATTTCACGTCTGTAGGTCAAGAGAATCAGGAGATACAAGGGCATGAAGTTGCTGATTTAGCACAGAACGTGCAGAACTAGGGCTTACTTCCAGTCAGCAATTGGCAGTCTCGGAGCACTATTTAAGGTAGGTTATCTCATGAAAGGCTTAAACTCGAAGTCAGAAATAAAAGCCCTCTAATTTCATCCGATTTCATGCATTGTACACCGCGAATTTTATGTTTTATTGGGACTATACATCTAGTATACTCCTCATGCATAATTCTTAGCCCTAATTAAGTTAAAAGGAGAATTTTCTTATTATTACACAAACCCACGTATATTGTTGGCCTATATCCATTCTATCATGCTATAGAAGTTTATATATATTGATTTCCAGGCATGATGTGCCTTAGATTAGTATGGTATTTTACTATAATTAAGTTTTCTGTAAACACAGGAAGAAACAGTCTTCCTGTAGACCGCCAGAAGCCCTAGCGGTCGTACGATAGACCGTTTAGCCTAGTGAAACGGTCCTCCACTGGACCGTTTGCATTTTCTGATTTCTATAATATTGTTAACCCGAAACATATTACAGATTAGCCCTAATTAATGTATGTTAAGTCTAGTTAAGTTGGTTTTATTCCTGTTTCAAGTGTTATTTTCTTATACCTAGTTATGTTAATATATTACTCTAGAAGATTCCATGTTCTTTATGTACTTGGCATTATTTTTAACCTATGTTATTTTTATGGCCAAACTTATACTCTTGTATTTAGAGGCATGTTTTCATAAAGTTATGGACTTATTTGATTACTATTTTATCACGCTTCTTTCTCTTCTAGAGTCATTTTCTTAAGTACATGGCACATATCCTGGTATGTTGTCATTAGTTACACCTTTGCACATTAAGTACACAATCTTAGACTTGATAACCTCTCCATTGGATATTCCTTCCAACGGACTAGGAAATATTATTTCAAGGCCTCCGTAAGACTCCGCGAGCCTGGGATTCTCACTAAGACGCCGAGCTGATTGTACCATTAAAACCACATTGTCTAGAAAGCACGTTTACCGGTGTTTTGTGAGATCTGGACCTTTACGGCCATATACTAGACCGCTTGTCTCAAGAAACGGCCCAGTAAAAGACCGCTTGGTTCTTGATTGTGTCTAACCCGAGGATTGACCTTTGGGGTTAGTTTATTTGAGTTCCTAGATGGTCTTAGAATTATCTGGACTCTGAACCTGTGTTAATAAGTCAATGTTAAAAATATGGAAGATAATGAATGTACCGTTATTCTGTCGAATTTTCTCCTTAGCATAATCTAGTTATTAATACATTTCTTGAATTCTCATGATCAATTATCGGTACGTTCTATACTTTGGTTACCTTATCATGGAATCATTGTTGAGCTTGTACATTATTGGCCACATTATTGTTATAATCATGGAAGTAGCTTGATTTATACTTGAAGATGCAGTTCGAGCACTGATTGTGTTCAAGGGCTCTATGCTAGTCCTCTCGACTGATTGTCGAAAACATACTATAAACCATGGGGTATGATGCTACTGGCGTCGCATTGCGCTGGGAGTACTTTCTTTATAAATAAGTGAAAATCCACGAACATGAGTAAAGATCCACGTAAATTCACGAAGTTCTTGCTATTAAGCGAAGAGTACTTTCTTGCGTGTTACTTGACTTTCTAGTGCATAGCCTTTATGGTTATGAAAAGTACATTCTTGTTACATTCTTGTTCATGAAAAGGCCAAAATTACATTCTTGTTATATACTTGATCAATCATATTCTCATATCTCATCATGATCATATCTTGTTACTTTGGTTTTGTTCACATGTTTTACCATATTTGCATGATTTATCTTGTTCTCTAGAGCAAAAATACTAATCACTTAAATTTGCCTTCATGTTGATACGAAGATACCTACTGGGCAAGTGTGTTCATTACCTACTTTCTTAATATTTCAGGAAGTACAAGTGAATCAGATTCAGATTATACAAGTAACGGGTCCGAGAGTGATTGAAGGACATATGAATGAGAGAAGCCTTAGTTTTCAAGTGTGTAGTCGAGTCATGATGTAATCTTTGTTTTATTGAGTCTAGTAAAGAGAATCAAAGATATTATGTACTTTGATATTATTATTGTTATGGAATAAAGTGATGTTTGGAAGAGTTTACTGGTGCAATTACTTTTATGTGGTTGTCTTGCGCTCTGATTATATTGCTTGCTCAAGGCATGGTAGCCGACTGTTCACGTTCCCGATTGTTTCCGCTGCATAATCTCGGGACGTGACAGTTAGAGTGGTATCAGAGCCTAGGATTAGAAGTCCTAGGAAAAAGTCATGTCATAGGTTAAGTTCGAGGTTTAAGGACCCACACCTATGAAACTAGGAAAGAAACTCTCCACCTATGAGAGGAATTGGGTAGAACCTGGGATGAGATAGTAATTAGAGTTATTTCTAAGTAACCCCACTCATTCCATAAGAATTAACAAAATTCATTACTCTTCTCAGGTACTTTACTCTCATCATGGCTCACCGTGTTGAGTGGGACGGTATGCAGCAAACCGTTGCAGGTCTCACCCAAGCGTTACAGAATATGGCCTAAGATGGCACAGGGGCAAGAGCTGGAGACCTACACTGCAATTTTTGGAGCTTAAATCCTCTGCGGTTCTCAGGATCCTCTAATCCTGATGAGGCTGAAAAATGGATCGATGAAATGAACCCTATATTCGAGGTCATGCAATGTGCCGACCAAGAAAAGGTTCATATTGCCATGTTCCAACTCAATAAAGATGCCCGTACATGGTGGAAGTCTGTTCAAATAGCGCCTCAAGATGCACCACACACTTGGGAGGGGTTCCTTACACTCTTCCGAGCAAAGTACTTCTCCGAACATGTCAAGGAGAGGAAAGCTATGGAATTCGCTTCGTTACGCCAGGGCTTGATGTCAGTGGCGGAGTATGAACTCTAGTTTTCTAGGCTGGTGCCTTATGCTCCTCATTTGGTTAGTACAGACTTATTGAAAGCCAACCGATTTATGGATGGTTTGAGGCCCAGCTTTATTCAACAACTAGGGTCTCAAAATATCTGTACATATCCGGAGATGGTCCAACAGGCGCATCTATGTTAAAGGACCTTAGAGAAGGTCAAAAAACTTAAAGGTAAAGGAGAAGAGCCGAGCCGAAGGTCTGATCGGCATGAAAAGAAGGGAAAGTTTAGTATCACAGAACCTTACAAATCCCATGACAGAAGGAACAAACTCCTGGTGGTGGACGTAAGCGACAAGCCCGTCTTAATGCTATTATGGAAGATGAAGAAGCGCCCAAGAATGATGGGCTAATTGAAGGTACTATCCAACTCTATTGCCATCCTGCATTCGTACTATTTGCTACTAGTGCTTCTCTTTCCTTTATATCTATTATTTTTGCAAAAACATTACCAATTTCATCAGTTCCTTTGCCTTCGGACCTTGCTATTACTACACCCTTAGGTCCCGGGACAAAACTTACAAATTACTATCCAGATAGTGAGGTAATGGTAGAAGGTCACAACCTTCCTGCAAACCTCGTATGCCTTGACATGGAGGGCTACGATGCTATTTTAAGTGTAGATTGGCTTGTAGACCATGACGCCTATATAAATTGTCGCAACCGGATTATCTCTTTTAGGAAACCAGGTCTTCCAAGGTTTTCCTTCTTTGGTATCAAATATAGGAAGCATCCTACCATTATTTCATCTCTTCACGCTTGCAAACTTATTTCATAAGGATGTGAAGCTTTTCTTGCTTCCGTAATCATCACCAAGTCCAAGGACATCATCTTAGAAGACATTCCCATTGTGAATGAGATTTTCGAAGTATTTCCACTAGATTTTCCTGGTTTACCGCCCGAAAGGGAAGTAAACTTCTTCATAGAACTCATTCCGAGAGCAGCACCTGTTTCAATAGCTCCCTACAGGATGTCCCCCACTGAATTTAAGGAATTGAAGAAACAACTTCAGGAGTTACTAGACAAGGGTTTCATTAGACCTAGCACAACCCCTTGGGGTGTGCCAGTTCTATTTGTCAAGAAGAAGGATGGATCTCTCAGGCTATGTATCGACTACCGGCGACTAAATCAACTTACAATTAAGAATAAATATCTGTTGCCGCGTATAGATGAACTCTTTGACCAGATTTTAGGAGAAGAATATTTTTCTAAGATAGACCTCAGGTCAGGTTATCATCAGCTCAAGATCAAAGATGAAGACATACACAAAAGTGCTTTTTGGAGCAGATATGGCCACTATGAATTTGTAGTAATGCCGTTCGGGTTAACCAATGCCCCGGTAACATTTATGCAACTAATGAATAATATCTTCAGGCCTTATCTTGACCAGTTTATGGTCGTCTTCATTGAGAATATTCTTATATACTCCAAAACTAAGGAGGAACATGAAGAGCACTTAAGAATAGCCTTGCAGACACTAAGAGAGCACCAACTCTATGCAAAGCTTAGCATGTGTGAGTTCTGGTTAAAGGAGGTATCTTTCCTTGGCCATATCATTTCAAAGGAAGGTATCGCTATCGACCCTTCTAAAATAGAAGTTGTTAAGAACTGGAGCCGGCTGACGACCGTGTCTAAAGTCAGAAGTTTTTTTAGTCTGGCTGGTTATTATAGGCGATTCATTAAAATTTTTTCAAAAATCGCTGTTCCCTTGACTAGACTCACAAGAAAAGAGAACCCTTTTATATGGTCGAAAGATTGCGAACATAGTTTTCTAAACTCTTAAAGAACACCTTATCACTACACCTATATTAACGATACCAACAGAGGGTGGTGGCTTTGAAGTTTATACAGATGCGTCTGGCATTGGCCTAGGATGCATCCTTATGCAAAATAGAAAGGTGATTTGTTATTCATCAAGGCAGTTAAAGCGTCACAAAGAAAATTACCATGTGCATGATCTGGAACTAGCTGCGGTTATATTCGCATTGAAGATTTGGCGACACTACCTTTATGGGGAGAAATTCACTATATTTACAGACCATAAAAGTCTGAAATACCTCTTCACCCAGAAGGAGTTAAACATGCGACAATGCAGATGGTTGGAGTATCTCAAGGACTTCGACTTTACTATCCAATATCATCCGGGGAAAGCAAATGCTGTACCCGACGCTCTTAGTAGGAAACCAATGACAACTCTAGCAAGCCTCAGGAAAGGTATAACTTGTCTTATTGAAGATTTTTCTCATTTAAATCTTGATATTGACAGAGAAGGAGAAGGAGGTATGATTGTCAATATAAGGTCTCAACCTAGATTGATCAAGGACATAGTCTAATTGCAAGAAAATGACCCCACATTGGTAGAGATTAAGGATAATATTGATCAAAGACCGGAATTTTCTATCTCAAATGATGGAAGACTATTGTTCAAGGATCGAATTTGTGTGCCGAATCATGATGACACTAAGAAATTGATCATGGAAGAAGCTCATAAATCAAGGTATGCTATTCACCCTGGTGCTACCAAGATATATCAAGATTTAAAAGGAAACTTTTGGTGGCCCAATATGAAAAGAGAAGTAGCAGATTTTGTGTCCCGATGTCCCACTTGTTAGCAAGTAAAAGCAGAACATTTGAAGCATGCTGGTAAACTACACCCCTTGAAAATTCCCGAGTGGAAATGGGAAAGCATAGGGATGGATTTCATTATGGGTTTGCCTAAGACAAGAGGAGGACATGATGGTATATTGGTGATCATACACCGATTGACTAAGTCTGCACATTTTCTGCCAATCAGAAGTCGATGGTCTGTGGATGTACTAGCAGCATTATATATGAAGGAGATTTTCAAATTGCATGGTGTCCCTGTCACCATTATATCCGACCGAGATCCTCGGTTCACATCATAATTCTGGAAGGGTCTACAACATTCATTAAGGACCCGACTTAATTTTAGCACTGCGTTCCATCCACAAATTGATGGTCAAACAGAAAGGACAAATCAAGTGGTGGAAGATATGCTCAGGGCTTGCGCTATTGACTTTGGAGGAAGTTGGCACGATCACTTGCCTCTAGTAGAATTTTCATACAATAATAGCTACCAAGCTAGCATACAAATGGCACCATTTGAGGCATTGTATGGTACAAGCTGTCGATCACCTATTTGCTGGAATGAAGTAGGAGAAAAGTAATTTCTCGACCCCGATATTATTAGGGATACTACCGAGAAGATAAAACTTATTCGGGAAAGACTCCAGATAGCACAAGATAGATAGAAATCATATGCTGATAATCGAAGGTGCGACCTGAAATTTCAAGTAGGAGACCATGTATTTCTTAAGGTTTCTCCAAGTCGCAGTATTCGAAGATTCGGTATCAAAGGCAAGTTTACTCCAAGATTCATTGGCCCCTTGAAGTTCTCGAAAGGGTTGGTGAAGTCGCGTACCGAATAGCTTTACCCCCTCAACTATCTGAAGTTCATGATGTACTTCACGTCTCAATGCTCAAAAAGTATGTTCCTGATCCATTCCATGTCATCACTTACAACAACCTGGAGATTACAAAGGATTTGACGTACGAGCAAAAGCCAGTCAAGATCATTGAACGAGAAGTACGTCAACTTTGGAATAAAACCAGTCCTATGGTCAAGATCCAATGGACCAAGTCATGGCCACATGAAGCAACATGGGGAAACTGAAGAAGCCATGCGTAAAAGATTTCCAGAGATATTTGAATGTAAGTACAGTCTCCATAAATCCATGTATTGAATTTGGGGACAAAATTCTGTTTAAGTGGGGGAGGGTGTAACGCCCGAGGTTTTTCTAAGAATTTTTTGGGTTAAAAATATAATTATTAAGCATTTTGATTGAATTATGGTTAATTAAATCCAATTATTATGGCCCTGCATTAATCCAAGAGGGTTAGGCCGATATAATAAACCCAATTGGCCGAAAAAGACTGTTTTGGACCTTAGCCCATATTCTAGAAGCTTGAAACTAGTGTAATCACAGAATTAAGGAGATAAGTAGGATAAAGAGGTGGATAATACCAAAAGAGTTTGAAACTGTTCAAATTTGGCGCCTAGACAGAAAATGGTCTATCGCGAGACCGCATAGAAATGGCAAACGATCTAGTATTAGACCGCTAGGCTCTGCAGATTCCGTGAAAGGAAGAGAACGTGAAAAGCTTGAAACTTGGGCATCCAAATCACCTAGGATCGATGCTATCTACTAATTAGATAAGTCTAGAATGCTAGAAGATCGAATGAAAACCCTAATTGGGATTCTAAGTTCGTTCTAATCCTCAAAACCCTAGCTAAACCTATAAATAGACCCCAGAACCAACGAGTGCGACCCTTACTTTTGGCTCACGTGAAACTAAGGTATAGAGAAAGAATTAGAGGTATGTTTCTTCTAAGAAGTTGTTCGTTATAGTTAGATCTAACTTTTCTCAAAATTTCATTCTAGGAGATCAAGTCTACAGAGAGATAGAAGCATGCAAAGACGCTAGTTCGGTGAAAACAACTCAGGAAACTGTGCAACCGACCCAAGAAGATCAGGAAAATAGAAGCCTCAAACGAGGTAATTAGATAGAGGTTCTTTAGAATAAATTGTTCCTGTTAGTACCCTCTTCTTACTTTCATAATTTCACGTCTTTAGGTCAAGGGAATCAGGAGATACAAGGGCGTGAAGTTGCTGATTTAGCACAGAATGTGCAGAACTAGGGCTTACTTCTAGTCAGCAATTGGCAGTCTAGGAGCATTATTTCAGGTAGGTTATCTCATGAAAGGCTTAAACTCGAAGTCAGGAATAAAAGCCATCTAACTTCATCCGATTTCATGCATTATACACCGTGAATTTTATGATTCATTGGGACTATACATCTAGTATACTCCTCATGCTTAATTCTTAGCCCTAATTAAGTTAAAAGGAGAATTTTCTTGTTATTACACAAACCCACGCATATGTTAAGCCTAGTTAAGTAGGTTTTATTCCTGTTTCAAGGGTTATTTTCTTATACCTAGTTATGTTAATAGATTACTCTAGAAGATTTCATGTTCTTTATGTACATGGGATTATTTTTAACCTATGTTATTTTTATGGCCAAACTTATACTCTTGTATTTATAGGCATGTTTTCATAAAGTTATGGACTTATTTGATTACTGTTTTATCACGATTCTTTCTCTTCTAGAGTCATTTTCTTAAGTACATGGCACATATCCCGGTATGTTGTCAATAGTTACACCTTTGCACATTAAGTACCCAATCTTGGACTTGATAACCTCTCCATTGGATATTCCTTCCAACGGACTAGGAAATCTTGTTTCAAGGCCTCCGTAAGACTCCGCGAGCCTGAGATTCCAACTAGGACGCCGAGCTGGTTGTACCATTAAAATCCCATTGTCTAGAAAGCACGTTTACCGGTGTTTTGTAAGATCTGGACCTTTGCGGCCAGATACTAGACCTCTAGTCTCAATAAACGGCGCAGTAAAAGACAGCTTGGTTCCTGATTGTGTCTAACCCGAGGATTGACCTTTGGGGTTGGTTTATTTGAGTTCCTAGATGGTCTTAGAATTATCTGGACTCTGAACCTGTGTTAATAAGTCAATGTTCAAAATATTGAAGATAATGAATGTACCGTTATGCTGCCGAATTTTCCCCTTAGCATAACTTAGTTATTAATGCATTTCTTGAATTCTCATGATCAATTATTGGTACGTTCTCTACCTTGGTTACCTTATCATGGAATCATTGTTGAGCTTGTACATTATTGGCCACATTATTGTTATAATCGTGGAAGTAGCTTGATTTATACTTGAAGATAGAGTTCAAGCACTGATTGTGTTCAAGGGCTCTATGCTAGTGCTCTCAGTTGATTGTCAGAAACATACTATAAACCATGGGGTATGATGCTACTGGCGTCGCATTGCACTGGGAGTACTTTCTTTATAAATAAGTGAAAATCCACGGACATGAGTAAAGATCCACGTAAATTCACGAAGTACTTGCTATTAAGCGAAGAGTACTTTCATGCGTGCTACTTGACTTTCTAGTGCATAGCCTTTATGGTTATGAAAAGTACATTCTTGTTACATTCTTGTTCATGAAAAGGCCAAAATTACATTCTTGTTATATAGTTGATCAATCATATTCTCGTATCTCATCGTGATCATATCTTGTTACTTTGGTTTTGTTCACATGTTTTATCGTATTTGCATGATTTATCTTATTCTCTAGAGCTAAAATACTAATCACTTAAATTTGCCTTCATGTTGATACGAAGATACCTACTGGGCAAGTGTGCTCATTACCTACTTTCTCAATGTTTCAGGAAGTACAAGTGAATCGGATTCAGATTATACAAGTAACGGGTCTGAGAGTGATTGAAGGACATATGAACGAGAGAAGCCTTAGTTATCAAGTGTCTAGTCAAGTTATGATGTAATCTTTGTTTTATTGAGTCTAGTAAAGAGAGTCAAAGATCTTATGTACTTCAATATTATTATTTTTATGGAATAAAGTGAAGTTTGGAAAAGTTTACTGGTGCAATTACTTTTATGTGGTTGTCTTACGCTCTGAGTATACTGCTTGCTCGAGGCATACTAGCCGACTGTTCACGTTCCTGATTGTTTCCGCTGCATAATCTCTGGGCGTGACACCTACTGGGCATGTGTGCTCATTCCCTACGTTTCCAATCTTTTTCAAGAAATTCTAGCAGGTCGAATTCAGACTATTCAAGTGATGGATCCGAGAGTGATTAAAGAAGGAGCGAAGCCTTAGATTATCATTAGTTGATGGTCAAGAGTCGCTATGTAATTTTTCATTTTATTGAGTCTAGTTAGTTAAAGAGTCTAGAGGCAAGTGGTTGTCCCAACTCCCTCCAAAATCAATTCAACACCATAACGGTATATTCTTTAATTTCCATAATTCATTAGGTAGCTTTGGAAACAAAGTGTTAAGTTCTAGATAATCATAAATTAACCATCTAGGAACATAGGAAAATCAACCCGTGGGTTAAACCTTGGGTTAATCAATGCTTAAACATAAAACAGTCATATCTGGGCCATTTCTGGAAATAACCGTCATTTACTGGACCGTATGTAGATCTATGTGGTCATGACTGGACCGTTTAGTAACAGAGTCAATGAAACAAACTGGAACCATGCAGTCTAGGTAGGGCCGCTAGGCGTCCTTGGCGGTTAGGTAAATGGCCGCTAGGTACCTCTGGCGGTCTCCAGAGGGCCACTAAGGTTTAGAACACATAAAACACCAGTAAAGTGCTTTGTAGACAATTAGGTTTTGAGGGTAGAACCAGCTCGGCGTCCTAGTGGGAATCCAAGGCTAGTAGAGTCTTATGGAGGCCTTGAAACAAGATCACCTAGTTCGGTGGAAGGAATATCTAACGGGGAGGATTGTGTACTTATAGTGCAAAGTGTATCTAATGACATCGTACCGAGATACGCGTCATGTACTAAGAAAAGACTCTAGACGAGAAACGATCATGGTAAAATAGCGATCAAATCAAAACTAGACAAGTCCAAGAACCATATGAAATTTAAGATAAATAGAAGAGTATATGGTTTTGGCATGAAATTAACATAAGTTTAAAATAAGTCCATAGTGCATAAAGAACATTAAATCTACTAGGATGAACAATTAACATAACCAAGTATTTGAATACAGTACTTAAAACAAGGGTAAGACCTAATTAGCAAGGCTTATCATATTATAAATAGGGCTATTCTGCATTATGTTTGAGGTTAACAAATAATACAGAACTCATAAAACTAAATGGTCTTTGGAGGACCGTTTTATGGGCTCTAGCGGTCTATCGTAGGACAGCTAAGAGACTTTGGCGATCTCAGGAAGACCGTTTCTTCCTATCTACTGTAAACGGTAATAAAATCGAAATACATGCAAATCTAGGGCAGATAGATGTATGGTAAAACATGCCAACAAGTAAATATGGCCTAATAAAACCATATTAAAATATGGTTTTAATAAAGTAAGCCAAAATTATCAATTTCCTTATTAAGGGCAAGGTTCATGCATGCTATGTTAACCCTATATGCGTAGTCATAATAAAACATCAAATTCGTCATGTACAATCAATGAAGATAGGAGGAAAGAGAGGGATTTTGTTCCTAACACGTTAATTTAGCCTTTTAGTGAGATAACCTACCTTTGATTCGTTCCCTAGACTTTGGATTTCTGATTGGAAGTAGACCCTAGTTCCTGCACGTCCTATACAAAACTAGTATCTTCCCGTCCCTCTATCTCACGATCCTCTTGACCTAAATCCATGAAAATTGGAGGGTAGATAGATGATACGAAGAAGAACAGAAAGTTCTAAAGAATTGACATCTAAATACGTCGATTAGGGCTTCTATTTCCTGATGTTCATCGGATCATCGCACTGGTTCCTGTTCAGTCTGTTGCGATCCAGCGACTTGCAGAGGCTCTAACTCTCCAACGGTTGGGGCTTCTAGCACGAAAATTGGAGGTGTGTTAGATAAAACTAAGAAGAACAATTTCTTTTAAAGTACCAACCTGAGTAGACGTCTCCTTACCTTTGAAATATGCGAGCCAACATTAGGGTTCGCATGAGTCGAAGTTAGGGTCTATTTATAGGATTCACCAAGGGTTTAAGGGATTAGATCGATCCAAGAGTCCTAAATTAGAGTAGAGTTAATCCCCAGAGAGTTCTAGAGAGTCTTCCACGCCAAGTAGCTTCGATCTAAGGTGATTTGATCGTCAAAGATCCTAACTTTTCACGCTTTCTCCCATTCACGGAATCAGGAGGGCTTAGCGGTCATCGGAGGACCGCTAGGGTGGGTCTGGCGGTCGTGCGATAGACCGCCAAGCTTCACTAAATCTGAAATTTTCAAAATTTCGTATTATCCCCCATTTATCCCCTAATTGATGTCTATATCCCATTTTAAATCTATAAATTATCTAATTTACATTTCTATTAACTGACTTGGGTCTATAGGTCTTGGAATTGGGTCTTTGGGCCTATTTGAGTTGGGCTTAGCCCTTTAGTTGATAGAAGACTTTTAAATGGTTTAAATAAATCCTTAATTTCTTCTTAATAGTCCATTAAGCCTTTAAAAATGTCCAATAGTTATATTTTAATCCCAAATAATTCTTAGAAAATTCTCGGACGTTACACCCTCCCTCACTTAAGAAGAATTTAGTCCCTAAATTCATCGTAATAAGATTTGCTAAGGAGAGTGTACTTACATTCAAATATCTCTAGAAATCTTTTACGCAAGGCCTCTTCGGTTTCCCAAGTCGCTTCGTGTGGCCAAGATTTACTCTATTGGACTTTGACCATGGGAATAGTTTTATTCCGAAGTTGACGTACTTCTCATTCAATTATTTTGATTGGCTTTTGCTCATACGTCAAATCTTTTTAATTTTCTGGTTATCATAAGTTATGACATGGAATGGATCGAGGACGTACCTTTTGAGCATTGAGATGTGGAACACATCATGGACTCCTGCTAATTGAGGGGGCAAAGCTATTCGATATCCGACTTCACCAACCCTTTCAAGAATTTCAAAGGGGCCAATGAATCTCATAGTGAGCTTGCCTTTGATGCCGAATCTTCAAATACCTCGACCCGGAGAACCCTTAAGGAATACATGGTCTCCTATTTGGAATTTCAGGTCCCGCCTTCTGTTATCATCATATGATTTTTGCCTGTCTTGAGCCATCTGGAGTCTCTCCCGAATAAGCATTATCTTCTCGGTAGTATCCCTGATGATGTCGGGGCCGAGAAATTACCTTTCTCTTACTTCATTCCAAAATATAGATGAGCGACAGCTTCTTCCATATAGTGTCTCGAACGGTGCCGTTTGTATACTAGTTTGGTAGCTATTGTTGTAAGCGAATTCCACTTGAGGCAAGTGGTAATGTCAACTGCCTCCAAAATCAATAGCATAAGCCCTGATGGTCAGACTGAAAGAACCAATCAAGTAGTAGAAGATATGCTCACGGCTTGTGCTATTGATTTTGGAGGGAGTTGGCACGACCACTTACCTCCAGTGGAATTCGCTTACAACAATAGCTACCAAGCTAGTATACAAATGGCACCATTCGAGGCATTGTATGGAAGAAGCTGTCGCTCACCTATATGTTGGAATGAAGTAGGAGAAAGGCAATTTCTCGGCCCTGACATCATCAGGGATACTACCGAGAAGAGAAAGCTTATTCGGGAGAGACTCTAGATGGCTCAAGATAGGCAAAAATCATATGCTGATAACAGAAGGCGCAACCTGGAATTCCAAATAGGAGACCATGTATTCCTTAAGGTTCCTCCGGGTCGAGGTATTTGAAGATTCGACATCAAAGGCAAGCTCACTCTGAGATTCATTGGCCCCTTTGAAATTCTTGAAAGGGTTGGTGAAATCGCATATTGAATAGCTTTGCCCCCTCAATTAGCTAGAGTCCATGATGTGTTCCACGTCTCAATGCTCAAAAGGTATGTCTCCGATCCATTCCATGTCATAACTTATGACAATCTAGAAATTAAAAAGGATTTGACGTATGTGCAAAAGCCAATCTAAATAATTGAACAAGAAGTACGTCAACTTCGGAATAAAACTATTCCCATGGTCAAAGTCCAATGGAGTAAATCTTGGCAACACGAAGCGACCAGGGAAACCGAAGAGGCCATGCACAAAAGATTTTTGGAGATATTTGAATGTAAGTATACTCTCCTTAGCAAATCTTATTATGATGAATTTTGGGACCAAATTCTATTTAAGTGGGGGAGGGTGTAACGCCCGAGAATTTTCTAAGAATTTTTTGGGATTAAAATATAATTATTGGGTATTTTTAAAGGCTTAATGGGCAATTAAGAGGAAATTAAGGATTTATTTAAACCATTTAAAAGCCCTATATCAACTAAAGGGATAAGCCCAACTCAAATAGGCCCAAAAACCCAATTCCAAGACTTATAGACCCAAGCCCATTAATAGAAACGTAAATTAGGTAATTTACGGATTTAAAATGGGATATAGACATCAATTAGGGGATAAATGGGGGATAATATGAAAATCTAAAAATTTTGGATTTAGTGAAGCTTGGCGGTCTATCGTGCGACCAGCGGTCTATCGCGCGACCGGTGGTCTATCGCGCGACCGCCAGACCCACCCTAGCAGTCCTCCCATGACCGCTAAGCCCTCCTGATTTCGTGAATGGGAGAAAACGTGACAATCTAGGATCTTCGATGACCAAATCACCTTAGATCGAAGCTACCTGGCATGGAGGACTCTCTAGACCTCTCTAGGGATTAACTCTACTCCAATTTAGGAATCTAGGATCGATCTAATCCCCGAAACCGTAGGTGAATCCTATAAATATACTATAATTTCAACTCATGCGAACCCTAATGTTGCCTCACGTATTTCAAAGGTAAGGAGACGTCTACTCAGGTTGCTCCCTTAGAAGAAATTGTTCTTCTTAGTTTCATCTAACACACCTCCAATTTTCGTGCTAGAAGCCCCAACCGTTGGAGAGTTAGAGCCTCCGCAAGTCGCTAGATTGTAATAGACTACACAGGAACCAGTGCGACGGTCTGGTGAAGATTAGGAAAATAGATGCCCTAATCGAGGTATTTAGGGGTTGATTCTTTAGAACTTTCTGTTCTTCTTCGTATCTTCTATCTACCCTCCAATTTTCATGGATTTAGGTCAAGAGGATTGTGAGATAGAGGGACGGGAAGCACCTGGTTTGGCACAGGATGTGTAGGAACTAGGGTCTACTTCCAGTCAGAAATCTTAAGTTTAGGGAACGAATCAAAGGTAGGTTATCTCATGAAAATGCTAAATTAACGTGTTAGGAACAAAAGTCCTCTCTTTCCTCCTGTCTTTATTGATTGTACATGACAAATTTGATGTTTTATTATGACTACGCATATACGGTTAACATAGCATGCATGAACCTTGCCCTTAATAAGAAAGTTGATAATTTTGGCTTACTTTAGTCAAACCATGTTTTAATATGGTTTTATTAGGCCATATTTACCTGTTGGCATGTTTTATCATACATCTATCTGCCCTAGATTAGCATGTATTTCGATTTTATTGCTATTTACTGTAGACAGGAAGAAACGGTCTTCCTGAGACCGCCAGAGTCCCTTAGCGTTCCTACGATAGACCGCTAGAGCCCATAAAATGGTCCTCCAAAGACCTTTTAGTTTTATGAGTTCTGTACTATTTGTTAACCCGAAACATAATGCAGAATAACCCTATTTATCATATGATAAGCCTAACTAATTAGGTCTTACCCCTATTTTAAGTACTGGTTGGCACCGGCTTATTTTCTCAAATTAATCGAGGATTAAGCATAGAGAAATACTCCCTAAATAGAGCAAAAAAGCACGTCTCCAAAACAACTCTACTAGTCGAGTTGAGCTCGGAAATCGAGATAGTTCATCGGGTCAAGCGGCACAACATAACAACCGGGGATTGGCCCCGAGCAAACAGCACTATGCTAGCCAGTTTCCTAATAACTGGGTCAGTTTCGGGATCCGGGACAACCCGCCGTACCTTACGGCACTCTGTGAAGATTCAAGAATCACCCCTGGACACCCTGAATAAGGTATTATACCGCCGGCGCTTTAACAACCGGGTTAACACGGGACTCAGAACAGCCTGCCGCATCAGGCGACTCTTCACTGAGGAGCGAGGGTCACCCCGACCACCAGATAAACGGCATCATCATGTTGACGCCCCAGTCATCGGGCCCAAGCAAGGGTCCTAACCAGCTAGCCGCGACCCGTGGCAACATCAGCAATCGATCGAGCCCACGCCCGATCACTCAGTTTGCGGGCTTACCCGCGTTCAACGCAGCTACCCGAGCCGACCCGGGGGCGCCCCGACTACAGGCCACGCCATGTGGAACCCAGCAACGAGGCCGGGGTCTACCCCCGAGTCACCTCTTTCTAGCCCTCTGAAGTCAAAGTGATGTGATACCACCCTTGGACCTATTTTGCAAGCATTCAAGTTGGGTAGCGGACTCACACTAGCGAGCTAACTCGCTTGGCGCACATTAGTGCCCGAAGGGAACTTGGCGATGATGGAGAGGGTCCGAGGCGGGTCCTTGAGGCTCCAAAGGTTGCCTAGCTTGGGGAGAACCCCAAATGGGCCTGGGATGCCCAAATCATGGGCGGCCAGCACACCAAGGGTGTGAGATGTAATGGTTCACTCACAACTCGCCCGCGGTAGTCACTCATGGCACTAGCAATTCAGGGCCGAGCTCTCATTCACCGTCCGATGAAACAATGGCGATAATACTATGCTAGCAATGAATTGAAACCAGCCAAGAGAGGGATCGAGGCTCACCTAGCCGGCGTGAAGACGCCGACTCTGGCCGGAGACGGGGGCGAGCGGGGAAGCGTGGGTATGCACCCGCACGCCGCGCCGATGAAGCTTTGAACCTGAAATTTAAGATTTACATGCACTACGCCGCTTGCAAGGGGGTTGGACTAGGGGTGGGGGTTCAAATTACAACCAAAATATTTCTACACGTAGGGAGGGGCCTTCAGCCGGCCAAGCGGGGAGGGGAGAAACGGGAAAAGTATGCCGAATGAAGACCGAGATAGGTTCAGTCTTCTCTCTGCGAGTGCTGATAGTCGGTCGAAGATGTTGCTGCTGTGACTTTCCCTGAATTTTGTTGGGAACGAAACCACTTGGAGAATCTTCGTATCTGGAACAGGGTGACTCCAGAATTTTTTAAATGTCTTCAGGCACCGCTGCTGGTCGGGGTGGGGGCTTGAACAGGGTGGCAGAACCTCGGATCTGACAGTTTCAGGTTCCCAATAGCAGGAAGAAGATGGTGCCACAACCGCTCCCGAGCTTAGAATCAGGTACCACTAGAGTCGTTGGAACCGTTGACGAGTCCTCTTCGAAGCAAGACTGACGGGGATGCCAGATAATGTCGGGGTAGACCAGTGGGCTCTGAACACTAAGGAGGGGTCGGTGCAGACTGAGTGGAGGTAGATCTGAGCGCCTGGAGGAAGAAATTAATAACTCTTGCGAACGGATGCCAATTGGAGTTTTGCCTCTTGATTCTGAAAGTAGACAGGTCGAAGAAAATCTTTGCAGAAGAACTTTTGTCCTGATTCACGCTGGATTTGTCGTGGCAGAGCTTCCAATCACGTTCAGGTGCTCTGTCAGGAGAGCTTCGCGCAGTCGAGGGAGAACGGCTCTCCCGGGCAGCTCAGTGCTCGGACGACAACGAAACGACCGCTGTTGTGAAGAAGACAGGCAGACACTTCCGTGGATACCTCTTGGGCCTTCAGATTCATGGGGAGGTGGTCGGGGTGGCCGCTTCTAGCAGGTGATCCTCTGCAGGTCGCCAGTCTAGATGGTGGAAGGTGGGGTGACGGAGATGAACAATGGGAGAGTGGAGGTGATGAGAGAGAGGGGGGGGCGACCTAGGGCTGTGGAGGGAAGGGGGATTTCGAAATCCCAAGGCCTAGGGAGGTGGAGGGGTGCTTGGGGTAGTGGGAAGGGTGCTTGGGAAAGTGGGAGGGGTAGTTGGGGGTTGGGTGGTGAGGAGAGGATTGGTGGAGGGGGTCTTAGGAAGGGGGGGAGTATTGATGAGGGTTGTGGGGAATGGGAAGAGGCTTTAATGGGGTAGGTGGGTAGTGGAGGTGGTTGGGAAGGGAGGAGAGAGAAAAATTTTGAAATTGGGGTGGGGAGGAGAGAGAATGGGGTTCGCCCCCTTTAGAGAGAGAGAGAGAGAGAGAGAGAGAGAGAGAGAGAGAGAGAGAGAGAGAGAGAGAGATAATGAGAGAGAGGTCTAGTGGGATTTGAAATTCTGGATTTCAGTATTCATGCAAAAGTTGTTACATATGAGATGAGTGGGGGCCTATTTATAGGCATTGGACTTTTCCTAGGACGAAAATGACCCTGACTAAACAACTATTGACCAAGCACTCCAAGGGAGGGGCGCCCCTGGGCCTAGCCCATTAGTTGGGCCCAATAGCCTAACAAACCAACACAATGACACAAAACTTTGGTAGATAACCTACTAACCTAGGTACATGACTCAAATAAAGGGAAAATTACATGATGATGACTCAAATAAAAATGTAAAAATTACATGACTAAACTCAAAAAATTATGACGAACACAATGGCGCACGCTGGTGAGCAATCTGAGCCTCAAAAGAAGTGGAGGGGGCGAGGGATGCCCCCATCATACCCCCGGGGTGGGGAAAACTCAACCCCGTCGAGTATGGGTCCACCGGGGAAGTAGTACATCAAAATGTAGCTCAGGGCGAACCACGATCTCCAAACTCAACCTTCGCTCATAGCCGGAGAAGGGCGCTTCAGCTCGTCAAAGTGGCTCGGACACACCCTCATGCTGGCGATGGGATCTTGCTTGCCAAGTATTACCGCCGTGTGCTCATGTCTGGCTCTCAGGCTAATTTGTGGTGGCACTCCGAGGGTGTCTCTCGCAAGGATAGGTGTAAGCTCAAGGCACTCACTAGGATCCACCGCGGTGCCCTTAGAGGGTGCCGGATCTGTCACATGAGAAATGGGGTGAATCCCAAAACCCATCGGTAAGTCCAACCCGCAAGTCGGGTTGCCAAAATCACTCGGAACTTGGCAAGGTCTAAGTCCGCATGCCCTCAAATTGGAGGTGACCCTAGGGTAGAGCCACTCCAAAGTCATCATCGTCAAGTTACCAACTTGGAATTCCAAGTGACGCCCATGAGTTTTTGCCCGCTTGTTGTGAATCTCACCGCTTGTTGGTTGATACTTGCTCGGATGCATATGCCATTCACTATGATGCGGTGTGAGTGGACAATGTATGGTATGCAAAGGTGGTCCAGGGCAACCACATATAGACCTATCATGCATTGATGTTATGAAGACTTTGAATGATTTGGGAGGACCGGGGCATCCATAGTTGTCCCTCTTATGAGTGAGTATGATGAATGTTGGAGGACTCGGACACCCATGTAGGTTCCTAGCATACATAAGACCAATGGTGAATTGGGGAGGACCGTTACACCCAAATAGGGACCACTCATGCTTCCTACTTGACATGTGGGTGATATGAATGAATGGACCCGACTTTCTAATCATGCCAAGTGGTGTGTTGTGCCAAGACTTATGCACTCCTATCCTAGAGATGACCTCCATGTGCATGGGTGTGGGGTGGCCCTTGATCTTCCATGTGAAAGGGTCGAAAGGATCTAGGAAGGTGGGTATCATGGAGAGGGGCTCTTCATTGTTTCCTAAGTGTATTTCACCCATGGTCATGGTTCCCTTGGTGTGGTCCGGGTCTTGGGAGAGGTGGGCTTGGTCCAACATGGTTGGTTGGGGTAGGAAAAGGTTGGTGGTGAGTAAGGTGGGTGGGTGTAGGAAGGGATCGAAGGGGTCATGATAAGGGTCACTTAGGGAGAGGAACTCTAGGTCCTCATGGTCCTCACATAGTGGTGATTCATCCTCCTCTAGAGAAATAATTGGGCCGAAGTTTTTGGTGGGATGGTCGTCCATGAATGGAGGGCTCGATGTTCTACCCGAGATAAGCAACTCTAATTTATGGATAGCATCGGGCTTATCGGGTGTAGGGAGGAATAAGAGAAGGTCACTAGTGTAGCAACCAATGGTGCACATTGAGGTGATGGACCCTATGCATAGGTGTAGGTGGCCAAGGCTCCTAGGTTGTTCGACCCTAGGGGTCAACATGCTAGTCATCTCTAATGGCCATGCTAAGCCCTTGAGAAGGTCCTCTAAGGTCTCCACTTGATAGGACGCTTGGATTGTGGTGTGATAGGAGAACAAGGGCACTATGGGAAGGTCTTGTTCTATGGGAGGGAAAACATGGGACATGATGGGGTGATTTGGTCTCTCCTTTAGCCATCTAGCTAGGGGTCCATCTATGATTATGGTGCCATTTGTGAAGGTTTGTGGCTCTTGAAGATCCAGACTATTTGAAGTGGTGAAGGGTTGAGGCTCTTCCTTACTATTGGTGTGAACTTGGGCTTCCTTATAGGCGGGGAGAGGGTCCGGGCTAGCAAATATTCCTATGTGAGTGGGTGTGGCCTCCTTTCTCAAGGGAATGGGAAGGTCTTGTGGAGATGGAGTGATGATGGTTGGGGCATGGTGCACCCTGGGTGGTGAGTGAGGTCGAACTTGGGTTGGGAGTGGAAGTAGTGGTGGCCTAGGTTGGGGTAGGGTTGGGGTTGGAAGTGGAAGGTGGGTTGGGCGAGGGGGTTTAGGTTGGTTGGCCTTGCGAGGTGCATCTTTCTTTGGGGGTGATGGAGGGATAGTGGTGGGGTTCAAGGGAGCTTGTGGGATATGGGTTTGGTGGGGGAATTTGGGTTGGGGGGTGGTGGTCGTCATGGGCCTAGGTGGAGGGGTGGTCATGGGACCCAATTGGGTTTGTGGAGCTATGGTTGTGGTGAGAATTTGTTGGTAGGGTGTAGATGTGGTGGGCGGGATAGGATAGGTGGGAAGTGGTGGGGAATGGGGGATTAGGTTCTTGGGTTGGTCGGGTGGGGATGGTGGAGTTGAAATGCTCCTTGGGCTTTGGTGATCCGGGTAGGAGGGGAAACCATATCTTGCCCTAAGTTGTTCCTTCATATCCTCCCATGTGGTGAGGGGAGCTTCCCTTCTAATTATCCTTAAGCCTTCAATTTTAACCCAATGAGTTTGAGCCCTTTTGGTTAGTTGCATTTTGGCACATTGAACCTTCCTATCCTCGGACAGGGGATTCCTTTCAAAGTAATGGTCCATTGTAGCTTCCCAATCTAAATATTATCTAGGAAAGGTTCCATCAAAGGTGGGAAGTGGGAGAGGGACCATTCTATCGTCCGTCCTTGGGGTGGGCCGATTTTCTCCAAGTTGGTTGAGTCGACCCGATATGTTATCAAGCCGCTCATTGGCATAGGTCAAGGCCTTCATGAGGTAGTTGACATGGCTAGGGAGGTTATGTGTGTTAGTGGTAGGCATCCCTTGGTGGTTTGGACTTATGGAGAGGGCCGATTGGTAAGCTCGGTATGAGGTGGCCATACTAGTGGACAAGAGATGCAACCGAGGACTCTAAATGCATAAGCATGCCCTACGACCAACTTGATAGAGACAAGTTATGAGCTTGCTCTGATACCACTTGATGTGACACCACCCTTGGACCTATTTTGCAAGCATTCAAGTTAGGTAGCGGACTCACACTAGCGAGCTCACTCGCTTGGCGCACATTAGTGCCCGAAGGCAACTTGGCGATGATGGAGAGGGTCCGAGGCGGGTCCTTGAGGCTCCAAAGGTTGGCTAGCTTGGGGAGAACCCCAAATGGGCCTGGGATGCCCAAATCATGGGCGGCCAGCACACCAAGGGTGTGGGATGTAATGGTTCACTCACAACTCGCCCGCAGTAGTCACTCACGGCACTAGCAATTCAGGGTCGAGCTCTCATTCACCATCCGATGAAACAATGGCGATAATACTATGCTAGCAATGAATTGAAACCAGCCAAGAGAGGGACCGAGGCTCACCTATCCGGCGTGAAGACGCCGACTCCGGTCGGAGACGGGGGCGAGCGGGGAAGCGTGGGTATGCACCCGCACGCCGCGCCGATGAAGCTTCGAACCTGAAATTTAAGATTTACATGCACTATGCCCCTTGCAAGGGGGTTGGACTAGGGGTGGGGGTTCAAATTACAACCAAAATATTTCTCCACGCAGGGAGGGGCCTTCAGCCGGCCAAGCGGGGAGGGGAGAAACGGGAAAAGTATGCCGAATGAAGACCAAGATCGGTTCAGTCTTCTCTCTGCGAGTGCTGACAGTCGGTCGAAGATGTTGCTGCTGTGACTTCCCCCGAATTTTTTTGGGAACGAACCACTTGGAGAATCTTTGTATCTGGAATAGGGTGACTCCAGAATTTTTTAAATTTCTTCAGGCACCGCTGCTGGTCGGGGTGGGGGCTTGAACAGGGTGGCAGACCCTCGGATCTAACAGTTTCAGGTCCCCAACAGCAGAAAGAAGATGGTGCCACGACCGCTCCTGAGCTCAGAATCAGGTACCACTAGAGTCATTGGAACCGTTGACGAGTCCTCTTCAAAGCAAGACTAACGGGGATGCCAGCTGATGTCGGGGTCGACCAGTGGGCTCTGAACACTAAGGAGGGGTCGGTGCAGACTGAGTGGAGGTAGATCCGAGCACCTAGAGGAAGAAATTAATAACTCTTGCGAACGGATGCCGATTGGAGTTCCTCCTCTTGATTCTAAAAGTAGACAGGTCGAAGAAGATCTTTGCAGAAGAACTTTTGTCCTGATTCACGCTGGATTTGTCGTGGCAGAGCTTCCAATCATGTTCAGGTGCTCTGTCAGGAGAGCTTCGCGCAGTCGAGGGAGAACGGCTCTCCCGGGCAGCTCAGTGCTCGGATGACAACGAAACCACCGCTGTTGCGAAGAAGACAGGCAGACACTTCCGTGGGTACCTCTTGAGCCTTCAGATTCACGGGGAGGTGGTCGGGGTGGCCGCTTCTAGCAGGTGATCCTTTGCAGGTCGCCAGTCTAGATGGTGGAAGGTGGGGGTGATGGAGATGAACAATGGGAGAGTGGAGGAGATGAGAGAGAGGGGGGGGCGACCTAGGGCTATGGAGGGAAGAGGGATTTCGAAATCTAAAGGCCTAGGGAGGTGGAGGGGTGCTTGGGGTAGTGGGAAGGGTGCTTGGGAAAGTGGGAGGGGTAGTTGGGGGTTGGGTGGTGAGGAGAGGATTGGTGGAGGGGGTCTTGGGAAGGGGGGGAGTATTGATGAGGGTTGTGGGGAATGGGAAGAGGCTTTAATGGGGTAGGTGGGTAGTGGAGGTGGTTGGGAAGGGAGGAGAGAGAAAAATTTAAAAATTGAGGTGGGGAGGAGAGAGAATGGGGTTCGCCCCCTTTAGAGAGAGAGAGAAGAGAGAGAGAGAGTGGAATCCACCCCAAAAGAGAGAGAGATAATGAGAGAGAGGTCTAGTGGGATTTGGAATTCTGGATTTCAATATTCATGCAAAAGTTGTTACATATGAGATGAGTGGGGGCCTATTTATAGGCATTGGACTTTTCCTAGGACGAAAATGACCCTAACTAAACAACTATTGACCAAGCACTCCAAGGGAGGGGCGCCCCTGGGCCTAGCCCATTAGTTGGGCCCAATAGCCTAACAAACCAACACAATGACACAAAACTTTGGTAGATAACCTACTAACCTAGGTACATGACTCAAATAAAGGGAAAATTACATGATGATGACTCAAATAAAAATGTAAAAATTACATGACTAGACTCAAAAAATTATGACGAACATAATGGCGCACGCTGGTGAGCAATCCGAGCCTAAAAAGAAGTGGAGGGGGCGAGGGATGCCCCCATCGCAAAGGAAGACCCACCTGGGAGTAACCACAAGCTTCAGGAGCTCACAGCACCCGTATACGGCCCACGCACGCGCGTCGGGAATTTCCCCGAGCACCTGGTGGGCGCGTATGCTCCAGGCACTCTACAGCAAGTCCGAGCCCAACTCGGGACTCCCAGCAACCCTTCGCGTCATGCACCACCATCCTGCTTATAAACCCAGTCAAAACCCCTGTCAAACCTCAGTCAAACCCACGGTAAAGCCTCAGTCAAACCCACGATAAACCCTCAGTCAAACCAGTGTAAACCCCTCCGGGGAGGGGTTTAGGTGGACCAGCCTCACCCCCAAGGCTGGTCCACCTAAACCCCCATTAAACCAAAAAAAGGTTTTTTTAATTAAAAAAAGTGCCCAGCCAGTCCACCCAAACCCCCCCTGGGGGAGGGTTTAGGTGGACCAGCCTGCCCCCTCAGGCTGGTCCGCCTAAACCCCATCAAAACTAAAAAAAAGGTTTTTTAACAAAAGAAAACCCCTTCGTGAGGGGTTTAGGCGGACCAGACCAGCCCCTTGGGCTGGTCTGCCTAAACCCCACTTGGGGGAGGGGTTTAGGCGGACTAGCTTTGCCCCCAAACCTAGTCCGCCTAAACCCCCCATGACCCTTCATCTTCCCCTATAAAATCCCCCCTAGGCAGCTCCTAACGAAGGGAATGGAATGAAGGATGCAATGCAACACCCTCCGACCTAACTGCCGCGCCCTCGGACTCCCGTGGCCTTCGGCCAGGGTCAAGGACGCGAGGAACTAAGTGCGCGCGTGGTTGACTTGTTGATCGGCTTGTACACGCCAAGGGTATGTCACACGTACTCCCCTCACACGGCGTATAGCCATCGCACACAAGTCCATGCCCGTCACGTATAAGGCGTTTTGACAACGCCGAACACACCCGCATCCTGCCCGCGTATGACAACCCACGGTGGCCACGCATACGCCATGATGCCGCACCTACTTCCATCACAAAATCGCGTGCCTACCTCTCCCCTCTAGCTAGCCGCAGACCGCTCGGACTGATGACTCGAGTTATCCGGACCCTGGCCCGGGAGCAATATTCCTGGGGCCGGCCTCGACTCCCTAGCATGACAACATTCGCCTTCCGAGGCCCGGACCCGACCGCTCACCTTGAGCCGCGTCCAACCTCCATCAGGCGCCAGCCCATGACCGCCCCTGCCACCTAGGCAATCGGGCTTGTCTCGATCTCCTCATGGAGAGCCTCTGTAAAACACGCGGATATCTGCCTTGTTACGCATTGACCCAGGGACCGACCTACGCATCGGAATTATCCCGCGACTTGCGCCCATTGTACTCCGGTCACCCTGGCCCATTTGTAAAGCCCACGTGGCTCTCATATAGCATGAAACCAGTTGAACACATGTACCTATACTCGGGCCTCAGCCTCTTCATGGCGCCCGCCTCCTTCAGTCACAACGGTGCCTCTGGCACTCGACTGCCAGTCACACCGGGCCCCGAGCATGACCATCGAGGTCTCCCGGCGCTCGCCTCCTTCAGTCACAACGGTGCCCCTGGCACCCAACTGCCAACAACTCCAGTCACAACGGTGCCCCCGGCACCCGACTGCCAGCTACTCCAGTCACATCGGGGCCCGCGGCACCCGACCACTCAATAACTCAAGTCACAACGGTGCCCCCGGCACCCGACTGCTAGCTACCCCAGTCACAACGGTGCCGCCGGCACCCAACTACTCAGCTACTTTAGTCACAATGGTGCCCCCGACACCCGACTACCAACAACTCCAGTCACAACGGTGCCCTCGACACCCGACAACCAGCTACTCCAGTCGCATCGGGGCCCGCGACACCCGACCACTGAACAACTCCAGTCACAACGGTGCCCCCGACACCCGACTGCCAGTTACCCCAGTCACAACGGTGCCCCCGACTCCCGACTGCCAGCTACCCCAGTCACAACGGTGCCGCCGACACCCGACTACCTAGCTACTTCAGTCACAACGGTGCCCCCGGCACCCAACTGCCAACAACTCCAGTCACAACGGTGCCCCCGGCACCCGACTGCCAGCTACCCCAGTCACAACGATGCTGCCGGCACCCGACTACCCAGCTACTTCAGTCACAACGGTGCCCCCGGCACCCGACTACCCAGCTACTTCAGTCACAACGGTGCCCCCGGCACCACACTGCCAACAACTCCAGTCACAACGGTGCCCCCGACACCCGACTGCCAACTACTCCAGTCACATCGGTGCCCGTGGCACCCGACCACTCAACTTCCCAAGCACAATGGTGCCTACGGCACCCCTACTGCCCCGACCTCGACACTATCTCATGTCGGGAATACATTGTGATGCCCCTCGGGCGCCATCCTGCTCAGTCACAGGTCCTCTGACGGACACTACGTACAGATATGGAACTACCCATACAATAACGCAATGACCCGGGGACCGTCACAAATGACGGAATTGTCTCGCAGCTTGCAAGCACTTGTAATCGGACTCTCACGCCCCCATATAAATACCTTTCATGGCTTATAAGTCATGTAATCCAGTCAAGGAGTGGATTCCCCTCCTCGCTGGAACCAGTCTCTCTGTCCCCTGTAATCCCTGTTGTGTTGTCGTTGCCCTATCGCTGTTGCACGAACTAAGCCCTCCCAACGTCGCGGCTCCCAGGGTCCCTGACTCTCTCTTCGGCAGTAGAAACAAAGGTGTTTAGATTCAATCTGATGTAAAATAAACACTGTTTGCTTGCGACCGGTGGGAAAAGACGTGCAGTACACGAATCCCCATAATCGCCTGCGCACTCGCACCCGTGGAACCCCTTCTATCCATGTGTCGCCCGATCCCTGGAGCCACATGCCGCATCCTGGCGACGCTTCCCCGGTCAATCCTCGGTTCCATAGGTGATCGTCGAGAAATCGACTGGCACGCCCGCATTCCACCCAGCCATCCCCATCCCAGTCTTCCAGAATGATGAACCATACGCCATCCCTTCTAGTGCGCTCCTATCGTTCTCACTGCCTTCTTCTCAATACCCCCAGAATCCCCGCGTGCCCAGTCAACCTATCTCGACCTTCCATAAAAGGTGAGTGTACACCCCCGCCAGCGAGGACAAAACGACAAGTGACTCCCCGCGGTCGCAAACAATACTGTATTCATAAACTTAGTTGTGTTAATTGTTCATCCTAGTAGGTTTCATGTTCTTTATGCAGTATGGACTTATTTTAAACTTATGTTAATTTCATGCCAAAACCATATACTCTTGTATTTATCTTAAATTTCATATGGTTCATAACCTTGTCTAGTTTTGATTTGATTGTTATTTTATCACCATCCTTTCTCGTCTAGAATCTTTTCTTAAGTACATGGCGCGTATCCTGGTACGATGTCATTAGATACACTTTGCAATATAAGTACACAATCTTGGACTTGTGATCATCTCTGTTGGATATTCCTTCCACCGGACTAGGTGATCTTGTTTTAAGGCCTCCATCAGACTCCGCGAGCCTGGGATTCCCACTACGACGCCGAGCTGGTTGTACCCTCAAAACTTAATTGTCTAGAAAGCACTTTACCGATATTTTATGTGTTATGGACCTTAGCGGCCCTCTAGAGACCACCAGAGGTACCTAGCGGCCATTTACCTGACCGCCAAGGACGCCTAGCGGCCCTGCCTAGATAGCATGGTTCCAGTTCATTCGTTTCATTGACTCTGTTACTAAACGGTCCAGTCATGACCGCATAGATCCACATACGGTCCAGTAAACGACAGCTATTTCCAGAAACGGCCCCGATATGACCGTTTTATGTTTAAGCATTGATTAACCCAAGGTTTGACCCACGGGTTGATTTTTCTATGTTCCTAGATGGTTTGTGATTATCTAGAACTTAACACTTTGTTTCCAAAGCTACCTAATGAATTATGGAAATTAAAGAATATATCGTCATGCGGCCGAATTTTTCCTTGGCATAACCTTGTGCTAAATCAATCTTTGAACTCGTATATCATTAATTGAAGCATTCTTACCTTGATATTTGCTATCATAAAACTATAGTTTAAACTTGTTCATTATTGGCCATATTTATATTTCTCATGGAAGTAACTTGATTTATAACTTGAAGATGCAAGAGCGGGCACAGATAGTGTCCAAGGGCTCCACTCTAGTCCTCTCGGTAGATAGCTAGAAACATACTATAAACCATGGGGTATGATGAACACTGGCGTCGCATTGCACCAGGTGTACTTTTTTTATAAATGGGTGAAGATCCACGTGGCAATCTTGTGAAATTACATGCTTGCTAGTACATTCTCGTTACATGACTTTCTAGTGCATAGCCTTTATGGTTATAGAAAAGTACATTCTTATTCATGAAAGGCCAAATGACATTCATGTTATATTCTTGCTAGATCATATTTCTAGCCTACAAGAATTCTTATATCTCACCTTGATCATATCTTGTTATTTGTGTTATTTTGGTTTATCCACATGTTTCATACTATTTCCATGACTTATCTTACACTCTAGAGCTAAAATGTTAATTACATAAACATTGCCTTCATGTTGATACGAAGATACCTACTGGACATGTGTGCTCATTCCCTACGTTTCCAATCTTTTCAAGAAATTCTAGCAGGTCAGAGTCAGACTATTCAAGTAATGGATCCGAGAGTGATTAAAGAAGGAGCTGTAGACACGTTCTTTCCCTCCCTAACTCAAAATATGTGAAGATGTGCTAAAGGGGGAAAATATTGAATGCGTGTGTGTGATTTAATAACTTGAAAAAAGACAAGAGATGCAAGCAATGGATCACTCACAGGCATGGACAAGTTGTGCTCGCCACCAAGGTATTAAGTGCAAGGAGAGGGCACCGCATACCTTGGAAAGGGGAGATGGACGAGACACTCGCCCAATGATGCAGCGCTGATACAGGGTGAAGACGGTCCGCTGTAGACCGCTGCAGGACGGAGACGGCCAATCGATAGACCATCTCCAATGCTGAAGTAGAACACGCGAAGAAGGCTTGACGTGGACTAAACGGTCTGAATCAGGCCATAGGAAGGCGCTGAACGGTCTAAAGAAGACCGCTAACACTCTCTACGGTCGGGGACAAACCGCGCAGAAACTCCAGATCCCAAGCCGTGGAACTTAATCCTCCACCCCTTTCGACTGGCTAGAGGGGATAAAACTCATGTTGACCTGCAAAACACCGCAAACGACTAGAAAGCACAACCCAAATTAGTTTATGAAGTGTAATATCTATGAAAACGAATGGAAACTAAACACATAAATAGAATGGGGGATACATGGGGGTTGGGTTTTTAAACCCCTATTGTCACGCCCCGACGCGGAATATCGGGACTGGTAGTAGAAACAATTAATAACATTATGCTCATTTTCAGACATGCTACACTAAAGCTAAAAGATCAACACAATACCATGAACAGAAAATAACTCCATTAATCTAAATAAACATTTAAATGATCCATTACATCGTTCTCATCAAACCAACTTAAGAAATACTTCCAACATAACATTTACTTGACACTATTACAACCACTGATTCCATTACACTCTTACCAGACACACTTTCTAAATCATAACTAGACACAAAACAACTCTAGATGACTCTTCAAGTTCATCCAACAGGTTCGCTCCAGGGTCGTCACTCTGGCCCATCCCCATCAGTTTGCGAATCCTCACCTGAGCTACCTGAAAAAGGGGGGAACAACTGGGTGAGTGAACGCTCAGTAGGTTACAATAGGCAAGTTTAAGTGATTAACCAATTATACTTAATATGAATGAAAAGAAAAGGAAAGATGACATGGCAAAGCAGCATAAAAGAAAGTGCGAGATCAAGAACATGATGTAACTGGAAATTGGCCAACAATCAATAAATAACCAAGTCAAGCAAGATTCAAGCAATAGATTGTGTCATAGACATCACGCTAGTCATGCACTCGGTGTAATGCCTCACCATGTCATTACAAACTCCCCGGGGCACAAGTACTTTCGGGTGCTCTTCCCAGGACCAGACCCGGCCCTTATGATGCATTGGCATTGATTTAGTGGATCCAAGATCCCAAGTGATGTCTAGACATTAATCAAGTTAAATGGCCAATATATCCAGGTATAACTTACCTCAGAAAACCCAAGGATAAGTTGAAGAGATACTTTACCCAGAAAGTTCAAATTATCAAGAACCAACAGGTCCTTGGATTCAAAATCATGAAACACGGAAATCAATTCTGGGTGATACGCGGTCCAAACTGGGCCGCTCAGAGGATATACGGTCTCAACTGGGCCGTTCAGGAAAGAACTAGGCCGAAGATCAGCCTCACCGAAGTCAAGGATAAACGGACCATTCTGGGGCGCTCTTAGAGAAGAACGGTCAGCAATGGGCCTTTGAACTAGTATAGACGGTCAGTAATGGGCCGCACATGGCCAGAAGGACCTGAAGCCCAAGAACAGGATAAACGGGCGTTATAGGGCCGCCCGGGGGATGAACGGTCCAATTAATCCGCTCATACACATGGACGGGCCTAGACAGTCCGCTCAACTAGGCCTGACTAGTAAACTAGAAATCTACCCAAAATGGGCTCCGGGCTGCCATAGGTGGGGCAGAACTGAAACTGGGTCCAGCCCACTTTCCACTGGTCAGTCCCGGGCTTATCAGATTGCTCAAACCATGATTTGGTCGAAGAAAGAACTAGGTTAATCGACTATCATTAAATGGCAATTGGCCAGGGATGCACGGTCTCTAATCGGCCGTCCACTGAGACAAACGGTCCGATTCCGGCCGTTCAAGACTCAGTTGGTCCCAATTGAGCCGTGACTCACAACACAGCAATCCAAGCGGTTCGATCACGTGACAGGTTCAGGTCTTGGTGGTACAACCTGTCGGACGTCCTAGTGGGAATCCCAGGCTCGCGGGGACTTACGGAGGTCCCATAATGGAGGTCCTAGTCTGACGGAAGGAGTATCCGGTGGAGAGTCCCAACAATTACAAGAAATAGTGGCTAGTAAAACATCAGAAACCAGTGTAGCGGTCAGTCAATCCTACTGGAGTAGAACGACTGTCAAACATCCCTAATATCATGGTTCATATAATCATGTTTGAAATTAACTTTATTGAAATAATAAGCCAATGTCATGATAAACATGAATAAGAATTATAATTTTTAATCTCCCATATGTTCCATTTACTTGTTGGTTGCTAGCCTATCATTTAGACTAGGGATGAAACATGCTAGATTTCAAAATTAACACAGTTCTGGGAAGAAGAACGGTTCATCCAGAACCTTTCAAAGGCCTGTGCGGTCATTCCACATGCCCTTCATGCCCTGCCGACCAGAGGTCAGGCAGGAGATGAGCGGTCTATGGATGGCCGCATGGGTCTTTGGGCGGTTCTGATCTAGCCGCTCGTCTTATGAAAATATAATAACGCAAACAACATAGGCGGTCAGGAGTTTTCCGTGCATATAGACAAGCGGTCTATCGCATGGCTGCTTATCCCAGAACAATCTCGGCTACCTTCGCCATGCCCGCCTCCCGCTAGTTTGGCTAGGGTTAGTTACTATAACTAAATACATACTATAGAGAGCATGAAAATTGGGGCTTTCACAACCAATAGAACGAGCACAAAATTTTATACAAGATGGCATGATCAATTGAATGTTTTGTGCTTGAAATCCCTACTTAAATCAAGGTGGAACATAGTTAACCCTAATTATGATATGCTTCCACAAAAACTAGAAATTCTCGCAGGATACTACACGCAATTTAGGGCTTTTTAGATCAAAAGAAAGAGGACACGATGACACTTCTAACCATGTATAACACTTAGAGTTTGGTCTGCTATCACCTACATTAATCGAAGGACGAAGGTGGAAGATGGTTGTCGATCGCGCTAGGAACACACAACCTATAAACGCCGGAATTCTCCCCCGTCCGAGGTCCTCACCGGCCGCCACACCATCTAAATGATTCTAGGGTGGCTGAGGTTCATTTTTATAGGTTTAATTGTATCTGGAGAGTTCTAATCGTGGAGATAGAGTCCACACACCGCAGACATGCACGAATCGCGCCGGATAGGGTTAACGATGCCGTTGTGCCGCCAAATACACCTCCTAGCGTTAGGGTTTCAGAGAATAACAAGAGGGGAAATGTTCTACTAATCCTCACCATTCATTTGCACATGGTTTTAGCTAAAATGATTAAGTATTGGGCTCAAATTTCACGATTTAAGGTCTGATTAGCTAAGTGTTGATTTGGGCCTTAATCAGTTAATTCGGCTTGTTTAAGAATTTCATTTGGGTTGGTCGTAGAAGACAATTTTACTAAACGTTTTATCCACTATAAGATTATAATTTTTTCCATATTTTTATAAATTGGTCAAAATTTTACTTATCCTTTCTTTCTTAAGGAATTTCTTATTAATTTTGCATAATTTTCTATTCATTAATAAATCGGGGTGTTACACCCTCCCCCACTTTAAGGAATTTGGTCCACCAAATTCACTGCACTAACATAAACGGAGAGTGAGATAGCTCACCTAGAATAAGTTGGGATACTACTTCCGCACGGTATCTTCTGACTCCCAAGTAGCATATTCAGTTCCACGCCGACTCCACTGAACTTTAACCTTAGGGATAGAACGATTCCTGAGCTGCTGCTGCTTACGATCCAGAATCTTGATAGGCCTTTCTTCATAAGTCAAATCTTCCTTCAACTCAAGATCCACATGCTGAATGACGTGAGTGGGGTCATACACATATTTCCGCAGCATTGATACATGGAAGACATTGTATACTCCTGATAACTGAGGTGGTAGTGCTAAACGGTAAGCGACCTCCCCCACTCTTTCCAGAATCTCGAATGGGCCAGCATATCTTGGACTCAGCTTACCTTGAATGCCAAACCTTCGAACCCCTTTCATGGGAGAAACCTTCAGAAACACATGCTCACCGACCTAAAATTCCAAGACTCTCCTTCTATTGTCAGCATAACTCTTCTGTCTTGATTGTGCTACTTGCAACCGGTCTCTGATAATATGGATATTCTTGGATGATTTTTAAATGAGATCTGGTCCCAGACATTACTTCTCACCTACCTCATCCCAACATAATGGAGATCGACAGCTCCTTCCATACAAAGCCTCAAACGGAGCCATCTGAATGCTGGACTGGTAACTGTTATTGTAGGCGAATTCAATCAAAGACAAGTGATCACTCCAACAACCTCCAAAATCAATTATGCAGGCTCTAAGCATATCATCCACTATCTGGTTGACTCTTTCAGTCTGTCCGTCTGTTTGTGGATGAAGAGCAGTGCTGAAATTTAGACGGGTTCCCAAAGACTCTTGCAATCCCTTCCAAAAATGTGAAGTGAATCTAGGGTCTCTATCAGACACAATGCTGACTGGAATACCATGGAGTCTTACAACTTCTTTCATATACAAAGCAGCTAAGACATCAACTGTCCACTTGGACTTAATATACAAGAAATGAACAGACTTTGTCAATATGTCAACAATAACCCATATTGCATGAAATCCACTGCGAGTCCTCGGTAGACCCATAATAAAATCCATGCCGATACTTTCCCACTTCCATTGAGGTATATCAAGTGGTTTCAATTTCCCTGTATGTCTGAAATGCTCAGCCTTGACCTGCTGACACACCAAAGACCTGCTCACAAATTCTGTAATTTTCCCTTTTCATATTCGGCCACCAAAAGGATCTTTTCAAATCTTTAAACATCTTAGTACCTCCAGGATGAATAGTGTATCTTGATCTATGAGCTTCCTTGAGGATCTTATTCTTTATTTTAGCTACATCAGGTACACAGGTCCTTCCCTGAAATAACAACCTGCCATCGTTGGCTACCACAAAATTAGGTTTATTACTCAAGCTTTTCTTGATCTCTACAAATTCTGGGTCATTTTTTGCAAGGACTTAATTTCCATCAATAATTCTGGTTTAAGTTGAATCTGAGCAATCATAACTCGGTCCTTTCCAACATTAAGATCTAAACTAGCTAGCTATTCCAGTAGTCTCCATTCTTGCAACATGAGATTTGACAACTTAGCTATTGGCTTACGGCTCAAGGCATCCGCCACTACATTACCCTTTCCAGGATGATACTCTATGGAGAAGTCAAAATCCTTTAAATACTCAAGCCACCTTCTCTGCCTCATATTAAGTTCCTTCTGAGAAAATAAATACTTTAAACTCTTATGGTCTGAGAACACTGTAAATGTATCTCCATACAAGTAGTGCCTCCATATCTTCAAGGTGAACACTACAGCTGCAAGTTCTAAATCATGAACATGATAGTTCTCTTCATGCTTCCTCATCTGCCTAGAAGAATAGGCTATCACTTTCCCGTGCTGCATGAGCACATAGCCCAGACCAATGCCTGAAGCATCAGTGTATACCATAAAACTTCCTTCTCCCGATGGTAAAGCCAAAACAGGGGCATTAGTTAAACACTCCTTCAAGGTCTGAAAGCTTCCCTCGCAATCCTCAGACCAATCAAATTTGTTCTCCCTGCGGGTCAATCTCGTTAAAGGCACCGCAATCTTAGAGAAATCCTTAATAAATCATCGGTAATAACCTGCTAGGCCTAGAAAACTTCTTACTTCTATTACATTAGTGGGCCTATCCCAATTCTTCACTGCCTCTACCTTTGAAGGGTCAACAGAAATACCTTCCTTTGTAACAATATGCCCTAGAAAGGACACCTCTGGTAGCAAGAATTCACACTTACTAAACTTTGCGTATAGTTGATGATCTCTCAGTATTTGCAACGCCCTCCTCAGGTGTTCAGCATACTCCTCCTCACTCTTAGAATAAATTAAGATATCATCAATAAACACCACGACCGACTGATCAAGATAGGGCCGGAACACATTGTTCATCAATTGCATGGAAGCTGCAGGTGCATTCGTTAGTCCAAAAGGCATTACTACAAATTCAAAATTCCCATGCCTACTACGGAAGGTTGTCTTATAGATATCCTCCTCCTTAATCCGCAACTGATGGTACCATGATCGAAGATCGATCTTAGAAAAATACTGAGCTCCTGCTATCTGATCAAATAATTCGTTTATCCTTGGCAATGGGTATTTGTTCTTGATAGTCAGCTGATTCAATTACCGATAATCGATGCACAACCTCATCGAACCATCCTTCTTCCGGATGAACAATACTGGAGCTCCCCACGGGGATGTGCTTGGACGAATGAACCCCTTCTCAAGTAATTCCATCAACTGTTGCTTTAATTCCCTCAGCTCCGCAGGGGACATACGATAGGGAGCTTTAGAAATAGGGGTCGCGCCATGAATTAAATCAATAGAAAAGATAACCTCTCTCTCCGGTGGAAGTCCTGACAATTCCTCAAGAAAGACGTCTAGAAAATCTCGAACGACAGGAATATCCTTAATCTCAATCTTCCTCTCAAGGGTCACATAAACAAAGGCTAGAAAATCCTGACATCCTCTCCTCATCAACTTATCGGCTCGAAGAGCCGAAATAAGTGGCACAGACTTATGGTGCCTAACCCCTATAAAAGAAAGTCCAGGGTACCCAGAAAAGGACACAGAGCTATAACTGCAATAGATATTGGCCTCATATTTAGCCAACCAATCCACTCCTAGAATTACATCATAATCCTTTATATCCATACAAACTAAGTCAGCTGGCAAGTTCTGTTCATTAATCATAACCTTATTAGAAGGATAGAAATACTTAATTGCTGAACTAGAACCAATAGGAGTTGAAATTTCTAATGGAGAATTCATCAAGACTGGCTTTACAGATAAAGACTTAGCAAATTTTCGAGAAATGAAAGAATGAGTTGCTCCAGTATCGAATAAAATAAATGCCAACTTATCATGTATAATAAGAGTACCTTTAACGAGTCCACCCTCCTCGGTGGTTCCTGCATCATCTTCTTGTAGGGCTTGGAGCTTACCCTGCTACTTCTTATTCCCTTACGGCTTAGTCGGGGTAGCTTGATCTGACAAAAGGAGACACTCAGGAATACGATGGTCCCTACTACCACAGCGTAGACAGACGCCCAGCTTGCACCAGCACTCTTCCATCTTGTGACCTGGACAGTCACAATACTTACATAATCCCTTGAATGGTACAACAGGGCCAGGCTTCTTGTCTTCACTCTTCGGCATCTTGCCCTTCCACGATCTAGACCCATCATTGGGCCTTTTCTTGCTATTACCGAGTTTGGAATTCCCGGAACCAGTAGTTTGTTCCTTCTTAGCACCCTTTCCACGGATTCTCTCCATCATCTCTAAGGTGTCTTCCAAGACTTGAGCTTTTCTCACCATCTCAGTATAAGTTTGAATTTCCATTGGTGCCAATTGGTTAATATATTGTAGCTTCAATCCGTTGAGAAAAGGCTTGGCCTTCATCTTCTCCGTAGATATCAAGTGAGTAGCATAACGATATAGCCTAGAAAACTGAGCTTCATACTCGGCTACAGAAAGATTTCGCTGTTTCAGGGCAGCAAATTATGCCGCTTTCTTTTCTTGCACTCTATCAGGAAAATATTTACCATTAAAGAGTTCCTCAAACTCCTTCCATGTAACTTGTCTATCTCAAAGGGTAACCTTCATTGCATCCCACCATGTTCTTGCATCACGTTCCAGCTAGAAAGTCGTTAAAGAAACACGTCCATTGCACTGCATCACCTCAAAAATCCGTTCCATCTCTTTCAGCCAGTGCTCGGCTTCATCGGGATCGGTCGAGCCACCAAAACATGGGGGATTCATCCCACGGAAGTTCCGGTGAAGGTCACCAGCTCCATGGTTCGCTCCTCCTCCTTGGGCCACTTGCTGCAAGGCCCGAGTAAGTCCTTGAATCGTTCGCTGCATATCTCACCATTGGGCACGTTCTGTCGCCATTTGAAAATCCTACACGTGGAATAGATTGTTTTAGGATCATTTAGAAGCAATAGTTTTAGAATTAGACTATTAACTCAACCCAAGTCTCTACCCAAATCTCACTAGGTTGGGTCCGTAGACTTATAACAAGGTTATAGGTCATACGACATCACTTAGAATCCTAGAACTTAGAAAACCTAGAAATATTAGAAACCTAGGCTCTGATACCACCAAATTGTCACGCCCCGACGCGGAATATCGGGACTGGCAGTAGAAATAATTAATAACATTATGCTCATTTTCAGACATGCTACACTAAAGCTAAAAGATCAACACAATACCATGAACAGAAAATAACTCCATTAATCTAAAGAAACATTTAAATGATCCATTACATCGTTCTCATCAAACCAACTTAAGAAATACTTCCAACATAACATTTACTTGACACTATTACAGCCAATGATTCCATTACACTCTTACTAGACACACTTTCTAAATCATAACTAGACACAAAACAACTCTAGATGACTCTTCAAGTTCGTCCAACATGTTCGCTCCACGGTCGTCACTCTGGTCCATCCCCATCAGTTTGTGAATCCTCACCTGAGCTACCTAAAAAAGGGGGGAACAACTGGGTGAGCGAATGCTCAGTAGGTAATAAAAGGTAAGTTTAAGTGATTAACCAATTATACTTAATATGAACGAAAAGAAAAGGAAAGATGACGCGGCAAAGCAGCATAAAAGAAAGTGCGAGATCAAGAACATGATGTAACTGGAAATTGGCCAACAATCAATAAATAACCAAGTCAAGCAAGATTCAAGCAATAGATTGTGTCGTAGACATCACGCTAGTCATGCACTCGGTGCAATACCTCACTATGTCATTACAAACTTCTCGGGGCACAAGTACTTTCAGGCGCTCCTCCCAGGACCAGACCGGGCCCTTATGATGCGTTGGCATTGATTTAGTGGATCCAAGATCCCAAGTTATGTCTAGACATTAATCAAGTTAAATGGCCAATATATCAAGGTATAACTTACCTCGGAAAACCCAAGGATAATTTGAAGCGATACTTTACCCAGAAAGTTCAAATTATCAAGAACCAACTGTTGTGCCCCTTGTAATTTGATGATAGGGAGTTGTTGTTTGGTTGTTTTGATGATAGCAACTCAATGAGTCTCCACATAAGAATGATGATGAAATGATGTTTTGAATGCATTATTCTGTTTGAATGTTCTGGTATATAGATTGCACTCTTGTTTTCTTTCTCTCACTGCATCGGTTCAATTTCTGTCATATACATCGTCAGGTTGCTTGATCAGTGCATTAACAGAGTCTATACATTCGTTAGAGCTCAGCTCGTGGCTTAGTCTGTTCATCCATGTTCATTTTACATGTGTGCATCTCTCAGCAAAGTCTGTACACTCTACGGTTGGTTTATGCATATTCAATGACTGCACGCTATAAAGTCTGTATAGCGTTTTTGCCTAGATTGCATCAGAAAAGTCTGTACATTCTTCAGTAGCAAGTCTGTACATCGTCTTGGTGCAGGCATGGCAAAGTCTGTACATTGCATCGCATGCTCACACACTCGCAAGTCTATACATTGGCTGCTGCATGCTCACACACTCGCAAGTCTATACATTGGCTACTGCACTCGCAAGTCTATACATTGGCTGCTGCATGCTCACACAACCATTAAGTCTATACATCGTGCATCTCTTGATTTCAAGTCTATACATTGTTGCATCATGTGCCTTATGCATATAAAGTCTGTACATAATATGCATAGTCTGTACAACTCCATCGTCTCACTTAGCGTCTAAGGTCGTGTGAACATTGCATTGGCTAAGTCTATACATTGCTCCGTCTCACTCAGCGTCTCATGTGCATAAATCAAAGTCTATGCATTGCTTGTTAAAGTCAGTCTCACTTAGCATCTCACTCAGCGTCTCATGTGCATACGCAAAGTCTGTACAGCCAGTGCATCCTGCGTCTCACTTAGCGTCACATGTGCATATGCAAAGTCTATACATCCACCAGCTGAACTGAGCAAGTCTATACATCGCCACTTGTTCATGCATATGGGTAAGTCTACACATTGATAAGTCTCGCACACATACAAAGTCTGTACATCGTCTGCTAGCACACACGCAGACTCTGTACATTGTCCATTTGCTGCAACTCAAAGTCTAAGTCTATACATTTGTTGTGGCTTGTTCATGCATCATCTCATCAAGTCTATACATTGCTGCATGAACACAAGTCTGTACACTTGTTGACTGCATGTCCGAGCATCCATGATTCAATGTGTAGAGTTCCCTATCTTCATTTGTGCAACCTCACAAATGAAGTCTATACACTCGTTATCATGCATTCAAAGTCTATACATTGTTGTCGCATGCACTCAAAGTCCACACATGCACACACTTAGCTTGTGCATTGTGCATTCATGCTTAAACTCTAGGCACAGCAAGTCTGTACATTATTTTCTCATGCACATAAACGTCAAGTCTGTACATCGTTCTCGCGTGCACACTAAGCCTATACACTCCCTTGTGACATGTCTATACATTGGTCGTTTTATACATACATAAAGTCAGTACAGAATGTTTTATCTCTGCTTGATCGACTGAAGTAACTCTGTCATTAAACTGGCATATGCCTGGCACATGATCCGAGGCTGGAAGGGCTGACAGGATGATGACACGTGGAGGAACCTTCTGGACGGGAAGGCGTGGGAATCATACGCCTAGTGTTGCTCCTGCTGGTGCTGCTATAAAATGAAGACTTCTCCATCAGGAGAAGGAGATCGTGATAGAAAGAGCAGAAGCAGGGAGAGAGAGCCTGCACGATCCGGAAGAAAAAGAAAAAGAGTGAAGAAGAGAAACAGAGAAGAAGAAGAAAAAGAAAGAGGAAGAGAAGCAGAGAGGAGAAGAAAGAAGTTGCAGAAGAAAAGGAGAGCGAGAGAGAGAGCTTGTGAGGATCGAGAGAAAAAGAGAGAGAAGAGTAGAGAACTGAAGCCTTCATTGAAGATTTGTTCTTCTGGTATTTGGATCAAATCCATGCCAGATTGCTCCTTGACGAGCTACACTTTGTGGTTTTCATTTCCAGCTTTCTGTTGCTGTATTTTCGTTTCTTGTTTTTACTTTACACTTCCTTGCCTTGGTTTTTTCCGATACTCTGTAGTGAGGTCGGGGTTCCTCCTGTGGTCTCAGGAGAAGGGAGATATGTTCTCCGGTTTGCTAGTGACTGTGTGTCACTAGTGGTTCCCTCTGGGTTTCAGAGGAAGGGAGTCTCTGACTCCGGGTTTGTAGGTAGTGGTTGCTACCTGTGGGTTCCCTCCTGGTTTGGAGGAAGAGAGACGTTTGTCTCTGGTTTCTAGTGATTGTGTGTCACTAGGGTTGCCCTCCGGGTTGGAGGAAGAGGGGAGGTTGTTCCCCTGGTCAAGCTGTTAGGTAGCACCTGTTTGCAAACTGAGTCTGCGGTTCTAGCTTTTGCTAGTGGAAGCCTCACTCCGGATTGGAGTGAGGGGTAGACGTAGGTCTGTGGACCGAACCATCTAAAAATCTTGGTGTTCTATGGTTTGCTTTTACGTTCTACTCCATATCATTTTCCTCCCATTCATAGGTTATGCATGCATGATTATTTGTGTTATCCTGGGGAGTTAACTTGATTGTGAAGTGCTTGTTCATACGCTCAGTAGAACTTCTTCTGTTGTGTGAGTCTGGTTTCTCAGTTCATGGTTGTGAAAAGAGAGAAGCTTCATTGTTTCATTAGTTTATATTGAGTTTAGTTAAAAGTCTATTCTGTGTGACAGCTTATTGTTGAGTGCTCAATTGATTAAGCCATCTGAGATTTTAATTCCGTAATATTTTTTATCGGGGATTCATTCACCCCCCCTGAATCCGGGCCTTGCACCCCAACAATTAGTATCAGAGCGGTTCTATGACTCATCAGATCCATTGACATGTAGAGGATCCTGCATCTGTGGTGCGGTTCTTGGTCCGTAGGTTATTGGTTTACATTCATTGTTTTTGAATTTGGTTTTATCTGTTTCAATGGCTCATCCACCCATCTTTGGTGGTTCTGATTTCAACCAATGGCACAGTGCTTTCCGTGCTCATGTGAAATCTGTTGATCCCGACCTGTGGAAAGTGATTTCACATGGTCCATATAGACTACCAACAGATCAGTCCAAATGGACTGAGAAGCATCGATCTATGTGTGCAGATAATCAGAAAGCACTGGAGTTAATGAAGGCCGTGACGAATCGAGCTCTTCATTCATGTTTCCTTGGTTGCAGATCTGCAAGGGATATATTGAAGATGATAAAGAGAGCCGAGAAAGAAAGTCAAACGAGCTGCATGATGGCTCGAGAAAGTGAACAAAGCAGCAATCAAGAAGAAGAACATGATGATGGTGAGGTAAACATTTTTGATAATTATACCCTAGACGATTGGATTGCTGCTTATGATGAATTGCAAGAGTCTTATGATCAGTTAAGAAAATAATACAAAAAATTGAAGAAGAGTAGTAGGTCAGACAGTTTGAATTCTGATTGTAAAAATTGTGCTGAACTGAAAAATGTTCATGATGCATGTTTGTCTGATATCCATATGTATAAAAATCAGAATGAAAAATTGATGAAGGAACTTGAATGTGTTTACTCTGAACTAAATAAGCTGAAGTCTAAAAAAAATTCTCTCAGAAAATTCTCCAAAGAAAATGAAGAAAAATTAGAGAAACTTAAACGAGAGAATGATTTGTTGATTGAAAAATTTGATGCCATCAAATCTGTAAACATGGAGTTACACAAAAACGTTGAAAAATTGCAAAGAAAGTTGAAGGAATCTGAAATTGGAAAAATGCATGAAGTGAATGCGGATGATCAGATTCTAATAATGAATTGATTCATAACGAAAAACTTAAGGAGGAGATATAAAAATTAAAACACTTGAACATCACCATGTCAGAAAGGTTGCTGGAATTTGAAAAGGGTAAACGTGTGATGTCCGACAACTCAGAAGAATTGGACAAGCTCAAAGCTGAAATCGAAAATGTTTAAAATGCTAATGCTTCATTAAGTGAAAGACTTTCAAGTAGTGATGAAGAAAATGCTGACTATGAACTACTCATCGCTGCTTTGGAAAATGAAATCAAGGATCTAAAAGACTCTTTGTCAAAGTTTGTGAGTGGGCAAGAAAACCTAGACAAGCTACTAGGTGTAAAAGTCAATGTCAGGAAGGAAGGGTTGGGCTACAATAATCTAAATAAAAAAGCTTTTCAGAACAAAGTAATGACATCATTTGTAAATGCTTCAAATGTAGCCACAACATCACAGGTCAAACAGCCCATTGTTCAGAAAACCCAAAAACAAATTGAAAAATCGAAAAAGAATGATAACATGAAGGAAAAGGCAACACTCAAGTATGTGGAAAAAGTGCATGCTGTACATCACAAGAACTTTCCTGCCACTAAGAAAAAGAGCATCTCATGTACCAATTGTGGTAAGGTAGGACACAGTGCTGCACAATGTTGGTTTGTAAATGGTAAGAAAAATAAGGATCAACATGTCCCTACTTGTGTCTTGAAATCTTCTACCTCTACTGCATCTGATGGGTCAATGCATACTGCTCATAACTCATTTACTTATTCGTATGCATCTGATAAGAGTGTTTCATGCCATTATTGTGGCAAGGTAGGCCATGTAATGGATGATTGCAGATTATTGATTGAAGATGGGCATGCAAGTGAAACATTGCATTCTAGAAATTCATTTGGTAGAAATCATGCTACTACGAAGTATGATACATCTTGTCATTATTGTGGTAGGCATGGTCATTTCATAGATGCATGTTTCATCATGAAACAAGATGATAAAATGCATCCTAGGTCTTCTGATCATCATGGCCCCAAAAGAAACATGTTTGCTACAAATCAGCACATTAATTATTTTAACTGTAACAAACGTGGTCACAAAGCCATTGAGTGCTGGTTTGGATCTACTAGGGGTAAAAATGTTTTTAAAAGTAAGCATATCATATGCTTCGAGTATAGGAAAAATGGCCATACAGTAAAGGACTGTTGGCATGTTCAGAAGAATTCTGTTAACCCCCATGTTGTCAAATCCCCTGCAAAACGATTTGCAAAATTTTCATGCTATAACTATGGGAAGCCAGGCCATAGGGCTAAAGATTGTTGGCATGTTCAGGGAAAGAAATTTAATTATGAAATTGCCAAATTCCCTGCAAATTGAAATGATTTTGGTAGAAATAAATCTATTTTCAAAGAAAAGATTCTTGTATGTTTTGAATGTGGAAAACTTAGCCACCGAGCTTCAGAATGCTGGTGGGAAGGTTATGGTAAACCAAAATTTCATGTAAGTAACAGAAATTTCCATGTTTATCCACATAGATTCCATGATTATAATCCTAATCACAAAAAGAACTCAAAGGCTGTTACATCATGTCATTAGTGTGGGCAGGTTGGGCATTCTATGTATAATTGTCATATCATGTGTTTTGATGATAAACAAGCTAAAAACTTGTTGAGAAAACCTGCTAGGAGTGTCACTGCTAATACAGGACCCAAGACTGCTTGGGTTCCTGTAGGATCAAAATGATTAATATGCTGCAGGTGTGCCTTGGAAGCTGATGAATAAAGGGGTTAATAATCCAAGGCACTCAAAAGTGAAACCCCCCCAGGAGTGAACTATTCAGGTTAGTTCTGAAAACTCAGTTTAAATTCTATCTTCTGAATTTGTGTGCTCCGGATGCTTGCATATCATGACAACTCCTTTGATGAATGCATTATACATTCTTGTTATGATACATATTTGTCAACTTCCCTACATAATGATATTGCATATGTTGCATTAAGAAACCTCACTTATTGCATATAGTTAAGGGGAGTTTGGTTATCCGTGCATAATGTTCATGACATTCATGTTCAGGAAATATCTGAAGGAGAGTCATTGCATAAGCATGCATGTAAGAGCAGTGTATTACATATCATCAATTTTGAAAAATCTAAAAAGAAATGATCCTCACTGCATATCATTCAGCCATGACTATGTCTAAGCTCTCTCTCCTCGAATTCTTCCCATTCATTTGCAAAACCACATGTATATAGACAGGGGGAGTGTTTATCATGGAGAAACCAAGGTCTGCATCAATTTCTATACCGATTAAGGAGCATGCTTTCACCGAGCAAGGAGAGCCTGCTGTATATTTCTCCAAGGCAGATCTTCAAGCTTCTTTACAGGTTCTTTCCTTTGCACTCGTGGCAAAGTGCTCATACGGTAGGCCTTCTTTTGTTGAAATAAAATCCTGCCTGGTGCAGTGATTGGCAATATCAAGTGGTTTTATTATAAGCAAGTTAAATCCCAGACATCTCCTTATTAGATTTGACATAGAAGAGGATTTCCTGAAACTTCTCTTACAGAAAAACCTGTACATAAATGGTTTCCTATTTCAATTTTTTCGGTGGACTCCTGATTTTAATTTTGAAGTGGATCCGCCGACCGTTCCGGTTTGGATTGGATTTCCTGCGCTCCCGGCTAATCTATACCATGAAGATTGCCTGCGTTCCATTGCTGGAAATTTTGGCCCAGTTTTACGAATTCATGAGAAGTCATTAGCCTTGACAGACACCTCAGAGGCCCTTGTATGCATAGAAATGGATATTCTAGCCCCGCGTCAGGAGAGATTGTGGATTGATCTGGATGGAAAAGGATATTGGCAGACTGTCAATTTTAATCGAGCACCAGCTCTTTGTTCTTTTTGCCACAAACTTGGTCATATTGCTAAATTTTGTAAGAAGAAGCTTGGGAAGGCCAGTCGTCAGCTGACTATCACTAAGAACCTTACTCAGACCTTTAAGCCTCGGCCTTCTGGTCCCCATGTTTTAGAATCAAATAGTTCTAAAAAGGCATAAATAGCAGATCCACAACATGTTCGACAAGTGGTCTCAGAGGAGAATAGATTTGCAGCATTACAAAATGTTGATGAGGTACTTATAATTCACTCATCTGACTTTCCCCAAGCAAGCAAGGAAGATGCTTAGGAACAAACTAGCAGAATAAATCAAATTTCCAATCAGTTGAAAGTCAATACAGAACTAAATACTGAGGTAGACAAGCAAATTATATCTGATGGAAAAGTTCAGCAGGTACAAGAGGAAATTCTGTTATGTCAGAAGGATATTTCAAATCCTGAATGCAGCAAGCTTCAATCGGTTGAAGCCAAGAAGAATATAGACTCTTCAAGCAATTTCAGTTTCCTTGCTACTGAATCCTCTTTAATTCTATCAAGAAGAAATTTTGAATGGCAAGGGGATTCTGAACGGCCAGACATCCAGAAGCTATCAGAGATTGGAAATTCTATTACTGAAAGGGCTGAAAGTGATAATTCCTTAATGCAATTTGTTGAAGTAGGAAGGGAGGCCCTTGCTGGAAGAGCTCCTTCAAATAAGGGGATCATCACACGATCTAGAGCCAGATCAGTTGAAGCTCAACCACAGGAATTCCAATGTTAAACACAACCCTTATTTGGAATATCAGAGGAGTAGGGAACCAAGGTTCTCGGAGATGTTTAAAGAAGCTGATTCAAATTCATAAAGTGGACCTAGTTGCTATTAGTGAGCCAATGCTGGATCCAGAGAAAGCTATGAAGCTTGGAGGGTTTATAAAATTGTCAAAATTTGCTGTCAATTCCTTAACTGATTCTAAAATCTGGGTTTTTTGGCACGACAGCTTTAGGCTGGATGTTCTTGGCACATTTGCCCAGCATATTACTTTGGGTTTAAAGGAGGATAATAGACTTAATCATCTCTTTTCCTTTGTGTATGCTTCCTGTGATTCCCATCTTAGACTTGATTTGTTCAATGAGTTAGTTACTTTTGCTGGTACAATGACTGTCCCTTGGATAATAGGAGGGGACTTTAATTGTGTTTTGAAGCCTTCAGAAAAAAAGGGTGGAATTTTTCCCTCAATGGCCAATATGGCTGAATTTAATGCCTTTGTTTGCTCAGCAGGGCTCATGGATGCAGGCTATGTTGGTGAATCAATGACTTGGAATAATAACCGAACTGGAGCTGCAAACATCAAAGCTAGACTGGACAGGGTCTTTATTAACACTGAATGTCAAAATGCTTTTCCCCAGCTGGTTGTGAAGCACTTAGCAAGAGGTCCTTCTGATCACACCCCAATGTTATTATCATCTTATAATTCTTCTCATGGTCCTTCCAGGTTCATTTTCCAAAAGATGTGGTGTACTCATAAATCCTTTAATCAAGTTGTAGCTGATGCTTGGAAGCAGTGTACTGTTCAACATCCAAATGCAATGATTAGATTATCTACCAAATTAAAGGCTGTGAAAATGTCTCTTAGCCAATGGAATAAGGAAATCTTTGGAGATGTGATAAAGAATGTTAGATTAGCAGAACAAGAAGTGGAAAAGAAACAAACTGAATTTGATATTTCTCCTTCAACTGAAAACAGATGTAAATTGAATGCTGCTATGGCAAATTTCCATCAGGCTTTGTATAGGGAAGAAATTTTCTGGCATCAAAAATCCCGCATAGATTGGATTGAATGTGGGGACAGAAATACATCATATTATCACTCTCTTGCTCAACAAAATCGAAGAAGAGGATTTATCTGTAGGTTAAAGCTGGAAGAATTTGATAATTGGTGTGAAGACCAAGCTATTCTTTGCAGGCAGGCAACCCAGTATTTCCAGAAGCTTTTCTCATCTGAAGACCATACAATGGACTGTTCCATACTTGATTGCATTCCTCAACTAATCACTAATGATCAGAACAGTCTCCTTTGCTCTGTTCCTGAAGGCAATGAGATTAAAGAAGCAGTATGGTCTCTAAAAGGATCCAGCACCCCTGGTCCGGATGGTTTTCCTGGAGAGTTTTATAAGCATGTTTGGGACATTATAGGCCAAGATGTCATCTGTGCAGTGCAAAGCTTCTTCATGGGGTTTCCAATTCCTAGAGGAATGGCATCTTCAATTATTGCTTTAATCCCAAAAATTCAAGTGCCTAAGTCCTTTAATGATTTTCGGCCAATAAGTCTTTGTAATTTCTCCTACAAAATTATCTCCTCAATCATTTCGAAGAGGCTTGCACCAATTCTGCCAAACATTATTTCCAAGGAACAAGGAGCTTTTGTCCAAGGTCATAATATTCTGGACAATGTTGCTATAGCAAGACAACTTATGGGAGATATTGATAGGAAAGTAAGGGGTCATAATGCCATTGTCAAGCTGGATATGGCCAAGGCCTATGACAGAATTGAGTGGGACTTTTTACTGGCAGCCCTAAGGAAATTTGGTTTCAATACTAGATTCACTTCTTCCGTTGGAATGATTCTAACTAACTGTTGGTTTTCAGTCAATTTCAATGGCAATATGGCAGGTTTCTTTAAATCTAGCAGAGGTATTAGACAAGGTGACCCTCTTGCCCCATATCTTTTTATTCTAGCCTCGGAAGTACTAAGCAAGGGGTTGACTGTTCTATTCCAATCAGGAGCTTTGAAGGGTTACAATGGGCCTAAAAATATTACCCAAATATCTCATCTGCTGTATGCGGATGACACACTTATTTTCTTGAATGCTAGTAAACACAACATAGCAGCACTGCTGCATTTTATTTCAAGATATGAGAATAGCTCAGGGCAGAAAATAAATGTTGGCAAGAGTAGCATAATTGTTTCAGACAAAGTCCCCCTATCAATAAAGCAATCTATACAACTACAGACTGGTTTCAGAATTGCTTCTACTAGTTTTAATTACCTTGGTATTCCAGTGAAGAAAGGAAGATACACATGCCAGGATTTTAAGTACATTATGGATAGAGTTCAGCAGAAGTTAGAGGGATGGCAATCCAAACTACTCTCACAGGCTGGGAGGGCAATTCTCATAAACTCTGTTCTCCGAAGCATTCCAATATACCTGGCATCTGTTTGTTTCTGCCCTAAGTCAATTATCAATGCCATTGACAGACTCTGTGCCAACTTTTATTGGCAGGGTTCTGAAATTCTGAGGCGTCGCCATTGGATCTCCTGGAAAAAAATCCAAATGCCTAAACTGGAAGGGGGCCTTGGTATTAGAGATCTTAATCTCACCCAGTTGTCACTGGCTACTAAATGTCTGTGGAGAATTATTCAGGGGTCTTCTCTTTGGTCTCAATATGCCAGACAAAGGTATGTTAAAACAAATCTTTTCGACTGCACAAGACCTTTTCCAGCTGGGATGTCTCAAGGTATGTTTCAGCAAGCTAAGAAGTTAATCATAAATAATTCTAGATGGATAATTGGGGATGGTAAGGGAACAGACTTTTGGAAGGATAATTGGACTAGCAGAGGGCCGTTAATCAACAATATACCTTCAGGCAATTTCCATAATATACAGAGGCAGCCAAAGCTGACAGTTAGAGAGGTTTTTCTTGATCCAAACCATCCAGTTTGGTCCCTACTCAGTAATTCCTCACTGCTACCCAAAGTTCAGTTGAGTAATAGGCCAGTTCATTGCATCTGGACTAGTACAGTAGGTGGTGACTTTAGTGTACAGTCTGCTAATAATCTGCTGAGACAAAGAGGTATACTAAGGCAGCCTTGGGCCAAGTTATGGCACTCTAGCATTTCTCCAAGGGCAGCTAATTTCTATTGGAAGCTGCTTCATAGAGCAGTTCCAGTTGATGGCAGAATTTCTGAGTGTGGAATTTCCTTAGTCTCAAAGTGCAGTTGCTGCCTACTCCCTTCTCAAGAGGATTTAGATCACCTGTTTGTTAAAGGAGATCTAGCTTCTGCTTTATGGAAATGGGTCTCCCCCTTGATTAGTACTAAAATTAACCTGAGTGAGCATATTACAATTCGTGGCTGGAATATTTTGACAGGCTCCAAGCTGCATTCAGCATTCAGCTATTCTGGTATGCATGCTGTAATTCTAATTGTATAGGAGATTTGGAAAGCAAGATGTCCTGCCAGGTTTGAAAATGTGACCATCAACATTCCATGTATCAAGAGGAAAGTGGTGGCAGGCCTCTCTCAAGCCCTTGATAACCAATCCTTTCCAGTTAGTAGCTCGGCATATCAAATAAAAATCCTGAATCAGTTCCAACTGTTCCCGAAGATTATTTCAAGGAGGATGCCAATGATTGTTTCATGCAGTCTAGCTCCTCTTCATTTTACTCTTCATGTAGATGGAGCTTCAAAAGGGAACCCGAGAAATTGTGGAGGTGGTGGTTGTGTTAGAGATTCAGCAGGAAATATGATCATCAGCTTTGCCTTTTATTATGGCTTTGGGAGTAGTTTTCTTGCAGAAGTAAGGGCTCTCTATGATGGGCTGTCAATAGTTAATAAGGGAGGACTGAAAGTATCTGCAATTTTTTCAGATTGTGCCTTTCTAGTGGAATCCATCCATAAGAAGAAAGTTCCTAGCTGGACTGTCTATCCTTGGTGGAGTGAAATATTGGAACTTATATCCTCAAGTGGCTGTCCGGTGAGACATGTTTATAGGGAAGGTAACCAGCTAGCTGATGCATTGGCCTCCTATGCTAGCTCTTGTCAGTCTAACTCCATTTTTACCCTTGTAAGTGATCTGCCCAAAATGGTGAGGGGAGTTTATAGGATGGACAAAGGAGGCTTGCCTTCCTTTAGTTTTTGTAAATAGAATTTTTGGTATTTTTTTCCAGCTTTGGAAACTTGTACAGACAGGGGAATGCCCCAAAGATCATGTACCACGCGCACACTAACTGCGTCAACGCCACTCGGGTGCAGCGTCGACGCGTTTGCCTCCAGAAAGCCCAAGACAGAAATCTGTCTTCAGGTTATCTTCACACAGCGTCGACGCCACCAGCTACCAGCGTCGACGCAGCGGTTGCCTGAAGCTTTAAACCGAAAGAAGCCTCAGAAGCTATCTTCACACAACGTCGATGCATCCAGATGCTGGCGTCGACGCACCCAGTCCCAGACAAGTGCTCGGGTAGAAGAACTGGATAAAGGAGGCTTGCCTTCCTTTTGTTTTTGTAAATAGAATTTTTGGTATCTTTTTCCAACTTTGGCAACTTGTACAGACAAGGGAATGCCCCAAAGATCATGTACCTCCTTTATTCAGAAAATCTAATAAAATCTTAGGCCACAGTTTCATCCTGGGGGAGTGAGAACATGTTCCCCTACTGGGGGGATATGCACTCGACTAGTTGATGATTCTGAGGGCCGGTGTTGATTGAAAAAAAATAGGGGGAGTGTTGTATGTAATTCAGAGAGGTCATCAACTTCATTGAAACTCAAATTCTTTTCTCTCTTGAATTCATTAAAGCCCTTGACCCTGATGAGTTGAGTGTGACAATATGGCAATCTGTTAGTCAGTTCTAATTCTTAAGCAATAGAAAACAGACTTCTTCCTTTATAAGAATTTTAGATGCTTAAAGACTGACTTAATGGTTTAAATTTTATAAACTTTAGAGTTTAAAGATTGCAATCAGTAAATAAGAGTGTTGATAATTGATAATAACTCTCAACCCTTATTTCATTACATGTCAGACAAAGTTAATTATGTCTGAAATCTGAAAACTCACCTGAAATCCTATTAGAGAAGGCTAAGTATGTGTATTGTCCTTAAACAAGTCATTCTGAAACAAATAAAGGACAGCTAAGAAAAATATTAAAAAATCTTGAAAAATATTTGAAAAATAACATTGGCAGAGCAATGACTGGTAAAGCACTGAGAAACTGAGTGATCCATCAAAGAAAAGGACAACACGTATGTCATGATGTGTATCAGTTATCTCTGTATAAAAGATCAAAACAGTGGGGTGGTTTCACTGAGTACCTGGGGGTACCTGCGTCTCATAAACGTGTACCTTCACACAAAAAGGTGCAAATCATTCCTGTTGAATTTGATTATAGGCAGAATGGTCCATCATGTTGAGTATCTAGGGGTACTGGCGTCTAATAAACGTGTACCCTTACGCAAAAAGACAAATGGCACCTGAATGCCCTTAATGAAATCAAATTGAAAATGATGATCCTTCTAAGAGAAAATTCAGGTATGTCAAATTGTTTAATTTCAATACATGACCTAGTATCTCTTAACAAATTTTACTGAGTCTAAGAAAGTAAGATGCTTTGAAACTGAATCTCTCATGCTCAAATGTGATTCTGGTTTATTGCTATTATCATGCATAGCAAACTCATTCAATGATTGTAGTGCATGAACTCTAACTTTTATAACCTTCAAACCAGAATTCTATCTCTAAGCAGTTTCTAAATTCATATGACTGAAGACTCTGTGCTTTAGAATGCTTAATTCCTGAACTACTTGCTCTGAATGCCAGACAGATGTCCTTCTTCCCTTATTTTTTTTACCTCCTCTTTGTTGATGGCAAAGGGAAAGAATAATTGTCTGTTTGATAGCATCCCAGGGGGAGAACATGTACTATGCAAAGGGGGAGAGTTGTCAAACTTTCATGTTGATAGGGGGAGTTCTTATATTCAGTACTCTCTTTGCATGTTTCTATGGGGGATAATTGGTATCAGACTTCATACATGTCTTTCATTCCACTCACAAACCTTTTTGATTGTGTCAAAGGGGGGGAATTATTTCCTGAGTCTGTGTAACTCATTGTGTTGACATCATCAAAAACGGGGAGATTGTTGTGCCCCTTGTGATTTGATGATAGGGAGTTGTTGTTTGGTTGTTTTGATGATAGCAACTCAATGAGTCTCCACATAAGAATGATGATGAAATGATGTTTTGAATGCATTATTCTGTTTGAATGTTCTAGTATATAGATTGCACTATTGTTTTCTTTCTCTCACTGCATCGGTTCAATTTCTGTCATATACATCGTCAGGTTGCTTGATCAGTGCATTAACAGAGTCTATACATTCGGTAGAGCTCAGATCGTGGCTTAGTCTTTTCATCCATGTTCATTTTGCATGTGTGCATCTCTCAGCAAAGTCTGTACACTCTACGGTTGGTTTATGCATATTCAATGACTGCACGCTATAAAGTCTGTATAGAGTTTTTGCCTAGATTGCATCAGACAAGTCTGTACATTCTTCAGCAGCAAGTCTGTACATCGTCTTAGTGTAGGCGTGGCAAAGTCTGTACATTGCATCGCATGCTCACACACTCGCAAGTCTATACATTGGCTGCCGCATGCTCACACACTCGCAAGTCTATACATTGGCTGCTGCAGTCGCAAGTCTATACATTGGCTACAGCATGCTCACACAACCATTAAGTCTATACATCGTGCATCTCTTGATTTCAAGTCTATACATTGGTGCATCATGTGCCTTATGCATATAAAGTCTGTACAACTCCATCGTCTCACTTAGCGTCTAAGGTCGTGTGAACATTGCATCGGCTAAGTCTATACATTGCTCCGTCTCACTCAGCGTCTCAGGTGCATAAATCAAAGTCCATGCATTGCTTGTTAAAGTCAGTCTCACTTAGCGTCTCACTCAGCGTCTCATGTGCATACGCAAAGTCTGTACAGCCAGTACATCCTGCGTCTCACTCAGCGTCACATGTGCATATGCAATGTCTGTACATCCACCAGCTGAACTGAGCAAGTCTATACATCGCCACTTGTTCATGCATATGGGCAAGTCTACACATTGATAAGTCTCGCACACATACAAAGTCTGTACATCGTCTCCTAGCATACACGCAGAGTCTGTACATTGTCCATTTGTTGCAACTCAAAGTCTAAGTTTATACATTCGTTGTGGCTTGTTCATGCATCATCTCATCAAGTCTATACCTTGCTGCATGAACACAAGTCTGTACAGTGGTTGACTGCATGTCCGAGCATCCATGATTCAATGTGTAGACTTCCCTATCTTCATTTGTGCAACCTCACAAATGAAGTCTATACACTCGTTATCATGCATTCAAAGTCTATACATTGTTGTCGCATGCACTCAAAGTCCACACATGCACACACTTAGCTTGTGCATTGTGCATCCATGCTTAAACTCTAGGCACAGCAAGTCTGTACATTGTTTTCTCATGCACGTAAACGTCAAGTCTGTACATCGTTCTCGCGTGCACACTAAGCCTATACACTCCCTTGTGACATGTCTATACATCGGTCATTTTATACATACATAAAGTCAGTACAGAATGTTTTATCTCTGCTTGATCGACTGAAGTAACTCTGTCATTAAACTGGCAGATGCTTGGCACGTGATCCGAGGCTGGAAGGGCTGACAGAATGATGACACATGGAGGAACCTTCTGGACAGGAAGGCGTAGGAATCACACGCCCAGTGTTGCTCTTGCTGGTGCTGCTATAAAATGAAGACTTCACCATCAGGAGAAGGAGATCGTGATAGAAAGAGCAGAAGCAGAGAGAGAGCTTGCACGATCCAGAAGAAAAAGAAAAAGAGTGAAGAAGAAAAACAAATAAGAAGAAGAAAAAGAAAGAGGAAGAGAAGCAGAGAGGAGAAGAAAGAAGTTGCAGAAGAAAAGGAGAGAGAGAGAGAGAGAGCTTGTCAGGATCGAGAGAAAAAGAGAGAGAAGAGTAGAGAACTAAAGCCTTCATTGAAGATTTGTTCTTCTGGTATTTGGATCAAATCCATGCCAGATTGCTCCTTGACGAGCTACACTTTGTGGTTTTCATTTCCAGCTTTCTGATTGCTGTATTTTCGTTTCTTGTTTTTACTTTACACTTCCTTGGCTTGTTTTTTTTCGATACTTTGTAGTGAGGTCGGGGTTCCTCCTGTGGTCTTAGGAGAAGGGAGATCTGTTCTCCGGTTTGCTAGTGACTGTGTGTCACTAGTGGTTCCCTCTGGGTTTCAGAGGAAGGGAGTCTCTGACTCTGGGTTTGCAGGTAGTGGTTGCTACCTGTGGGTTCCCTCCTGGTCTGGAGGAAGAGAGACGTTTGTCTCTGGTTTCTAGTGATTGTGCGTCACAAGGGTTTCCCTCAGGATTGGAGGAAGAGGGGATGTTGTTCCCCTGGTCAAGCTGTTAGGCAGCACCTGTTTGCAGACTGAGTCTGCGGTTCTAGCTTTTGCTAGTGGAAGCCTCACTCCGATTTGGAGTGAGGGGTGGATGTAGGTCTGTGGACCGAACCACCTAAAAATCCTTGTGTTCTATGGCTTGCTTTTGTGTTCTACTCCATATCATCTTCCTCCCATTCATAGGTTATGCATGCGTGATTATTTGTGTTATCCTGGGGAGTTAACTTGATTATGAAGTGCTTGTTCATACGCTCAGTAGAACTTCTTCTGTTGTGTGAGTCTAGTTTCTCAGTTCATGGTTGTGAAAAGAGAGAAGCTCCGTTGTTTCATTAGTTTATATTGAGTTCAGTTAAAAGTCTATTCTGTGTGACAGCTTATTGTTGAGTGCTCAATTGATTAAGCCATCTGAGATTTTAATTCCACAATATTTTTTATCGGGGATTCATTCACCCCCCCTCTGAATCCGGGCCTTGCACCCCAACACCAACAGGTCCTTAGATTCAAAATCATGAAACACGGAAATCAATTCTGGGTGATACGCGGTCCAAACTGGGCCGCTCAGAGGATATACGGTCTTAACTGGGCCGTTTAGGAAAGAACTGGGCCGAAGATTAGCCTCACCGAAGTCAAGGATAAACGGACCATTCTGGGCCGCTCTTAGAGAAGAATGGTCAGCAATGGGCCTTTCAACTAGTATAGATGGTCAAGAATGGGCAGCACATGGCCAGAAGGACTTGAAGCCCAAGAACAGGATAAACGGGTCTTATAGGGCCGCCCGGGGGATGAACGGTCCAATTAGATCCGCTCGTACACATGGACGGGCCTAGATAGTCCGCTCAACTAGGCATGACTAGTAAACTAGAAATCCACCCAAAATGGGCTCCGGGCTGCCATAGGTGGGGCAGAACTGAAAAAGGTTCCAGCCCACTTTCCACTGGTCAGTCCCGGGCTAGTCAGATTGCTCAAACCATGATTTGGTCGAAGAAAGAACTAGGTTAATCGACCATCATTAAATGGCAATTGGCCAGGGATGCACGGTCTCTAATCGGCCATCCACTGAGACAAACGGTCCGATTCCGGCCGTTCAAGACTCAGTTGGTCCCAATTGAGCCGTGACTCACAACACAGCAATCCAAGCGGTTCGATCACGTGACAGGTTCAGGTCTTGGTGGTACAACCTGCCTGACGTCCTAGTGGGAATCCCAGGCTCGCGGGGACTTACGGAGGTCCCATAATGGAGGTCCTAGTCTGACGGAAGGAGTATCCGGTGGAGAGTCCCAACAATTACAAGGAATAGTGGCTAGTAAAACATCAGAAACCAGTGTAGCGGTCAGTCAATCCTACTGGAGTAGAACGACTGTCAAACATCCCTAATATCATGGTTCATATAATCATGTTTGAAATTAACTTTATTGAAATAATAAGCCAATGTCATGATAAACATGAACAAGAATTATAATTTTTAATATCCCATATGTTCCATTTACTTGTTGGTTGCTAGCCTATCATTTAGACTAGGGATGAAACATGCTAGATTTCAAAATTAACATAGTTCTGGGAAGAAGAACGGTTCATCCAGAACCTTTCAAAGGCCTGTGCGGTCATTCCACAGGCCGTTCATGCCCTGCCGACCAGAGGTCAGGCAGGAGATGAGCGGTCTATGGATGGCCGCATGGGTCTTTGGGCGGTTCTGATCTAGCCGCTCGTCTTATGAAAATATAATAACGCAAACAACATAGGCGGTCAGGAGTTTTCCGTGCATATAGACAAGCGGTCTATCGCATGGCTGCTTATCCCAGAATAATCTCGGCTACCTTCGCCATGCCCGCCTCCCGCTAGTTTGGCTAGGGTTAGCTACAATAACTAAATACATACTATAGTGTCACGCCCCAAGTGCGGAAGATTACCCGTGGCGCGACAAGCCTTTATATAGAACCAACGTGATCAAGATATTTTGTGGAATTCCTTCCTTTGACAATTAACAGAGTGTGCAAATAACTGAGATTTAAACTTGAAATTAATACAAATAGTACAAACTGACAAGTTCACAGCTAATTACCAATTGACAAACACATACATTCCCAGAGTCCTACTACTAGGCTTCAAGCCTGAAATAGTTCTAATCAAGTGAATTAATCCATCTGACATAACTGGAAATACATTTAACATAAATGGCATAACAATTGGATAGCGCATAAGTCAGAGATTCTAGCACTCATCACTCAGTCTCATTCCCTTCCGAGTGTTGGTCTCTATCAAGTTCACCTGAAATGTTAGAAAGCAACTGGATGAGCGAATCACTTAGTAGGATTTACATCTCAAGTTCTAACATGCTTTAAGTGGTTTACAAGTTCATTTAGTTTAGGTAAAGCTATGCATGCAGACGAATAGATATCAAGGACTATATAAAACTACAAGAGCAGTATAGAGAGGAAATAACAAGAGAGAGAGGGAGAGTATATAGATTTCAAATTTCAATAAAGCACTAGCAAGTGATAACAATATCTTCCAAGAAAGTAAGAACTCATGTCAAGCAAGCAATATTAAGCAAATGTAATTTCAAGCATGTATAATTGGAATTGGCTATTTATCAATTTCATTCAAGCCAGTATTTTTGCCCTTCTGCGGGCCTCAAGTCAAGTCAATCAAGTAATATCACATGAATGAGTGGAATGTCTAAAGTCTAGCAAGCAAGTACTTCGGTGCAATGCCAAACACCGTGGTCAATAAACTCCCATGGGCACAAGTACCTTCGGGTGCTCCTCCAAGGACCAGACCGGGCCCTATACGCACAGCATTGATCATGTTTGTCGACACCCACTCTCATTTATAGCCAATATCGAATTTTCAAGGTTTGACCATGTAGGATATATAAGGTGGATTTTATGGAATGGAATTCAAAGACGTATTGTTGTGTAGGGACTAACTAAGAGTAAAACCAGTAACATTTGATACACGAGAAAACTAGGTGAGATCCGTGCCTTGATGGCTACCAGACATGTTCAGAAATGGCACCCTCACAGTGGGGTGCCCCTTTATGTGGACTTTACAGCGGTTAGGGAGGCCAGTCAAGGTGTAAATGGTGCCTCCTTGGCTGCCATGTTTTAGTGAATGACGCCTGGATACAGGGCGCACCATTCAGGGGTTTTAAGATTACGGGAAAATCAGAAATCATCACTTTTGTGAATAGCGACCAAGCAGTGGTCGCTATTTCTTTGAATAGCGACCAAAACAGTGGTCACTATTTCCCTTTTTCACGTATAGCGACCATTTGATTGGTCATTTTTTCTTGTGAATGACGACCAAATAGTGGTCGTTGTTTCTTGGAATAGCGACCAAACAGTGGTCGCTATTTCTTTTTCATGTATAGCGACCATTTAATTGGTCGCTATTTCTTTGAACAGCGACCAACCAGTGGTCGCTATTTCTTTTTTTTTTTTTATGTATGTAGCTATTTGTTGAGGGAAATAGTGCCCATTTCTGGGGTCATATTTCAAGTGAATGGTGCCTTGGTCAGGGGCGCCCTTCACTCAGGGTTATATATGCACCGGACAGGTGCGTTCATAGACTCAAGTTACTGTTCATAATTTCAAGGTTTCTCAGAATCTAGAAGGAATAACATGGACAGGTAGAGAAAATTAACAGGATCATGGAAATTTGCTCATGCATTAGTTTTATGTTTTAGTTTCTCAGATATTAAATTTTATAACATGGTGGTTATAATTTACAGAGAATGAAATAACGACTGCGTATGCAGTCTTCATTTAAATGGCGCCCCTACCTGGGGCGCCCCATCATGAAATGGCGCCCAGTTGGGGGTCGCCCTATTCCTGAAGGCTGAATTGTTTTTTTTTTCTCTCCAACTCAAGTCATCAAGTGGCAAAAGGGAGAGTGCACCCCCATACCAGAGGTAGGGAATGGACCCACTCCACCTCAGCCGCTAGATGCTGATTTTATTGATTTTGAAATGAAGTAACATACATGAGGGGGCAGTCGCCCGGAAAGTCAAAACAAAAAGACTATCCTATACAGTCAGGGGCAGCAGAGCATACTGCCCGCCCACTCAAGTATCAGTATGTAAGTTGTATCTCAGCAATATACAGTGTGACCCATCAAGAACTAGCATACCGAACACGAAGGTTTGGCATACCAAGGGCATCCGCCCTCACAAACCCTTTGGCTGCTGCAGGAAGCTCCCTCATGGAAAAAAATTCAGAATTACTCCCCATATCCACAGCAATCTTGGCCAAGGAATCAGCCAGTTGGTTAGCCTCCCGAAAAATGTGAGTAACAGAATATGTATTAGAGTGGAATAGAACCTCCAAGGATTTCCACCACGGAAGGAGATGCCATGGAGGAGAGCCAATGCCATTCAAAAGATTAACTAGCACCTTAGAATCTGTGTATATAATAGAAATAGGAATGCTATGTAACTTTGCCAATTGAAGACCATCAAGGAGTGCTCTCCCTTCTGCCACAATACTAGTACCAATCCCATAATAGTAAGAAAACCCCAGCAGAATGTTACCATGACTATCTCTGAAGCAGCCTCCTCCACCAGAAGCTCCCGGATTTCCTCTGCAGGATCCATCCACATTTAATGCAAATGCCACAGTCGGGGCCATCCATCTAACTATTGTAATTTGGGGAGCTTTGGTCTGAAAAGAGAACCCCCATTGCCTGAGTGTCTGAATAAATGGAGAGTTGCATTCCATGAAACAAAGATGTTGATTGAAAGTATGACCAATCTTATCTTTGATCATTCTGCCCCATCGCAGGATATTAACCTGGCAGCCTTCCATTCGATTTAAGCATCGCTGTTTCCATATTTCCCACACAATTGTCATAGACACCAGAAGATTCATAAAACCTTGAGGAGTGGAAATTACTGAGTCCTTTAAAATCAATAAAAGCCGTGTCCTAATGGATGCAATCAACAGATGAGATTCTTCCAGAAGGGGGCTAAATTTGTTCCATAAAAAGCTCGCAAGCTCACTATAGATGAATAGATGGTCCCACTCTTCAATCTGATGTGAATTCAAACAGCAGCTACAACAAGATGCAAGTTGTATGCCTTTTTGTTGAATTCTGCTATCCACAGGGATAGCATGGTTCAACATTTTCCAATAGAATAGAGCTGCTCTAGGAGGAAATTTAGAGTTCCATAGTTTAACCTTATAAAGGTCCGATTGCTGCTCCTTGAGGTATCTGTATGTAGATTTGAAATCAAAACTACCTGAGTAAGAGAAAGACCATATGGGAATGTCCTCCCCATCTTGAGCACCAAATTCCTGAATGTCAGTTTTCAGTTCACCATTTGTTATGTAGTTCCAAGCAGGATGGAGGTGATTGGCCAAGGCTTCCTGAACAGAGCAATTCACCTGACAATCCATGTTGTCGCTAAGAGAATCAGAAAAAGGCTTTCCTTTAAACCAATTATCCCTGAGGAAATTAGTGGACTTCCCATTGAAAACAATCATCTTCTTTCCAGCCATTAGGATGGACTTAGCTTTGTTGAAATCCCTGTATTTGATGCCAGCAGGAAATGGGACTTTGCATTCTGAAATATGCTGCTCCCTAATGTACTTCTTTCTGATATAATTGGCCCATAGGGAATTAACATGAAGAGCAGACCATAGCTGTTTAACAAAAGAACACATTTGTATGTCCCGAATATTTCGAACTCCAAGGCCCCCAATGGCTTGTGGACAGCAAATAATATCCCATTTCACCCAATGTCTTCTGTGAATAGGATCTAATCCTTGCCAGAAAAAATTGGCGCAAATGCATCCAACTTGCTTACTGATACTGTATGGGATAGATGTGGAGCTGACAGTATAAATTGGAATGGCAGAAAGTACAGATTTTATCAAAGAAAGTCTCCCTGCATGTGATAAAAATTTACTTTGCCATCCCATCAGTTTGGCATTAATTTTATCCAAAAGAAACTTGAAATGGGGAACTTTGCTTCTGCCTTTAAAAAGAGGAATGCCTAAATAAACCATACTATCAGATTTATGAAGAAATCCAGTAAGGTTGTGAATTCTCTCGATAGCCTGATGATGCATATGCTTGGAAGTACAAAAGGAGCTCTTGCTGGAATTTATTCTCTGCCCTGAACAATTCTCATACTTCTTGAGAAAATCAAGTAAAGTTTTGACTGAAGTGATGCCCCCATTCATAAAAATAATTGTATCATCCGCAAATAGAATATGAGAGACAGGAATGGTATTTCGGGAGGCATGGAAGTATTGGCATTTGCCAGAGGAAAAAAGTTGAAGTAGTCCCCTACTCAAAACCTCCTCCGCAATAATAAAGAGTGCAGGAGCAAGGGGGTCACCTTGTCTCACCCCCCTAGAGGACTTGAAATACCCATGTATATGACCATTTAGTGCTATGGAAAACCAACAATTCATCAAAAGTTGGGCAATGAGAGAATTAAATCTATGGGAGAAGCCAAATTTTTCCAACACTTGAAGAATGAAGTCCCACTCTATTCGATCATAAGCTTTAGCCATATCAAGCTTAACAAGAATGTTGTGGCCCCTTATCGGTCTATCCAGTTCCATAAAAAGCTCCTTAGCCAGCAAAAAGTTTTCAGTAATACTTCTACCTTGAACGAAACCACTCTGATTTTCAGATATAATCACAGGTAAAATACTTCTCATCCGGTTGCTTATGACTTTGGAAACCACCTTGTATATAAAATTGCAGAGACTAATGGGCCTAAAGTCAGCGAAAGATGAGGGATTCTGCACTTTAGGAATCAAGCAGAGGATGGAAGAGGTAACACCCTTGGGCAGGCCCCATCCCTGATAGAAACTTTGAACTGCAGCAACCACATCATTGCCCACAATATCCCAGCAAGAAGAAAAGAAGGATCCAGAAAACCCATCAGGTCCCGGAGAGCTATTGCTAGATGCTGAGAAGACAATGCTCTTGATTTCCTCATCTGAAGGGATGGAGCATAATATGTTATTCTGCTCTTCTGTTACCAATTTGGGAATGCAGTCCAGAAGGTCCTCATTTCTATAATGTTCCTCCGAAGAGAATAGAGACTTAAAATGATCCACAGCCCCATCCAATAAAACAGCTTGATCATCCACCCAATCTCCATTGATCTGAAGTTTATGAATAAAGGCTTTTTGTCTTCTGACATTTGTGTAATTATGAAAAAATCTGGTATTCCGGTCCCCATGTTGTAACCATTGGATCCTGGATTTTTGGAACCAGAAAATTTCCTCTCTATGTAAAGCTTGTTTCAACTCAGCATTAGCTTTGGATAAATTCATCCTATTTTTAGTAGAGGGATGATTGTCAAAGGCATCTTGATATCTTAGTAACTGATATTCAGCCATCTTAATAGCTAAGTGGATATCACCAAAGACCTCCTTGTTCCATGTTTTCAAAGCTTTTTTAAGATTCATAAGCTTGTTCTGTAAAGAATAGAAAGGGTGCTTCAATGTCTCCAGTTGGCTCCATTTATCCTCAATAAATTTCCTGAAATCAGAGTGAGTTGTCCACATCTGTTGAAAGATAAATCTTCCTGGCATTTGCTTTCTGGGACACATATTAAGATAAATCTTCCTGGCTGAATTGTTTAGTTTCTGTAAAATACGTTATATCTATTTGCTAAACATATACGTTATATCTATTTGCTAAACATGCTATATATTTTATGAGAAACATGTTGTATATACGTTATATCTATTTACTAAACATGCTATATATTTTATGAGAAACATGCCGTATATACATTATATCTATTTGCTAAACATGAGAAACATGTTGTATATACGTTATATCTATTTGCTAAACATGCTATATATTTTATGAGAAACATGCTGTATATACGTTATATCTATTTACTAAACATGCTATATATTTTATGAAAACCATGCTGTAAATACATTATATTTATTTGCTAAACATGAGAAACATGTTGTATATACATTATATCTACTTGCTAAACATGCAATTGAGAGGGGTTTTGGGTTTGTATGTTTATGTTGTTATTAATGTAAGTTCTTGAGATTTTAATCTTTCTTAGCCCTTTACATACTTTTCGGATCTTCATTTCAATTTCATGTCTTCTGCAAACTTGTTCATCCTTAAGTGCTCTATATTTCCTTCTTCTACCTCTTCCTCTAAATCCTCTCTAATTTCAAGTTATTGCATGTTTTTCTACTTACTGTCTTGGCACATTACTGTTCATCTGAGTTGATACCTTCTTTTGTTCCCGCATTTTCATGCCCTTCCAATCCTCTTTTCTCTCTAAGTTCTTCATAAACGTTCTTCCTCTCTTGTAGATCTAGATTTTCTTCCTCTACCACTTCCTCAAATTCATATTTTTTTTAAGTTATAATTAATTTTCCACAGTTCTATTTTCTGCCCAGTCACTGTTCATCCGCGCCTATAGATCCTAGTATTTTATATTTATCACATTCTTCCTCTCATTTTCTGTCTATGCACTCTTCACAAAACTTCTCTCTAACTCTCCGATCTTCAACTTTCTCTTCTGTCACGTCTTCTACTTCTCTCTAGTTTTAAAGTTATTTCTCTCTTTAACTCGGCCTATTTTCAGTATAATCGGTCCTCTCACGGTGGCGCATATATTTATGAGAAACAAGATGTATATGTTATGTTAGATGGACGCAATCTATTACCACGGAGAGTGGATCTATAGGGGGGTGAATAGATCTAATGTCTAATTTTAGGACACAGTTGACTCTAATGCGGAATTAAAACAAGCAACTGTATAGCAGTAGAAGGAACACATTGAAATCACACAACCACAGGCAATCACACAGTAGACACCGATCTTTAAGGTGGTTCGATATCAATCCAGAGATCTACGTCCACCCCACACTCCAACTGGAATGTGGATCCTGCTGACTAACAGCTTGAACAGCTGGGCTTCACAGCTTGCCAACAACTGCTGATACACAGCTTCGCTGGGCTTAACAGCTTGCCGACCAGAGGAACAGATCCTCTGCAACCGCTAGGCAATACAGCTTAGCCGTCCGAGACCAAGTCTCACCCGCTGAGGATTACAGCTTCACCTATCCAGTGGAAACCTCCACTGCAATTGCTGCCTCACAGCTTGATAACAAAAGTGTATCGAAAGCAAGAAAGACATAAACAAACGAAATGTAAAAACAAGACGAATGTAGCTTAAGTATGAGCAGAATCAGCTCTGGTATCTGAACCAAGAGTCTGATTTACAAGACCTCTCGAAAGCTCTCTCAACTCAACTCTCTCAATCTTCTCTTCTCTCTCTCTTCTTCTCTCTGAATCTTCTTCTCTCTTTTTCTTCTTCTCTCTTTGGATCGTGTAGGCGCTCACTCTCTGTTCTTTTCTTTTAGCTCTGGCTGCTTCTATTCTTCTGCTTCAATCAGTCTTCTTCAGAGGAAGAAGGCTTCCTTTTATAGCAGCAGCAGATTGGATAGGGCGTGTGGCTTCCACATTTCCCGCCCAGAGAATTCGCCAGATCCGAGGAATTTTGACCACATGGTAGCATCTTGGCTGGGATGCTTCCACGTGTCATAATCTGGGCACCTCGTCCTTCCTTGGATCACGAGCCCAGTCATCAGTCTCTGCAGATAGTCCCTGTCAGACATTCGAAAGGAATTATCAGTTTAAGGGTTAACTGATGTACAGACTATACATAGACAGAGCTGAAGCAATGTATAGACTTCATGAAGCAGGACAATTGCATTGTACAGACTATGTGAAGACAAAGCTGAAGCAATGTATAGACTTCATGAAGCAGAGCTGAAGCAGTATAGACTTAGTGAATGCGAAGCAATGCAGTGTTCAGACTCTATGAATGTGAGGCTATGCGTTGTACAGACTATGTGAATATAGTGCTATGGCCTGTACAGACTCTACGCATGCAGGGCTTATGCCATGTTCAGACTTTGTGAATACAATGCTGTGCAATGTATAGACTCTGTATATGCAGAGCTTAAGCCCTATACAGACATCAAATATGCAGAAGTAAACGTGCATCAATGTGTAGACTTAGCAAAATAAAGTGTGAACAAAGCAACACAATGTGCAGACTTCGTGCAGTGCATGAATGCAGCGTATAGAGTTATGAGTGCAATGAGTGTTCAAGTGATGTACAGACTCAATGTTATGCAAGCAGACAATGTATAGAGTTGATGAAGCGATGCTCAACAAAAAGACGCCTTACAGTTAGGCATTGGTTTCAAAAGTGATGCCACTTCTGGTGGGCGTCAAATCTCGAGCATAGAGGATGTATAGACTTACTACGGCACAAGGCAGCATAACGATATACAGACTCTGAGTTGAACCATGCACAATGCCTATGGGAATGTATAGACTTAGATGTAGGTAAAGATACCGATGTTCAGACTTTGTGCAATGTATGGACTTAGTGTGTGCGAGCCTGCTGCAGCCAGTGTACAGACTTTGAGTGCTGTGCAATCATGCTAAGATGCAGTGTATAGACTTTATGCGAGCATGATGCAGTACAATGTATTGACTTGCAAAAGGAAGGGCTGTACAGACTTGAGCAAAGCACGATGTATAGACTTTGCATGAGACGCAACATGAGACGCTCAATGTACAGACTTTGCTTCGTGCAAGCTACAGTGCAATGTATAGACTTGGTGCAATGTAAAGGCTATATAGACTTACTCATGGACAATGCACAATCGGATGTATAGACTTGAGATGAATGCATGAACAGTCCGATGTACAGACTTGCCAAATAGAGTGATGCATGAATAATCCGATGTACAGACTTGCCAATGTATAGACTTTAAAAGTATGCAAGAATGTATAGACTTTAACAGTGAGACACAAAGAGAGACGCTGAAGTCTGTATATACTTTAACAGTGAATGCATGCTGCAATATGGCAGTGTACACACTTGGTTAAGACTGTCTAGACTCTGCATGCGAGCAATGGTGATGTATAGACTTGCTAACACACTGTTGTACAGGCTTTGCTAGCCACAGTGTGCAGACTGCACGATGTATAAACTTCACAAGTGCAAGCAATGCAAGCAATGCAGCAATGCATGCAATGTATAGACTTGCTACCCTGTGAGTCATGTAGTGTATGGACTTGCTGTGCCTGCGACGATTGTGATGTACATACTTGCTAGCCTGCGAGCCATGCAGTGTATGGGCTTGCTAGCCTGCGAGTCATGTGATGTATGGACTTAATGTGTCTGCTGCACAACAATTTCTAGACTTAAGAATGCATGGATGATTAAACTGAATAGACTTGTGACTCATACTGATTGCTATCATCAAAACTACAGGGGCACAACAATCTCCCCCTTTCTGATGATGGCAATACTATGAGTTACACTGACTCCTAATGCATGCTATGAGAATGCAAGTTCTAACAATCTCCCTCTTTGCCAAAATAATGTATACACTTCCCCTGGAATTCAACAAACAGACAATATTCTTCCCCTTTGCCATCAACAAAGAGGAGGGAAAGATATTACAAGGGAAAGAATCAAGATAGATCATCTGACTGGCATTCTGAACAAGTAGTTCAGGATTAAGCATTCTAAAGCACAGAGTCTTCAGTCATATGAATTGAAAAATAGCTTTCAGATAGAGTTCTGGTTTAAAGGTTATAAATTTTAAGTTCATGCACTACAATCATTGGATAAGTTTTCTGTGCATGATAAAACAATAAAACAAAATCACATTTGCATGGGAGACTCAGTTTCAGAATATCTTACTTTCGTAGACTCATTAAAAGTTGTTAAGAGATACCAGGTCATGTATTGAAATTAAACAAATTAACATCCTTGAAAGTTCTTTTGAAGGAACAGCATTTTTTATTATATTTCATTAAGGGCATTCAGGTACCATTTGTCTTTTTACGTAAGGGTATACGTTTATCAGACGCCAATACCCCTAGATACTCAACATTATGGACCATTCTGCCTATGATCAAACTTAATAAAACTGATTTACACCTTTTTGTGTGAGGATACACGTTTATCAGACGCCAGTTACCCCCAGGTACTCAGTGAAACCACCCCATTATTTTGATCATTTATACAGAGATAACTGATACACTTCATGACTTAAGTATAGTCCATTTCTTTGATGGATCACTTAGTTTCTCAGTAATTTACCAGTCATTGCTCTGCCAATTATGTTTTTCAATTAATTTTCAGTGTTTGCCAATATTTTTCTTAGCTGTCCTTTAATTATTTCAGAATGACTTGTTTAAGGACAATACAGAAACTTAGCCTTCTCTAACAGGATTTTAGATGAGTTTTTAGATTTCAGATATAATTGGCTTTGTCTGACATGAAATAAAATAAGGGTTGAGAGCTTTATCAATTTTCAACTTTCTTATTTACTGATTGCAATCTTTAAACTTTAAAGTTTATAAAATTTAAACCATTTAGTCAGTCTTTAAGCAATTAAAGTTCTTATAAGTGAAGAAGTCTGTTTTCTATTGCTTAGGAATCAGAACTTACTAACAGATTGCCATATGTCAGATTCAACTCATTCAGGGTCAAGGAATTGAATTTCAATAAATTTGATGACCATTCTGAATTTCTAACAATACTTCCCCTGTCTATATGCATGTGACTTTAGATGAGAGAGAGACCTTAGACACAGTCATGACTAGATGATATGCAATGATGATCATGAGTGTGATGCCCAAATAAAAATATGAATGTTATGCATGATAATGAGTCTAGTGCAACAATCAACATTCACAAAGTTTCTTCAAGCAATCCAGAGAGTTTATTTATCATGCTGAAATTTACACAAGCCAAGTTCTCTTCTAAGAAATTTAAACCTTTCATTCCCCAGTGGCTTAGTAAAGATATCAGCAAGTTATTTTTCTGTTTCAATGAAGTTCATTTCAATTTCATTTTTATTTACAACATCTCTAAGAAAATGGTGTTTTATCTCTATATGTTTAGTCCTAGAATGATGAACAGGATTTTTAGCAAGGCATATAGCACTAGTATTATCACATAACATTGGAATACATCCTAATTTTATCTGATAATCATCCAGTTGGTGCTTGATCCATAGTACTTGGGCAGCATAATTACCAGCTGTAACATATTCAGCTTCAGCTGTAGACAAAGCTATAGTGTGTTGCTTCTTAGATGCCCAAGATACTAGACAACCACCTAGGAATTGACAATTTCCACTAGTGCTTTTTCTCTCTACTCGACACCCAGCATAATCTGTATCAGTGTAGGCTTGAAGTTCTAACTCACACTTGGCAGGATACCAAAGACCTAGCTCTTGGGTGCCTAGTAAATACCTAAAAATCATTTTCACAGATTTAAGATGTGATTCTTTAGGACTAGCCTGAAATATAGAGCATAAACACACTGCAAATTGAATATCAGGCCTAGATGCTGTAAGATATAGAAGGGATCCTATCATACCTCTATATAGCCTTTGGTCCACTGGTTTACCTTGAGGATCTTCATCTAAACTGGTTGAGGTACCCATTGGAGTAGCTATTTCATTGAGGTTATCCATCTTGTACTTCTTCAATAAATCCCTTATGTATTTGGACTGAGAGATGAAAGTTTCATCTTTTGATTGTGTAACCTGCAGTCCAAGAAATAGTTTGAGCTCACCCATTGAGCTCATTTCAAACTCATTAGTCATAATTTGAGAGAATTCCTCACATAATTTGGGGTTAGTTGACCCAAACACAATGCCATCCACATAAATTTGAATGATAAGAATATCTGAATGACTCACCTTGGTGAACAATGTTTGATCAACTACACCTCTTGTGAAGTTCTTATCAGTGAGGAATTTGCTCAACCTGTCATACCAAGCTCTAGGAGCTTGCTTAAGACCATAGAGAGCTTTTCGAAGTTTATACACATGATTGGGGAAGTCTAAGCATTCAAATCCAGGAGGCTGCCTCACATTGACATCCTCACTGATTTCCCCATTCAGAAAAGTAGATTTTACATCCATCTGCTGAAGATTTATTCCTAGGGAACATGCATAAGTCAATAAGATTCTGATAGCTTCTAACCTAGCTACAGGGGCAAAAGACTCTTCAAAGTCAATTAAAAATTCCTGGTTATATCCCTGAGCTACAAGTCTGGCCTTATTTTTAATGGCATTCCCTGATTCATCAGTTTTATTTCTGAATACCCATTTAGTCCCTATGACTGTTTCATGATCAGGAGGTGGAACCAAGTGCCACACCTTATTTCTGTCAAATTGATTGAGCTCTTCATGCATGGCATTAATCCAATGCACATCCTTAAGAGCACAGTCAATGGACTTGGGTTCTACATTTGAAACAAACGCATATGCATTCAATTCATTTTGAATCCTTAAGTGGCCTCTGGTCCTAGGGGGGTCATGCAGATTTCCAATCACATTATCTACAGGATGATCTTTAAGATATCTAATGTTAACAATTGGATTGTCATGATTTTGATTTACCTCACCCTGAACTGTAGACTCTTCTTCATTAGGCTCTTCATTTCCTTCCTCATTTTCAGATTGGTCTGTAGAATTTCCTTCTTTCATAATATCACCACTGTCTTCATTCCTGCATTGACCAATATTAGTCTTTAATAAGGATTCATCAAAAACTATATGTGGAGATTCTTTAACAGTTTTGGAATTCAGATTATACACTCTATATGCTCGGGTGTTTTCAGAATAACCAAGAAAATTTCTTGGTTCACCTTTAGGTTCAAATTTATCAAGGTCTCTTTTATCATTTATATGTATAAAGTATTTACACCCAAAAACCTTGAAATGAGCAATAGAAGGTTTCTTACCCTTTATGATCTCATAGGGTGTTTTCTGGGTAGAAGGTCTTACCATAGCTCTGTTAATTACATAACAGGTCGTATTTACTACTTCAGCCCAGAACGTCCTTGGTAGACCACCTTCAACCAAGAGTGTACGACCCATCTCCACTAGGGTTCTGTTCCTTCTCTCCACAACTCCATTCTGCTCAGGTGTCCTTGGTGAGGAGAACCTATGATTAATTCCATTTATCCTGCAGAATTCATCAAACTGTGAGTTTTCCAACTCACCTCCATGATCAGATAAGATATTTTCAATTTTCTGGTTTTTCTTAAGACAGAACTCCTGAAATTCTGTGAATGCATCACTTTTATGTGATAAGAAGAATACCTAAGTGTACCTAGAAAAGTCATCTACCATGACAAATCCATACCTCCTCCCTGATAAGCTGACAAACCTGGTTGGCCCAAAAAGGTCCATGTGTATCAGCTCATAAGGTTTAGAAGATAGATTTTCTGTCCTAGATTTAAATGACTTTCTAGTTAACTTGGACTGAGTGCATGCATCACAGATTTTATTTTCTTTCTTAAAGGAAACTTCAGGAAGTCTGCTAACCATGCTATGCTTATTCAGTTTATGTAAAATAGTATAACTAACATGACCTAACCTACGATGTCATAAAAATGCTAAGTCTTCTCTACTAGCAGTAAGGCATAGGTTAGAATGTTGAATATCATCTAAATCTATCATGTAAGTGTTATTTATCCTTGTACCAGAAAATTTAACAGTTTCGAAATCAGGTTCAAAAACTTTGCAACATTGAGAGCCAAAAAGCACTTTGCATCCTTTATCACATAGCTGGCTGATGCTAAGTAAGTTATAAGATAATCCTTCAACCAGCATGACATCCTCAATGCAACAAGTAGTACACTAACTTACTTTACCTGTTCCAACAATCTTACCATTTGTGTTGCTACCAAAGGTGACAAGGCCTCCTTGTTTCTCTGTCAGCATGCAGAACTTGGCCTTATCCCCTGTCATATGCCTAGAGCAGCCACTATCCAAGTACCACAAATTATTCTTGGCTGCCAAGCATACCTGCACACACAATCAGGTAGAGAAGTTTGGAACCCAAGACTGATTGGGCTCCAGAGAAGATGAAAAGCAATTAAAACAAGAAAGCAGACTTTTAGGAATCCACATTTGTTTGAAACAGTTCTGTTCAGTAGATTTTCCATATTTCTTTTTGTTATGCTTTTTATTGTTGACACTAGCATGATTATTTACAGATTGATTATTTCTGTGCCAGTGCCTTGGCCAGGGTGTATTCATAAAATTTTGGCCATAGTAATCATTGGGCTGGCTGTGGAAATGTTGGTTCCTAGGTGTCCAAGAGCCATACCCATTAACCCAATTTCTAGTGTAAGGTTTATAGGACTGTGTAGCCTGATGATCATAACCTGTAAACCTTCCTTGAGTCCTAGTCCATCCTGACCTATTTGGATAGGTTGACTGTGCAAAGAAGTGGGACTCGGCTCTAGGTTGGTAGAAATGTTTGGGTTGAGCTCTAAAAGCATTCTACCTCCCCTGCACCTTGGACCCTGCTGACATATTCATAAGTGTGTATTGGGTCTTCTTCAGAGGTGGTGGTGATGGTGGAGACTTGGTGACCTTAACATGGGATTTATAAGACTGTGTAGGTTGACCCCTAACCTGAGACTGAGCTTTGGGATTTTGTTTGGATGTGCTAGCTCTACTAGTCTCATTCAATTTTTGTTTGACCTTCTCCTCAGTACTGGGCTTTTTCAGATTAGCAGTTTTGTTCACTGAAATGTTTGACTTCATGTTGATTAGAGTTCCTTTCTCTTTTTATGCGACAAATGAAATAGTTTTCATTCCAAAGCTTTTTGTTGCACTATAATTAAATCCAAGGCCCTCTTTTCTGAAGTTGACTTTTGACCCTAACAAAGCATTTAGGTTATCTGAACCTTGGGTCATTTTCTCAATAGTTTTAAGCTTGTCCTCATTATCCTTTTGAATGTCTTCAATGGATTTTTTCAGTTCTATATTCACACTTAGGACAGCTTGATATTTTTCATTCACAATATTTATCTCACTCTCATAGTTCTGAATTTTCAGTTTCCATTCATCAGCTTCTTTTTCTAACCTCTCATTATCTTCTTTAGAGGCTTTTGACTCATTCTTGATTTCTTCTAATTCAGAACATGTGAGTTTGAGTTTATTATTCTCAGATTCAAGACATGCAATTTTATCAGTTAGAGTTGTATCATTTTGCATGGAGTTAATCTTTCTTCTTAGATGCCTGTTTTTCTTTCTAATATCATCAGCTCTATCAACTATGTCATGGTAGGCATCTACCCAATCAGCAATAGTGAAATTTTTGAATCTAGTGATTACCTCATCTGAGTCCTCCTCTCTATCTTCAGAGCTTGTTGCCATAAGGCAAATGGGCTCTTCAGATTCAGCTTCACTGTCTGAGCTGCTACTGAAGGAACCTTCATCTTCATCACTCCAGGTACTCACCATTACTTTCCCTTTCGTGTTCCTTCTCTTTGACTTTTCCTTGTATTTCTGATTCTCTGGACAGTCAGCTTTCAGATGACCTGCCTTCCTGCATTGATAACAAGTATTAGTTTCAATTTTCTTTGCAGGGTTATGTTTATACCGTTTATCCCTTCGGCCGCCACTATATTTCTTTTGGCTGAATCGTCCTGCTCCTTTCCTGAGGAACCGCCTGAACTCTCTGGTCATCGTTGCCATCTCAGTACGAGTTATATCTTCTTCATTTAGGCTCTCCTTGGATGATGAACTGCTAGAGCTGGATTTGCTGGATTTGTTGGCACCAACTTTCAGAGCGATTGGCTTCTTCTTCCTCTCATCTTCTTCTATCTTTGGCATATTAATCTCATATGCCATCAACAAGCCAATTAGCTCATCAGCCATTGTGGTTCGCAAATCCCTTGACTCCTCCATCACTGTAGCCTTAGTATGACAAGCATGAGTCAGGGAACGCAATATCTTCCTCACTACATCGTATTCTGTCTGAGGTTTCCCAAGACCTCTAAGACCATTTGTGATAATAGTTAATCGAGCGTACATCTCCTTGATGGTCTCGTTTGGCTTCATCTTGAATGCCTCGTATTTAGACACTAGGAAATTAGCCTTCGTCTCTCTAACTTGAGAAGTCCCTTCATGAATAACTTCCAGTGCATCCCACATCTCCTTAGCTGAGCTGCAAGCTGATACTCGAGAAAATTCCGTGGGGTGCAGAGAGCATTGAATAGCGTTTATGGCACTCCAATTTAGTGTAGACCTCCTGATCTCCTCCTTCGTCCAGACTTCCTCATTAGGGGACAGCTCATAAGGTCCCTTGCTTACTACCTTCCAGATCTCATAATCCTTTGCCCTCAAAAATACTTGCATACGGTTCTTTCAGTATGCATAGTTAGATCCATCGAAGAATGGGGGCTTTGTGGTTGAGTGTCCTTCAGCTATCATCCCTCGAGCATCCATCTGTACCTTTCTCTTCGGGTGATGAGTCCCTGTAGAAGAGTTAGGCTCTGATACCAACTGTTATGTTAGATGGACGTAGTCTATTACCACGGAGAGTGGATCTAGAGGGGGGTGAATAGATTTAATGTCTAATTTTAGAACACAGTTCACTCTAATGCGGAATTAAAACAAGCAACTATATAGCAGTAGAAGGAACACATTGAAATCACACAACCACAGGCAATCACACAGTAGACACCGATCTTTAAGGTGGTTCGATCTCAATCCAGAGATATACGTCCACCCCACACTCCAACTGGAATGTGGATCCTGCTGACTAACAGCTTGAACAGCTGGGCTTCACAGCTTGCCAACAACCGCTGATACACAGCTTCGCTGGGCTTAACAGCTTGCCGACCAGAGGAACAGATCCTCTGCAACCACTGGGCAATATAGCTTAGCCGTCCGAGACCAAGTCTCGCCCGCTGAGGATTACAGCTTCACCTGTCCAGTGGAAACCTCCACTGCAATTGCTGCCTCATAGCTTGATAACAAAAGTGTATCAAAAGCAAAAAAGACAGAAACAAATGAAATTTAAAAATAAGACGAATGTAGCTCAAGTATGAGCAGAATCAACTCTGGTATCTGACCCAAGAGTCTGATTTACAAGACCTCTCGAAAGCTCTCTCAACTCAACTCTCTCAATCTTCTCTTCTCTCTTTCTCTTCTTCTCTCTGAATCTTCTTCTCTCTTTTTCTTCTTCTCTCTTTGGATCGTGTAGGCGCTCACTCTCTGTTCTTTTCTTTTAGCTCTGGATGCTTCTATTCTTCTGCTTCGATCAGTCTTCTTCAGAGGAAAAAGGCTTCCTTTTATAGCAGCAGCGGATTGGATAGGGCGTGTGGCTTCCACATTTCCCGCCCAGCGAATTCGCCAGATCCGAGGAATTTCGACCACATGGCAACATCCTGGCTGGGCTGCTTCAATGTGTCATAATCTGGGCACCTCGTCCTTCCTTGGATCACGAGCCCAGTCATCAGTCTCTGCAGATAGTCCCTGTCAGACATTCGAAAGGAATTATCAGTTTAAGGGTTAACTGATGTACATACTATACATAGACAGAGCTGAAGCAATGTATAGACTTCATGAGTAGGACAATTGCGTTGTACAGACTATGTGAAGACAAAGCTGAAGCAATGTATAGACTTCATGAAGCAGAGCTGAAGCAGTATAGACTTAGTGAATGCGAAGCAATGCAGTGTTCAGACTCTATGAATGCGAGGCTATGCGTTGTACAGACTATGTGAATATAGTGCTATGGCCTGTACAGACTCTACGCATGCAGGGCTTATGCCATGTTCAGACTTTGTGAATACAATGCTGTGCAATGTATAGACTCTGTATATGCAGAGCTTAAGCCCTGTACAGACATCAAATATGCAGAAGTAAATGTGCATCAATGTGTAGACTTAGCAAAATAAAGTGTGAACAAAGCAACACAATGTGCAGACTTCGTGCAGTGCATGAATGCAGCGTATAGAGTTATGAGTGCAATGAGTGTTCAAGTGATGTACAGACTCAACGTTATGCAAGCAGACAATGTATAGAGTTGATGAAGCGATGCTCAACAAAAAGACGCCTTACAATTAGGCATTGGTTTCAAAAGTGACGCCACTTCTGGTGGGCGTCAAATCTCGAGCATAGAGGATGTATAGACTTGCTACGGCACAAGGCAGCATAACGATATACAGACTCTGAGTTGAACCATGCGCAATGCCTATGGGAATGTATAGACTTAGACGTAGGTAAAGATACTGATGTTCAGACTTTGTGCAATGTATGGACTTAGTGTGTGCGAGCCTGCTGCAGCCAGTGTACAGACTTTGAGTGCTGTGCAATCATGCTAAGATGCAGTGTATAGACTTTATGCGAGCATGATGCAGTACAATGTATTGACTTGCAAAATGAAGGGCTGTACAGACTTGAGCAAAGCACGATGTATAGACTTTGCATGAGACGCAACATGAGACGCTCAATGTACAGACTTTGCTTCGTGCAAGCTACAGTGCAATGTATAGACTTGGTGCAATGCAAAGGCTATATAGACTTACTCATGGACAATGCACAATCGGATGTATAGACTTGAGATGAATGCATGAACAGTCCGATGTACAGACTTGCCAAATAGAGTGATGCATGAATAATCCGATGTACAGACTTGCCAATGTATAGACTTTAAAAGCATGCAAGAATGTATAGACTTTAACAGTGAGACACAAAGAGAGACGCTGAAGTCTGTATATACTTTAACAGTGAATGCATGCTGCAATATGGCAGTGTACACACTTGGTTAAGACTGTCTAGACTCTGCATGCGAGCAATGGCGATGTATAGACTTGCTAACACACTATTGTACAGGCTTTGCTAGCCACAGTGTGCAGACTGCACGATGTATAAACTTCACAAGTGCAAGCAATGCAGCAATGTATGGACTTTGAACTTGTGCATGCAATGTATAGACTTGCTACCCTGCGAGTCATGCAGTGTATGGACTTGCTGTGCCTGCGATGACTGTGATGTACATACTTGCTAGCCTGCGAGCCATGCAGTGTATGGACTTGCTAGCCTACGAGTCATGCGATGTATGGACTTAATGTGTCTGCTGCACAAGCAATGTCTAGACTTAAGAATGCATGGATGAATAAACTGAATAGACTTGTGACTCATACTGATTGCTATCATCAAAACTACAGGGGCACAACAGTATATAAACATGGTTTACTAATGTAACAAGGTAAATTAGCTTAACAGGTTATGTAGTTCAACCCGTTTGCTAAAACATGATGTATATATTACCTGAGAATCATGATGTATATAAACATGGTTTAATAATGTAACAAGGTAAATTAGCTTAACAGGTTATGTAGTTCAACTCGTTTGTAAAAACATACTGTATATATTACATGAGAATCATGATGTATATAAACAGGGTAGGCTTTAGTGAAATATGTGATGACTAATTATGTGTAGCAGGATGTATTTACATCATGTAAGCTAACTAGTAAGCTAACATGTTGCGTTCAGAGACTCATGTTAATGTTCAAAATTTATAGGGTTCTCAGAATCTAGAAGTATTAGCATGGATAGGTAAGGGAAATTGTCAGGATCATAGATTCATGGTCATGCATTAGTTTCAAGTTTTAGTTTCTCTGATATAAAACTTTTAACATGGTGGTTGAAATATTACAGAAAAGGAAGTGACCTGCCGTTGTTTAAATGGCACACTACATGATTTTGAAACCTGATCTGTATTAGATCTTGTGCATTTATTCAGCATAAAAGAGGTTGGTAAAACAAGTAACAAGGAGATTTAGCTTAACATGTAATTAGATTTTGGTAGGCTAACAGATTAACTAGGTAGGCTAACAGATTAACTAACAGCTTACGTTTATTTTTATAAAAACATGATAAAACTTGTTGTAAACATGGTATATCACATGGAGATTTAGCTTAACATGTAATTAGATTAGGTAGGCTAACTAGGTAGGCTAACAGATTAGCTAACAGATCTCGTTGATCTATGAAGAAAGAAATAAAAATATGATAAAACATGTTGTAAACATGGTATATCACATGGAGATGAGGCTAATACTAATTGTGCATGCTAATTTATCCTAGATTAGCTACTAATTTGGTTAAAGCTTGAGAAGACCTACCTCCTTAGATGACAGACTTGATACAGGCAGCTCCCTTCTCTCCTCTGCAAGCTTCAGAGAATGTTCCCACGTTCTCTGCAGCAAGCTTCAGTATAACCGAGATCTGCCTCAATAGAAGGGTATAATATAGGGATTTTAGGATTTTAGGTCGACAGGAGGGGAACCAGATCCTAAATAATAGCATCCCATAGTGCGATGCCAACTCAAACAGGCTGTTCGTGTCTTAAAACCACAAAAATTATCGGATGAGAAATGGCGCCCAAGAGAGGGTCGTGATTTTACTGAGTTTTATATAGTTAAACTCCTCTTTCAACTTCAAAGATTTTTATCTTTAAAAATTGACGGAATTAGTTTATGAAATTTCATGGCTAAGATCCTTATATTTTTCTCTTACTTTACATATAATTTGTTTCACAAAATTCTTTTTAAATAAAAAGTGGCACTATTCATATTTTAGGAAATAACGACATGATACAAGTTGTTATTTGGTGAATAACGTGCATTGTCGTTACTTCTTTTGGCCCCTTTTCCTATCACCTTCTAAGGACCAAAATTGTAGATATATCCTTTCAAACCTTATATATCTACTTTAATTGAATAACGACACCTTGCATATCGTTATTTCATGAACAGCAACCCAACAAATGGTCGTGATTTTAAATGGAGGCTTTCCCATTCACCATATACTAACCAAAATTGTCTATATATCCTATCTCACTTCCTCAATTATGTTTATCCTTTAATACCTCATCTATATATCCTTATTTCTTCAAAACAAAGATGTAATGTAAAAATTGGAATATTAAATTTCCTAAATTATTAAAAATATAATTTGGCATTTCTAAAAGTGATGTTTATTTGTTTTAAATTATTAATTAAATAGAATTAGAATGTGAGTTAAATAGTGAAATGCCTCCTTTTCAAATCATAAATATATTCATTTCTATTTTAAAATTCCCGGGTGTTACATATAGAGAGCATGAAAATTAGGACTTTCACAACCAATAGAACGAGCATAAAATTTTATACAAGATGGCATGATCAATTGAATGTTTAGTGCCTGAAATCCTTACTTACAAGAAAAGGCGGGATTTCAAACGGCCACATCCGTCTGAAAATCCGGCCCAAAACACCTTTGTAACAGATTTCAGACGGATTTCAGACGGAGTCGACCGTCACATATTCTTGGTCACAAATTTCGAACAGTTTAATAATCCGTCACAAATTCCGTGTGAAATTTGACACGAAATGTTTTCCATGTGAAGTACCCGTCTGAAATGCCGTCTGTAATTGCATATTTCAGACAGTATTTCAGACGGAAACTAATCCGTCACAAATTTCAGACGAAAATTTCAGTCACAAATTTCCGTCTGTAATCGCGCTTTTTCTTGCATACACCCTAATTATGACATGCTTCCACAAAAACTAGAAAATCTCGTAGGATACTACACGTAATTTAGGATTTTTTAGATCAAAAGAAAGAGGACACGATGACGCTTCTAACCATGTATAACACTTAGAGTTTGGCCTGCTATCACCTACCTTAATCAAAGGACGAAGGTGGAAGATGGTTGCCGATCGCGCTAGGAACACACATCCGGTAAAAGTCAGAATTCTCCCCCGTCCGAGGTCCTCGCCGGCCGCCACACCATTTAAACGATTCTAGGGTGGCTGAGGTTCATTTTTATAGGTTTAATTATATCTGGAGAGTTCTAATCGTGGAGATAGAGTTCACACACCGCGGACATGCACGAATCACGCCGGATAGGGTTAATGCTGCCGTTGCGCCGCCAAATACACCTCCTAAGGTTAGGGTTTCGGAGAATAACAAGAGGAGAAATGTTCTACTAATCCTCACTGTTCATTTGCACATGGTTTGAGCTAATATGATTAAGTATTGGGCTCAAATTTCACGATTTAAGGTCTGATTAGCTAAGTGTTGATTTGGGCCTTAATCAGCTAATTCGGCTTGTTTAAGAATTTCATTTGGGTTGGTCGTAGAAGACAATTTTATTAAACGTTTTATCCACTATAAGATTATAGTTTTTTCCAAATTTTTATGATTTGGTTGAAAATTTACTTATCCTTTCTTTCTTAAGGAATTTCTTATTAATTTCGCATAATTCTCGATTCATTAATAAATCGGGGTGTTACACCTATGGGGCGTGGAAAACAGGGGGAAGGTGATGAATATGAGGATAACAGTGAAAAACATGAGTAGAAGTAAAGAAAAATGAACATACAATGATGGGCAAACGATGGAAATGACTAACTAAGACTCAAAGAAACACAAACACAACGACTACTCCCTGAACCGAAGGCTTAATGGACGTGGAAAGCCTTCCTCCCTTGCTGGAACTCGCTCAAGAAAATGGCAGCACTTCGACGTGAATTCTGAAATCTCCCCCCCTCGCGAGCTTGGACTAAGGGTGCTATTTATAGACCCTTGAAAGTCCGCTCGAAATTAGGGATTTTCGAGGGAGAATTAGGCCAAGATTCTTTAGGATAAATCGGAGATAATACTCCCAATTTTCCCCAGGATCGAACGGAACCTGATTTGGTTCAGTGTCCACGGAGAAAAAGGTTGAACAACCAATAGGTTTAACCACGGGCGGAGAGAGAAAAATCTGCTAAAGTAAGGATCTCGGCCTCATAGGCGGTCGAACGATGGGCTGCCCACCCATATAAGCGGTCCAATGCTAGACCGCCTATAAGGTGTTGGTGGAAATTAATAAATATATAAATAAAATCTTTTATCCAAAGAACAGACCGACTAATCTGGCGTATGACTCTGGATTGGAAAACGGTCCATCAATAGACCGCCCAATAAATCAAACGGCCCATTTCCAGACCGTTTATATAGTGTCGGTGGTAAATCAATAAAAATATATATTTATCCAGAAAACTGACTCATTTAGGACTTTGATCCCTAAACGATCGTTCGATGGACCGCCCAACTTGAATAAACAGCCTAATGCAAGACCGTTTATTAGGTTGTCGGTGGAAAATCAGAAAATAGCCAATTAATCCAAAGGCAACCCGGTGCAGGACTCTGAACAATAAAAATTATTTTGAAAATGACCGCCCAACATCTTAAACGCTCTATCTCTAGACCGCAATTAGGCTGGGTGGTGGAAGTTGATAAAATGGGATAAATAAGCCCATTTACCCCAAAGACCAAGTGAAATCAAAGCCCATTAAACCCAAAATCCAAGGAAAATCGAGAGCAAGTCCAGCAAGGGATGAAATACATATAAAATGAGCCCAAAGACATGCCTGAAAATGACCCAATGAGTAATGGACAACCTGAGGCATCGAAAATAAGGGTAAGAAAATGACTCAACTCAAAGGCAAAAAATAGGTGTCAACAGATGCCCCTCCTTAACGTCCTCTTTGCAAGGGAGCGAGCGGAGGTGAAGCGAAAGTGAAATGGAACATGGAGATGAAGCGGAGCGGACTGAAAAGAGGGCGTTAATGTAAAAGACACCCGTTTTCTTGCCAACGGGTGATAGGAATTTTTCAGAAAACTCTGAACTAAACACAAGGAATGATCGAACCAAAACGACACCAGTCCGGAGAAATTAACTAAATAAAAGGATGGAGAAAATGCAAGTAACCTCATCAGAGGACACAATCCACAACCAATGAGGAAACCAGAATAAGCTGTAACAAAAGAAACGGGCTAAAACCTCCAGACGGGGACTTTTAGTCAATCGGACCATGTGAATAGACCAGAGAAAACCTTCTGACTCTGAGTGGAATAGCTTCTCTCTTACCCAAAACCATGAACGCACAATCATTCATTACTAATGAGACACTTTCAGACAGACCATGGGTCGTGAATGCTCAAAAGATGCGTATGATGCATGCTGGGTTAAAATTTAAAACGAATGTAAAGAAAACCATAAAATAGAAAGTACTCAAGAATAGTATTGCTAGACCGGGACAATTAGAGTCAACGCACTATCTGCAACTACGGCGTGCAAGATAGAACAATCGTCCCCTAACTTTCCCAACCTAATGGCCTATCCGATGATTAAGCATATGAACCTAGATCATCATCATTTTTGTTATAGGGGAACATCAGATCCTGGAACACGTGAATGACCAGCCGGTTCTCAAGAAAATATAATATAGATACCATATAGTAATGCATTAAGGGACATAGGGTACGGGATACTTACCTAACTTATCTGACCTGCTGGAGTAATGTAGTTATGCTACAAAGGATCATGAACAAGGTTCTGTAATCATATATATCATGAGATAAGAGGATATATCAATTAGGCACATAACGCAGCAAAAATAAGGCTCAAAAGTTCATTCATCGTTTCAGCATATAAACGGTCTACTCCAGACCATCACAAGTAAGCAAACGGTCCAAATGAGACCGTGTAAGCAAATAGAATTCTGAATTTCAAATGTGGCATAACACGGCCCAATAAAAGACTGCCAAATAGATAAACAGTCGTGGGGAGACCGTTCAAAGGTAGACGGGTCACCATTATGAAATGGTCTAAGAAAGACCGCCTTGGTTTTAAAATGGTCCACCGATAGACCGTTTCCTGATCGTCAGTTTCAAAAAAAAATTACCCTCCATCATCTTCCTTCTCCATCTATTCTAATCTCCCCCACCACCGTAACCGAAGCCCACACCATCCCTTCCTTCCCCATCTCTCTCAAGCATCCTCTCCCCATTTCCTAGCCTTCTCCATTCTTTTATGCATTTCAAGAGGCAAGCCCAGACTCGTCGGATGAGCGGAGAGGACGACGCACCGCCGCCGCCGGTGAACCCCGTGGAGGAGATAGCATCGCTGTAGGCGGTAGCCGTGGAGGAAACGGCACCACCACCTGCCGAGGTGGAAAGAGGAGACCCTACTGCGATCGTTGAGAGGCTGGAGGAAGGAGGAGTACCACCGGCGGACGAAGCACAAATGACGACGGCCGAAGCCCCAGCCAAGGGGCCACGTTGATCCGAGGTAGGCCACAACCAAACCCCCCCCCCCCCCTCATTTTGATTATTTTAATGGATGCATGCTAGCTTAGGTGAAGGGAATGGGGCATATGACTCATTGGGAATGGTTGTAAGGCCGCTAGGGCCATCACCCACGGTGGGGGAGGGCTCGGGTGCCGGTGGGCATGGCGAGTAGAAAATGGTCGTAACAGGGACCACCTAGGAAATATACGGCCCGTATAGGACCGTCTCAGGGTCAGAACGGCCCAAACCAAACCGCCTTAAAAGGCCAAACGGTCCAAGGGTGACCGCTTGATAGGATTTGAACAGGCGGGGCGTTGGGGGGATAAAAGCGATCTAAGGTAGACTGTTGAGAAGGCTAGACGGTCGACCTTGGATCGTCCAAAAGCTTAAGGGATATAAACGGTCTGAACAAGACCGTTCCAGGAACAAAACGATCTTCATCAGACCGTAGGAACTTAACGGGCAAAATGGGGATTGGAACGGTCCAAACTAGGCCGTTGAAGGAACCAAACGATCTCCAACAGACCGTCAACTAGGACAAGAACGGTCAAAGGAGGGCAGTTTGAATGTAGACGACTGGAGGGTTTTATTAAAAGCAAACAGTCTAGTGAGGACCATTCGGCATATCAAACGGTCATAGGGAGGCCGTTAGGGAGAGGGAAAATAGTCCAGTGATGGCCGCCATCTTGACAGATTGCATTTTTTCTTTTTTCTTTTTATTTTTTATGTTTAATGCAATGTACGACTTATTATGGAATGAATGACTGATGCAAAATTGTTCCAAATGTATGCAGGGAAAGTGTCGGACCCGGATCTCGTGGCTTCAGGTCCGTGCAGTGTACCTAGCACTGCCGGACTTCCAGCGGGAGCGGCTGGCGGCCATGGGGTTCGGGGAGTTCCTCTTGTACGCCCTGCACGACCATGGGACCCGGTCAGCCGCACGTTCCTCTTCCCATGGGGGCACATGGTCACGATGCTGGAGGACGTGGCGCGCGTCACCGGACTGCGCGTGCATGGGACACCAGTGAGCGGGAGGACCTTCACCGACTACAGGGAGCTGGGCCAGAGGCTGTTGGGCCTAGAGTTGCAGAGGCCGGAGCGCCAGTCGACGACCCTGCAGAGAGTGAAGTTGCAGGAGAGCCTAGGCCTGCGGGGAGCGGGGATCGCTACTGGAGATCTACCAGAGCAGCACCTCGGGAGACTAGTGGATCGATGACGGGAGAGAGTAGCAACTGTTAGGGTGCTAGGCCCGGATACAGAGGGGGGTGAATGTATCCTTCTATGTATAATGGCCAAATAAAACTTGGATGCTAGAGATTGACACAGAATAGAACCAATTTGATTCAACTCAAATACAAACACTTGGAGCGTGCCTATCCAAGCATCTAGCGGAAGCAAATCAAGCAATCTGATGAACCAGTTGAAAATCCTTTTAAACAAAAGAGTAAATATGTAACTGGCCCCCAAATGACCAACTAGCGGAAGCAGCACAAGTGTGAATAAGAAATCTCAAGATAATCTGTGAAGGGTGGTAGGAGATATGGAAGAACACACTACAAGCAAACCACTGCTCAAAGATTTTAAGGTGGTTCGGTCCTCCAGACCTACATCCACCCCTCACTCCCAACCGGAGTGAGGCTTCACTAGCAAATGCTAGAACCAAGCAGACTCAGTCTGCAAACAATTGCTGCCACACAGCTTAACCAGGGGAACAGCCTCCCCTCTTCCTCCCAACCGGAGGGACACCCAAGTGAGTCCCAGCCACTTGGAAACTAGAGGTCGAAGACCTCTCTTCCTCCAGACCAGGAGGGACCACTGGACTTGCAACCACAAGCCCAGAACCGGAGGACTAGCCTCCCTTCCTCTAACCAGAGGGCAACCCACAAGTGACAACCTGTCACTTGCAACCTGGAGATCAGATCTCCCTTCTCCTGAACCAACAGGAGGAACCCGATCCCCAACAGGGCAATCGGAAGAACAAAGATGATCAGAAAACAAAGAAAAATAATAAAGGAAAATAACACAGCAATCAGAAAGCTGTAAAACGAAATGCACAATGTGGCTCTCAACGGAGCTGACTGGCCTGGATCTGATCCACGGTCCAGTGAAGACAGATCTTCAAGCAGCTTCTTCCTTCTTCTCCACGAGCTCTCTCGCTCACTCTCTTTCTCTCTTTCTTTCTCTTCTGCTCTCTTCTGCACTTCTTCTTCTTCACTCTTTCTTCTCTCTTCACACGAGCACTATCTCTCTCTCTTTTTCTTTTTCTGCTCTCACTCTCACTCTCTTCTCTGCTCTCTTCTTTTCTTTCTTTTCTTCTTTTTCTGGATCGAAGGGCTTTCTACTCTTCCGGCTTTCTGCTTCGATCTCTTTTCTTCTGTGGAAGAAGGCTCATATATATAGCAGCAGCAGCATCAGCACCCCCGACGTGTGACCTCCACATTTCAAGCCCTAAGTATTCAGACCACGTGGCAGTCTCTCAGCCAGCTTCATTTCAGCCTCGGATCACGTGCTGCCCAGTCACTGGGGAATATTTCCTTGACCACCTTCTTCTTCTCCTGCAAGGAATTAACACGATTAACACTCAGGGCCACAATAACTAAAACTGCATGAGGTATATGAAAGCAATACAAGATGCACTGTACTGAGAATGACACGAGATACACAAGATTACTTCAGTACGAAATAAATGGAGAATGACACGAGGTCATATGAAAACAGCACGAGGTAAAAAAGAGAACAACACGAGATACACAATTAACACAACAACGAAGACGACACGAAGTCAGATGACGACAGCATGAGGTGAGAAGAAGATAACACAGAGTGAAGCAATAGAAAGACACGCGATCAGAAGAGACCTAGACGAGGTTAGAACGAAACAACACGAACTAACAAACGGCAACAAAAAGACACGTAGTGAAACAACACTTGAAAACACAAGAAAAACAACTCGAGCACAAAATAGCTCGAATGAATGACTCGAAGTCGAGGCGACACGGGCTGACCACGACACGAAGACAAATAACAGTAACCGTCACGAGTTGAAGACAACACGAAGATGAAAATAGAAACCGACACGAGTTGAAAACAACACGAAGACGAAACACAGGAATTGACACGGAGTGTGGTCAAGGCGAGAAGGACACGAAGTCTAAAGAGAAAAACAGCACGAAGACAGAAGAGTGACACGGCTATCACGACACGTGATGAAGCAGTGACACTAGTAAAAAATGACTCGAGGAACAACAGTAAGTGACACGAAATTAAACAAGCAGACATAAAAGATGACACGAGATGAGGTCACAAAGTGACAAAGACACGAGGTCTAGAAAACACGACACGAAGACACAAGATAGACACGTCTTCAACAACACGTGATGAAACGGTGGAAGCAGAAGAACAACTCGAGGAACTACAGTAATTGACACGAAGACACAAGAGCAAACATAGAGGACTGACTCGAGATGAGCAACTAAGTGCTAACGACACGAGGTTCATACAGAAGCAACTCGAAGTTCATCAGAACAATTCGATCTGCTTCAGAAGAATCAGCACGAAGTCAATCAGCACACAACTTAAAGTAACACGAGGTACGAAAGGACGACACGGCGTGTTGAAAACACAAACAGTACTAAAACTAAAACGACACGAGGTAAGAAAGAAATAACACGGACATAAACACAAGAATAACACGAAGTATGACAGAAATAGTACGGACATACAATGTACTACCTCATAGCAGATTTCCTGTTAATCAATATGCATCAGACGACTGTGTATGGACTTGAAGACCCTTAGCCAATGTATAGACTTCAAAGTAGAGACCGATGTGTAGACTTCACGTGAAAGCCCAATGTGCAGACATGTCGAATGGTTCAGCAATGTATAGACTTGGAGAACCACGGTCCAATGTATAGACTTGATGCCTGTAGTAGTGTATAGACTCTACATATACAAGTAATGCAGCAATGTATAGACTTAGCCTAAAATGCTTAAGACGCTGAGAGAGACGGTGAAGTCTGTAGAGAATTGCTGTAACAGTCCGATGTACAGACTTTGTCTTAGACTCTAAATGAGACTGACAGTGTATACACTTAGCCAATGCAATGCACTGTATGGACTTCCAAGAGACGCTCAATGTACAGACTTACTGCCAATCAATGTATAGACTCTGTAAGTGCATATGAATGCTTTATGCAGCAGATAAAACAGTCTGAACTTCAATTGCAATGACTCACAGTGTAAGCAGATAAACTGACTGAACATATGAAGGACAATGACTCATTTCAACAATATGACTCACAGTGACTCACATCAAACACCAATCATCAAAACCAAATCAATCATCAAAACAGAACATCAATGCATGGTGACTCACAGTGATTAAGTCACATTAAAACCAATCATCATAAACCCCTAAAGCCAATCATCAAAACCACAAACCACAGGGGCCAGGGGCACAACAATCTCCCCCTTTTTGATGATGGCAACAATACTCAGTGAGTCATTCTGATGATGTGAGGCATTCTGAAGATTCAAATTATTCTCCCCCTTTGACTTCATCAAAAAGAAAATAATTTGATAAATTAAAGCATGTATAAGAGTACAGTCAATTTCTCCCCCTTGCAAGAACATGATTCTCCCCCCTTTAATAATTTCAGCAAAAGCATGAATTAGAGAAGATCAAGAGAAACCTGCATGCACTGATTGAATGACATTCTCCCCTTTTGGCAAATAATCTCCCCCTTTGATGTAAACAAAATAAACCATAGGAAGGGGTATGAATGTAAATTCAGATACCAGAAATATGAATGCAAGAGCACAATTCTTCTCCTTCTATGCAGCAGGATGCATATGACAAGGAATGCTCCCCCTGAATAGATGCCAATTGATGTGCAAGTGATGCATGACATGAAAGCTCCCCCTGAATCAGTGGAATCTTATGAGATAGATGAGAGGGTGCAAGAGAGGGAGACCACATGGGCAACCAAGGAGAAGTTCAGGTCAATGAACCAAGGACATGAGCAGAAGAAATTCAGTTAACAGATTTTTCAAGGATGCTCCAAACACAAGAAATTCAGCCAGATTTTCAAAGAGATATCAATCTCATAAATCTAAAACATAAGTTTCCAAAGTCTTCCATCATAAGGGCTTATGAATGACATTTATTGAACAGCATGGTTTAAACATGATGTATGCAGAGTTTATCAATAAAATTCTGTATTGATATCTAAAATCATGGTTTAATAAAAATGAACCAAGCCCTCATATTTATCTTGATAAATTTTCCTTTCTCTTACACGATCAAAATTATTGACTTCTTTCGCAATTACATGCATCTGTATTGAAATCAAGCAATTATGAAGTCGTATGATTTTGTCTAGGGTTGTAGCAATTTGATTTTAGCATCAATATTCAGATATTTCAATTTGTTCAACAATTTTCATGCTACAAATTTTACGAGCACTCTAGTTCAGTTCACACCTTGTAACTAGAGGATATACCTTGATCAGAGGCCAATATCCCTAAGCACTTAGTGTGACTAACTGTCATGCTATATATATGAACAGAGTTAGCATTTACACATCATGACACACTACAAATCATTTTTTTTTAATGAGTGAGTTGTATTTCTCAGTGTGCATGCCATTGCTCTGCCTGATTTTCAATGAATTTTATCAGAGTTAACTAAGGCACCTCATGACACAGTCCTTTGGACTTGTGTTTCTCAGTGACCAATGTCATTGCTCTGACAGAAATAACCCTTTAGACATTTCAGAGACATTCATTTGCTTCAAATCAATAATAGTTTCATGTACTTAACCAATTAAAGTCATATATTCAAAAGTGCAGATTTCAGAAGATTTTACAAGACATAGCATGAAACAGATGGTTAAGGTTTATTAAACATGCTTCAGATATTTTTAAGAGATTTTAAAGCCAAACTCATTGAATACATTAAACTTAAACCACATGAGTTATTTCAGTCATTCATAAAAACGTATAATAGAAGATTTCTAGTTCAAGAGTTTTCAGATTTATGATCGAGATAGCCCATTGAAATCTTCATGAAAGACTGATAGAATTCTGAAGCCAAATGATACCAAATTGATAGTAGAAATACCAATTGTTAAGAGAGATATTGAAGCTTAAGATTTCAAAAATAATCACGGCTTGGTCAAAAGGAATCAATGAAAGGATATGCAATGAATTTTCACGTGAGTATGCATTTGACAACCTATATGCAATGCATTGACTCCCCCTAACACTATACATTCAGACAATCTTTTTGGCATTTTTCATGAAATGCAGTGCAAGTAACTACATGCATGCAAAGACTCAACATTGAATGCTATGCAAGGATATGCATCTAACTCCCCCAGAAAACATGCAATGTTTGCACTGAAAACTGAACATATGATTCCAAATGATATTGTGACTTGTGCACAATCAGACTGTCCTATCAGCAAAGTGACCCATGGTACTAGGCGGAGCACTTGGTCTAAAAGACCACCTCACACATAGTAAGAGCCTCCAGACAGACTTCCCTGCCTTTTGATACCTTACCATTTATATACCATTGAGGTCATGCATAATTATTCAACATGCAGTCCTATATGCCATTCAGAATTACAGTGATCAATTGCAACACACAAGTTTCAAGTCACACTCATATGCAGTTCAGATTTTTCAGAAAATTCGAAATGCAATTTATTTTTAGAGTCTATGCATAACACAATTATCAAGCAATTGAAATTAGCCTATGTATGCATCAGATACAGACAACCCTTCTTAATCTGATATTTGCACAGAACTCTCAGCAAATGCACATGGCAAATGATGAATGAGGATGCAAAAACAGATTTAACTTGCTATGCATTAAAACTAAAAGCAAGAAGAGCATGAAGTTTACCTGAAAAGTTCAGTATGGGGTTTTCTTCTCGAGTGCCTTGGATCATTACCCCTTTTTATTTCAGTCCCAAGGCACACCTGCATAGCAATGTTATTTTGCACAAATAGGTACCCAAGAAGTCTTGGGTCCTGACAAAACAGTATTACTCCTAGCAGGTTTTCTCAGCACATTTCTAGGAGCAGTTTTCAGATCTGATTTATGCACATTCTTGTTAGCATGAATTTTATGTGCATAAGCATGAGATTTCTTGTTAACGGAATAAAAATTATGTTTGCCAAAACCAGTTTGGTTTTGATATCCTGCCAGCCAACAGGTTGCAGCCCTGTGACCTGGCTTCCCACAGTTATAACATGCAGGAATCTTTTCCTTAAAAACAGATTTATCCCTCCCATAATCATTCTGGTGAACATGATTAACATGAGAATAGAATTTTTTCTTCCCTTCAGCTGACCAGCACTGAACAGCAACATGTCCCAGTTTACCACAATTATAACAATGAATTTTCTTTTCCCAAAGGACATGAGTTTTAGCATGATTTTTCTATGAATTAATAGCAGCAAGGTCATCTAACTCCAATGATTTGCATTCATGCATGAGATGACCCATTTCATGACAGTAAAAACATTTGGATTTCCTGTTTTGAGCCGAATAGGATTTCTTAGCATAAGAAGTCCTAACATGAAATCTATCATTATCATTCTTCATGACAAGGCAATCATCAAGTACATGGCCAGAACTTCCACAATAGAAGCATTCAACATTCCTTCCGTGGATAATTGAAATTTTTCTAGCCTTAGGCTTCTTTGCATGAAATTTACTATTCTTCTTCAGTGTTCTCATTTTCACATTTTCTTTCTATTTTTGAATCTTCTGATCATCTGACTGTTTTGAAGAAGGTGCAGAAGTACTAGCTAAGGTTGAGCTACTCACAAATGTTGCATATAGTTTGTTCCTTACAGCTTGCTTAACTTGAGAATTGCACCTTTTCTCTTCATTCAGTTTGGTGACTTCACATTCAAAGAATCTTTCATTTTTCTTTACCTTTGGCAAATTTTGACAGAGAGTTGTTTAGGTTTTCCATTTCAATTTGCAAGGTCATAATGTGGTCTTCACACGAGATAACCTGATTTTGTAACCCATCATTCAGACTTTCCAGGATCTCATTCTCCTGAGTTAGCTTCAATTCAATGTTCACTTCTTTTTCTTTGAAAACTGATTTTTCTCTTTCTACCGTTAGCCATTTTTCAGAGAAAACAATGTTAAGGACCATTAGCTTTTTATTTTGTTCCTTCAGATGGGTGTTTTCTTCAATCAGCTTATCTTTTAATTTATCAATTTCCTTCTTCTGAGTTAGCAGAGAATCATTTTCTTCTTTCAAGGAAGTGATTAAGTTTTCCTGTACATTATCATCAGAATGTAATTCTTCAATCAATTCCTTCAATTTAGATTTTAGATTTTCATTTTCAGCCTTTAGACATGTGATTTCAGCATTTTTCTCTTTTCTTAATTTTCTCTTTCCTGATTTGACTCTTTCATATTTATCTAGAAGATGCTCATGCATGGCAACTAACTCATCATGGCTAATATCCTCGGTCTCAGAGATTACCTGGGATGAGGACTCATCTGATTGATCACTCCTTCTTGCCATGAGACATTCTTCTTCCTGTTCCACGTGTGTTGTAGTCACTCCATCGAACATTTCCTTTGCAGTGCTACAATCTGAGAAGGAGGAAAAATCATCAGAACCGATTGCAGCCTTCATTAAATTTAGAGCTCTCACATTATCATCATTTTTCAACTTGTGAACATGAGTCCACTTGGACTTATCCTTAGGAAGTTCATGTGGACTGTGAGAGATAACCTTCCACAATTGTGGATTAATGGAGTTAACATGCTTGTGCATACGATATAGCCAGAATTTAATATTTGAACCACTGAATAGTGGAGGATGAGCCATGATAGCACAACAGATTAATGCAACAGGAATATTGATGCACTAAAAACAAATTAGCACCGAAAACCAGAGATCGAATCTGCAGGTCGTTGGACCTTGTATGCAGACACACGCTCTGATACCAACTGTTAGGGTGCTAGGCCCGGATACAGAGGGGGGTGAATGTATCCTTCTATGTATAATGGCCAAATAAAACTTGGATGCTAGAGATAGACACAGAATAGAACCAATTTGATTCAACTCAAATACAAACACTTGGAGCGTGCCTATCCAAGCATCTAGCGGAAGCAAATCAAGCAATCTGATGAACCAGTTGAAAATCCTTTTAAACAAAAGAGCAAATATGTAACTGGCCCCCAAATGACCAACTAGCGGAAGCAGCACAAGTGAGAATAAGAAATCTCAAGACAATCTGTGAAGGGTGGTAGGAGATATGGAAGAACACACTACAAGCAAACCACTGCTCAAAGATTTTAAGGTGGTTCGGTCCTCCAGACCTACATCCACCCCTCACTCCCAACCGGAGTGAGGCTTCACTAGCAAACGCTAGAACCAAGCAGACTCAGTCTGCAAACAGTTGCTGCCACACAGCTTGACCAGGGGAATAGCCTCCCCTCTTCCTCCCAACCGGAGGGACACCCAAGTGACTCCCAGCCACTTGGAAACTAGAGGTCGAAGACCTCTCTTCCTCCAGACCAGGAGGGACCACTGGACTTGCAACCACAAGCCCAGAACCGGAGGACTAGCCTCCCTTCCTCTAACCAGAGGGCAACCCACAAGTGACAACCTGTCACTTGCAACCTGGAGATCAGATCTCCCTTCTCCTGAACCAACAGGAGGAACCCGATCCCCAACAGGGCAATCGGAAGAACAAAGATGATCAGAAAACAAAGAAAAATAATAAAGGAAAATAACACAGCAATCAGAAAGCTGTAAAACGAAATGCACAATGTGGCTCTCAACGGAGCTGACTGGCCTGGATCTGATCCACGGTCCAGTGAAGACAGATCTTCAAGCAGCTTCTTCCTTCTTCTCCACGAGCTCTCTCGCTCACTCTCTTTCTCTCTTTCTTTCTCTTCTGCTCTCTTCTGCACTTCTTCTTCTTCACTCTTTCTTCTCTCTTCACACGAGCACTATCTCTCTCTCTTTTTCTTTTTCTGCTCTCACTCTCACTCTCTTCTCTGCTCTCTTCTTTTCTTTCTTTTCTTCTTTTTCTGGATCGAAGGGCTTTCTACTCTTCCGGCTTTCTGCTTCGATCTCTTTTCTTCTGTGGAAGAAGGCTCATATATATAGCAGCAGCAGCAGCATCACCCCCGACGTGTGACCTCCACATTTCCAGCCCTAAGTATTCGGACCACGTGGCAGTCTCTCAGCCAGCTTCATTTCAGCCTCGGATCACGTGCTGCCCAGTCACTGGGGAATATTTCCTCGGACCACCTTCTTCTTCTCCTGCAAGGAATTAACACGATTAACACTCAGGGCCACAATAACTAAAACTGCATGAGGTATATGAAAGCAATACAAGATGCACTGTACTGAGAATGACACGAGATACACAAGATTACTTCAGTACGAAATAAATGGAGAATGACACGAGGTCAGATGAAAACAGCACGAGGTAAAAAAGAGAACAACACGAGATACACAATTAACACAACAACGAAGACGACACGAAGTCAGATGACGACAGCATGAGGTGAGAAGAAGATAACACAGAGTGAAGCAATAGAAAGACACGCGATCAGAAGAGACCTGGACGAGGTTAGAACGAAACAACACGAACTAACAAACGGTAACAAAAAGACATGTAGTGAAACAACACTTGAAAACACAAGAAAAACAACTCAAGCACAAAATAGCTCGAATGAATGACTCGAAGTCGAGGCGACACGGGCTGACCACGACACGAAGATAAATAATAGAAACCGTCACGAGTTGAAGACAACACGAAGATGAAAATAGAAACCGACACGAGTTGAAAACAACACGAAGACGAAACACAGGAATTGACACGGAGTGTGGTCAAGGCGAGAAGGACACGAAGTCTAAAGAGAAAAATAGCACGAAGACAGAAGAGTGACACGGCTATCACGACACGTGATGAAGCAGTGACACTAGTAAAAAAATGACTCGAGGAATAACAGTAAGTGACACGAAATTAAACAAGCAGACATAAAAGATGACACGAGATGAGGTCACAAAGTGACAAAGACACGAGGTCTAGAAAACACGACACGAAGACACAAGATAGACACGTCTTCAACAACACGTGATGAAACGGTGGAAGCAGAAGAACAACTCGAGGAACTACAGTAATTGACACGAAGACACAAGAGCAAACATAGAGGACTGACTCGAGATGAGCAACTAAGTGCTAACGACACGAGGTTCATACAGAAGCAACTCGAAGTTCATCAGAACAATTCGATCTGCTTCAGAAGAATCAGCACGAAGTCAATCAGCATACAACTTAAAGTAACACGAGGTACGAAAGGACGACACGGCGTGTTGAAAACACAAACAGTACTAAAACTAAAACGACACGAGGTAAGAAAGAAATAACACGGACATAAACACAAGAATAACATGAAGTATGACAGACACAGTACGGACATACAATGTACTACCTCATAGCAGATTTCCTGTTAATCAATATGCATCAGACGACTGTGTATGGACTTGAAGACCCTTAGCCAATGTATAGACTTCAAAGTAGAGACCGATGTGTAGACTTCACGTGAAAGCCCAATGTGCAGACATGTCGAATGGTTCAACAATGTATAGACTTGGAGAACCACGGTCCAATGTATAGACTTGATGCCTGTAGTAGTGTATAGACTCTACATATACAAGCAATGCAGCAATGTATAGACTTAGCCTAAAATGCTTAAGACGCTGAGAGAGACGGTGAAGTCTGTAGAGAATTTCTGTAACAGTCCGATGTACAGACTTTGTCTTAGACTCTAAATGAGACTGACAGTGTATACACTTAGCCAATGCAATGCACTGTATGGACTTCCAAGAGACGCTCAATGTACAGACTTACTGCCAATCAATGTATAGACTCTGTAAGTGCATATGAATGCTTTATGCAGCAGATAAAACAGTCTGAACTTCAATTGCAATGACTCACAGTGTAAGCAGATAAACTGACTGAACATATGAAGGACAATGACTCATTTCAACAATATGACTCACAGTGACTCACATCAAACACCAATCATCAAAACCAAATCAATCATCAAAACAGAACATCAATGCATGGTGACTCACAGTGATTAAGTCACATTAAAACCAATCATCATAAACCCCTAAAGCCAATCATCAAAACCACAAACCATAGGGGCCAGGGGCACAACAGCAACTACTCCAGGACCCGAGGCGAACGTCATCCTCCGGAGATTCCTGTTGCTTCTCTTCGAGAAGCTGCTGTTCGCCACCCGGGCGGACAGTGTTAGCTGTCGGTTGTTGCCTTTGCTGGAGGACGTGGACCGGGTTGGAGAGTATGCATGGGGCGCGGTAGTCCTCGCCTTCCTCTTTAAGACTCTCAGCTCCACCAGCCGACGCACGATGCTTGGTGGCTTCTCTCCACTGCTATAGGTATGACTCGATTCCTAAAATTATTATGCAATTATTATCACTATATGATTTCTATATGCTGACATTTGATGCAATGCAATGTAGGTGTGGGCCTACGTGTACCTTCCTAGGATGGGGAGAGGAGAGGAGACATACCCTGACCGGTTGCCCATCGCGAGACGGTGGACAGCACCACGGGAGGTGGGCTCCCTACGTCGCCAGGTCTGGGCGATTCAGGACGACCTTGACGCACTTCCCTATGCTTCGGTAAGGTCTAAACTTGAGCTTTGCGAAAATGCAACTATATGCTTGTATGCTGATGCAATTGCCTATTTGACAATTCTGGTGGATGCCCTACCAGGGAGAGTGGCACGAGGGCCAGCCGTGGGTGGTGGCGGCCCTAGCATATGCGGGTCGTGACATCTAGCTCCACTACATGAATGTGGTGGAGCCACTCCACTATCGGCTGGTGATGAGGACCCTCAGTGTCAACCAGGCGGAGGTCAACTTCCCAGTGAGTGAGAAGCCGGAGGAGCGCGTGGGATGGCACGCACGAGGCCTGGTGATGGAGATCGATGGGACTGTTCGAGCATCGGAGCAGATCTAGGACTGGACGGCACTCGGGCGAGTGGTACGCACCCGAGCCGAGAGCGAGGAGGCCTACCTGACAGCCTACGCCAGATGCTACGGAGACCAGGTCTTCCGTGGCACTCGACTACCGGTACGACTCTAACCTTATGCTTTTTAATATGCTTTATGACTATGATGGACTGACACTTGACTTTCTACATGCAGCTCGACCCCCAGGGACGGATAGCCGAGCTCCAGGGGCTACTCCACTCTACCGTCCAGCAGCGGGATGAGCTCTGGCTCTCTCTAGACCTCCTGGTAAGTTCTATTCAGCCTTAGACTTAAAATGTGTATGATATGCTTTATGAAACTGACATGCCCCTATTTGCAGCGAGCCGAGGGAGGCCAGCACCAGGTGCCGGACACACCGTCTTCCTCCTAGCCTCCCGCAGATCGGGCCGAGTGGGATGCCGAGTTTTCCCGGGCAATGGCATGGGCGGAAGAGACCGAGGCCGCTCTTGCCGAAAGGGTACGCAAATCACTACCTCTTCTCCTTTCCAAAATTTATGATTAGGACTGCAAAATAATAAATGAATGGATGGGCAGGAGAGGGAGTTGGTAGCAGCGTTGGGTGAGGCTGCCCGGTATAGGGAGGAGGCGGAGCGCTTCCGTGCCGAGACCGAGACGCTCCGCACAGAGGTAGCATAGGCCGCATGCCTCTATGCAGAGATGGAGCGATCCCGCGCCGAGACGGTAGAGACGGAGCATCTTCGAGCCCGGGCGACCGAGGCGGACCTGTATCAAGCTGAGGCAGAGCACACCCGCATAGAGGCGGCGGAGCTGGGGGGAGAGGTACAAGAGTACCAGCAGATGAGTCAGAGATCAGGGTGGAGCAGGACCCACAGCGTCGCACCCAGCGGTACCCACCGAGACTACCTCATAGGTTCCTCCGGCTATCGAAGGAATGAGGACGAGGAGCATCGGCGACGCCGGCGTGTGGAGGAGAGCACCTCCATGGCGCCACAAGCGAAGCGCCATAAGGGTTCAGGAGAGAGCGACGACCCTGGGAAGGGTCAGCCTTGATGTGCTACATGCGACTCATGTATTTATAGATGTTATGATATGACATGTTCTTTTGACTTAGCAAAATGTGCACATGCTGACACTGACCTACTAACAATGAATATTTAACTAACGCGGGAGAGTGAAAGAGAGAGATGGAGAGACCCGACTAGCATTGGTGCAAAAAACAAGACATTAAGGTAGCAAAGAGAGAGATGGTCCCCCAAATGGCCGCTCTAGGGACTGGACGGTCTCACAGTAGACTGCTGAAGGTCGTCTTGCCACGAACTTAAAGAAGGTGCTAAAACGGTCCCCATTAGACCGCACAGGTTAGAAAAGACGGCTCTCCATTGACTGTTGGAATAGAAGACGGTCCTCCAAAGACCATTCAGGCTGTCAGAGAGACAAGGTGTGTGGAAGGTATAGAAACGGTCTATTGAAGACTGCTATTACCCTCCGGTGGCTGCCCGATAGGCCGCGGCTTAGGAAGCTCTAATAGCTCCAACCGGGACTCTCTTGGAGAGTCCCAAACCATGGGTAAGGGATCCTAATCTGTGCTCAAGCCTATCCTATCCCATTTTGGAGTTATCCTACCTTAATCCTAGTGGGATTAGGCCAAGTGTTTGGGCTCTATAAGTAGGAGGCATGTTAAACTCATTTTTCACCCAACACCCCTCTTCTCGGTCTTGAAAATCTTGCTAAACCTCCCCAAATCACCATGAAGAGGGCTCTCAAAGGAAGCTCTATGGGTGAGGTCACTTACCACGGGCCAAAGTCGGCCAAAAAAGAGTATGGTGCGCTGCCGAGGTTGACCGCTATCCCTGGGCATCTGAGCTCCAGTCCTTTGAGAGAGGTAAGTCATAGCAACTTCTTTTATCTTATTCAATTTCCTTCAAAAATGCTTATTATTCTTTCTCTTTTCCTCTCTTTATTTTCTTTTCCTTTTTATTACCTCAGCTCCTTCCTGGCCCAAGGCGCTATTCCACCCTGAAGTGGATGTCTCCCATGATCCATGAACTCCCTATAGCAGTGACATCTATCTTAAGGGTCTGGCACTTGCACCCTCTTTTAATTTTAGCCAAAAACTACCCCAAGCTTTCATTGGATTGGCATAGCATCACAGCTCTAGTAGAAGTATGGCATCCCCAGACACATACCTTTATCTTCCCCTCTTTTGAGGCCACCGTCTTGTTAGAGGAGGTAGAGACTTATCTTCCCCTTCCTAGATCTAAAGTTGGTGAGGAAGACTTAGTTTGCCACATGGTTGCCCCTGTAGATCCTACCCTCATTCTGGGGGAGTTCCTGCCTAGTACCAAGGATATCCGTACCATAATTAGCCCACACCACATCCATTTGCTACCCCTGAGCCAGTGGGTCATAGCCCATTGTAAGAATAAGTGTGGGTGGGATGAAGCCATAGCCAAAGCTGTTTCCATCTGCCTATGTGGTGCCCTACTCTTCCCTTCTGCTGACCATGTCCTGGACATTCCCAACCTCAGCACCATTAGTGGACAATGGCGGGGTCTTTTCATTTCCCAGGCCATCCTTTCATACCTATACGAGGGCCTTAGCTCAGCAGCCTTAGGGGGCCCACTATTTGGCTCTATGATCCTTCTTGAGTGCTGGATGGGAGTCAGGCTAAAGTTCATACCTAGGGAGGATATCACTTTCGTCAGACGTATCTTTGGGAGCCATCCACTATTCTTTATTGGCGGCGCCTTCAGGTTTTCTCAACAGGTGGAGTGTCGGACCGCGTACTAGAAGACTAGGGATGAATGGCGCCTTTACATCAACACTCTACCCCTAGACCGGTTCGTGATGCGCCCATCCTTCCTCTATGGCACCACCCTCAAGCTTCCTAGGAGGCTTGGGCTAGACTTGAGGCTTGTGGGAGACACCACCTTGGCGATGTATAGCCCCCACAGGTTCTTTCTACAGGTTGGACTCTCCCGGACGACAGTTCCAGCGCTACCCCACCTTCCTGCACTATAGGCGAGGAGACTCGGGACAGAGGAGGATGAGTAGGTGGTCAAGAGTGCTCTGATCATGTGGGAGGTCAGCAGAGTATGCACCCTACCAGTAGAGGTGATAGAGCTTCAGGAGGAGTACCAGGCCCATGTGAGAGAGTTGCGTGAGATTCAACCTCGCGGGGATGCCCAGCTGAGGATTGAGTGATTTTTCTTTCATGATGTATAGAGACCTATGGATTGAGGTTGATTCGCTTGATCTTGAATAAAGGACTGGAATGCTTTGATTGAATGAGATTGGCCTTCTCTTTTGTGCATTTGTGTGGGTTGAGGTGGTTCTCTGGGAAGGAAGTTGTCCACAAGAGACCACTGAATGACTTAGACGGTCATCATGTGACCGCCGACTTAAGAAAAATGGCCTTAGCTAGACCGCTCAATAGACGGATTTCAGGGTTTCAGAACAAGGGCCTGAGCGGTCTATCGAGGGACCGTTTAAGCACATAGAACGGTTGGTGGTGGACCGCTTTAAGAACAGGCGGTCATATTCAGACCGCAGCACCCTGGGCGCACAGAAGAGCCAGTGGGCTTGTGAGATGTGATGAAGGCGGCCGTATGGAGACCATCCAGAAGAATGAAATGGTTAGATTATGAACACTTAATATGATTGAAACGGTCGTCAAGGGACCGTTTACCTGTAGATGCCAGAATCACCCGTAGACCTGTCCCTGCACACATACTTAAATAAAAAATATGTTAGATCTGTTTTAGGCTTAACCCCTTGCCTGCAGCAAGTTAGGGAACGACCAATCCTTGATTTTTGGTCAAGGGGGTAAGCCTTATTAAATAGGCAAAATGAATAACACATGACAATACAATGCATGCGATGAAATATAGGGGACTATGTGACGATCTTGAAAATATTTTTGTAATTTTGGAAGATAATCGATTTTTTTGGATTTATATATATATATATATATATATTTGGGATTTTTGAGATATCTAATTTTTTTTTGGAATTTTGAAATATCTGATTTTTTTTGAACTTTTGGAATATCTGATTTTGTTTTGTAATTTTTGAAATATCAATTTTTTTTGTATTTTTTGAAATATCTGATTTATTGTATTTTTAAAATATCTGATTTATTATATTTTTGAAATATTTGATTTTTTTTTGGAATTTTTTGAAATATCTGATTTTTTTGTATTTTTAAAATAGCTCAGACCCAGTGACGGGAGACCCACGTATCTCATTAGGGGTTTCCTAAATACAACGTGCACTGTAGGTGACCATCCATGGCCAGGGTCTAATTTTACTGAACGATACCTCTGCTAAGGCCATACCCGGGGTATGATCCAGTGCTTGAAAATCAAAGAGAATTTGAAAGGAAAGCCGGGGATAGGTATAGATGTTTTTAGAGCTTGAGTTCTTCTCATGACAACTCCTTTTCAAGAGATTCGGTCTGTTTCCCTAGGGCTTTATGTCCGTCATCGAACCTTCATCCGCTCTAGGCACGCGTACGATCGGGCTCATGACCTCCCGCGGGGAAACTATACTGCCACTCTTGCCATGCCTAGTTCCAGTCTTCGGAGCAGTTAGACTTTTGAGCTTCATGCTTTTTGGATGAGCTTTTAGCTTTTGCCTTGATTTTTGCCTCTTTTCTTTTATTCCTTTTCTTTTCTTCTTTTTTGTGAATGCGGAATCAAGTCATAACAGACTGCCCCTATTTGAGACCTCTTTTGTATCAGAGTGTCTCAATCGGTCCTCGCCCCCTTATTCACCACTTGCTCCTATATTCGGCTGAAGAGAGGGAAAAAATAAGGACCTTCAACTTTCCCAAATATGGCCAAAGGAGAAACGGTGTTGCGCAAAAAAAAAAGGAAAACCCAACCCTGGAGGTCGTGTAGTGTGTGAGTGTTGTGCTAGGAATCTCCCTTCATGATCAAGGAGAGGAACACCTCGCCACCGGGCCGTCGCTAGCTCAACTCTAAGGATAAAAGCGTTTGAGATATAACCCGTTCCACGCATGAGATAATTCTTCACCCTCCACATTGATTAGACGGTATGCGTTCCCTGGATATACTTCTTTGATTACAAACGGACCCTCCCAGTTGGGTTGCAGCTTAGACCTAGGACCTCCTGATCGAATAAATTTGCGCTTCAAAACCATATTTCCCACTTGAAATTTTCTTTCAATGACCTTCTTTTGAAAATGACGCGAGACACCCTTTTGGTAAACGGATACATGATTGGACGCATTAAGCCTCTTCTCGTCCAAGAGTTCCAGCTGGACTAGCAACGCCTCTCGACGTTCATCGAGATTAAATTCTTTGTCAAGCTGTACTCTTAGGGAAGGGATCAAAATCTCATGCGAGAGTACCGCCTCCATCCCATAAGTGAGGGCAAAAGGAGTTTGCCCCGTGGGAGTACGGACGGAGGTGCGATAAGCACATAGAGCTTCTATTAGTTTATCGGCCCAGTCAGCGAATTTATACGACTCGCATGTTTTTTGATGATTTTAAGAAGAGTCTTATTGGTGGCCTCGGCTTGGCCGTTGCCTTGGGGATAATACGGTGATGAATGATGCAATGAAATTTTGAATTTCTTACATAGGTCCTGGAGTTCTTGTGACACGAATTGAGGTCCATTGTCGGTGATAATGTCGCTCGACGCTCCAAACCGTGAAATGATGTTCTTCAGGATGATGCGGCAAACTGTGGTAGCCTTGATTTCCATGTATGCTTTGACTTCGGCCCACTTGGTGAAATACTCTGTAGCAGTGAGGATGAAAGATTTCTGTTTGGTTTGGGAGTTTGGATCACCTAGTGGGCCTACAATATCAAAAGCCCACATGGAGAATGGCCAAGGAGCAGAAAGATGATGGAGAGATGAAACAGGAGCGTGAATCTTGTCAGCATGGAGTTGGCATTGAAGACACCTATGGACATAGGTGGAACAATCTTCTTCTAGGGTTGGCCAGTAATAGCCATGCCTAAGAATCTTCTTCGCCAAGGCCTGACCATTAACATGCCCTCCACAGTCGCTCGAGTGAGCTGCTTCAATAACTTTCCAAGCCTCATCATCGTCTCGACACCTCATAAGAACTCCGTTAAGAGTACGCCTATACAATTCTCCTGCAATAATTGTGTATCTGGAGGTGACTCTTCTAATGGCCTTGCGCTGCGTGGCGTTGGCTGGTTCTGAGAATGACCCATCCCTACAATATTGCTCGATTTCGTGATACCACGGCAATTCCTCCTCTTCTAAGATCTCCTCGAGCTCTGTTAAAGATACTTCTTTCAAATCCTCCTTCTCAGCCTTCTTCTCTATAGACTTACTAAGGTTATCAAACCATGGATCCTGAAGGGAAGGAGCGTCTAACCGCTGGACCACAATGGTCTCAGTGGAGCGACTGAGGGGAAAGGAGAGGGAAGAAGCAAGCGACGCAAGTGCATCGGCAAGAATATTATGAGATCGAGGGGTGTGAATGTAAATCAGCTTGCGGAATTGCTTAGCCAAGAGCGTGATCAAATCTTGATAAGGTTTAAGCTTAAGGTCACGGGTGCGATAGGTATAGAGAACCTGGCATAGAACCAACTGAGAATCTCCTATAATGTTCAAGTATCGCACGCCCAGAACATAGGCGTGCTTCAATCCGGCAAGGAGTGCCTCATACTCGGCTATGTTATTGGTAGCATGAAAAGAGAGTTGATATACAATGGGAATAGTCACTCCCTATGGAGTGAGGAGGACGGCGCCGATCCCTCGACCCTAAGAATTAAGTGCACCATCAAAGTGCAGGGACCAGAAATGGTGATGAGTGAGCACAACCAAGTGTTCATCAGAGAACTCATCCTAGATAGAATCTGTTTAATGGATAGGTAAGTGAGCAAGATGTTCAGCAATAGCGTATCCCTTGATCACTTTTTGAACGATGAAGGTAATATCGAATTGAGAGAGAAAACTCTGCCAGTGAGCTAACCTACTAGAAAGGATGGGTTTCTCTAGGGGATAGTGAATTGGGTCCATTCTAGAGATCAGATTAACCTCATGGGCAAGAAACTAGTGTTTCAATTTCTGGGCTACCCAAACTAAGGTTGCGCAGGTCTTCTCCATGGTGGTATACTTAGCTTCTGCAGGATTGAACAACCTAGAGAGGCAATAGGCTGCCCTTTCTTTCCCTTCGTCATCCACTTGTGCCAGGACAGCTCCTAGGGAGTCCTCAATAACAGAAATGTATAAAATCAGGGGTTTTTCAGGAACCGGGGGTTGAAACACTGGGGGATTGGACAAATAAACCTTGAGATCCTCATAGGCCTTTTGACATTATTCATTCTATTCAAATTTGGCCCCCGCCTTCAGCAGCTCGTAGAACGGGCAACACCTCTATGAATGTTGAGATATAAACCTCCAAATGAACATCAAGCGCCCAATCAACCCTCTAAGCTCAGTAATATTCTTAGGCGGTGGCATATCCATAACAGCCTTTGCCTTGTTCGGATCAATTTGAATCCCCCGCTTGCTAATTATGAAACCCAGTAACTTCCCTGACGATACTCCAAATACACATTTCTTTGGATTCATTTTAATTTGTACTCCCTAGCCCTCTGTAACACCTTGGCCAAGATAGCGGTGTGCTCTTCCTTCGACCTTGACTTCACGAGGATGTCATCCACATACACTTCCATATAAACATGCATCATATCATGGAAGATGGTCATCATCGCCTGTTGGTATGTGGCACCAGCACTCTTCAGTCCAAACGGCATGACCACGTAGCAGCAGGTGCCCCAGGGCGTGGTGAATGAGGTCTTTTCCTGATCTTCCAGAGCTAGATGGATTTGGTTATACCCTGAATATCCATCCATAAATGAGAGGGCTTCGTACCCAGCCGTGTTGTCCACCAACACGTCGATATGAGGAAGCGAAAAATCATCTTTAGGACAAGCTTTATTCAAGCCCCTGAAATCGATGCAAATTCAAACTTTTCCATCCTTTTTCATCACAGGGACTATATTTGCCACCCATTGAGGATAGAAAACAACTCTAATGAACTTGGACTTATGCAATTTACCCACTTATTCCTTTATTCTCAAGGCCATATGGGGGTGGAATCTTCTCGATTTTTTCTTAACGGGCGTTGCCCCTAGTTTGAGTACAAGTCTGTGCTCCACCAGGGCGGGGTCAAGGCCCGACATGTCCTCGTAGGACTAGGCGAATGAATCGCTATACTCCATCAGAACCTTTACTAACTCCTCTTCAACCTGAGGAGGGAGATTAGCAGAGATGATTATGATCCTGGGATCCTCTTCCGTTCCAAGATTAATTTCTTTCGTGGGTTCATCCACTGCTGATGACGGTTCATCAAACCTCTTCAATCCTTGTGCGTACAAATCGACAGTGCCATCCACGTTGCTATCCTCATAATCGATCAGGTCTTTCTCATCTATAATCTCATAAACACCTAATCCATCATCACTCCATACCCCGTCTAGCTCTTCATCATCCTCCAGGACGATGGATGTTTCTACAAACTCATGACATCTAAGGAGGGCGTGGCAACGCTGAGCAAGATCATGGAGGAACCTATCAGGAATGGCTTTAGAATAACGCGTCACTTAGTGCGTAGCAAGCGTGGAAGGGTTGGAGACACTGGAACAAGACCCTACTTCGCTAGACCCAATCGACTCTACTTCCCTAGACTCAACAAGCCCTACATCTAAGTTAGAGGATAGAAAATCTACAGGAAGGGAAACAGGGGCCTCGTGCCCCTGGGAAGAGGACTGACAAAACATAGCATAATCCTCCACTGAAATCTCCATTTTAAAATTGGCATTTTTTTTTGGAGACTGGTGGAGACCACACAACAAGATGGATTAGAGGGGGAAGGAGGAGGAGGAAGCGTAGTGGGGAAGAGAGACGGAAATAGATCATCAAAGAAGGGATCGGAGGAGGAAAACCACATGGTGGAGAGATCAACTGGTGGGTAGTGCCCACATGAACATGGCACAATCAACACCTCAAATGGCATTTCTGTCAAAAACGGATCGATCATGATAGGAGGTGAGCGGGGTATGGACTCCAGCTCTTGGAAAAGGGAAGTAAGGCGGGAAGGAGATCAAGAGGAGGCAACAAGGGAGCTCCCCTCTTCTCGCAGACTTGGGTAAGCTGGCTCTGCTGGAGTGTACTTCACAAGCTGCATCTGGGGTTTTCTCAAATCTTCTTCCACATGGAACATCTCGGCAAAGGCTTCGGAACAATCCATGGCATCATCAACCGGCCCATTTTGTAGCAACGGTGGCTCGGTCACTGTGCAAGCAGCATTTTCTTTTTTTTTCTGGCAAGGCGACGTCTTCAGAGTGTCGGGCTGTAATGGTCCGTTAAAAAAATGCTAACGGTAGTCCCATGTCAGCGGTCTTGAATCTCCCAGAATCGACAATGCGGACTCCCAGTACCCTTGGCCTCTTCTATTCATTTTTCTGCCCCTTGGGACGGGCTTAGTCCGCCCCTGTAATTGAGCGCCGAGACCCATGCCCTGCTGGTACCCTAGCTTCAGTATCATGTTCCAACCCTTGGAGTCTCTTATTTTGGGCTTCGTCTTAATGTTAACTGGTGCAGTGGTGGGCTTGCGTGACGCATATGCCCATGGAAAATCAAGGTCGAGCACTGAAATCACCGGCTTATTACTTGGCCATAGGGTCGGCAAAATTTTATTGGAAATAGCTTCAATAGAGTGCACCGTAGAGATGCTCTTTACCTTCACCACCCACCCTTGAATGGAAAGTTGAGGCACTGGTGGGTGGTAGAAGGTACGGCACGCAGGATGTCGATCCGCGGCCGGCCCAAAATGGCCTTGAACATTGGGTCAATGTCTAACACATAAAACTCTACGAGCATCGACAATGGCCTGAGCTCGGCTTGGACAGTGATCACCCCATGGCACGCTCTCCTGGAGTTGTCATAAGCTGCTATGGTTGTTGGAGTTAGCCTCAGCAATTCTTCAGAAATATTATAGGCACGGAGGGTGCTGAGTGGACAGACATTTATAGAGGCCCCGGTTTCAACCAAAGCCGCATCTATAGACACCTTGTTCAAGGTGATGGAGATGCAAAGCAATATTTGGCAGGATTCTGGGGGTGCCAACTCAGTCTCAGAGAATGTGATAGCTGGCCCATTCGTCAGGGTTGCTAGGGCCGATTGAAGGCTGTCCACTGCCATGTCCTCGCTGACCATGACCTTTTGAAGAAAAGTCTTTAGAGCATCTTGGTGCAGCGTGGATCGCTTAATCAACTCCAATATGGAAATTTTGGCCGGCGTCCGGTCCAAGTGCTGCAATAAATCATACTTCGTGTCAGGTAAGGTGTCTGCTTCTTCTTGTTCAACTGTTGCTGATGGAAACTGAGGGTTGGGTGCAGGTGCACTGGTAGAGGGATAACTTCTTTGGAATAAACGCCCGCTCAGGAGGGCAAGATTTTGTGTCGGCACGGCATTAGACGGACTCACAATGGGTGACTTGATTGGCCCAGTGGGGTAAATATGGGAAGTAAAAGTGGTGGTGGTGACGGTGGGGGTAGGCCTAATGGGCCCTGGCGGAAGGATGATGGGTGACGGGCTAGGTGAGGGGGTAACAATGGGGGGTGTGACGAGTGGTGGTGCGGAGATGGGTGGAACAGTGAGTAGTGTGGTAGGTATAATGAGGGGTTTGGATGGAATGCTGGTGGTAGAAGTCACAACGGTGGGTCAGACAATGGTGGGAATAGCAGGTGATGAGGGGTTGTTGAAGGTAGGGTGGAGGGCCAAAAGGTGAGCAGGAGTCTCGTCATCATAAGACCACCCAGCATTGGGAGCGGGGTGGTGGACCAGGTTCACTTGAGCTGGTGTCGGCGACTGAGGTTGTGGAGCGGGCGGGTGGTTAGGCATCGGATTCTGATGAATCCCTAAGTCTTGTGCAGGCTGTGATGTAAAATCAACCTAAGACCTATGATGATGTGATGAAGATGTTTTGATACACTTAATGTGAGACCAACTAGGATGCTATGATGATGATACCAATTGATGTGAGACCGACCTTGGACCTAAGTATGCAAGCATTCGGGTTAGGCAGCGGACTCACACTAGCGACTCACTCGCTTGGCGCACGTTAGTGCCCGAAGGCGACTCGGTGATGATGGAGAGGGTCCGAGGCGGGACCTTGGTTCTCCAAGGGTCGGCTAGCTTATTGCGGACCCCAAATGGGCCAAGGGAAGCCCAAATCATGGGCGGCCAACACACCAAGGGTGTGGGTTGAGTGGAAGCTCTCACAACTCGCCCGCGGTGGTCACTCAATTTGGTGGCAATTTAAAATCGGACACTCTCTCACCGCCGACGGAGTAACTATAGCAATACTAAGCTAAGCAAGTCCATTACAGCAATGAGAGATGTTCAGGAGCTCACCTAGCCGGCGTGAAGACGCCGACTCCGGCTGGAGACGGGGGCGAGCGGGGAGGCGAGGGTATGCACACGCACGCCGCGTCAGTGTCGCTTCAACCTAAAATTGAAAGGAGTACAGCACTACGCCCCATGCAAGGGGGGGGGGGATCTCGGGGTGGGGGTTAATGTATTACAATCAAAAGTTACCTCCACACAGGGAGGGGCCTTCAGCCGGCCAAGCGGGGAGGGGAGAAAGCGATGAAAACACAAGAGAAGAAGCCGATGCCGAATCTGTCCAGTTCTGTGAGTGCTGACAGGGGACTGAACAATTGACTTCTGCAACTGCTACCGAATTTTTTTGCAGATGAAACCACCTGGAAAATATTCGTAGGAGGATGGGGTAGTCGTCCAAATTTTGTTAATTTCTTCTGCCGCCGATGCTGGTCTGGGTGGAGGCCCGAATAGGAAGGCAGAGTCTCGGACTGGCAGCTCCTGGTTTCCAACAGCAGGTTACAGAGGATGCCTTGATAGCTCCCGAACTCGAAATCAAGCACCGCTAGAGTCGTTGGAACCGTGGATAAGTCCTCTCCGCAGCAAACATGACGGGCAAGCTAAACAATGCCGGAGGAGATCAGGGGATTCTGAACAATGATGACAGGTCGGTGCAGACTGTGGGTAGCAGACCCACGTAGCTGAGGGAGAAAATTGATAACTCTGGATCACGAACGCCGATTGAAGTTCTGCTTCTTGATTCTGAAAGTAGACAAGGAGAGGAAGAACTTTGCAGAAGAGCTCATGAACTGATTCTTCGAAGGTTTGTCGTGCTGAAGCTTCTACTCCGGTTCTGGTACTCAGTAGGGGCAACTCTGCGCAGTTGTGGGAGAACGGAGCTCCCGGGCAACTCACAGCTCGGATGAAGATGAAACTACTTCCGTTGCGAAGAATACAGGAAGATGCTTCCGTGGATAGCTCTTGGGTCTTCAAACTCGCTTGGATGTGGTCGGAGTCGCTGCTGCAAGTTTCTGGTCTTCTGCAGGTCTTCAACTGCGAACTAGGGCTGAGAGGTGATGGAGAGGAGCAAGGAAGAATGGTGGAGATGAGAGAGAGCGGGGGGCGACCCTAACCAAAGGGGAAGGGGCTTGGGAGACTTAGGGCTGTGGAGGGAAGGAGAAACTTGAATTCAAATGGCCTAGGGAGGTGGAGTGGTGCTTGGGGTAGTGGGAAGGGTGCTTGGGAAAGTGGGAGGGGTAGTTGGGGGTTGGAGGGTGGCCTAGTGATTGGGGGATTCCACCTTGGGGTTGGGGGGGAGTTAAATGAGTGTATGGGGAAGGGGAGGGGTCTTAATGAGAGGTGAAAGGGGAGGAGAGAGAAAATTTTGAATTTTGTGGTTGGGGAAGAGAGAGAGAGAGAGGGGGGACCCCTTAGAGAGAGAGATCTAGTGGGATTTGGAATTGAATTTCAATATTCATGCAATGGTTCATTAGTTCAAAATGAGGGGAATGGGGTCCTATATATAGGAAACCCACATTTTACAAAAGTCCCTGACATTTGACTCAATGATAAATAACCGAAGGGGTAGGGGCGCCCTTGGGCCAAGCCCAATGAATTGGGCCCAATAGCCTAACAAACCAACCTAATGACATAATACTTAGGAAAATGACTCACTAACCTAGGTACATGACTCAAATAAAGGGAAAATTACATGATATTGACTCAAAGAAAATGTGAAGATTACATGACTAGACTCAAAGATACATGACTAACATAATGGCGCTTGCCGACGAACAATCCGAGTCTGGAGAAAATGTGGAGGGGCAAGGGATGCCCTCATCATACCCCCGGGGTGGGAAAAACTCGACCCCGTCGAGTATGGGTCCACCAGGGAAGTAGTACATCGAACTGCGGCTCTGGGCGATCCACGATCTCCATACTCAACCCGCGACCATAGTCGGGGAACGGCACTTCAGCTGGACAAAGTGACTCGGTCATACCCTCATGCTGGCGATGGGATCTTGCTTGCCTAGTATTGCCGCCGTGTGCTCACGTCGGGCTCTCAAGCTATTTGTGGTGGCACTCCGAGGGTGTCTCTCACAAGGGTAGGTGTAAGCTCGAGGCACTCACTAGGATCCACCGCGGTGCCCTTAGAGGGTGCCGGATCCGCCACATGGGAAGTCGGGTGAATCCCAAAACCCATTTGAAGGTCCAACCCATAAGCTGGGTTACCAAAGCCACTCAGATCTTGGCAAGGTCCAAGTCCTCGTGCCCTCAGATTGGAGGTGACCCTAAAGTAGAGTCACTCCAAAGCCATCATCACCAAGTTGTCAACTTGGAACTCAAAGTGGTTCTTAGGAGTTTGTGCTCGCTTCTTGTGAATCCCACCGCTTGTTGCTTGATACTTGCTTGAATACATATGCCATGCACTATGATGCGATGTGAGTTGACAATGTATGGTATGCAAAGGTGGTCCAGGACAATCACATATAGACCTAACATGCATTGATGTTATGAGGACGTTGAATGATTTGGGAGGGCCGGGGCATCCATAGGTATGCATGGTGGTGACAAATGCTGGGGGACCCGGACATCCATGTATGCTCCTTTCATGCTTATGACTCATGATGAAAGAGGGTGGACCATTACATCCAAATATGGTCCACTTATGCTTCCTACTTGACATGTGGGTGATGTGTATGAATGTACCCGACGGACTAATCATGCCAAGCGGTGTGATGTGCCAAGACATATGAATTCCTTTCCGAAAGATGACTTCCTCATGTGGGATGGTCGGGTGGCCTTTGAGCTTCCACTCAAAAGGGTCGAAGGGATCTAGGTAGGTGGATATGGGGTGGGGCACTTTCTTGATCTCTAGGCGGGTGTTGCCTAAGGTCATGATTTCTATGGTGTAACATGGGTCATGGATGAGGTGGGCTTGGCCCAACATGGTGGGTGGGGGTAGGAAAGGGTGGGTGGTGGGTGATGTGGGTGGGTCACGTGGGTACCCATACTCCCAAAGGAACGGATCAATGGGGTCATGGACTGGGTTTCCTAGAAGAAGAGACTCTATGCCCACATGGTCTTCACACGGTGGGTCCTCCTCCCTCAAGGTAATTGGACCAAGGTCGTTAGTGGGCCAGTCGATCAAGGTACTTGGGATCTCAATGGAAGTGGAGTGGATCATGATGGGTTTTTCATCCATAGGGAGAATGAGAAGGAGGTCACTAGTGTAGCAACCAATGGTGAAGACCGAGGTGATAGAACCATCACATGGGTCGATGAGACTAAGGCTTTTTGGGTGGGTCTTTCCTAAGGTCAATAAGCAAGTCAACCCTAGTTGCCATTCTAAACCCTTGAGGAGATCATCCCAACCTTCTACCTCATAGTAGGATTAGATTGTGGTGTGATAGGAGTGGAGGGGGGCAATTTGGGATGGATATCCCAATGGTGAGAGAGGTGGGGGTGAGCTAGGAAGGGTGGGTCCTTGTTTGAGCCATTGGAGTATGACTTCATTCATGGTGAAGGTGTGTGGCTTTTGAGGATCCGGACTAGGAGAGGTGGGTGGAAGTGGAGGTTCTTGGATTTCCTCTAGGGTAGGTTTTTGTTCGGGACTAGCATCTATTTCCATGTGGATGGGTGTGTGGGTTTCAATTCCTAGTGTTAATGGGTTGGGTAAGTCTAAGGCGGGAGAATTGGTGATAGCTGGAGCATGGTGCACTTGGGGTGGTGGGCAAGGGTGGACTTGGATTTGGATAGGAAGGGGAAGTAGAGGAGGCCTAGGTTGGGGAAAGATTGGTGTAGGAAGCGGGAGGTGGGTTGGGTGAGGGGTTTTGGGTTGGGGGGTGATGACCATTATGGGCCTAGGTGGAGGGGTGGTCATGGGGTCCACTTGGGTTTGAGTGGTGAATGTTGGATGAGTGGTGGTCCTTATGGAGGGAATCGGGCCGGTTAAGGTTATCTTGCCCTTGGGATCGTTTGGGGTGGAGGTGGGGTTTAAAGGGGCTTGACTAGTGTATGTTAGGGGAGGGGGTTTTGGTTGGGGTGTGGGGGACCTTATGGGGTTGGGTGAGGAGGTGGAGGCCTTAGATACTTGGGTTTTAGGGGTGAGGTTTTGGACGGGTGGGGTTGAGGGAGTGGGAGTGCTCCTTGGGCTTTGATAACCCGGGTAGGAAAGGGACATATATTTTGCCCTAAGCTGATCCTTCATGTCCTTCCAAGTGGTGATGGGAGTTTCCCTTCTAAGTACCTTTAGCCCAACAATTTGCATCCAATAAGTTTCTGCCCGTTTGGTAAGTTGCATTTTGTCAACCCATGCCTTTTCATCCTCGGACATAGGATACCAAGTGAAGTATTGGTCCATTGTAGCTTCCCAATCTAAATATTGTCTAGCAGAGGTTCCATCAAAGGTGGGAAGTGGGAAAGGGACCATCCTATCATCCGTCCTTGGGGCGGGCCAATTTTCTCCAAGTTGGTTGAGTCGGCCCGATATGTTATCAAGCCGCTCATTGGCATAGGTCAAGGCTTTCATGAAGTAGTTGACATGGCCAGGGAAGTTATGGGTGTTAGTGGTAGGCATCTCTTGGTGGCTTGGACTTATGGAGTGGGCCGATTTGTAAGGTCGATATGAGGTGGCCATACTAGGGGACAAGAGTGATGCACTTGAAGACTCTAAATGCATAGACATGCCCTAGGACCAACTTGATAGAGACAAGTTGTGAACTTGCTCTGATACCACCTTATGTAAAACCGACCTAAGACCTATGATGATGTGATGAACATGTTTTGATACACTTGATGTGAGACCAACTAGGATGCTATGATGATGATACCAATTGATGTGAGACCGACCTTGGACCTAAGTATGCAAGCATTCGGGTTAGGCAGCGGACTCACACTAGCGACTCACTCGCTTGGCGCACGTTAGTGCCCGAAGGTGACTCGGTGATGATGGAGAGGGTCCGAGGCGGGACCTTGGTTCTCCAAGGGTCGGCTAGATTATTGCGGACCCCAAATGGGCCAAGGGAAGCCCAAATCATGGGCGGCCAACACACCAAGGGTGTGGGTTGAGTGGAAGCTCTCACAACTCGCCCGCAGTGGTCACTCAATTTGGTGGCAATTTAAAATCGGACACTCTCTCACCGCCGACGGAGTAACTATAGCAATACTAAGCTAAGCAAGTCCATTACAGTAATGAGAGATGTTCAGGAGCTCACCTAGACGGCGTGAAGACGCCGACTCAGGCCGGAGACGGGGGCGAGCGGGGAGGCGAGGGTATGCACCCGCACGCCGCGTCGGTGTCGCTTTAACCTGAAATTGAAAGGAGTACAGCACTACGCCCCATGCAAGGGGGGGGATATCGGGGTGGGGGTTAATGTATTACAACCAAAAGTTACCTCCACACAGGGAGGGGCCTTCAGTCGGCCAAGCGGGGAGGGGAGAAAGCGATGAAAACACAAGAGAAGAAGCCGATGCCGAATCTGTCCAGTTCTGTGAGTGCTGACAGGGGACTGAACAATTGACTGCTGTAACTGCTACCGAATTTTTTTGTGGACGAAACCACCTGTAAAATATTCATAGGAGGCCGGGGTAGTCGTATAAATTTTGTTAATTTCTTCTGTCACCGATGCTGGTCTGGGTGGAGGCCCGAATAGGGAGGCAGAGTCTCAGACTGGCAGCTCCTGGTTTCCAATAGCAGGTTGCAGAGGATGCCCCAATAGCTCCCGAACTCAGAATCAAGCACCGCTAGAGTCGTTGGAACCGTGGATGAGTCCTCTCCCCATAAAAACTGACAGAGAAGCTAAACAATGCCAGAGGAGACCAGGGGATTCTGAACAATGATGATAGGTCGGTGCAGACTGTGGGTAGCAGACCCGCGTAGCTGAGGGAGAAAATTGATAACTCTGGATCACGAATGCCGATTGAAGTTCCGCTTCTTGATTGTGAAAGTAGACAGGGCGAGGAAGATTTTTGCAGAAGAACTCGTGAACTGATTCTTCGAAGGTTTGTTGTGGTGAAGCTTCTACTCCGGTTCTGGTACTCAGCAGGGGCAGCTCTGCGCAGTTGTGGGAGAACGGAGCTATCGGGCAGCACACCGCTCGGATGAAGATGAAACTACTTCCATTGCGAAGAACACAGGAAGATGCTTCCGTGGATAGCTTTTGGGTCCTCAAACTCGCTTGGATGTGGTCAGAGTCGCTGCTGCAAGTTGCTGGTCTTCTGCAGGTCTTCAACTGCGAACTAGGGCTGAGAGGTGATGGAGAGGAGCAAGGAAGAATGGTGGAGATGAGAGAGAGGGGGGGGCGACCCTAACCAAAGGGGAAGGGGCTTGGGCGACCTAGGGCTGTGGAGGGAAGGAGAAACTTGAATTCAAATGGCCTAGGGAGGTGGAGTGGTGCTTGGGGTAGTGGGAAGGGTGCTTGGGAAAGTAGGAGGGGTAGTTGGGGGTTGGAGGGTGGCCTAGTGATTGTGGGATTCCACCTTGGGGTTGGGGGGGAGTTAAATGAGTGTATGGGGAAGGGGAGGGGTCTTAATGAGAGGTGAATGGGGAGGAGAGAGAAAATTTTGAATTTTGGGGTTGGGGAAGAGAGAGAGAGAGAGGGGGGACCCCTTAGAGAGAGAGAGATCTAGTGGGATTTGGAATTGGATTTCAATATTCATGCAATGGTTCATTAGTTCAAAATGAGGGGAATGGGATCCTATATATAGGAAACCCACATTTCACAAAAGTCTCTGACATTTGACTCAATGACAAATAACCGAAGGGGTAGGGGTGCCCTTGGGCCAAGCCCAATGAATTGGGCCCAATAGCCTAACAAACCAACCTAATGACACAATACTTAGGAAAATGACTCACTAACCTAGGTACATGACTCAAATAAAGGGAAAATTACATGATATTGACTCAAAGAAAATGTGAAGATTACATGACTAGACTCAAAAATACATGACTAACATAATGGCGCTTGCCGACGAACAATCCGAGTCTGGAGAAAATGTGGAGGGGCAAGGGATGCCCTCATCAGGCTGCTGTTGCTGCTGAGGTTGAGGTTGCTGTGGCTGCTGCTACTGCGGCGCCGGCTACTGCGGCCTCGGCACCTATCTTCTTCTTTCTTTAATTTTTGTGATCAACTTGTGCATCTCTGCCCAATCGATGCGCTGCCCCTTGTGCAAATCGTAGACAAAATCACGGAACTGGTAGCACCTCTCAATCGTGTGCCCAGGCTACCGATGGAATGTGCAGAATCTGGACGGGTCAGCGGTGGGGTTCCAGTTCGGGCATTCCGGCGGCAGTTGGAGGTCATCGGTGTGTATAAGGGATGAAAAGATGTCAGGCAGGGTTTCAGGAAGGGGAGGGTAATGGGCTCTCTTGGGACCCGGGCGTGCAGGTGCGTAGCCATTTGGTGGGGGGACATTATGGTATTGTGGCGACTATTGAGGCTGTTGTGGGAGTGGTTGTTGAGGAGCGGGGAATGATGGTTGAGTAGTTGGTGGAGCGGTGAATTGGGGGTTGTGGGGAGTGTTGATGTTTCTTTTGTGAGGTGATATGAGATGAGTGTGAATGTGAATATAGTAGAGTGATGTGAAAGTGTATGAGCAAGTAATGACCTAACTCAAACAATCATAAAATCAAGAACATGGGCATGCCATCAATGTTTATGAAGAGTAAAAATAAAAACACACGCCGGGGCGTGGAGCAAAGGAATAAAATAAAAACACACACCGTAGGTGTGGAGCAAATAAAATAAAGAGAGCAAGTAATGATGATGACAAAGATGAACAAATACCCAACTAAAGATGTGTGATCGCCACCAAAGTAATTAAAGTAGTAAAAACCACAATAATACCTTGGAAAGAGCAGGTTGAAGTCATCCGTCCACGGGAGAGAGAAAACCATGTGCACAGAGAAATAACGGTCTTTCAGACAACCACGAACCAGTAGAAAATAGTCTTACGATAGACTGCCTTATACCTAAAAATAGGCTTCCAGATGACCGCTAGAGCACCCAGAACAGTGATTTGGAACTTAATCTCCACCCCCCCTGGCCAGCCAAAAAGGTTGGGCCCCGTGCAGTAAGTCTTGTAAACCTGCAAGAAAGTGTAGACAACAAGAAAAAACAACTCAATTAGCCCTTGGGCAAGTGTAGTAACTATAATGCAATTAAACTAATACGCATAAAAGAAGGGTGAATACCTGGGAGGTTTAGGTTTTTTAACCCCCGTGGGGTGTGAAAAAGATGGGAGGATGTTTTGAAAAGGTGATTGAATGCAGAGGACATGGAGAAAAGAGGAGGAAAGATGCTATGGATGTAAGGAACAATAGACAAAACTAAAGACCAAAGAACATCAACTAGAACCAAAGAAACTTTGTACTCCCTAGACTAGAAGCTTGGTGGACGTGGATGCAGCTTCTCCTTGGTTAGAAATGACTCCAGAACGCAGCAGCACTTCGTGACAATCTCCAAAAATCTCCTTCTCAAGCCATGAACTCAAGGGTCCTATTTATAGGCCCTAAAACCCGAGGTTCGAGTTGGAGGGATAATGACTCAAAAATAGACTTAAAACCAGATAATCCTTGAAGATAATACTCCTAAGAGTCCACAGAAACAAACAGAAGGTTTTGGGAGCCTCTGGTGAGAGAGAAATCAAAGGATGAAGGACTCTTGTTCATCCATGGTCGAGCAGAGGAAGAACAGCAGAGCATGACTCTCTGTTCCCACTAGCGGTCTTGCGATAGACCGCTAGCACCAATAAACGGTCGTGCGATAGACCACTAGGGAACACACGTCCAGAAGAAGATAAGATCAAAGAGACCCAGTAGGACTCTCTGCCCATTAGCGGTCTGGATATGGACCGCCAACGCCCACCTTGTGGTCGTACGATAGACCGCTAGGGGAGAGGACATGGCAAAAGAGATAAAGGCTAATAAATCCACAACTTAATCCACAAAGTAATCCTCATTAGCCTTTATCTAGGCCCAATAAGGTGAAGTGGTGAGAAATCAATGGAGCTAAGTCCAACCAAGGAGAATGACCCATAAAATTAGGCCCAAAAATTGATCAAAAATGACCCAATAAGCGGCGAATAACTCGGGACATCATAAAAATAGATAAGGAGATGACCCAACTCATTGGTCATAAAACATGTGTCAACAAGGAGGTTGTTGGAAGCGAGGTGGAGCGGATTGGTTGGGGAAGTGGACAGCCTGCACCTGCTCATTCGTCTGGACTCCCTTAGTAATTGGGCCCTGAGGTTTTCTGGCAGGCTTGGGCTTTTGGGCCTCGAACAAGGAGTGAATGGGGGAGTCTTTAAATCTGGTCTAGATAAACCGGGCCCTGCTGTACAACTGGTGCATATTGGAAATGTCATTCAAAGCTAATATGTTCTGGAAGGTGGGGGTGGCATTGGAAATCAACAACTTAACCTTTTCTTCCTTCGAAATCTGCCCGGGCACACGGGAGGCCATCTGCCTCCATCTGTCAGCATAGGTAGCAAAGTCCTTGTCGGCCTTCATCTCCTCGGCCACCAGATCAGTAAAAGAATACTCCGGGCCCACCCGGTCTTGGAATCTCTGTATAAAATTTTCTTTAACAACCTTGAAACTCTCTGCCTCCTCCAGTGGTAGAGCATAGAACCATTCCAATGCTATCCCGTCTAATGAGCGACGGAAAATATATGCCATAAGGCGATCGTCGTATTGAAATTGCGCCGACTCACACAAGAATTCCCTTATATGAATGAAGGGGTTGCCATTCCCGTCGTACTTCCGGTACGCGGGGAGCTCCGACTAGGGAGGGAAACGGATGCCATGGAAATTGGGAATCGGGATATTAGCAAGGGATTGTGGGCCGACCCGCTTGTGAAGGATGTCAAGCTGCTGTTGCATGGCAGCCCACTTATCAAGAAGTTCTTGTTCCCTAGATGGAGGAGGCAAAACTGGGAGGGCAGACCCGGTGTAAGGAGCCGATGGATAGGTAGATGGAGGGGGTAGCCCGTAAGAAGAATAATGGGCCAAGGATGGGCCCATATCCGCATGAGCTAATTGTGCAGCCCTCGCTTGGGATCGTAAGAAGTCGGCCGGGCCTACAAGAGCCTCTGGCATTGGAGAGGTGGTCCCGTAAGGATCCATGTAAGAAGGTGGCAAGAGCGGGGTCTTCCCCTTATCGAGCATCTGATGGGTCGAGCTAGAAGCCTGGCCCACCTCTGGATTGGTGAAGCAGAGGACCTTGGGCTGGACAGGGGTAAGATTCATGGGAACAACAGATGAGGCCCCAAGCCCACTAACCAAAGATAAAGAAGTGGCGACAGTAAGCTCGCCCTGAGGAGGAACTGAACATGGGGCATCCGGCCCCAGCAAAGCCTGGTGGAGAATTCTGGGAGCCTCTGGTGAGAGAGAAATCAAAGGAAGGACTCAATTTCGTCCACGACCGAGCAGAGGAAGAACCGTAGAGCAGGACTCTCTGTTCCCACTAGCGGTCTTGTGATAGACCGCTAGCACCAATAAACGGTCGTGCGATAGACCACTAGGGAACACGTGTCCAGAAGAAGATAAGATCAAAGAGACCCAGTAGGACTCTCTGCCCATTAGCGGTCTAGAGATGGACTGCCAACACCCACCTTGCGGTCGTACGATATACCGCTAGGGGAGTGGACATGGCAAAAGAGATAAAGGCTAATAAATCCGTAACTTAATCCACAAAATAATCCTCATTAGCCCTTATCTAGGCCCAATAAGGTGAAGTGACGAGAAATCAATGGAGCTAAGTCCAACCAAGGAGAATGACCCATAAAATTAGGCCCAAAAATTGATCAAAAATGACCCAATAAGCGGCAAATAATTCGGGACATCATGAAAATAGATAAGGAGATGACCCAACTCATTGGTCATAAAACGGGTGTCAATAGATGCCCCTCCTTAACGTCCTCTTTGTAGGGGAGCGAGCGGAGGTGAAGCAAAAGCGACATGGAACATGGAGGTGAAGCGGAAAATGAAGCGAAGTGGACTGAAAAACGGGCGTTAAGGTAAACCGACACCCGTCCTCAACCAACGAGTGATAGGAATTTTTTGGAAAACTTCGGACCAATCACAAGGAACGGCAAAACCAAATGACGCATGTTTGGAGGAACTAACAACTAAAGGAAAGGAAAACACGACCAACCTCCTCACTAGAACGCACAGTTGATAGGCGATCGGAGCAAGCGGAAAAGTAAAGAGACGAGTAACTAAACTCCAGACAGGAATCTCAGCTAACCAAACTGAGCAAATAGACCGAAGAAAATCTTCCAACTTAGAGTGGAACAATTCCCCTTACTCAAGACCTTGGACACATAGTTATCTATCATTACTGAGACACCTTCAGACAGATGAGGGCACATGAATGCTCAAAGATGGGCATGATGCATGCTGGGCTAAAATAAAAGAAATCATCAAAATGAATGCAAAGAAAAGATAAAATAGGAAGATACCCGAGAATAGTATTGCTAGACCAGACAAATCAAGGTCAAGACACTATCTGCAATCACGGCATGCAAGAAAGAACCATCGTCCCCCAACTCTTCCAACCTAACGGCCTATCCAAAGATTAAACATGTGCACCTAGATCATCATCATTTTTGTTAGAGGGGAACATCAGATCCTGGAATCACATGAATGACTAGCCGGTTCTCGAGGTGATATATCATAAATACCATATATTAATGCATTAAGGGAGTAGGGATCGAGATACTTACCTGCCTGGCGAAACGTGATGGCGATGTGCGATGGCCATTAAAGATTTTGACAATGAAAAGGGTTAGGCATCAACATTCATATGTAAGATAAGCATTAAGCATAAACAAGACATGAACCATTTCAAGAGTAAATCATTTCCAATCATTTCAAAATATCAGCCATAAGACGGTCTAGGAAAGGATCGCGAGAAGCAGAATAACGGTCTAAGCATGGACCGCTAGCCAAGGCGGTTCACATTCTTCGATGAAAAATGGCTCAGATAAAAGACGGTCTAGGAAATGACCGTTAGGGATTTGGTAGCGGTCTAGCGATAGACCGCTAATCTCTGGGAAATTTCAAAAATAGCAAATGCCCGTTCGCTCCCCCATTTCACCCATTCACTCAACCAACCCACCGCATCATCCGGCAAAAGCTTCACCGGCGACCACCGTGACCGAGCCTCCACCATCCACAATGGTGAAGAAGAGGGCCGTAAAACGCCTCCAAAGGAGGATAGTAGAGGAGGAGACACCGCCGACGGCGGCGGTGAACCCACTGGCGGAGGAGGAAAGGCCGGCGGCACAATTGGAAGAAGGAGATGGAGTCCCTACGGCAGACGAAGGCCCTGAGGATGGGGGAGATGGAGAGGATGAAGCTCTCGCGGCGGAGGAGGCTCTGGTGACGACGACGGCCGGGCGACCCTCGGAGGTAGGCCGTGAGCCCTAAAAAACCCATTTTTTTAATTTTTTAATTTTTGAATGCATGCATGTATGTGGAATGGAGGGGAAATGGGTCTGGGGACCCATTGAGATAACTTGTAGGCCATTTGGGCCATTTTCATGAATTGGGGAAATGAGGCAAACATTGCCCATTCTCTGGGTTCCTAGTGGTCGTTGCAGTGACAGCTAGTGAATGTGGCGGTCTAGGGACGACCGCTAAGGGATAAGAAACGGTCTAAGGACGAACGCTAGGGAAACAGAGAGGTTATGATATCTGATTTTAAAAATGCAATGCACTATTTTCATGGATGCATTTTATGGACGACTGACTCAAACTTGTTTAAATGAATGCAGGGGAAGAGGAAGACCCACATGTCGTGGCTGCAAGTCCGGGCAGTTTATATGGCCTTACCAGATTATTAGAGGGAAAGATTGGTAGCAATGGGGTTCGGGGAACTCCTTAGCATAGAAGCGATGAGGATTGATACAGCGCTGCTGTACGCACTCCATGATAGATGGGATCCGATCAAGAGGGCATTCTTATTTCCATGGGGCCATATGATCCCGACTTTAGAGGATGTTGCCCGGATCACGGGTTTGAGAGTGCACGGAGCACTAGTGACCAGATGGGCATATGCAAATTATCGAGCACAGGCAGATGAGCTTTTGGGACTGGAGCTGATGAGGCGGGGTCGACACTCTTCGATGCTGGCACGGGCGACTCTGCAGGAGAGTCTGGGACTGAGAGGAGCAGGGATTAGCATCAGTGAGCTACTAGAGAAGCATTTAGGGAGATTGACTGATCGGGCACGAGAGAGAGTGTCTGCGAGACCGGGGCTAGAAGGGGACATCACCCTCCGTCGCTTCCTGATACTACTATTCGGGAAGCTTCTTTTTACGACGAGGGCAGATGGAGTGAGCGTCAGACTCCTCCCTCTACTGTAGGATCTGGACGGGGCAGGTAGATACGCATGGGGAGCTGCAGTATTAGCATTCTTGTTCAACTCCCTCAGCACGACCGACCAGCAGACCATGCTAGGCGGGTTCACACCTCTTCTCCAGGTGAATGCTTTGACTCTAAATGCTTATGCTTATGAATATGCTTATGCTTATGATTATGATATACTGACATCTAACTTATGCATGTTTGGAGTTACCTGTACCTTCCGGGCCTAGGGCGGGGTACGGAAGTACATCCGGACTGGGTACCCATCGCGAGGCGGTGGATGACGGTGCGGGACACAGGATCGCTGCGGTGCCTAGTGCGGGCGATTCAAGATGACATGGACACCTTCCCGTATGCATCGGTAAGTTTCTAAACTCAAACCCTTCTAAATGCAATTAAATGCTCTTAAAGCTTTTGGATGCTTATGAATGCTGATATTGAATGTTGACTTTTCAGGTGCGCTGGACACCATACCGGGATGAGGACCATGACGGGCATCCTTGGGTAGAGGCGGCCTTGGCGTATGGAGGACGAGAGATCTTGCTGCAGTACTTCAACATCGTCGATCCTCTGCACTTCAGATTGATCATGAGGATGCGCGGAGTTCAATAGCCTGAGGTAGAGTTCCCGGCCAGAGACGATGAGTGGATTGGGCGATCCTCTCGAGGCATGAGCAGCGACATCGACTGGGTGACGGGAGCAGTGGACCAGGTCAGAGACTGGACCCACCGAGGCAGAGTGGTCCTGATGTGACACGAGGCCGAGGAAGGACTTCAAACTGTCAGTCGGAGAGTAGGAAGCGGAGGTGACTAGAGAAGAACAGAGGAGCTCGACCGGGGCCTCACACCCATCCACATCTCAGGGATGATGAAGTCGTGCTCTTCAATTCTTCTCTGCAGTGATGGTGGTTGTAGGCGTTGCAGTTGGCACGGTGGTGGTGGCAGTGCTGATGGACAACGACAGCGGTTTAACAGTGAAGGAGGAAGATTGTGAAGCTTCGATGGGGCTTCACACATGTCCTCTTCTCGAAGACGATGCACCGGAGCTTCACGGATTACCTCCATGGCGGGGCAAAGTGGGGTTGGGTCTCTCACATGGGGTTCCAAAAATCTAGAAGAACACTCATAGCCAAAGATAAAGTGTTTTTTTCTTCATTCTATTGCCTCAAATAAGGACTACAAGACTCTTTTTATAGACTTCACAAAGAAGATCAAAGGACAAACTCTAACACTCTTTAATGCCTAGAAATATGAAAAGACACCTATGACTCATTATAACTCCCTTAAAAATCTTAAGACTCTTTAATGCCTAGAAATATGAAAAGACACCTATGACTCATTATAACTCCATTAAAGATACTTAGAGATATCAAAAGACAAACTTCAAAGACCCATATGTAAAATAAAAAAAATTACAAATATTTTAAGATGGAAGATCAAGTCCGATGTCGATGATGATCCCGTCAAACCCCTCCGCTTGGAGAAGGTTCGACCTCGAACCTCGAATCTTGAACCTCGAATCGCGGGACCCCGACTTGTTGGGACACATCGGACGACTTGCTCTGATACCATTTGATGTGACACGAGGTCGAGGAAGGACTTCAAACTGTCAGTCGGAGAGTAGGAAGGTGAGGTGACTAGAGAAGAACATAGGAGCTCGGTCTGGGCCTCACACCCATCCCCATCTCAGGGATGACGCAGTCGCGCTCTTCAATTCTTCTCTACGGTGATGGCGGTTGTAGGCGTTGCAGTTGGCACGGCGGTGGTAGCGGTGGTGATGGACGACGACGGCGGTTGAACGGTGAAGGAGGAAGATCGTGGAGCTTCGATGGGGCTTCACACCCGTCCTCTTCTCGAAGATAATGCACCGGAGCTTCACGGACGACCTCCGTGGCGGGGCGAAGTGGGGTTGGGCCTCTCACATGGGGTTCCAAAAATCTGGAAGAACACTCATAGCCAAAGCTAAACTGGTTTTTTCTTCATTCTATTGCTTCAAATAAGGACTACAAGACTCTTTTTATAGACTTAACAAAGAAGATCAAAGGACAAACTCTAAGACTCTTTAATGCCTATAAATATGAAAAGACACCTATGACTCATTATAACTCCCTTAAAAACTCTAAGACTCTTTAATGCCTAGAAATATGAAAAGACACCTATGACTCATTATAACTCCCTTAAAAACTCTAAGATTCTTTGATGCCTAGAAATATGAAAAGACACCTATGACTCATTATAACTCCCTTAAAGACACTTAGGGATATCAAAAGACTAACTTCAAAGACCCTTATGTAAAATAAAAAAAATTACAAATATTTTAAGACGGAAGATCAAGTCCGATGTCGATGACGATCCCGTCAAACCCCTCTGCTTAGAGAAGGTTCGACCTCGAACCTCAAATTTTGAACCTCGAATCGTAGGACCCTTGCTTGTTGGGACAAACCGGACTACTTGCTCTGATACCATTTGATGTGACACGAGGTCGAGGAAGGACTTCAAACTATCAGCCGGAGAGTAGGAAGGCAAGGTGACTAGAGAAGAACAGAGGAGCTCGGCTGGGGCCTCACACCCATCCCCATCTCAAGGACGACGCAGTCGTGCTCTTCAATTCTTCTCTGCGGTGATGGGGGTTGTAGGCATTGCAGTTGGTACGGCAGTGGTGGCGGTGGTGATGGACGACAACGGTGGTTGAACGGTGAAGGAGGAAGTTCGTGGAGCTTCGATGGGGCTTCACACCCGTCCTCTTCTCGAAGATGATGCACTGGAGCTTCACGGATGACCTCCATGGCAGGGCGAAGTGGGGTTGGGCCTCTCACCTGGTGTTCCAAAAATCTGCAAGAACACTCATAGCCAAAGCTAAATTGGTTTTTTCTTCATTCTATTGCTTCAAATAAGGACTACAAGACTCTTTTTATAGACTTCATAAAGAAGATCAAAGGATAAACTCTAAGACTCTTTAATGCCTAGAAATATGAAAAGAAACCTATGACTCATTATAACTCCCTTAAAGACACTTAGGGTTATCAAAAGACAAACTTTAAAGACCCTTATGTAAAATAAAAAAAAATTACAAATATTTTAAGACGGAAGATCAAGTTCGATGTCGATGACGATCCCGTCAGGTCCGAGCCCAGGCGACGAGTGACGAGGCGTACCTGAGGGCCTATGCCCGAAGGTACGGCAATCAGGTGTTTCATGACGTTCGAAGACCGGTAAGACTCTCTAAACCATGCTTCTTTAATTAATTCTAAATGCACTGACTCATGGACTTTCTATATGCAGCTAGACCTGCAAGGGCGCATAGCCGAGCTCCAGGGTCTCCTCCACTCCACTCTCCAGCAGAGGGACGAGTTCCAACGCGCGCTAGAGCTACTAGTGAGTTCTAAACCTTAGACTTAATTTATGCAAATGATCATGAATGCGACTGACGATGACTTCTTAAATGCAGAGAGCCGAGGGGGCGCAGCGGGCAGGACCGAATGCTCCATCCTCATCCTCACAGCTAGTGACAGACCGGGCTGAGAGAGATGCCGACTTTGCTCGGGCGATTGCTCGGGCCGAGGAGGCCGATGCCACGCTCGTGGAGAGGGTAAGCAAAACTAGCCGACTCATTTCTCTTATGATATGCAAATGACTAACTAATCATGAATGCTTATGCAGGCCAGGGAGCTGACTGCGACTCTTGCCGAGGCTGAGCGAGCCCGAGCAGAGGCGGAGCATCTCCGAGGAGAGGCGGTCGAGGTGGCCCATCTCCATGAAGAGGTAGCTGAGATAGCCCGTACCCGTGCAGAGGTGGCAGTAGCAGTCGATCTCCGTACAGGGGTGGAGAGGCTGAGAGTGAGGGCGACAGGAGCGGCGGATTCCCGACGAGAGGCGGTGGAGCTGAGGGCGGAGATCCGAGCGCTGGAGAGGGCGCTCCAGCTAGTGGGAGGATGATCTTCCCATAGTGTGTCGCAGAGTGGTGCGTGGAGCGGAGCTCGAGACTACCTCACGGGTTCCTCCGGCCATCAAAGGAATGAGGAGGAGGAGCGGCGCCGCCGGCACTGTGAGGAGGGGAGTACTTCCATGGCCCCGCCGGCAAAGAGGCGTGAGGGGACCGGGGACAGTGGCGGTCCAGGAGAAGGACCCACCGGGGCATGAGTTGTACTATGCTTTTCTTTCTTTTATGGACAGATGTAGATGAGTTTTGTTAGTGATATATGAGTTCTTTTTGGCTTTTCTGAGTGCAAATATGTGGAATGTGTGGATGTTGACTTACTAACAAGGACTCCTAGGACTGACATAGAAATCGAGAGAGAGAGAGAGAGTTTTTGGTCAAGATAGGAGAAAAATGGTGAAAAATGGTCATCTGGACTACCGCTAGGAAGAAGAAACGGTCAAGACACGACCGTTTGGTGATTGGGAAATAAGGTTGTGGAAGGAGGTGGAAAACGGTCGCCTGACGACCACTTATGGGCGATTAGTGGTCTTGCGATAAACCGCTAAGGAAAAAACTCAGTGAAGTCCGAACGGGACTCTCCGTGAGAGTCCAAACTCGGGGCAAAAGACACCTAATCTGCTCTAAGACTTATCCTAACTTAATCTGAAGCCAACTAGCCTCAATCCTGATGTGTTAAGACTAAACCCAAGGCCTTATAACTAGGAATACACCCAGAATTTGCAGCTCACAGATTTTTGCTCAAGAAAACCTTGAAAAGTCCCTTAAATCATCCAAATCGTCATGAAGAGAAGCTTTGAGGCTAGTACCATGGGGGAGGTGGCCTACACCGGGCCAAAGCCAGCTAGGAGGGAACATGGGGAGCTACAAAGGCTTACATACATCTCCAAACACTTGAGCACAAGTTCCTCAAGAGAGGTAAGTTCATATCAATTTCATGAATTTCTGAATTTTCTGTACTTTCTTCTTATATGACCTTTCTTTTTCTTCTTTTCCTCTCTTTTCTTCTTTTCCTTAGCTCCTTCTTGACCCAAGGTGTTACTCTAGCCTAAAGTGGGTGGCTCCCATGATCAAGGAACTCCATTTAGAAGTCACTTCCATCCTTAGGGCATGGCATCTACAAACCTTGTTAGTCTTGGCCAAGAATTTCTAAAAATTTTCATATGATTGGCCTAGCATCTCAGCCCTTGTAGAGTTGTGGCACCCCCAAACATATACATTCATATTCCCATCTTTTGAAGCCACCATCCTTATAGAAGAGGTAGAGACCTACCTAGCCCTTCCTAAGACTAAGGTGGGGGATGAAGACTTAGTGTGTCATACGGTTGAGCCAATAGACCCTTCTCTAATTCTAGGGGATTTCATTCAGAACCCAAAGGATGTTAGGACAATGATCAGCCTCCGCCACATTCATTTGATCCCCATAGCCCAATGGATCACCGCTTATTGCAAGAACAAGAGCGAAAGATTTGAATTCATAGCCAAAGCTACCTCAGTTTGCTTATGCGGGATTTTTCTCTTCTCTACCACGGACCACCTTTTAGATATCCAGAACCTCAGCATTATTAGTGACTTGTGGCGGGGTTTGTCCATTTCTCAGGCCATTCTTTCATACCTTTATGAGGGCCTTAGCTCAGATTGTTTAGGGGGGCCTCTCTTGGGGTCCATGATTGTCCTTGAGTGTTGGTTGGGAGTTAGATTGAAGTTCTTACCCAAGGAGAATGTTCCTTCAAATAGCCGCATATTTGGGAGCCACCAACTCTTCTATATAAGAGGCACATTTGGGTTCTCTTAACAGGTTGAGTGCCAGACGGCGGTTAAGAAAACAAGGGATGAATGGCGCCTCTTCCTCAACACATTGCCAATTGATGAGTTCATGATGCGACCTCGGCTTCTTCAAGGCACTACTCTGAGATTACCCCAGCGACTAAGCCTAGACCTACAGCTAGTGGGGAATACCACGTTGGCGATCTACAACCCACACCGGTGCTACTTGCAAATCGGGCTACCTCGCACTAAGGTTTTAGCATTATCACACTACCCTTTCCTTCAAGCTAGAAAGATCGGGACCTAGGAGGATGAGCGGGCAGTCCGGAGCGCTCTGACTATGTGGGAGATCAGCCGCGTCCGCACCTTGCCAACGGAGGTGATAGAGAAGGAAGAGGAATACCGAACTTATGTGAAGGAGCTACGCAAGATCTGGCCTTGCGCGGACAAGAAATTGAATGTATTTTGATCTTGTTGATGTGAACTCTACATTTTTATTGAAAGAATGATGTATCATGAACCTTAGATGAATAAATAAGAAGTTTGTGTTAAAAGATGTGTAATGGGCTCGTGATTTAGCATGATTAACTGAATGAAGCAGAGTTTTCTGTCTAATAAACGGTCTAGCAAATGACCGCTATAAGAAGAAAATGGTCTAGCGATAGACCGCTAAAGATAGAGCTTAGAATAACTCAGTTTTTTCTGGTTCATGGGAACGGCTAGCGGTCGCCATTTAGACCGCCAGGAAATGATAAACGGTCTATCGAAGGACCGCTATGGAACAGAAATAGAGAAACCTGAGAAATTGGTCTTCGGGTGAGACTAGCGATCTTCTCCATGACCGCGAGTGAGTGGCTAGCGGTCAAACAAAGGACCGCGAGGGACAGAAGATGGAGAAACTTGAGAGCTTCAAATCTTAGGGAATTTAGACCTGTATCTGCACACACTTAGAACACGAAACAAGTTAGATCTGCTCTTAGGCTCAACCCCTTGCTTGTAGCAAGTTAGAGAATGATCAATTCTTGATATTTGGTCAAGGGGTGGAGCCTTATTAAATAGGTAAAAAATGCAGCAATATAAATGCAAATGCATGCTATGCAATGATGATGGTATTTTTGGAGTTTTGAACATAATTGATTTTTATGAGTTTTGGAATATCTGATTCTTTTGGATTTTGAAATATCTGATTTTTTTTTAGATTTTGAAATATCTGATTTTTTTGGATTTTGAAATATATGATTTTTTAGATTTTCAAAATATATGCTTTTTTCAGATTTTTGAAATATCTGATTTTTTTTAGATTTTGAAATATCTGATTTTTTTAGATTTTTGAAATATCTGATTTTTTTGGATTTTGAAGGCTAATTCCGTCCTGACAATGAGAGCCCTACCTGTCCCACTTGGAGTCTCCCGAGGTCGGCGTGCTTTTGAGGTGACAATCCCTGGCCAGGGCCAATCTGTATGACAGTGCTTCTACCGAGGCCATACCCAGGGTACTGTCTAGTCCTAAAAGAAAAATAGAATTCACGAGATAAGCTTAGGCCAGGTGTAGATGTTTTTCGGGCTTGAGTCCTTTTCATGACAACCCTTTCAGAGATTCGGTCTGTTGCACTAGGGCTTTGTGTCCGTCATCGAACCTTCATCCACCCTAGGCACGCATACGACTAGGCTCATAATGTCCCACTGGGAAACTGTACTGTCACTCTTGCCATGCCTAGTTTCATTTATTTTCCTTTTAGAGCCTTGACTTATTGAACTTCGAGCTTTTAAGATGAGCTTTAAATTTTACTTTGATTTGCCCCATTTTTCCTTTCCTTGTGGAATCAGGTCATAGCGGACTGCCCCTATTTGAGACCTCCTCTCATCAAGGTGTCTAGCTTAGTCATCGCCCCCCATATATATCTCTTGCCCCTAGATTCAACCGAGGAGAGAAATGGATAGGGACTTTGACTTCCCCAAGTATGGCAAAGGAGAAACGGGGTTTACATAACTGGGGAACCCAACCAGGGATGTCATGAAGTGTGTGTTTTGTCAAACTCGGGATCCTTCTTTGTGATCGAGGAAAAGGATAGTTTACTACCGGGTTTTGATTAGCCTGACTCTAAGGAAAGAAACGCTTAAGATACAACCCATTTCAAGCCTGAGACGGCTTCTCACCTTCTGCATTGACTAAGCGATATGCGTTCCCTAGATGAGCCTCTCTAACGACAAATGGACCTTCCCAGTTAGGTTGCAATTTGGACCTGGGACCTCCAGACCGAATGAATTTTTGTTTCAAAACCATATCACCTACTTGAAATTTACGCTCAATTACCTTCTTTTGAAAATAACGTGAAACTCTCTTTTTATAAACGGACACGTGATCGGCCGCATTCATCCTCCTCTCATCCAAGAGTTCCAACTAGACGAGCAACGCCTCTCGACGTTCATCGAGATTAAGTTCCTTATCAAGTTGTATCCTTAGGGAAGGGATTAAGATCTCATATGGGAGCACCGCCTCCATCCCGTAGGTAAGAGAATAGGGAGTTTGTCCCGCAAGAGTACAGACGGAGGTGCGGTAAACCCATAGAGCTTCCACTAATCGTTCAGACCAATTAGAAAATTTATGAGATTCGCATGTTTTCTTTATGATTTTAAGAAGGGTTTTATTAGTGGCCTCGGCTTGACCGTTGCCTTGAGCATAATATGGAGATGAATGATGTAATGCAATATTGAACTTCTTACATAGGTCCTGGAGCTCTTGAGAGATGAACTGGGGTCCATTATCGGTGACGATACTGCTTGGCACTCCGAACCACGAAATGATATTCTTCATGATGAAGCAGCACACCATGGTTGCTTTGATCTCTACGTACGTCTCCGCTTCGACCCATTTGGTGAAGTACTCAGTGGCGGTAAGGATTTCTGCTTAGTCTTAGAATTGGGATCATCGAGCGGGCCAACAATGTCGAAAGCCCACATAGAGAATGGACAAGGAGCAGAGAGAGGATGAAGGGATGAAGCTGGAGCATGGATTTTATCAGCATGGAGTTGCCATTTAAGACACCTCCGGACATAGAGGGAGCAATCTTCCTCTAGAGTGGGCCAATAATAACCCTGTCTAAGGATTTTCTTCGCTAGAGCCTGGCCATTGACATGACCTCCACACTCACTAGAATGGGCTGCTTCAGCCACCTTCCAAGCTTCATCATCATCTAGGCATCTCATGAGCATTCCATTAAGAGCACGCTTGTATAATTATCCAACAATGATAGTGTACCTCGAGGTGGCTCTTCTAATAGCCTTACGTTGCTCGGCGTTTGCCCCTTCAGGGAACGATCCATCTTTACAGTACAGCTCGATTTCATGGTACCATGGTAATTCTTCTTCTTCCAAAATCTCCTCTAACTCAGTTAAAGACACTTCCTTTAAATCGTCTTTCTCAGCCCTAGCCTCTACAGTATTCCTAAGGTTGGCGAACCAATGATCCTGAAGAGAGGGAGCATTTAATCTCTGAACGACAATAGTCTCAGTGCTCTGACTGAGAGGGAAAGATAGGGAGGGTGCGAGTGATGCCAGTGCATCAACGAGAATATTCTGGGATCGAGGAGTATGGATATAGATCAACTTACAGAATTGCCTAGCCAAGAGAGTGACCAAATCCTGACATGGCTTGAGCTTTGGGTCACGGGTGCGGTAAGTGGACAAAACGTACCACAGGACAAGCTGAGAGTCTCCTATGATGTTTAAGTAGCGCGCGCCCAGAAGGTAGGCGTGCCTCAATCCGGCCAAGAGAGCTTCATACTCGGCGAAAAGGAATCGTCACCCCTTCCGGAGTGAGCAGAACGGCACCTATCCCTCGGCCTTGAGAATTGAGTGCACCATCATAGTTCAGAGACCAAAAGGGATGATGGGCAAGAATAGAGAGATGCTCATCAGAGAAATCATCCTGAATAGAGTCCGTGTAGGGAATGGGAAGATGGGCAAGATGCTCAGCGATGGCGTATCCTTTGATCGCCTTCTGAACAGTGATTGTGATATCGAACTGAGAGAGGAAGCTCTGCTAGCGAGCTAACCTACTAGAAAGGATGGGCATTTCTAAGAGATAGCGGATCGGATCCATTCTAGAGATTAGCCTAATTAGGTGGGCTAGAAAGTAGTGTTTGAGTTTCTGAGCTACCCACACTAAGGCGGCACAAGTCTTTTCTATGGCAGTGTATTTGGTCTTTGCCAAGTTAAATAACCTGGAGAGGTAATAAGCTGCCCGCTCTTTACCTTCATCATCCACTTGTGCTAAGATCGCCCCTAAGGAGTCCTCGATGACAAAAATGTATAGGATTAGGGGTTTCCGAGGGACATGAGGTTGCAAAATCGGGGGATTTGTCAAATATTCCTTTAAATCCTCGTAGGCCTTTTGACAATCTTGATTCCATTCAAATTTGACCCCCACCTTTAGCAATTCATAAAATGGGCGGCATCTGTGAGAATATTGGGATATGAATCTTCTAATGAATTGCAATCGTCCAATCAATCCTTGAAGTTCCGTGATATTCTTAGGGGGAGGCATGTCCATGATGGCCTTTGCTTTGTTAGGATCGATATGAATCCCCTGTTTGCTGACTATGAAGCTTAGCAACTTCCCCGAAGAGACTCCAAAAACACATTTCTTTAGATTCATTTTTAATTGGTACTCCCTAGCTCTCTGGAGCACCTTAGTTAGAATAGTGGGGTGTTCCTCTTTAGTTCTCGACTTCACCAAGATATCATCCACGTAAGCTTCTATATAGACATGTATCATGTCGTGGAATATAGCCATCATCGCCCTTTGATAGGTGGCACCCGCATTCTTCAAACCAAATGGCATAACCACATAGCAATATGTACCCCAGGGCATGGTGAAGGAGGTTTTCTCTTGATCTTCGGGAGCGAGACGGATTTGGTTGTATCCTGAATAACAATCTATGAATGAGAACGCTTCATAGCTGACGGTGTTGTCCACCAAAACATCTATGTGAGATAGTGGGAAATCATCTTTGGGACATGCTTTGTTAAGATTTCAGAAATCAATGCAAATGCGCACTTTTCCATCCTTCTTGATGACAGGGACTATGTTTGCCACCGATTGAGTATATAATAAAACTATGATTAACTTGACCTTGTACAACTTATCGACCTCTTCCTTAATCCTCAAGGCCATGTGGGGGTAAATCTTCTTGATCTCTGCTTCACGGGCGTTGCCCCTGGTTTCAGTATGAGTCGATGTTCCACTAAAGAGGGGTCAAGACCCGGCATGTCCTCGTAAGACCAGGCAAAAGAATTACTATACTCCCTTAAAACTTTGATTAGATCTTCTTCTACTTCTGGCGGGAGATTAACGGCAATGATAATGGGCCTGGGTTCCTCATCAGTTCCCAAATTTATTTCCTTCGTAGGTTCATCCACCGCCGACGACGGCTCATCGAATCTCCTTAATCCTTGCACATACAGATCGGCGGTGTCATCTACTTTGCTATCCTTATCATTGACCGGGTCTTTTTCATCCATGATTTCATAAACACCTTGTCCGTCGTCGCTCCACACCCCTTCTTGCTCCTCATCTTGTTCGATCACAATCGCCGTAGCGATAAACTCCAGGCACTTCAGAAGAGCATGACATCGCTGAGCTAGATCTTGCAAAAACCTATCAGGAATGGATTTGGAATGACGTGCAAGCGGGCGCGGCTCAGGTGAGGAAGGGTTGTACGACCTAGAACAAGACCCTACTTCTCTAGACCTAATAGGCTCTACTTTCCTAGACTCGACGAACCCTACATCTAGCCTAGGAGAAAGGAAATCTAATGGGAAAGAGGCAGCAGGGGCCTCATGCCCCTGGGAGGTGGATGGAGAGAAGATAGCATAATCTTCCATTGAAATCTCCGTTTCAAATTTGACATTTTTTTTTGGAGGGGATCAGTGGAGATCATGTAGCAAGAGGGAGAGAAAGGTGGAGGAGGAGGAAGTTGACGGGGGAAGAGAGACGGGAAAAGAACATCAAAGAACATGTCAGATGAGGAGAACCACATTTTGGAGAGATTAGAAGAGGGGGGCCACATAGTTGAGAGATCAATAGGTGGGCAGCACCCACATGGACATGTCACAATCAAAAATTCAGTTGGCATTTCTACCAACAAAGGATCAATCACAATCAGAGGTGAACGGGGTATGGACTCCAGCTCTTGGAAGAGGGACATAAGACGGGAAGGGGACCAAGTAAAGACGGTGGGCGAACTCCCCTTTTCCCAAGGATGGTAAGCTGGCTTCTTTGGCTGATAACATACAAGCCGTACCTCCTGATCTTCATGATGACTTTCATCTTCATAAAATAACCTTTCAAATGCATGGCTACAATCAATCATATCATCAACAAGCCCTTTGGCCAACAATGGTGGACCAGCAAACATATGAGCGGCATCTTCTTCTTTCTTAGGTTGACTCGGCTGTGCTTTTAACGTGTCGGGCTGGAGAGGGCCCTTGATAAAATGTTGGCAATAGTCCTAGGTCAAGGGCCCAGAATCGCCCAAAATTGAGAATGAAGATTCTCGATAGCCGAGGCCCCTCCTATTCATTTTTCATCCTTTGGGGACCGGCTTGGTCCGCCCTTGTAGCTGTGCACCGAGGCCTCTCCCCGGCTGATAGCCCAATTTCAATACGATATCCCATCCCTTGGAATCTCGAATCTAGGGCTTCACTTTAACATTCACTACTGCAGAGACGGGCTTGCGTGGTGCATATGCCCATGAAAAGTTCAAATCTAGCACTGAAATAATGGGCCGATTGCTAGGCCATAGTGTTGATAAGATCTTGTCTAAGATGGCCTTAACAGACTGGACCGTGGACATGCGTTTCACCTTTACTACCCTCCCTAGAATAGGGAATTTAAGACATTGGTGGGCAGTAGAGGGTACAGCATTGAGATTGTCTATCCACCGACGACCCAAAATAGCCTTGAACATAGGGTCGATGTCTAGCACATAAAATTCAATCGGCATAGTGAGAGGCCCAAGCTCGGCCTAAGTGGTGACCACCCCGTGACATGCCCTTCGAGAGTTGTCATACATTGCTACAGTTGTAGGGGTTGGCCTTAACAAATCTTTTGATAAGTTGCAGGCTCTCAAGGTGCTAAGCCGGCAGACATTAATAGATGCCCCTGTGTCTACCAGTGCCACATCTATGCTGACTTTGTTCAGAGTTATGAAAATGCATAGTGGCATTCGTCAGGCTTCCGAGGGCGCCAGTTCAGTTTCAAAAAAAGTGATTGCCGGCCCCTTTCAGATTGTAGCCAGAGCTATCGGCAGGCTATCTACTGCCATGTCTTCATTGACGATCACCTTCTATAAGAAACTTCTAAGTGCATCCTGGTGAAAGGTAGACCTTTTAATCAACTCCAGCATGGAGATCTTTGCAGGTACTCTGTCCAGGTGATGTAACCAATCATATTGGGTCCCCGGCAGTGGATATGTCTCCTCTTGATCAATAGCCTGTTGAGAGGACTGGGGATTGGGTGCGGATGCACTAGTGGAAGGATAATTTATGTGGAATAAACGCCCGCTCCGCAGGGCATGGTTGTGGGCCAGCGTGGCATCGGATGGGCTTAAAATAAGCAGCTTAACTGGTCCATTGGAGTGGATGATGTTGAATACATGTGCACCATGATTACTGTTATGGTTTTGATGTTAGCAACTACTATAAGTCACAATGTGGTGCATCTATTTAAACAATCAGTCATTTCATCAAACATGTTGTGTGCATGAGCAATGCATGGTTTTGATAGCAAATACTAAGTCACACTGTGTTTGCATATGACGTCATTGTGCATCTGTTTAAACAGTTAGTCATTTCATCAAACAGGTTGTGTGCATGAGCAATGCATCAGTGCATACCATTGTTCATATCTTGCATCGGTTCATTCATATAGTCGGTGCATTTCTTATGCTGCTACACATAAAGTCTATACATTCTCCATGCATCTTCATTAACAAGTCTATACATTGGATTGCATAGTTTGCCATGCAAAGTCTATACATTCTCCATGCATCTTCATTACTAAGTCTATACATCCTGCAACTCAAGTCTATACATCATCCTGTTGCAGGCACATAAAGTCTATACATCCTTCAGCAGCAAGTCTATACATCCTGCAAACTCAAAGTCTGTATGTTGGCTGCTAGCACAAACTCAAAGTCTGTACGTTGGCTGCTAGCACAAACTCAAAGTCTATACATTGTCTGGTTGAAGTATGTACAATGTATAGTTGCTCCAACACAGTTGATCCAACACAAAGTCTGTGCATAGTCAGTGCATTCGGTTGCTTCAAGGCAAAGTGAAAGCCATATGATCGCGTCCAAGCCTTGATGCAAATCTCTTCCACAAGCTTCATTCAAATATCCAAGGTTAATGCACAAAAAAGCATAGCCAAGAGAACCCAAGGTTAAAGACTCAGTTGATACCTTTTAGACTATCAAGGGTGATGCCACAAACATGCACGGGCTGCTAATGGAGTTGAACGACGGAGCTGAAGCGGATAACGGACCGACCCGGGATGGACCGGGGTCTCCCCAGCTGGCGGTCGACCGCTAGCACAGGGGCGGTCGACCGCCCCAGCCAGGGATTGCCAGATTGAAAGTCTGTCAGCTGGAGGTCGACCGCCAGCCCATAGCGGTCGACCGGAAATCCCAGGGACCATCCATCTACAGCATTTTTCAGTAGAGGTCGATCGCTAGAAGCTGTAGGTCGACCGCCAGCCCCGAGCCAACCAATGTTGACTTTGTTTTCCACTTCGAAAAGGGCCATTCAACATGGATTTGTTTAATCCAAAAGTCACCTAATCACCCATGATTTGTGGATCTGGTCTGGGGCTTGTCTATAGACCATTCAAAGTCTATAAAACCAATACAAGAGGGTTAGAAACCCTAGTTGATGTAGTTGATGAAGTGAATCAAAGAGAGCTCAAGGGAGGCCATTTCGAGGGTACTGTAGCACCTCCGTGAACAGTACTTCGGGCTGGAGTTCTTCATCCTTCCAAGGTGATTCAAGCTCAGATCTGAAGCCAAGCAACCTCCAAGCAAGCAAGAAGCATTCAAGGCTCTCAAAGGTGATCAAAGCTACATCCATACACCTCTTCATCAACTCAAGGAGATTCAAGAAAGATCAAGCTACATCCAATATCGTCTCCATCAACTCAAAGGGATCAAAGGAAAATCAAAGCTCTTCATCAAATCCTCAACAGATTCAAGATCCAACAATCTCAGACAAGATCTAGTTCATTCAGCATATCTTCATATCTTGTTTGAGTATTTTCATCTTGTTCTTTTTCCATTTCATTCAATCTATTGAAACTGAAGATCGTCCCTACCGGTGGTTAGTAGGAAGGCAATCGGGAGTTCTCGATCTGCGGTGTAGCCGTCCCTGCCGGCTTTGTGTGTAGGAAGACAGAAAGAGGGCTTTCTCTGTTCTGTGGTTTGGGGCGTGTCCCCGGTCAAGCTGTGAGTCAGCAAGGAAGCCTCACCGGGTTTTGGTGAGGGGTGGACGTAGGTTGCGGGGTTGCAACCGAACCACCTTAAAAATCCCTGTGTTGTGGGTTGTTCTTCGTGTGTGATTGCTCTATCTCTTCTACCCCCATTCACAGGTTCGTGTGCTTTCAAACTTGGTTATCTTATTTTATACACTCAAGCTCTCATAATTGCATCTTGGTTGATCACCACTACATTCACACACATATGCACTCTAAGTGATCAACATAGCATACACACACATACGCTTGTTACAAGGCTATTTCATCGTTGTGCATTGTGCCTAAGTGGTTCATTCACTTTATAAGAGTGGTTTAAGCTTCCGCTAGCTAAGAGTTTTTAAATAGGCCAAAACTTGTGAAAGGATCTATTCAACCCCCCCTTCTATATCCGTTTGCACCTCGTGGGACCGAACAATTGGTATCAGAGCGAGGCTCTGTCATTCCCAGATCCAACGATCTGCAGGGAAAGATCCCAGTGTTTGTTATTTAGATGGCTTCATATGCTACACATGCTTCGATGGCTTCTCCGCCCATTTATGATGGTTCAGATTTTTCTACATGAGTTGGAAGAATGTTCATCTATGTTAGCTCCATAGATCCACAATTGTGGACTCTTATATACAATGGTCCTCATGAGCTGCCATCAAATTCAATTGATTGGTTAGCCGAACATGAGACCAAACACAATGATAATCATCTTGCATATAACTTAATTACAGTTGCAGTTGATCTAAGACTAACTCATCTTGTGTCCTCTTGCAGTACAGCCAAGCAAGTATTGGACAAGTTGGTGAAAATCCATGAAGGGAAGGAACGAGAACAAGAATGCTTCATGGCCGACCGTGCAGAACAGTCTAGCAATACATCCTCATCACAGGTAAACTCTGACTCCGAGGAATTCACTTTTGAAGAGCTTATGGAAGCCTATGATGAATTGATCACACAATACAAAAAGGTAAAAACAGAAAACAAAAATTTGAAAAAGGATCTCAAGAAAATTAACCAAAATGAAAGCTCGATTTGTAAAAAGTGTTCTATTTTTAAAGAGCTTAACGACACTCTCTCAGTTGATCTAGATACGCATAAACAAAGCATTGCATGTCTAAGGGAAGAAAATGAAAATCTTCATGATGAAATCACTAGGTTGGAAGAAATTGTAATAAAACTTCAAAACCAACCTAAGTCAATCTCTAATGATCAAACTATGGCCGATGGGCTAATCTATCATGAGAAGTTGATTGAAGGAAACAAAAATTCTGTTTCATGCTCTGCTAATTTTGTATGTGAAAAATGTTCATTCTTGAGAAACATAAATGTTGGTCTCCATGATGATCTTGAATGGCAACAAAAACTGATTGATTCTCTGAAAGAAGAGAATAGAGAGTTGTTGGAAAAGAAAATTGAACATGAAAAAGCTGAAGAAGAATTGCATGAAAAACTGGCTGCACATGAAAAAGGTAAATCTGTCATTGAAGATCACTCTGAAACTTTGCATGCTTTAGAACAACAAAATCAAAATCTTAAAGCAGTAAACGCCATGCTCAATGAGCAATTGGCAGCATGCGAAGAGGGCCTTGTTGAATCTAAACAGCACATTTCCTCACTTGAAAATGAAATTCAAAGTTTGAATGATTTCTGTCAATGTTTGCCCAAATCTAAGATTCTGGCTCACCGGAAGCCACCACTTCCTGTGGTCACCAAAAAGGGCACACTGCTCGAAAGAAAAGTAAAATTCAGCATGCTTATCCAAACATGCACCATAACATGTCCAATGCTAAATACCATGCCTTCCACAAAATGAATGTCAATTGTTATTATTGTGGTAAACATGGTCACACTGTGCATGATTGTTTTATCTTGAGAAATGATGAGCTTAGAGTAGGAGATCAAGTGAAAGGACAAGGAAAGAAACAGGTCAACACTGGCAGAGGGCCTGGTCAGCAGAACTCTGCACAGAATCGCATGGAGAATCAGAAGTGTCGACATTCTCATTCAGACAGGTCGACACTCCCCATGGTCTTCAACAAAAATGCTTCTCTTTGCTGCCTTCATTATGGTAAGACTGGTCACACTGACCAAGAATGCTGGCATCTGAAAGAAAGACACCACCCTCATACAATAAAAGGTAAGAATCATGCTCGTCCACAAAAGCATAGTCCACATGCACACACACATGAACATAAAATGAAAAATCAATCTTTTGTGTGTTGTTTCTATTGTGGGAAAAATGGGCATGAGATATATGATTGCCTCACAATGAGGGAGGATGATGTGATTGCTCTGAAAAAGATGGGCCAAGATGCTAAACATGTTGCTAAACCACAAGGACCCAAGCAAGCTTGGGTACCTAAAAATTCTAAATGAGAATTTTGGGTGCAGGATGTCTTGGAGCTGAGAAATGAATGGTCAAGTAAATAAAAGCTCAAGGCACAGGTATGTAAATATTTTTTTCATGTTTATTCTTGACATGTAGATATTGCATCATACGTCTACCCAATGTCATTAGATTCTGCAAACTGAATTGCTCTTTGAAATGCAAAACCCCCATGGTGTGAGATGAACTTTTGAGCTAGATAACTTGTTCACACCATGCTTGATTTTAGCTATTTAATTCATGAAAAACTTGTTATGCTGATGAAGTTAATGTGATGATGAGTTGCATAAGTCTTACTATCAGCCACATCAAATGCTTGGATTTTGATTTTGATGATGCATGTCATGGCTGCATTTTCAACTCATTATTCATGTTAGCATTATTCAAAAGGAGGGAGTCTAGCAATTGACATCATCATGTTGCATTCAGTTCAAAATCAATTGTGAATGATTTGTGTTTGCATCATATTGTGATCACACATACCTTAATGCACATCATGCTTAGTAGACACAAAAATGCACAATTATTTTACAGCATCTTCATTGCATTGTGTATTCACATAAGTCTTAGGCTGCATAATTCATTGCCAACCCATGCATGTATTCAGGGGGAGTCAACATCAATCTAGCTTGAATCATTTTACATCATTTCACTCTTGCACGGCCATGGTATATCAAATGTTGATGTATGGAAAGGCAGGCTATGCTTGTCTGGAAGCACTCAATATGCGTGAGGACCAACCTCCGCCAAGTATCATGTGCCACTGTCGCAGATAGGCCATATAGCTAGGGGGAGTTGTCTTCTTGAGGCATTCATGCATATGTTTCATATTCATTATGTTGCATTTCATAAGTGTAAAATCATGTGTTGGTTCATGCATTTCATGTCTGCTAGATTCATGTTTGATCAGGTCAACCCCTGCATGGTTCAAGTAAACCTCTCCTTGACATTCGTCATTCTATTTGACTGCCTACATAACTCCTTGAGTGCATTCATTGCATATTCTTAGGGGGAGTCGTGTTGTTTTTCTTGGTTCATTCGTCCTTTTTGCATCTGAACCTCAATGGCCTCCAGTGTGATAATAAGTTCAAGAGACAGACATCACTACGGTGTAAGAGCTTTCTATTATATGAACTGATGATTGTCCATTCAATGAGAATGGTTCAGATTTAATGATTTCCTTGAAGTTCTGATATATCTTTTGAAATCATCTATATTTTGTGGTTTTAATAGACCTTAACTAGAGATTGCATGTTGTGCCTTGAATAACTATCCTGAAATCTGAAAATCCAAACGTCTTGACAACTTTGGTGATACTCTAGAGCTTAGTATTGTTTCTAAACATCTTGATGAGCTGGAATTCTTGAAAAATCAATTTGACAGAGCAATGATATTGTTGCACGGAGAAATATGTCACGTCATCAAATCAAATGACGGATGATATGTCATGATGTGCCCTGTTATCTCTGTCTTAATTCATTTGGACTCTAGGTAGAGCAATGGCATAATTGCTGAGAAATATATCTTCTCATCAAAGAAATGAGTTTGGATATGTCATGACGTGACTGTTGCTATCTCTGTTTATTTTGAAGCATAACAGTCAGTCTTACCAAATACCTAGGAATACTGGCGTCTAAACAACGTGTATTCTTACGGTTAGGAGGCATGTACTAGACTAGACTGCTCGTAAAATATGAGTCTTGTGCCTTCAAATGCAAAAGATACTGAAAATCACATTTGCTGCGATCATAAAATTCCATGATCTAATCATGATTGTTTAGCCTCAATACTAGTTTTTGTGCTATTTCCTTTGTAGTTCTTGAATATGGATGTATAAGACAAGGGAAGGTTAAACACTGTCATGATATGCGCTTCTGGTTCATTTCTATTAAACCATGGATATCGATGCCTTTTGAACTCTATTGATGATCTTGGTTTTCATTAGCTTTGAACCATATATATTGCTCCCGGCATGTTTCCAATTTCCATATAATGGCTTGCTCTTCCACTACCATTCCACTCTGATCTCTAGGACTTGTGTCAACCACTGTATCATATCCCTCCTTTTTGCTATTGGCAAAGGGGGAGAATGTCTTGTTGTGAGTCCTTGCTGTGGACTTGGGATAAAGGGGGAGATGTTGCCTAATGTTGCCTTTGTGCGTTGTCAAAGGGGGAGAGTGCATTGTGGATATGGGAGAATCCAAGGGGGAGAGAACCTTCATTTATGATGAGGGTTTATGCATAGCATTCATACACTTTACTTCTCCATGCATACGTATATCCATGCATACATATCTGCATTCACATGCTTTACTATCATGGATCTTGAGCTGCACATGTTACATATGTCATAAACTTTGCTGTCTTGGCTATTTCTGCCATATAATGACTCACAGTGTTGCCATCATCAAAAAGGGGGAGAACGTTGAATACATGTGCACCATGATTACTGTTATAGTTTTGATGATAGTAACTACTATAAGTTACACTGTGATGCATCTGTTTAAACAATCAGTCATTTCATCGAACATGTTGTGTGCTTGAGCAGTGCATGGTTTTGATAGCAAATACTAAGTCACACTGTGTTTGCATATGACATCATTGTGCATCTATTTAAACAGTTAGTCATTTCATCGAACAGGTTGTGTGCATGAACAATGCATCAGTGCATACCATTGTTCATATCTTGCATCGGTTCATTCATATAGTCGGTGCATTTCTTATGCTGCTACACATAAAGTCTATACATTCTCCATGCATCTTCATTAACAAGTCTATACATTGGATTGCATAGTTTGCCATGCAAAGTCTATACATTCTCCATGCATCTTCATTACTAAGTCTATACATCCTATAACTCAAGTCTATACATCATCATGTTGCAGGCACATAAAGTCTATACATCCTTCAGCAGCAAGTCTATACATCAGCAAGTCTATACATCCTGCAAACTCAAAGTCTGTACGTTGGCTGCTAGCAAAAACTCAAAGTCTATATGTTGGCTGCTAGCACAAACTCAAAGTCTATACGTTGTCTGGTTGAAGTCTGTACAATTTATAGTTGCTCCAACATAGTTGCTCCAACACAGTTGATCCAACACAAAGTCTGTGCATAGTCAGTGCATTCGGTTGCTTCATGGCAAAGTGAAAGCCATATGATCGCGTCCAAGCCTTGATGCAAATCTCTTCCACAAGCTTCATTCAAATATCTAAGGTCAATGCACAAAGAAGCATAGCCAAGAGAACCCAAGCTTAAAGACTCAATTGATACCTTTTAGACTATCAAGGTGATGCCACAGACATGAACGGGCTGCTAAAGAAGTCAAGCGACGGAGCTGAAGCGGCTAACGGACCGACCCGGGATGGACCGGGGTCTGCCCAGCTGGCGGTCGACCGCCAGCACAGGGGCGGTCGACCTGCCCCAGCCAGAGACTCCCCGTCTGCAGTTCTTTCAGCTGCAGGTCGACCGCCAGCTCGTAGCGGTCGACCGGAAATCCCAGGGACCATCCGTCTACAGTATTTTTCAGTAGAGGTCGACCGCCAGAAGCTGTAGGTCGACCGCCATCCCCGAGCCAACCAATGTTGACTTTGTTTTCCACTTCGAAAAGGGCCATTCAACATGGATTTGTTTAATCCAAAAGTCACCTAATCACCCATGATTTGTGGATCTGGTCTGGGGCTTGTCTATAGACCATTCAAAGTCTATAAAACCAATACAAGAGGGTTAGAAACCCTAGTTGATGTAGTTGATGAAGTGAATCAAAGAGAGCTCAAGGGAGGCCATTTCGCAGGTACTGTAGCACCTCCGTGAACAGTACTTTGGGCTGGAGTTCTTCATCCTTCCAAGGTGATTCAAGCTCAGATCTGAAGCCAAGCAACCTCCAAGCAAGCAAGAAGCATTCAAGGCTCTCAAAGAGATCAAAGCTACATCCATACTCTCTTCATCAACTCAAGGAGATTCAAGAAAGATCAAGCTACATCCAATATCGTCTCCATCAACTCAAAGGGATCAAAGGAAAATCAAAGCTCTTCATCAAATCCTCAACAGATTCAAGATCCAACAATCTCAGACAAGATCTAGTTCATTCAGCATATCTCATATCTTGTTGAGCATTTTCATCTTGTTCTTTTCCATTTCATTCAATCTATTGAAACTAAAGATCGTCCCTACCGGTGGTTAGTAGGAAGGTAATCGGGAGTTCTCCGATTTGCGGTGTAGCCGTCCCTGCCAGCTTTGTGTGTAGGAAGATAGAAAGAGGGCTTTCTCTGTTCTGTGGTTTGGGGCGTGTCCCCGGTCAAGCTGTGAGTCAGCAAGGAAGCGTCACCGGGTTTTGGTGAGGGGTGGACGTAGGTTGCGGGGTTGCAACCGAACCACCTTAAAAATCCCTGTGTTGTGGGTTGTTTATTGTGTGTGATTGCTCTATCTCTTCTACCCCCATTCACAAGTTCGTGTGCTTTCAAACTTGGTTATCTTATTTTATACACTCAAGCTCTCATAATTGCATCTTGGTTGATCACCACTGCATTCACACACATATGAACTTTGAGTGATCAATATAGCACACACACACGTATGGTTGTTGCAAGCTTTGCATGCTCTGTGCCACTCTACTTAATTCCGCTGTGCATTGTGTCTAAGTGATTCATTCACTTTATAGGAGTGGTTCATGCTTCCGATAGCTAAGAGTTTTAAATAGGCCAAAGCTTTTGATAGGATCTATTCAACCCCCCCTTCTAGATCCGTTTACACCTCGTGAGACCCAACAGATGAGTGGCGCGGGGGAAGGCGTAGTGGAGATGATGGGCGAGGGGTTTGATGAAGGCGGGGTGATGATTGGTACGGGTATTGGTGATGGGGTAGAGGTAGATGGAAGGAGGATGATGGGTGAATGGTTGGCTAGAGGTGTGGTGGTAACGAATGTAGAGGGTGGTGGAGTAGGGATAGATGGGTTAACGAAGGATGGTAGGATAAGCGGTTTGGTGGATACGGAGGATGGTGGGGTTTGATGGTTAAGTGGGAGGATGACGGAGGGAGAAAGGCTACGGTGGTTGTGGTGGAGAGCCATGAGCCATTGGACTGATGTGTCATCATCATAAGACTACCCGACGTCCGGTGCGGGGGCTGGACGAGATTAACTTGGGCCGGTGTCGGCGGTTGTGGCTGTGGAGCGAGAGGATGATTTGGCATGGGTTTTTGATGGATCCCCAAGTCTTGAATAGGCTGTTGTTGTTGCTGCTGCTGCTACTGCTGTGGCGGCGGTGCTTGTTGCTACTGCACTTGCTGCCTCGACGGCTGCCTTCTTTTCTCTTTAATTTCTGTGATGGCCTTGTGCATCTCGACCCAATCTATACGCTGCCCTTCATGAAGATCATATACCAAAACTCTGAATTGAAAATAGCCCTCAATGGTGTGGCCAGGCTGCCTGTGGAACATGCAATATTTTGTCTGATCAACGGCCGGGTTCCAATTGGGCCGTTCCGGATGAAGTTGAATGGCATTGATTGACATGAGAGCCGAAAATGTGTCTGTGAGAGACTCGGGCAGAGGAGGGTATTGGGCTCTCTTCGGACCTGGCCTTGTTATTGTTGGTGTAGCTGTTTGGGGGAGAGACATTGTGGTATTGCGGGGGTTGTGGAGGTTGTTGTGGAGCAGAGAACGTGTTTTGTGGAGTGGCGAAGGTAGGGTTAGAGTTTTGTGGAGTGGAGAAAGTGGGTTGGGCATTCTATGGGGTGGATAATTGGGGATTACGGGGGTTTTGTGGAAAGTGGAATGGCGCGGATTGGAAAGGGAATGCAACGGCTTGCACCTGCTCATTTGTTTGGACTCCCTCAGTGACAGGCCCCTGAGGTTTCTTATGATATTTGGGCTTTTGGGCTTCAAAAAGAGTGTGGATGGGGGAGTCCTTGAATTGTGTTTGTATGAATCTTGCCCGGTTATATAGTTGGTGCATGTTTGAAATATCATTCATAGCCAGGATGGTGCGGAAGGTAGGGGTAGCATTTGATATAAGCAACTTAACTTCTTCCTCCGGAATGTGACCCGGCACGCGGGCGGCCATCTGACTCCACCTGTCAGCATAGGTGGCAAAATCTTCATCCGCCTTCAATTTCTTGGCCACTAGGTCCGTAAAAGAATACTCCGGGCCGACCCGGTCTTGAAACCGCTGAATGAACTTTTCTTTTACCACCTTAAAACTCTCGGCATCTTCCAGCGGCAGAGAATAGAACCATTCTAGAGCAACTCCTACCAACGAGCAGCGGAAAAGATACGCCATAAGGCGGTCATCATATTGGAACTGTGCTGACTCATAAATAAAGTCCCTCACATGAATAAACGGATTGCTATTCCCGTCATATTTGCGGTACGTGGGGAGCTCAGACTGCTGAGGGAATTGAATATTATGGAAGTTGGGGACCGGAACATCCGCCAAGGATTGAGGGTTAACCCGCTTTTGAAGAAAATCAAGTTGTTGTTGCATAGCGGCCCATTTATCAAGGAGGTCTTGTTCCCGAGATGGGCTAGGCAAAGCAAGAGGAGCGGGCTCAAAGCGAGGAGCCGAGGGGTAGACCGAAGGAGTGGGAGGCCCATAAGAATGATGTTGGGCTGAAGGATGACCCAAATTGGCATGGAATTGGGCCACCCCTTGCTGAGGGTGAGAAAAGTCGGCTAGGCCGACAAGAACCTAAGGCACGGAAGGGATGGGCCTATGAGACTCGGCCTGAGTAAATGAAGGAAGAACAGACTTCCCTTTATCAAGAGTCTGATGGGCCGATCCAAATGATTGGCCCGCTTCTATATTGGAGAATTGGAGGGTCCTGGGCTGGACCGGGGTAAGATCAATTGGAGTGGGTGGAATCCCGGGTCCAGAGACAGAGATATTGGACAGACCTTGTATAATCATGGGAGATGGGGCATTGGACCCCTGCAAGGTCTGGTAGAGGGCCTAAAGTTGGGCCGGATCCAATTGGGCCATCATCTGTAAGATCTGGCCTGTAGGATTGTTGGAAGCAAGGGAGGGTTGGGCGCCCTCCATGGAGATAGCAGGTGTAGGAGGGATGATTCCTTCTCCTGATTGGAATTGGGTGACCCTAGGTGGGTCCTCCAAGAGACCTTGAGGAAGGGACTCCTCATGAGAATGGGGAAGATCATAAGAAGACATGGCGGATTTGTTAGAACAGATGGTATGCTCTGATACCAAGTGTTAGGTGCAGATATAGAGACAAACGTTGATCCAGAGGGGGGTGAATGGATCTTTAAAACTTTTTGACCAATTTGAAGAACGTGTGAGATACAAAGGCTTGAATGCAAGTCAAACACTTAATCTGCAAGAGCATATGCCCAAATCAATTTGTGCAAATCATTCAAGCGGAAGCAGTTAAGATGATCTGGGACACATTCACATAGACTTGAATTCTGCACCGACCTTGTGTATGAGTAGCCAAGAGAATGCACCGACTTGCTGCGTGAAAAGCATGCCTTGCACCGACCTTATGCTCGGTCACTTAAGATGAAGCATGCACGGACTCTCTACTGAATTAACAGGGTTGTACAGACCTTAATGTGAGCATGAACACAATATGCACCTAGGTAAAACATGCACTGACTATGCTATATAAGATGCAAAGTAAGACGCATATGTCTAATGCAAAGTTTGCATCGAGATAGAAAATGCACTGACCTTCTTCAGTGTGATGCATGCACAAGCATACCCATGAAATGCTCATCAAACTCGTGATGCATACAGTAATTATACTCGAGATGCATACATCAATTATTCAACAGCACTGACTTAAGCAATGCACAGCAAGCGATCCTCATTAATGTATAGTGCAAAGAGGAGATGCATAAACATTCAATCTTTCATACAATCTTTCATGCAACACATGGTGGCGTATAGTGTTTGCTATCATCAAAATCACAGAGGCACAACAATCTCCCCCTTTTTGATGATGGCAACACTATAAGTCAACATTGACTCACTATGAGTCAACATTGACTCTCATGACAAATTATTCTCCCCCTTTGACTTCAGCAAAAAGAAAATGCTGTGAGAGAGAAATATAAGCATGCATGAAATGATTGAAGTAAAAACTCCCCCTTTGACTAAGTCATGAAGGCATAGAAAATCTATTCTCCCCCTTAATGACACAACATGAATGCAACAAGAGGATCATGAATGATCAACAACCACAGGATCAGTGAGATTGAAAGTCTGATACCTGGTACATTGATATAGCAGCTCAGATCATGACAGATTGAAAAAATTAACAGAAGCACAACTTGATTTGTGGACTGTAAAAGAGTGTAGAAGATAAGCACAATGAGTTTCAAGTGAGCAGAATCTGAGCAGGTGAGATCTCTAAACCAAAGTATATGAGAAGAGAAGATTTTCAGTGGGGTACCCAATCCATATATCCATGTTTAAAGTTTCAGAATCTTCTATTATAAAAGCTTATGACATGGCTTTAATTGACAGGCATGGTTTAAGAATGATGTACACAAGGTTTGTCAATAGAATGCAATACTCATATCTGAAGCCACCTTTTTAAATAAAAATGAACCAATTTCTCATATAACATTCTAGTTCAAACTCCTTTCATCTTAAACAATTAATTCCATTGACTTCTTTAGGAAAAACAGTCAAGAGTATTGAGGTTAAATAAAATGACACTTAGTGAATTTTGAATTGCAAGGGTTACAGCAAATCTTTTTCACTTTTATTTTTAACATTGAGCTTAGTGACCAGACATGTGTCATTTATACCTTTGACATTAAGGGTACACATGGGTTAGACGCTAGTACCCCTAATTACTAAGCATAAATTACCATATCTGTCTCTGATCAAAAACTACACAGATGATTTACACCTTTGACATTAAAGGTACACGTTTTTCAGACGCCCGTACCCCCAGTTACTAAGTGAAACTAGCCCTATAGATTTGACCATATGAATAGAGGCAACATGAAGCACTTCATGACATAAATTCCTCTCCATTTCTTTGATGGAGGATTCAGTTTCTCAGTACAATTCAGTCATTGCTCTACCACTATATTCATTTCTTACAATGATTTTGCTGTTGCTGCCCTTTTAGTATTCAAAGTGACTTGTTTAAAAACAATATAGGTTTCATGCATTTCAACCAAAGTAAATCAAGGTTTCAATTTTCTGATGTCGGAAGATCTTACATGAACTTACATGAGACAGTCAGTTAAGGTTTATTAAAAAATTGATTCAGATATTTTCAGGTCCTTCAAATTCAAACTTAGGAATACATAAGACTTAAACCAATTCAAATCAACAAACATTCTTAAACCTGTATAATAGAAGATTCTTCATTAAAGGTGATTTCATATTTGTGAAAGGGTACACAAACTAATATTACTTCACTTCTCTGTGCGTTTAACATAGATAAAGTATTCAGCAGCAAGAGACATTTGACAAGCATACATAGAGAGTAAGACAAATGGAACTCATTCTTGCAACAGGTATGATCAATATGCATCAGATAGATTTACAAGAAACCAATAGCTGAGTCTGGAGCACAGATAGATCGAATTGACAACAATAAAGTCTAGTTCAACTCTAGAAAGATTTGAGTGACTAGATTTGGAAGGGTTCAAATTATGAAAGACTAATGAGTCTCAAATGCTCCCCCTATCTAGATGTAATAATTCAACCCCTTTTTATATATTTCAATATAAAAGACATGCAATGCAATTAACTACATGGTGCAAGGACTGGCAAACTCCCCCTGACTATATGCATTGCATGAAGTTTCTAAATGCAACATGTGTAATATCATTATGCAGCGAATTTGACAAATATGTATCACAACATAAATATGTAATGCATTCAGCAAACGAGATTATCATGATATGCAAGCATCTAGAGCACATGTATGCACATTCAATGCATTTTCTAAAGATGTTTCCTAATCTTGAATGTCCTAACTTTCATGCAAAAACAACTCAACTCCCCCTGACAGAATTCAATATGAAATGATCATTCAAGTGCCACAAACGCATGACCTATTGTGTGAGAAAAAACATGGGGTATGCTTAAGAAACAATCATGCCAATCCAACTGTGACAGATTATACTTACCATGAAGCTCAATTCAGATATCCAGAACGGTTCTGTTAGAAGGAACACAGCTAATTTAACACATTTTTGCAAGTGATATACAAATGCTGAATCAAAATTAATCATGCTGTGCAATCAATCAATTTAACTAACAGACTAAGCTAAGAGTGTATTGACAGAGAATTCATTGAGTTTACCTGACAATATCTGAATTTGGGTTCATTTCAGGTGCCTTGGTTTATTACCCCCTTTATTCCATTCCAAGGCACACCTGCAAGTTAGCACACTATTTGGCATGGGCAGGTACCTAAACAGTCTTGGGTCCTACATGGTTAATAGAACCTTTGATGGGTGCTTTCCACAGTCCTTGGGCTTTTGAGTTATCAAATATCATTAAATGACAGTCATTCATGGAGTGCCCAAATTTCCCACAATAATGACAAGAAACAACATGCTTTGATTTCTTGTTATACACACAATTATTAGCATGGAATTTTTGTGCAGGTGCATATTGGGTTTCAAAATATTTTCCCTGATTGTGTTTGCAGGTATGCCTGGCAGCCAAGAATAACATGTGGTACCTGGATAGTGGCTGCTCCATGCATATGACAGGAGACAAGGCCAAGTTTTACTGGCTAACAGAGAAGAATGGAGGCCTTGTCACTTTTGGTGGCAACACAAAGGGTAAAATCATCGGATCAGGTAAAGTAGGTAAGTGCACTACCTGCTGCATTGAGGAGGTTAAGCTAGTTGAGGGTCTCGCTTATAACTTGCTCAGCATTAGCCAGCTATGTGACAAAGGTCATAGAGTAGTTTTTGATTCTCAATGCTGTAGGATTTATGAACTTGATTCTGATATAATAAAATTTTCTGGTAAGAGAGTAAATAACATCTACATGGTAGATTTAGATGATCTCTCTCACGCTAACCTATGCCTCACTGTTAATAAAGATGATCTTGCATTTTTGTGGCATCGTAGGTTAGGCCATGCTAGATACACTAGTTTGCACAAATTAAAAAAACATAGCATGGTTAGAGGACTCCCTGAAATATCTTTTAAGAAGGAAAACAAAGTCTGTGATGCATGTACACAGTCCAAGCAAATCAGAAAGTCATTTAAATCTAGAAGTGAAGACCTGTCTTCCAAACCTTATGAGCTGATACCTATGGACCTATTTGGACCCACAAGATTTGTCAGCTTATCAGGTAGGAGGTATGGTTATGTATTAGTGGGTGTTAGTGGGTGACCGATCTATTCACCCCCCTCTAGATCGTCTATAGATATTCTATCTATAGGCATTAGAGCGTCCATCTGTTCTATCAATTGGTATGAGAGCGGGTCTCTGTACATTCAGATCCAACGATCTACAGAGGATCCTGCTGTTTAAGGTGCTACTCCTGTTGCTATCTGTTCGGTTTTGATCGAGGGATTTTGGTGCATTCATCTGTGATTGCTTTGTGTGCTAAGGCTATTTTTTTTTCTATCTTTCCATATGGCTCGTCCTTGTATCTTTGATGGTTCTAACTTCAGTAAGTGGTTGGGAGGTCTCTGTGTCTACATGAATTCCATTGACCCGAGTCTATGGAAACTCGTATCGAAAGGCCCACATAAGTTGCCCCGAAATGAGACCAAGTGGTCCAGTGAGGACAGATCGAAGAATCGTGAGAATATCATAGCTCTTAATATTCTAAGAGATGCAGTGAATGCTGACAAATTTCCTTTTGTTCTCAAGTGTGCGTCAGGAAAGGAAATCTTGGACAAGATAACTCCTGCAAACGAGGAGGAAGAGGATAAATGCTTCATGACTCATAGTTGTCATCATCAAAAACGGGGAGACTGTTGGACCCTGGTTTTGACAATGACAATCTATGAGTCATGATGAAATCAAAATGCATAAAAAATGTATTCCGTATTTTCTTATTGCATTTTGCTTAGAGCAAACACGTTCATCCTGGAGTAAATTTTGGGCATATTTCTGTGCATCTGCATATGTCTATTAGGCCTCATTAAGTTCGTGCATATGCTATATTCTTAGCAAAGAATGCCTGTGTACTGGAGTCCTGCTGTAGAGTGAGTCTGTGCATATGTGGGTCTAAGTGTCACGATGTCGATGCATTCATAAGTCCAAGGGTCGCATAGTTCTTGAATTTACTATCGTTGTTTTCATCAGGTCTGTGCAACCTTTGGTCATTCATGAATAGAAGTAGATACATTCTGGGCTAAGGGACATTAGGCTGGTGCATGTTCATGTCTAAGGTGTCCTTAAAGTCAGTGCATTCCTAGCCTTCGTACGCGTTGAGTCGGTGCAATCTTTGGCGCTGCATGATTGTGAGTCTGTGCAATACCTCTTCTTGCAAGATCACCTCAGCACAGGTTCTGCTATATCTTGCATTTTCGTTGGTGCAGAGGTTGTTGCAGGCATGCGTATTAGGCATAGAAAGGTCGGTGCACGATTTTGTCTAGGCACAAGGACACACGATCGGTGCAAGTCTTTGTATCGGTGCATATTTCTTCTTGCGCACACTTTCTCGGCGTAAGTGTTACCTTGGTGCACAACTGTGTCGGTGCATGTTTTGTCTTGCGCCACTTCTCCAAGTCGGTGCAATATCGCACTGCGAAGATTACTGTCGATGCATATCTGGCGTGTGCAAGACTGTACTCGGTGCAATTTGCATTGTCTGCATTCACGCGGTCGGTGCAATTCTATCCTACACTAATCAATTCTGTGCAACTTCCGTTGCTGAATGCACATAGAGTTTGTGCATCCCTCTCATACTCGCACACACAGAGTCCATGCAAGGCTGCTCACGATCCAAGCAGGTCTGTGCAATGCTTGCACACTACATACACATAACTAGTGCATCCGTTAGTCTTATGCTGCAAGTAAGTCTATGCACATCTGACTTATTCACCTATTGACTCCGTGCAAGTCCTGCTTGGCTCTTTACTATATGTATAACTGTCTTGAGTTGATATTTCCTTATGACTATATGACAGGTAGTTTTTTGAGAAGAATAAGAATGGCACGTGATCCAAGAGTGGAGGAGGTGTCAGGATCGTGACACGTGGAAAGCATTGAGCTAGGATGCTGCCACGTGGGCCAAGGCGTTTGGGTGGGAATCGTGGAAAGCACACGCCCTACATCTGATGCTCATATAAAAAGGAAGCCTCTCCTTCTGGAGAAGGGGGATCGAAGCAGAAAGATCTATAGCCAGCACGATCCAGAGAGGAGAAGAGAGTAGTAGCAGAGCAGAGCAGAAGTGAAAGTGAGAGAGCTCGTGAGATCGAGAGAAGGAGAGAGAGATAAAGAGAGTGAAGAAAGAGCTCGAGGAGAAGAAGATAGAAGATTTTCCTGAAGATTAGTTTCACTGGACCTTGGATCAAATCTAGGCTAGTCAGCTCCCTGAGAGCCACATTTGTGCTATCATCGTATACAACTTTCTGTCGCTGTGATTTCTCATTTCTTATTTTTCTTTTACACTCTTTATTTCTAGCTGTCTGTCAGCGGAGCAAGTTGTGTCGCTCAGCTATAGCAGAGAAGGATTCCTCTGGACGGGTTAAGCTGTAAGCCCCAGCGTTTGCAGAGGTGTGGTATCCTCTAGACGCCGAAGCTGTAACGCCCAGCGGTCAAGCTGTGTGTCAGCGGATGGCTAAGCTATATTGCCCAGCGAAAGCAAGCTGTGATGCTCAGCGGTTGTAAGCAAGCTGTGAGGCCCAGCGGTTTAAGATGTGTTTCAGCGAAAGCCACACTCGGGTTTGAGTGTGGGGTGGACGTAGGTCTGCAGACCGAACCACCTAAAAATTCTCTTGTCTACTGTGGTTTGATTGCCTTATTCGATTCGCTAGATGTATGCATAGAGCGATTTGAATCTTCAATCTAGCAAGGAATTTGATTGCATAACGTTCATTCGATAGTGGTCTTGAGAGACTCACTTTGGACTGATTACCTGTTGGTCCACGTTAGATGTATGATTAGATTTGCTCATCTAACCGTTTCGAGTTTTCTGGATTCACTGAGTGACTAAGTGTTTCATCCGACTGTCCATATTAAGTGTTCAAGTGTGAGCCTTCTTAGGACGGTGATCTTGTTGAGCCATCTGAGTGCGTTAATTCTACACATCGATCAGCTATAGTTTTTAGTTGGGTGAATTTTTTATAGGGATTCATTCACCCCCCCCCCCTCCTCTGAATCCATCGCACCGGTCCTAACAGGATTCAAAGAGAGGCTTGGAATAAGAGGTGAAGAAGGAATTGCTCCTAGAAGATGATTCTAAGGACCCGAAGCAACTCCACATGCAATGGGACACCTTGACAAAAGACAAACAACACAAACAAAAAAACACAAATGAGACACTAAAACAAAGACTCCAAATTTATGAAAACAAAGAAAGGGATGAGAGGAACTCAAAGTCAACAAAGTTATGATGATGCACCAATTTTTATTTGTTTCCTCCTTTAGAACCTTAATGATTTGAATTTAAATATTTTCTCTAACAAGGTTCCTAATAGGAAAAATGTTTGGGACTTGGTTAACTCTAGGTGCAAACTCTCCCTCACTTATGCAACCTAGACACGGTGTGGTAAAGATACAACCGGCCTGGCGTCCGTGTGGAAATCTACGGCTCGCGGTGACTTAAGGAGGTCCTGGATGTGGTCACCTAGTCGGCCCCAAGGAATATGGAGACGAGATGTTCACACACCAAGGTAAAAGATGCAACTATGATGTGAAATATGAATGACCCTATGTGCACCGGAGTGCATGTAATTTCTAGCCTAAAACTAACAATCAATATACAAACAATGATGTATATATGGATAACAACAAGGGAGGAGACCAAATAGCACCCAAGAATGATAATCACAGTCAAAAACTGTAGAAATATAAGCAACCTCAGTGTACGTACCTGTACTGGAGAAACAGTCGTCCAGAAGATCGCTATGAGATAAGATGGTCTATCTCTAGACTGCTTTTAAGCTGAAAACGGCCAGACAGAAGACCGCCAAGGAACTAGGGAGCAGAAACAACAAGAAATAAAATGGGAAACCCGAGGAAAACACAAGGGCTACTGAGATGAACTAAAGACAGGAGGTGAAACAAGAACTCAGCACGATTGGCACTAGATGTCCCACCGTGATCGCCAAAAAATGGGGGTGTTGATGTTTCTTTTGTGATGTTATATGAGATGAGTGTGATTGTGAATATAGTAGTGTGATGTGAAAGTGTGTGAGCAAGTAATGACCTAACTTAAACAATCATAAAATCAGGAACATGGGCATGTCATCAATGTTTATGAAGATTAAAAATAAAAACACACGCCGGGACGTGGAGCAAAGGAATAAAATAAAAAAACACACCGTAGGTGTGGAGCAAATAAAATAAAGAGAGCAAGCAAAGATGATGACAAAGATGAACAAATACCCAACTAAAGATGTGTGATCGCCACCAAAGTAATTAAAGTAGTAAAAACCACAATAATTCCTTGGAAAGAGCCAGTTGATGTCACCCTCCCACGGGAGAGAGAAAACCAGGCACACAGAGAAATAACGATCTTTCAGACAACCGCGAACCAGTAGAAAATGGTCTTACGATAGACCGCCGTATACTTGAAAATGGGCTTCCAAATGACCGCTAGAGCACCCAGATCAGTGATTTGAAACTTAATCTCCACCCCTCCTGGCCGGCCAGAAAGGTTGGGCCTCGTGTAGTAAGTCTTGTAAACCTACGAGAAAGTGTAGACAACAAGAAAAAATAACCCAATTAGCCCTTGGGCAAGTGTAGTAACTATAATGCAATTAAACTAATACGCATAAAAGAAGGGTGAATACCGGGGAGGTTTAGGTTTTTTAACCCCTGTGGGGCGTGAAAAAGATGGGAGGATGTTTTGAAAAGATGATTGAATGCAGAGAACGTGGAGAAAAGAGGAGGAAAGATGCTATGGATGCAAGGAACAATAGACAAAACTAAAGACCAAAGAACACAAACTAGGACCAAAGAAACTTTGTACTCCCTGGACTAGAAACTTGGTGGACGTGGAAGCAGCTTCTCCTTGGTTAGAAATGACTTCAAAACGCAGCAGCACTTCGTGACAATCTCCAAAAATATCCTTCTCAAGCCATGAACTCAAGGGTCCTATTTATAGGCCCTAAAACCCGAGGTTCGAGTTGGAGGGATAATGACTCAAAAATAGACTTAAAACCAGATAATCCTTGAAGATAATACTCCTAAGAGTCCACAGAAACAAACAGAAGGTTTTGGGAGCCTCTGTATAAAGAGAGAAATCAAAGGATAAAGGACTCTAGTTCATCCACGGTCGAGCAGAGGAAGAACAGCAGAGCAGGACTCTCTGTTCCCACTAGCGGTCTTGCGATAGACCGCTAGCACCAATAAACGGTCGTGCGATAGACCACTAGGGAACATGCGTCCAGAAGAAGATAAGATCAAAGAGACCCAACAGGACTCTCTGCCCATTAGCGGTCTAGAGATGGACCGCCAACGCCCACCTTGCGGTCGTACGATAGACCGCTAGGGGAGAGGACGTGGCAAAAGAGATAAAGGCTAATAAATCCACAACTTAATCCACAAAGTAATCCTCATTAGCCCTTATCTAGGCCCAATAAGGTGAAGTGACGAGAAACCAATGGAGCTAAGTCCAACCAAGGAGAATGACCCATAAAATTAGGCCCAAAAATTGATCAAAAATGACCCAATAAGCGGCAAATAACTCGGGACATCATAAAAATAGATAAGGAGATGACCCAACTCATTGGTCATAAAACGGGTGTCAACAGGGAGGTTGTTGGAAGTGAGGTGGAGCGGATTGGTTGGGGAAGTGGACAGCCTGCACCTACTCATTCGTCTGGACTCCCTCAGTAATTGGGCCCTGAGGTTTTCTGGCGGGCTTGGGCTTCTAGGCCTCGAACAAGGAGTGAATGGGGGAGTCTTTAAACTGGGTCTAGATAAACTTGGCCCTGCTGTACAACTGGTGCATATTGAAAATGTCGTTCATAGATAATATGTTCCGGAAGGTGGGGGTGGCATTGGAAATCAACAGCTTAACCTTTTCTTCCTCCGGAATCTGCCCGGGCGCACGGGAGGCCATCTGCCTCCATCAGTCAGCATAGGTAGCGAAGTCCTTGTCGGCCTTCATCTCCTCGGCCACCTGATCAGTAAAAGAATACTCCGGGCCCACACGGTCTTGGAATCTCTGTATAAACTTTTCTTTAACAACCTTGAAACTCTCTGCCCCCTCCAGTGGTAGAGCATAGAACCATTCCAATGCTATCCTGTCCAATGAGCGGCGGAAAAAATACGCCATATCATCGTATTGAAATTACGCCGACTCATACAAGAATTCCCTTATATGAATGAAGGGTGATGCGGGACGAGACACGGACACGACAAGCTCGCGATCGTCCCTTAACGAGGGAAGCGTCGGACGTGCGCGGTTGAGAAACTGGCAAGAGCTAGGGTGGTCGGCTCTCTCTTTCGTGCCCGGATCGGGTCACGGGACGGTAACGCTCTCTCTCGCAGCAGCGGTGATATAAATAGAAAGTGAGCTAATTACCCTATCATGCTCTCTAGCAGCGGCATAAACAAGCATATATGAAATTAAGCAAAATGCCAAGTAAGGGAGCGAAGGCGATACCTCCACGCGCTCGGCGTGGGGAAGACGGACCCGGCCGAAAACTCGTACTCCCGGGAAACTTAACACACAATAATTATAGCAATGGGAACATGCCCACTCCACGCAGGGAGGTAAAGGGCTATACAAATGGGCCCGGGAGGACCGAATTCGGGTTGACGGGCAGCTTCGGGTGTTGATTCGGCTACACGCGTGTTCACGACCGTGGGGCCCACGTGCTGTCCGGAGGGGCCGTGTGGGACCCGGTGGTACCGCTATAGTGGAGACACTTGGAGAAGCGCTCCCCGGGCTGGCGGCACGCTGGTTCGCCAGCCGGAGGCCGGGCGGCTCCGTTCGGCACCGGTCGGAAAAACCGATCAGAAATCTGCCGATTCTGTATTTCAGCACGCGCTCCGGCTAGAACGGACGCTGCGATCAGCACCGGTGTCGGAATGTGACGAGATCAGAGCCGTTGGAAAGCTGCTTCGAAGTACTACAATCTATTGGCCTTCAGAAAAATTCACCAAATTTTTACTTTGTGTTGGCGAATTTTATATGCTGCTATTGTACAGTAACCGAAGACTCAGATCTGCAGAGAACTATCCTGTTGATTGCCTTTGACCGTGAAGTAGATGTCCGACTTTCAAGATGTGTTCTTCAGCAAGGTTGTAGGAAAGCGAACAAGGAAACTAGGAATATTTTTGGATCTGGAGTTCGAGGTGGTGGTGATTTGTTATGATATTGGAAGTGGATGGTGGTCAGATCTGGGATCTGACTAAAAACACTGTATCAGAGGAAGAACACGAATTTCTAAAAATAGGTAGAAGGCTGATAAAAAATTAAGAAAATTTGTGGAGGTAGGGGGTGATGGACAGAACTCCCAGTAAAATTGGGAGGGTTTGGACAAATCAAAAAGATGGTCAGAGGGGGAGAACTCAGAGGTTCTGTCATTATAGATAGAAACATGGAAGATCTGGGATGACAGGTTGGACGAAAATGTAAAAATACTAAAAGATGGATTTTTGGAGTGAGAATTTAAGTGTATCTTGGAATGCAAGGGCTGAACACACCATAAAAAATTCAGATCAATCCATGCTCGTGGATGAGACAGATAATTCATGGAAGCTTCTGTGGTCGGACGAAGATAAAACTACAGAGGCGGCTCGACGGTGGCACGAACGGCGACGGCGGCGGCACAGACGATCACCAGAGATTGAGAGGAGATGATAGAAGGTAGAATCACTCTAGAACTTGAGGTTGGAGGAGAGGAACCAGAGGGAGAGGGGTTGGGGGCGCAATATGCTCCTTAGATTTCATAAAATTTTCTGATTTTTCATTGAATTTCACATGAAAATACAAGCTTATATATGGTTTACATCAAATGCAATGTGGACCCTTAGATCTAGGGAAGAGGATTGAAGGGCTGGGATTGCATTCTAATAACACACAAAAAAATATTAAACTAAGGCAAGTGGAATGGGGCGCCCCCTTGACTATAAGTAAGGTTGAATGGGTAAGTGAATGGTAGGTGGCCTACCTTGGACAAAATGGGCCACTTGTCTACCCATGTGGCATATGACTAGTCCAACCTTCTAGATGTCCACCTAGGATGGTTGACCAGCCCCACAAGATGACATGGATCAATGGGAAAGGGCTGAGGGCCCCCTTGTTGGTCCTACTGACAAATTACATAGAAACCCATACAATCTACGGGAGTGACGCATTGGCTGATAAAGCCGTACAATTGTGCGTATACTTTCCCGTGGATATAAAAATAAACTAAAGGATATAAATGCAATATGAAAAGGTACTGGCTCGGTGTCGATTCCCATCAACTCTCCCCGGGTGGGAGGAACTCGACCCCGTCGAGTAGGGGTAGGGATGCTCGAATACTCCGGCGGATCCGTCACAGTGCCAAGTAATGTGGGTACGCTCCACTCCAAATGATCGTCACCTGCTCATTCCATATATACTCGATATACGCAAACTGCTATGGCCTGAAGGTGGACACTACGGGTGGGGCACTCTCAAAAGGAAGGGAAGCGGCTCAAAGACTCACTAGGAATCACCGCTGAGTCCCTATAGGTGACTGATCCGGGTATAGATGTAGAATCGACCCCATACTCATCAAGTGAGTCCACTCGCATCTTACTCATAAGAGACCGACAACGAGCTTGCACAAGACTCATGCAGACTTACCATGCAATAAACATAACAATCGACTCGAGACACACCACACAAACAAACCACACAAGAAAAACACACTGACTCATATATGACCCTAGACTAAGATGGTGACACAAGCCCACTAGGTGGCGGCATCCTGGGCGGCGGGTGAGCCATCCAACTCTCCCCCCAAGGCATAGTACTCATCGGCTAGTGCGTCATCGGCCTCATAATTGACACACTCAAGCTCGGGAGGTGCGGGCTCTCCAACTCCTAAGGCTAGGGTGGCGCGAGCGGGACACTCGCTGGCAAAGTGGCCAAATCCATGACAGTGGAAACACTGCACTCTCGACCGACTACTCTCTCCTATAAAAGGGGCCTTACCCTTATCATCCCGTCGGGTAAGGGGTGTAGGCAGCAAAGGGGGAGATGTAGGTGCCGTGGATAATAGTGGAGGGGGTGCCGGTGCCAGAGGATGGGCTATAGGAGCCGGGGAACGTGCAACGGGTGCCGGTGGTTGGGGTGGGAATAGATCCCGAGGTGGAGGAGGACAAGGCCGTGGAGCGAAGTGCTCCTGACGGGTGGGCTCCTGAGATCGAGCCATGGGAGGCCGCTGATGTGGGCCTATGGAGTGACGGGGCTCGGTACTACGGAGAGGGGTGGGGCCCAACCGATGGCTAGACTCGAACTCTCCCTCAAATTGCTCCATCTCGAGAGCAACCTGGTATGCCTCTTCCAACGTCTTGGCATTGCGGCAGAAAAGCTCATACTGGTAGTGTGGCTGCAAACCACGTCGAAAGCGGGACACAGGCATGGTACTCTCCTCCGTGACACCACATCGTCGAAAGTACTCATCAAACTCCGCGATGTATTCGGAGACGGACCGGTCTCCTTGGCTAAGACTTTGCCATCTATCGATGAGTCGCTGGCGGTATGTGGGAGGAAGGTACTTTTGCCGAAGTTTATTCTTCATCTCGGCCCATGTGTCGATCGGGGGTTCTAGCCGCTGAAGTAGCAGGCTCTCCACATTCTTCCAATAGGTTTGTGCCTGCCCCATGAGTTTCATGGTGGCAAATCGGACCCTTCGACGCTCCGACATATCATACCACTCAAAGTAACGGTCCATGCCGAACTCCCAATCTAGGTAGACTTTCGGATCCAAAGACCTGTAAAAAGCGGGAGGGTCCGCTCGCACGGTCTTAAGGACCCGGTCATCATCCTCATCTCGTTGTGGCTGAAAACCACGACGGCGTTGACCATATCCCTCATAGGCATTGTCGGAACCATAGTCCTCGAGACCAAGGTCACGGTGCGGTAGTTGGGGAACCCGAGGAAGGGCGGGTGGAGGAGCCTGTGGTGGCTGGTTTTGGGCCGCGGGAGCGGCCTGGACTTGGGCCATGGGAGCGGGTTGGACTTGGGCCACCGCGGGAGGGGGTGCGGGTGGGCCTTGGGCTGCCCCTGGAGGGTCCCCGTGTGACATCCTATCTAACCGCCCAACGAGGTCTTGGACCGACCTGTCGGAGGTCTCCAAGCGCCCCTCCATGGCTCTAAGGTGACCATCCATATTATCAGAGAAAGCCCGAAAGTTAGCATCGGATTGGTCCAACCTAGTCATAATGGCCATCATCGCCTCTTGTAGGGAGTGGAAGTCTCCCGAGGTATCCCGTGGGTTGGCCATAGGTGGTGGTGGGGGTGAGTACTGAGTACCCCGACGAGTGGGCATGCAAACACACCGACTAGAAGACGCCGACTAAAGCAAAACACACTAATGCAAAATGATGCGCCTAGACTTAACCAAAACGTGGTACGCAGCGGAGGTAATCGACCCGAAGGTCACTCGCGCAAGTGTGCAGCCTTCCCGATAGGCGTAGCCTAACATTCGGACAACACCTTTTGATATACCGAGTAAAGGGATGCAATGCAAAAAGACACTTTTTTTGTTTGTTTTAAAACAATGATGACCCTAAACACGACTTAGACGTAAATGACTAATGAATGACACTTTTTTTTTGATTTGGACACCCTAGACTCAACTCGCTCTGATACCAAATTGATGCGGGATGAGACACGGACACGACAAGCTCGCGATCGTCCCTTAACGAGGGAAGCGTCGGACGTGCGCGGTTGAGAAACCGGCAAGAGCTAGGGTGGTCGGCTCTCTCTTTCGTGCCCGGATCGGGTCACGGGACGGTAACGCTCTCTCTCGCAGTAGCGGTGATATAAATAGAAAGTGAGCTAATTACCCTATCATGCTCTCTAGCAGCGGCATAAACAAGCATATATGAAATTAAGCAAAATGCCAAGTAAGGGAGCGAAGGCGATACCTCCACGCGCTCGGCGTGGGGAAGACGGACCCGGCCGAAAACTCGTACTCCTGGGAAACTTAACACACAATAATTACAGCAATGGAAACATGCCCACTCCACGCAGGGAGGTAAAGGGCTATACAAATGGGCCCGGGAGGACCGAATTCGGGTTGACGGGCAGCTTCGGGTGTTGATTCGGCTACACGCGTGTTCACGACCGTGGGGCCCACGTGCTGTCCGGAGGGGCCGTGTGGGACCCGGTGGTACCGCTGTAGTGGAGACACTTGGAGAAGTGCTCCCCGGGCTGACGGCACGTTGGTTCGCCGGCCGGAGGCTGGGCGGCTCCGTTCGGCACCGGTCGGAAAAACCGATCGGAAATCTGCCGGTTCCGTATTTCAGCGCACGCTCCGACGAGAACGGACGCTGGGATCAGCACCGGTGTCGGAATGCGACGAGATCAGAGCCGTTGGAAAGCTGCTTCGAAGTACTACAATCTAGTGGCCTTCAGCAAAATTCACCAAATTTTTACTTTGTGTTGGTGAATTTTATATGCTGCTGTTGTACAGTAATCGAAGACTCAGATCTGCAGAGAACTATCCTGTTGATTGCCGTTGACCGTGACGTAGATGTCCGAATTTGAAGATGTGTTCTTCAGCAAGGTTGTAGGAAATCGAACAAGGAAACCCGGACTATTTTTGGATCTGGACTTAAAGGTGGTGGTGATTTTTTATGATTTTGGAAGTGGAGGGTGGTCGGATCTGTGATCTGACTAAAAACACTGTATCAGAGGAAGAACACGAATTTATAAAAATAGGTAGAAGGTTGATAAAAAATTAAGAAAATTTGTGGAGGTAGGGGGTGATGGACAGAACTCTCAGTAAAATTGGGAGGGTTTGGAAAAATCAAAAAGATGGTCGGAGGGGGAGAACTCAGAGGTTCTATCACTGTAGATAGAAACCTGGCAGATCTGGGATGACAGGTTGGATGAAAATATAAAAATACGAAAAGATGGAATTTTAGCGTGAGAATTTAGGTGGATCTTGAGATGCAAGGGCTGAACACACCATAAAAAATTCAGATCCATCCATGCTCGTGGCTGAGACAGACAATTCGTGGAAGCTTCTGTGGTCGGACGAAGACAGAACTGCAGAGGCGGCTCAACGGCGGCACGAACGGCAGCGGCGGCGGCACAGACGATCACCGGAGGTTGAGAGGAGATGATAGAAGGTAGAATCACTCTAGAACTTGAGGTTGGAGGAGAGGAACCAGAGGGAGAGGTGTTAGACAGGAGGACGGTGAGCTAGAAGGGGAGGGGATGAATAGATCACCGTTTAAAAAATATTGGACTGAGTCGAGGCAGGACCCTTAACCAATATAACGTAATTCACAAGCGCAGAACATAAATCACTCAAAAATTCATCAGCACATATGCACAACCACCTAGCGAGCAGTCAGACCAAGATTTCGATCATCAACATTCACATTTACTTAATGAAGCCGGTCAAAAGCATAAGGAAGATAAATGCGCACAACCATACCACGGAGAACAGGAGATTTAGATGGTTCAGTCTGCAACCTGCAGACTTACGTCCATCCCTCACTCAAGGCCGAGTGAGGCTTCCTTTCACAAGAACGAACCGCAGACTCAGTCTGCCAACAACACGCTGATCCACAGCTTGGGGATCGAAATCCCTACAGACGCTGAACACACAGCTTGAACCCAGGTCTCACACCCCAAGACCTGACCCGGAGATAACTCTCCCTTCCTCTTAGACAAGAGGGAACCCAGCAGTGACTCACCCTCACTGCAATTCAGAGACGCTGTCTCTCTTCCTCCACAGTCGGAGGGAACAACTCAGATAGCCTCCTCACTATCTGAACACAACAACCCCGGAGACCACCTCCCTTCCTCTGATCTGATTCAGAGAGAATCACAATGCAACCCAGAGGATTCACCTCTCTTCCTCTACACCTAGAGGGAACGATAAAACAGAGTATCGAATTTAAGAACAAACAACTGAAGACATAAAGAAATATCGAAGACAATCGAACGGAGAAACAATGTAGCTTCTTAAAGAAGCATAGACAAAACATAGCAGAAAACCATCCTCTCCTTCATCACTCTCTCTCTTTCAGGTACGCTCAACGAATGGATCAGGATGGCTCCTCCTCTCCTTCTTCTCGCTCTGGCCTCACCCTTTTCCTTGTGGCTTCGGCAGCTTTTCAGGAGCAGAAACCTTCATATATATATCCAACCTCACGAGAGAGTGAGGGTTTGGGAGACACGCGCGAAGACATGCTTCCAGGTGAACCGAGCGACATGTTAGACGATTATTCCCTCGGATCACGTGCTCACATGATTGGAATAAAGTTCCAATTTGTCTTTAAGTCCCTGTAAGGTTTCAGAGAACATTCAGTCAATCTCAGAAATATTCAAGTCATTAATTGTTCACACAGATTGCACGGGACTTATCAAAGGACAGAAGAACGCGTCAACGCACTAAAGCCAAGGCGTTAACGTAATGGATATAATGGAGAACAGGTCCCTTGACCAAATACACTAATGCGTCAACGCATCAGTTGACAGCGTCGACGCTTCTGCTTGGTGGTTGATCAAAAAGAACCTTTGGTCATAAACTCAAGGCGTCGACGCTTCCATTGTGTAGCGTCGCCTCAGCTCCTTGGGCGAGACGCACAATCTCTTGGTAACAAGCCAATGCGTCAACGCTTCAGGTGACAGCGTCGACTCAGCTTCATAGGCGAGACGCTCAAGCCCTTGGCACTAAGCCAATGCGTCAACGCTTCCATCGTGCAGCGTCGACTCAACTTCATATGCGAGACGCTCAAGCCCTTGGCACCAAGCCAATGCGTCAACCCTTCCATCGTGCAGCGTCGACTCAACTTCATATGCGAGACGCTCAAGCCCTTGGCACCAAGCCAATGCATCAACGCATCCAGTGACAGCGTCGACGCAGTGGACAAAACAGCAAGCGAAAGACGCACTATTGCGTCTACGCAGCCAGCCAAGTGCGTCAACGCACTAAATGCACAGAACCCATATAAACAAGACAAGTAAGTATGAGCTCATGGGTGAACATGATAGAGGAGCATTAAATCAGAAAAGCATGATGAAAAAGCATTTGATCCATAGATGTGCATGCAAGACAACAACATTAGATCCTAAGAATATTTAGACAATTCAGGATCTTTATCATTCATCAAGGAGCATCAAGATAATTATATAAAAATAATTTGATTCATAGTGTTAGTCATCATCAAAACTACAGAGATGCAACAATCTCCCCCTTTTTGATGATGGCAACACCATGAGTCAAATTCAGTGAAGAAGAAACACCAACTTAAAACATTCTCAATAAAGGCAGCAATGGTGACCTCTCAAAGCCTGAACAGGCCTGAACTCACAGCACTCATCATCTTTTACCAAAAACCATTCCAAAACCTTCCTTCCACTGGCTAGCTACAAAATCACCTCTTTACTCCCCCTTTCAACCTTCTCCCCTTTAACTCTTTCAACCTTCTCCCCCTTTGACATCATCAAAACAAGGAGAAAGAGAGATGTTGACGCTGGACTGATGAGAAAAGATGGAGAAGATTCCAACAGTAGACACTCATTGTCAAATCTTAGATGCTTAAGTGGGGCTGTAAGGTCCAGTGAAGAATCTTGGAGTTCTGGTAAGAGAAAGAGATTCAGAATAAACTTGAAGTTTATCAACTTACTATGATTATGAGAGAAGAGCAAGTGGCAACAAGTATGACTGAGGTAGCTGTTAAGGCTTGTCAAAGAGACAACAAGAGTTTGAACCACTAAGACAGCCTGTAGGCATTGAGGACAAACAGTCCAGGCAGAGAAGCATAGTTATAGAGTGTATTTGGCCAGTTACACTTTTGACATTAAGTATGCACCTTGGTCAGAGGCCAGCATCCTCAGTTACTCAGTGTGAGAGCCTCATCACTTCTCAATTAGAGAACAGAGATAGTGACCATTGGTTGTTACATGAGGAGACGCCTTGATCAGAGGCCAGAATCCCCAGTTACTCACCATATTGTCATCATTGCTCTGCCAAGCATAATTTTGAATTGTATTTCTTTCTTTTGATTTTGTTTATGAGAACTGATACCTCATGACATAGGAAATTCTCATTTCATTGATGGGATTCCTAGTTTCTCAGTATGCAGTTTTAAGCACAGATCAGTTTAACTAGCTCAACAAGGGTTGTTTGAAGACAAAACCCAGGGCAAATATTAGAGGTCTTATCAAGATGTCCAATGAGAACCTCATAAACAGAAACCATTTCTTACAAGTCTAGCTTGTTCATGAGTCATGCAACAAAGTAAGAGGATATACTTGTGAAGGTTAGTCTTAGCCTCTTAAGACTTACTAGAAGAGGATTCTAGCTGGATTTTAATTGCACAAACTTAAGAATGTAGGAATTGAATGAGGTTCTATTAAGAGGAATATTCAAGATCAATTCTAACATTTAATCCAGCAATAACACCCATCTTTCAAGCGTTTCTAATTAGTCAAGCTCCCCCTCTCTAGTAGCTCTATCTTCCATTCTACCCAGAAAATAGCAGAGAAGCAGAATTGACTTTACTCAAAGCACACACCCGCTCCCCCTCACATAGGGACCCCCACCAGAAAAAGTATGACAAAACTACCACTAAATTATGGAAATACATGAACCAGAATTCATTGCCTCAAATCAGTCAAAGTTTGTAAATACCAAGTTCTCTTCTCAAAGAAGTAAATTTTTCAGTATCTAGAGGTTTTGTAAAAATATCAGCAATTTGATCTGCAGTCCAACATGAATTAATTCAAATGTTTTATTTGCAATTTCATTTCTGATAAAGTGGTGCCTGATTTCAATGTGTTTTGTTCGTGAGTGTAAAACAGGATTCTTTGCAATGTTTATGGCACTAGTGTTATCACAAAAGATGGGAGTGCAACCTGTCTCTACTTGGTAATCCTGAGTTGATGCTTGATCCAGATAACCTGAGTGCCACAGCTGCTTGCAGCCACGTATTCAGCCTCAGCAGTGGAAAGAGCCACTGAATGTTGTTTCTTTGAACTCCAAGAAACTAGGCATCCTCCTAAGAATTGGCAGTGGCCACTGGTGCTCTTCCTATCTAGCTTACATCCAGCAAAGTCTGCATCAGTGTATGCAACTAAATCTAATGTGCGTGAAGCAGGATACCATAAGCCTAATGTATGTGTGGCAGACAGATATCTAAAGATTCTTTTTACAGCAGACACATGTAGTTCAGTAGGCCTAGACTGATATCTTGCACATAAACCAACACTGAATTGTATGTCTGGCCTAGAGGCAGTTAGGTACAAGAGGGATCCGATCATACCTCTGTAGAGTTTTTCATCCACTTGTTTACCTGACTCATCTGCATTAAGGGTCATGCTTGTGCTCATTGGGGTGGAAATTTGCTTCAGGTTAGTCATCCCAAACCTTTTTAGGATATCCAGCGTGTACTTGGTTTGGTGGAAGAAACAGCCATCTGTCATCTGATTTATCTGCAAGCCAAGGAAATAAGTCAGTTCCCCAACTAAGCTCATCTCAAATTCAGCTGACATAAGCTGTGAAAATTCTTTACACAGTTCAGGATTTGTTGATCCAAAGATGATGTCGTCCACATATACCTGAACTATGATGAGATCTTGTCTTGAATTCTTAGTGAATAAGGTTTGGTCAACTTTACCTCTGTTATATCCTTTATTTAGTAAGAAACTGGTCAGCCTTTCATACCAGGCCCGAGGAGCCTGCTTTAATCCATAAAGAGCTTTGTTTAACCTGAAAACTTGATCAGGTTTAGTCGAAAACTGAAAACCAGGAGGTTGTTCAACATAAACTTCTTCTTTTAGAATTCCATTCAAGAAGGCACTCTTAACATCCATTTGTTGAAGTTTTATGTTGTTTGAACAAGCAAATGCTAATAGAATTCTGATAGCCTCCATTCTAGCTACTGGAGCAAAGGATTCATCAAAGTCCACTCCATACTCCTGACTGTAGCCTTTAGCTACAAGTCTAGCTTTATTCCTAGAGATGACACCTTCTTCATTCAGTTTGTTCTTAAAAACCCATTTTGTTCCTATTACATTGAAATTTTCAGGTCTAGGTACAAGTTCCCAGACATTGTTTCTATCAAATTGCCCTAGTTCTTCACACATGGCAGTTACCCAATTCTCATCACTTAAGGCTTCTTCAATGGTCTTAGGCTCAATTTGAGAAACTAAAGCAATTAAGTCCTGATTCTGAACATTTCTAAATGAGATCTTGTCCTAGGGGGATCATTAAGACTACCAATAATATTGGTTACAGGGTGGTCTTTTAAAACTCTGACATTTGTTGAGGACTCACCTTGTTCGGCTGTACTTACTGGGTTCAGATCAGTGGGTTCTTCAGCCGGTTGTACTTCCTCCTCTTGCATTTGATTCAGGAACTCTCCATCATGACTTGTAGACCTGTTATCATCATTTAGACTGCTAGAGATTTTTGTTTCATCAAAAATAACATGAGGGGTTTCCTCTACAGTCCTATCAGTTTTATTAAAGACCCTGAAGGCCCTAGATGTTTCAGAGTATCCTAGGAATATTCCTGGAATACTTCTAGCATCGAATTTATCTAAGTCTCTCTTGTTGTTATTATGAATAAAGCATTTTGAACCAAAAATTTTGAAATATGAGACATTAGGCCTCTTACCTTTCAGGAGTTCATATGGTGTTTTCTTATGTATGGGTCTTACCAAAGCTCTATTAAGTATGTAGCAGGCTGTGTTTGCCGCTTCTGCCCAAAAGCTCTTAGGTAGCTGACTCTCCATTAGTAGTGTTCTTGCCATTTCCACTATTGATCGATTCCTTCTCTCCACAATTCCATTCTGCTCTGGGGTCCTGGGAGAAGAAAATTTGTGAGTCAGTCCCTCTTTGTCACAAAAACTAGAAAATGAGGAGTTCTCAAACTCTCCTCCATGATCTGATTGGATAACAGTGATCTTGTGGCCTACATGTTTCTGCTTATTGAAAAAATGTTCAAATTTTTGAAAAGCATCACTCTTATTTGCCAAGAAAAACAGCCATGCAAATCTAGAGTAGTCATCGACAATGACAAAACCAAATCTTTACCATTTAGACTCTGGGTTCTAGTAGGACCAAATAGATCCATGTGCAAGTGTTCCATGATCTTAGTTGACAAGCTCTCAGACCTAATTTTAAAAGAAGCTCGAGTTTGCTTGCCTAGAGTATAGGCCTCGCAATTCTTCGAAACTGATTTGAACTTTAAGCTAGGCATGCCTCTAACTAAATTAAATTTAGCTAATTTATGCAAGGTGTTAAAGCTAGCATGGCCTAGTCGCCTATGCCAGTCAAACATGTTATTCTCTGAATCAGCAGTGAGACACAGATTAGACTCAGACTCAGCATCAAGATCCACAATATAGACATTATTGACTCTATTTGCAATGAACTTTATTTTATCGGAGTTTGGTTCTAAAATTTTGCAAGCATGCTCATCAAAAAGAACCTTGTGACCCTTGTCACACAACTGACTAATACTCAATAAATTGTGTTGCAGACCTTCAACCAACAAGACTTTCTCAACAGAGTTGGAGGTTTTCTTACCGATGGTTCCGGTCCCAATGATTTGGCCTTTGTTTTTACCTCCAAACTTAACTGACCCTCCTGCTTTCAATTCAAGCTTGCTGAACTTTCTTTGATCCCCTGTCATGTGCCTCGAGCAGCCACTGTCGAGATACCACTTGTTGTTCTCGGCTGCTAGGCTCACCTGCACAATAACAATTTAAGTTGTGTGCTTTGGAACCCAAGGTAAATTGGGTCCAAAAATACCGTTCAATTCATTAAGCACAGTCTTGGGAATCCAGATCTGTTTTAACCCCTTTTTCTTTCTGTGCTGAGAGTTGACAGTTTTGTTATTAATGTGCATTTCATTTGTTTCTTTTTGTTTCTCAAGGTGTGTCCAGTTTCTGTTGATAAAGGTTTGGGTCCCAGCCAGACCATAATTTTTAACCTGTCTAGATGAAGGCATTTTATTGTCAGTATTCTGTGTGTAGTTAGACGTTCCCATGTTTCTTTTAAAATAGCCCATTCTTTTATTAGAGTCATAGTTGTTGAATTGACAAACACCTTGCTTCTGGTGCGTGGGCTTGTTGAATTTCTTGAAGATATTTTTTCCAAAATCAGCCTGTTGTCTATGGATGTTCTTCTGTTGTTCAGTAGTTTTGGAACTGGATGGAATGTCCAGTTTCTCTTTTCCTTTCTCAGTGCAGAAAGTAGTGGTTTTTACCCCAAATGCTTCCTTCTTACTTGGGTTGAAACCCAACCCCTCTCTGTTAAAGTTTACTTTGGTGCCTAACAAAGCATTCAAATTACTCTCTCCCAAAACAAACCTCTCAAGGGTTTTCTTCTTATCTTCCAACTCCTTCCGCAGACATATATTGTTTTCCAGCAATTCATCATTGACCCTTTTAACAGCTTCATACCCTTCCCTGAGTAAGTCATTTTGTCTCAGGTTTTCTTCAGTATGTTGATTGGTTTCATCAAGCTGTTTTCTTAGTTTTTCAAGCTCCTTTTTAACAAGATTGTTCTCATTTCTTACATTTTCCATTTGAGCTAATTCAGCTATCAGTTTGGAATTTTCTGTCTTGATGAGTTCTTGTTCTTCATTAACCACATTGAGTTTGCGTTTGGTGACTCTATGTTCTTTAGCTAAGGCATTGTACATATCTAGCAGTTCACCATACTTATCTTCCCAGTCATCAATAGAGTAAGTCACAAAGGGATTGATTACCTCATTTTCCTCGTCGGCCATCAGACATACTCCTTCAGTCTCCTTTCCTGAGGAGTTAGTCTCTGAGTCTTCTTCTTCATCGCTCCAAGTGCATACCATAGCTTTTGGCTTTTTCTTGTACACTTTGGAGCCTTTCTTATGGTAATCCAGTGTTTTCTTCTGAAGCTCAGGGCAATCTTGCTTCATGTGCCCAAAGTTCCTGCAATGATAACACATCACACTTTAGCATTCCTATCCTTGTCATTGCCATTGTTTGGATATTTACCTGATGAGTAATTTCTTCTTCTCCCATATGATTTTCCCTTCAGTTTCAGAAATTTCCTGAACTGTCGTGTGAGCAGAGCTTTTTCACTCCTGTCAAGGTCTGGAATTTCATCAGAGTCTCCACTGCTGCTGCTGCTGCTGCTACTACTATGTCGTTCAACTTTAAGAGCAACATTCTTGCCCTTTCTGTCACTTCCTTCTCCTGTTTTCTTGAGATTCATCTCATAGGTCATAAGAGACCCTATGAGTTCAGTGACAGTCATGGTTGTTAAATCCTTCGATTCCTCTATCACAGTGGCCTTTGTGTGCCACGCTGGAGTCAAAGATCTCAAGATCTTCCTGACTATATCCCCTTCAGATATTTCCTTTCCAAACCCCTTGAGGCTGTTTGTGATCAGTGACAGCCTAGCGTACATATCAGTCGCGCTCTCCTCTGACTTCATCTTAAATAATTCATACTCAGAGGTTAGGTAGTTTACCTTGGTAGCTCTGACCTGAGAGGTACCCTCGTAAATCAGCGCTAGTTCATCCCACATCTTCTTAGCTGTCTTGCACGCCGAAATTCGGGCATATTCTTCAGGGTGAACTGCGCACTGGATGATGTTGAGCGCCGACCAGTTCAGTCCGGATAATTTGACTTGTTCTTCAGACCACATCTCCTCATTCGGAGGTAAATCATAAGGTCCAGTTGTAATGACTCTCCACAGCTTGTGGCTCTGAGATCGGATGAAAACTTCCATCCTGTTTTTCCAAAAGAAATAATTAGAACCATCAAAATATGGGGGACGGGAGATTGACTGTCCTTCAGCTATGTAGCTGCGAGGACCACTGGTTCCAGGATTACCCTGGTCGTTGGACCACATCTCGGGTAAACCCGCTCTGATACCAACTGTTAGACAGGAGGACGGTGAGCTAGAAGGGGAGGGGATGAATAGATCACCGTTTAAAAAATATTTGACTGAGTCGAGGCAGGACCCTTAACCAATATAACGTAATTCACGAGCGCAGAACATAAATCACTCAAAAATTCATCAGCACATATGCACAACCACCTAGCGAGCAGTCAGACCAAGATTTCGATCATCAACATTCACATTTACTTAATGAAGCCAGACAAAAGCATAAGGAAGATAAATGCGCACAACCATACCACGGAGAACAGGAGATTTAGATGGTTAAGTCTGCAACCTGCAGACTTACGTCCATCCCTCACTCAAGGCCAAGTGAGGCTTCCTTTCACAAGAACGTACCGCAGACTCAGTCTGCCAACAACATGCTGATCCACAGCTTGGGGATCGAAATCCCTACAGACGCTGAACACACAGCTTGAACCCAGGTCTCACACCCCAAGACCTGACCCGGAGATAACTTTCCCTTCCTCTTAGATAAGAGGGAACCCAGCAGTGACTCACCCTCACTGCAATTCAGAGACGCTGTCTCTCTTCCTCCACAGCCGGAGGGAACAACTCAGATAGCCTCCTCACTATCTGAACACAACAACCCTTGGAGACCACCTCCCTTCCTCTGATCTGATTCAGAGAGAATCAATGCAACCCAGAGGATTCACCTCTCTTCCTCTACACCTAGAGGGAACGATAAAACAGAGTATCAGAATTTAAGAACAAACAACTGAAGACATAAAGAAATATCGAAGACAATCGAACGGAGAAACAATGTAGCTTCTTAAAGAAGCATAGACAAAACATAGCAGAAAACCATCCTCTCCTTCATCACTCTCTCTCTTTCAGGTACGCTCAACGAATGGATCAGGATGGCTCCTCCTCTCCTTCTTCTCACTCTGGCCTCACCCTTTTCCTTGTGGCTTCGGCAGCTTTTCAGGAGCAGAAACCTTCATATATATATATATATCCAACCTCACGAGAGAGTGAGGGTTTGGGAGACACGCGCGAAGACATGCTACCAGGTGAACCGAGCCACGTGTTAGACGATTGTTCCCTCGGATCACGTGCTCACATGATTGGAATAAAGTTCCAATTTGTCTTTAAGTCCCTGTAAAGTTTCAGAGAACATTCAGTCAATCTCAGAAATATTCAAGTCATTAATTGTTCACACAGATTGCACGGGACTTATCAAAGGACAGAAGAACGCGTCAACGCACTAAAGCCAAGGCGTTAACGTAATGGATATAATGGAGAACAGGTCCCTTGACCAAATACACTAATGCGTCAACGCATCAGTTGATAGCGTCGACGCTTCTGCTTGGTGGTTGATCAAAAGAACCTTTGGTCATAAACTCAAGGCGTCGACGCTTCCATTGTGTAGCGTCGCCTCAGCTCCTTGGGCGAGACGCACAATCTCTTGGTAACAAGCCAATGCGTCAACGCTTCAGGTGACAGCGTCGACTCAGCTTCATAGGCGAGACGCTCAAGCCCTTGGCACCAAGCTAAAGCGTCAACGCTTCAGGTGACAGCGTCGACTCAGCTTCATAGGCGAGACGCTCAAGCCCTTGGCACCAAGCCAATGCGTCAACGCTTCCATCGTGCAGCGTCGACTCAAGCTTCATAGGCGAGACGCTCAAGCCCTTGGCACCAAGCCAAAGCGTCAACGCTTCAGGTGACAACGTCGACTCAGTGGATAAAACAGCAAGCGAAAGACGCACTATTGCGTCTACGCAGCCATCCAAGTGCGTCAACGCACTAAATGCACAGAGCCCATATAAACAAGACATATAAGTATGAGCTTATGGGTGAACATGATAGAGGACCATTAAATCAGAAAAGCATGATGAAGAAGCATTTGATCCATAGATGTGCATGCAAGACAACAACATTAGATCCTAAGAATATTTAGACAATGCAGGATCTTTATCATTCATCAAGGAGCATCAAAATAACTATCATAAAAATAATTTGATTCATAGTGTTAGTCATCATCAAAACTACAGAGATGCAACAAGAGGGGCTGGGGGCGCAATATGCTCCTTGGATTTCACAAAATTTTCTGATTTTTCATTGAATTTCACATGAAAATACAAGCTTATATATGGTTTACATCAAATGTAATGTGGACCCTTAGATCTAGGGAAGAGGATTGAAGGGCTGGGATTGCATTCTAATAACACACACAAAAATATTAAACTATGGCAAGTGGAATGGGGCGCCCCCTTGACTATAAGTAAGGTTGAATGGGTAGGTGAATGGTAGGTGGCCTACCTTGGACAAAATGGGCCACTTGTCTACCCATGTGGCATATGACTAGTCCAACCTTCTAGATGTCCACCTAGAATGGTTGACCAGCCCCACAAGATGACATGGACCAATGGGAAAGGGCTGAGGGCCCCCTTGTTGGTCCTACTGACAAAATACATAGAAACCCACACAATCTACGGGAGTGACGCATTGGCCGATAAAGCCATACAATTGCGCGTATACTTTCCCGTTGATATAAAAAAAACTAAAGGATATAAATGCAATATGAAAAGGTACTGGCTCGGTGTCGATTCCCATCAAAGGGGTTGCCATTCCCGTCGTACTTCCGGTACGCGGGGAGCTCCGACTAGGGAGGGAAACGGATGCCACGGAAATTGGGAATCGGGATATCAGCAAGGGATTGTGGGCCGACCCGCTTGTGAAGGATGTCAAGCTGCTGTTGCATGGCAGCCCACTTATCAAGAAGTTCCCATTCCCTAGATGGAGGAGGCAAAACTGGGAGGGCAGACCCGGTATAAGGAGCCGATGGATAGGTAGATGGAGGGGGTAGCCCGTAAGAGGGATAATGGGCCATGGATGGGCCCATATCTACATGAGCTAATTGGGCAGCCCCCGCTTGGGATCGTAAGAAGTCGGCCGGGCCTACAAGAGCCTGTGGCATTGGAGAGGTGGTCCTGTAAGGATCCATGTAAGAAGGTGGCAAGAGCGGGGTCTTCCCCTTATCGAGCATCTGATGGGCCGAGCTAGAAGCCTGGCCCACCTCTAGATTGGTGAAGCGGAGGACCTTGGGCTGGACAGGGGTAAGATCTATGGGAGCAGCAGACGAGGCCCCTAGCCCACTAACCAAAGATAAAGAAGTGGCGGCAGCAAGCCCACCCTGAGGAGGAACTGAAGACGGGGCATCCGGCCCCTACAAAGCCTGGCGTAGAATATGGAGCTGGGTCGGATCCAGCTGGGCCATCATATGGAGAATTTGGTTGGCCAAATTATGAGTAGAAGAATCAGAGGGGGAGGGTTGGCTACCCACAATAGCCATAGACGGAAGAGGAGAGGTAGACCCCTCTCTCCCCTGCATGGTCGTGACCCTAGGCGGGTCCTCCAAGAGTCCGTGAGGAAGGGAGTTCTCGCGAGAGTAAGAGAAATCGTAGGAAGACATGGTAGAAGGGGAATCAAACAGAGGGTTGAAATAGGAAATGAATGAGAAATTGCCCCTAGGAGAAGATCATGTGGGTATGAAGCAACTCCACGTGCAACGAGTACCTTGAGATAACAGAAACAACACCTAATATGCACCTAAATGGAGATGGCTAACAAAAATGCACAACAGAAAAGAGGCAACCAATGATCATCCAAGTTGTAATGATGCGACAAACTTTTATGTGTTTCCCCTTTAAGAACCTTAGTGAATTAAATCAAATGAGGGTTCTCTCAACAATAGGATTCCTAATAGGGGTGGGATTAGGACTCGGTTGACTCTAAGTTTACTCTCTCTCTCACAGATGCAACCTAGACTCGGGGTGGTATGGTACAACCTATCCAGCGTCCGTGTGGGAATCCACGGCTCACCGGGACTTACGGAGGTCCTGGATAAGGTCCCCTAGTCGGCTCCAAGGAACATGGAGACGAGAGGATCCCCCTACCAAGGTAGGAATACAACTAGTATGAAAAAAGTGTGTGAACCTATGTGCACCGGAGTGCATGCAAATTCTAGCCTAAGACTAACAAACAATGATCAAACAATGGCAATAATAGTTCAGGGATAAATGACAAGCAGGGGAGATAAGTAGCACCCAAAACAAGTATGGAATGATATGAAATAACTCACAAATACAAATCTTGAGGTGCACTGTAGCAAATTAGCAATCTGATGGGAGACTGCATAGGGAGGGTAAACGGCCCTGGGCAGGACCGCAAAGTAGCATGAAGTAGCAGACAGTGAAAACATAGAATAAACAATCAATAGTCGAAGGAAAAGTGCACAGCGTATCTGAATGAAATATGCGGCCAGCAGAACGACCGTCAAATGAGCTAAACGGCCCTGACAGGACCGCAGCAGGTAACCAACTGGTAAAAAATGTAACAAGAGAAAAATGTACCTGAGACCGAGGGAAGAGGTCTATCGTCCGACCGCTGGACACCAGAGACGGCCCGAAATGGACCACAAAACCTAACAGGCTCACAGAGATATGAATGACAGAAACAAAGAGAATTAACGTACATGAGGGAGAGAAAGGCAGCCTGTCGACCGACCGTAGAATACCAGAAACGGCCCACAGAGGACCGCAGTAAACCCAGAGAACAGAAGACAACAAAACAGCAACCCGAGATGATTAAAATCAACTCAAACAAGCAGGTCAACAATCGTTAGAAGCACGATAGGCATAAGGGGTCCCACCGTAATCGCCAAAAAAGGGCATGTAGACACGTTCTTTCCCTCCTAACTCAAAATATGTGAAGATATGCTAAAGGGGGAAAAGAGTGAATGCGTGTGTGTGAGTGAATAACTTGAAAAAAGACAAGAGATGCAAGCATTGGATCACTCTCAGGCATGGACAAGTTACGATTGCCACCAAGGTATTAAGTGCAAGGAGAGGGCAACGCATTCCTTGGAAAGGGGAGACGGATGAGACACTCGCCCAATGATGCAGTGCTAGTACAAGGTGAAGACGGTCCGCTACAGACCACTGAAGGACGTAGATGGCCAATCGATAGACCGTCTCCAATGTTGAAGTAGAACACGGGAAGAAGGCCTAACGTGGACTAAACAGTCTGAATCAGGCCGCATGAAGGCGCTGAATGGTCTGAAGAAGACCGCTAACACTCTCTACGGTTGGGGACAAATCACTCAGAAACTCTAGATTTCAAGCCATCGAACTTAATCCTCCACCTCTTCCGGCCGGCCAGAGGGGATGGACCTCGTGCTAAAACAACTATTGACCTGCAAAACACCATAAACGACCAGAAAGCACAACCCAAATTAGTTTATGAAGTGTAATATCTATGAAAACGAATGGAAAATAAACATATAAATGGAATGGGGGATACCCGGGGGTTGGGTTTTTAAACCCCTATGGGGCATGGAAAACAGTGGGAAGGTGATGAATATGAGGATAACAGTGAAAAACGTGGGTAGAAGTAAAGAAAAATGAACATGCAATGATGGGCAAACGATGGAAATGACTAACTAAGATTCAAAGAAACACAAACACAACGACTACTCCCTGAACCGAAGGCTTAATGGACGTGGAAAGCCTTTCTCCCTAGCTGGAACTCACTCAAGAAAATGGCAGTACTTCGACGTGAATTTCGAAATCTCCCCCCTCGTGAGCTTGGACTAAGGGTGCTATTTATAGACCCTTGAAAGTCCGCATGGAATTAGAGATTTTCGAGCGAGAATTTGGCCGAGATTCTTTAGGATAAATCAGAGATATTACTCCAAATTTTCTCCAGGATCAAACGGAACCTGATTTGGTTAAGTGTCCATAGGGAAAAAGGTTGAGTAACCAATAGGTTTAACCACAGGCGGAGAGAGAAAAATCTGTTAAAGCAAGGATCTCGGCCTTATAGGCGGTCGAACGATGGGTTGCCCACCCATATAAACGGTCCAATGCTAGACCACCTATAAGGTGTCGGTGGAAATTAATAAATAGATAAATAAAACCTTTTATCCAAATAACAGACCGACTGATCCGACGTAGGACTGTGGATTGGAAAACGATCCATCAATAGACCGCCCAACAAATCAAACGGCCAATTTCCAGACCGTTTATACAGTGTCGGTGGTAAATCAATAAAAATGGATATTTATCCAGAAAACTGACTCATTTAGGACTCTGATCCCTAAACGGTCGTTCGATGGACCGTCCAACTTGAATAAACGGCCTAATGCAAGACTGTTTATTAGGTTGTCGGTGGAAAATCAGAAAATAGCCAATTAATCCAAAGGCAACCCGGTGCAGGACTGAACAATAAAAATAGTTTTGAAAATGACCGCCCAACATCCTAAATAGTCTATCTCTAGACCGCAATTAGGCTGGGTGGTGGAAGTTAATAAAATGGGATAAATAAGCCCATTTACCCCAAAGACCAAGTGAAATCAAAGCCCATTAAACTAGAAATCCAAGGAAAATTGAGAGCAAGTCCAGCCAGGGAGGAAATACCTATAAAATGAGCCCAAAGACATGTTTGAAAATGACCCAATGAGTAATGGACAACTGTTGTGCCCCTGGTTTTGATGATGACAACCATGAGATATGAATGATGTATTCAATTCAATGATGAATTAAATTTTGATTCAATAAATGCTTTCACTTGATTTCATCCTTGTGCTAGAAAGGAACAGGGTCGACGCAGGGAGCTTACAGCGTCCACGCAGCAGTCGAAGAAGCCTTCACCAATATCTTCACAAGTTGCCCCACTGCGTCAATGCCAAGATAGAGCTGCGTCGACGCAGCAGTTACAAAGGGAGAGGCAATGGCTTATTGGTATACTCTGATGCGTCAACGCCTTGATCAAGCAGCGTGAACACAGCAGTTCAAGCATTCCTTGTCGTAGCCTCTGGAGTACCTTGGCAGCGTCGACGCTGCAGTTCGATGAGTCGAAGCTGCAGTACGATGGATTGCCACAACTGTCTAAAGCGCAACTAATGAGTGGACGCAGCTGCTTCTTGCGTCAACACACTCAGCATGAAACCTGAAGCTTGAAGAAGGGTGCGTTAACTCCTTGGGGCAAGAGGGTCGACGCCATCTAATCCAAGTTGCAGAGCACGATAAGTGGATCCCACCTTCAGTCACTATCTGCCACATCAGCCAAAAGCGGATAAGGTCTCGTAGCTTTTACCACTCCAGAAGGTTCCCCACGTGAGCAATCATAAGGATAACCAGAAAATCAGGGTGGTGGCCCACCTGCCTCACGTGAAATATTTTGTGCGCGGGAAGACCACAAAATAGGTTCACCCGAGAACAAAAGGAAAAATATTAAAGAGGAAAAAGGTGAGAACGATATAGGCGAAGAGTAGAATGAGAGAGGCTCAGAGCAGAACTGGACGAAGGCTGCTGAAGAACCAGATCAGAAGATCATCGTGCCACCAAGACTCTTCTACATTCCAGACGGAGGAGATTCAAGGATCGAAGCTCATGCGTATGGACATGGATCTCTCCGTTGGTGATCTAAATTCCGCTGCGTCCAAGTGCTGAAGTTTGATTTCTTATTCTTTTAGTTTTCCTAGTGTTTTTGAACATTGTATTCCTCTCCTTCACTGGATTTAGTGAAGAGAGGGTGATTCTGATTCAGCGGGCTGTGCTGAGATCAGGGGTGTTAAGGATGTGTGCCTTCAAGCTGTTTGACAGCGGATCTGAGGATTTGTTCCTCGTTGTTTTCTGTTGGGGTAGTCAACAGTATAGAGGAATTACTTCCTCGGTTTAGCAAAGCTGTGAAGCTCAGCAGGGTTCCTCACTAGTTAAGTGGGGAGGTGGACGTAGGTCTCCATTGGGTGACTGAACCACCTTAAAATTGCGGTCTCTTGTGTGGTTTGGTTTATTCTTCGCAATTGTTCCTCGCTAGATGCATGATAGGCACGCTCTCTGATTGGCCTGGTTCAATGTTTCAATTAATCATCTAGGTGTGGAGCCTCTGTTTCAAATTGATCTACTATAATTTTTATAAGGTCAACCTATTCACCCCCTCCCCCTCTAGCTTGACACGTGGTATCAGAGCGCCAGGCTCTCTTGCAAAGGTTTCACAGCCTAGAGAGAACTAATGGAGAACAGAGGACTCATGCCTGAGGGGTACGCAGTGAATAGTCCACCATTTTTTGATGGGACTAATTATTCGTACTGGAAAAATCGCATGCAAGTATTTTTAAGAGCGCAGGATCATGAAATCTGGAGAGTAGTGAGCAAAGGGCCATACCAAATTGAAGGCGATGAAGAACTCTGGGTGAAGGAGCAAATTCGAAAGTCAAACGTAAATTGGCAAGCCATGAACATTATGCAGTGCTCACTCCATCCCAAGGAATTCTCGCGTGTATCCTCATGCTCCAGTGCAAAAGAAACGTGGGATAGACTCGAGGTAATCTACGAAGGTACCTCAGAGGTAAGAGAGACAAAAGCTAACATGTTAATTTCAGAATATGAATCTTTTCGGATGAAACCTGAGGAAAGTGTATCTGAAATGTATGCCAGACTAACTCTTCTTGTGAATGGTCTTAAAGGTTTGGGAAAGATCTACAGTGACTATGAGGTAGTTAGGAAGATTCTTAGATCCCTAACTCCAATCTGGCATACCAAAGCCACGGTCGTTGAGGAATCAAGGAACCTTCCCACCACCAAACCAGACGAGCTAATAGGTTCTCTTATGGTTTATGAACTGAACTTAAAAAGAGCAGATGAGGACATGAAGAAGAAAAAACCCCTTGCATTGAAGGCTGGTTCCAACAGCAAGGAAAGCTCAGATGATAGTCAGTCACCTTCATCTGATGATGACTCAAGTGAAATAGCCATGCTTACTAGAAAATTCAGAAAATTCTTAAGAAAGGGAGGTAAGACTGATAGATATAAAGGATATCAGGTAAGAAGTAGCTCAAAACTCAAGCCAGATAATCCTAAGAAATCTGATAAAGTTGTTTGCTACAAATGTAGGAAACAAGGACACATCAAGTCAGAGTGTCCTGAGAATGTGAAAAAGACACAGTCAAAGTGGAGAAATAAAACGCCCAAGGCCATGGTAAGCACTTGGAGTGATGAAGAAAAAGATGAAAATGAAGAAAGCACCTCTGAAGAAGAAAGCGAGGTGAAAATGTGCTTCATAGCAAATGGTGATGATCAAGTCGAGGTAACCTCTCCCTTTGCAGACTTCTCCTGTTATGATTGGGAAGAAGCTTTTAACGAATTGCTGGATAAGTATGAAGATGTTAAAAAGGAAAATAAATATCTAAAGAAAAAGAAAACTCAAACCAGTCCAGAAGATGATTTGAATGAAAGAGTCAAAACACTAGATGCTGAAATCGTGTGTCTAAAAAGGGACTTGGAAGAAAAAGATGAGTATAAGAGACAGCTAATTGAAATAAAGAGAGAAAATGATTTTCTATTGAAGATGCATGATGAATTGAAATTAAGAATGCAGAAATTGGAAAAAGAAGTAAAAATTGCTGAAGAGAAATATGAGGCCATTTGTGGAGTCAATGCAAAACTTCAAGAAAATCTGAAGAAATTAGAGGAAGAGAACTTAAGCAAATAAGCATCCCTCGAAAAAATGACACAGGGTAAAGACAACCTTGATGCTGTTATGGGAATTAAGTGCAACTTTGGAAAAGAAGGGCTTGGATTCAATCCTACTAAAAAGAAAGAACTGGGAGCTAGATTGGTGACATTTGTCTCTGGGAAGGACACATCTGAAGAGAGGTAAATGGATGAAAACAAAAAGGATGAGAAGAATGAGAAAGGATCAAAACAATCTAATGAAATAAGAAAAGAAAAAGGAAATGAGAAAGGGAAGGCAACATTGAATGTTAACAAACAGAAAAGCACATTTATGTTCAAATATGCCTCTTCAGGTCAATATAGGAATCCTAGATTTGATTCATCAACCCAACAGCAATCCTATAGAAGATCAGAAGGATTAAGGCGTGGTAGAAGTCAACCGCGTCAACGCACTACTCACATGGCGTCAACGCACCTAGTCTTCCAGAAAGGGCATTCGGTTAGAAATACTCAGATGCGTCGACGCAGTCACTACCATGAGTCAACGCAGTACATGTACCAGAACCCTCATGATCGTTATGGCAGGTGGATGAGTCAACGCAGCAACACTAAAGGGTCTACGCACTCAACTCTCAATCAACCAAGAAGCATGCATTCATCTAGAGTCCTTAAGTCAAATTTCCCTAATACTTCATGGAGTCATCACTATCAATGGCACAGGAATAATCACAAGTCTGTCAAATCATTGAACTCACCATATCAAAGACCCTCTCAACAGCAACTATGGATCCCCAAGAGCTTGATATCCTACCTGAACACGTCCTATGGTTTGAAGGGACCCAAGTATATCTGGGTTCCAAAATCTCTTGTGTAATGTGTTTTGCAGGAGTGTCTTGCAGCTGTACATAATAGGTGGTATCTCGACAACGGCTGCTCAAGGCACATGACAGGGGATAAAGCAAAATTTTGTGTCTTGATAGAGAAAGACGGGGGTCATGTTACATTTGGTGGAAACAATAAAGGGAAAATTATTGGAAAAGGTAAGGTAGGTAAAAATCCTTCGAATTTCATTGATGATGTGTTACTTGTTGATGGCTTAGAATATAATCTACTTAGCATAAGCTAGCTGTGCGATAAAGGAAATAAAGTTGTGTTTGATGATCACACTTGCACCATTTTAGAGATAAGTTCTGAAAAAGTTAAATTCATTGGAAAAAGAATAAACAACATGTATGTGGTAGATTTAGATGACCCTGCACATAACAATCTGTGTCTTGCTGTGAATAAAAGTGAACTTGCTTGGCTGTGGCACCCAGACTAGGGCATGCTAGCTATAGTGTCTTACATAAGTTAACAAAGTTTAACATGGTGAAAGGTCTGCCAGATGTATCATTTAAACGAAATGATAAAGTTTGTAGCGCATGCACTCAAGGTAAACACACCAGAAAATCATTTAAGTCCAGACTTGAAACTCAATCATCTAAACCTTTTGAACTCATTCATATGGATTTGTTTGGACCAACTAGAACAGCTAGTGTGAGTGGAAATAAATATGGATTTGTTCTAGTGGATGATTTCTCTAGGTTTACTTGGGTGTTCTTTCTAACTTACAAGAATGATGCATTTGAAGAATTTCAAGCATTCTTCAAGAATGTGCAACAGGATGGTAAGTTTGCCATTTCATCTATCTTGTCAGATCATGGAGGAGAATTTGACAATTCTGAATTTGATGATTTTTGCAGAGTCACAGGAATTTCACACAAGTTCTCATCTTCAAGAACACCTGAACAAAATGGGATTGTAGAAAGAAGAAATAGAACCCTCGTGGAGATGGCAAGAACTATGCTGATTGAAGGACAACTCCCAAGGAAGTTCTGGGCAGAGGCGGTAAATACAGCTTGTTATATTGTGAACAGGGCAATGGTAAGACCTCAGTCCAAAAAGACTCCATATGAATTAATGAAGGGTAAGAAACCTTCTGTTGCTTATTTTAGAGCCTTTGGATCAAAATGCTTTGTTAAAAATAATGACAAACGGACGTTGGACAAATTTGAACCTAAAAGTGAACCTGCCATCCTTCTAGGATATTCTAGTCACTCTAGGGCCTACAGAGTCCTAAATCTAAAAACACATGCTGTTGAAGAATCACCTCATATTGTGTTTGATGAAATGAATGAAAATTCTAAGATTGAGGAATCATGTAGGGATGAAGATGAAGAGAATTTCCTTAAAGAAAAGGAAGAACAGAATCTCCAAGATGAAGAGACAAGGCCAAATGATGATCATGCAGAATCAACCCATCATGGTGATTCAGGTATAAATGAAGGTAACTCTCTAACCGATGTCAGGATGCTAAGGGATCATCCTTTATCCAATGTCATTGGTAACTTGCATGAACCTGTTAGAACTAGATTTCATTTTAGAGGTGTTGAGGAAATGGATAATCTAGCCCTTGTCTCTCAAATTGAACCAAAAAATATTGATGAAGCATTGAAAGATAGTAATTGGATAAAAGCAATGCATGAAGAATTACATCAATTCAAAAGAAAAAAGGTGTGGTATCTTGTGCCAAGACCCAAAGAGCTTGCTGTAATTGGAACTAAATGGGTTTTCAGAAATAAACAAAATGAAAATGGAATGGTAGTTAGGAATAAAGCTAGGCTGGTAGCACAGGGTTATAATCAAGAATTTGGCATTGACTTTGAGGAATCCTTTGCTCCAGTAGCTAGATTAGAAGCCATTAGATTATTACTTGCTTATGCTTGCTGTCATGGAATAATGTTACATCAAATGGATGTGAAGAGTGCTTTTCTAAATGGGTCAATAAAGGAAAAAGTTTATGTTGAACAACCCCCTGGTTTTGAATGCACAGAAAATCCTAACCATGTGTACAGATTGGACAAAGCTCTATATGGACTCAAACAGGCACCTCGAGCGTGGTATGATAGACTCAGCTCGTACCTCACAGAGAAAAGCTACTCTAGAGCTAAAGTGGACCAAACTCTGTTCACCAAGGTAAGAAATTCAGATATTATTCTGGTTCAAATTTATGTTGATGATATAGTTTTTGGTTCCACTAAAATCAGCATGTGTGAGGAGTTTGCCAGCTTAATGACCACTGAATTTGAAATGAGTCTAATGGGTGAGCTTAAATTCTTTCTAGGTCTGCAAATCACTCAGAGCAAGGAAGGATGTTTCATCAACCAGGCAAAGTACATCTTTGAGTTGCTTAAGAAATACAAAATGGAAAATCTGAAAGCAATCAGCACACCTATGAGCACTACTACAAACTTGGATGCAGATTTGACAGGTAAACAGGTTGATGCAAAAACATATCGAGGTATGATTGGATCACTCCTCTATCTTACTGCATCTAGGCCAGACATTCAATTTTGTGTATGCATGTGTGCTCGTTTTCAATCTGATCCTAGAGAATCCCACTTAAGTTCTGTCAAGCGTATCTTTCGATACCTTGCTGGAACTCGAGATTTAGGGATTTGGTACCCTGCGTCTTGTTCTTTTGATCTTGTATCCTATTCAGATGCAGACTATGCTGGATGCAAACTGGACAGGAAAAGCACGAGTGACTATTGCCAATTTTTGGGAGGATGTTTGATTTCTTGGGCTTCCAAGAAACAGCACTCAGTGACACTATCCACTGCAGAGGCAGAATATGTCGCTGCAGGGAGTTGTGGTACTCAAGTGTTGTGAATCAAACACCAACTCCAAGATTATCAAACTGATCTTGGGTGTGTCCCCATATTGTGTGATAACACAAGTGCCATAAACCTGGCCAAAAATCCTATCCAGCACTCTAGGACCAAACACATAGAAATTAGACACCATTTCTTAAGAGATGAAGTGATAAAAGGAAATTTTAAACTCATATTTGTTGAATCACAATCTCAATTGGCCGTTATTTTTACCAAGCCTCTGAACAATGATAGATTCTCTTATCTTAGAAGAGAGCTTGGTCTGTGCAATTATAATATGGATGCCTGATTTGTGTGCTTGACTTATCTTCTAGAAAATGAATGATTAAACTTGTCTTGGTTTGAAGTGTATATGTCATAAACTTAGGGGGAGCTTAATCTTCTGTGCTTGGTATGTCTATCTTTCCATCAATAAATTCATAATGAATATAGTTTCAGCATGATACTCATTTTATTGGCTGTTATAATTTTATTCATGCATGGTCTGAGGGGGAGTTAGCTTCAGATTACCTTCTTGGTGTCAAAACGATGAACAAAGTGCAGAGTTGTTATTGCTGGTTGGTTGGTTGAGTTAACGCAGTGTGGAAATAGGGTTAACGCACCAGACAGCTTGTTCTTTGAGAATCTGGTGTGAAGTGTCTCTGGCTGGTTGAATGAGTTGACGCAGTAATGAGACTGAGTTGACGCTGTGATCAGTTGTTTTCGGAAACAGAACCCATCTATGAGCGTCCTTGATGGATGAGTTAACGCAGTTATAAGGCTAGGTCAACGCAGCAGTGTTATATACTCATCTTTTGGAGACTTCCCTATCTCAAATCAACTTCCTCTGTTCATTTATCTCGTCCCTTCCGTTCTTATCTCTCAATAAAGCCTCCTTGACATTCTTGTATGAGGGAAAAACTCTAGAGAACTGAGACATATAGACGATGTCTTAAATTCAGGGGGAGTTACAGTAAAAATTCCTATTGAGTTGAGATATGTTCTGAACAGCTCTATGAAAAGCTAATGATAGGAGATCTATAATTCTTATGGTGTTTGAATTCAAGAACTTTTGAACCCAATAATGCACTATGTATGGAATAAAAGCTGAACAATTTAATAAAACTAGGACCTTGTCATCTCTCAAACCTTATATTCTTCAACAGTAAAGAAATCACTATGTGTAGAGGAATTTAATATTTGTATTGGTAATAAAACCAAGATATTGAGTATAAAAGCTGAAGAAACAATCTCTTACACATGTTATAAAATGCAGAGCAATGGTGGCTATTCACTGAGAAACTAGCCCTATGCACCAAAGAAGTGCTAAAGAGCAAGTCATGAGGTGCGCCACTATCTCTGTCTTCAAGTGAAAAATAAATCATTTCAGAGCAATGGTAACTATTGACTGAGAAACTACCTTCAAGCACCTGTGAAGTGCTGATAGGCATGTCATGACGTAAGTTGCCAACTCTGATCCGTCTATGCAGAATAGTTTGCTATGCTGAGTAACCGGGGACTCGGGTGTCTAATAAACATGTGTACCCGTGTCAAAAGGCTAGCCATACTTGACTGCAAATGAAAACATAAAAATAAGTTGAAAATGCTGCAATTGTGAAAAATAATGAAAACATGTGAGTGTGTTTGATCTGAAGCTCGTTATTCAACTTGGTATGTTATCAATGCCAGTTAAATTTCTCTCTCTCCAAAAGGCAACTTGAAATTGACAAATATAAGGAACAGAAATGAAAATGGTTCTAGTGTGAAAAAAGTTCCCCTTTTTTCTCCAGGCAGGTGCCTTTGGTGGTTCACATTTTTTTTAATTCAATGCTTTAAGATTATTTCTTCTCTTTATCATTAATTGAATTGGAGCCTATTTACACATCTCTCTCATGGGAACTTGATCTGCAATACTTAAAAATCCTTGACTATGAGCATCTCTACTCCATATCTCAGCATCTTAAGAAAATTCCTTGTACATATGATCTTCTTGCTACTCTTCTTGCATATATTCGTTTGTTTCTGCTTCACTGCGTCGACGCTGTATCTCTTGGCGTCAACGCAATGTTTCCAGAACCACTTTCACTTTTTCCGGTTCACGGACTTGAACAGGGTGAACCGCTCACTGAAAAGGGTTTCGAAACTCCTTTAAAAGCGGAACATGACCGCCGTTCGTCTTCAGTTCTTTTGAAAGCCTTTGTCGTTCTATCTTCCGAGCTCTCCCAAACCCTTTCCTATTTCATTCTTCCTCATCCCGCTGCCATGGCTCCTCCGACCTCTACTCACAAGGGGAAGAAGAAGGCAGAGGATCATCCAAGAAGCTCAGCATTAGCTGAAGACAATCTGGAGCCCCGCTCCAAAGCTGCTCACGATAAAGGGAAGCGGAAAGAGATGCGTCCATGCACTTCGAGCCCGCCAACCAAAAAGAGAAGGGAATTTGATGTCAAGTCAGACAAGAAGGGTTCATCTGCAAGTGCTACAACGGGACAGAAAGGTGCCGCCAGCTCACTTACCGTCACCGTGGATGAACTTCTGAAGGTTATTATTTCCCGGTATATTGCTGCTACCGACCATCAAATGCTTGACGTTTTTCCGGAACTGTTTCCTACCTTGGACTATCAGGGATGGTGGTCGTTTGTTACAACCCACAAGGTATATTACCCCACCCTGGTCAGAGAGTTCTACAAAAATTTGAAATATGAACCTCAAGTTCCAAAACTCACATCAACTGTCCAGAATGTCAGTTTTGAGTTATCCAATAAATTGTTTGCCAGAGCCTGGAAAATCCCCAAGCATGGAGTTCAACTACATAGTTTTGAGTATGATGAGCATGAAGCTTATGCTCTCCTGACGGATAAACCGAGTGATCCTTCCGATGTCAGGGAAACTTATTTATCCAGTCTCAAAGCAAATCAATTCCCTCCGTTGAATAGACTACTCCACCACATTTGCACATCAATGATCACACCACAGAGCAGTGGTAGGGAAAGGGTGACTGAGATGCAGAGATTTCTACTTTACTGTATGCTGAAGAGGATACATATTTCCCTGTCTGATGTAGTTATTCAAACCATGGGGTCATGCTTGACACAATCCAGAACACTTCCATATGCTGCTCCCTTGACTGCTATTTTTCGAAAAGTGGGAGTAGACTTTGGTTCTGAGAAGAAAATAATCATCCCTCAAGGGAATGTTTACACACTTTCTTACATTCAGAAATTTATGGGTTTTAAAGTTATTGATGGTAAGCCAGTTCGAACTCTTCCTAGTCAGCAAACAGCTCCATTAGAAACAGGCACTGCGGATGCTAGTCACGCAAACAGGACAGAGGTACCAATTCCTCCTGTGGTGAGAGAAGAAACACAAGAGGGTAGTTCAGCAAGAGAAGAGCATGAATTTGAGGAACCATTTGCTCAATCATCCAGCCCTCAGCTGGAAACTGGGCAAGCCAGTGGCACTGCACCTTCATTGGAACCCCTTATGACTGGAGCCATTGGAATTTATAGAAGACCTTTTCCAACTTCTGATGAAGCTCCACCTCCAGCCACTGTTGAAGAGATGTTTGCACACATGACTATGATGCTGCAACGTCAGGATGCAAAAATGGACAAATTAATGGAATTTACAAATTATCATTTCAACAAACTGACTTCTCGGATTGTCCAATTTGAAGTCTCTGCCTTATCCGAGTGGCAAAAATTCCTACTCACCAAGATGCTATCTGACCAAGCTACAAGGAAAGTCCTGCAGAACATATCATCTCTTCTTGACAAGTTATCTACACTGGTGACTGATATGCACAGTAATCAAGCTTCATTTTTTCAATCCCTTGCCAAGATTACTGATTTATGCTTTGATGTGCGGATAGCCGTTGAAACCATCAAAGGTCCTATCAATGCAGTTCCCCAATGCCTCAAGGCAATGTTAGAAAAGATTGACAAAGTGATTGCAGCAATTCAGTCAATTGGGGAACTATCTAAGTCATCAGCTGATCTTCCTTCTGCCATTGTCAGTGTACGCTCCACTTTAAGTCATCAACTGGGTGAATTATCTCAGGATATCCAAGATTTACTAGCCAGAGATCCAGCTGGCCAGCAGCAGCCTCGCCAGCCAACTACTCAAGGGTAATCCTCTCGTCAGCAACAACAACCTCCTTCTGCCAGAAGATACAATCGCTTCTTCCACCCTTGAGATAGCTATTCCACGATTACTCCCCTTCTTGATGAGGTCAAAGGGGGAGAATGTTTATGAATGCATCAATCATGAAGTCAAGCTGGAAACTTGACCAAAGTACATTGCATAGGCATCAATCATATTGACTAACTTGAATGAATGTTTTTCTTTTTGTCTGGTTCTATAATGTAAATTCTTGAACTTGAATGAATGACAAAATTATACTTTGATTTAGTCAATGATTTGATTTCCTGTTAATCTGAAGCTTTTTGCTTGATTTGAATAACCTTGACTGTTTAGATGCAATGTTATGAATGGCATTCACCTCATAGTTGCCATCATCAAAAAGGGGGAGATTGTTGTGCCCCTGGTTTTGATGATGACAACCATGAGATATGAATGATGTATTCAATTCAATGATGAATTAAATTTTGATTCAATAAATGCTTTCACTTGATTTCATCCTTGTGCTAGAAAGGAACAGGGTCGACGCTGGGAGCTTACAGCGTCCACGCAGCAGTCGAAGAAGCCTTCACCAATATCTTCACAAGTTGCTCCACTGCGTCAACGCCAAGATAGAGCTGCGTCATCGCAGCAGTTACAAAGGGAGAGGCAATGGCTTATTGGTATACTCTGATGCGTTAACGCCTTGATCAAGCAGCGTGAACGCAGCAGTTCAAGCATTCCTTGTCGTAGCCTCTGGAGTACCTTGGCAGTGTCGACGCTGCAGTTCGATGAGTCGACGCTGCAGTACGATGGATTGCCACAACTGTCTAAAGCGCAACTAATGAGTGGACGCAGCTGCTTCTTACGTCAACGCACTCAGCATGAAACCTGAAGCTTGAAGAAGGGTGCGTTAACTCCTTGGGGTAAGAGGGTCGACGCCATCTAATCCAAGTTGACGATAAGTGGATCCCACCTTCAGTCACTATCTGCCACATCAGCCAAAAGCGGATAAGGTCTTGTAGCTTCTACCACTCCAGAAGGTTCCCCACGTGAGCAATCATAAGGATAACCAGAAAATTAGGGTGGTGGCCCACCTGCCTCACGTGAAATATTTTGTGTGCGGGAAGACCACAAAATAGGTTCACCCGAGAACAAAAGGAAAAGTATTGAAGAGGAAAAAAGTGAGAACGATATAGGCGAAGAGTAGAACGAGAGAGGCTCAGAGTAGAACTGGACGAAGGCTGCTGAAGAACCAGATCAGAAGATCATCGCGCCACCAAGACTCTTCTACATTCCAGACGGAGGAGATTCAAGGATCGAAGCTCATGCGTATGGACATGGATCTCTCCGTTGGTGATCTAAATTCCGCTGCGTCCAAGTGCTGAAGTTTGATTTCTTATTCTTTTAGTTTTCCTAGTGTTTTTGAACATTGTATTCCTCTCCTTCACTGGATTTAGTGAAGAGAGGGTGATTCTGATTCAGCGGGCTGTGCTGAGATCAGGGGTGTTAAGGCTGTGTGCCTTCAAGCTGTTTGACAGCGGATCTGAGGATTTGTTCCTCGTTGTTTTCTGTTGTGGTAGTCAACAGTATAGAGGAATTACTTCCTCGGTTTAGCAAAGCTGTGAAGCTCAGCAGGGTTCCTCACTAGTTAAGTGGGGAGGTGGACGTAGGTCTCCATTGGGTGACCGAACCACCTTAAAATTGCGGTCTCTTGTGTGGTTTGGTTTATTCTTCGCAATTGTTCCTCGCTAGATGCATGATAGGCACGCTCTCTGATTGGCCTGGTTCAATGTTTCAATTAATCATCTAGGTGTGGAGCCTCTATTGCAAATTGATCTACTATAATTTTTATAAGGTCAACCTATTCACCCCCTCCCCCTCTAGCTTGACCGTCCTCTCGATCCAACAACAACCTGAGGCATCAAAAACAACGGTAAGAAAATGACTCAACTCAAAGGCAAAAAATGGGTGTCAACAGGAGCGAAGCCTTAGATTGTCATTAGTTGATGGTCAAGAGTCGCTATGTAATTTTCCATTTTATTGAGTCTAGTTATTTAAAGTGTCAAGAGTCAACCTTATGTACTTTTGATTATTATTTAAATAAAGCAAGGATTTTGTCCAAATATTGTGCATTCATCTCTTATGTGTGAATGTGTTAGTGCTCAGATTATATTGCTCGCTTGAGGCGTACTAGCCGGCTGTTCACATTCTCGATTGTTTCCACTGCATAATCTCGGGACGTGACAAATATACTATTTATAACCATGAAGGTCATGCACTAGAAAGTCATGTAATCAAGAATGTATATTTCATGTAAAGCATCATGGTTTTCACTCATCTATAAAAAAAGTACTCCCAGTGCAATGCGACGCCAGTATCATCGTACCCCAAGGTTTTAAGTACGTTTCCGACAATCAGTCGAGGGGGCCAGCATGGAGCCCTTGGACACAATCAGTGCCCAAAGTGCATCTTCAAGTTATAAATCAAGCTACTTCCACGAGAAATATCAATAATGTAGGCCAATAATGTATCAATTCAATAATAAGCTCATGATAGCAATTATCAAAGTAAGAACATACCAAATATGATCATGAGAATTCAAAGAATGATTTAATGCAAGGTCATGCCACGGGAGAAATTTGACAACATAACGGTACATTCATTAACATTCGTAGTTCATTAGATAACTTTTGAACAAGGTGTTAGGTTCTAGATAATCAATAGGTCATTTAGGAACTTAGGAAAATCAACATTTAGGTCAAACCTTGGGTTAAGAATACTTGAGATAGAAACGGTCATGCCAGGGCCATTTCTTGAAATAGCGGTTGTTTATTGGACCGTTTCTATACAGTAGCCGTCAATATAGGACCGTTTAATGACAGAGTCGATGCATGAAATCTCTGGAACCTTGTGGTCATGGTAGGACCGCTAGGCATCTTTAGCGGTCAAGTACATGGCCGCTACTAGACTCTTGCGGTCTAATGGATGGCCGCCAAGATCTAGAACACAGAAAACGCCGGTAAAGTGCTTTCTAGACAATTAGATTTTGAGGGTACAATCAGCTCAGCATCCTAGTGGGAATCCCAGGCTTACGGAGACTTACGGAGGGCTTGAAACAAGATCACCTAATCTGGGGGAAGGAATGTCTAACGGAGAGGATCACAAGTCCAAGATTGTGTGCTTATAAGTGCAAAGTGTATCTAATGGCCACGCACCGGGGTACGCACCATATACTTAAGAAAAGACTCTAGATGAGAAAGGATAGTGGTAAAACAGCGATCAAATCAAAACTTAAACAAGTCCATGAAGTATGTAAAATATGATCATTAGTACAAGAATATAAGTTTTGGCATGAAGTAGCATAAGTTTAAAATAGGTATTTAAAACATGAAAGACATGAAACCTAACATGTTTAGTGCACTATATAACCAAGTTCATAAATGTATAGTCACAACTAGGAATAAGGCCTAATTATCTGGGCTTAACATATGTTTAATAGGGTCAATCTGTAATCTGTTTGGAGTTAATAAGCTGCAAAGAATAGATAGAGCCTAGCGGTCAAGGGAGGACCGCATATAGGTTTTTAGCGGTCTATCGCATGGCCGCTAAAGGACTCTGGCGGTCTATGGGAGACCGTTTCTCCCCTATAGCTGACAAATGTAAAATAAGACATGCAAGGCATACCCTAAGGAAGTAAACGCAAGAAATCATGCTAGACAGGAAGGTAAATATGCTATAATCAAAAATCAAGTCATGGAGATGCATGGATTTACATGGAGTTAAGTCAAAATTATCAATTCCTTATTTAGGGTAGGATTCATGCATGCAGACTTAACCTAGATGCACAGTCATGATTGAACTTGAAATACTACCTATAGAAAGCATGAAATGGAATGAACCCATAGGGCTTTTATTCCTAACATGTTGATTTAGCCTTTTCATGAGATAACCTACCTTTGGTTTGATCCCTAGACTTCAGATTTCTGACCGGAAGTAGTCCCTAATTCCTATACGTCCTGTGTCAAACCCGCAACTTCCCGTCCCTCGTTCTCCTTAACCACTTGGCAGAAAATAGTGAAAATTGGAGGGTATGTAGAAGATACGAAGGGGAACAGAAAGTTCTAAAGCCACTACGTGAACTAACCTTGTTTAGGGCTTCTAATTTCCTGATCTTCACTAGACCGACGCTTTGGTTCTTATGTAGACTACAGCGACCCAGCAACTTGCAGACGCCCTAATTCTTCAAAGGTCAGATCTTCTAGCATGAAAATTGGAGGAAAGTTAGATAAAAGTAAGGAGAACAAAGTATTCTAAAGAACTAACCTGGGAAGATGTCTCCTTACCTTCGAAATACGCGATCCAACATTAGGGTTCACATGTGTTGAAGTTAAGGTCTATTTATAGGGTTTTGAGTTACGGCTGAAGGTTTGATCGAATTGAGAGTCTTAACTATGTGTAGGATCGATCCTCAAGAGTCCTAGACATGTTTTCATGTTCACATACTTCAATCCATGAGGATTTGGATGCCAAAGATCCAAGCTTTTCACGTTTCTTCCATTCACGGAATCTGCAAGGTTTAGCGGTCATGGCAGGACCGCTAGGCTGGTTTAGCGGTCTCGCGATAGACCGCTAAAATGGCCATTATTCCGAAATTTTTGGATTTTCCTATTATCTCTTTTTTATCCCCTAATTGGTGTATATATCCTATTTTAAATTCGTAAATTACTAAATTTATGTTTCTATTAATGGGCTGGGGTCTAAATGTCTTGAAATTGGGTCTTTGGGCCTATTTGAGTTGGGCTTAACCCTTTGGTTTATATAAGGCCTTTAAATAGATTAAAATAATCCCTAATTGTTCTTATAAGCCCATTAAGCTTTTTTTAATTGCTTAGTAATTATATTTTAATCCTAAAAAATTCTTAAAAAATTCTTGGGCGCTACACTCCCCCTCAAAGAATGATTTGCGAAGATGTTGCAAGGGGGATACAAAGGAATTGATGCTTATCAGATAAGAGTGATCATTGTTCAATCTGAAGATGAGAATTGAAAGAGGTGAACAAGTCATCAAATGAACTGGTGCGTCGATGCAGGCACCTCAAACCATGCACAGACAGAACACAGATTCCAGGAGAATGCAGCTGTTGGTTTGACTCACCAAGGTTTGTGGGTCGACTCAGTTTAGCAGACAGCACACTAAACATTCAAAAGGAGCAGGTTTTTCAGCAAACCCATTTTTTTAAAATTTTAAATAAACATTAATCATGGCAGATTTTTCATTTTGCAAGTCATGACAATTGAAACTGTAAACATCAAGAAGGTACATTCAGACATCCTTTTCCATTTAGCTTGAAGCTCAAACTTCAAAAAAGAAGATCCATTGTTCACGAAGCACATAAAGGAGATATACAATAGCAAGTATGAACAGTTTATCAAGATGAATCAAGCTCCCCCTGGGAATGTGCAATCAATTCAAATGATTGACATGATCATGATCCTGAATCTTCAGAAGTGGAAGCATGCAAGCATGCAGACTGGACTTTTATGATGACTCCCCCTTAACTTGTGCATGAACTTCAAAATGCTTTTGCGGGACTTAACAAAGGGGTATGCAATCCATGACTTATATGAGCATTTGACCCATTGTACTAGGCGGAGAACTTGATCCGAAGATACTCTCATGCATAGTGATAGTTTCCAGTTAGACTAGATCCAACCTTCCACAAATCACCATTCTATATACCAAAGGGGTCATAACATGAGAGTGCAGTACATGCTACCATGTGATAAGCGTCCATTTTCTATGATAATTTATTGCATGTATACCATTTTATGTGCATATAATTAGGCAATTATGTATGATCTATCGTTAATCTCAACTTCGCATGTAAATTAGACCTTTCATGCAAATTAATTAATTCGGTGATTTTATTTAATAAAATGGAGTTGAGAGTCATGAATATTAATTCTCCATTGCATAATTATGAGCAATTGTGATTCATGTGCACATTATGGTAATTTTTATGGACTAAATCGTAATTATATGTGTGCAGGACACCGAAGGTAATTGTAAAAGAAGCTGGAGGTAAAACTGTCATCACCACTTTGACCAAGTCAAAAGCATATATTTTGATTGGAGGGAAAAGAAATTTCAAAAGTTTGAAATTGAGAAAAAGAAACACATATTTTGGTTGGAGGGAAAATTGAATTCAAAGTATGAAATAAAGGAGAGACATGATGAGCCTTGGGAAAGGGGGTGCCCAAAGTCCAAGAAAGGGGGTGCCCACCTACTTTTTCTCTTTCCCATGCATCATATTCCACTTGAATCCCATCCATCCATCTCCTTTTGATACAATCTCCACCCTCCATCTACCCAACTTTCCCTATAAATAGCCCATGACAAGGAGGAGAAAGAGAGTTCTTCTTTTGGTAATTTCTCTCTCAACCTTAGGTCGCCGATTTCTCTCCCTTCGGTTCATTTTCTGCTCTTCCACTCTTCATGTAAGTTATTCAATTTTAAATATTCTACAACTTCTTCTTCTGCATCATCTTCTAATTCCTTCTAGTTTTAAGCTATTTCATATTTTTCACTGTACTATCCTGTTCATATGTGAACCAGTATTTCTCTATGTTATTCCCCTTCTTTCTTCACTTTCTATTCATTTTCTCCTCTTGATGCCTTCACGCAAAATCTTTGTATTTAAGTGTCCTACAATTTCTTCTTCTACATCATCTTCTAGTTCTTTCTGGTTTGTAAGTTATTTCTCGTTTTTCAACTTGCTATCCTATGATTTTACTGTTCATCCGAAGTGCTAGCTTCTATTATTCCTCCGTTTTGAAGCCCTTCTGCTCTTCTTTTCTATCTGAGTTCTTCATTAAAGTTCTTCCTCTCTTGTAGATATAGATTTTATTCTTCTCTCACTTCCTCTAATTCTATCACATTTTTAAGTTATTATTAATTCTTCTCAGTTCAATTTTTTCTACACAGTTACTGTTCATCCGTGCAGTCCACTTCCCTTCTTCCTCTGATTTCACCCTCTTTCTCATATTTTCTCTCTCTATACCCTTCATCAAAGTTCTTTATCTCTTCCCCCTATTCAACTTCTTCTTCTTGGGCATCCCCTAAGTCATCTTGGGTTCAATGTTATTCACCCTCCAAAGGCAGCTTCAAAGATGAAGGTGACTTCCTCCCGGTGTAGACGACATCTTCTGCAAGGTGGTTTGTGATCCAAGGCCAAGAGAGGACGACGCCGTCGTCACCATTTCTACTACCATCTTCACACCTAAAGCTCCTTTTATTTTTATTGTTTTAGTTTCATTTCACTTCATTATAATCTCGTCATATCTTGATTGTAAGCTTGTCTTGCACTTCATGTACTCTTTCTTTTAAGTTAATGAAAGGAGTTATTCTTTTGATCTAGTTCTTGATCTTCTACCTTCTCTACCTCCTTCTTCTATCTCTTCTTTTCACATCATGTAATTATTTTCGATAGCATTGGCGCATAGTCATAGATGTTTTCGATTAAGTGTTTAGTTTGTTCATCATTTCACTATTTTCTTTAAGCAAAGCCAAATCACAAGTGTTTTTCAAAGGACTTCAAGGTTTTTAACTCTAAAAATCTCTTCTTCCCTATGGAATCGACCCTTCTCGCCACCTTATTACGTCTGACTTTCATCTAGTGCGAGTTGGAATTTTTAAGATTGATACGCGTGTTTTAAACGACGAACTTTCGCGTTATCACCATGAAGAGTAGATTTTTCAAATTCCCTTTAGCATGATATGCATGAAAGTACGTGAGACCACGAAATGATGCTCAATATCCACAACACATGCAGACTCAATATATTTACAATGCATTCTAAACTGTAAAGCAAACTCGCAGACTCCCCCTTTGTCCCATGCCCACGGAAGTTAGGACATGCAAATAGAAGGTTAAATGTCCACTTGAATGATGAGTTGGATCACTACAAGAAAAAGTGGCTATAGCGACCGCATTAGCGACCGCTTTAATCGGTCGCTAGTCGGTCCCAAATAGAGACCAATTCGGCGACCGAAATCATCGGTCACACATCTGAGACCGATTAGCGACCGAACTAAATTCGGTCGCTAATCGGTCGCTGATCCCGTTATACTCCCCCCTGCGACCCCCGCCCGCCCGAGCCCCTCCCCGCCCGAGCCCTCCCTCCCGCCCTCCACCCTCCCGCCCGAGCCCCCGCCCGAGCCCCCTTCCCCTGCGGCCCCCTCCCCCTGCGGCCCCCTCTCCGCCCTAGCCCCCCCTCCACCCTCCCGCCCGAGCCCCCGCCCGAGCCCCCTTCCCCTGCGGCCCCCTCCCCCTGCGGCCCCCTCTCCGCCCTAGCCCCCCTCCTCCGCCGGAGTCCCCCCTTCCCCTGCGGCCTCCCGCCCGAGCCCCCCTCCGCCGGAGCCCCCCCTCCCCCTGCGGCCTCCCGCCCGAGCCCCCCTCCTCCGCCCGAGCCCCCCTCCCCGTGCGGCCTCCCGCCCGAGGCCCCCTCCGCCGGAGCCCCCCTCCGCGCCGCTCGCCTCGCCGTCGTCGCCGCGCCGCTCGCCTCGCCGTCGCCGCTCGCCGTCGCCGTCGTCGCCGGCTTCCTCTCTCTCACACACAGGTACCTCTCTCTCTCTCTCTCTCTCTCTCTCTCTCTCTCTCTCTCTCTCTCTCTCTCTCTCTCTCTCTCTCTCTCTCTCTCTCTCTCTCTCCAACCCGCCGCTGCCCTCTCTCTCTCTCTCTCTCTCTCTCCAACCCGCCGCTGCCCTCTCTCTCTCTCTCTCTCTCTCTCTCTCTCTCCAACCCGCCGCTGCCCCCCCCAAGGTACCTCTCTCTCTCTCTCTCTCTCTCTCTCTCTCTCCAACCCGCCGCGGCCCCCCCCCCCACAGGTATCTCTCTCTCTCTCTCTCTCTCTCTCCAACCCGCCCCCCCACAGGTACCCCTCTCTCTCTCTCTCTCTCTCTCTCTCTCTCTCCAACCCGCCGCGGCCCCCCCCCCACAGGTACCTCTCTCTCTCTCTCTCTCTCTCTCTCTCCAACCCGCCCCCCCACAGGTACCCCTCTCTCTCTCTCTCTCTCTCTCTCTCTCTCTCTCTCTCTCTCTCTCTCTCTCTCTCTCCAACCCGCCGCGGCCCCCCCACCCCAACCCCCTGCAGGGAATTTAATGTGAAAATTTTGTTTAGGCCATGCTAATTTTTTGTTTAGGGCATTTCATAGTCCATGTTATTGTTAATATGATAGAATATTATTTTGTGCACTTTTCAGGTGTTTGGGTGCTTTATATTGCCTTTATTAACAGTCATATGGACCTTCCATTTTTTGTAGTAAAATACCAGTGCATGTAAATAGTCATTTTTGTGTGTTAGCATGATAATATATTCACAAACATGTGTTGTATTTGGATTGGCCTCACCTCTCCTTTCCTAATGATTAGTGTAAGGTTTTTAAGGGTTTAGTGTTTAGTGTTTAAGGTTTAGGGTTTTAGATTTAGGTTTTAGGTACTAGATTTAGGTTTTACTCTTTTAAGGTTTAGGATTTTTAGGGTTTAAGGTGTTTAGGGCTTTTAGGGTTTAGGGTTTAGGATTTTAAGCTTTATGGTTTAGGGTTTGGGGCTTTAGGGTTAGGATTTAAGGGTTAGGTGTTAGGGTTTAGGAAGGGTTTCAGGGCTACAGGTTTTTGGACTTCGATTTTAAGTGTGGGTTTTTCGGTTTACGGTTGCTAGGCTTAGGGTTGAGGGGCTGTTTAGTGTTTAAGGTTTAAGGGCTTACGGTTTTAAGATTTAAAGTTTAAGGTTTGACAGTTTTGAGGTTTAGTAGTTTATGTATTAGGGGTGGGGTAAGGGGTTCAATGTGGGTTTAGGATTTTAGTGTTTTAAATTTTATGGTTTTTAATTATTTTAGGGTTTTACAGTTTAGGGGGTTATGAGTTTATTTTTTTATGTTTAGGGTTTAACATATAGGGTTAGGGTTTAAGGTTTAGGGTTATTTAGGGTTTAGGTTTTTGGGTTTAGGGTTAGTTGTTTGGTGTTTAGGTTTGTTTGCATTTTATATTTGGCATATGAGTTTAGGGTTTTGGATTTAGCATTTGGGGTTTTTGGTTTAGCGGTTAGGGGGGTGGATTACGGTTTTGAGAGTTTAGGCTTTAGGGGTTTTTGGTTTAGTGGGTCTAGTTTCTAAGGATTTTAGGTTTTAGGGTTTAGGGTTTTTCATGTTTTTAGGGTTTATAGTTATTACAATTTAGGATTTTTAGGGTTTAGGGTTTTTCGAGTTTTTATGGTTTATAGATATTATGGTTTCATATTTTTAAGGTTTAGGGTTTAGGGTTTAAGGTTTTCAAGATTTATGGTTTAATGTTTTGAGTTTAGGGTTTAATGTTTTTAAGGTTTAAGGTTCTTGGGGCTTTTAGGGTTTTACATATAGGTTTACATTTTTGGGTTTCTTTTATTTAGGGTTTGATGTTATTAGTGATTTTAGGGTTTATGATTTTAAATTTATGGTTTATGGTTTAGAGTTTATAGTATTAAGATTTTTGATTTTTAGGTTTAGGAGTTTTAGGGTTTAAGGTTTAGGATTTAGGGTTTTTCAGATTTAGTCTTTTATGTTTGTGGTTTTTAAGGATTTTAGAGTTTCTAGTTTTAGGGGTAACTCAAGATTTAGGGTTTTAAGGTTTAGGGTTTGGGATTTTTAGTTTGAGGGTTTGGGGTTTAGCAATCGGTGGTTTAGCAGTTTAGGAGTTTAAGGGATCGTAGTGGGGTTAGGGGTTAGGGGAGGGTTTAAGATTTATAATTTTTAAGGGTTTTATGGTTTTATGATTTAGGGGGTTCGGGGTCTGCAGTTTAGTGTTTTTAGGGGTTTTAGGGCTTACGTTTTTTTTTCTATAGGGTTTACAATTTTTACGGGTTTAGGGTTTAAGGTTTAGGGATTTGGGAATAGGTTTAGGTTTTAGGATTTTAGATTTAGGTTTGAGCAAATCGCTCAAAAGTGCAATTTGCAAATGCACTTGGTTTATAATCAAAGCCGTCGGGGTCCGGGGGTCCAGAATGTGAAATACTGATCCGATCGGCATTCCGATCATTCCAACACAACCTGGGAGGTAGACGTGACTTGTCAGAGCTGACGGATTCTAAATCGGACATCCGGTTTGAGCCCGACGCTCAAAAGTGCAATTTGCAAATGCACTTGGTTTATAATCAAAGCCGTCGGGGTCCGGGGGTCGAGAATGTGAAATACTGATCCGATCGGCATTCCGATCATTCCAACACGACCTGGGAGGTAGACGTGACTTGTAGAAACTGACGGAGTCCAAATCGGACATCCGGTTTGAGCCCGACGCTCAAAAGTGCAATTTGCAAATGCACTTGGTTTATAATCAAAGCCGTCGGGGTCCGGGGGTCGAGAATGTGAAATATTGATCCGATCGGCATTCCGATCATTCCAACACGACCTGGGAGGTAGACGTGACTTGTAGAAACTGACGGAGTCCAAATCGGACATCCGGTTTGAGCAAATCGCTCAAAAGTGCAATTTGCAAATGCACTTGGTTTATAATCAAAGCCGTCGGGGTCCGGGGGTCGAGAATGTGAAATACTGATCCGATCGGCATTCCGATCATTCCAACACGACCTGGGAGGTAGACGTGACTTGTAGAAACTGACGGAGTCCAATTTGGACTACCGGTTTGAGCAAATCGCTCAAAAGTGCAATTTGCAAATGCACTTGGTTTATAATCAAAGCCGTCGGGGTCCGGGGGTCCAGAATGTGAAATACTGATCCGATCGGCATTCCGATCATTCCAACACAACCTGGGAGGTAGACGTGACTTGTCAGAGCTGACGGATTCTAAATCGGACATCCGGTTTGAGCCCGACGCTCAAAAGTGCAATTTGCAAATGCACTTGGTTTATAATCAAAGCCGTCGGGGTCCGGGGGTCGAGAATGTGAAATACTGATCCGATCGGCATTCCGATCATTCCAACACGACCTGGGAGGTAGACGTGACTTGTAGAAACTGACGGAGTCCAAATCGGACATCCGGTTTGAGCCCGACGCTCAAAAGTGCAATTTGCAAATGCACTTGGTTTATAATCAAAGCCGTCGGGGTCCGGGGGTCCAGAATGTGAAATACTGATCCGATCGGCATTCCGATCATTCCAACACGACCTGGGAGGTAGACGTGACTTGTAGAAACTGACGGAGTCCAATTTGGACTACCGGTTTGAGCAAATCGCTCAAAAGTGCAATTTGCAAATGCACTTGGTTTATAATCAAAGCCGTCGGGGTCCGGGGGTCCAGAATGTGAAATACTGATCCGATCGGCATTCCGATCATTCCAACACAACCTGGGAGGTAGACGTGACTTGTCAGAGCTGACGGATTCTAAATCGGACATCCGGTTTGAGCCCGACGCTCAAAAGTGCAATTTGCAAATGCACTTGGTTTATAATCAAAGCCGTCGGGGTCCGGGGGTCCAGAATGTGAAATACTGATCCGATCGGCATTCCGATCATTCCAACACGACCTGGGAGGTAGACGTGACTTGTCAGAGCTGACGGATTCTAAATCGGACTACCGGTTTGAGCCCGACGCTCAAAAGTGCAATTTGCAAATGCACTTGGTTTATAATCAAAGCCGTCGGGGTCCGGGGGTCCAGAATGTGAAATACTGATCCGATCGGCATTCCGATCATTCCAACACGACCATGGAGGTAGACGTGACTTGTCAGAGCTGACGGATTCTAAATCGGACTACCGGTTTGAGCAAATCGCTCAAAAGTGCAATTTGCAAATGCACTTGGTTTATAATCAAAGCCGTCGGGGTCCGGGGGTCCAGAATGTGAAATACTGATCCGATCGGCATTCCGATCATTCCAACACAACCTGGGAGGTAGACGTGACTTGTCAGAGCTGACGGATTCTAAATCGGACATTCGGTCCGGGGGTCCAGAATGTGAAATACTGATCCGATCGGCATTCCGATCATTCCAACACAACCTGGGAGGTAGACGTGACTTGTCAGAGCTGACGGATTCTAAATCGGACATCCGGTTTGAGCCCGACGCTCAAAAGTGCAATTTGCAAATGCACTTGGTTTATAATCAAAGCCGTCGGGGTCCGGGGGTCCAGAATGTGAAATACTGATCCGATCGGCATTCCGATCATTCCAACACGACCTGGGAGGTAGACGTGACTTGTCAGAGCTGACGGATTCTAAATCGGACTACCGGTTTGAGCAAATCGCTCAAAAGTGCAATTTGCAAATGCACTTGGTTTATAATCAAAGCCGTCGGGGTCCGGGGGTCCAGAATGTGAAATACTGATCCGATCGGCATTCCGATCATTCCAACACAACCTGGGAGGTAGACGTGACTTGTCAGAGCTGACGGATTCTAAATCGGACATCCGGTTTGAGCCCGACGCTCAAAAGTGCAATTTGCAAATGCACTTGGTTTATAATCAAAGCCGTCGGGGTCCGGGGGTCCAGAATGTGAAATACTGATCCGATCGGCATTCCGATCATTCCAACACGACCTGGGAGGTAGACGTGACTTGTGAGAGCTGACGGATTCTAAATCGGACTACCGATTTGAGCAAAACGTTTAAAATTATCATTCGTCAATTTCACTTCAATGAAAAACATCTTGCTTTTAATTTTCAAGAATAATTGATTTCTTTATTAAAGAATTGATTTTAATTTTTTTAAATGATATACAGGATCATCCGTCGCGAGATGTTGGACGAGACGACGACCAGGATGACACATATGCGGAGGATTTGTGATTTCATTTTAGTTATTTGTATGTTGCCATTTTATTATGGATGTATGATTAATTTGTGTGTTTGTATGTGATGAATTTGAAATTTGTGGAGATTATGAGTTGTGTAGTTGATTTATATGTTTTTATGAAATTGTTATGTAACAGGTTATTTATTTTATTAAATTGTTATTTATCAGGTGATTTATAGTAGCTTTATATTAATTTTTGAAAAAAAAAAATTTTAATTAGCGACCGCATGGAGACCGAATAGCGACCGAAGTTATTACTTATTTTATGAAAATATTAACTTTGGCGACCGCATAGCGACCGAATAGAGACCATATATTATTTCTTTTATCAAATTATATTATTTATAGTCGTTTATATAATTTTTTTTTAAAAAAATACTACAAAATTGGCGACGGAATGGAGACCGAATGGAGACCGAATAGAGACCGATTGACTCTGGGACCGTTCTTGCGACCGAGTTATATCGGTCTCTATGCACGACTGATTCGGCGACCGAGGTTATTCGGTCGCCATCAGCGACCGTATCCGCGACCGACTTATGTCGGTCGCGATTTAGCGACTATTATATAGCGACCGAAATAGTCGGTCGCTAAGTGGTGTCTGTTCGGTCGCTATTGGATTTTGCGACCGAAGAACGACTGAATAGAGACCGAATATGTCGGTCGCTATTCGCGAACTTTCTTGTGGTGGATTATATGCAGCCATGATAGACATTATCAAAGGCAATGGTTAACAATGATAGATAAGAAATTCATATGGCTACTAAAATTGGGAGTAGCAACAAGCTAAACCACAAACTTGTAAATTATTAACAACAACTCAACATCATATCAATTCCATCATCATAACATATTTTTCATGAGGTAAGCATATGAACTTCTGAATTCTGGTACTGGTGAGGATACCAGAACACAAGTATGGCTCGACTCAGCGTGCCGTCGGTACCGGACCCGCAGCACGACTCGGTCAACACTGACCTCTTTGTGGCTGGGGGACAGTCTAGAGTCGCCACCGGAGCCATGATATTTCGGTACATATTTTTATACGTATTTGTACGGTATATGTATTTGGTCATATTTGGTGTGTATTTACCATGTATTTGGCTTGTATTATCTTGGGTTTTTATATTGGGTCAATGGTAGAATAATTGACCATGTATTTATATTTTTGATTTAATTTGGTCCAAGGGGGGATTAATATGGTCTAAAGGGATTAAATTAAACAAGCTCCTTATGTTGACTTGGAGAGAGGGGTGCCCCCTCTTTTGTCTCCACATGGGGGATTTGTTTAATCCTTCTTTATCCCATTTCCCCATTATACCCCCTTGACCAAGGGTATTCTAGGTCATTTGACTAGGTCTAGGGCTATGATATATAATGTCACTTGTTGTATTTTGTTGGAAATTAATGAAGAATTATATTGGAAAAGCATTTGGGCGCACCCCCCTCTCTCTCCCTTCTTCTTGGTGTTCTTCATCTTCTTCCTCCAATCTTCTTCAGATCTAGATCCAAATTGATGCAGGACGGGACGCGATTCGATGCCAATTGATATGCAATCCCTGGACTCTAGGCAAACTCGCGATCGTCCATAACGAGGGAAGCGTACGGACGTACGCGGTTGAGAAACTGGTAAAGAGCTTGGGTGGTCAACTCACACTTTCATGCCCGGATCGGGTCACGGGACGGTCTCGCTCTCTCTCGTAGCAGTGATTGATATGATATAACGAGCTAATTTACCCTATCACTCTAGCAGCAGCATATGAAAATATATGAATTGAGCAAATGCGATAAAGAGGGAGGCGAGTTTACTTCCACGCTCCGGGCGTGGGGAAGATGACCCCGGCCGAAGCACGTACTCCCGGTGTACAAATATTAACAATAATTATAGAAATGATTTTAAGTCTCACTCCATGCAGGGTGGTAAAGGGTTACAATGTGGGACCCAGGAGTAGCGAACTTGGGTTGACGGGCAGCAATTTGGACGGTTCTCGGGCCGGAGACGGGCTGCTGATCGGCACAGTTCTGCGGGGCCCGTGGGACAGCAGGTGGGTCCGGTTGCTGGGACAGTGGTGCCTGGGCGTCTACTTGCTGTTGTGGCCTACTGGGGCGCTGCTGGGGTTGCTGGTCGACCCCCGAGAGTGGCGGAGACCGATAGTGTGCCGGCGTATTATTCGAGGAATTAATTCCCAGACTGCTTCTGCTGGCAGGGCTCAGATCTGATCTGCGCGCCATCACGAAAAGAATTCTTGCGCCCAGATGTGGTGTCGGATCGAGGCGAACTTGGTACCGATAGACAGAGGACTCGAAGGGCTACAACATATAATTATTTCAGATCCATCAAGTGAATGGATTGAAAATGAAAATGATTGTTCCTAAAAGGTTTCTGCTGGCTTGGACTTACAGACACATAGGGCAGACTTAGATCTGCCTGAAAATGAATTTTGACCGACTGAAAAATAATAGATATAGACTCCAGAAAAATTATGGGTGGAGGGGGGGTATGTGGGGATCACGCAGGAATTTTTGGGAACTTTTTAGAGATGACTAAGAGGATGAGAAAAATATAAGAACAGACTGCTATCTTGTAGATCTACTGACTGGCAGACTGTTAGGGGTGGATTAAAAATATCAAGAAAAATATCAAACGGTATCTGAATGGGGCAAAATCTATATTGTTGGATCAGAGCTGGGAGTTGGGAGAACCGACCACTTCTTTAGCTTGCTGTTCTGGAACTCGGAGTTCAGGACAGCAGGGGAAATGGCGGCTTGTGGTGGCTTGCTGGCGGCTCCGATGGCGGCACGAACGGCACTGGTGGAGCTTCACACTCCAGAGGGCAGATAGAAATTGGATTCACTCCGATATTGAGGGCTTAACACCCAGGATCAAGAGGAAGAAGATGAAGAACAAGCAAGAACAAGAACAAGGAGGAGAGAGGGGGGTGCGCCCAAGGCTGAATTTCACACAAATTCTTGTATTTTTTCTCATTAAAAGTGATAAAAATACAATAAGTGACCTTAAATACTAAACCCTAGACCTAGGACAAATGACCACTAATGCCCTTGGTCAAAGGGGCATAAAAGGAAAGGAGGAAATAAAAAAGATTAAACAATTCCCACATGGGACAAAGAAGGGGGCGCCCCTTTGAAAAATGTGGTAGAAAATATTGAATTTTCTTCATTTTGTCCCCCCTTGGTCCAAATCTAAACTTGGACTTTGAACCAGCCCCACATGGGCCCTAGGACCTACGTGGACCAATGTGAAAGAGGGTGGGGGACCCTGCTGGACTAACTGGCATATTACATAGAAACACAAAGACTTTAAAGACTAACCCTTTGGCTTATAATGCCTTTCAATTGCAAACCCAATTAGCCAAAGGTATAAATACAAACAAAAGGACACAAATACAAAAAATAAAATGTACGTGCTCCGAGTTGATTCCCATCAATTCTCCCCGGGTGGGAAGAACTCGACCCCGTCGAGTAAGGGGTGCGACTGCTCGAGTAGCTCCGGCGGATCCATCACCGTACCAAGTAGCACGGGTACGCTCCCCTCCAAGTAACTGCCACCTGCTCATTCCATATATACTCAATATGCGCATGCTGCTGTGGGAACGAGGCTAGTGGTGGACACTCCGGGGTGGGGTCACTCTCAAAGGGGAGGAGGCAGCTTGAAGACTCACTAGGAATCACCGCTGGGTCCCTGTAGGTGACTAGATCCGAGACATGGATGTAGAGCTGATCCCATACTCCGGCAAGTCTACAATGTACCCATTATATCCGACTTGCCTCACTCTCGTAAGAGACTGACATCTGCGAGCTTGCATAAGACTGACTCGACTGACGTACATAGACTCACCAAGCACTTGGCAAATGCATGCATAGACTCCTAACAAACCACACAAACAAACCACACAAAGAAGAAAAACTGACTCATGCATGACCCTAGACTTAATGTGGTGACATCACCCCTAGGTGGTCATCATCCGAGTGCTGCATCCTGGGTGTCAATGGGTTCTTCCGGATCTTCTTCATAGAATTCATCAGCTAATTCTGGCTCGGCCTCATAGCGGACAGACACAATCCCAGAAGGTGGAGCTTCTCCAACCCTTTTGTCCCCTAGGGATAGTGATGTACGACTGGGACATTGGCCGGCAAAGTGGCCAAACCCCTGACAGTGATAACACTACAGTCGTGACCTACTAGTCTCTCCGATAAGTGGTCCCTTACCCTTATCCTCCCGACGGACTGGGGGTGTAGGCAATAGGGGAGGAGGTGTGGGTGCCAGAGGATGGGCAATAGGTCTCGGGGGCGGGCAATGGGTGCCGGTGGTTGGGGTGGAGGTAGATCCCTTGGTGGGGAAGGGCGAGGCCTTGGAGCGAATTGCTCCTGACGGGCGGGCTCGTGAGGTCGAGCCATGGGGGCCCTCGGATATGGGCCTAAGGAGCTCCGTGGCTCGGCACTACGAAGAGGGACGGGGCCCAACCGTTGGGTAGACTCGAACTCTCCCTCAAACTATTCCATCTCGAGAGCAACCTGATACACGTCCTCTAACTTGTCCCCCTTGCGGTGGAAAAGCTCATAATGTAGGTGTGGCCGCAAACCACGTCGAAACGGGAAACAGTTAGGGAGCTTTCCTCCGTGGCGTCACATCGTAAAAAGTATTCATCAAACTCGGTGATGTAATCGGAGACGGACCGATCTCCTTGGGTGAGACTCTACCATCTGTCTGTGAGACGCTGGCGGTAGGAGGTAGGAAGGTACTTCTTCCTAAGTTTGGACCTCATCTCATCCCACGTCTCTACCTGGGGCTCCTGACGGTGAAACAGCAGGTTCTCCATGTTCCTCCAATAAGTTTGTGCCTGCCCTAGCAGTTTCATTTTGGCAAACTTGACTTTCGGTGGTCCGTCATCTCAAACCACTCGAAATATCAGTCCATGCCGGCCTCCCAATCAAGATAGACCTTTGGGTCTAAGGACCCGTCAAAAGTGGGAGGGTCTGCACGAACGGTCCCTAGGGTCCGTTGAACACGAGGTCACGACCATATCCCCCCATTTTGTTGTCAGACTCATAGTCAGCTACCTCGGGGACTCGATGCCTCCTATCATCTACCCCTAGAGCCCTAGGAGAAGCATGTGGCTGAATCGGCTCCTGTTGACCATGTGTCAGTGCGGGGTGCGCCTCCACTGGGGGTCTCTCTAGGACGGCTACTCTCCCTACCAGACCATGAAAAGACTGGTCTGACTCTACAGCCCTATCCTCTATGGCCTTCATCCTTTCTTCCAAACGTGCGCATAGGCCATCCACTCGCATGCTCAATCCTTCCATCTTATCCACTCGAGCACTCAAATCATCCATTTTTCCCATAATAGCTCCAAACATGTCGACCACCGATGATGCATCGGGACTAGGGACACGGGGATCTGCCATAGGTGGTGGTGGTGGTGAGTATTGGGTACCCCTACGCGTGGGCATGCAAAGGACACGGGGTTGGAATGCACCGACCAAGGCGAAGTGAAGGACCTAAACTCCAATATTCGGTACGTGGCGGAGGTTTGATCCTAAGACCGCACTCACGCAAGTGTGCCCCTTTCCCAATAGGCGTAGCCTACCGTTCCGAGAACACCTTTTAATATACCGGATATAGAGTGCAATGAGACACCTTAGGCAGACTTAGAACATGCTACGGTAGACGACCCTAGACTCGACTCGCTCTAAAACAAATTTGATGCAGGACGGGACGCGATTCGACGCCAATTGATATGCAATCCTTGGACTCTAGGCAAACTCGCGATCGTCCCTAACGAGGAAAGCGTACGGACGTGCGCGGTTGAGAAACCGACAAAGAGCTAGGGTGGTCAACTCACAGTTTCGTGCCCGGATCGGGTCACGGGATGGTCTCGCTCTCTCTCGCAGCCGTGATTGATATGATGTAACGAGATAATTTACCCTATCACTCTAGTAGCGGCATATGAAAATATACAAATTGAGCAAATGCGATAAAGAGGGAGGCGAGTTTACCTCCACGCTCCGGGCGTGGGGAAGATGACCCCGGCCGAAGCATGTACTCCCGGTGTACAAATATTAACAATAATTACAGAAATTATTTTAAGGCCCACTCCACGCAGGGAGGTAAAAGGTTACAATGTGGGACCCGGGAGTAGCGAACTTGGGTTGACGGGCAGCAATTTAGACGGTTCTCGGGCCGGAGACGGGCTGCTGATTGGCACGATACTGCGGGGCCCGCGGGATAGCAGGTGGGTCCAGTTGCTGGGACAGCGGTGCCCGGGCGTCTCCTTGCTGATGCGGCCTGCTGGGGCCCTGCTGGGGTTGCTGGTCGACCCCCGGGAGTGACGGAGACCGATGGTGTGCCGGCGTATTATCCGAGGAATTAATTCTCGTACTGCTTCTACTGGCTGGGCTCGAATTTGATCTGCGCACCTTCACGAAAAGAATTCTTGCGCCCAGATCCGGTGTCGGATCGAGGCGAACTTGGTTCCGATGGATAGAGGACTCGAAGAGATACAACATATAATTATTTCAAATCCATCAAGTGAATGGATTGAAAATGAAAATGACTATTCTTCAAAGGTTTCTGTTGGCTCGGACTTACAGACACACAGGGCAGACTGAGATCTGCCTGAAAATGAATTTTGACCGACAGAAAAATAATAGATCTAGACTCCAAAAAAATGATGGGTGAAGGGGGGTTATGTGGGGATCCCGCATGAATATTTGTAGATTTTCTAGAGATGACTAAGAGGATGAAAAAAATATAAGAACAGACTACTATCCTGTAGATCTGCTAACTGGCAGACTGTCAGGGGTGGATTAAAAATATCGAGAAAATATCAAACGGGATCTGAATGGGGAAAAATCTATATTGTTGGAAAGATAACAGAAAGAGCAACAAGCTCTCAAAATCTCAGCTCGATCAGAGCTAGGAGCTGGGAGAACCGACCTCTTCTTTAGCTTGCTGTTCTGGAACTCGGAGTTTAGGACAGCAGGGGAAATGACGGCTTGTGGCGGCTTGCTGGCGGCTCCGATGTCGGCACGAACGGCGGTGGTGGAGCTTCACAGTCTAGAGGGAAGATAGAAATTGGATTCCCTCCAATATTGAGGGCTTCACACCGTGGATCAAGAGGAAGAAAATGAAGAACAAGCAAGAACAAGAACAAGGAGGAGAGAGGGGGGTGCGCCCAAGGCTGATTTTCACATAAATTCTTGTATTTTTTTCTCATTAAAAGTGATTAAAATACAATAAGAGACCTTAAATACTAAACCCTGGACCTAGGACAAATGACCACTAATGCCCTTGGTCAAAGGGGAATAAAAGGAAAGGAGGAAATAAAAAGGATTAAATAATTCCCACATGGGACAAAGAAGGGGGAGCCCCTTTGAAAATTGTGGTAGAAAATATTGAATTTTCGTCATTTTGTCCCCCCTGGTCCAAGTCCAAATTTGGACTTTGAACCAGCCCCACATGGGCCCTAGGACCTTGGTGGACCAACGGGAAAGAGGGTGGGGGACCCTGCTGGACCCACTAGCATATTACATAGAAACCCAAAGACTTTAAAGACTAACCCTTTGGCTTATAATGCCTTACAATTGCAAACCCAATTAGCCAAAGGTATAAATATAAACAAAAGGACACAAATATAAAAAATAAAATGTACGTGTTCAGAGTTGATTCCCATCACAAATCCTCCATCTCTCTTAAATTTCTTCCTCTTCCCCTCTTCCTCTACTTGCTGTGATCAATCACCACCGCCGTCGTTCGTGCCGCTGTCGAGCCACCACAAGCCGGCCACCATCTGCTGCCCCGAAATTCAGAGTTGCAGGACAGCAGCTCGGTGAAAGGGCTGGTACGGGAGATCCAACCGTTGGATCGTGATGAAATTTTAAGGGTAGGTTCCCCCCATCGTCAGTCAATCCCAGTTAATTTTCACGCCGATCTGGGTCCGTTTGCCCCCTTTCCCAGTCTCTTGTTTTCCCCCCTCAAAGTCTGCCTATGTGCAGATCTGTGAGATAGATCCTGGTAGCCGAATTTTCTCACCCCTCAAACGTTGTCAGAAAATTACAAAAAAACTATGTGCGTCACCGACACCCTCCCCTCTTTCCACCATAAAATTCGCAGGTCCTAAATCTTTCATTTGATCATATTTTGTCAAACCCCTTGAACAGGACGTTCATGTTCTGCCCTGCATGTTCTCTGTTTCATGATAGAGTGCTCATTCCGTTTGTAGTCATTTTCATTTCCAATCCAGCTGTTGGATGGATCTGGATTTCTAGTATGTCGTAGAATTTTGAGTCCTCTTTCCAACGGTACCTAAAGCGTCTCTATCGAACGTCAGAGCTGGGCGTACCAGCCGTTCTCGTCAGAGTGCGCAGATTTGGCCTGAAGTAGAGCCGCGGGATAGCCTTGGGAAATAAATCCCAAGAAATCACCCGACTCCACTCCAGTGACCGCCGCTCCCGGGGATCGACCCGGGACACTACAGAGACGCCCCCACCAGTCGCTGCAGCCAGGAGCCCCCCGAATGTAATCGTACCAGTAGACAGTCCCACGTGCTGTCCTGCGGGCCCGAGTGAACCGAGCTGAACCGACCGACCACGTCCGCCCGAGCGCCACCGACTGCTGCCCGTCAACCCGAGATTGGTGCTCCCGGACCCCACGTGTTTCCTATTACCTCCCTGCGTGGAGTGGGCTGTAGAATCAATTCTGTAATTAATAATTATTTTTATACCGGGAGTTCCGGATCTCGGCCGGGACGTCTTCCCCACGCCCTGAGCGTGGAGGTACACTTGCCTCTCCCTTTTGTCGTGCTTGCTTAGCTAGTATCCATTCTAGAATGCCGCTGCATGTGCGTTAGTTTATTTCCTAGCAAGCTAAGTTAGTCACCGCTGAGAGTTGTGAGTGCGAGATCCGTCCCGTGACTCATTCCGAGCACGAGAGTAAGCTGACCACCCAAGACTTAAAGCCGATTTTCCAACCGTGCAGATCGTCATGTTTCCCTCGTCGGGGATGACTGTGAGTTAAAGCTTCTTGTTTGGGGCATGATTGCCTCTTCTGGAGCTCGTTAGGTGCCGCGCTTGTGGTGTTGTTGCTGGTCGCGTTGTCTCTTTAGTCGCGTCGTCCTTTAGAGTCCAAGGTCGCAATAAGTCCAAGTCGAGTCTCGTAGTCGTCCTGCATCTAATTGGTGTCAGAGCCAGTTTGAGTCTAGGGTAGTCGGTCCCAGGTGCTCCACTTCATCTGGTATATTAAAAGATGTTTCATGAACGGTAGGCTACGCCTGTTGGGAAAGGGGCACATTTGCGTGAGCGCGATCTTCGGATCAAACCTCCGCCTCATACCGGATATTGGAGTATAGGTCGTCCGTCTCTTTACATTAGTCCGTCCATATAGGTCGTAGTGAGTCACCCCTTAGTTCCCTCTAGGTCCTCTCCCATTGCATGCCCACCCGTGGAGGTGCCTAGTACCATCGCCCTGAGACTATGGGTGAACCCCGAGGTACCAACCAGAGAGGCCGAACTCTGGATGACTTGGTGGCTCTACTCATGGAGCGCATGGACAGGTCTGACCAAACTCTTAGGGAGCATACCGAGCATATGGAGAGCCATTTCAAGGCCATGGAGGACCGTGCCAAGGTCTCCGACCAATCTATCCAAGGTCTGGTTGGAAGGATGGAGAATGTGGAGAGAGTCCCCCGCCAGGAGCTCCCCGGAGCTGTCCCGGCCCCTCAGGTGCCCTCTCCGACGCCTGCTGTCCAGCCCGCCTCACTTAGGGCTAAGAAGCGACAGCCACGTGCCCCCGATGTTGAAGACTACGAGTCTGAAATTGATTATGGGGGAAATGGCCGACGCCGTCGTGGTCACCGACCACAGAGGGATGATGAGGACGAGCGGGTCCTCAGGACGGTGTGAGCAGACCCTCCCACTTTTGACGAGTCCTTAGACCCGAAGGTCTATCTTGATTGGGAGGCCGGCATGGACCGGTATTTCGAGTGGTTTGAGATGACGGACCACCGAAAAGTCAAGTTCGCCAAAATGAAACTGCTAGGGCAGGCACAAACTTATTGGAGGAACATGGAGAACTTGCTATTTCACCGTCAGGAGCCCTAGGTAGAGGCGTGGGATGAGATGAGGTCCAAACTCAGAAAGAAGTACCTTCCTACCTCCTACCGCCAGCGTCTCATAGACAGATGGCAGAGTCTCACCCAAGGAGATCGGTCCGTCTCCGATTACATCGCCGAGTTCGATGAATACTTTTTGCGATGTGACGCCACGGAGGAAAGCTCCCTGACTGTTTCCCATTTTTGGCATGGTCTGCGGCCACCCCTACAGTATAAGCTTTTCCGCCGCAAGGTGGACAAGTTGGAGGACGCGTACCAGGTTACCCTCAAGGTAGAGCAATTTGAGGCGGAGGTTGCTCCTTCTCCGCGCCAGGGGGTCCCATATCCACGTGTGTCTGACCCTAGGACCACGCCTGGTTCCTACACTCGGTGGCCTGTGGCCCATCCCTAGGAACCTCCTCGCCAGGACCTTGCTGCTCCTAAGCGCCCCCTGCCTCCGAGGGATCCTCCCCTTCGCCAGCAGGCACCCGTCCCTACCCCTAGACCTACCCAACCCACCATGCCGACTCGACCACCCCTACTTCCTACACCCCCAGTCCGTCCTGTGGACAAGGGTAAGGGGCCGATGGTTGGTGGAACATCCCAGGGCTTCGGGACACAGGGAACTTGCTATAGGTGTGGTGGGGTTGGCCACTATTCGGCCAAGTGTCCCACTCGGGAGTCGCTTGTCATCTCTGATCCCTCTGCCAGCGACCCCACACCTGAGCTAGTGCCGCTCAGTTACGAGGCTGATCAGGACTTAGCGGAGGAGTTCTTTGATGAACTAATGGAGGGAGAGCCAGTCGATGTCTCGGGTACCCAGCATCAGGGTGATGTACAGCTGGGTGTAGTCAGGTGCATCCTTACCCAGCCTCAGGTGAGTGACGACTGGCGTCGTACCACCATCTTCCATACATTTTGTAGGCTGGGAGGAAAGGCCTGCAAGGTGATCATAGATAGCGGGAGTTGCATTAACGCTATCTCTACGGGCACTGTTAGGCGTCTGGGTTTGACGCCCGTAGATCACCCCGCCCCTTACAGGGTATCTTGGGTGGATTCCACTTCCATCCCGGTCAGACTGCGATGTCTGGTGCCACTACAGTTCCAGGCTTACCATGACGAGATCTGGTGTGATGTGTTGCCTATGGAGGTGGGTAGCATTATCCTAGGTAGGCCTTGGCTTTTCGATCGGGATGCCACCCTTCAAGGTCGGTCGAACACATGCACATTCGACCACGGGGGTCATAGGATCACCCTCCACCCACTCAGCCGAAGGAACCTTCTGTCTGAGGACCAGCTGGTCCCAGCACTTCGACCCTCCTAGTCAGGGGACGGTCGGTCCTTCCACCTCATCCTCGAGCGGGCTACTACCGCTTTGACTGCTCCTAGCACAGGAGGCCTCCCACCCCGGAGGTTAATGATGATTAGCCCGCGAGAGATGGAGCAAGAGGTGACCGAGGGTAGCCCTATCCTTGCCATTGTTGTCCAAGGAGTGGAGGATGTCGCTCCTGGGTCTGATGATGAGCACCCCCAGAGGTAGCTGTGATCCTACGGGATTTCTCCGATGTCTTCCTGGAAGACCTCCCTGAAGGCCTTCCACCCATGAGGGACATCCAGCACGAGATCGACCTTGTCCCGGGCTCATCCTTGCCCAACCTTCCCCACTACAGGATGAGTCCCACTGACCATGCCGAACTTCAAAGGCAGGTCGAGGAGTTGATGAGTCGGGGATCTCTTAGGGACAGCAAGAGCCCTTGCGCTGTTCCCGCATTATTGGCCCTGAAGAAGGATGGCACATGGAGAATGTGCGTCGATAGCCGTGCGATCAACAAGATCACGGTGAAGTATCACTTTCCCATTCCCCGATTGGATGACTTGTTAGACATGATGTCGGGAGCCACTATCTTTTCAAAGATAGATCTTCGTAGTGGCTATCACCAGGTGCAGATCAGGCCTGGGGATGAATGGAAGACTGCATTCAAGACCAAGGATGGTCTTTATGAGTGGTTTGTTATGCCCTTTGGGCTGTCCAACGCCCCTAGTACCTTCATGCGGTTGATGACCCAGGTTTTACGCCCTATGATAGGGGTCTTCTTGGTCGTCTACTTTGATGACATTCTTATCTACAGCCGCACTAGGGAGGACCACTTAGACCACCTTAGGCAGGTCTGTGTCGTTTTGAGGCGAGAGAGCTTATTCGCCAACCCGAAGAAGTGTGCCTTCATGACTGATCAGATCACCTTCCTCGGGTTCATTGTGTCTAGGGATGGAGTCTCCGCTGATCCGGAGAAGATTAGGGCCATCAGGGAGTGGCCCGAGCCCCGCACCCTCCACGATGTCCGGAGCTTCCATGGCTTAGCAACGTTCTATCGCCGCTTCATTCGTGGCTTCAGTTCTATCGCTGCCCCGATCACTGATTGCATAAAGAAGGGGGCATTCGTATGGACTAAGGCTGCAGCCATAGCCTTTCAGGACATTAAGGAGCGTATGACCCAGGCACCTGTCCTTGCATTACCAGATTTTTCTAAGGTGTTTGAGGTCACATGTGACGCTTCTGGAGTGGGTATTGGTGGCGTGTTGAGCCAGGAGTCCCACCCCATTGCATTCTTTAGCGAGAAGCTTAATGATGCCATACTGCAATATTCCACATATGACAAAGAATTTTACGCAGTTGTCCAGGCATTGAGGTATTGGAGGCATTATCTTTTGCACCAGGAGTTTGTCCTCTTTTCTGATCATGAGGCCTTACGATTCCTCCATACCCAGAAGAAGCTGAACGCTCGCCACAGTCGTTGGGTGGAGTATCTCCAGGAGTACACCTTTGTGCTCAAGCACAAGGCAGGGGCGGAGAACAAGGTCGCCGATGCGCTGAGTCGGCGGATGATGATGTTGACCACCATGAGTGTAGAGGTGGTAGGTTTAGAGAGGCTGAAGGATGCTTATGTTGATTGTCCGGATTTCGGTCCGATCTATGCAGCCCTTCAGGCCGGTCCCTCGCGTGATTATAGCGAGTTTGTGCTACAGGAGGGTCACCTATTCCGGGGTGACAAGTTGTGCATCCCACGGACTTCTGTTCGTGACTTTCTTACGTGGGAGATGCACGCGGGAGGTCTTGCTGGCCACTTCGGCCTGAACAAGACCATAGAGTCGGTTGAGCATAGATTCTATTGGCCTAGCTTGAAGAGGGATGTCGCTCGCATCGTGGCCCAGTGCCGCACTTGCGCTATGGCCAGGCAAAGGAAGCAGAATACCGGCCTCTATACTCCCCTCCCCGTCTCAGATAGTCCATGGCAGGACATTAGCATGGACTTTGTGTTGGGATTGCCCCGCACCCTCCGACGGCATGACTCTATCTTTGTGATTGTAGACAGGTTCTCAAAGATGGCATTATTCATTCCGTGCTCCAAAACTCGGATGCCTCTAGAGTTGCCAGTCTATTCTTTTCACACTGTGTCTCTAGGTTCGGACTCCCCGACACTATAGTGTCTGATAGGGATGTGCGTTTTACTAGTTATTTCTGGAAGACCCTATGGCACATGATGGGCACCCAATTGAAATTCTCCACTGCATATCACCCCCAGACCGATAGACAGACTGAGGTTGTCAATAGGAGTTTGGGGGATCTTCTTAGGTGCCTGGTCCGAGATCGAGTCAGGGATTGGGATTTAGTCTTACCCTTAGCAGAGTTTGCCTATAACGATTCGGTCAATAGGTCTACAGGTATGAGCCCCTTTGAGATTGTCACTGGCCGTAGACCTAGGAAACCCGTAGACCTAGTCCCATCTCTCATCCAGTCCTGTGTGTTCGAGTCAGCCGAGTCTTTTGCCGATCATATTAGACAGTTGCATGAGCATATCCGTCGTCACATTGAGTCCAGCAACGCACGATACAAAAAATTGGCTGACGCCCATAGGCACCACCGTGAGTTTCAGGAGGGCGATTCTGTCATGATCAGGGTCAGACCTGAACGGTTTCCTCAGGAGCCGTGAAGAAGTTGGATGCTCGCAGTGTCGGTCCCTTTCGGGTAGTAAGGCGAGTCGGATCAAATGCATATGTTGTGGACTTACCAGAGGATTACGGGATCAGCTCCACTTTCAACGTCTCGGATCTTGTCGCTTATAGGGACCCAGCGGTGATACCCAGTGAGCCCTTTGAGCCGTCTCCACCTATTGTGAGTGACACCACCCTAGAGTGTCCACCTCCAGCCTTGTTACCTCAGCAGCGAGAGCAGATAGAATGTATACTAGACGAGCAGGTGACGACTACTCGAGGCGGAGTGTACCAGCGCTATTTGGTGCGTTGGAGGGGACGGCCCGCGTCCGAGGACACTTGGATCACCCGGGACGAGCTACAGAGGATAGATCCAGATCTGCTGGATCGATACCAGAGCGACCCGGACCCTTACTCGACGGGGTCGAGCTTCTCCCACCCGGGGAGAATTGGTGAGGACACCAGAGCACGAGTACGGCTCGACTCAGCGAGCCGTCGGTACCGGACCCACAGCACGACTTGGTCGACACCGACCTCTTTGTGGCTGGGGGACAGTCTGGAGTCGCCATCGGAGCCATGATATTTCAGTACGTATTTTTATACATATTTGTATGGTATACGTATTTAGTCGTATTTGGTGTATATTTAGCATGTATTTGAGTTATATTTGACTTATATTATCTTGGGTTTTTAGATTGGGTCAATGGTAGAATAATTGACCATGTATTTATATTTTTGATTTAATTTGGTCCAAGGGGGGATTAATATGGTCTAAAGGGATTAAATTAAACAAGCCCCTTATGTTGACTTGGAGAGAGGGGCGCCCCCTCTTTTGTCTCCACATGGGGGATTTGTTTAATCCTTCTTTATCCCATTTCCCCATTATACCCCCTTGACCAAGGGTATTCTAGGTCATTTGGCTAGGTCTAGAGTTATGATATAGAATGTCTCTTATTATATTTTGTTGGAAATTAATGAAGTATTATATTGGAAAAGCATTTGGGCGCACCCCCCTCTCTCTCCCTTGTTCCTGGTGTTCTTCATCTTCTTCCTCCAATCTTCTACAGATCTAGATCCAAATCCTCCATCTCTCTCAAATTTCTTCCTCTTCCCCTCTTCATCTACTTGCTGTGATCAATCACCGCCGCCGCCGTTGTTCGTGCCGCCGTCGAGCCACCACAAGCCGGCCACCATCTGATGCCCCGAAATTCCGAGTTGCAGGACAGCAGCTCGGTGAAAGGACAGGTATGGGAGATCCAACCGTTGGATCGTGATGAAAGTTTGAGAGTAGATTCCCCCCATCGTCATTCAATCCCAGTTTAATTTTCACGCTGATCTGAGTCCATTTGCCCCCTTTCCCAGTCTCTTGTTTCCCCCCCTCAAAGTCTGCCTGTGTGCAGATCTGCGAGATAGATCCTGGTAGCCGAATTTTCTCACCCCTCAAACATTGTCAGAAAATTACAAATAAACTATGTGCATCACCGTCACCCTCCCCTCTTTCCACCATAAAATTCCCAGGTTCTAAATATTTCATTTGATCTTTTGTTAAACCCCTTGAATAGGCAGTTCATGTTCTGCCCTGCCTGTTCTGTGTTTCAGGATAGAGTGCTCAGTTCATTTGCAGTCATTTTTATTTCCAATCCAGCCATTAGATGGATCTGGAATTCCTGCATGTCGTAGAATTTTGAGTTCCCTTTCCAACGGTACCCATAGCATCTCAATCCAACATCATAGATGGGCGTAGCAGCCATTCTCGTCAGGGTGCACAGATCTGGCCTGAAGCAGAGTTGCGGGACAGCCTTGGGAAATAAATCCCAAGAAATCGCCCTACTCCACTCGGTGACCGCCGCTCCTGGGGATCGACCCGGGACACTCCAGAGACGCCCCCGCATGTCGCTTCAGCCAGGATCCCCCCCGGATGTCTCCGTACCAGCAGACGGTCCCACGTGCTATCCTGCGGGCCCGAATGAACCGAGCTAAACCGGCCGACCACGTCCACCCGAGCGCCACCGACTGCTGCCCGTCAACCCGACATTGGTGCTCCAGGACCCCACGTGTCGCCTAGTACCTCCCTGCGTGGAGTGGGCTATAGAATCAATTCTGTAATTAATAATTATTTCTATACCGGGAGTTCCGGATCTCGGCCAGGACGTCTTCCCCACGCCCAGAGCGTGGAGGTACACTCGCCTCCCCCTTTTGTCGTGCTTGTTTAGCTAGTATCCATTCTAGAATGCTGCTACATGTGCGTTAGTTTATTTACAAGCTAGCTAAGTTAGTCACCGCTGAGAGTTGTGAGTGTGAGACCCATCTCGTGACTCGTTCCGAGCATGAGAGTAAGCTGACCACCCAAGACTCAAAGACGGTTTCCCAACCGTGCAGATTGTCACGTTTCCCTCGTCGGGAACGATTGTGAGTTAGCGCTTCTTGTTTGGGGCATGATCGCCTCTTCTGGAGATTGTTAGGTTCCGCGCGTCATGGTGTTGTTGCTGGTCGCGTCGTCTATTTAGTCGCGTCATCCTTTAGATTCCAAGGTCGCAACCAGTCCGAGTCGAGTCTCGTAGTCGTCCCGCATCAGGTACTAGGTGGAGAACTTAGATCCAAAGATCTCCTCACACAAAGTGTTGTCTTCCTGATAGGTTTAGCCTATCAATCCAGCACACACATTTTGATATACCAGAAATTCAAGATGGATGTCAGTCATATGATCCAGTTCAGATATTCAATTTTCACCATGTGGGATTTTCAGCAATTCATAGAGGAGGTTTCAGACTTGTGCAGGATTTATTGTAAGCAGGGAAAAAGCTAAACTGCAATAACTAAAAGGAGAACCTAACATGCAGATTTAACATGAGATTAAAATCTTATTTAAAAACCTATGCCTTGAGCTTCTTTTTTGGCTGATCCTTTGTTCAGCTCCAAGGCACCCTGCAACATAAGTTTTTATTTCACCTTTTTAGGTACCCAAGTCTTCTTGGATCCTTGAGGATTAGATCTAAGTCTACCATGCAAATCTCTCTTTCTTTCTGCATTCAAGTCATCGCCTCTCATCCAAGGACAATCATCAAACACATGTCCATGTTTACCACAATAAAAGCAGCACACTAAGGATTTGGCATTCTTCCTATGTGCATGTTCATCAAACTTTTGTGGGTGAACAGGGAAGTTAACATTCTTGGCATGAGAATGATTCCTTCTTTTTAGATGCCAATAGTCCTTGACTGTATGGCCAGTTTTTCCACAATGAAGGTAGCAAAAGGAAAGGTTTCTTTTGACTGGCTATCTTGCCTTAGGGTGCGTAGACCTGTCCTGATGAGTGCATCAACGCACTAGGCCATTCTCGGGTTTCTGAACAGGAGTGTGTTGAGCACATTTCCTCCTAGTGTCGAATTGTCCCTTGCCCTTGCCTTTTCCATTGTTCATTCTGTTCTTGCATACTCTTAATTCATCATTTTTCATGATGTAACATTCATGCATGATATGACCACGCATACCACAATAGAAACAATGAACATTCATTTTATGGGAAACATGGTGTTTAGCATTGGGTTTCCTAGCATGCATATCAACACAAACATAATCATTTTTCAATTTTTGCTTAAAAGTTTTTTTTTTCTAATTTTTGTCTTGTTTTTAAACTTTCTATCCTACAGACGGTTTTGGGGGTGTTTTAGAAGAGGAAGCAGCACCGGAACTAAAGATGAAAGATGTATGCAATTTATTTTCAAGTGCCTTTTTATTTGCAGGATAGTACCCAAGCCCTTCTCTTTGAAAATTCACTTTCATTCCCAAGAGTATATCTAGATTTTCTTTACCCTGCACAAATTTTGATAGTGAATCACTCAAGTCTTTGATTTCATTCACCAATGAGGAGATGTGCAGTTCAGAATCAGTGAGGTCCTCCTCGCATACAACAAGCTGCTCATTGAGCATGGTATTCACAATTTTAAGGTTCTCAATTTCTACCTCTAGGTCATGCAATTTCTCAGAGCAGTTATCAACTACATTCTTCCCTTTCTCAAGGGTAGGTAGCTTTTCAATCAACATGTCATTTTGTTCTTTCATGTTTTTGTTCTCCTCAATCAGCCTCTCATCATGGATCAACCCATCAAGCATTGTTTGATCATTAGACATTTACTTTAGCTTGTTTTAAAGTTGCCTTTCAATTTCTTCCAGCTTAGTGATTTCAGCTTGTAGGGTTTCATTCTCATCTTTCAAACATCTAATGTGTTCTTTATGTAAATCTAAATCAATCATAAGAGTTTCATTTAGCTCCTCAAGAGCAGAACAGTTTTTACATAATGAGCTATCATTGGAGTTGGTTTCAAGTCTTCTTCTTAGCCTTTTATTTTCAGGCTTAACCTTCTTGTGTTGCTTAACCAGCTCATCATACGCATCCATAAGCTCTTCAAAGGTAAAGTCTTCTGAGTCAAAACTTACTTGAGATGACGATGGATCACTCGGCTGATCTGGGTTGTCGGCCATGAGGTAGTCACGCCTTTCTCCTTCATGGATCCTAGCCAGGCCATTTAGAATCTCTTTGGCAGTGCTACAGCTGGAAATAAAAGAGAACTTGGTAACATCTACTACAGCTTTTAACAGGTTGAACGCAGCAAGATTAAAAACATGTTTGGTCCTGTGTTCAGCAGACCATTCAGATGTATCTCATGGTAGCTCATGAGGACCATGATATATGAGATTCCATAATCTTGAATCAAGGGAGTTAAAAAAAGTACACATTAGTCCTAGCCACATGGTAAAATCAGAACCATCAAATACTGGCAGGGAAATCATTGAAACTTGTTCAACAAAGGAGTTCATGATTGCAGGCACACTAGGATCTTATCTGTAGATCATTGGACCTGTTCGGCAGAGAACCCGCTTTGATACCACTTGTTGGGTCCCTTGGGTGCGCCAATAGGATCTAGAGGGGGATGAATAGATCCTTTCACAATCGTTTCCCAATTTAAAAACTGAAGTTAGATAATGCCACAGTTTGAACACAGCGGATACAACACAATGCTAAGGAGCTGGCCGGTCTGATGAAGAAATCTGAGGCTATGACAGTTGGAAGATCTACTGCACTGTCTGAGCAGTGATCTAACCAGCACGAGAGTGACTGTGTGTGTGAGGTGTGCACAGTCGTGTGGTCAAGAGGGTGTGTGTATGTGTGTGTTAAAAAAGGAACCAGATGTGCATATGTTGGAGTAAACACTCGAACCTATGAATGGGGGTAGAGAATATGGAGCAATCGCACAATCATTCACAATGGCACAATATTTTTAAGGTGGTTTAGTTACAAACCCGCAACCTACGTTGACCCCTCACCAAACCGGTGAAGCTTCACTACACGAGGACGAATCTGCACGAGGACGGAGTCCTCAACACACACGGGGACGAACCCTCCCCCCCCACACACGCTGATTCACAGCTTCAGATGACACACAGCTTGACAGGGACAAATCCCTACACACGCACACGCTGCAACACACAGCACACACAAGGAGCAAGCTTCTCACGAGGACAAGGTCCTCACGCTACAAGATTGCAGCACACGGGGACGAGCCCCATGGGGATGAACCCCACACACACACAAACACAAAGAAGAAAGACACGCTGCAAGTGGAGCAAAACACGGGGATAGCTTCCCACAACCACACATGGCTGAACAGCAGCCAAACCCACTTTCGATCTCTAAAGCAGAGTACCGGACACACTGCTGTAAACATAGCAAAACACACAATTTGTAGATGCAAGGTTGCGAAGGAAAAACAAGAAACAAGACAAGGAAAAACTCCACGGTGGATTCAGACCAAAATCTTGAAGCATTATCAACAGATCTGAACACCAGTCAGATCTGAGCTCTTTTCTTCTCACTTTCAGGGCTGGCTGCATGGAGGGCTGCTCTTCTTCCTTTCTTCCTCTAGCTCTCTCTCTTCTTCTCTGAGGCAGCACTGGACTGGGTGAATCCAAGTGTTGGGTTGCTCCCTTTTCTTCTCCTCTTCCTCTCACAATTTTCTCTAAAGGCTCAGGCACTCTCTTCTCTTTTGGCTCTGTTCTTCTTCTGGGCGGCAGCAGCAGCAATAGCTCCTCTTCAAGCAGGAGCTTCAAATATATAGAAGAGCTTGGTGGAAAATTTTCCCTCCAAGAGATCTACATTTGATTGGTTCAATTTAAAATAAGGCTCTTTGACCACTGACCATTTCCCTAGTGGTGTTTGCTTGGTCCAGCGTAGATAGAAGAGTAGAGGCAAAACAATTTTCACTCCAAAATCCTCCCATTTGATTTGTTGGAAAATAAATGATGGTCTTGATCATGGAGCTCTTCTAGATCTTCCTTTTCATTGGCCCAGGACAGAAAAGGACGGTCCCCTGTCCTAGGTGCTTTTCTTTGGACTAAAATTCCATTGGTTGTGTCCAAAATCATGAAGGCTGACCTTTCCCAAATCTGGAACCTGACAAAGTCTTCTCAGAAAAGGTTGTCTTGAAGTCTCATGATGAAGAGGACAGTTCTCTGTCCTAGGAGCTTCTTTTCAGATCTTGAAATGCGTGTCTTAGAAGTTTAAGTCACTTATTTTTAGCCTCTGTACGATCTCAGACAATGTTGCAGGTTTGACAGAATTAGGCTTGAAGAACTGCTGGTGCGTCGACCCAACAATGCCATTGCGTCGACGCAGCTTCACAGTTCTTCTTGAATGTCTGCCGAGCTGGCCCAGTGTGCATTGACGCAGCTGGTGAGCATAGATGTTTAATCTACCCGCCCCAAACTAAGAAATAATATGCATAAGCATGGATTGTAAACAATGGGAAAGGGGCGATGAAGAAGAGGAACATACCGTGATCGCTACCAAGGATTTACAATAGGAAAAATGTGCTATAGAGATTGAAATACCCACTGCGTACATTAGATAATAAGAAGAAAAACGCGATCGAAGAAGATCGCTAAGACATGATCGCGCTTGAGAAACGGGATGCGGGAGCCAATGTGGATGTCACCTCCTCACCTTCCAGCCAGCTAGAGAGCGAGGGCCTCACTTTCTTCTTGATTTCCCTGCGAAACAAAGACAAACACAAGGATAAAAGCCCATTAGAAACATGCATGTAGTATCAATCCCGAGTGCATAAAATAGCATGAAAGATTGAGAGAGAACGCACCGGGAGAGCGTTTTTAACCCCTGTAAAAGGGTGCAAAAGATAGGTGTGTGTATTGTGTATGATTATGAGTAAAGAGAATGAAATAACACACAGTAGGGTAGTGGAAAAACGTGCATGCAAAACGTGCAATCATGCAGAAAAGTGCAGAAAGTGCAAAACTGTGTGAAACAGAGAAAAGGGAGGATGAATAACTAAGAAAAGGAACGAAGAAATAGAGCCCTAAGCGACTAAAGACGAAGTCCATACTCCCCTGAACAGAGGTCGACAGTGCGGCATGGCTTCAACCCGAACCAAAGAAACGCCTCCTCTCGCGCACTGCGTAGTAGCGTGCTATTTATAGACCTTAGGAAACCCTAGGTCGAAATTTGGAGATAAACACCCAAATTTGGGGATATATGTGAATAAAACTCGAGATAATAGTGGGAATAACCCCCGAGGATGGATAATAATTGAGTTGGCAGCTTATCTCCCTCGAAAATGGCTCAAACAAGGACTCCAGAGAGTCCTCGGCCGAAGAAAATGGAGTTCAGAATGATCTGAATTCTGTACTCAGAAGGTGGTCAGTCGGAAGACCGTTTCTTGAAGAAGGCGGTCATACAAGGACCGCAACTTGATGGGATGAGAACAGAGGTCAAATAACCAAGCAGACGCGTCCAGGAGGTTTCTGGAACAAAAACTGAGAAGGCGGACTTGGGGAGACCGCTGCCTGACGGTGGCGGTCTCCGCAAGACCGTCATTTGCCATTTAATTAAAAATAAAATAAAAATTAAAAAATTAAAAATACCAGGCAAAATGCAGTCACCTAGGAGACCATGTTCTCATGAACGCGGTCTCCTAGGAGACTGCGTTCAAAGAGCTGCACAAGGTTTTGTCGGACATCCGTTCGGCCCTCCGAACGGCACGAAACGGACTCGAAAGTGGGGAAATCAAAGGTAAAAGTCTCCAAAGCTCAATGGGCTTGAAAAATGGCCAAGAAATCTACTCGAAACACGGTCAAAGAAGACTCTAAAACAATGGATAATTCGGAGCATCATGAAGGGTGAATAAGAGAATAAACTCGACTTGTAGGCTAAAAACGGGTGTCAATAGATTCCCCTCCTTGATGTTCGCTTTGCAAGGGAACGAGCGAAAGCGGCGCGGAGGCGGAATGAAAAGGAGATGGATCGAAAGCGAAAGTGACGTGAAATGGAGACGAATAAAGATGAAGCAGAGAGAACTGAAAAGCGTGCATCAAGGTAAAAGACACCCGTCATAACCAACAAGACATAAGAATTCTCCCAAAAAATGTCGAACTAGCCACCGGGAGCAGATGACACAGATGAGACATGTCTGGAGAAGTAACTAAGGGAGGAAAAGAAAACACAATCAACCTCATTAGGGGACACAATCCAGATCCAATGAGGGGATCGGAAAGAGCCACAGCTGAAAAGTTGGAAAAGGGAAAAAATGAGATAAAAGTCCAGACAGGAATCACGCTAGCCAACCAGATCGAGCTGGAAGATCAGAGAAAACGTTCAAATTTGGAGTGGAATGAGAATCTCTTATCCAAGAGAGCTGAAGAGCAATTAACCATTGCTGAAGAGAAACCTTGATCGATTACGAGGCATGAATGCTCAAAAATGACATTGGCACGCCCCGAACCGATAGCAGCGGAACGTGTCGTTAGCTCGGAACGTGGCAGTTAAACAGTCGTGAACGATCAAGAGCAATGGCACGCGACCAAATAATTTGGAACAACAATAAAAATTTTATTTCAAATATAAGTCTCTTACAAGAACTTGAAGACTCAACTACATCACTATGAAAGAAAAGGAGACAACGCACTAATAGACTTAGACAATATAACTAAATAAGAGACATCATGCTAGACTCAAGAAAGATAAAAGACTCGGGTTCGCTAATTTCCAAAGCTCGCTTGCACACTTGTCTCTCCCATGTGAGTCTCGGTCTCGCTAGCCACCTGATTACCTGAAAAATGTTGGAATAGAACTGGGTGAGCGAACGCTCAGTAGGAATTATATCTCAAGAACAAGTAATTGGCTGAAATAATTACATTTTTGCATGTAAATGCAAGTAAGACTATGCATGTAGATTTAACCGAGCAGGTAAAACAAAACTAGCAAAATTAACAACAATATGCAAAACTGCCAAGCAAGTAAGAGATATTCGTGAGAAAATTTATAGATTATTGGCTATTGCACGCAAGTACTTTGCCCGTTTCGGGCCACGCTAGTAAAGTCACGCAAGTCAAGTCACGCACGCGAGTCACGAAAGAAAGAGAGTGTGGAATGCCAAAGATCAAGAGAGACAAGTACTGCTGTGCAATGCTAGACACCGCGATCATTAAAACTCCCATGGGCACTAGTACTTTCGGGTGCTCCTCCTAGGACCAGATCGGACCCTATATGCACAGCATTTAAAGATAGATCTAGACATCCATGATAGTTTATAGCCAATAAAGAGTTTCAAGAACAAGCTTTAATAGAAGGATAGGGTAAGATTTTTCATGGAATTCAAGGGCAAGGCCCTTGAGCAAGGACAGACTTGCGATAAAAAATCTACGCGAAGCATAGAAACCATGACATGTCGATAAATTGGGTGGAGATCATGACATCAAGAATAAGCACTTATATAGCGTCGCTTGTTCTTTGTACATGATAAGGTAGATAGAATTAGTGTCCATAAGTATGGCACATAATTCTTTAAGAAACATTAATGGCATGGTTTCCCATTCCATAAATTTAAGAATATTCTCATGACATCATGATTGCTATATGGATGTCATAAGGGCCGGTTTACCATGTTTCTTTAGAGTGACATGGAAATGAAGTAGTGTCATGGGTTTTAATGGTACAACATGCTCGGCTGTCTTGAGGGATTTCAAGGCTAGCGAAGTCTTACGGAGGTTTCTATGATAAAGTCAGCAATCCAAAGGAACGGAATGTCCCATAGAGGGTTCATCTATCACCGAGAAATAGTGGTAATCGATAAAACAACGTGAAACATGGGGCTATATTCACAGAATGGAATATAGTGCCGGTATACACAACCCATGGTCAAGGGTTGCTGAAACACGAAAATCAGAAAATCATGAGTTCGGTAAATTGACGCCTGAGTTTAAGTCTTCATTTTCTAAATTGACGCCCTTGTCTGGGTCGTCAGTTTATCAAATGACGACTGTTCACTCAGTCGTTACATCCAGATTATGAAAATATTAATATCTATAAACATTTTCAAAGTTTGATTATCATCAAAATGACGCCTTTCATGAAGGCTTCAATTCTGTAAACAGCGCCCTAGTCAGGGGCGTCATATATCAAATTAAAGGGCAGGGTATATGTCGTCATTTCAATATCTAGGAATATTATAAACATTTCTATAATACACTGTTTATCACTAAATTGACGCCCGTTTGCGTGGGCGTTCATTCAATTGACGACCTAATCAGGGTCGCTATTTCTTTGCCATAAGATTTGCACCAGACAGGTACAATCATAGACACATAGTTTTTGGAGTATGTCTGATCAAGATTCTAAAGACATGAACAAATAGAGAAAAATAGCAGGAATTTATGGACATGATCATGCATTAGTTTACATATAAGGGTTCACAATTATTAAATTTTGAACATTGTGTATTTATTAAATAACTAGACAATTGACGACTATTTGCACGGTCGTCAAATAAAATAGCGCCCTAGCTTGGGTCGCTATTTACTAAAATTTCGTAAAAACAAAATAGACACCCGAGAAATCATCAGGCTACAGACTATATGCATGGTATTTCTTAAATTTTCATGTTTGGGCTTCGTTACTTGAGAACACCTACTTGATTGGGTGATCATGGTTGACAGACGATGAAGAACGGTGATGACTTTAGGAATATCCGATAGTCTGTTTTGGCAGGATGGCAACAACAGTATGAAGAAGAGAAAGAACATATGCTTCAGCAAGAAGAAGATGGCAAGAGCCTCAATGCAGCTGCCCTATCGAGAGAAAATAGGGAAGCAGAGGCTTCCCACGTCAACACACCAAATCAGCAGAAGAAGAGGAAGATGATGAAGAATGTCCTATGTTCTTCACGTACTCCTCAGTAGGATGAAGGGGAAGAGGAGTCGCAGCCACTCCTTGTGGTTTGGACCGCAGCCGGAGGAAGAAGAAGAAGTTGAAGAACTTCTTTATGTTCTTCACGTATGGAGCAGCAGCAGGTTGTTGAAGAAAAGAGCCAATAGGTTTGGCTCGATGGAAGGGGTATTTATAGGAGAAGGAATCCTAATGGGTTCTAGGAGTTCGATTAGGACTAAAATTTCCTAGGTAGAATCCTGACTAAACTTAAATATCCACGTATTGATCCCTTTCCCTAATCAATACTTACCTTGGATAACATCCTTGTTCGAACCAAACACCAATGGGTTCTGTTGGAAATGACGCCTAGGATTGGGGTGTTATTTTAAAATGACGCCTCTATACACGGTCTTCAATTCATTATATGATGCCTGTCAAGGGGGCATCAATTATTAAATTAGCGCCGGCTTAAACAGTCTTCAATTAAATGACGACTTAAACGGAGGCGTTATTTAATTTCGGCCTATTTGAGTTTAAGTTTAAGGCCCATTAGGGTATAGGAAGTCTAGGTGTATGTTTGTATATGGGTTGGATATATATATACATATATGTGGCAGTATCTAGGCTTGTTAGTGGGTTTACGTGGGAAGGCCCACTAAGTGTTTATATATTTATAATTTGGGTTATTGGGTTGATTTATATGATATATATTTATAACCCCATTACTTTGTGACCCATTTATTATATATGAGTCATTATTTTATCTAAGATTTTATATATTAGTTAACGGGCCACTAATTTTACTTTTGGCTTTCATAAAATTGTATTAATAAAATACACTATATGTGTTAAGGCCCGTTTATCATCTTCTTTTGGGCTGTACCTATATTTGTGTTAGTGGGAAAAGCCCACTACAACTTAATTATCTTTGCTTGGCCTTCTTATACGTGTATTTAGGAGTTGTGTTTACTATTTCAAATATATTGATATGCACTAAACTCATTTATTATTTACCAAACCTTTACCTATGCAGTTTCTATCCATTAATAATTTGCATGCATATATATACATATATATATACATTTATTTCTCGAAGCCCATTATGTTTTGATACTAACCCATGCGTGAGGTTTTTAAGGGTCTGCTAGTGTACATGAGTTAACCCTATTTTCTATGGGCTTGTATTAAATTTATATTATAGGTGGGTCATAATACCGATTGAGAGTTTGATTAGTGTAGTACTTCATGTAAGGATTTTATTGCTGATACTTTCCTTCACTTTATTTTCCCCTTTAATCATTATCTTGAGTATCAGAGGCAAGTTCGATCTTGGTAATATGTTTACCTTTTATTCCAAAAAGGAATATTAACTTGTCATTTGTATATACCTGAACTCTTATTTCTTCAACCTTATTAACTATTTATGGGAATATGTAAATATCATCACATATAGGTTTTTTTTTTGTTGAACCGTAATTATATATATATATTATTTTATTCCTATTTAGCTTTAAAATTGTCAGGCGTTACATCCTGCCCCACTTAAAAGAATTTGGTCCCCAAATTCACATCATCCTTTACTCAAGATGGGGAACTAGCTATAACGCGAAGAAAAAGTCTAGATACATGAAGTGGAAAAGAACTAATTTTTAGGGAGAATTAATTTAAGCTTAAGGGCGAGGGGTACCTTCCACAACTTCTCTCTTGGCAAGTTCGGCCACAGCTTGAGTCTCTCTTGGAAGCTTTTTGGTCAAAATAGGGCATTCTGCTATCTTATGGTCTAAGCTTCCGCAACGCAGACATGCTCCCAAACTCCACCAACACTTTTCTGATTGGCGACTATATCTTCCACAAGATGTACACTTACCTTGCGAGTGATCTGTCGAAGTTCCCTTCTTATTACAGTTCTTACATTTTTGGCATTTCTTACACTTTTGTGAAATATCACCCTCGTTTACCCTTTTCTTGGTAGTGGTAAACTTTCCAAAATTATCTGTTTGATCCTTCCTTTTAACTCTATCTTTTTCTTCCACCGTCTTTTCTAGCTCCTAGACTCTTCGGACAAGGTCCGCATAAGCATGCACATCTACTAAGACCATCTCAGGAACAAAGCTCGGCCTAGACGCTTCCATTTTATCTAGGTTCCTGCAAAGATGAGTGGGGAGATAGTTTATTGGCTCAAGAATTAATACTAATGAAACTTAAGTATTTTATCTTTCTTTTATAACTTTAACCCCAAGCTCTACCCAATTCTCACGGAACTCCTATAGGATGACCGACAAGGATGACTCAACCTATCTCTTGGACTTAATGCCCTAATGATTTGAAAGCTGAAGCTCTGATATGATTGACAGGGATACTTGACTAATCATTGGAACCTAATAACTTGAGGATATGAATCCCGATGCTCTGATATGATTGACAAGGATACTTGACCTATCATTTGAACCTAATAACTTGAGGACATGGAAGCCGAAGCTCTGATATGACTGACAGGGATACTTGACCTATCATTGGAACCTAATAACTTGAGGATGTGAAAGCCGAAGCTCTGATATGATTGATAAGGATACTTGACCTATCATTTGAACCTAATAACTTGAGGACATGGAAGCCGAAGCTCTGATACCACCTCTGTCACGCCCCGAACCGATAGCAGCGGAACGTGTCGTTAGCTCGGAACGTGGCAGTTAAACAGTCGTGAATGATCAAGAGCAATGGCATGAGATCAAATAATTTGGAACAACAATAAAAATTTTATTTCAAATATAAGTCTCTTACAAGAACTTGAAGACTCAACTACGTCACTATGAAAGAAAAGGAGATGACGCACTAATAGACTTAGACAATATAACTAAATAAGAGACATCATGCTAGACTCAAGAAAGATAAAAGATTCGGGTTCGCTAATTTCCAAAGCTCGCTTGCACACTTGTCCCTCCCATGTGAGTCTCGGTCTCGCTAGCCACCTGATTACCTGAAAAATGTTGGAATAGAACTGGGTGAGCGAACGCTCAGTAGGAATTATATCTCAAGAACAAGCAATTGGTTGAAATAATTACATTTTCGCATGTAAATGCAAGTAAGACTATGCATGTAGATTTAACCGAGCAAGTAAAACAAAACTAGCAAGATTAACAACAGTATGCAAAACTTCCAAGCAAGTAAGAGATATTCATGAGAAAATTTATAGATTATTGGCTATTTCACGCAAGTACTTTGCCTGTTTCGGGCCACGCTAGTAAAGTCACGCAAGTCAAGTCACGCACGCGAGTCACGAAAGAAAGAGAGAGTGTGGAATGCCAAAGATCAAGAGAGACAAGTACTGCGGTGCAATGCTAGACATCGCGATCATTAAAACTCCCATGGGCACTAGTACTTTCGGGTGCTCCTCCCAGAACCAGATCGGGCCCTATATGAATAGCATTTAAAGATAGATCTAGACATCCATGATAGTTTATAGCCAATAAGGAGTTTCAAGAACAAGCTTTAATAGAAGGATAAGGTAAGATTTTTCATGGAATTCAAGGGCAAGGCCCTTGAGCAAGGACAGACTTGCGATAAAAAATCTACGCGAAGCATAGAAACCATGACATGTCGATAAACTGGGTGGAGATCATGGCATCAAAAATAAGCACTTATATAGTGTCGCTTGTTCTTTGTACATGATAAGGTAGATAGAATTAGTGTCCATAAGTATGGCACATAATTCTTTAAGAAACATTAATGGCATGGTTTCCCATTCCATAAATTTAAGAATATTATCATGACATCATGATTACTATATGGATGTCATAAGGGCTGGTTTACCATGTTTCTTTAGAGTGACACGAAAATCAAGTAGTGTCATTGGTTTTAATGGTACAACCTGCTCGGCTGCCTTGAGGGATTACAAGGCTAGCGAAGTCTTATGGAGGTCTCTATGATAAAGTCACAAATCCAAAGGAACAGAATGTCCCATGGAGGGTTCATCTATCACCGAGAAATAGTGGTAATCGATAAAACAACGTGAAACATGGGGCTATATTCACGGAATGGAATATAGTGCCGGTATACACAACCCATGGTCAAGGGTTGCTGAAACACGAAAATCAGAAAATTAGGAGTTCAGTAAATTGACGCCTGAGTTTAAGTCTTCATTTTCTACATTGGCGCCCTTGTCAGGGTCGTCAGTTTATCAAATGATGACTGTTCACTCAGTCGTTACATCCAGATTATGTAAATATTAATATCTATAAACATTTCCAAAGTTCGATTATCATCAAAATGACGCCTTTCATGAAGGCTTCAATTCTGTAAACAGCGCCCTAGTCAGGGGCGTCATATATCAAATTAAAGGGCAGGGTATATGTCATCATTTCAATATCTAGGAATATTATAAACATTTCTATAATACACCGTTTATCACTAAATTGACGCCCGTTCGCATGGGCGTTCATTCAATTGACAACCTAATCAGGGTCGCTATTTCTTTGTCATAAGATTTGCACTAGACTTGTACAATCATAGACACATGGTTTTTGGAGTATGTCTGATCAAGATTCTAAAGACATGAACAGATAGAGAAAAATAGCAGGAATTTATGGACATGATCATGCATTAGTTTACATATAAGGGTTCACAGTTATTAAATTTTGAACATTTTGTATTTATTAAATAACTAGATAATTGACGACTGTTTCCACGGTCGTCAAATAAAATAGCGCCCTAGCTTGGGTCGCTATTTACTGATATTTAGCAAAAATAAAATAGAAACCTGAGAAATCATCAGGCTACGGACTATATGCATGGTATTTCTTAAATTTTCAAGTTTGGGCTTCGTTACTTTAGAACACCTACTTGATTGGGTGATCCTAGTTGACAGACGATGAGGAACGGTGATGACTTTAGGAATATCCGATAGTCTATTTTGGCAGGATGGCAACAGCAGTGTGAAGAAGAGAAAGAACCTATGCTTTAGCAAGAAGAAGATGGCAAGAGCCTCAACGCAGTTGCCCCGTCGAGAGAAAATAGTGAAGCAGAGGCTTCCCACGGCAACACACCAAATCAACAGAAGAAGAGGAACACGATGAAGAACGTCCTATGTTCTTCACGTACTCCTCAACAGGATGAAGGGGAAGAGGAGTCGCGGCCGCTCCTTGTGGTTTGGACCGCAGTCGGAGGAAGAAGAAGAAGTTGAAGAACTTCTTTATGTTCTTTACGTATGGAGCAGCAGTAGGTTGTTGAAGAAAAGAGCCAACAGGTTTGGCTCGATAGAAGGGATATTTATAAGAGAAGGAATCCTAATGGGTTCTAGGAGTTTGATTAGGACTAAAATTTCCTAGGTAGAATCCTTACTAAACTTAAATATCCACGTATGGATCCCTTTCCCTAATCAATACTTACCCCGGATAACATCCCTGTTCGAACCAAACACCAACGGGTTCTGATGGAAATGACGCCTAGGATTGGGGCGTTATTTTAAAATGACGCCTCTATACACGGTCTTCAATTCATTATATGACGCCTGTCAAGGGGGCATCAATTATTAAATTAGCGCCTGCTTAAACAGTCTTCAATTAAATGACGACTTTAACGGAGGCGTTATTTAATTTCGACCTATTTGAGTTTAAGTTTAAAGCCCATTAGGGTATAGGAAGTCTAGGTGTATGTTTGTATATGGGTTGGATATATATATATATACATATATGTGGCAGTATCTAGGCTTGTTAGTGGGTTTACGTGGGAAGGCCCACTAAGTGTTTATATATTTATAATTTGGGTTATTGGGTTGATTTATATGATATATATTTATAACCCCATGACTTTTTGACCCATTTATTATTTATGAGTCATATAATTTTAGCTAATATTTTATATATTAGTTAACGGGCTATCGACTAATTTTACTTTTGGCTTCCATAAAATTGTATTAATAAAATACACTATATGTGTTAAGGCCCATTTATAATCTTCTTTTGGGCTGTACCTATATTTGTGTTAGTGGGAAAAGCCCACTACAACTTAATTATCTTTGCTTGGCTTTCTTATACGGGTATTTAGGAGTTGTGTTTACTATTTCAAATATATTGATATGCACTAAACTCATTTGTTATTTACCAAACCTTTACCTATGCAGTTCATATCCATTAATAATTTGCATGCATATATATACATATATATATACATTTATTTCTCGAAGCCCATTATGTTTTGATACTAACCCATGCGTGAGGTTTTTAAGGGTCTGCTAGTGTACATGAGTTAACCCTATTTTCTATGGGGTTGTATTAAATTTATAATATAGGTGGGTCATAATACCGATTGAGAGTTTGATTAGTGTAGTACTTCATGTAAGGATTTTATTGCTGATATTTTCCTTCACTTTATTTTCCCCTTTAATCATTATCTTGGGTATCAGAGGCAGGTTCGATCTTGGTAATATGTTTACCTTTTATTCCAAAAAGGAATATTAACTTGTCATTTGTATATACCATAACTCTTATTTCTTCAACCTTATTAACTATTTATGGGAATATGTAAATATCATCACATATAGGTTATTATTATTTTTTTCTTGTTGAACCGTAATTATATATATATTATTTTATTCCTATTTAGCCTTAAAATTGTCGGGCGTTATAGACATGATGCATGCTGGGCTAAAATAATGAAATCGTCAAAACGAATGTAAAGAACGATAAAATAGAAAGTACTCAAGGATAATATTGCTAGACCGAGCAGGACGGGGTCAAGAGTCTTCTTGTAACCACGGTGTGCGAGACAGAATCCACCGTCCCCCACCCGACTCAAACTAACGGCTTATCCAACGATTAACCGCATGCTCCTACATCATCATCATTTTTGTTAAAGGGGAACATCAGATCCCAGAACACACAGACAACCAGCCGGTCCTTGAGAGGCTATAATAATGTAGATAACATTTAGTAATGCAATAATGAGAAGGGAGAGAGAGCCATACCTGACTTACCTGCCAAGTGAAATGACATTTTTTGGAGTTTTGAAATATTCAAATTTTTATAGGGTTTTCATGATAAGACAACAATAATAAACGAATAAGTATGAACGCAACATAACACAATGAAACATAGTGAAAATGAACTAAACATAACATAACAGGTATGAACAAAACATAACAACATAACAACATAGGTAAAACATCACAAGAATAATTGACAAACGTGCGTGGGATTGAAGACACGGTTGGACAAGACAACACAATGCGGTGGGACAGCACATGCGGTGCGATAAGGACATGGTGGGACAAGACACGTGTGGGACGACAACCACGGGGACAAAAGACAACATAGCGAGATGACAACACGTGCGACGAAGATAGGCGTAGGATGACAACACACGTGGGACGACACGGAGGGACAGATAAACAACACAATGGTACAAATACTCATGGGACAAAAGACATGATAAACATGCTTCAATCAAACCCAAAAAATCAAATGAAGCAGAACCGCTAGGTTCATAATTGTAAGACAAAGCCTTCTCATGAAGATACGAAGCGAGGTAGGCAAAAAACTGAGAACGACTAGAAGCTTCAGAACAGATCAGGGGATAAGATTGAAGAAGAGAGGAATAGACTGAAAGAAAATGTCAACAAGAAGCAAAAGTGAAAGATAAAGAGTAAGGAAACTTGAACACTTGCAACCTGTACACTTACAAAACAGATTATATCTGTTCTCAAAATAAAATAGACAGAAATGTGAACAAACGACTCATTTTTAAATTTTTTATATTTTTTGACAATATTTGATTTTTTTGGAATTATGATAATATTTGATTTTTTTAAATTTTTAGAAATATCTGATTTTTTGGGATTTTTGGATTTTTTTAGATTTTTTTTAATTTTTAGAAATATCTGATTTTTTAAAGTTTTGACAAAGAAATCTACAGCACCCAAAGACGGGCTCAAAACTACTGGCCAAGAGTGGTCATTCCTCCCTTCTCGTTAAGGACTTCCCTTGAGCAGGGCGTGCATATGAGGGTGGCGTGCTACAACCAACTGCCTCTAAAGAATGGTGTCTCTATTAAGGTCATATCTAGGATACAACCTAGCTTAAGAGGGAGAAGTAGAAGAAAATTGGAGACAAGCTTTCTATAGGATGGGAGACATTAGGATTTGAATTCCTTCCAGGGCACTACCCCTCAAAGAGATAATCTGTTACGCCGGGGCTTTATATCTTTGATTTTGAGACCCATACTTATCAGGCACACATGTGACTAGGCTCATGACGCCCTGCGGGGAACTGTACTGCCGCTCTTGCCATGCCTTTGATTCATAATTTTGATATTCATTAATTTTCTTGATATTTGAGAGCCCTTATTGGCTAGACGTTTGTATGAAAGCTTATTTTTCAAGGTCAACACTGCCCCTATTTGAGACATCTCTCGTATTAGGGAGCACCTAGGTTGGGCATCTCATCCATCAATCTCTTGTCCTTACACTTGGCCGAGCAGAGACAAGAAAAGACCTTTGTGCATACCCAAAGATATGGCCAAAGCAGCAACGGTGTTGCTATAGAGGAATCGGTTATTGCTTGCTGTTTAGTGTGTAAAAAACCCATGTTCAAAAGACACCCTCAACGATAGGGGAAAGAACTAGACTCCCAGTGCAGAGCTATCACCAGCCTAAGAGCTACAGAAGCGAAGTCATTTTGACTAAACTATGCTTAACTTCCTAAGGCCACTCAAATGTGTTGAGGAACCAGCGCTATGATCAATGCGCAGAAGTAAATAATGGGAATGACAACATATTCTTGCATAAAATAAAGATACCTTTACAAATCCATGGAGCGGAAACTAGCATCCTGAAGTGATCTTGATCATCGAGCTTTGAGCAGCACGAGCTTTGTATCCCTTGCTTGGTAGAACAAAATGGAGAGGATAGGAAAGGATTAAAGATTCCTCTACACGGAGGAGCGGCAGACACCAAACTGGACGAAGAAGGATTAAAAGGAAGAGAGACGAGGGTTAGAACTCCCCCGCTAGGGCGCAGAGACCCTGATAACAAGGAACATGATACAGAATAAACAGAAATCAGCTGAGATCAAGGCGGAATAAAGCCTCAAAAATAGCATGAAAAAGGGTGATAACCCCAAAAGGGTGAGAAAGAAAGAATAGAAAAACAAAGATGAGATTGCTGCGACGGTGATGAAGAAGAGTGATCATCCGACGGGTCAGAGAAGGAGAATGGTAGTCATCCGATAAGGTTGGAGAAGAAGAATGATAGTCATCCGACAGGGTCGGAGAAGGAGAATAATGGTCATCCAACATGGTCAGAGAAGGAGAAAGAATATAGCCCAGAAATTTCGGAGGAGAAGAATCAGAAGACGTCCCGAAATCAAGATGATAGGAGGGCATATGCGGGGGCCTAGAGTTGTGAAAGCAAGGAAAATCTGGAGGCTCCGGATGAAAAGGAGAGGAATGGGGGTTCATGGACCCAGCAAAAGGAGAGAAAATCATAAACACACGATTAGAAGGTGGAATTACACCACCTAAGGGTGGGAGCTGAGTAAAAGGAATGATGAATGAAAGGAAGGAGAAGTGGTCCCCATAGTGCACAACTGACAGCCCTTCAACTTGCGCCACTGCCTCTTCTTAGTCGAAACTTCTTGAAAATCGACCTGCCTGGCACGGACTCGGACCTTCGGGCTTCTTGACTTGAAATATCTTCTCAAATAACGGGCCCATCTGGCAGATAGCCTGGCCCGATTATGAATATGTAGCTTTAGTGGGGCGGTTGCCTTTAGACACCCGGTACTAACAATAGTTGGACATTCTTGAACAGGCGACTCTTCGGATGAATAAGCATCACAAAACAATTGAGTCTTGTCACTTGGCACAAAAAGCATGAGGTTCGAAAACTCAGCTTGATAATCAGGCTCGAGGCACAACTCTCTTGATAGAAGAGATGGATGGAGTTGAGGGAGAGTAATACACGGCGTTGACATGGCCGGCTTGCTGATAAACCGAGGGAGATTGCATAAAAAGTATAGAATGCCCTTGGAGAACACTGAAAACACTACCAATTGCCCCTTGAATATAGAACTCATAATATCTCTGGCAGCTGTATGAGTTAGCACAATCCGGGTAGAGAACCCCTCTTGTCCAACAATCTGAATGGCAACAGAGCGATAGGAAATAACAACATCAATGGTGAATTTTTGGGTGAGCAAAGAGATTGCCACCGGTCTCGCTTTGGAAGAAACTGGCGCTAATGGAAGGGAACTCTTCTTAACCACTGTCATTGGAGGTAGAGGCATGTCATCCCCGAAATAGCCAGGGACCAGGACCCGAATTGGCATGCGGAAAATAAAATCTTGAATCTTGTAATGAAGAACCGACACCAAACTGTCCTGACTCAGCTCTTTGTCTTCCTGGGGACTAGACCCAAGAGGCACCAAAGGCAGTGCACACCCGCTCCATGGGGTGGAAGTAGGTGGAGAAAGGGGTGGAGAAGGCTTGGAAGGTGTGGAGGCTTCAATGGGGATGGTGATGTCAAGTGGTGGTAAAAGTGTAGAGTCAATGATAGGTTCAGGAGAAGGTAGAGGTGAAGGCGAAAGTGAAGCGTGGCTATGACAGGTGCGAATGTAGGCAGAGGCAAAGGTATAGGCGTAGCTTGCTCAGGCTCAAGCGAGGAGAATGAAAGTGGAGAAGGCGAAGGCGGTGAAGGTGGCAGAGATGATGAGGGTAATGGAGATGGCATTGGGGATGGAGAATGTGAAGAGGAAGGTGACGGTGATGGAGGGTTAGGCAATGGTGAGGGTGGTGGAGATGGTGATGCAGGCAATGGGGGTAGTGGAGGTAGTGTGGGTGATAGAGGTGGTGATGGAGATGAAGAGGGTAAAGGGGAGGATGATGATGATGGATAGGAGGGTCATGGTGCCCACCGTCGGCGTATCGACATGACGTGCCGAGTGGCGTTAAGAGTAGAAGTGGAAGTAGAAGAAGTGGTGGCAAGGGGAGCACTAGCCTGAGCGGAGGCTTGGTTTGGTGGAGGTGATGGAGAAGGCATAGGAGATGGCAAAGATGATAGGGTAGGTGGAGTTGGAGATGGAGATGATGGAGCAGGTGCAACACTAGATAAAGGATCACAGGGGTGCCCCTGGCCTTGTAGTGATGGAAACGGCTGCCTGGGCGACGCTGCTTGTTGTTGTTGCTTGTTGCGGAGATAAAGAACAACCTTGTGAATGGCGGACCAATCGATGCTCTTCTTATCTTCTAGGTCATAAACAAACTCCTGAAACTTGGGGCAATCCTTGACCAAATGCCCTTGCTGACGGTGATAATCACAATACTAAAGCATATTCCTGACCGCGGGTCGTCAAGGCACAACCGGAGAGAGCTGCAATGCGTGAGTGGCCATCAAAGCCCTGCAAATATCTATAAAAGACTCTGGCAACGGAGGATGAGGAGCCCGCTTTGAGCAAGGTGTGTGCCCAGAGGTATGAGATGAAGAAGAGAGTTACGGAGATGGAATTTGAGGTTGCGTAGGCAAGGGTGCGTGGCGACTAGTGGAAGGACTAGGCGAAGGCATATGTGGAGCGGGATGGGGAGGTATGTAGTGGACGACATCCACTTGCTCGGAGTTTGACGTTCCCTTGACTAGAGGGGATGGAGACACATGCGGGTATGTGGAAGCGGAAGGCTGATTGTGGATGGCAAAAGGTGGACTCATGGAGGGTTGATGTGTGGAAGTTTGGTATGTGGAGGGGTATGGCCGACTCGTGGGGGGTTGATATGTGGAAGCGGAAGGTTGACTCATGGAAGGATATGTGGCGGAAGACTGACTCATGGAAGGTACAAGAGGGGTACATGAGGATGGCGAGATGTACGTGGATGTAGAAGGTGAAGGAGACTTGGGGTCAAGGGAACCTTAGAGTTGTTGACGAATGAAGCGGGCTCAGCTATAGAGATGTTGCTAGGAGGTAATGTCATTCAGGGCTAAGACAAACTGATACTCGGGTGTCGCGTTGGAAAAGAGCATACTGATATGCTCTTGCTCCGGAATGTGCCCTGGGACATGCGCGGTGAGGCGAGGCCAGCGGTCAGTAAAGTTAGAGAACTCCTCATCAAGCTTCATCTTCTCGTGGGCCAGATCCACAACGGAAAACCTGGGCCCATCCCGGTCTTGATATTACTCGATAAATTTATCATGCACAATCTGAAAGTTCACAATCTGCTCTTGCGGGAGGGAAAAGAACCAATCCCGAGTCGGGCCTTCTAATGATAGACCAAATAGATAAGCCATCAAGTGTTGGTCATGTCGAAACTGAGCCAACTCATAAACAAACTCCTTCAAGTGCACAAAGGGGTCTCCGGTTCCACCATAACGCCGATATGCAGGGATTTGTGAAGGTGGCAGAAGCCGGAGATCTTGGAATGCAAAAGGAACACTCAAGGAGGATTTGGGATCAATTCGGCGTTGTAGTTCATCAAGCTGACGTTGGGTTTGAGCAATCATCTCCAGAGTAGGGAGAGATCAAGAGAAATGTGGGCCAGCTTGAGCAAAAGGTTGTGAATGTGGACTAGGATTATAGTAATGGGCCGAATAAAAGGATCAGGGCTGAGAAGAAAAAGGACCCATTCTAGGAGTAGAAGGACATGTGGGCCTGAAAGAAACATCGGCATGTGGACCAACTGGGCCATCATGAGTAGAAGGAGGAAGCCCATTAAGAGGTAAAGGCCCATTAAGAGAGGAAGGCCCATTAAGAGAGGAAGGCCCATTAAGATGAGAAGGAGGCCCATTAAGGTGGTTTGCAATCAAATTTTGGGCCTGGGCCGAGTCCATTTGGTGAACAATGCATGATAAATGGGCCATGAGATTAGCCTATTCTTCAGATGGGTCAGAGGCACCACGGGAAGATGGGCCCATGTGGGAAGAAGAATCCACACGAGAGTAAGAAGATTGGAAAGGAGAAGGGTACATAGGTGAAGTCCCGCGATCAATGACACCCAAGAGGGGGGTGAATTGGGTGTTTACCATTTTTAAGAAAACTTTTGGCCTTTTATAAAATATGTGATACAAAGCTAGTTAAGAGATTCAAAGGTATTTGAACACAAATTAGATTTATCAAACTTTATATGATAAGATATAGATTATGCAAGATATACGAAGATAAATCCAGAACAACAATTTAAACTAACGTTTATGTAGAATGGAGATAGAGGAAATGGAGCAAGCCACACAAAACAAGCACAATGCAAAGCGGTTTTTAAGATGGTTCGGATGCAACGACGGTAATCCTACGTCCACCCCTCACCAAATCCGGTGAGGCTTCACTTGGGGATAAATCCCCAAATGGAGACGACGCTCCAACCACACACGCAGGATGACGCCTGCCCACACACATGGGGACGCACCCCAACACACACACACACATGGAGATGAGGTCTCCAACACGATCCAACAAGCGGATCAACAAGACACACACACGCTGCGACAAGTGCAGCACTCCACACACACAAACACTAAGATCTGGATAAAACCACACACACACGTAGATCTAAGAAGACCTACGCATAGATGAAAGGAACACGATGACCACACACGACCACGGATCTAACAACGATCCACACACACACAAGTTCGCAGTTTATACAAAACACAAATATGAACTTGAAACATAATAAGGCACAGTTTAGAATGCTCCTAATTTAGGCTCCCCCTGAGTGTATGTTCTGGATGTTTGCGTTGATTCGTTCTTCACTTGAATGACTTGAGACCCAGCTTGAATGGCCTTGTATTTGATGTAGATCTTCTTGCACGGAGTACTGTTCACGGCTACAATACTCTTCCTTCTTCACTTGAACAACCTTCCTTTGATCTCTTCTTGAAACTCTTGAATTGCTTCTTCTCTTGATCGGAAGTTCCTTGGCTTCAGATGGTGCTAGAATGACTCCAGTTGGATGAAGAACTTACTAGATGGAGTATGCTTATGAGAGTTGTGGTAGCCTTCTTCTTGCCTTGATAGCCTCCCCCTTGATCTCTCTTGTTGGTTGCTTGCTTCTTCAATTCATTGGAGGATGAAGGCTTCAAAAGGGACCTTGGATCTTTAGCTGTTGGATGGAGTTTTGATTCACGAACTACTGTTCATACTACAGTAGCACTCCTCTTCTTCTTCTCCCTTGAGCCACCTTGATCTCCCTTGAAGCTCTCTTTGTTTCTTAGGGTTTATGGCTCCAAATGATATGTTTTATAGCCCTTGAATGGTCCATAAACAAGTCCCAGACCAGATCCACAAAACATGGTGAGATTGGGGTCATTGGGATTAAACAAATGGGTAGAAAGACCTCTCCTCGAGTTTGAAACACGAAGTCAACAAAAGGGGGCTCGGGGCTGGCGGTCGACCGGAGTAAGCTGGCGGTCGACCTAGAAGTTTCAGACTGCAGCTCGGTTTATTCTGGCAGGGGCGGTCGACCGGACGCCCATGGGCGGTCGACCGCTAGAGCAGAGCCTGTAGACTTTGGGGTGCTGTTATTTCAGGTCGACCGGGATTGGTCCAGAGGTCGACCGGACTTTGGTAAACCTGAAAAATGAGTAGTTAAGCCCAGAAAACTATGTCCATAAGTCAAGAGCTTCAAGTCCATATCAAATCCATGCATTTTGAGATTGACTTCAACTTAGTTTATGCATTAGACTATTTGAGCATTTCATGTTGAGTGTGCGCAGGTCGATCCGCAGGCGAGGGCGCACGATGGCCAGAATGGTTTCATGTTGAGTGTGCATGAATGAGGTGTATATATGAGATACACAAGGTAAGATCAATGCTAAGACAAGGTGAGAGTCTCACCAATCGTCCTTGACAGTAAATGACATATACCACCTGTTTTGGGTTGTAGAGGAGCAAAGTTTTGGTTCACCAGATGACTATCATGAGTTTGATCCTGCATGCAAGATAGTCAGGGTTAATTGTATGCTTGTTGACATTAAAGATGTTATGAAACCTCTTGCCTCTTGTAAAACCAGCATATGCAACCAACATAAATAATAAGATGAATGAACACAATCATCAAGAACATGTGTAATCAACCATAAATTTAGTCATCATCACGTAATCACACATTAAGCTTAGTTATCATCAATACCATAACTTAACAATTACAATAATCATCAAAACCATAACTCAACAATCTCCCCCTTTTTGATGAAGACTGATGTGACACTAAATGCAGCAAGATGAAATGAGACCCTTGGACCTAATTCGCAAGAACACACAAGTAAGAGATCAAGCACAAAACGCCGAACACCGCGCGCACCCGATTCCCTAGGTGACTCGGTGATGCCGAGTAAGATAGTGGGTCTAGCCCCTAGCTGGTTAGAGGACCAGCACTTGCTAAGTCGTCCCTCCCAAAGGTTGAAGGCCCACAATCACGGGCGGCCGGGGTGCCTTGGGGCACTAGGACACTCACTCACTAACCACGGTGACCACACGGCAAAGGTGGATCCGGGATCGAGCTCTCCTCCTCACCGACCAGCGGACTAATGATACGAATATGAAATGAACAGAAATGATGGAGCAAAGTTTTAGAGGCTCACCTATCCGGCTTGAGGAAGCCGACTTCGCTCGAAGACGAGGTCGAGCGGGGAAGTGTGTTCCCCGCACACTGCGTCGGTGAAGCTTCACCTGCGAGAATTTGGTTACACAACTACACCTCACGCAGGAGGGGGTTCTCGGGGTGGGGGTTAATGATTTTACATCCCAAACACTCCCACCTCACAGGGTGGGGCTTTCAGCCAGCCAAGCGGGGAGGGGAGGATGGGCCGAAACGGGTAGAAGAGAACTAAGGAAGTTGATGCAGCCGGCTGGAATTCTGGACGGGAAGCCGCTGTTGCCGCCGTCCCGAGCTAGTCCGAACTCCGATTTTGAAGATTCCACCTCCTGGAGTTTCCTGACTTGATGCTGGTGATGTCTGAATTTTTGGACGGCCTCTGGAGTCGGAGACTGGCGACACCGGTGACTGAACCGAGGCAGCAAACGTGGTCTCTGGCCGGACCTGTTCTGTAGCAGTAGGTTGCAGACACTGTGGTGAACTCTCCCGAACTCCGAATGGCACGAAACCAGCGGCGTTGTCTTCGTGGTTGAAGTAGATAACAGTAGGAAGTGGTGAGGCGATGATCCCAGGTCGGTGGTGACTTGGGTCCTTGAAAGAGTAAACTCTGGTCGATGCAGCCTGAGAAAACTGACCTGGATAGTGCGAGGGAGAAAATTCGTAACTCTGTCCCACGGTGTCCAAATGGTGATCCGTTTCCTGATCCTGAAAGGGGACAGAGAGGAGCAGAACTTTGATGAAGAAACCCGCGCCTGGTTCAGCTTTGGTTGATCGTGGCACCCTGTTCTTGTCGGTTCTGGTGTTGGATGGAGTCCTCTCTGCGCGATTGTGGGAGAATCGCCCTAGCCAGCAGCTCCGATCTCAGAATGAGGTGAAACCACCTCGCCTTCGAAGCTGACGTGGAGCTCTTTCCAGGGATGTAGGATACGCCCTCAGCAGCACAAGGATGGAGCTGTGGCCGTCGCTTCAACTGGAGGTTGATCTGCAGGTCGGCCTGCACACGAAGCTGCAACTAGGATGACGGGGAAGAAGGCTTCTTGGGTGAGTGAAGGTGGGTGTGGTGCGGCCAAGTGGAGTTGTGGGGCTCTTGTGTGGTGTGTAGGGGATGAGGAGGGGAGGAATGGTCGAAGTCTGCAGAGGGAGGGGGTGGTGGAGAGAGTGGACGCAGTAATGGGGAAGGAAGGTGGGGTTCGGCCTTAGCAAGAGGGGAGGAGGAATGGGGTGGCTAGGGGCGAACTTGGGAGGAGGGGGGGGTGGTATGGTCGACCTAGGGAGATGAAGAGACTCCTTGGGGAGGGGAAAGGGCCCTTGGGAGGTGGAAGGTTGCTTGGGGAAGGGGGAGGGAAGCCTTGGGAAGGGGAAAGGGTGCTTGGGGAGATTGAGTGATTAATAGTGTGAAGTAATGGGGTCTTGGGAGGTGAAGAGACTTGCCTAGGTGGCAAGTGATGTGGCAAGGGGTGAGGAGAGAGAGGAAATTTTGAACTAGAGAGAGAGAATTAGAGTGAGAGAGAGAATTAGACTCAAGTGGATGCAAGCTTTCAATAATTCTTCATTAACCACAAGAGGAGGGGTTGGGGCCCTATTTATAGGGAAATCCCTTTTACAAATAGGTCCTCGACACTTCACACACTAACACAAAAGCCAAGGGGAAGGGGGGTGCGCCCATGGGCCTAGCCCAGTGGCAAGGGCCCATTAACAAGCACAAAGACTCATGCGACTCAGCTAAGGATAATTAATTAAAAACCTAGGTACAAGACTCAAATAAAAGACAAAAGTACATGATAATGAAAGGGAAAAATCACTCAGTGACCTAGGTAAAGATACAGAGATCCACTCCGGAACAGGGACGGCCTCCTAGCTGCTCCCGGGTGGGAGGGAAGTGCCAAGCCATAGGGAATCGCGAGTGATGTCCTCATCAATGACAAACTTAGTGATGATGATAAACTTATGATGATATAACAGAATGGCACAAAATATTCTTCTCCCCTTGTTACACACAATCCCCTTGTCACACATAATCATCAATTTTTCTCCCCCTTTGACATAATCAAAAAGTGGGATAATGCAAGTCTTTCTCCCCCTGTAACATGATCAAAAATATCAACAAGCTGGAAGAACCCAAATGAGGAAGAACAAACCTATCTCCCTTTGAAGCAACAAAAGCCCATCTTATCAATTCAGAAGAAGCAAGGGCAGATCATGGGCGAAACAAGGCAATATGATTCAAATCAGGGGAGATCAATGGGTAATTAGTCTCACCAATCAATATGATACAAACCAAAGTAAAAATAGTCACTTGAAGGTGGTGATTGGTCTCAGGGATATGAACCAGTGGAGCAAGATGTTTACAAGATGAGGTGTTCAGCATGATAGCATTCAAAATCTAGATCCCATGGCAGATTTTCACAACAAGCAACAGCAGGAGGGCATACCAAAAGAATTGTCATTGGTTTTCAAATTTCTGATGTTTGTATTTTGGTTTGAAATGCATGAAATGCAACATATGCAAGGGATGACATGTGGGATGATTAAGAGCTATCAAACCAATACGTATATATACATGCAACATAGCTCCCCCGTACTTATATAAGAAGGGAATGGGTATAAGAAAGATGCAAGAGAGTCATGACAACCGGAATGCACATACGTAGCACATGGGAAGTTGTGCAATCATATATGAGATTCATGCAATTACTAAAGCATTCAATCAATTTTCTGAATACATATTAAATCAAATTTTCAGATGTGTAAGTGAGAAACATGAAGGATGATAGTTGCAATATGGATATTCATATTTTCAAATTAACACAAAGAGACATTTTACAGACTGCACTTTTATTTGGAGAACAGCGTATTGGAGGCTATGCTCTACCACAATGAGTTTTCACCATCATTTTTCAACTCAACCAATATCACATGACAGTCAGAATTTTTCAAGAGTGATCAGGTTCAAATAATCCCTTTTTACGCGAGTAGACGCGTGGAGCTCATGGCAGAATCCTCGGTTACTCAGAATACTGAACCATTTCACCTCATTTTGAACAGAGATACTAGTCAACGCCTTTCAGATATGAACCACATCACGTCTCAGGTGACATGTACCCAGTTTACTCAGTGAGACTTAGCATTGCTCTGCCGTTCATTTTCATTCAAGATTTTTCAACAAAGATAGGTAGGTAGCTTTTTCCTCAACTGTCTCTTTAACATACATGCAGTAAGTTTAACATCTCGAGAGTGTTAAAAAGAAATTCATATATCCTTATTTTTAACACTCATTTTTACCTTTTATGCATGAAGTGTGCGAATTTGATTCAGCATGTATACCAAAAATATCATGAATACATAACAGTGCAACTCCCCCTAAATAGATGCACTTATGAAATATAAACTCTCTCAGAGTGTACGACATGAAAAACTCCAATAATAACTCAAATGTAGTATTATTTATCAAGAAGACATAAGGCCATAGAAATGCCAAGGGATGGGGTGAATAGCATATAATATCAAGTAAGCACACAGAGGGAATGTATGCAACATGCAATGCAAATGTGCAATTGATGCCAAACAAATGGATACCAATTCAATGAAGTGAATGCAGCTAATGCATGAGTACTGATGTAATGCAACTTGATCATATAGTAATGAAATGCAACATGCCAAGACATAATGCAATGTGGTGCAAAACTTCTGATACCAAATGAATGAACTAACTTCAGCTAATGCATGAATTCATCCTAATGCGTGCAACCTATGCCTAGATGAGCATGTGATGCAAGATGCAAATGTAGTATAGGAGGGCTTGATCTTCAAACCTTGAGGAAAATTTGACATTGGAGCATTCACATTATATTAATGTGTCAACAACAGTTTTCATGACATGGCCTTTATGAATAAGGGTGCATAAATGATCAAAATTAAGCAATGCAACCTAATTTACAGAATTGTTCAAAATCAGATATTAAGAGTATTTCACAAGTTCTGAAATTAGAAATCATCAAGAAGCTACATGTTTGAATCATTTGATCAGAAACATATTTTCAATTTAAAGAGCTCAGCTCAAGGATTCATTCATAACTCCACCAATCACAAGCCAGTCACGATTTTTAAAATCTGGTACGAGACGGAGATTTTAGTCCGAAGACCCAGCTCAACGCATAGAGAATGCTTCCAAGTAGACACAATCCACTCTTTCACAAATGCCATTTGATATACTAGATATGCAGTTAAATGCAGGTGTGGTTGTGTAATTCAAAATGAGAAATATTCAATACACACTTCTCAAGCCAGTTAGACAAGCTCATCACAGCAGACTAGTGAATGACAATTCAAGTTTTGAAACAATACATGTCATCCTAAAGTGTCAACAAGTGACAAAATACCATTGCATGAATTGACGAGGTTGAATTACCTTAATTTAGATGACAAGATCGAAAGCCTTCATGCACTAAGATTACTAACCCCACAACGGTTAGTACTTCAGATTTTACTTTTCATACCTTTGCCTTGAGAATCCATTTTGATCCAAGTCTTCCACCTGCAATCCAAAGATGAATAAAATTCAGTTCATTCACGAGGCTTATAGCAAAATCTCCTTGCAAAAAATCTCTGCACATTTTTAAGAAAAGGCATTATTAGTAGTTCAAAGAGTGATATCATCCACATATGCTTGAACCACTAAAGTGTCTTTTACCTGATTTGCCTCATGATATGTGTTTAATCAACCTTACCCATTCAACCAATTCTCAGTCAAAAGAGATGTGCACCTTTCATACCATGTCTTGGGTACTCATCAAAATCATTTCCTATCTCCGGGTGATGGTGGAGGAAATTTCTTAACATGTTTATCCTTGCAAGGTGTTCCTTAATTGATTCAAGCCTGGTCATGACTAGCCCATTATCATTTGGCTTTTGGGAGTATGATATGCATCCAAGGACAAGAAGATTTGATTTATCAGTTTTGATTCAAATTTATTTATAATGACATGACAAATAATTTTAACAACCAACACCCCTAGATAGTTCTAGATGCAATGCATGACTCATGTTTGAACCTAAATGTTAAGCCCATAGGATGAATCTAATGACTCCCCCTCAATGTGTGCATGACTGTGATATGCTCAGCAAAAAATCTAATGCCATGTGCAGCTTGTGATAGATTGACTCATAGTACCGGGCGGAGAACTTAGATCTGAAGATCACCTCACGCGTAGTGATAGCTTTCAGACAGGCGTAACCTGCCCCTCCACATGTCACCATTTGATATACTATGTAGTCAAGAGTGGTGAAGGTAGGAGGATTGCTATGCATTATGACATGAATTCATAATATTCAATTTATGCATGACAGTACGTGAAGGCTTATGCAAACTCAGTATATGCAGCGAGATTTATTGACGGTTTCAAAAACTCCACTTCAACAAGATGCTATATGAGGATGATATGCACAAGGGTATGCAACTATCTATGGATGGAATGCATGTACAGACTCATGCATGATCACATAACTATACAGCACATGGTAAAACACGACATAACACTTTTAGTGGAGAGAGTGAGAGGGATATCACCTGAGAAATCAAATTCAGTTTTTGATTTTTCTTCCAACCTTGCTTGAGTCACTTGACTCGTATGCCTTACCTTCTTGATGAAAATAGATGTCATACTTTCCATTTCCATGGTACTCCTACAAAACAGATTTCTCAATTTGCATTCTTAGGTACCCAAATCATCTTGGGTCCTTGTGGGTTAGCAGCATTCTTGGCACGTGACTTCCACTCCTTAACAACATTCAAATCATCATCTTTCACAAGAAAATAATCATGCTTAACATTTCCAGATTTGCCAAAGTGATGGTAGACGGCACGTGGCATCATCTTCTTTCTTCTCATGGGTTCTACTGATTTGTGTGTGTGAGCATGATGTGTTGAGTAGGAGTTCTTTCTCTTAAACAATAACCAGCAGTGTGAAGTTGTATGACTCCTTTTACCACAGTGATTGTAATACATGGAAGATTTTGTGGTGAAAGCTTTCTTTGCATTTTTAAAACAGCTTGGTTTCTATATGCTCTCAAATCATCATTCTTCATAATGAAACAATTATGCATAGCATGTCCATATTTTCCACAATAAAAACATGTGAGTTTCTTTCTAATTGGTTGTGTGTGTGTGTGTGGAAGAGGTATGTTCAACATGCATGGAGGTGCTAGCAACATTTTTAGATTTTTGATGCAAATTGATTTTCTTTATGGATGCATGTGTGTGTGCAACATGATTTTTCTTTTTCAGATTTTCATTTGATCTTTTTATTGTCTGTGAAGAAGATTGATTTGGGGACCCATTTGATGTACTCGCTATGTTTGAACTGTGCACAAAAGATATAAAAACTTTGTTTTCAAAATTCTTTTTGTTCACAGGATTAAAACCCAGCCCTTCCCTTTGAAAATTCACTTTCGTCCCCAATAATTTGTCCAAATTTTCTTGACCATTCACAAATCTAGACAATGAAGCATTCAAGTCAATAATCTCTTTCTCAAGAGATGCAATGTGCAATTCATAGGAAAGAAGTTTATTTTCACAGGAGTTGACTTGTTCATGTAAAGTAGCATTGATGGTTTTGTGACTTTCAATTTCTTGCAACAAAGCATGTACTTTTTCAGATTGATCAATATTTATAGATTTTCCTTTTTCAAAAGTAAGCAATCTTTCAGAAATGGTTCTATTCAATTCCTTCAGTTTCTCATTTTCTATTTCAAGTTTTTTATCATGAGTAAACTCATTTTGACTATTATTCATAAGACTTACTCTCTCTCTCTCAGCTCTTTGTTTTCATTTCTCAAAGAAGAAATTTGATCTTTATGAATTCTAATGTCAAACACATGACCATCAATCAATTCCTTCAAGTGCGAGCATTCTTTACATGGAGAATCACATTTATTTTGTCCAACATTCTTTTTCAATTTTTTCTTTTCAGACTTAACCTTCTCATATTTATCAGCAAGCTCATCATATGCAATCAATAACTCCTCATAGCTAAATTTATCTTCATTATCAGAATCAGAATTTACCTTTGAGCTTGAGTTAACTTGCTGATCACTCCATTGATCACTCGTGCCTGCCACAAGACATTGATCTTCATGCCCTTTCCGGACTTTGGTTAAGCCAACCAAGATATCCTTCGCGGATCTGCAATGGGAGACAAAAGTGAAATGATTAGAATCAACTGCAGCAATAAGCAATTTAAGAACGAAACAAGTTTGATCATGTTTAAGCTTGGAATCTGCGGTCCAGACAGATTTATCTTTAGGCAACTCATAAGGACCATGTGAGATAAGCTTCAATAGCTTAGGATCATATGAGTTGACTAGACTGCACATCTTTCCTAACCACAAATCAAAATTACAACCATCAAACACCGGTGGAGAATTCAAAGTGTACATAATGGTAGTCATTGATCTGAATCACTCTAGATCGTTAGATCTATGAAATTAGAGCCTTGGCTCTGATACCAATTGAAGTCCCGCGATCAATGACACCCAAGAGGGGGGTGAATTGGGTGTTTACCAATTTTAAGAAAACTTTTGGCCTTTTATAAAATATGTGATACAAAGCTAGTTAAGAGATTCAAAGGTATTTGAACACAAATTAGATTTATCAAACTTTATATGATATGATATAGATTATGCAAGATATACGACAATAAATCCAGAACAACAATTTAAACTAACGTTTATGTAGAATGGAGATAGAGGAAATGGAGCAAGCCACACAAAACAAGCACAATGCATAGCGATTTTTAAGGTGGTTCGGATGCAACGACGGCAATCTTACGTCCACCCCTCACCAAACCCGGTGAGGCTTCACTTGGGGATAAATCCCCAAATAGAGACGACGCTCCAACCACACACGCAGGATGACGCCTGCCCACACACACGGGGACGCACCCCAACACACACACACACACGGAGACGAGGTCTCCAACACGATCCAACAAGCGGATCAACAAGACACACACGCTGCGACAAGTGCAGCACTCCACACACGCAAACACTAAGATCTGGATAAAACCACACACACACGCATATCTAAGAACACCTACGCACAGACGAAAGGAACACGACGACCACACACGACCACGAATCTAACAACGATCCACACACACACACAAGTTCACAGTTTATACAAAACACAAATATGAACTTGAAACATAATAAGGCACAGTTTAGAATGCTCCTGATTTAGGCTCCCCTTGAGTGTATGCTCCGGATGTTTGCGTTGATTCCTTCTTCACTTGAATGACTTGAGACCCAGCTTGAATGGCCTTGTATTTGATGTAGATCTTCTTGCACGGAGTACTGTTCACGGCTATAGTACTCTTCCTTCTTCACTTGAACAACCTTCCTTTGATCTCTTCTTGAAACTCTTGAATTGCTTCTTCTCTTGATCGGAAGTTCCTTGGCTTCAGATGGTGCTAGAATGACTCCAATTGGATGAAGAACTTACTAGATGGAGTATGCTTATGAGAGTTGTAGTAGCCTTCTTCTTGCCATGATAGCCTCCCCCTTGATCTCTCTTGTTGGTTGCTTGCTTCTTCAATTCATTGGAGGATGAAGGCTTCAAAATGGACCTTGGATCTTCAGCTGTTGGATGGATTTTTGATTCATGAACTATTGTTCATGCTACAGTAGCACACCTCTTCTTCTTCCCCCTTGAGCCACCTTGATCTCCCATGAAGCTCTCTTGGTTTCTTAGGGTTTATGGCTCCAAATGATATGTTTTATAGCCCTTGAATGATCCATAAACAAGTCCTAGACCAGATCCACAAAACATGGTGTGATTGGGGTCATTGGGATTAAACAAATGGGTAGAAAGACCTCTCCTCGAGCTTGAAACACGAAGTCAACAAAAGGGGGTTCGGTGCTGGCGATCGACCGGAGTAAGCTGGCGGTCGACCTAGAAGTTTCAGACTGTAGCTCGGTTCATTCTAGCAGGGGCGGTCGATCGGACGCCCATGGGCGGTTGACCGCTAGAGGCAGAGCCTGTAGACTTTGGGGTGCTGTTATTTCAGGTCGACCGGGATTGGTCCGGAGGTCGACCGGACTTTGGTAAACCTGAAAAATGAGTAGTTAAGCCCAGAAAACTATGTCCATAAGTCAAGAGTTTCAAGTCCATATCAAATCCATGCATTTTGAGATTGACTTCAACTTAGTTTATGCATTAGACTATTTGAGCATTTCATGTTGAGTGTGCGCAGGTCGATCCGCGGGCGAGGGCGCACGATGGCCAGAATGGTTTCATGTTGAGTGTGGATGAATGAGGTGTATATATGAGATACACAAGGTAAGATCGATGCTAAGACAAGGTGAGAGTCTCACCAATCGTCCTTGACAGTAAATGACATATACCACCTGTTTTGGGTTGTAGAGGAGCAAAGTTTTGGTTCACCAGGTGACTACCATGAGTTTGATCCTGCATGCAAGATAGTCAGGGTTAATTGTATGCTTGTTGACATTAAAGATGTTATGAAACCTCTTACCTCTTGTAAAACTAGCATATGCAACCAGCATAAATAACAAGATGAATGAACACAATCATCAAGAACATGTGTAATCAACCATAAGTTTAGTTATCATCACGTAATCAGACATTAAGCTTAGTTATCATCAAAACCATAACTTAACAATTACAACAATCATCAAAATCATAACTCAACAATAGGATGACGGTAATGCTCCATGAGGAAGATGGAGACTTAATATAAAAATATCAAGGAAATACAGCTAGGGAAGGAAGGGTGTGAAGGGCTGAGGATAAGGGATGGAGAGAGTGTTGAGTCAGTAATGCACAGGACCAATGCAAAATTCACCTAGGACAATGGAACCATATAATCGACACGACAAAAGGACTAAACTAAATGGGTCTTATCAAGAAAAGAACATATGGATGATGAGGGAATGCAACACAAACATCACAAACGGGCTTGAACAAGCCCAAACAACACAAACAAATTTGTGAGGGAGGCTTCACCCAAGATCAAACAAGTTAAGATGATGGAAAAATTTTTATTTTCCAAAGTTTTTAGTGGACCTTTTAGTATTTTAAATTAAGCATAATTCCCTCAAGATATGGGTATCCTAAAGGGAAGAGGTCCAAACTTTGGGTTGAACTAAGGTAAACTCCCTCACACGTATGCAAAATGCAAATCCTAGGGGTGGAAAGGTACAACCCGCTCAGCGTCCGTGTGGGAATCCACGGCTCACGGAGACTTACGGAGGTCCCGGATAAGATCACCTTGTCGACTCCAAAGAATAAGGAGGCGAGAGGATCACTTACCAAGGTAGGAATGCAACTACAGTATAGAATGCATGGCCCTATGTGCACCGGAGTGCATGTAGAATTCTAGCATAAAACTAAAAAATCAAGGCAACATTAAATTATGAAAACACCACAATATGGATGCAAATGACGTGGGAAAATGAAGACAATATGAAGGAAAGTAATGTAAGACCATAAAAAGGCACAAACAGACCCTGGAAGGTATATTAAATCAATAAGGAACAATGCACCTGTGAGCCTGCTTGCAAATTTTCAGCATAAAACTCAAAAATTAAGACAATTTTAAATTATGAAAACATGACCAAATAAATGCAAATAATATAAAAAAATCAAGATAATATAAAGGTATGGAAGATAAGACCATAAAAGGCCCAATCGGACTCGGGAAGGCATATTAAAACATCAACAAATGACGCTCCTATGAGTCAGTCCCTGGGTCTGCGCGCAGATTTCTTGCATAAAACCCAAAAATCAAGACACAATTAAATTATCAAAACCTAACAGAATGAGTGCAAATGATATAGGAAGTGAAAGACAATATAAAGGACAACACAATTGGACCATAAAAGGCATGATTAGACCCTGGAAGGTGAATTAAATCATCAACAAAAGACACGCCTGAGAACCTACCCTAGAGTCTACCAGAAATAGAAGGAGGTCTCTTGGAGACCGCCTCCTAATCCCAGAACCTGAAAATTGACAGAATTGAATGGAAAACACCGAGAATGCAATCTAATCAAGCAACACACACACATAGCACTCACAGGACGGCAAGAACAACGTGATGGACACTAGGTGTCCCACCGTGATCGCCAAAAAAAATAGAGTTGTAGATGTTTAATCTACCTGCCCCAAACTAAGCAAGAATATGCATAAGCATGGAATGTAAACAAAGGGAAAGGGGCAATGAAGAAAGAGGAACATACCATGATCGCCACCAAGGATTTACACTAGGAAAAATGTGCTATAGAGATTGAAATACCTATTGCGTACATTGGAAAACAAGAAGAAAAATGCGGCCGAAGAAGACTGCTAAGACATGATCGCGCTTGAGAAACGGGATGCGGGAACTGATGTGGATGTCACCTCCTCACCTTCCAGCCGACTAGAGAGCGAGGGCCTCACGTTCTTCTTGCTTTTCCTACGAAACAATGACAAACACAAGGATAAAAATCGATTAGAAACATGCATATAGTATCAATCCCGAGTGCATAAAATAGCATGAAAGATTGAGGGAGAACACACCGGGGGAGAGTTTTTAACCCTTGTAAAAGGGTGCAAAAGATAGGTGTGTGTATTGTGTATGATTATGAGTAAAGAGAATGAAATAACACGTAGTAGGGCTGCGAAAAAATGTGCATGCAAAACGTGCAATCATGCAGAAAAGTGTAGAAAGTGCAAAACTGTGTGAAACAGAGAAAAGGGAGGACGAATAACTAAGAGAAGGAACGAAGAAAAAAAGCATAAAGCGACAGGAGACGAAGCCAATACTCCCCTGAATAGCCTGGGGTCGAAGAAGAAGGTCGACAGTGCGGCCTGGCTTCGTCCCGAACCAAAGAAACGCATCCTCTCGCGCACTGCGCAACAGCTTGCTATTTATAGACCTTAGGAAACCCTAGGTCAAAATTAGGAGACAAACACCCAAATTTTGGGATATATGTGAATAAAACTATAGATAATAGTAGGAATAACCCCCTCGGATGGATAATAATTGAGTTGGAAGCTTATCTCCCTTGAAAATGGCTCAAACAAGGACTCCAAAGAGTCCTCGGCCGAAGAAAACGGAGTTTAGAATTATCTGAATTCTGTACGGAGAAGGCGGTCAGTCGCAAGACCGTTTCTTGAAGAAGGTGGTCATACAAGGACCGCAACTTGATGGGATCAGAATAAAGGTCAAACAGCCGAGCCGACGTGTCCGGGAGGTTTCTGGAACAAAAACTAAGAAGGCGGTCTTGGGGAGACCGCTACCTGAAGGTGACGGTCTCCGCAAGACCGTCACTTGCCATTTAATTAAAAATAAAATAAAATATAAAAAATACCAGGTAGAACACGATCACCTAGGAGACTGCATTCTCATGAACATGGTCTCCTAGGAGACCACGTTCAGAGAGCTACGCATGGTTTTTTCAGACGTCCGTTCAGCCCTCCGAACTGCACGAAACGGATCCGAAAGTGGGGAAATCGAAGGTAAAAGTCTCCAAAGCTCAATGGGCTCGGAAAATGGCCAAGAAATGGGCTCGAAACATGGTCAAAGAAGACTCCAAAATAATGGATAGTTTAGAGCATCATGAAGGGTGAATAAGATAATAAACTCGACTTGTAGGCAAAAAATGGGTGTCAACAGTGAGTACGTCGATGCATCCTTTGAAAGTTTGTTGAAATGTGCTCTCAGGGAGATGGCCTTGTGTTGACGCACTGAGAATATTGCGTCAACGCAACTTCAGTTGGTTGCCCGTCAGACAGTTGCTGGGACTGATGATCGAGGTCAATGCAGCTTGATGGTGAGGTCGATGCAACTATGAAGACTGTTTCAATGCTTGCTGAGAATACATCTGGTGTCGAGGCAGCATTGCCTTGGGGTCGACGCAGTTTAGAGCCGTTTGAGCTTGTCTCCCTTTTGTGAACAAGGGAGTCGATGCACCCTCACTATGGGGTCGACGCAGCCTTTGGAATTTCAGTTGGTTTGATCTTCCAAGTGATCAAATGATTCGACGCACTCATTGCTTAATCAATGAGCTAGTGTCAACTCAGCTTTGTTCATTTTGGTTTTTATGCATCCAAAGGACCTTTGCACCTAGGAGCTTGATCTAGGATGCTTGATCTTGGATACTTGGTTTGCCACCTTCCCAAACTTATTGCTTGCTTTCACTTAATCTTTGCTGGCACACAATTGGAGGTCTTTGAGTCACTTGACCCTTCTGCTTGATCTGTTGACTGTCTTTGGTCTGAACCTGTCTTTGATATGAACTTCATGCATGTTGACATCATCAAGATTACATTAGACTCATCAATGAGTCATAATCAGACATCATCAAAACCTGGGATACAACAGCGTCCACTGCTCTGGACACACATTTAAATTAACGTTAGTGGAGCAGACGCTAATTCAAGCTTTTTATGGAAAATGAGAAATTACCAAAATTTGGAAAAAGAATTTGCGTCCACCCGCGCTGATGCGAATTAAGGATTATTTTGAATTTTGGTAATAATTAAAAGCTCAAAAAATGGAAAGATAATTAACATCCATGAGGTGGACGCCAATTTAAAAATTGGCAACTTTGTAGAAGGACGTTGATTTCAAATTAATATGAATTTGAGACAAATTGATGAAGAGAAGAATTCGCGTGCACTGCACCAGACATGACTTAAAGAATTGGCGCCTTTCTGGGAAGGATTTAATTCAATATTAATACAAATTTGGCCCAAAAAGATGAAGAAAATGAATTCGCGTCTATGCCCCCAGACGCGACTTAAAGAATTGGCGCCTTTCTAGGAAGGCATTAATTCAATATTAATGTGAATTTTGGACAAAAAGAATTGGCGTCTGACATGCTGACGTTAGTTCAAAGAATTGGCATCCACTGGGTCTGACTCTAATTCAAAAAGCCCCCAAAAAATTGGAGAAAAATCCTAGAAAAAATCAAAAAAAATAGGGGAAAATAGGAGAAAAATAAGGGAAAGCTGAATATTCAACAAAATGTGGAGAACCACTCAAACAAGTTGATTTGAGGGTTAAATTTGGGTATTATGATGTGATAGGAGATGTATTCAAAGTGATATCAATTTTACGTGTCTACAGTTGACCCGCCTTGGCATCTGCTTTATAAGGGAGCGACACGGAATGGAATGGAATGGAACAGAATGGAATGAAGTGTAATGAAATGGAATGAAGTGAAAGCGAACTAAAAAGTAGATGCTAAGGTGTGATGAGACACGCGATCAACACCACCTGATGAGAATTGGTTCCAAAGTTCAAGATGAGGCAATCTTAAGAAGATTCAGTGAAAGCATCAATTGTTTGGATGAGTGTGCATAAGGGCACGAAGGAGGAGAACAAAGAACGCGATCAACTTCCAGACAGTGGAAGTGCTCCAGGTCGTAAACCTGTAGGTTTCACCATTGGAGAGCGGTTACTAGCCAATGTGGACGTGCTGCAGCCAAGGTGGATCTAAGGGAAAAAGGAAATTGAACAAGAGGATAGAGATCTAAATAAAGTAGTTTTCAAGGAAACATCCCAAAATCACAACAAGGGGAACTGAGGACTCAATTCGGAGTGGAATATCTCGCATCATAAAAAATAATAGTCAATTGACTCTCAAAGTTGAGCTATAAGAATGATTTTCCATGATTAATTCAAAGTCCTACATGATTGCATGTTGGGTTTGAAGGGAAATTTTAAAATAAATTAAAAATAGAAAATAATCAAGGATAATATTGTTATGCTGCCCAGACTGAGTCAAGATACTACTTTTGTGAGCTGATATTAAGCCGAAGCTCGTTTATCCGTACACCAATTCATAAAAGGGAACCATCATCCCCAGTCTTGGATGGCTCAACGGCCTATCCATGTGACTAAAATTCTTCTGAAATTATCATCATTTTGGTGAAGGGGAACTTAAATTTTAGATTTACCAAAGCCACAAGGTCCTTGATATAATCTAATAACGTAGATAATATATAGTAATAATGCATACAAGAAAGATGGTGAAGGCAATAAGCATGATGAACTAAAGAATGTAGTGTAGCAATCACCCTGGGACCTGAATAATGCCAGAACGGTGGGACCAAAGAGCTTCTTCCTGCACTCAAAAATTGGTTAGCCAAGATATCATGAAGTAATACAAACAATGAATAAACGCAATTAAAGCAAAGATAGCATGAAAGCATGGATATCATCATAGCACGGATAGAAGCATTCAAACATCATGGAATCATTATTTATTATTATGTCAAGTTAGACCACGAGGATGACAAACTTGGCCAATGGTTAACATTTGGACTTGAATGATCAAGATTGCAGTGGTGATACCCAGAATGGCAAGAATAATAAGAGGAATTGATGGTGAATAACATTGTTTTGAGAATAAGAGGAAGAATCAAAAATTGATACAAGTAAAAGAGAGGACTCATCCCATGTTCTTGGTCCTTGCGATAGTTGTCCCTGTAAGACACCATCTGAATATACAATTAGTGAAAAATATAATGTAATTTTTTCAATTTTGAGAATATTAAATTTTTTATGAATTTTGAAGATATTCAAATTTTATGGATTTTGGAAAATATTCAAATTTTATGAATTTTAGAAAGATTCAAATTTTTATGAGTTTTGAAAAATATTTGATTTTTTATGAATTTTAAAAATATTTAATTTTTTTAGGTTTTAAAAAAATTTAGATTTTTTAGATTTTTAGTTTAGACATTGCTAATTGCAGCACCAAGGGTAGTTTAAACCACTAGGTAGGGGTCCTTGTTCCTTCCCTTTTCGCTAAAAGTTGCCCAAAGCGGGGCATGCATTGAAAGTGGCACCCAATAGTCAGCTTCTCTTGGTTAACGGTGTCCCTACTAAGGCTATACCTGAGAAACACTCGATCTTTGGAGGGAGAAGAGAAGAAAATTGGGGATAAGCCTGATATGAGTTAAGAAAATGTTGGGTTTAACTTCCTTTCACAACACAACCCTAGAGATTCGGTATGTTGCGTCGGTGCTTTTTGTCATATCATCGAACCTTAATTCTCATTTAAGCATGCATATGACCGGGCTCATAACATCCCGCAGGGAAACTGTACTGCCCTCTTGCCATCACAAATTCTTTGAATTTTTCTTTTTTTTTTATTTTGATCATCATTTTGTTCTTCTTTTATTTTCTTTGGGCTTGAAAGATATTGAAATTGAACATTAATACTGAGAATAATGTCTTAATAGATTGCCCCTATTTGAGACTTCCTCTTGTCGGGATGTGCTTAGGTTGGTTGTCTTTGCCCAGAATACTTATGCCCTCATATTTCGGCCGAGTAGAGAAGAGAAAAAGACCTCGTGCTCTCAAGCATGGCTCAAGTAGCAACGGTGTTTACCAAAGGAGATGGGTAAGAACGCCATGAAGTGTGTGCGGTGCCCATGCTTAGGGTCACCCTTAATGAGCGGGGAGGGAATGCCGAATTCTCAGCGCGAGGTTCTCATAACCAAAGGTGCTGCATTAGCAAGCCTAAAGACTTATTTTTGATATTGACTTAATTAAAAACCTAGGACTAGACCTAAACTACCACTCTTAATCATGTTAAGAAGCACTTCATGTTTAAAATGGTGCATAGAGATGAATGAAATAATGAAAATGCATACTTACACAAATAGATTACCCTGCGGCCTTTGTAAAAGCGGCTGCTGGTGGCGATTTTGATAAACATAGGATTTGTCATCCTTTTGCAGACAAAAGATAGGGAGGTGAGGATTTAAAGTGGCTTAACATGAAGAAGTGGTGCTAAGACCAGACGCAGACGAATAAGGAGAAAAGGAAAAGTGGTAAGGGCTAGAACTCCCTCACTAAGGTGTAGAAACTTGTGGATGCAATTTTGAGATTTCTTTTATCTATTCGTTTGTTTATTTATTTATTTTGTTTATTTAGTGCGTAGGCGTGCCAGTCACAATGTGACGATTTATTCGGGCTCCGAAGAAGCCACTGGTGCGTGCCGTCTGACTGATCAGATGATAGTGAGTGTCATGTCGGGACCAAAACCCGTCGTGATGTAAAGGCCACGACGTTAATTACATCCCCTCAGAGAGGGGAAAACTCTTGATTAATCGCCAGGAAAAGGGGCCCTATGGCCTAAAATTAACATTGATGAAATGAGGCAATAAAAATCTCGAACCGCGTTAGAATGCCCTACGTTACGGTGTAAGCATTTGAATCATGTTGGTTGCTTATTTACCATTTCATGTTCGGACAGGAATCCGTATTAAAAGCCTGACAAAGATGGAAATAAAACCCATATAAATATCTACCAAATGTACGGTGAGTTTAATAAGAGAGCGGGATTAGATCCCAGTGGAAACGAGTCAGTTTCAGTGAGCTATTGGCCCGGGGCAATATCGGGTCATGGCCATATCGGGGTGGTCCCCGAGATCCAAACCCGATTTACCGGGGCGTCATTGATACTCCTTTCATACCGAGTCCGGGGAAGCGGGGCTTCGGAACGGACATTAATAAGTTTTTGTTGTTTAGTTATTTAATTTAATTTAGATGCATGCATTCATTTTTTTATGTAACCATGTGTATATTGTTGCTCAATTATTATTATTGTTTGTTTATTAGCATTACTATAATTTTTGTTATTCTTTAGTCATCAGTTATTTGGTCATTTGTTGTTTTTTTTGTTTTGTTTTGATCATTCATCAATTTTTGTTGTTTTGTTATTTGATTGATTTTTTATTTAGATGCATGAGGGCATTTTCTATTCATTTGTTATTACTATTTTTGTTTGATTATTTATCACTATATGTGGTGTTTTGTTTTATTTATGTTATTATTTCCTTTGTTTTCTTCATTTTTGTTTTGCTTTTGTTGTTTTCTTTGTCTTGTTGTTTTCTTTGTTTTTTTTAGTTAGAGATGGGGAGGGTGAACCGGCGTGGGTGAGAGAGAGAGAGATATAGGGAGAAGATGAATCGGTGAGAGGAGAGAGGGATGGATAGGGAGAGGTGAACCAGCACGGGTGAGAGAGAGATAGAGGGAGGGGGGTGAATCAACGCGGGTAAGAGATGGATGGATAGGGAGAGGTGAACCAGCACGGGTGAGAGAGAGAGAGAGAGATAGGAGGGGGGTGAATTGACGCGGGTGAGAGATGGCGCGGGGGTGATACAGCGAAAGAAGGGAGCGTGCGTGCGTCGGTTCACTGCTTTGCTGTAGGAGTCGACGTGGGAGCGTGGGGAGTCGATGCTCTGCTGCACCTCATAGGCGGGGGGCTGGGGCTGCGTCGACCCAAGAGTGTAAGGGAGTCGACACAAGGGTCCAGATCAAAGCTAGACAGAGCCTTGAACAAGATGGGTCGACCCTTGGGGACCCTTTGTTGCATAGGGCATTTGTCTCTCTTCTCCTTTGGCTCATTTGACAGATCTCTTTTGTTTTTAGGCCGTTTGTTTGGCCAAGATGCATGCATGCACTGCCCCCGCTCTTCTATTATGTTTGCTCGTGAGGATGCAACAGGAAGTTTGTATGCAACTTGACATGTGTATGAGGTTTGCAGAGACATATATTTCTTTGTGCCGATTCATGTACGGGATGATGCCATGCCAACACACATGTGAGAAAGGAGGGGGCTCAATGTGCAGAGAGTCTTTGTTTTTAGTCCTTGAGGGTTAAGTAGAAGTGTTCGTGCAAATGCATATGTGCAGTTCAAAGTTTGATAACAATTATCTGGCTTATGTTTATTCTTCACTCTGTAGGCTTTTTTGTGTGCTGCCATTCTCGTATTTAATCACTACCCCGCCTTGTTTATCATTATTTCTTGGTTCAGCCATTAGTTTGAGTTCCTAGCGAAAATCCGACAGCATTTCTCCCAGACCTGGATTTTATAGGGTGTAAAATAGAGACCGGCCCAGAGAAGGATTAGAGACGGCCTCTAAAGTCATTGGGTAAGCCGAGAGCAGCTACCCCATGGCCAAGATTGGGTATGGAAACCCCGAGGATTGGCCTACGAGGGATTATAGTGACCCATGGGTAGTGGCATCTAAAATTTGGGACATAGATTTGTTATGTTGCCCGACGTAGGGTTGCTGCTGTTCACTTCTCAAATTGGGTTCCTCGGGAGCCATGCTATGAGGGAGCAAGCTCCTGGGGGTCCGGAGTGATCACCGTAAAAAAAAGGGAATAATAGCACCTTGGCGGGTGAAGGAGAGATATGAATTCTAATGAATTTGAGAGAGGTGACGAAGCTCCCACAACTCATGGGTGTGAGTGAGAGGGCAAACGGTCGTCTCTACAGAAGGCATATCACGTATCCATAGAACACGGTAGCATACATCTACGAAAACGGGAAGAGCTGCTTGAGCCAAAAAAAAAGGAACAAAGTGGAGACCATAACATGCCACAACTCAAAACTTTTTATTCATTGCAGTAGGAATGGGTACAAGAGGGATACACCCTCTAGCAAAGAAACAGGGCAAAAGAAAAATAAAATACAATCGGGGGAGAGACAGAGCATGGGCACCTTTTCCCCCCCCCAACCTCACCTCTTTTCTCTCTCCTTCTTCTTCTCTTTTCATGAGCTCTCTTCTTCGCACTTCAGCTTCTTTCTCTCAACAGCGAGCCGAACAAACCAGAGAGCCTTCTCCAACGGAGCTTCCGTCTTTTTATAGGAGTGTACGTCACGAGCTTTTAAACTCCCCACTCCCCCTTCTTCTTCTTCTTCTTCTTCTTCTTCTTCTTCTTCTTCTCTCTTCTCCTCTTCACCCTGCTCGAGGTCGTCGAGAGCCTATGCATAGGGGGCTTAGAGTAGCGAAAGTGTCCCTCGGGGATTGGCCGGTGCCAATTGATGGCAACGTTGATGCTGTTCACGCCGTTCGTAGCTCCGTAGCAGTCCTCGCAAGCTTGCCGTTTTTAGGCGTTTGAGGCAACAGGGAAGTTTCTTGGCAGTCTGCCGGTGAGAAACCAATGAATAGGGAGGCGGGTAGCGTGCCAGGTGAAAGGACACTCGAGGGTCCGCCAGTTTGAGGGCGTGGCCACTGGCTGGAGGCCTCTAGGTGAGAGCTTCAACCCCTTCCCTCTTTGTTCTTCTTCCTCTGTTCTTCTTGATGTGAACCGGCGCGGAACAGAGTTCCATGTGGGATGAACAGTGGCGCGAAGTGACGTTTCTCATTTCCTGTCATCTTCTGCCGCCGGTTGAGTAGGGTGTAGCCTTGGCTGGTTCAAGGAGCAGGGGGCAACTGGCCGATTCACTCCATGGGGGGTGGCTGGCCGATTCAAGGGCCATGGAGGGTGCTGGTCGATTCAATGGGGAAGAGGGCTGCGCCGGTTCAAGAGGGAGGGGCCTTAGCCGATTCATGTTGGAGGGATGGCTTGGCCGATCCAGGTGGGATGGATGGCTTGGCCGATTCAATGGGCCATGGGGGCTTGCCCAATTCAAGTGCAATATGGGGGTTGGCCGATTGAGTGGGGTAGATGGGCGCCGGCTCACCTATTTTCTCTTTTCTTTTCTTTTCTTTTCTTTTCTTTCTTTTCTTCTTCTTTTCTTCTTCTTATTTCTCGTGCGCGTTTGCGTGTGTGTCGACGCAGGGGCGAGGGTGCGTCGATGCAGGGGCGAGGGTGCGTCGACGCACCCAGCTTCTTGCCTTGGCGGGCGGCCCACAGTTTCATGTTTGCGTTGACGCAGGGGCGAGGGTGCGTCGACGCACCAAGCTGCTTGACTTTGCAGGTGGCCCATAGTTTCATGTATGCTTCGATGCAGGGGTGAGGGTGCATCGACGCACCTAGCTTCTTGCCTTGGTGGGTGGCCCACAGTTTCATCTGTGTGTTGACGCAGGGGCGAGGTGCGTCGACGCACCAAGCTACTTGACTTGGCAGGTGGCCCACAGTTTCATGTGTGCATCGACGCAGGGGTAAGGGTACGTCGACGCACCCTTTCTTCTCTTGATTTACAGTGGTTTGAGGCTCCCGGCAGTGAATTTTAGGTGTCCACAAATGCCCCCCACCCGTGGGTGGCGCAAGTGAGGGATGGGTGCATGGGGCCCGTGAGTGTAGACTTTTTCATCGTACCACCTTCCTTTCACGAGCCGGTAGGCCGTCGACCTGGTGTAAGTTTTTGAGAAAGCGCTAACCCCTTCAACGAAGGGTTGAGGGGTTCGCTTCACCGTAGTGATCACACATGCCGAGAAGTTTAGCCCTAGAGAGGTGTAGTCATCGGCATGGGGTCGACGCCGAAGCAAAGAGATAGGGTTTCATGCGTCGACCTAGACGGATGGTCTAAGCTGGCGGGGTAAGGTCAACCCCAGTGGGAATGGCGGCTAGTGTTGGGTTAAAGAGGGTTGTTTATTCATTGACTTTAGATAGGAGGTCTAGGTCAAAGGTTTTGTAATACCCGGTGGGACAGAGAAAAGTTCGTATATTTGTTGGCCTGGGTGGAAGGTTCGAGTCAAAGGTTTATTCATCAATGTCAACAAGGAGTCAGGAGCTGACGTGGTTTATTCATTGACATGGGATAAGTGTCAAAGCAAGGGGTCTTTTGTTCATGGCTTCAGATGGATGGTATGGGCCATAGGTTTATTCGTCAGTGCCGACAGGGAGTCGGGAGCTGACGTGGTTTATTCGTTAACACATGATTAGTGTCAAAGCAAAGGTCTTTTTATTCATGGCTTTAGACAAAAGGTCTGGGCCACGAGTTTATTCGTCAGTGCCGACAAGGAGTCAAGAGTTGATGTGGTTTATTCGTTGACACGGGGTTAGTGTCAAATCAAAGGTCTTTTTATTCATGACTTTAGACGGAAGGTTCGGGCGACAAGTTTATTCGTCAGTGCCGACAGGGAGTCAGGAGTTGACGTGGTTTATTCGTTGACACGGGGTTAGTGTCAAAGCAAAGGTCTTTTTATTCATGGCTTTAGACGGAAGGTCCGGGCCACAGGTTTATTCGTTAGTGCCGATAGGGAGTCGGGAGCTGACGTGATTTATTCATCGACACGAGATTTGTGTCAAACCAAGGGGTCTTTTTATTCATCGACTCTAGACGTAATGTCTAGGCTGAAGGATGGAGGTCTTTTTATTCATTGACTTGGACGGAAGGTCCGGGTCAAAGCAAGGGTCTTTGCTTGCTGGCTTGGACGGAAGGTCCAAGTCAGGGGTTTATGCACCGGTGGGACAAGATGTCGTAATGTTGAGCTATATTTGAGGCTTTTGCTAATACATGGAGTGCAGTTGTTTGGTCATTCGGCCAAGATGAATGGTCTGGGCCGAAGGAGAAATTTTGAATTCCGGTGGGACTTGATGAATCGACATCCCCCGGTGACTTTGACAGTTTTTCCCCCGGTGACTTTGACGATTTTTTTTCATTTTTTTCTTTCTTCTTTTCTTTTCTTTTATTTTTTTCTCTTATTTATTTTCCTCTTTCTTCTTCTTCTTTTTTTCTTTCTCTCCTTTTCTTCTTTCTTCTTTTTTTTTCTTCTCCCTTTTCTTCTTCTCTTTTTTTCTTCTCTCTTTTTTTGAGTGGATACTGCAAAGTCTCATGGGAGATCTAAGAAACATGCTTGCTCAACGTAAGGTGTAGGGTTTAATTGTTCATCGAATTGGGGAAGTGGTACGTAATATAGTTTCAAATGCTTTCCATTAAGGGGTGGGAATTGAGTTTCCCCCCTATGGTTGACAACTACATACGCACCTCCTTTGTAAACATTTTGGACAACATAGGACTCAAGCCAGTTTTCGTTCAACTTACCCTAAGGATTGGCAGCCATTACTTCCTTTCTTTTGACCATAACAAGGTCACCTTTCTTGGATTCACGCCCTTTGACAAGCTTGTCGAAGGCGTGGGCAATGAGGGCCTGATAGACCTATATGTTTTACTGAGCCTGGAGTCACTTCCCTTCTAGGTCGGAGAGCTCTTCCAGCCTTCGTTCTACGTTTGTTCGGCCGTCTTCGACCAATTCATGTTGGATTGTGACCGAAGTGAGGGTACCTCTAGTTCAATGGGGATGACTGTTTCTGAGTCGTACACTAAAAAGAAGGGCGAACAACCTGTTGGAGTTTTCTAGATGGTATGGTACGCCCACAGCGTCTCGTACCTTTTATCTTCCCAGTCCTTCTTGCTAGAACTGACAGTCTTAGTCAGGAGGGTGCAGAGGGTTTTATTGAACACCTTGGCCAACCCGTTTGCCTGTGGGTTGTATGGAGTGGATGTCCTCCAATCGATCTTGTATTTTTTGGCCAGTCTGTAGACCTTTTGATTCTGAAAATGTCTTCCGTTGTCTGAGACGATCCGGTTGGGGATGCCGAATCGGAATATTATGTTTCGTCAGATAAATCGGGTTACGATTTCTCCTGTTACTTCTTTCATGGCTATAGCCTCTGCCCAGCGGAAGAAATAGTCTGTTACTGCCAGGATGTATTTGCATCTCGAAGAGGATGTGGGCGGCGGGCCCACGACATCTGTTCCCCATTGGGCAAATGGCCAACTAGGTACTATTGGATGTGTTGGATAAATGATGTTTTGGTGATGTTGGAGTATGATTCATTATAATACTATTGAATTGATTCAACTATTCTTTAATATGCATGATAATGTTTTTGTTGCCTCCATGCTATGCTCATCATGAAATAACTCTCTTGTGTAAACATCTCAAGATTAAAGGGAGATTAAAGAGTGATATTTACAGATCATGGCACTCAGTCAAGTTGGCTCGGGAAGCAGTAACAAGTCAACAACAAGATCAGCAGTAGCATTAGCCACGGCAGCATGCCTTAGCATCTTTAGCGGAAATGGGAGTTAGGAGCCTTGTATGTGTTCAATCAAAGGAACAAAGGGCTCTCCCCATATTGATATGAAGCTGAAAATGATTGGGAAAAACTTCAAGGACAAGGAGCTATGCATCTGATGGAATTTAGTTGCAAGGGTTGAGCAGAATTTCAAGAGAACAAGGCTACGTCGACCCCATTGCACACAGAAGGAAGAAAAGCCCAAACGGGCTTCAGATGCATCGACCCTATCCTTTCAGGGCATCGACGCAATGGCCCTCCCAGAGAGCATTGTAAACACATCTCCAAGCAGATGCATCGACGCACCCTTCTCAGGGCGTTAACGTAGTGGGCTTCCAGAAGCCGTTATAAACGGCCCTCGCAAAGGATGTGTCGATGCCATGTCCACAATGCGACGACGCACTAGAAGGCTTTTCAAGCTTATTTTTTGCCTGAAACTGCACAGTCTCCGAAGCCCATCCAGAGGATAAAAAACTCTGACGTAAACCTCCGAAAACACAATTTTTGAGGTCTAGAAAAGGCTCCTAGGATAGTGGACTGTCCTCTTCATCATGAGGCTGCAGTACAACCTTTTGGGAGAAACCTTTTTGGTAGCTACTAGATTAAGGAAAGGTCAGTTCTTCCTATACTATACTTTTTAGTCATAACCAATGAGATTTTAGTCCAAGGAAACTACCCAAGACAGAGATTTGTCCTTGTCTCCCACTACCAATGAGAAAGAAGATCTGGCAGATCTTGTAATACCCTGGATTCTTCGGATCGGAATCAGAGAGCTTTCGGAGCGCTTTCGTGGGTCCTAAAATGTGATTTACGATCAACTCAGGTTTTTCCCCTATATAACTTGCAAAACCCCGTGGAGAGTGAACCGTTGAGTTTTGAGACTCCGGGACGCTACAGGTGCATTGTGCTCTTTCCTAGGATCGCGGAGACTATTTTTTCATATTTTTTTGAATTTACAGAATTTTGTGCAGGAAATCAAATTTTAGGAAATATTGCTAATTTCCTATTATTCTTTTCCTTTTAACCCTTCCTCTCTCCTCTCTCCTCCCTCATGATCTCTCACTTTCTCTCCCATTGTTATCTCTCCTCTCTTCTCCTCTCCCCCGGGCGTGCCACCGTGGCAGAGCTAGACGAGGTGGTGACGGCGTGGAGCTGATCTGGGGCGTGATGGCACGAGTATCGGAGCGTGGCGTAGGCACGATCCCATTCGTGGATTCAAAGCCGACGTGGGTTATTCGTGTCATGAAATTTGACGTGGTGTGGCCGTTTCGGCGAGCGAGACCTTTGGTGGAGGTAGGGGGATGGATACCCTACTCTTTTCCTACATTCCCTCGCGGTTTGGAGCCGAACGGTGTGAGTTTGAGCGGGTTTTCCAGCTTTAAGGGTGAAACCATGTTCGGGGGGTGTGAGCCGTGTTTGCCATTCCAGGCGATGGTTTTCACATTAAATGGTATAATATGAACCCTTGGCATGTTAGGACTCATTTCCCGCTAGTTTGAATCTGTTTGGATGTGATTTGGGGCCAGTACGAGGCCGTTTCCCCGCGTGAGTCATTTTGGGTCGATTCATGGGAATCGCCTGTTTTCAGCTGTTTTGAGGTTGGTTTGATCCCTTCCGACTTGTGGAAGGTTGATATTGACTCTAGGGATGTTTCCCCATCGTTTAGGAGTGATTGGGGCGTGGAAAGACCAGATTTTATAGGTTCTACGGTTTTTGGATCGGAGGATGAGTCGCGGTCCACCAGAAACCACGTTCATCGCTCGGGGGTAGTAGCAGTCTAGTCTGGATCGCTTTACCTTTTAAGGTCGGTTAGTAGACGCGGTCATCTACCCGACCTCGTTACGGTGACACGGTCGTCTATGAAACTGCGTTTATGTAGAAGCAGTCGTTGGTCAGCCGCATTATGGTTTCTTCGATCGGTCTAGGTCGGTTCGCAGTCACGGTCGCGCGAATGACCACCTATCTGATAGTAGCGGTCAAAGGGAGACCATTTCTAGTTTTGGTCAAGCGTTTGGGTGAATGCGGCTGTTCACCAGACCACGTTCAGGCAGTCGCAGTCTTTTGGGTAACCGCATTTCACTTTGGCCGTCTGGTAGTAGCCCTGTGATAACTGCTCCTTGTTCTAGGTGTTTTCTTCACCGGTTTGGTTTCCAGTTATTGTGGTGGCTTCGACCCCTTGGTTAGCCCATTGTTCTGTGGATGTCTTGGACATCCTATGAGGACTGTGACCATGTTATAGGGTGTCTAGAAGTGCCACTATACCGAGTAGTGTTTCGTGTTGTTTTGGGGGTCATTATGGTTCCTGGTCAACCTGATTGTGACCCAGTGGTTGACACATGACCTCGTGAATGTCTCGTTTATCCTGTAAGGATCGAGACCTGGTTTTGGATGCTTGGAGGTATTATCTTACCTCAGTTTACGTGCCTATGTGGTTTGAGGGCTTTGGTAATCCCACCTGTTCCGTGCTTCGTGTTATGCAAAATTGTGAGTCCGTTGAGCGGCCTAGGGGCCGAGGACTTGTCATCATTATAGCTGTTATGGATCCGGCTGTCCTGTGCCATCTTCCATAATGTGTTTTACCAAGATTTTGGCTTAGGGACTAGGCTGATTAACGGCATGTTGCCGTGATGTGCGACAATCTTGACTCGAGTCTTGTGACTCAAGGATCGTTATGTTAGTAGGTCTAGTTGATTATCCTGAGTCTAGCGATAGTCTAGTATGCTGCCTTGTGCTTCATAGTACGTGCGACAGATGCGTGCTTACCCTATCCGTACTTCGCTGTTTTGAGTCTCTGTGTCTAGTGAGCCTCCACTAGTGTAAGCCTGACGATCCTTTCCTGTGTGTCGGCCCACCTGGGAGTGGTGGCGGGGTGTGTTCCCGGTTGAGACGGTGTGTAGGCTGGTTGTTGTGGGCCCCTTTGTCTTGCCGTGAGAGTCCTACGAGAGGGGAAAACCCAGGCTCAAGATATTAAGCTTGTGTGTTCACACGTGGTCAGAGGCGTTGGACAGACGCCGACGGGCGTGACTCTGACTAGTCACTGGTTACTTGGTACTTGGTTCTTGTTGAGTGTCTCAGTTTTCGCCGCTCCAGGCGAGTGGGAGACGTTTGAGGCGCAGTGTAAGACGTCAGTGGACGCATCTAGCTATTCTTCTAGTGAGGACGTGCTTCTATCACATGACACTTGACTTGTGACTTTCGTGACTATTTTCTGTCACTGTAGATGTGACTTGTCGGGTAGTCTGTGATTGGGTTCACCCGAGGTTACAATTACTGTAGCGTACACGACTGTGAGATCGTATATGGGTTGGTGCTTTTAGACCGTGTGGTCTTGAGTTGGGCTATTATCTCTGTAGACGAGCCTACACGACTGAGGTGTCGTGATGTGTCCTGGCTTTGTAGCCAGAGTTTCTTGATATCGATTTAGTGATTCCCGACTATGTGTCTGGGGATCCGTGTCTTTGTCGATTAGGAGTAGTTTAGAGGGCCGAGGTTCGATTAGCTGCCATGGTTTTGTTTAGTACGGCTTTCTCCTCTTTACTTTTGTTGTTCCTACTCCTACTTCTACTGTACTGTTGTAGTTTAGCACTGCTGTTACTGCGTTGTTTTGTGGTAGGGTTCTGCGGGATCCCTACTAAGCCAGTACGACGAGACTCACCCCCTGACTTTTCAGGTGTAGTTGGTCTTCCTCGTGCTTGAAGGTGTAGTGCGTGGTTCTTAGTTGCCAGCGTTTTCCAGTGTCGGGCTACCTCCGACTTGAGAGTACGTTCTCTTTCCTGTTATATTGTACTTTAGTTGGACTGGACTCTGCTAGCTCTGTTAGTTTTAATTATTATAGGAAATATAATTTTATTTTTGCTATTTTAGCAATCCTGATCATAGTAATTAATTGTTTACTGCTTTATCTGGAAGTCCAATGTACTTCACGCACTCCTTTTATCCCTTCGGAGCTTTACCGCTCTTGGGAGGCCTCTCAGAATCCAAGTGGTATGGGGTTTACTCGGTATCCGGAGTCTAGGTCATCACAGTTGGTATCAGAGCGTGTGTTTGTGAAAGTACATGGGAATTCGAGACATCGCAGTTCTCAGAGTTCATAAGGTCCACTACAGTCGGTAGCTGGCATAGGTTTTGCGATTGTTTACCGCTTTGCTTCTCATGTGGGAGCTTGTGCGCACTGCGATTGGCGTTGCATGATGGTTTTGCTCTCATCGGGATATGATGGAGAGTCCTTCCTTTTTCATGATATTGGTCTCGGTTGTGTTGCGCTGGGCAGAGTTTTCCGGTAGACGTAAGTGTGTGGTGCAGTGTTTGAGATTTTTTTGTGGCTTGTTCAGGTGGCTGGTGGCATTATTATTGGGGTGATGGCCATGCACATTCTCATGTTGTTTTGGCCATCCTAGCTTGAGGTTTGTTCAGCCCCTGAGGTGTTAAGGGTGTGTTGAGGTGGTCATTTGGATGCCTTAGTTGAGAGTGTTCTCGGGCGAACCTAGGATTTCCTTCCTGGAGGGCTGCTGTTAGTCGAGCTTGATTCTTTCTCATCTTGTCTTGTAGCGTCTTTTCGAGGTAATCTTTGGAAGTGTTGTCTCTGTGAAGCCTTTGTCCTGTGTCTACTTATGAGTGGACTGTGTTAGTTCTGAACCTGATCTACTCTTGTTTCAGCGGTGGCTTGGCTTTGGGCCCAGTTTGTGAATTGGGGGCCATTGTGCACCGTGTTTGATGTGCTGTGTTTGGCGGCTGTTGTGCTGTGAAGGTTCATTGATTATTTTAGGACATGAGGATAAGCTGATACATGCATTCATTGTTGCTTGTGTTGTGGCTCTTGGCATGATGGTTTGCACTATGGCGACTTGTGATCGGCTGTTAGCTGGATCGGTACTCGAGGCATGGTATATTGTAGTTTTGTGAATTGCGATGGCGCCGAGAGGTGTGCTGAGATGTGGATGCCGAGTTGTCTGTGATGCCTGTGTGCGATGTGTCGAGTGCACAGCGGAAGCGTGTGGGCTCGTAACCCACTGGTCGAGGATCGTTCGGTTGGAAGATTCTGACCGGTCGAGAGGATTGTTTCCTCGGTGTGACATTGTCTTGGCTATGTGTGCCTTGATGCTGTTGGTTGCCGTGCCATTGCTTGAGGCATTATGGTTGTTGGCAACTGGTAGGTTTGAGAATTGGGGAAATATGTCGGTGAATATGGTGGCCGAGTACCCTTTTCTTTCTATATTTCTTGGAAGTTCTGCTCTCGGGATGGATCGTGATCCTCGAGATGCATTTTCCGAGAGTTGTTGTGGGTCCTTATTGGTAAGCTGCGAGCGGCTAGTATATTTTAGCCGTGTGTTCAGCTGTGATTGTACCTTGATGTGACCCAGCTTGCAATTGTGTCCCATGGTTCTATGTTGAGAACAGAGCCGGGATCTGCATGTGTTGTTGTTTGTTGGTTTGTGCTTGTGTTCAGCTTGGGAGGAGTTTCCTGTGAGTCTGATTTGGCATTGCATGGACCGAGATCTTGTCTATTGGTTTTGCTATACTCTTCTGTCATGGTAGAGTTGGCATGCAACTCGAATCAGATGTAATGTCTGTGTGAGGACTGACTTGATTGTGGTTGTGGTCCAGTACTGTCATTGGTGTTCTGCGTGCCAGTTTCGTTGTTGTTCATGGCGCGAAAGCCGATGGGTGGAGCAGTCAGCTGAGAGGACTATGTTTCCTTGTTTAAGTTTATGCTTGTTTTGTCTGCCAAGGCATGTGTTTTGTCGGTAGCTATTTTCATGGCATGGGTCGTGTCTCCTTGCATGGTGAGACGATAGCGATAATGCCCTGTTTCGGAGGTGCCAGATTTGTGTTCCTCTTGTGTGCCATGCTCGTTCTGTGGATTGATGTGCCTTGAGATCCGAAGCGTGTGCCTGTGATTATGGTCTGGCAGTGTCCCTTTGAATTGTATTTTTTGAGAATTGTGTTATCGTATTTTGTGTTTGAGGTTTGGCTGATGCTTGGAGAGCAAAGCCAGCTGTTTGGGGTTGTTCTTCCCTTTTCTCTTATTGACTCCTTAAATTTCAAGGATGAAATTTCTTAAGGAGAGGAGGATATAATACCGTGGATTCTTTGGATCAGAATCGGAGAGCTTTCGGAGCGCTTTCGTGGGTCCTGAAACAAGTTTTACGATCCACTTGGTTTTTTCCCCTATATAACATGCAGAACCCCGTGGAGAGTGAACCGTTGAGTTTTGAGACTCTGGGACGCTACAGGTGCATTGTGCTCTTTCCGAGGATCGCGAAGACTATTTTTTCGTATTTTTCTGAGTTTACAGAATTTCGTGCAAAAAATCAAATTTTAGGAGATATTACTAATTTGCTAATTTTCTTTTCCTTTTAACCCTTCCTCTCTCCTCTCTCCTCCCTCACGATCTCTCACTTTCTCTCCCTCTGTTCTCTCTTGTTATGACCACCAATTTGGGCACAGGCCCAAATGAGAATAATTTGGGCCCGTGAGCTCAACGAGCTAGAAATCTAGACAGATTATTGAAGGATCTTTAGGAAATTCATAGTTTAATATAGGTACAACCTTGATGATAAGTGTAACCTCTGAATAAAAGGCCTAATAGGGGTTAAGAGGGAGTTTATGAAAATGGGTCAAAACAGTTGTAGAAAATGCTGCCACCTATTGAAATAAGGATATCTTAGCCTATGGTTATCCAAATGCGCTTAAATATGGCCCATTAGAAAGATTGGGCCCTTAACCCAAACTCTTCTGTTGGGGTGGAAGCCCAATTCGCATCAGAACCCAATGTTCTGAGCCCTTTGGCTGCCAGCTGTCACGAAGAGGTGTGACTGTTAGGAGAATTCGAATGTAATTAATGGGAAATTCATAACTTTGTCTGTGGTTAATGAAATGACCTGAAAACAAGGCCCAAATTCTGAGCAGGTCCAAGTAAGGTCAGTGCACATGCGTTGTAGCCTTTGGGCAAGTCTGAGGTCCAAGTAAGGTCAGTGCACATGCATTGTAGCCTTTGGGCATGTCTGAGCAGGTCCAAGCAAGGTCAGTGCACATGTGTTGTAGCCATTAGGCAAGTCTGAGCAGGTCCAAGCAAGGTCAGTGCACATGCGTTGTAGCCTTTGGACAACTCTGAGCAGGTCCAAGCAAGGTCAGTGCACATGTGTTGTAGCCATTAGGCAAGTCTGAGCAGGTCCAAGCAAGGTCAGTGCACATGCGTTGTAGCCTTTGGACAACTCTGAGCAGGTCCAAGGTAAGGTCAGTGTACATGCGTTGTAGCCTTTGGGCAAGTCTGAGCAAGTCCAAGTAAGGTCAGTGCACATGCGTTGTAGCCTTTGGGCAAGTCTGAGTAGGTCCAAGGTAAGGTCAGTGCACATGCGTTGTATCCTTTAACCAAGTCTGAGCAGGTCCAAGCAAGGTCAGTGCATAAGCGTTGTAGCCTTTGGGCAAGTCTGAGCAGGTCCAAGTAAGGTCAGTGCACATGTGTTGTAGCCTTTGGAAAAGTTTGAGCAGGTCCAAGGTGAGGTCAGTGCACATGCGTTGTAGCCTTGGGACAAGTCTGAGCAGGTCCAAGCAAGGTCAGTGCACATGCGTTGTAGCCTTTGGGCAAGTCTGAGCAGGTCCAAGGTAAGGTCAGTGCACATGCGTTGTAGCCTTTGGGCAAGTCTGTCACGCCCCGAACCGATAGTAGCGGGAAGCGATGCTCGGAACGTGGCAGCAAAACAGTCATGATAATTAGAGTATAAAATAAATAAACATAATAAATAATATTTGAACACATGGAGGCCATTAATTTGAGAAAAATATAGTTTTATTGATATTTGGAAATTAAATTACAATTTGACTCAATAAAAGAAATAAAGAAGAGAAAATAGCAAGACCCACTATACTATCTAGACTCAAGAAAATAAAAAGGCTCGGGTCTCAAGGCTCCAGGTTCACTCGATCACGCAGACCTGGTCCCAATTGCAAGCGTTCAATCTACCGCGTTACCTAAAAAGGATGGAAATAAGGGGGGGTGAGCGAAATGCTCAATAGGAATTACTCTCTATCATCAGGTGAATTTAAGTAATTAATCATTTTCAAGAATGTATAAATAGTGCGAGAAACTCAATTAATGCAAACTAAGTAACCAACAAGATCAGAAGATAATCGATAGATAAAGGGAAAGGAATATTGCAAGTCGAGATATCAAGCACTGTTGACAAGAACTTTTCCATGAATGGCCATTTTAAGTCAAGTCAAGTCATGTCATATCATGTCACGCAAGCAAGTACTTCGCTCATTCAAGCTAGTATAACAAGTATTACGAGAGTGTGGAATGTCGTAGACTCAACACGCTAGATAGTACTCGGTGCCAAATGCCACACCTAGTCATTCAACTCCCCGGGGCACAAGTACACTTCGGGTGCTCCTCCCAGGATAAGACTAGGCCCTTAAATATGATTGTCTTGGCATTGATTTGTTTGGATCATAGATCCGACGAAATCTAGACATCCACAAATAACAATGGCCAAGAGTTCCAAGATCAAGATCATGTAATCAAGGCAAAATGCGTAAGGACGTTGATTTTCTTGAGATTCCAATAGTAAGCTCATTAATCGAGAGGAATAGTCATTTAAAGAAATGACTCTTGAATGGATAAATGTTGACAATAGACCTAACAATAGGTCAAAATTCGAGGTACAATAGCCTAGTTAGGCTAGAGTAGCTTACACATATCAAAACCATGAAAACATCAATTTCTGGAAAAACTGGAAGGTGAAACGGTCAGCAAAGGACTGCTAAGATAGGAACACGGTCTAATCAGGACCGTAAAAAGGCTAGCTGGGTCAAAGATCCAAACCCAGAGTGAAAGAGTAGAAAATGGTCCAAAGTGGGCCGTGATCAAGACTAGACGGTCCTGGTTGGGCCGCGTGAAGAGGTAAACAGTCTAATAACAACCGTGTACATCACTGAGTCTAGAGGACTATAGCCGACGAATAGCCGGTTATAACGATCACAGGAGGGCCGTTCAAGCAATCTGGCGGTCAGGATTGGACCGCTTACTGACAGAACGGTCTCAGGAGGGCTACTATCAAATAGGACAGTCCCGATTCCAGGATTTAGCAAAAATACGCGATTCGATTGAGTCAAAAAGGTTCAGGCTTGTGCGTACAACCCGCCCGACGTCCTAGTGGGAATCCAAGGCTCGCAGGGGTTTACGGAGGTCTCATAATAGAGGTCCTAGTCCGACGGAAGGAATATCCAACGGAGAGTTCCAACTATTACAAGAATTGAAGGCTAATTAAATTGTGGAAAACAAATGTATAGCGGTCAGTCAACATCACCGGAGTGAAGTGATTGTCAAAAAAATCCTAATGTTTAATCAATGACCAATAAATTATGACTTTAACCATTTGTATATCAATTTAAATGAATAGGCAAGAAGATATAAATGGATGAAAGGAAAGATATTGGCATTTATGATCTCAATTAATTACTCCACATGCTCTAATTACTTAGTGGGTTGCTACCTTAATCATGCTATCTAACAAAAGGAATAAGCATAACTAGAATAGCATATAAACGGACGTTCACAGGGCCGCTAGGATCATAAACGGTCAGGTACAGGATCGCTACCCCTGACCTTGCGGTCTATCGAGGGGCCATTTAGATCAAAAGGGATTTAAATCTATAAAGGGGAAAAAACGGTCAGTCGCGAGACCGCCAGGGTCATAAGCGGTCACTGTTACGACCGCGTACGTGACGCCATGTCCGAGTCCGGCGAGCTCCGACCGACCCCGGAAAAAACGACAAATTTGATCGCAGTAATCAATATAAATTGGGCAAACCACTACTACTAGAAAGAGGACGAAGATCCGCACGAGATGACATGATTAATTAGAAAATAAACTAGCGAAACTCAAACAACAGTTTGATACAAAAGGAACTAGCATGGTCGGTGCCCTAATTATCGTGCTTTCAATAAAAATTGGAATAAGAACTCTATGCTAAACTAAAATTAGGGCTTTTAATATCAAATGAAAATGGACACGAAGACGATCAAGCTGGCATGCCTTAATTAAAGTTTGGCCTAAGAGAAACCCACCTTAATCGAAGAGAAAGGAGGAAGAAAAATCGCGTCGGAACCCTATTCTTGTGCCACCCTAGAATGCCTAAATTCGCTCGACTCCGGCCACGATCGCCCACGCCGCCGGCCAAGGAACCAAATAGAGAACCCTAGCCGTCGAAGCCCTCTACTTATAGACCCTATTGAAGCTTCTAGAGATCGAATTCGACCCAAGAGTCCTGATAAAAAAATCGACGAAAAACTCGGTGCTCAACCCAATCCGCGTCGCCACCGTCAAATAGAAGCTTCTAGAATTAGGGGTTTTGATGGGAAAATGGGTTTCTATGATGGGCCTATCATTTGGGCTTGGTTTGGGCTCAAATGGTTAAGAATTGGGCTCCAATTTGGTCGTTTAAGGTTGACCTATTAAAATAATGAATTTGGCCAACTCCTTTATTCAGCCTAATCAAATTTTTATTAGTGGTCGGCCCAGTTGACATTATTGTTAAACACTTTTTTTATATAAAGCCATGCCTAGTGGTGATATAGAATGTGGTACACCCACAGTCTATATCACTACCAGGGGGTATTTTATTGATCATTAAATGAATAGGGATTACATCACTCTAATGCTAGGAATGCCTAGCTTGTCTAATCTAGCAGCACCCTTGGTAACACTGGGAAGGTCGTGCTGTGAAGTAAAAAGAGAATTACAATGAGATTGACATGCAAAATTTGCTAATGTATCCGCTGCCTGGTTGGCTTCTCTGAATATGTGGGAGAATCTCTTGATTTGAGGAGAATAATTCCAGATTTCTCTGACAAATGGTAAGATCTCCCAAGGGCAGTCCATCGTCTTGTTTAGTACTTGAATAAGAATAAGGGAGTCACTCTCAACCAGAGCAGAGTGAGAGGAGATCGCAGTGAAGTATTTAATTCCATCAGCCAACGCTCTAGCTTCAGCCACTAGGCTTGAGCAGCTCATGTAATAATGGGAGAAAGCCAGCAAAAAGTGCCCTTGACTGTTTCTGATGATGCCGCCTCCACCGAAATGACCAGCCTGTTTGTGAGCACCATCAGTGTTCACCTTGAGGAAGGGCCATGGGGGGCATGCCCATTTAACAAGTCTAACCAGAGGAGATACCCGAGGAGTAGCAGAAATGCCAAAGTGTTCAAGGATGGTGCGGCTGTGCTTTTGATCTTCCCAAAGGGTGGATAAGCTGATCACCTGTTTAATTTGGTAAACCACTTCGTGAAATAAGCCATGAGGTGAAGTGTGTTTGCTGTCATACCTGACTGCATTTCTAGCAAGCCAAAGCTCCCAGAGACCAAATCCAATGGCTGCTAATTTGAAGAGACCGAACAAGGAGTGGGCATTGGAGTTCTGGATGGTGTTAAGAATCATGGAGTTAACAGTGTGGCCTCTAATATCACAGCCATTTCTTTGGAAGGAGGCCCAAAGAGATCTAGCCCAATCACTGTTCAGAAATAAATGATTGGCATCTTCCACTTTGTGAAGCTTGCAGCAGTGGCATTTCGAAGGAAGAGGGATCCCAATAGTTTTCACTCTTGTGTCTGTAGGGATACAATTGTGTATAATTTTCCACATGTGTATGGAAATTTTGGTGGGAATCCATTTAGCCCATAGTCGGTCATAAGGAAACCTGTTCTGATCAGAGTCTTGCCTGCAAGTAGTGGCTTTGTATATGGAAGAAGTTATACACTTTCCAGAGGAGGCAGGGCTCCATATCTCCTTATCCCTGTGGTGGTTCAAATTGGTGTGCTTTATAGCTGTTATAATACCAGGAGGGAGGAATTGGATGTCCTCCGGGGCTAGGTGCAGTAGAACCTCTCTGACAGTGGCCTTCGGTTGATGGACTTGAGCAGTGGTGATGTATGATATCAAAGGTTTGTCCCCTAGCCAAATATCCTTCCAGAAATTAGTTGAGCAGCCATCACCCACAATGACTTTTTTATATTGGAGAATCAGTTCCTTTGCCTTTGTCCAGCTACGCTTAGAGTGACCCCTCATTTCCTTGAAGTGTACCTCTGAAAGATGCCTGCCCCTAATGTATTTAGCCCTGAAATATACTGCCCATGGGGAATTTGAATGAATAGCTTTCCATAACATTTTGACCCTTAAGGCCAACTCCAGCTGCCTCAAGGAAAGAAGGCCAAGTCCACCCTTGCTGACAGGCTTGCATATATTGTTCCAAGATAACCAATGTCTTTTGTTTCCTTGAGTAGAAGAACCCCAGAAGAAATTAGAGAATGCACGTTCTAAATTCTGGTGGGTACCAATATGCAAAGGAGATGATGCTAAAGAGTAGATAGGAATGGAGGTGAGAATGTGCTTCAGCAACACCACTCTGGCTCCTTGTGAAAGATAAGTAGCAGTCCAGCCTTCTATTCTCTTCTGGATGGAAGAAACAATACCAGAGAAATAAACCTTCTTTGATCTGCCATAAATGAGAGGGAATCCCAGGTATTTGTGAGGTAAGGAGTGGTGAGTGAATCCGGTGATGTCCCGAATCCTCTGTATTGTTGTAGCCTTAGCCTTGGGATGAGTGAAGAAACCACTCTTTCCCACATTTACTAGCTGTCCGGATGTTCTTTCATAAGCTTTGATAATACCCATCAGATTTCTAATAGAAGAAGCATTAGCCCTGCTAAATACTAAGGTGTCATCAGCAAACAGTAAATGAGATATGGTCGGGCAACGATTGGGAGTTGCATACCAGTCCACCCTGCCCTCATCTTGAGATTTGCGGATAGCCCTGCTGAAAGCTTCCTCTGCTATAATGAATAGAGCAGGAGCCAACGGATCTCCTTGGCGGACACCCCTAGTGGATTGGAAAAAGCCCGCTGAGTCACCATTCAGAAGGACCGAAAACCAGCAGTTGCCCAACATAGCTTTGATAAGATTAATGAAGTCAGTCCTGAAACCAAACTTGGAGAGTATTAAATAGATGAAATCCCACTCTATTCGATCATAAGCCTTGGCCATGTCCAGTTTAAATACAACATTACTCCCCCTTGTCTTTCTACCCAGCTCATGTATCATTTCTTGGGCAAGGGCAATGTTCTCAACAATAGATCTATCTTTCACAAAAGCAGATTGTTCAGGAGAAATAATATTAGGTAGAATACTTGCAAGTCTGTTACTGATAATTTTAGATATAACCTTATACACAAAATTGCAAAGACTGATCGGCCGGTAATCAGAGATATCAGTAGCATTGGGGACTTTGGGGATGAGAGCTATAAGTGTAGCTGTCATAAAACGAGGTAACATGTTCTTGACAGTGAAGAATTCCTGAACAGCTTTGGTAATCACACCAGCAGTAATTGGCCAAGTTTTTTGATAGAAGGCTCCCGAGAAACCATCTGGACCAGGGGCACTGTCTGGAGACATATGGAAGACTGCATCTTTGATTTCAGAATCTGAAGGGACAGCACAAAGACTATCATTTTCAGCAGTGGTTACCGCCTGGGTAATGTTACTAAGAAAGTCCTCATCAATCTGGTGAAACTGAGATGAGAAAGCTTTTTTGAAATGGTCAACTGCAATTGCCTTCATTTCTTCATGATTGGAGGTTAGGGTGCCAGTAGCTGTTCGCAGGTGGGTGATCATGTTCCTTTTCTTGTTTGCAACTGTAGTCATGTAAAAATATTTTGTGTTTTTGTCCCCTTCAGCTAGCCATTTGATCCTGGACTTCTGTCTCCAGAAACATTCTTGCTGAATCAGCTTGGAAGCCAGATCAGATTTTGCAACCTCAAGAGTTTCAAAAGTAGTCTGAGAGGGGTGAGCATCATAGTGAACCTCAGCCTTCAAAACAGAATCTTCAGCAGCCATAACATTGTTGTGAATATTTCCAAAAGTCTTCTTATTCCAAGTCAGAAGCATTTTTCTCATGGATTTGAGCTTTAAATAAAGAGTGGATATGGCAGAAGTAGCCAGGGGGCTGTTGCTCCACTCTGTTTGTACATCCCTGAGAAATAAGTCATGAGTGGTCCACATTTGTTGGAAGCAGAATCTAGATCTGTGCTTGGTCAAAGTTGCAAGCTGTACTAAAATGGGGGCATGATCCGAAGCTTCTCTAGATAAGTGATCAATAGTGAGAGGGATGGATATTTGCCAAGGGCCATTAACTAGGATTCTGTCTAGCCTTGCCCAAATAGCTCTGTTGCCACTTTGGTTATTATGCCAGGTGTACTTCGAGCCCATAAAGCCAGCATCCGATAGAGCACAATCATTTAGACAATCTTGAAAATCAGACATAGAAGACAGAGATGGTGGAAGGCCACCTAGTTTCTCATCCGGATCAAGGATACAGTTAAAATCCCCTGCCACCATCCAGGAGCCTGAAATTTGCATATGAATATTGAAGAGGGAGGCCCAAAGATCATGCCTTTCAATAACTGAGCACTTAGCATAGACCACAGTCATGTGAAAGTCTGAGATAGCCACAGAGTTCTGCTTGAGTGTAATTTGTTGTTCATCTTTGTACAAAACAGAGAAATCCACAGGATCCTTCCACAGAACCCAGATATGGGCATTTGCATCACCATTGGCCACAGCTTTATCCATGCCCAATCTTTTATAGGTCTTTTCAAGCATATCTGTGTGGATTTTTGGTTCTAAAATAGCAATACAGTGGAGGTGGTGGCTTTTGATAAGAAGCTTTAGTCTAGCCACAGTTAAGTCGTTACCAATGCCTCTGACATTCCAGATAAGAAAAGACATTATAGAATTTGAGGATTTGAGAGCTTACCCATGGAGTTAGCTCTGGTCATCGCTCTAGTCACAACACCAGATTGTTCTTTAAGCAGAATCTAAGTGTTAGTAATTTCAGCAGAGACAGTAATTTGCTGGCATCGGGATAACATCTCAGCCTCAGAGAGAATGTCAGCACTTGAGTAGTCTCTATGCTTGTCGACTATGGCTAGTTCCGGTACAAGGGCTAAAACTCCTGTGTTTCTCATCGTTTGTGCTGAAGGGAGCTCTGGAGGAGTAGGTAATCCTGATTCAGACTCTACCACTGAGGCTGAAGGAGCCCTGGGTAACGAGGTAGAGTCTTGGTTGCCAGTGACATGCTTCATATAGACATTAGTAGTCAATACTTCCGATAATGTGGTGTCCACAATTACCCCGGAAGGCACCTGATGGGAAGGTGGCTGATCCTGAAGAGGATTGACTGTGCATATTCTTTGAGAGCTTTCACCAGTCACCATCGGAGCAGATGAAGGAGCCTGGTATTTCAGTTGCCAATGAGGTTGAATTGTAATAGCTCCAGGAGCAGATTCAGGATCTTTCTCCTTTGGTACACCAGTCAAACTGTTTGAATTTACCTCGTTCTTAGTCTGTGTAGGAGCAGTAGTGGAATGTTTAGCTGGGCTTTTGCTGCGTATACAATTCTTAGCTTCATGGCCAAGCTTTCTACAGTCCGAGCAAAAAAAACGGTACAAAGAGAGGAATAATCGGCTGTTTCATTCCTTCATCACCGACACCAATCCAAATATCAGATGGAATAGGCTTTGACACATCAGTTTCAACACAGATGCGGGCTCCTTCCAAACGTTGAAGAGACTTCGTACCAGGTCCAATCTTCAGGAGGCGACCAACTGAGGAAGCAATAGATGATAAAGCTCCGGTGTTGTAGAAACATGGAGGAAGCAGAGGAAGGTGGAACCAAACAGGCACCACCGGAGACTCCAGACCCGGCCGAAACCAAGGTGACCAGCGGAATATTTTAACAGTTTGGCCAAGGAGCGACCAGCTCTCTCTTGTCCAAACCTGGAGGAAGTCCTCGTAGCAAAGGAACCTGATGAAGACATGGCGGCGGTCGAACCTTGATATAGAGGTATCACCCTGAACACGCCATTTGTCCTTCAGAGCTTTGGAAATCTCTTCCAGAGGGGGGTGGTCTCTGTAGAACTTGAAGACTAGGCAAAGCTTGAACGGTGCGGAGATGGCCGAGAGTTCCTCGGCCGAGAAGAAGACTGTCGGAATCTCGGAGCTAGTACCGGAGCAGACATGGGTGCTTGCTGCCCTGAAGGGGACGTCCTGCGGAAGGTCCTTGAGAGAAACCTATGGCGCGGAGACAGCGGAAGCGTATGATTTGGTCGCCGGGGAAGAGAAGTCCTTCGACAGGTTAAGGGGAGGAGGTGAGCCAGGGCATCCAGGCCCCCCCGACGGGGAGGCCATGACGGCGAGGCGGCGGGCCTTAGGTCAAAGTCCTACAGCCATGGTGGGGTCGCTCGACCCAGCAGCGTTGCTGTGCATGGTAAACTATCTCTATTGTTAAACACTTCGTTCTCTATAAGAATATAAATTTTCTATATTTTTAGAAATTATTCACAACTTTGGCCTACGGGTGAAATTCAACTGATTTAATTTATACCTATTAAATTCAAATCATCATAGAAAATTCGATTGTATCTTGGAATATGAAATTCTTTTCATGGTTATTGTAGAAAAATAATTATTTCTATTTATTAATATAATTTGGCCACTTTAAAAATAAATAATATTCTTTAACTAAGAAAATTATTGAAGTCATTAAATAGCGGTTAATAAATTTAATCCGTTTTAAAATATCTTGCGTTGAATTAGATATTCGATTAGTCATTCTATTTTTTTTTTCAAAAATTAGATTCTCTTTTCTTTTCTTTTATTTATTTTCTTCGCATGAGATGTAATAATTTAAGCGATAATTAACCACACGTTTTTCATTTATTTCTATTTATCACATTTTATTCCCATTCATATTTCAAAATTTTAATTTTATACTTTATTATTTAACCGGGTGTTACATCCTCCCCTACTTCAGGGAATTTGATCTCCAAATTCGTCGATCGCCATTAACTATTTAAATAGTTAAATTAAGATGATCTTACCTATTCAAAATAACATTTTTTTTAAGTAAATGTCAGGGGGTCCCGACACTAAAACCATATATTACTATTAAAGGAAGTTACACAAGATACGGGGCATACCCCGGACAGACCATAGGACTATGTCATCCTGATGCTACTGAACGAGCATTTGTCCAAGACAACATTTCCTTTACATGCTCGGGGGAGGGTGGCTGCAGACAGGAATATAGTGTTAGAAGCTACAGTACAAGCACGAGAGGCTAATGAATCTGCCACCCTATTCGCTTCCCTGTATACATGAGTCATGTGGGGCTTTCTTGCAGTGAGAAGGCATTGGGCTTCACGCCACCACCGGAGGGTATGCCAGGACGGGCAAGCATTGTGCTGGAAGGATTGGACAAGCACCGCCGAATCAGACTAGACGCTAGAGAGGGTAATGCCATGAGCCTCAACCAACTGCAGACCATCGCACAACGCCCTTGCTTCTGTAATTAAGTTGTTCCCCACACCGTAGAAGTGGGCAAAGGCCACGACTACATTGCCGTTTGAGTCTCTTATACATCCACCGCCACCGCATGGCCTTGGATTTCCTTTGCACGCACCGTCAACATTGAGGCAGAAACCAGTAATTGGGGGTATCCATCGGACCAGTTTCAAAGTTTTGTTGAGGAGCCTTGGCTGATAGCCATACCGCACAATGGTTGTTACCTGGTTACTTGGCATCTTCTTTCTGAATTTAACCTTACTTAATGCCCAACATACTTTGTGTGAGATGGAGGAAATAATATGTCCGCTAGAAACAGACACCTCGTCGAACCGTTTTGAGCATCTGGCTCTCCAAATCTCCCATAACATGAGAATGCAGGTATACAGAGAGACAAAGCCAGATGGCGAGGTGATGTCGGAATGTTCTAGGATGCTCCACAGGTGTGTAGTTATTTGACCATGCATAACAGCCCCGGGGCTGATCAGCGGGGCAAACCATCGCCAAAGAGTAACCGCGAGTTCGCCATTGATGAAGAGATGATTAAGGTCCTCCACCATGGGGTGATGACAGCAGGAGCATTTAGACACCATCTGAATCTCGCATTCAGCAACTCTACTATCAACCGGAATAGCTCTGTTGAGTATTTTCCAGCCAGATATGGATGCCCGTCTATAGAAAGCAAGATGCCAGAGTTTTGAGAGCGGTGGTCTGCAGATCCCGGTCGATTTCGCCAGCTGATATGCCGACCTGGTGGTAAAGCACCCACTAGGAGTAGAAACCCAGATGCGGGAATCTGGAATATCGTCACAGAGGGAGACCTCCCTAAGGATGCTAGGAGAAGGCAAGAGCTGCCGCAGTGGGTGGTTGCTATCATTGAGCACCTGGCGGACAGAAGTGGGAGGACCCTTGTAGGTGCCTACCAAAATGTTTCTCAATGGTGAATTACCAATCCACAAGTCATCGATGAAGTCGACCGAAGATCCATTACCCAAGACCCACCTTGAGTTATTCTGAATCAGACCATAGGCTTGTCTGAAGGTAGCTATATGGAGCCCCCGGGGGAAGGGGCCAGGGCGAGGAACGGTCCCAACAAGGTATCTGCATCGAGCATACTTAGCCCACATTGAATTGCCATTGAGTATGCACCATATCTGCTTCGCAGCCAGAGACACTTGAACATACTCTAAACTCCGGATGCCTAGACCACCTTCCCGGAGGGGTCTCTTGATAACATCCCAGGAAACCCAATGGCGCCTTCGGCTGTTCGCACTGCTATTCTAGAAGAAATTTGCACACGCCTTATCAACATACTTGACAATAGTTTTTGGAATAGAAGATGATGCTGCTAGGTACAATGGAATGGAGTTGAGCACAACGTTTATCAAGGTAACTTTACCCACCTGGGATAGCAGTTTAGAATGCCATAGGGATGTTTTATGATTAATTTTATCCAACAAGTGAGAATAGTCGGATACCAAAACTCTGCCCGAGCGGAGGGGACTCCAAGGTAAGTTAACGCACCTGTTTCCTGAGTGTAACCTATAAGAGACTGAATACGATTAGCAGTGGATGCAGGAGCCTTCTTAGCGATGAAGAATGTACTCTTTTTTGTATTAATCTTCTGGCCTGAGGATGATTCATAGCGGCTGATAAAAGATAGCAGCTTCTTGATATTGTCCAACTGGCCATTGAGAAAGATAAGGGTATCATCCGTGAAAAGTAGATGAGTAATAGTTGGGCATCTCCTAGGACCGGAGAAGGGCTTTAAATCTCCAATGGCATGAAGATTTGCCAGACCCCTGCTAAATGCCTCCTGCATGATGATGAAGAGGGCCGGGGCGATTGGATCACCCTGCCTGATACCCCTGGTGGATTTGAAGTAGCCCACAGCCGAGCCATTAAAAACAACAGAGAACCAGCAATTAGAAACTAACATTCCAATGATAGAAGTGAAATGGAAAGAGAAGCCAAATTTAGTGAGCACATTCAGCAAGAAATCCCATTCAACCCTATCGTAAGCCTTCATCATGTCCAGCTTCAAGATGATATTGTGTCCACGAGTTTTCCTGTTAAGATCTTTAACAAGTTCCCTGGCAAGAGCGACGTTGTCAATGATATATCTGCCTTTAACAAAAGCACTTTGTTCCTCTGATATGATCATCGGCAAGATGTCAGTAAGCCGATTCACCAATATTTTTGACACAATTTGTAGATAAAATTACACAGGCTAATAGGTCGGAAATCACCAAAAGTCTGTGGGACAGTCACTTTAGGTATCAATGCCACGAGGCTGGAGGTAACACTATGTGGCATTGGAAACCCCTTGAAGAAGCCTTACACAGCATCAATGGTAGACTGGGCGATGATATCCCAGCAAGAAGTATAAAAGACGCTAGTGAACCCGTCCGGCCCTGGGCCTCCATTCCCGTTTAATCCCCAAACAGCATCCTTAATCTCAGTCACAGTTGGGATGTCACATAGAAGCCCATTCTGATCCTCATTAATTATAGACGGAATGTTCTACAACATACCCGCATCTCTCCCGTGAGGTTCAGAAGAAAGTAGATTTTGAAAGAAAGATGCAGCCTCTTCCTTCAACCTACTTTGGTCATCACACCACTGCTCATTGATCTTCAATCTGTGAATATAGTTTCTCTTCCGATTACCCTGCACAACCGAATGGTAAAACGCTGAGTTCCTATCGCCATTATCAATCCATTCCAATCTAGCCTTTTGTGCTCAAAATAATTCTTCACAGTAGATAGTTCTTCTGAGATTAGCATTGGCTTCGTTTAACGCTGATCGCGCAGCCTCGGTGGGGTCAGCATCAAAGGCACATTGGCAGGAATTTACTTTAGCCTCTGCAGCTGCAATATTTTCCTTCACATCGCCAAATACTTCCTTGTTCCAGACCTTCAAGATATTCTTTAGGTTCCGCAACTTAGAATGAAAGTTAACCAGAGGGTTGTGGTGATGGAAAGAAGGGCTGTTCCACGCTCGGCAACCACCTTAGTGAATGTTTCGCGGGTGGTCCACATGGACTGAAAAATGAAGCGAGCAGGCGGCCGAGAGGACAGGACCTCTTGAAGAAGCAGAGGCGCATGGTCTGATGGCCCCTTACGTAGGTGCTTAACAGAAAAATTTGGAACCATATCAAGGAAGCAGGAATTGCAAAGCACCCAATGATGCGGGACGGATGACCGACTCGGGCTAAGACGTACGACCGATTCGTGTGCGGCCAGCACTAGCACACTAAGGCAAGCCGGGCGGCTGACCACCGTAGTATTCTCCGGGTGGAGACGTCTCTCAACAGTGACTCTCTTGAGCCCGACGATCATCCCTTGCGAGGGAAACGTGGGGATCGCGGGGATTAAGAAACCACCGTCGCCTAGGGTACCGATTCGAGTTCGGTGCTCTACTGGAGCTATGGAACGGGTGCTCACAACTCACAAACGCGGTGAATTTGAACTAGCTATCGGCCCAATTCTCACAATCGCAGCAATATACAAAGTATACTAAACAGCAAATGTAGACGTCGGAACAAGCACGTACCTCCACGACTAGGCGTGGGGAAGAACTCCCGGCCGATTTCCGAACAACCCCGATATACAAATGAATTGCCTTTACAACTTTCAGAACTGAATGCCCACTCCACGCAGGGAGGTATTGGGCTACAAGGACTGATTTTGGGGTTGCTGGAACCCGGGTTGACTGGCCACACTCGTAGGAGGCGAGGAACACGTGCCAGAGCCGCTCGGGTATGCCGACGGAAATCTGACCTGGTTCTGCCCGCGTGGGTCACCCTGCGCAGCGAACTTGCGGAGGCTGGTACGGCCAGATCCGATGCCCGATCGGAGCACCGTTTTTTGGAGAATGTCGGCGACTGGATGTAGTATCTTCACTCCAAAGATCGCGAATAGATGCCTTCAGATCTGGGCGCAGTGATGAATCTTCTAAGGTTCTGGTTTTGTGCTCACAGAACTGTACAGAAACACGGTAAAATATTGGGAAAATGGTTGCCGATGTCGGATTGGGGTGTTCCTTGTGGGAGGTGGTAGGCAACGTCCAGAGGAAGAAATACTTTGAAGATCTTTCACACAGATCTTAGCCGGATGAAGCGGGGTAGGCTCTGAAAGTTGAATCTAGTTCTCAGCTGGGCCTGCTCAGACCAGCCCGCGCGATCCCACGAGAACTGCCGTCACGATCAGCACCGTTCACGGATCGAGGCGACACCAGCGGCAACACGAAGAGGACTTGAACTACTACGATTTCGTTTTAGGAATCAACTTCAGATGGCATCCGGGTTGGGCTGAACAATTCAATACACAGTCATCTTCAGATCTGGGCAGCAATCTGGGGCAGATCTGTGCGCCTCCATGAGAAAAATCGCCATCGTTGCTCATGAACTCCGATCGACGCGAAACAAAAGCTGAAAGTTTGATAACTTGCAGAGGTATCACGGATAAATTTTTTGGAAGAAGATGATGAGAATAGAAGAGGGATATGAGGTCGAGTCACATGACCTAGAACTGTCCCGTCATCACTCCCAAGAGAATCACTCTCTAATGCACTTATCTCTTAACAAAACTTCATTCTATTAAGCATAAACACTATACATGCCCTTATATAGGGAAATAGAAGGGGTAGGGGGGAGGGGACTTGTGCAAGATGCAAGTAGGGGGAGGGGTGCGCATGGATTAAGACCCTTGGTGAAAGGGAAAGGGGACAAGGGGACATGGTTGCTCACCTACCTTCACCAACCTTTGAAATTCAAAGGGGAGGGGTAGGTGGCAGCCATATTTGGCATTGACCAGCAGCCATTTGAATGCCCCATGTGGTAAATGGGATGGGAAGAAGAAAAATCAACAATGGCTAGCCTAATACAACAAAAAAAAGGCGCCCCCTTCATTGGGCCTTGAATGGGCCACTTTGGTCCATGGCTTAACCAAGCCCATTCCAACCTAGATGGCTTAAGGCCATTCCACCCTTGAAGGCCCATGAATGAAGAGAGCCCACTCTAGATTATCCAATCTAGATAGCCCATGTGGAAGGAAGCCCATATGGCTTATGGATCCATTAGAAATGGACCAAGGCCATTCCTTCTTATGGAATGCTTTAAGGGCTTTAACAAATTGGCCCATTAGGAGCCTTACAACCAGCCCTTTAGTAAATTACACATACAATACCCTTTACAAGCCCAATTCAATGCCAAAAAAAGGTCCAAATTCAAACCAAATTATCCCCCTTTTGAAGATAAGCCGATGTAGTCCACTTGGCGCTCCGCGTATGGCACCGTCGGTTCGCCAACGTGTAACGTGGTTGCCCTGGTGTCTGCACCAATTCTCCTCGGGTGGGAGGAACTCGACCCCATCGAGTAAGGGTCTCGAAGCTTGCGCTCTCCGCATGTGATCAAGGCGTTGGTCATCGTGGGGCATCCTCGCCAACGCACTAGGATGTGTGGGTATGCGCCATTCCTTGTGGTGATCACCTGCTCATCCAGTATACAATCTATATGCATGCGTTGAGGCTGGAAAGGTGGACTCTCGTGTGAGGGGTCACTCCTAATAGAAAGATAAAGCTCGAGACTCACTAGGGATCACCGCGGGTTCCAATATGCTACCAGAGGAAACATGGAACGTCGAATTGACACCATTGTCATTCGGTAGTTCAATATCGTACGCTTTCGGACCCACTTGTTTCTTAACCCGGAAAGGGTGGGGATCGTGGACTTAGAGTGGCTTTCGGTCTCCGGGTGGAAACCTGTCAAGTATGACCCTGATCTAGATGTACTCTCCCTTTGAATCCATGGATATGTAGCATGCATTGGCTACCTCCTTATGCATGCTTGGCTGGCCTTTGATTGGGACACGACTTAATACATACCAAAACAAACTCGAAAGACAAACAAACACACACACATGACCTTAGACAAACCTATGGTTAGTCCGACCTACGCATGGATGATGGCGGACCAGGACACCCAAATGTGTGCCATGCATACACTAGATGCAACCAAAGGTAGGTATGATGATGTACTCCTAGACACCCAAAAAGACACCATGCATGCAAGGACTTCCCATCAGATGTGGGTGTGGGTGGGCTAAGAGGTTCATCACCACGACATGTAGGTAAGGCATGCCATGCTTCCCAATAATCGGACCTGTTTCTATGTGGAGTTTGATTGGCCCGAGTGGGAAGAGAGTGGTAGGGGACTTCCTTGACAAAGTAGAGGGGAAGTGGTGGGTCACGAGGCCCACTAGAGAAGGGGTCGAATGGGTCAAAGAATGTGTGACCCTCCATTACATAGTCCCATGTTTGAAATTCATGAAGGTGATGGTCACCTCCATCCATCGTGGTAGATGGGACAGTGTATAGAAGGTAGGGCTCCTCCCTCAGGATAAAAGGAATGAAGTCGGGCTCGGCCGGTAACGGGAGGAGTAGAAGAACCTCCGTGGTAACATGACCCATGGTGTACACGGAGGTGATGGACCCTAAGGTGGAATGGGTGAAGCTACGACTGGTGGCTCGGTCGAAGCCTGGGGCCAACAAGTGCGTAAATACCAACTGCCGGTCTAACCCTTTAAGAAGGTCGTCCAATGAATCCACATAGTGACTAGACCGGAAGGTGGTGTGAAATGAGTTGCTTGGCACAAGAGGTAGGATAGGGTCCATAGATGGGAAGGGAAGTGGGACCAAGCTATCCTTGAGCCAACTAAGTAGTGGCTCGGCTATGTAATGTGTACCCGTTAGAAATACGGGTGGCTCGGGCTTGGGTGGCTCCCAATGAGATGGTTCCGAATAGAGTTCGGAAGTAGAGGGTGGTAGCATGGGAGCTCTCGTGGGTGGGGAATGAGGATCCACCATGATGGGGAGAGGGCTTGGGGACTCCGTTGATGGGGCCAGGTTAAGACTACCGGTGATGACCTCCTTAGGCTCGGGTAGGAGTACATCACTAGGAGTACGTGTCCTATCCACCCCATCCAACCGGTCAAAAATCATTTGCATAAGTTCGGCAACGGAGTGGGTTGGAATAGGGATATCATGATGGACTCGCCCGTAGTCAACCGTCCTAGGATTGGGTCTTGGCTCATCTACGTGTGGGACTCTTTGCCTCCGACTAGAACCCACTTGGTTAGAAGTGATTGGGTGGGGCCGGTTGGAGGTGACCGATTGGGGCACGTAGACCTTCCTAAGCTCTCTCTTCATGTCCCACCATGACGCGATGTGCCATTGCCCCCTAACCTCTCTCATTCTTTCGATGTAATCCCACTTTTCGGCAGCCTCATGAAGAAGCCGCTCTTTGGCGAAAGAGAATTGCATTGCCTCGGACATAGTATAACAATCAAAGTAGGTGTCCATGGTGGCCTCCCACTTGAGGTAGATACCCGGGTCATTGGAGCCAAAAAAATCTGAGGCTTCAGGCCTACAGAAGCGGAGAGGATGGTTGCCTAGCCCATGGGTGGGCCAACGGTCATATCGCCTGGGCGACCGGGAATCCATGGGAAGTTGGAGAACTACATGTTAGACATGCCGACACTTGGACAAGACACTAGACCGGCTATGCAAGGTTGGAATGCAACTAATGCAAACACCAACTAATGCACCTAGACCTAAACCAATATCCGGTACGTGGCGGAGTTAATCGATCCGAAGATCACTATCGCAAGTGTGCGGTCTTCCCGATAGGCGTAACCTAACGTTCGGATAACACCTTTTGATATACCGGGTTATCGGGATGAAATATAATTTTAAAACACTTTTTTTTTTGTTTTGAAAATAATGATGATCCTAGACTCGACTTAGACCATGCAAGACATATGCAACGACTATCCTAGACTCGACTCGCTCTGATACCAATTTGATGCGGGACGGATGACCGACTCGGGCTAAGACGTACGACCGACTCGTGTGCGGCCAGCACTAGCACACTAAGGCAAGTCGGGCGACTGACCACCGTAGTATTCTCTGGGTGGAGACGTCTCTCAACAGCGACTCTCTTGAGCCCGACGATCATCCCTTGCGAGGGAAACGTGGGGATCGCGGCGATTAAGAAACCACCGTCGCCTAGGGTACCGATTCGAGTTCGGTGCTCGACTGGAGCTATGGAACGGGCGCTCACAACTCACAAACGTGGTGAATTTGAACTAGCTATCGGCCCTATTCTCACAATCGCAGCAATATAGAAAGTATACTAAATAGCAAATGTAGATGTCGGAACGAGCACGTACCTCCACGACTAGGCATGGGGAAGAACTCCCGGCCGATTTCCGAACAACCCCGATATACAAATGAATTGCCTTTACAACTTTCAGAACTGAATGCCCACTCCATGCAGGGAGGTATTGGGCTACAAGGACTGATTTTGGGGTTGCTGGAACCCGAGTTGACGGGCCACACTCGCAGGAGGCGAGGAACACGTGCCAGAGCCCCTCGGGTACGCCGACGGAAATCCGACCTGGTTCTGCCCGCGCGGGTCACCCTGCGCAGCGAACTTGCGGAGGCTGGTACGGCCAGATCCGATGCCCGATCGGAGCGCCATTTATTGGAGAATGTCAGCGACTGGATGTAGTATCTTCACTCTAAAGATCGCGAACATATGTCTTCAGATCTGGGCGCAGTGATGAATCTTCTGAGGTTCTGGTTTTGTGCTCACAGAACTGCACAGAAACATGGTAAAATATTGGAAAAATGGTTGCCGATGTCGGATCGGGGCGTTCCCTGTGGGAGGTGGTAGGCAACGTCCAGAGGAAGAAATACTCTGAAGATCCTTCACATGGATCTTGGCCGGATGAAGCGGGGCAGGCTCTGAAAGTTGATTCTAGTTCTCAGCCGGGCCTGCTCAGACCAGCCCACGCGATCCCACGAGAACTGCCGTCACGATCAGCACCGGTCACGGATCGAGGCGAAACCAGCGGCAACACGAAGAGGACTTGAACTACTACGATCTCTCTTCAGGAACCAACTTCAGACGGCATCGGGGTTGGGCTAAAGAATTCAATATACAGTCATCTTCAGATCTGGGCAGCAATTTGGGGCAGATCTACGCGCCTCCATGAGAAAACTCGCCACCATTGCTCACGAATTCCGATCGACGCGAAACCAAAGCTGAAAGTTTGCTAACTTGCAGAGGTATCACGGATAAATTTTTTGGAAGAAGAAGATGAGAAGAGAAGAGGGATATGAGGTTGAGTCACATGACCTAGAACTGTCCCGTCACTGGACTGCAACCAGGGAATCACTCTCTAATGCACTTATCTCTTAACAAAACTTCATTCTATTAAGCATAAATACTATACATGCCCTTATATAGGGAAATGGAAGGGGTAGGGGAGAGGGGACTTGCGCAAGATGCAAGTAGGGGGAGGGGTGCGCATGGATTAAGACCCTTGGTGAAAGGGAAAGGGAACAAGGGGACATGGTTGCTCACCTACCTTCACCAACCTTTGAAATTCAAAGGGGAGGGGTAGGTGGCAGCCATATTTGGCATTGACCAGCAGCCATTTGAATGCCCCATGTGGTAAATGGGATGGGAAGAAGAAAAATCAACAATGGCTAGCCTAATACAACAAAAAAAAGGGCGCCCCCTTCATTGAGCCTTGAATGGGCCACTTTGGTCCATGGCTTAACCAAGCTCATTCCAACCTAGATGGCTTAAGGCCATTCCACCCTTGAAGGCCCATGAATGAAGAGAGCCCACTCTAGATTATCCAATCTAGATAGCCCATGTGGAAGGAAACCCATATGGCTTATGGATCCATTAGAAATGGACCAAGGCCATTCCTTCTTATGGAATGCTTTAAGGGCTTTAACAAATTGGCCCATTAGGAGCCTTACAACCAGCCCTTTAGCAAATTACACATACAATACCCTTTACAAGCCCAATTCAATGCCAAAAAAAGGTCCAAGTTCAACCCAAAGTATCCCCCTTTTGAAGATAAGCCGATGTAGTCCACTTGGCGCTCCGCGTATGGCACCGTCGGTTCGCCGACGTGTCACGTGGTCGCCCTGGTGTCCGCACCACCCGATCAAGTCTTTCTTTGATGGCAGCGCCACCTGTTCTGTTATTCGACCAGGTAAATAGAGTACCAACAAAGCCTGCATCCAGAAGGCCAGCAGCAGAAATAAATGAATTAAAATCCAAACTAGCTTGAGCATTAGAGATGGAGCCGCCCTTCTTTTCCCCTAGAGACATAACATAATTAAAATCACCTCCGACCAGCCAAGGGCCATGCACCCGGCCTGCAACATCCAGCAGGGAGTCAAAAAGCTCCCGGCATACGTTGAAGTTGCAATCACCATAGACCACCGTCAGGAAACAAGGTTCATCATTAATATTGGTGAAGCTGACAGGAAGTTGTTGTGCAGTCGAGTCGACCACGTTGAGATTGGCCACATTACTCCAGAACAACCAGATTTTAGGATGAGGGAGAATGGTAATCATACAACTAATGGAATGCAAAAGAATTTTAACTATAGTTAAGGATGAGGGAGAACAATACCTTATATAAAATTCTTCATTTGATAGAAATCAGTTCCAATTCTCCTTGTGTTTTTATTTGTGGAAGTAGCTTAGGGCAATTAGCCATTATACGATCTTTATTTCTGCAACGAAGACACGCTCCGCTCCTTCGCCAGTACTCCTTGATTAGATGACCAAATATGTGACAGTGAAAACATTTCATTTGTGAAAGGTTATTCCTTTTCTTCTTATTTTTTTGAATTTATTTACGACGGACGCGCCACCTTTTAACGGAACTAGATTTTAGCTTACTCATGGACCCTCTCGCTTTCATGTCAAAAGGAGCTTAGATACCTGCAAAATAATTATAAGATTAAAAGTTTTATTATCCTTGCATGTCGTACAATGCATTCTTATACATATTTTATTACTTAACCTGAAGCACTACCCAATCTAACCAGGTGACAAAAGGGATGACAAAGATCACACGACCTATTACTTAGGGTAACCTATACTTATGGACAAGAACCTAGGACTCAAACAATCGAGGCTCTGATACCACTTCTGTCACACCCCGAACTGATAGCAGCGGGAAGCGATAGTCGGAACGTGGCAGTGAAACAGTCATGATAATTAGAGCATAAAATAAATAAACACAATAAATAATATTCGAACACATGGAGGCCATTAATTTGAGAAAAATATAGTTTTATTGATATTTGGAAATTAAATTACAATTTTATTCAATAAAAGAAATAAAGAAGAGAAAATAGCAAGACCCACTATACTATCTAGACTCAAGAAAATAAAGAGACTCAAGTCTCAAGGCTCCAGGTTCACTTGATCACGCTGACCCGATCCCGATTGCAAGTGTTCCATCTACCGCATTACCTGAAAAGGATGGAAATAAGGGGGGGTGAGCGAAAAGCTCAGTAGGAATTACTCTATCATCATGCGAATTTAAGTAATTAATCATTTTCAGGAATGTATAAATAGTGCGAGAAACTCAATTAATGCAAACTAAGTAACCAACAAGATCAGAAGATAATCGATAGATAAAGGGAAAGGAATATTGCAAGTCGAGATATCAAGCACTGTTAACTAGAACTTTTCCATGAATGGCCATTTTAAGTCAAGTCATGTCATGTCACGTAAGCAAGTACTTCGCTCATTCAAGTGAGTATAACAAGTATTACGAGAGTGTGGAATGTCATAGACTCAACACGCTAGATAGTACTCGGTGCCAAATGCCACACCTAGTCATTCAACTCCCCGGGGCACAAGTACACCTCGGGTGCTCCTCCTAGGACAAGACTAGGCCCTTAAATATGATTGTCTTGGCATTGATTTGTTTGGATCATAGATCCCACGAAATCTAGACATCCACAAATAACAATGGCCAAGAGTTCCAAGATCAAGCTCATGTAATCAAGGCAAAATGCGTAAGAACGTTGATTTTCTTAAGATTCCAATTGTAAGCTCATTAATCGAGAGGAATAGTCATTTAAAGAAATGACTCTTGAATGGATAAATGTTGACAATAGACCTAACAATAGGTCAAAATTCGAGGTACAATAACCTAGTTAGGCTAGAGTAGCTTACACATATCAAAACCATGAAAACATGAATTTCCAGAAAAATTGGAAGGTGAAACGGTCAGCAAAGGACCGCTATGATAGGAACACGATCTAATCAGGACCGCAAAAAGGCTAGCTGGGTCAAAGATCCAAACCTAGAGTGAAAGAGTAGAAAACGGTCCAAAGTGGGCCGTGATCAGGACTAGATTATCCTGGTTGGGCCGCGTGAAGAGGTAAACGGTCTAATAACAACCGTGTACATCACTGAGTCCAGAGTACTACAGCCGATGCACAGCCGGTTAAAGCGCTCACAGGAGGGCCGTTCAAGCAGTCTAGCGGTCATGACTGGACCGCTTATTGACAGAATGGTCTCAGGAGGGCTACTATCAAACATGACAGTCCCAATTCCAGGATTTAGCAAAAATACGCAATTCGATTGAGTCAAAAAGGTTCAGGCTTGTGGGTACAACCTGCCCGGCGTTCTAGTGGGAGTCCCAGACTCGCGGGGGCTTACGGAGGTCTCATAATAGAGGTCCTAATTCGACGGAAGGAATATCCGACGGAGAGTCCCAACTATTACAAGAATTGAGGGCTAATTAAATCGCGAAAAACGAATGTATAGCGGTCAGTCAACATCACCGGAGTGAAGTGACTGTCAAACAAATCCTAATGATTAATCAACGACCAATAACTTATGACTTTAACCATTTGTATATCAATTTAAATGAATAGACAAGAAGATACAAATGGATGAAAGGAAAGATATTGGCAGTTATGATCATAATTAATTACGCCACATGCTCTAATTACTTAGTGGGTTGCTACCTTAATCATGCTATCTAACAAAAGGAATAAGCATACCTAGAACAGCACATAAACGGTCGTTCACAGGGCCGCTAGGATCATAAACGGTCAGGTATAGGACCGCTACCCCAGACCTTGCAGTCTATCGAGGGGCCGTTTAGATCAAAAATGATATACATCTATAAAGGGGGGAAAAACGGTCAGTCGCGAGACCGCCAGGGTCATAAGCGGTCACTATTACGACCGCATACGTGACGCCCTGTCTGACTCCGGTGAGCTCCGACCGACCCGGACAAAATGACAAATTCGATCACAATAATCAATATAAATTCGAAAAACCACTATTGCTAGAAAGACGACGAAGATCCGCACGAGATGGCATGATTAATTAGAAAATAAACTAGCGAAACTTAAACAACAGTTCGATACAAAAGGAACTAGCATGGTCGGTGCCCTAATTGTGATGCTTTCAATAAAAACTAAAATACGAACTCTATGCTAAACTAAAATTAGGGCTTTTAATATCGAATGAAAGAGGACACGAAGATGATCAAGTTGGCATGTCTTAATTAAAGTTTGGCCCAAGAGAAACCCACCTTAATCGAAGAAAAAGGAGGAAGAAAAACCACGTCGGAACCCTAATCTCGCGCCACCCTAGGACGCCTAAATTCGCTCAACTCCGGCCACGATCGCCCACGCCGCCGGCTAAGGAACCAAATAGAGAACCCTAGCCGTCGAAGCCCTCTACTTATAGACCCTATTGAAGCTTCTAGAAATTGAATTCGACCCAAGAGTCCTGATAAAAAAACATCGGCGAAAAACTCGGTGCTCAACCCAATCCGCGCCACCACCGTCAAATAGGAGCTACTAGAATTAGGGTTTTCGATGGGAAAATGGGTTTCTATGATGGGCCTATCATTTGGGCTTGGTTTGGGCTCAAATGGTTAAGAATTGGGCTCCAATTTGGTCGTTTAAGGTTGACCTATTAAAATAACGAATTTGGCCATTAATTCCTTAATTCAGCCTAATCAAATTTTTATTAGGGGTCGGCCCAGTTGACATTATTGTTCAACACTTTCGTTCTCTATAAGAATATAATTTTTCTATATTTTTAGAAATTAGTCACAAGTTTAGCCTACAGGTGAAATTCAATTGATTTAATTTATACCTATTAAATTCAAATCATCATAGAAAATTCGATTGTATCTTGGAATATGAAATTCTTTTTATGGTTATTGTAGAAAAATAATTATTTCTATTTATTGATATAATTTGACCCCTTTAAAAATAAATAATATTCTTTAACTAAGAAAATTATTAAAGTCATTAAATAGCGGTTAATAACTTTAATCCGTTTTAATATATCTTGCGTTGAATTAGTGATTCGATTAGTCATTCTATTTTTTTCAAAAATTAGATTCCCTTTTCTTTTCTTTTATTTGTTTTCATCGCATGAGATGTAATAATTTAAGCGATAATTAATCGCACGTTTTTCATTTATTTCTATTTATCACATTTTATTCCCATTCATATTTCAAAATTTTAATTTTATACTTTATTATTTAACCGGGGTGTTACAAAGTCTCAGAAGGTCCAAGTAAGGTCAGTGCACATGTGTTGAAACCCTTTATACAAGTCTGAGCACATGTAGAGTCAGGTCTGAGTATATGAAGAACAAGTTAGAGCACATGTGTTGAAGCCCTTTATACAAGACTAAGCACATGTAGAGTTAGGTCTGAGCATATAATGAACAAGTTAGAGCACGTGTGTAGAAACCCTTTAGACAAGTCAGAGCACATGAGGAGTCAGGTCTGAGCATACGAGGGTAAGGTCGATGCACATGCATTGTGGCCTTTAGACAGGTCCGAGCATATGCGGAATCAGGTCTGAGCATATGGAGGTAAGGTCGATGCACATGCATTGTGGCCTTTAAGATAGGTCTAAGCATATGTGGAGTCAGGTCTGAGCATATGGAGGTATGGTCGATGCACATGCATTGTGGCCTTTAAGATAGGTCTGAGCATATGTGGAGTCAAGTCTGAGCATACGGAGGTAAGGTCGATGCACATGCATTGTGGCCTTTATAACAGGTCTGAGCATATGTGGAGACAGGTCTGAGCATGTCTCATATAAGGTCGAAGCACATGTGGACAGGTTGATGCACCTATGATTCTGTCCCAAATTTCTAGAAACTCAGAAAAGGGGAGTTTTGAAAGGGCATTTTAATTCAGACAAATCTTAAAAATTAGAAAATGATAGAAGACTAAGGTGGCAACCCACTGTAAAAGTTTCATGCTCACAGAAATACTACATTTGCAATTATAGTTCATTTTCTATGCATGTGTAACTTAGAATTAAACCTATCTTTTTATACAATAACATGATCATGCTCTATTTCACATTGAGTGAGCTTATGATTGTGATTTGTCCGCTTAAACCATTTGGAAGCATGCTTACTACAATAAAGTATCATACTAGTATTTAAAAAATGAGTATGAATGTGAATGCAAATATGAATGCAAATTAAATGCAAATGTTATGAATGGAAAACATCAGCATTCTATGAGGTAGGACTTCGGTCCCTTCTGCGGGATGGTGATACGTAACGCTGCTGAAGTAAAAGAACCCAAGGGACAGCGTAACGTAGCGCCCAACGCCCTGCTTAAAATTCCTATGATTCGGCCGCAGGAATCTAGGTGAAATCTGTTGACTCAGGCCGATTGTTCCGTGGGGCGGCGATACGCAACGCCACAGAACGCTGTGGGCCATAGGAGTCTAAGTGGGAGTTCACTCTCGGGTCTGTGCAGTACTCTTTCTTTCGTTTGTGTATGTACGGGCCTCCTGTGTGTTGGCCCAGAATAGATGGCGGACAAGAAGTGGGTTGAATTGTCCCCTAGTCGAGATGGCGGATTTTAAAAATAATCAGAACTAATTACACCGGAAATCAAATTAACTACGTTAATTAGCCTGAACTAAGCTTTAGTGAGATTAATGTTCACTCAACCTTTCTGATCTCACTCGAACATCCAACCAACAAGCGATGAATAATAACTGATAACAGATAGTAGAGCTAACAAAGTGTGATGGTGCAGTGAGTAAAAATATATAGAATTGACCTGAGAACGGAGATAGGAGAAATGGACAAACGCACAAGCACACCACATGCAACACAGAGATTTTTAGGTGATTCGGGACCACGACGGGCTCCCTACGTCCACCCCTCACCGAAACCCGGTGAGGCTTCACTACCACGCTACGAATCGTAGCAACCGCGGGGACGAACCCCAACACCACACACACCAGTTGCTTCCCCAGCAATTCGCACACTCGGGGCCTGGCCCCAAGACGCTACCACTGTAGCACACACACACACACATAGTCGGGGAACTCACCCCGCCCTAACTTCTGTAATTAGTTCTCATTATTTTTAAAATCTGCCATCTCGACTGGGGGACAATTCAACCCCCCTTCTTGTCCGCCATCTATTCTGGGCCAACAATTGATATCAGAGCCCAGTCTCTGATTTTTATTCGCGGATCTCACGGTCTAGGAGAAAAAATCTACTCATGATGGCTAGTGTGAATTTGGTTCCTGTCTTTGATGCTTTTATTTATATATCTTGGATTGGAAAACTCTGTATTTGGATTTCTAGTATTGATCCGAAGATTATGAATTTAATTACTCACGGTCCTTATAGTCTTCCAAAAAATGAGTCAAGGTGGACCGAGGAGGATAAGAAAAAGAATTTTAATAATTTGTTTGTTTTGAATGCTCTTAAGGCTACAGTCAACACTGATGTATTTCCTTCTGTTTCATCTTGTAGGTCAGCCAAAGAGATTTGGGATGAGCTAAGCGGAGCCCAAGAAGAAAGCTGGAATAGTGAGTGCCTCGTGGCAAACAATGAGATTGAGCATCAAAGTGTGGATAATTCAAAGGTAAACTCTGACTTCCATGAAGAAGATGAGCTTAGCTATGATGAGTTGGTGAATGCTTATGTTGAATTATTTGACAGACATAAAACATTGAAAATCTGAAAATCAAAAATTGAAAAAGACAATTCAAAATACTACACATGTTGCCTCCTCATGTGAGAAATGTTCTGAACTTGAGAACTTAAATGAAAACTTATTGCATGATGTTGATGTGCACAAAGAAACAATTTCATGCTTGAGAAATGAAAATGAAACCTTAATGGCTAAAATTTCAGAACTTCAACAAATATAAAAAGATAATGAGAATCTGAAAGAGTTGAATATTGCTATATCTCAAAAACTGCTCTTTCTTGAAAAAGGGAAAGCTATTCTGAATGTTGACCAATCTAAAAGGCTAAAGGAGCTAAGACATGAGATAGAAAGTTTTAAGAACATGAATGATAAAACTGTTGAATTGGAAGAGGAGTTGAGAAATATGAAGAATGATTTATCTAAGTCTGCCGACTCCAATGAAACAATGAATGCAATGCTTGATGAAAAAGTGAGTGTTCAAAAGAACGAACTTGAACACACTTCCATGAACGAAAATTCTTTTGAAAAACTACAAAACGAAAATAGTGCTTTGCTAATTCAGATTTCTTTGCTTGAAAGTGGATTGAAAGGTCTTGAAAAATTTGAAAAAGGAAAATCTGTGAATGTTGATGAATCAGATCAATTGCTTTTGTTAAGACAGGAAATAGAAAATCACAAAACTATAAATGTCATGTTGAATGATAGAATCATTTCCTGTGAGGATGAGATAGCTAGTTATGAATTACATGTTTTAACTCTTGAATCTGAAATTGCTGATTTGAATACATCATTGTCCACATTTGTCAAAGGGAAGGATAACCTAGATAAAATCTTGGGGACCAAAGTGAATTTCTAACGGGAAGGATAAGGATATGATCCTAGTAAAAAGAAATCATTTGATCTGAAAATGCAAACTTCATTTGTGAATGCATCATGCTCTTCAAACATTTCAAATTCCCCTTCTGTTGAAGAATCAAAGTTTAAATCTTCGACTCAATTAAGGACCAAGAAAACAAATCAACCTTCTAAACATCAAAATGGTCCTAAGAATCAAATGAAATGTGATCACATGAGAAAAGGTTCTAATGTTAATTGTTATTATTGTGGCAAATTTGGCCATGAAATGTATGATTGTCTTTTGATGAAATTTGATGATGATGAAGCATCAAAATCTAGGGGTAAAAATAATTGATGGTTTCAAAAATCGTGAGAAACTCACAAAGAAAAATCTCAACATTCATTGTTTCTATTATGAGTTACATGGTCATATTTTTGAAGATTGTTTTACAAAGAAAAGTGATGATGAGTGGTTTTTCAAAAGAAACTTTTCTTGTCATTACTGTGGTAGTTTTGGACATATAATGAATGATTGCTATGTGAAGAAAAAAGATGATGTGAATGATAAATGGTTTATTAAAAGATAATCTTCTCACTACTTTTATTATGGCCAGAATGGCCATTCAATGAATGTTTATGCCATAATGAGATTTGATGATGATAGGTGTGTCAGAAAATATAAGAATTCAAATGCTCATGTTGTCACTAACCCCTCGGGACCCAAGATGGCTTTGGTACCCCAATCTTCAAATGAGAATCTCTTTTGTCAGGGTGCCTTGAGGCCAAGGAAAGTCAATAAACAAAGGACTCTCAAGGCAAAAAAGAAAAATGGTTTGTTCTTGAAAATCATTTTGCTTAGGTTCACTTTTAAATATTTGCAAAGGTAAAAATTAAGTTTGGAGAAAAATGATTGCATTTAAACAGTTACATTCCTGCTTCATTGATTTTGGCAATTTCTGAAGTGTTGAGATTTGCAGGTTAAATGATTAGGAGATTAAGTCATCTTTACATATTTTTCATTACACATCTTGTGAATAAATCCAATTTTTGAAATGATTTACATTGAACATGAAGTCTTTCATACTCTTACTCACTTTTTGTAAATAATAATTCAGTCTTGCATACATAGAACACACACTTAATTGCATTATACATATTGCACATATCATGCATATATTTGCATACTGGTAAATAAAGAAAGTCATTGATCATCTGTCCATTTACATGCATATACTTGCATATACTTAACATATTTGTGTGCTTGAATGCCATGATTATCCGGTATATCAAATGGCGATTGTGGAAGGTTGGATTTTGTCCAACTGGAAGCCTTCCCCATGCTTGATGGTGGTCTTCGGACCTACGTTCTCAGCCATGTACCGGTAATCAACTTGTGTGAAAACTTTACCTCTATGCATGTTTGAGTGTATATAACATATCACCCTTCTGTTTGAGTCCTCCTATGACCTTGTCCCTTGCTAAATAAAAATTACATTGATTTAGACATGTTTGTTACATGGCACATATTAAGGGAGATGTTCATTTCATATCTGTGCATACACTTAGGGGGAGACATAACTATGATTAGACTAAATCATCTCTTACATTCAGTATAATCTCTCACACACTTTGCACCCTTTTGAGATAAATGGTTCAATCTAATAAGGATTACGGTAATTCTACTCAACTCTTTAAAGGGCTATTGAATCTCTACATGAAAATCACATGTCTCGTGAGGAAAAAGTTGGTATATTACTGGCCCGGAATACATGGTGGACAAGAAGGGGGGTTGAATTGTCCCCCAATCGAGATGGCGGATTTTAAAAATAATCAGAACTAATTACAGCGGAAATCAAATTAACTACGTTAATTATCCCGAACTGAGCTTAAGTGAGATTAATATTCACTCAACCTTTCCGATCTCACTAGAACATTCAACCAACAAGCGATGAACAATAACTGATAACAGATAGCAGAGCTGACGAAGTGTGATGGTGCAGTGAGAAAAAATCTATAGAATTGACCTGAGAATGGAGATAGGAGAAATGGATAAACGCACAGGCACACCATATGCAACACGGAGATTTTTAGGTGGTTTGAGACCACGACGGGCTCCCTACGTCCACCCCTAACCGAAACCCGATGAGGCTTCACTGCCAGGCTACGAACCGTAGCAACCGCAGGGATGAACCCCAACACCACACACACCCATTGCTTCCGCAGTAATTCGCGCACACGGGGCCTGGCCCCTAGACGCTGCCACTGCAGCACACACACACACACATAGTCGGGAAACTCACCCCGCACTAACTTCTCACACGGAGACACAGCTCCATCCACACACATAATCTATTTCAATATTCAGAGATAATAAAAAGATATACATGATGCATTCATGACAAAGTATGATTCAGGAATAAGCAAGCCTTTGTGCAGAAATAAAAGTATGAAACACTCTGAATGAGTTAGGCTCCCCCTGACAATTCCTCTTAAGGAGTTTCAACTTCTCTTCCAAAAGTCGGAGACAATGGTCTTTGTTTCCAGCAGGATGGTGAGCATTCGTCGAGTCTCCATCATCAAACCATACAGATCCAAGCTTAGAAGAATATTAGACGATGTTTCCTTCGTTTAGTGATCGATCTTTAGCATCCAGTCAATGGGGGGTAAGCAAGGTCGTTGTCTCGTGTTCCCTGCGCACAAGAAACAAATAAAACGTTATAGCCCAAAACCCTTTATCTTGAATAGCTTCATTTCTGCAACTTCTCAGCTCGAAGAGCTGAAATAAGCGGCACAGACCTAGAGTGCCTGGTGCGGACACCCGAGCAGTTGATCGGCACGACACACCGAGCCACCGGTACCGCACACGGAGCACGACACGAGCCACCTCAGCGTCCATCTGGCTCGGAGACAGCCTGGAGACTCCGCCTTGAGCCTCCCCATTTATTATATTTAGCTAGACTTTATGTGTGTGTAATTTGTATTTATTTCGTTGCATTCAGTTTGCCATTTTGAGTGTAACAGGGACTTACGAGCATTTCGGACCCCGTGGGCCCCACGGGCCCCACCACATTGGGCCACCTCAGCCTAGGGTCCCACGTGGGGTCAGTCAACATGCCACATGGGACATCTAGAAGTTTGAATGGTCAATTGTCCACATGGGGGACAAGGGACCAAAATAGTCAACATTTCCAACCAACACCCACCTACCATGTCAAGCTTGTTCCCCCCCTAGTCAATAGGTTGTCCCCCCCTTATTTTTTTAATTGTATTTTTGTGGAATGGTCACAAGCCATCCCAACCCTCCATCTCACACCCCTAGATCCAACGGTGGAGGATGGATTAGATGGGTGACCTATATATGCTTGTATTTTCCCATTTTGATGAATTAATGCCATTTGAATCAAACTTAATGTTGGAGCAAGGCCTAGGCCGCCCCCTTCCTCTCTCCCTCTCCCCCTTGCAGCTGTGAAGGCTGCCCCTTGGTGGTGTGACTCCACCCTATCAGTTCCGGTCGCCGCCGCCGCCGCCACGAGCCGCCATCGCCACCGCCGGAGTTCTGTCCGCGCAGTACCACAGCCACTTCCATGAAATTTCAGTCTCACCCACGGCCTCAGATCGAGCTGGGACTTTTACTGGATGTCCCAGAGGTGTCCAGTACGTCCTCCGAATTTTGGTTGGTCATAAAGATCTCATTTGGTATTTTTTTATTTTCGTCCAATCCCAGTTTCCAGATCTGTCTCCTGTCTGTTTCCATTTCCACCCGCCATGATTTTTAAGTCTTAGGTCCACTTTTTGATTTTTTTTGGTTCGCCCAATTTTACTGGGCATTCTGTCCACTATCCCCTCCATCCCCAAATTTTATTGAATTTTTGTGAGTCCATCTTATATTTTACAAAAATCGAGTTCTTCCCTAGCTACAGTACTTTATGCTAGTTCCCAGATCTGACCACCCGACACTCTAAAAATCATATCAAATCACCACCACCTCGGAATCCAATTCCAAAAATTTTCCCTGCTTCATGGTTTGATTATATACAAAGTTGATAAAGAACTAGAAGTCTGATTCCTACGGCAAGTGAGCGGTCAACGGTGGTTCTCAGACAAGTACCCTGTAAATCTGATGTCTCGGTTACTATACAACAGGGATTTGTAAATTCATTAAAGTCTAGATCCGGCTAGATCCATCAGATCTCTCTGAGTCTAGATTGAAGAATTTGAAGAGAGCTTTCCAACGATAGCTCATGCGTCCCGATCCGACGTCGGGATCGACCGCAGCGGCTGTTTTCGCCGGAGCGCGCGCAGGGAAAACAGAACTGAAATCCGTGGGCAGCCATTCCACAACTTGAAGATCGGACCCGACCGGCCACCAATCGGTGTCTCCGGCCGACCGCCGTCCGTGGAGGCGCGCCACCAGGGGTCTCCATCATAGTGGGACCCACCTCCGCAGATCCGGAGGACAGCGCCATCCGTGGGCCCCACAGGCCTGCAGAACCCGCCGTTCGGAAAGCACGAAAATGCGGAGTTCGGCACCGCCGGGCGACATCAAGATGCTGCCCGTCAACCCAATTCGCGTGATTCCCGGGCCCCGCATGTGACCTTTTACCTCCCTGCGTGGAGTGGGTCAAATTATTGTACTGCTGTAAAATTGTGTTAACCGGGGGTCCGTGATTGGCCGGGGTTGTCTTCGCCACGCCGGGTGCGTGGAGGTAATGATCCGAACTTCTTGGCGTTCATTTGCTTAGCTAGTATACGGTCTTTTGCCGCTGCCAAGAGTGTAGGTACTAGCCCGTGTGTCCATGTCACCGCTGTGAGAGTGAGAGTGACCCGTCCCGTGACTCGATCCGAGTCCGGAAGTGAGTCGGACTACCCTTGACCTCCGCCGGTTCCTTAACCGCGCACGGTCCGCGCTTTCCCTCGCTTGGGACGACGAGTGAGCTTCCACTTCTGTTATCGACGTTTTGCCACTAGGAGCTCGTAGTGTCGGGCTTAGTGTCTCCCTGGTGTGTGCTGCTGGTCGCGTCTTCATCTAGCGTCCGAGGGTGGCCCCTAATAGTGTCGTCTCCCGTGTCCGTCCCGCATCAGTTTGGTATCAGAGCCAGGTTGAGTCTAGGGTAATCATTGCATATGTCTTGCATAGTATAAGTCGAGTCTAGGATCATCATTTCAAAACAACAAAAAAAAGAGTGTTTCAAATTGTATTTCACCCAATAGCCCGGTATATTAAAAGGCGTTGCCCGAACATTAGGTTATGCCTATCGGGAAGGTAGCGTACTTGCGCGAGTGATCTTCGGGTCGCTTATCTCCGCCACGTACCGGATATTGGTTAGGTCTAAGTGCATCCTTTTGTGAGTGTTTGCATCAGTTTGTGTCTCCTAGTTCATGTGTAGTCCAATAAGAGTCAGTCGGTCTTGTCCAAGAGTCGGCATGTTCAACATGTAGTTCCCCCCCAATTTCCCATGGATTCCCAATCACCCGGGCCATATGGCCGTTGGTCTACTCATGGGCTTGGCAACCATCCCCTCCACTTCCGTAGGCCCGAAGCCTCGGACTTTTATGGCTCCAATGACCCAGGCGACTACCTCAAGTGGGAAGCCGCCATGGACACATACTTTGATTGTTATACTATGTCTGATGCCATGCAAGTTAGTTTTGCCCGAGAGAGGCTTGTCCACAAAGCCGCCTGGAAATGGGAGAGCATTGAGCGCATGAGAGAGGTTAGGAGGCAAAGGCCCATCGAGTCGTGGCATGAGATGAAGGACGAACTTAGGAAGGTCTACCTACCCGGCCCGGTCACCTCCAACCGACCCCACCCAATCACATCCACCCAAGTGGGCCATAATCGGAGGCAACGCGTCGCGCATATAAAAGAGCCTAGGTCCACGACTAGGCCGACTTCATATGGGGGAGTCCATCACATCGCTCCTACTCCAAACCCCACCATTGCTGAACTCTTCCAAATCATTATGGATAAGGTGGATAGGAAGTGTGATTATATTGAGTCCCTGCTTCCCCCTTGCCTACCTCCTAGCCGAGATAGAACCAAGCATGACCCTAAGGAGGTAGCAACTGGTAGTCCCAATCTAGTGTCATCTAGAGTGCCATCCCGAGGTCCTCTCCCCATCTTGGTCGATCCTCTTCCCCCACCCATGAGAGCTCCATTGCCTACACCCCCTGTCCATCAAGAGGATAAGGGTAAGGGTCCACTTATCAAGGAGCGTAGAGGATCACGACAACAGTGTTATCGCTGCCAGGGGTTTGGCCACTTTGCCGGACAGTGTCCCACTCGGACATCTCTAGCCCTAGGGGATAAAGGGGTTGGAGAAACCTCACTCTCCGATCTTTATTCGGAGCCACCTCAGCCACAGCTACCCGTGTTTCTAACGGGAAAGCTACTTATAGCCGAGCCACTCCTTAGCTGGCTTAAGAATGGCCTGACCCCATTTCCCCTCCCATCTATGGACCCTATCCTACCTCTGGTGCCAATCAATTCATTTCACACCACTTTCCGGTCCAGTCACTATGTGGATAAATTGGATGACCTTCTTAAAGGGTTAGACCGGCAGTGGACATTTACGCACTTGTTGGCTCCAGGCTTCGACCGACCCACAGGTCGTAGTTTCACTCATCCCGCTTTAGGGTCCATCACCTCTGTGTACACCGTGGGTCATGTTACCACGGAGGTTCTTCTACTCCTCCCTATGCCGGCCGAGTCCGACTTCATTCCCCTTTGCCCAAGGGAGGAATCTTACGTTCTACCTGTGACTGCCGTCCCACCTCTCACAATGAATGAAGGTGATCATTTACACCTCCAAGATTTCCAAATGTGGGACAGTGAATTGTGGAAGCCTAGTCCGAGGGGTCATTCCTTCTATGATCCCTTCGACCCATTCTCTTGTGGACCCCGTGACCCACCATATTTACTCCACCTTTTCGAGAGAGTCCACCATCATACCCCCACCGTCTCATCTCCCTTCACGGATGAAGGTGACCATCAACACCTTCTAGAATTCCACACATGGGACCTTGAAATGAGGGAATCCATATCGAGGGGTCACACATTCTTTGATCCCTTCGATCCCTTTCTTCATGGGCCCTTTGGCCCACAACCTCCATTCCACCTCTTTAAGGAAGTCCATTATCACACCCCTCCTACTCGGGCCTGGCAACCTTTACATGGCAATAGGTCCGAACCGTCATTTGGGGGTAATGAGGACTTTGGTTTCCCCGGACCACCTCAACCACCCAAACCTCCCGGACTTCCAACATCCAAACCCCATGTCCATGGTTGGTGCATCGTAGGATGTCTAGGAGTCCACCATGACATTAACCTCCGGTTATGTCAAATGCTTGCATGGCACACATTCGGATGTCCTGGACCACCTTGCATATGATTGGGTTTTACTAACTGTAGGGTTGTTTAGGGTCGTGTGTGCATCCGTGTGTTTCTTTTCTTTTGGTAGGCATGTTAGGAGTCTGCATTAGTGAGGCCAGTAATGCACGTTACAAAGAGCTAGCCGATGCCCATCGACACCACCGAGAGTTCCAAGAGGGCGAATATGTCATGATCAGGGTAAGACCTGAATGGTTTCCCTCTGGAACCGTTAAGAAGTTGCAAGCTCGCGGAACCGGTCCCTTTAGAGTGTTGAAACGCGTTGCATCCAATGCGTATGTTGTGGACCTGCCCGAGGAATATGGTATAAGCTCTACCTTCAATGTATCGGATCTTGTTGCATATAGGGACCCAGCGGTGATCCCTAGTGAGCCTTTTGAGCCATCTCCTCCCCTTGAGAGTGATCCCACACCTGAGTGTCCACTTCCACCTCCAGCCCCTTTTTCACGGCAGCGTGAGCATATAGATCGTATACTGGACGAGCAAGTGACAGTTACCAGGAGTGGATCTTACCTGCGCTACCTAGTGCGATGGAGAGGACGGCCCGCTACTGAGGACACATGGATCACACATGGCGAGTTGCAGCGGATTGATCCGGACCTTTTGGAGCGATACAGGAGCGATGTAGACCCTTACTCGACAGGGTCGAGTTTCTCCCACCCGGGGAGAATTGGTGCGGACACCCGAGCAGTTGATCGGCACGACACACCGAGCCACCGGTACCGCACACGGAGCACGACACGAGCCACCTCAGCGTCCATCTGGCTCGGAGACAGCCTGGAGACTCCGCCTTGAGCCTCCCCATTTATTATATTTAGCTAGACTTTATGTGTGTGTAATTTGTATTTATTTCGTTGCATTCGGTTTGCCATTTTGAGTGTAACAGGGACTTACGAGCATTTCGGACCCCGTGGGCCCCACGGGCCCCACCACATTGGGCCACCTCAGCCTAGGGTCCCACGTGGGGTCAGTCAACATGCCACATGGGACATCTAGAAGTTTGAATGGTCAATTGTCCACATGGGGGACAAGGGACCAAAATAGTCAACATTTCCAACCAACACCCACCTACCATGTCAAGCTTGTTCCCCCCCTAGTCAATAGGTTGTCCCCCCCTTATTTTTTTAATTGTATTTTTGTGGAATGGTCACAAGCCATCCCAACCCTCCATCTCACACCCCTAGATCCAACGGTGGAGGATGGATTAGATGGGTGACCTATATATGCTTGTATTTTCCCATTTTGATGAATTAATGCCATTTGAATCAAACTTAATGTTGGAGCAAGGCCTAGGCCACCCCCTTCCTCTCTCCCTCTCCCCCTTGCAGCTGTGAAGGCTGCCCCTTGGTGGTGTGACTCCACCCTATCAGTTCCGGTCGCCGCCGCCGCCGCCACGAGCCGCCATCGCCACCGCCGGAGTTCTGTCCGTGCAGTACCACAGCCACTTCCATGAAATTTCAGTCTCAGCCACAGCCTCAGATCGAGCTGGGACTTTTACTGGATGTCCCAGAGGTGTCCAGCACATCCTCCGAATTTTGGTTGGTCATAAAGATCTCATTTGGTATTTTTTTATTTTCGTCCAATCCCAGTTTCCAGATCTGTCTCCTGTCTGTTTCCATTTCCACCCGCCATGATTTTTAAGTCTTAGGTCCACTTTTTGATTTTTTTTGGTTCGCCCAATTTTACTGGGCATTCTGTCCACTATCCCCTCCATCCCCAAATTTTATTGAATTTTTGTGAGTCCATCTTATATTTTACAAAAATCGAGTTCTTCCCTAGCTACAGTACTTTATGCCAGTTCCCAGATCTGACCACCCGACACTCTAAAAATCCTATCAAATCACCACCACCTCGGAATCCAATTCCAAAAATTTTCCCTGCTTCATGGTTTGATTATATACAAAGTTGAAGAAGAGCTAGAAGTCTGATTCCTACGGCAAGTGAGCGGTCAACGGTGGTTCTCAGACAAGTACCCTATAAATCTGATGTCTCGGTTACTATACAACAGGGATTTGTAAATTCATTAAAGTCTAGATCCGGCTAGATCCATCAGATCTCTCTGAGTCTAGATTGAAGAATTTGAAGAGAGCTTTCCAACGATAGCTCATGCGTCCCGATCCGACGTCGGGATCGACCGCAGCGGCTGTTTTCGCCGGAGCGCGCGCAGGGAAAACAGAACTGAAATCCGTGGGCAGCCATTCCACAACTTGAAGATCGGACCCGACCGGCCACCAATCGGTGTCTCCGGCCGACGCCGTCCGTGGAGGCGCGCCACCAGGGGTCTCCATCATAGTGGGACCCACCTCCGCAGATCCGGAGGACAGCGCCATCCGTGGGCCCCACGGGCCTGCAGAACCCGCCGTTCGGAAAGCACGAAAATGCGGAGTTCGGCACTGCCGGGCGACATCAAGATGCTGCCCGTCAACCCAATTCGCGTGATTCCCGGGCCCCGCATGTGACCTTTTACCTCCCTGCGTGGAGTGGGTCAAATTATTGTACTGCTGTAAAATTGTGTTAACCGGGGGTCCGTGATTGGCCGGGGTTGTCTTCGCCACGCCGGGTGCGTGGAGGTAATGATCCGAACTTCTTGGCGTTCATTTGCTTAGCTAGTATACGGTCTTTTGCCGCTGCCAAGAGTGTAGGTACTAGCCCGTGTGTCCATGTCACCGCTGTGAGAGTGAGAGTGACCCGTCCCGTGACTCGATCCGAGTCCGGAAGTGAGTCGGACTACCCTTGACCTCCGCCGGTTCCTTAACCGCGCACGGTCCGCGCTTTCCCTCGCTTGGGACGACGAGTGAGCTTCCACTTCTGTTATCGACGTTTTGCCACTAGGAGCTCGTAGTGTCGGGCTTAGTGTCTCCCTGGTGTGTGCTGCTGGTCGCGTCTTCATCTAGCGTCCGAGGGTGGCCCCTAATAGTGTCGTCTCCCGTGTCCGTCCCGCATCAGTGCCTAACCCCAACAAAAGAAAGCGTAGGATGTCCAGAAAAAGTCACCGAGCTAGTGTTGCAGTGAACATCGGCCTCATACTTAGCCAACCAATCAGCTCCTAGGATTGCATCATAATCTTTCATTTTCATACAAACTAAATCTGTTGGCATATTTTGCTCATTAATCATAACCTTACTAGATGGGTAGAAAGTTTTAATAGTAGATCCAGAGCCAATAGGGGTTGAAATTTCTAATGCAGATTTCATCAACACAGGCTTCACAGCTAAAGACTTAGCAAATTTCTGAGAAATGAAAGAATGCGTCGCTCTGGTATCAAAGAGAACAAATGCTGGCTTATCATGTATAATAAGTGTACCTTCAACAAGTCCACCCTCCTCAGTGGTTCCCACATCATCTTCCTGTAGGGCTTGAAGCTTGCCCTGCTGCTTCCGATTTCCTTGCGGCTTAGTCGGTGTAGCTTGATCTGACAGGAGGGGACACTCTGGAATACGATGGTCCCTACTTCCACAGTGCAGACATGCGCCCAAGTTGCGCCAGCATTCCTCCATCTTGTGACCTGGATGATCACAATACTTGCACAGGCCTTTGAATGGTACAATCGGGCCAGGTTTCTTATCTTCATTCTTCGGCACCTTGCCCTTTCACGAACTCGGCCCACCATTGGGCCTTTTCTTGCCATTGCCGGGTTTAGAGTTCCCGGAACCAGTAGTTTGTTTCTTCTAATGATTCTTTCCACGAATTCTCTCCGGCATCTCTAAAGTGTCCTCTAAGACTTGGGCTTTCCTTACCATCTCAGCATAAGTTTGGATTTCCATTGGGGCCAACTGGTTGATATATTGCAGCTTCAACCCATTAAGAAAGCGCTTGGCCTTCATCTTCTTGGTAGATACTAGGTGAGTTGCATAACGAGATAATCGGGAAAACTGAGCCTCATGCTCAGCAACAGAAAGGTTCTGCTGCTTCAAAGCAGCAAACTCTGCCGCCTTCTTCTCTTATACTCTATCAAAAAAGTATTTGTCAGTGAAGAGTTCCTCAAACTCTTTCCATGTGACTTGCTTGTCTCCGAGAGTAGCCTTCACTGCATCACACCAAGTTCTCGCATCTCGTTCTAGTTGGAAGGTCATCAGAAGGACACGTTCTTGATCACTACACTACATCACTTCAAAAATCCTCTACATCTCCTTCAGCCAGTGTTCGGCTTCGTCTGGATCTGTCGAGCTGCCAAATCGTGGGGGATTCATCCCACAGAAATTCTGATGAAGATCTCCTGCTCCTTGATGAGCCGCTCCGCCCTGGGCCACTTGCTGCAGAGCCTGAGTCAATCCTTGAACTGTTAGCTGCATGTCCCTCCATTGCACACGTTCGGCTTCCATTTCACGAACCCTACACGTAGAATGGACTTATTTAGGATCACTTAGAAGGAATAGTTCTAGAATTAAATTATTAGCTCAACCCAAATTCTCACTTGGTTGGATTCTTAGACTTGTAACGAGGTTATAGGTCCTATGACACCATTTAGAATCCTAGAACTTAGAAAACTTAGGAATATTAGAAAACCTAGGCTCTGATACCACCAAACTGTCACACCCCGACGCAGAATATCGGGACCGGCAGTAGAAAGAGTTAACACTAATATGATGATTTCCAGACATGCTATGAATTAAGCTAGAGAACTAACAAAACACCAAGAACAGAAATAGTTCCATCAATCTAAATAACTACTAATTTATCAAAATCCAAGCTTAGAACAATCCCAATCAAAAGAACTTAAGAAAGCTTCCAAAACAACATTTGACTTAACACAGTTACATTCACCGACTTTATTACAACATCGTCGACATCAACTCTAATCCACAACTAGACTCAAGACATCTACGAATGACTCCACATAGTTTTCTAACTGGTTCCCTCCAGGGGCTTCACTCTTGCCCATCCCCATCAATTTGTGAGTCCTCACCTGAGCTACCTGAAAAAAGGGGGAACAACTGGGTGAGCGAATGCTCAGTAGTTAATAGCCGGCAAGTTTAAGTAATTAATCAATTTGCATTTATGTTATACGAGAAAGGAAAGAAAAGATGATATAAATAACCGAATAAGGACAGTAAGAGAACAGGAACAAAGTATAACTGGAAATGGCCAATCAAGCATGAAATAACCAAGTCATGAAACTAATTCCAAAGGAATTCATCAATCTTGAACACAAGAGAGAGATCATGAACAAGAATATGTCGTAGACATCACGCTAGTCATGCACTTGGTGCAATGCTACACCATGTCATTACAACTCCACGGGGTACTAGTACTTTTCTGGCGCTCCTCCCAGGACCAGACCGGGCCCTTATGATGCGTTGTCATTGATTTAATAGATCCCAAGTTATGTCTAGATATTAATCAAGTTAAATGGCCAATAGTTTCAAGGTATAGAACTTACCAAGGGTAAGTTGAAGTAGACATTTTGTCTGGAAAGTTCGAGTTTATCAAGAACCAACAGGTCCTTGGTATTCAACATCATAAACCACGAAAATCATTTCTGGAAATTACACGGTTCATATTGCGCCGCTCAGAGAATGAACGGTCTATAACTGGACCGCGCAAGAAGGGTTGGGCTGAAGGACAGCCTAACAGAACCGAAGGATGAACGGACCATTAAGGGCCGCTCCAATTACAGAACGATCAAAAATGGGCCTTTTAACATATCTGGACGGTCCACTTTCAGCCGTTCGCTAGAGGAAAGATTTGAAGCCCACGGCGAAAGTAAGTGGGCCGGATTGGGCCGCTCAGGAAATGACCGGTCCAAGGGTATCCGTTCAACAACTTGGACGGGCCTGTCCAGTCCATTCAATAATGGGACTAACTAGTCAAGGAAAAGTCTACACAAACGGGCTCCTAGGTTGCCATAGGCGGGGTGGAACTGAACCAGGGTCCAGCCCACTATCCGCTGGTCAGCCCAGAGGCTTTTGGGTCGACTATAACATAACCCGGTCGAAGATAGAACAAGGGCAATCGACCAATTAAGATAGGGCATTCTGCCAGAATTGCATGGTTCATATTGGGCCGTCCCGAATGTTACACGGTCTATTTCTGGCCGCGTAATAATTTGGACAGTCCAATGTGACTTGTGACTTAAACCAGGGTCTTTCACGCGGCTCAATTGAGTCAAAATGGTACAGGACTTGTGGTACAACCTGCCTGACGTCCTAGTGGCAATCTCAGGCTCACGGGGCCTTACGAAGGTCTCATAATGGAGGTCCTAGTCCGACGGAAGGAATATCTGGCGGAGAGTTCCTACCATTATAAGAAATGAAGGCTAGAAATCATCGGAACACAAGTGTACAATTGTCAGTCAATCCTACCGGAGTAGAATGACTGTCAAAATAACCCTAGTATCATCAGTTCATTCTTCATTATAACATGTTTGAGATTAACTTCATGGAATGATGAACAAGGTCATGAGAGAGTAATTAAGCAAGAAAAATTATAATTTCTTAACTTTCATACGTTCCAATTAACATGTAGGTTGCTAAATTTCCATTATCATTAGTTGACTAAGATGAATCATGCTAGAACAAGAATAAAGCATTCGACAGGATAGAACAGTTCGTCCAGAACCGCTCAGAGGGCCTTAATGGTCGGTCGACAATCCGTCCAATCCCTAAAGGCCAGGGGGGCAGACGGGGTTTGAGCGGTCTGTCGAGGGGCCGCGGGGGTCTCTGCACGGTCTGGATATGGCCGCTCTACTCATGGAGAATTCAAGACGCAAGGACAATAAGCGGTTAACTACTAGTCGTCGATATTGACCACACGGTCTATCGAGGGGCCGTTCATAATAGGGTGGTTCCTGTTGGACCGCGCTAAGGTCGCCCTGCCCGCTTCCGGTGAGCTCGGCTAGGGTTAGCAAGGACGATGAAATACTACGCATGTGTGGACGCACTTTTTTTTAAATAGTTGGTTATTTGTTTATTGAGTTTATTGAGTGCGTGGGCGTGCCAGTCACAAAGTGACGGTTTATTCGGGCTCCGAAGAGCCCATGGTGCGCTCGATCTGACTTCGTCAGACGATTGTGTGGTTCGGGTCGGGACCAAAACCCGCCGCGCCGTAAAGCTCACGGCGTCATTTACATCCCCCATATGAGGGAACACCCTTGATTAATCACCGAGAATTAGGGCCTCATGGCCAGGAGATTAATTGCATAAAAGGCCTATTAGGAAGTATTGAAATCCCCGTAAGTGGGCGAAAAGAAAACATTCGAGATCGTGTCGGTCATGTGCTGACCATTTAATGCTCGGGCGAATGTCCGGCTGGAGAAAAGCGCGGTTGTCGCGGAAAAATCAGGACGCATGTATGTCGAGGTACGGCGAATTTATTATTTAGAAGAAAGGAAAACGTTCGGCAAAATCTTGATTAGAGCGGTCAGGAACCGGTAAGTCTGTTGGCCCGGTGCGAGATCAAGCTGCGACCATACTGCGGTGGGCCCCCAGCGGTCGAAGTCAGACTCGCATGAGCATCACTAATATTTTCGGTGCCAAGGGGCAACGGGGGAATATCCTTTGAATCAGCTGGAAAGCCCTGTCTCTAGGGAAGCGAGCGTTCGAAACATGTAGGTCATTCAGGGGACCGTTCAATATTCGGACGGGTGTCCGGCTTGAGAATATCGCAATCGTCGCGAAAAGACCTGGAACATATGTATGCCGGGATACGACAAATATATTATTCTGAGGTACTGAAAACATTCGGTTAAATCTCGGTTAGTATAGCAGGAAACTAGTGAATTTATTAGCCCGGTGCGAGATAGAGTCAGGACCATACCGGGGGCGCCTCCCGCGGTCCAAACGGGGCTTGCGCAGGCATCATTAATATTTCCGGTGCCGAGGGGGGCAACGGGGAAGAGTCTATGGACTAGATTCCAAAACCAAAACGTGTTCGAAGGGAGCGGGCTATAGGGCGAGGATATGGGTCATACAATGGCCATAATCTGGACGGACCCGAGGTCTAAGCGTGGCCCACGGAGGCCTTGTTGACATTCCCATGCAATGGGTCGAGGGATGACGGGAGCCATCTCGTTCTATTCCGATTTTGTCGGTCACTCACGGACCTTTTCATGTTCGGACGTAGGTCCGTATTGAAGGTGCGACGTAGGTAGAAACAACCCCGTACAAATGTATGCCGAGTTCGCGGTAATTTCAATGAAAGAGCGAGAACGAATCCCAATAGAATAAATCCGATTTGACGAACCATCGGCCCAGAGCGATGCCGGGTTACGACCATGTCGGGACGGGGGCCGTCGGCCATATCGGTCACTCACGGACCTTTCATGTTCGGACATAGGTCCGTAATAGAAACGCAACGGGAATCGAGGTGAACCCGTTCAAATGTCTGCCGAACGTGCGGCAATTTTAGTAGCGGCTCAGAAGGGATCCGGCCTGAGAAACGAGTCCGGCTTAATCGGAATGTCGGCCCGAGGTGAGGTCGGGTCACGGTCATTTTGGGATAATTCCCAAGACTCAGGCCCAACCTGAAAGGGCGGCATTGTTGTTCCTTCAGCACCGGGTCACGGGAGAGACGGGGGCTGCGATATAGATTTTACCATTTCTTTTATCTGGGTTTCAAATTATATGCATACATATTTTATTGCTTATTTCCCTTTTATGTGTTTATTCTGGATGATTTCTCCGTTTTGTTTATTTTTCTCTCTTTTTTGTTTACCATTATTATTATTATTTCACATTTTTTGTTTATTTCTTATGTATATTCAGATTTATTTATTTATCATAATTTTTATTAACTTATTATTATTATTATTATCGTTATCATTATATATTATATATATTTTTCTGGAGAAAGAGTGGGCCGCTCGAGGGCTAAAAGAGGCTAAAGGGGCGTGCCGGCGAAGCTAGGGCTAGTGTGCCGGCGAAGGCAGGGAGAGTGTGCCGGCAAAGGGGCAAGCGGGAGTGCCGGCGAGGGGCGCGAACGGGCGTGCCGGCGAAGGACGTGCTGGCGTGCCGCTGAGCATAGGGGGAGCGTGCCGGTAAAGGGGTCACAGGAGCGTGACGGCGAAGGTTGCTAAAGGGGCGTGCCGGCGATGGGCGCGGGCGGGTGTGCCGGCGAAGAGCCGCTAGGCTGGGGCGTGCCGGCAAAGGGCGCGAGCGGGGTACCGGCGAAGGGCGTGTAGGCCAAGGGTGGCTGGAGGGTGTACCGGCGAAGGGCATGGGAGCCCACTCTTCTTCCATTCTTATGTCTTTTCTTTTTTTCTTTTCTCTCTTGATTTTATTTAGTTGCTTGGGTTTCTTCTCTCTTTCCCTTGATTATCTTCCATTCTTTCTCCCATGAGGACGAATATTCAAGTTGCTTAATTGTTGTTCGACTCGGCTCTCTTTGGGTTGATTGCGGTTCCCTTGCCGTGGTTAAAGCATTTTATCGTTGTTCTTTTCATTGGTTTGTTGCTCCCTTTAGCCTTTTAATTCGTTATTGTCCCATTTGTTTATTGCTTCCTTTTATCTTTTTAATATGTTATCGTTTCTAACAAAAATTCGGCAGCATCTCCCCTTGACCCGAGCGTAAGGGAGATACAGGGAACGCGCCCACAAGGAGTGGCGGAACCCGACAACTGGAGGTGGGCGCTCGAGAGCGGCAACACCTTAATAAAACTTCAGAAAACACAGAGGGAACGGAGAATGGGGGATGATTCTAGGACTTGCTAAGGGGGGTGCGCCGGGCGAGAAGGAGGGGCTGGTGGCTAGCGTGCCGGCCAGGGAGCCGGTAGGGGCTGGAGAGGTGTGCCGGCCTGAGGGAGCCCAGGGTGTGTCGACGAAGGGTGGCCTAGAGTGCACCGGGGAAGACCCGCAGGGGTGTGTCGGCGAAGGGCTTGGCTAGGGCGTGCCGGGGAAGGAGCTGGGTGGTGTGCCGGCGAAGGGTCTGGCCAGGGCGTGCCGGGGAAGGCCCGTAGAGGGGTGCCGCTAGAGGCACAACTGGGGTGTGCCGTTGGAGGCACAGCTGGGGTGTGCCGCTGAGGGCGCCCTGGGGTGAACGAAGGCAAAAATGCCCAGGAGGAAGCAAACCCTAACACAAGGAAAAAAAGGAAAGGGGTGTGAAACACCGAAGGAGGTAAACTCGGAAGAAATACTTTAGAAAGACGTCTAAAATACTTGCAAGCCTTCTACTTTTATTCTCACAAAAGGGGTGCCCTGGGGGAGGGGGGGGCTAATACATCGCAACGACGATAAAAAAAGGAAATGAAGGAAAAGAAAGAAGAAAAGGAAATACAGTGGGGAGGGGAACGGAGCATGGACTCCTACTCTCCCACAACTCACTCTTTTCTCTCTCCTCTCTTTTCTTCTTCTTCTTTTTCTCTTCGCACGGACGCCGGGAGCCGGAGTAGCAGCGGGGAGGGGAAGGGCAGCAGGCCCTCTCCCCCTTTTCTTCTTCTCTTCCTTTTCTTCTTCTATTCCGGCGGTGGCGGTGGGTGGAGCAGCAGCACTCTCCCCTCTCTTCCTCTCTTCTCTTTTCGCACAGGCGGCGGCAGTGGGTGCAGCGGAGAGCACTCCTCCCCCTCTCTTCCTCTCTTCTTCTCTTCTCCTTCTTCTTCTCTTCTTCTCTTCTTCTCTGGCTCTGTCCTCTTGTCCTCCTCTCTGTGTCCGTGTGGAGCAGCGGAGGCTTTTTATACCTCCCACGGTAAGAGCTGCCGAAGGCGGGGAGCGTCCGAAGTCGACGGGCATTAAATGGGAGTTGACTCTACCGTCCTTAGTTACAGGAGGGAGTAGCTTGCGTGTCTTCCTCCCTGGGTGACACCTCAGCCAGCTCATTGCGCGCCACGAATCGTAGGGGATGGGCATCACGTCGCTCTGTCGATTGCACCGGGTGGCAAGGTGTGGCGCTGAGAGGCCAAAAGATTGTGCCGCCGGAAGACACAGAAGGTGTGCTGCTGGAAGGGCTGGCATGTGCGCCGTTGAAGGGCCTGGCAGGCGTACTGTTTGAAGGGCCTGGCAGGCATGCCATTGAAGGGGCTGGCAGGTGCGCCATTGAAGGGGCTGGCAGGCGTGCCGTGGAAGGGGCTGGCAGGCGTGCCGTTGAAGGCTTGCAGGCGGGCCGTTGAAGGGGCTGGTAGGCGTGCCGTTGAAGGCTTGCAGGCGTGCCGTTGAAGGGCCTGGCAGGCACGCCGTTGAAGGGGCTGGCAGGCGTGCCGTTGAAGGGCCTACCGTTGAAGGGGCTGGCAGGCGTGCCGTTGAATGCTTGCAGGCGTGCCGTTGAAGGGCCTGGCAGGTGCGCAGTTGAAGGGGCTGGCAGGCGTGCCGTTGAAGGTCCTGGCAGGCGTGCCGCTGAAGGGCCTGAAGGGCGTGCCGCTGAAGGGGGCACAAGGGTGTGCCGCTGAAGGCTGCCAGGGGCGTGCCGCTGAAGGCTGTAAGGGCGTGCCGCTGAAGGGCCTGAAGGGCGTACCGCTGAAGGGGGCACAAGGGTGTGCCGCTGAAGGTTGCTAGGGGCATGCCGCTGAAGGGCGTAGAGGGCGTGCCGCTGAAGGCTCCAGGGCGTGCCGCTGAAGGACCTTGAGGGCGTGCCGCTGAAGGGCTAAATGGGCAGTTTTGAGCCCGTTGTGAGCGTGAGTTGTGGCCCATTTGATTTTTTTCAAGGCCCATGGATTATGGGGCTCCCGGTGGTTGATTTCTCTTCACTATGCTGATTCCGGAGATAGCTTCAAGGCAGTGTGTGTGGGTTCGGGGAGTCTGGATGGCCCCTCTTCCCCGCGGTTTCTTCAATTTGGGGTTGTTGTTGATGCTGGACTAGTTGGGACATACGGGCGTGCAATTTTGCATGTCCACAAATGCCCCCCACCCACGGGTAGCGCAGGCGAAGGATGAGCCGGGCGGTGCCCGTGGGTGTACTTGTCTCTTTTCTCTTCGTCGGCACCGACGGGGTGTTGGGAGCTGACGTGGCATGCTTGTGTCTTCTCTTTTTCATCAGTGCCGACAGGATGTCGGGAGCTGCCATGGTTTATTTATCTTTTTTTCTATTCATCAGTGCCGACAGAGTGTCGGGCGCTGACATGGTTTGTTTGTCTCTTCTTCTGTTTGTCAGTGCCGACAGGGTGTCTGGAGCTGGCGTAGCATGTGGGTCTCTTTGTCTCTTCATCAGTACCGATGGGGTGCCGGGGACTGACGTAGCATGTTGGTCTCTTCTTCTCTTCGTTAGTGCCGACAGGGTGTCGGGAGCTGACATGGCATGTTGGTCTCTTTATCTCTTCGTCAGTGCCGACAGGGTGCCGGGAGCTGACATGGTTTGTTGGTCTCTTCGTCTCTTCGTAAGTGCCGACAGGGTGCCGGGAGCTGACATGGTTTGTTGGTCTCTTCATCTCTTCGTCAGTGCCGACAGGGTGCCGGGAGCGGACATGGTATGTTGGTCTCTTCGTCTCTTCGTCAGTGCCGACAGGGTGTCGGGAGCTGACATAGTTTGTTGGTCTCTTTGTCTCTTCGTCAATGCCGACAGGGTGCCGGGAGCTGACATGGTTTGTTAGTCTCTTCGTCTCTTCGTCAGTGCCGACAGGGTGCCGGTAGCTGACATGGTTTGTTGGTCTCTTGGTCTCTTCGTCAGTGCCGACAGGGCACTGGGAGCTGACATGGTATGTTGGTCTCTTCGTCTCTTCGTCAGTGCCGACAGGGTGCCGGGAGCTGACATGGTATGTTGGTCTCTTCGTCTCTTCGTCAGTGCCGACAGGGTGTCGGGAGCTGACATGGTATGTTGGTCTCTTCGTCTCTTCGTCAGTGCCGACATGGTGCCGGGAGTTGACATGGTATGTTGGTCTCTTCGTCTCTTTGTCAGTGCCGACAGGACGCCGGGAGCTGACATGGTTTGTTGGTCTCTTTGTCTCTTTTCTTTCTTTTCTTCTCTCTTCTCTTTTTTTCTCTTCTTTTTCTTCTCTTCTCTTTTTTGTTATCTTTTTTTTTCTCTTCTCTCTTTTTGTTGTTTTTTTTTCTCTTTCCCTCTTCTTCTCTTCTTCCCTTCTTTTTTCTCTCTTTTTTTTTGAAGAACTCCGGGTGGCTGCTGGCTTGGATGCCAATGATATAAGAGCTGTCGGCACAGCGGCCGATAATTGAAAGATGTTGACATGGGAGCCAATAATTGAAAAGCTGTCGACCCGAAGGCCGATGATTAAAAGCTGTCGGCTCAGGGGTCGATAATTGAAAGCTGTCGGCTCAGAGGCCGATAAGTGAATAGCTGTCGGCTCAGGGACCGATAAGTGAGGCCAAAACAACCAAGGCTGGAAGCGGGCTTCAAGAGACGAAGTTGCGAAAGGTGAGCCATGAGGGCAGAGAGAAGGGTTTATTGATGCAAAAGGGATGTTCGTCGCCCGAAGGGACGGAGTGAAGAGTTTGTTGATTCAAAAGAAATGTTCGTCACCCGAGGGGACGGAGAGGTGGTTAAGTCATTGACATGGGCTAGTGTCGGTGCGAAGAAAGAGGGTTGATTCCTCAGCCGATCGGCAGGCTTGGGCCATGGTAAAAGGGTGTTTTATTCTTTGATGCGCCGGGGGTACCGGCTGAAATCGGGGAGGCGGGCTGCAGAAGCCAAAATTGGGGCACAAGATGTGAAAGCCCAAATCGGGGAAGCGGACTATAGAAGCCGGAGTGGGGAGATTAACGGGCCGCGAGGGCAAGAGGTAGGCCATGGGGGGCCAAGATTGGGCTCTACGAGTCGGAGCTAGGAAAGTAGGCTTCGATGGCCGAAATTGAGTTTATTGCATACGCACATTCTTGTTATTTTATTATTTTTTATATTTTTTTATTTATTTTTGTTGTCATCATTTTTTTTCTCTTCTTTTTTTTTAAGCATGTAAGCATTCATTAGCAGGCATAACATAGATATAAGTAAGGTAGATCCCTCTATAGGGGGATAGGATAGGGACATCGTCCATAATTCGTAGATGCGATGCGGGCCGCGAGGCACAATTGAGGGGTGGTGCACCCGTCAAGTGGATATCGCATGTCTTCCATGCATAGCCTAAATTCACGCATTTCACCCGAGGTAATTCTCTGTGGCATGGCAGTGCAAATGTGTGAACAAAGAGCCCTAACCATAGGGATATGCAGGTTTTCCTGGTGACACTCGAGGATCACTCTAGCACCTACACATTAGTTCTAGGCTTTCGACTTTCGGTAGCTTCACACAGCCCCCATCTATTTATTTTGGTAGCGAATTTCACCGTTCGGCGCGAGTCTCCTCATGTGTCTCAATGGGGATTATCGGCTACTAAGATTCATCCTTATTGTGATTCGCTTCGCCATTTCGCGCGAGTCTCCTCATTTATTTCAGTGGGGATTTCCGGCTACTCAGATCCGTGTTTCTCTCTCTCTTCTTTTTTTCTCTTTTTTTTTACAGTGGGGGTAGGCAGCTTTTTCCTCACGATTACCTTTCACGCAAGTGCAAGAATTCAAGTCTCCGTAGAGTGCTAAGAAGAAATTCGGGCAATCCCTATAGTCGAAGGCTATTGAACACATTAAGTGCTAAGTGTGGGAGCGTTGCCTCAGGTTTATTTTGTGAGTTGGGCTTAGCGATTCAGCCATGACTCTTCCCCTTGACGTGTGCACCCGCCATAATCGGGTTCCCTTCGAGCGCGTGCCGTGACGCCCGTGCATCCGGAATCAGGCGATATTATTTAGCAAGGAAACACAGTCCAAAAAAATTTCAAGGATGTGTATTATTCTATATTAAGCAAGCATGCAAACAGGGCAATCAAGCATTCTCTTATTTCTACTTTTTTTTTGCTTTTATTTTGTTGTTTTTTGTTTATTTTTTTTCTTTTTTTTTGCATAAGAAAATATTGTTGTTACGTATAAGTGTAGTGATAGTAAAGGTATTAGGGAAGCAGACCACGAATGGCTGAAAGAGTATTAGGGAAGCGGGGTATAGAACCCAAGGGACATTAGGGGAGTGGGCCATAAGGGCTAAAGGATGCTGGGAAGCAGGCTGCGGGAGCCAGAATTGGGAAGAGAGGAGGGACATATGGATTAATCCTGATAGTTGGCCCCGGCCGAAATGGCCCTACCGAGGGGCGTTGGGTAGCGGGATGTGAGAGTCGAAAAGAAGGGTCTCTTTTGTTCTCTTGCCGAGGAAGGGTCCGGACCAAAACAGAAGGTTTATTCTTTGATTCTTTTGTCGGGGAAGGATCCGAACCAAAGTGAGAGGTCTATTTTTTTTAACTGGGAAGCTGTCGGCTGGGGTGCCAATGATGAGGTAGCTGTCGGCTAGGAGCCGATGATGAGGTAGCTGTCGGCTCGGGAGCCGATGATGAGGTAGCTGTCGGCTAGGAGCCAATGATGAGGTAGCTGTCGGCTCGGGGGCCGATGATGAGGTAGCTGTCGGCTAGGAGCCGATGATGAGGTAGTTGTCGGCTGGGAGCCAATGATGAGGTAGCTGTCGGCTAGGAGCCGATGATGATGTAGCTGTCGGCTCGGGGGCCGATGATGAGGTAGCTGTCGGCTAGGAGCCGATGATGAGGTAGCTGTCGACCCGAAGGCCGATGAAGGGGTAGCTGTCAACCCAAAGGCCGATGGCTGAATATCTGTCGACTTGAAGCCCTGATGGATGAAAGTTGGTCGGTTTAGCGCCCTGTCGGCGGAAGGTCTAGTCGGTTTAACGCCCCGTCGGCGGAAGGTTTAGTCGGCTTAACGCCCCGTCGGCGGAAGGTCTAGTCGGTTTAAGGCCCCATCAGCGGAAGGTTTTGTCAGTTTAACGCCCCGATGGCTAAATATCTGTCGGATTGAAGTCCCGATGGCTGAATATCTGTCGGCTTGAAGCCCCGATGGCTGAATATCTATCGGCTTGAAGCCCCGATGGCTAAGTATCCGTCGGCTTGAAGCCCTGATGGCTGGATATCTCTCGGCTTGAAGCCCCGATGGCTGAATATCTATCGGCTTGAAGCCCCGATGGCTGAATATTTGTCGGCTTAAAACCCCGATGGCTGGATATTTGTCGGCTTGAAGCCCCGATGGCTGAATATCTGTCGGCTTGAAGCCCCGATGGCTGGATATCTCTCGGCTTGAAGCCCCGATGGCTGGATATTGTTCGGTTTAACACCTCATCGGAGGGATATCTCTTGGCTTGAAGCCCCAACGGCTAGATATTTTTTGGTTTAACGTCCCGTCGGTGGAATGCTGATTGGTTTCTATTTGTTGGATGGCTGGAGGTTGGAGGTAAAAGTTTACCTCATGACTCTTCTTTCTCTTCCTCTCTTCTTCTTTTGTGTGGGGAGGCGGGTGCAAAGACCGCGTCTGCCTCGGGACTCTTTCTTTCTTTTCTTCTCTTCTTCTTTTGTGTGAAGAGGCGGGTGCAAAGACCGCGTCTGTCTTGGGACTCTTTCTTTCTTTTCTTCTCTTCTTCTTTTTTATGAAGAGGCGGGTTCAAGGACCATGTTTGCCTCGTGACTACTCTTTCTCTTCTTCTCTTCTTCTTTTATGTGGAGAGGCGGGTGCAAAGACCATGTTTACCTCATGTATCTTTTCTTTCTTTTCTTTTCTTCTTTTTGTGTGATGAGGCGGGCTCGAGGACCACGTCTGCCTCATGTGTCTTCTTTTGGTTCTGCTCTTCTTCTTTTGTGTGAAGAGGCGGGTTCAAGGACCACGTCTGCCTCATGTGTCTCTTCTTCCTTTTCTTCTCTTCTTTTGCGTGATGAGGCGGGCTCGAAGACCACGTCTGCCTTATGCATGTCTTTTTCTTTATTCTGCTCTTCTTTTCTCATTACTGCTTTCGCGTTGGAGTATATTTCTCTTAATGTGCCCCCAGGTTGGGGTGTAGCTTTATTTGGTATGCGCCCCCCCCCTGAGGGGTGTGTTTTGCCTCTTCGCTTCTGTGCCCCCAGGCGGGGTGTATTTTTCATAGCTTCTATGTCCCCCGACCAGGGTGTGTTTTTTTAATGCCCCCGAGGCGGGGTGTAGCTCTCTTCAAATGCCCCCATGGTGGGGTATACTCTTCACGGCTTCTATGCCCCCAGGCGGGGTATGTTTCTTCTTCATATGCCCCTGGTACGGGGCGTGTCTTTTGTTTCTTATACCCCCCCCATGGCGGGGGTGAATTCTGCTTTTTCTACCCCTGAAGGCGGAGGAGTGCTTCTCTTCATATGTCCCCGGCACGAGGGTGTATCTTTTACTTCTTATGCCCCCCTGAGGCGGGGGTGTATCTCTTTACGGCTTCTGTGCCCCCGAAGCAGGGTATGTTGTTTCTTCAAATGCCGCTTGGGCGGAGTATATCTTTCTTCTTATGCTCCCAGATCGGGATGTATGTCTCTTCGCTTCTGTGCCCCGGGTCGGGGTAGATGCTTCTGCTTCTTATGCGCCAAGGGCGGAGTGTATTTTTTGTGCCCCCAGGCTGGGGTAGGTGCTTCTGCTTCTTATGTGCCAAGGGCGGAGTGTGTCTCTTTCTGTGCCCCCAGAGCGGGGTAGGTGCTTCTGCTTCTTATGCGCCAAGGGCGGAGTGTACTTTTTGTGCCCCCAGGCTGGGGTACATTCTTCATGTTTCTTATACCCTTTTCGCAGGGCGTATTCTCTTGCTTCTTATGTCCCTGGATCGGGGTGTATGTTTCTTCTTCTGACGCCCCTAAGTCGGGGTATATTCTTTCTTCATGTGCTCCCAGGTCGGGATGTATGTCTCTTTGCTTCGGTGCCCCCAGGTGGAGGTGTATTCTGTCTCTTTGCTTCTACGTTCCCCAGGCGAGGTATGTTTCTTCTTCAAATGCCGCTGAGCCGGGGTGTATTCTTTGCTCTTTATGCCCCCGGATCGGGGTGGATTCTTCGTCAAATGCCCCGGAGCCGGGGTGTATTCTCTTCATGCACCCCCGGGCGGGGTGTGTCTTTCATGGCTTTTATGCCCCCAGACGGGGTGTGGCTTCTGCTTCTTATGCTCCCCGGGGCGGGGTACATTCCTTGCTTCTCATGCCCCCATGGCGGGGTGCATGGCGGGGCGGATCCTGCCCCCTTGCTTCTGTGCCCCGGGCGGCGTATGTTCTTTATGGCTTCTATGCCCCCAGGTGGGGCATTCTTCTTCTTCTGATGCCCCTGAGCCGGGGAGTCTCCTCTATGGCTTCTATGCCCCCAGGCGGGGTTTATGTTGCTTCATATGCCCCCAGGCGGGGTGTATGTTGCTTCATATGCCCCCAGGGCGAGGTGTAATTCTTGCTTCTTATGCCCTCAAGGCGCGGTGAACTCTTCTTCTTTGCTTATGTGCTCCCATATCGGGGTGTATTTCTTTCTTCATATGCTCCCCTAAGCAGGGGAATGTTGTTTGTTCTGCTTCAGATGCCCCCCCCCCCCCCCCGGGGGGGGGGGGGGGGGGGGGGGGGCAATATATGTTGCTTCATGGACCCCGAGGTCGGGATGTATTCCTTCTTCAGATGCCCCTAAGCCGGGGTGGACTCTTTTCTTCTTATGCTCCCAAGGCGGGATGCAGCTTCTTCAAATGCCTCTAAGTCGGAGCGCATTCTTTAAGGCTTCTGTGCCCCCAGGCGGGGTATGTTTCTTCTTCAAATACCCCTAAGCTGGGGTGCACTTCTCTTCATATGCCCCTGAGTCGAGGCGTGTTCTTTATAGCTTCTAGGCCCTCGAGACGAGGTATGCTTCTTCTTCAAATAGCCCCAAGACGGGGGTGTGTTTCATGGCTTCATGTGCCCCCAAGGCGGGTTGTATCCTTCTGCTTCCTCTGCCCCAGAGTGGGGTATATTTCTCTTCATATTCCCCTAAGCTAGGGTGCATTCTTTGGTTTCATAGGCCCCTATACGGGGTGTATTCTTTGCTTCTTTGCACCCAAGGTGGGGTGTGTCCTCTGCTTCTTATATCCCAGACCGGGGTGGATTCTTCTGCTTCTTGCGCCCCGTCGGGCCGGGGTGCGTTTCTCTTCATATGCCCCCGACGTGGGGTATATCTTTTGTTTCTTATGCCCCCGAGCCGGGATGTAGCTTCTTGGCCTCATATGCTGCCGAGGTGAGGGGTATGTTGCTTCATGTGTCCCCGGGGGAGATGCATTTTGCCTCTACTGCCCCGTGGCGGGGTATATCTCTTGGCTTCTTACGCCCCCAAGGTGGGGTGTGTTTTCTTCTTGTGCCCCCAGGGTGGGGTATATCTTTCGCTTCTTATGCCCCGCCCTGAGGCGGGGTGAAGTCTTTGCTGCAAATGCCCCTAAATCAGGGTATAGTTTTGTCTCATATGCCCCTAGAGCAGGGGTATATTTCTCTTCATGTGCCCCTCAGTCGGGGTATATTTCTTCTTCAAATACCCCCTGAGCTGGGGTGCATTCTTGCTGCTTCTTATGCCCCAGGGCGGGGATATGTTCTGCTTCTTTTACCCCCTCACGGCGGGGCGTATCTTCATATGCCCCCCCCCAGAGTGGGGGTGTAGCTTTTCTTCATCTGCCCCCTAGGTCGGGGGGTATGCCTCTTCACTTCTGTGCCCCCAGGCGGGGTACGTTTCTTCTTCAAAGGTCCCCTGAGCCGGGGTGTAGCTTTGTTGTATGTTGTGCCCCCGAGCCAGGGCAGATTCTCTTCATATGCCCCTAGATCATGGTGTATATTTTTTTGCCTCTTATGCCCCTATGGCGGGGTATATCTCCTCTTCTTATCCCCCAAGGCAGGGTATGTGCATGCTCTCTTCGGGAGTGGTGGCCGTGCTTGGCCTCATTGCTATAAAGCATTCCCCACAGCGGGCAGCCATTCACCAAGCTACAATTATGGCTCGCTGGGTCTTTTAACAACCACTCGGGGGGCCGTTTTATGCCGGATGGAGGCAGCAGGAAGGAGGAAATGAGCGGGGTCATTGCACCGCAGACTCGGAGCCTCCTAGAGTCGGGCGGGATGCCGGGTTTCTTCTTGCTCTTTTGGTCGGCAATACTGGCCAACTTTTCTTATTTTTTTCTTTCTTTCCTTTTTTTTTCTTCCCTTTTTTTCTTTTTTTTTGTCCCTGCTTCCCTTCTCTTTTTTTGTATGATTGACCAGGGTGGAGGTGCAGCAGAGCGCTCACCCCCTCAGGGAGAGGATGAGTGGTTCGCTCCACCGCATCAACCCCACAATGGTAATCTTTATTCAACACGGGTCTCGACGGACGTGGCCGTACAACCCTCTCTCGCCGACTCTTTCTCTTCTTTTTTTGCTTCTTTCTTTTCTACTTTTCTCCTTTTTTCCTTTCCTTCTTTTCTTCTTTTCTTCTTTTCTTCTCTTTCTTCTTGAGGAAAGGGGGGGTTTGATTTCCCCTCCCTTCTCTTCTCTTTCTCTTCTCCTTTTTTTATAACAGCCCCCATGATTCCGGAAGCTGCATATGCTTCGAAGCAGTGTCCTCGAGGCCACGAAGGCAGCTGCACCGAGTCTGGATTTTCTCCCCATAGGTTTGACGAAGACAGCACCTGCCATTCATCAAAGCAGGTAAACCTCGTTAATTAGGAGGCCATGAGGCCCTAAATCCCGGCGAAGAGATGAAGGGTAGTTTAGGTCCCACCGGGCGTGCCAGACTTGTGGACGCACTTTTTTTTAAATAGTTGGTTATTCGTTTATTGAGTTTATTGAGTGTGTGAGCGTGCCAGTCACAAAGTGACGATTTATTCGGGCTCTAAAGAGCCCATGGTGCGCTCGATCTGACTTCGTCAGACGATTGTGTGCTTCGGGTCGAGACCAAAACCCGCCGCGCCGTAAAGGTCACGGCGTCATTTACATCCCCCATACGAGGGAACACCCTTGATTAATCACCGAGAATCAGGGCCTCATGGCGAGGAAATTAATTACATAAAAGGCCTATTAGGAAGTATTGAAATCCCCGTACAAGGGCGAAAAGAAAACATTCGAGATCGTGTCGGTCATGTGCTGACCATTTAATGCTCGGGCGAATGTCCGGCTGGAGAAAAGCGCGGTTGTCGCGGAAAAATCGGGACGCATGTATGCCGAGGTACGGTGAATTTATTATTCAGAAGAAAGGAAAATGTTTGGCTAAATCTCAGTTAGAGCGGTCAGGAACCGGCAAGTCTGTTGGCCCGGTGCGAGATCAAGCTGCGACCATACTACGGTGGGCCCCCCGCGGTCGAAGTCAGACTCGCATGAGCGTCATTAATATTTCCGGTGCCAAGGGACAACGGGGGAATATCCTTTGAATCAGCTGGAAACCCTGTGTCTAGGGAAGCGAGCGTTCGAAACGTGTCGGTCATTCAGGGGACCGTTCAATATTCGGACGGGTGTCCGGCTTGAGAATATCGCAATCGTCGCGAAAAGACCCGGAACATATGTATGCCGGGATACGACAAATATATTATTCCGAGGTACTGAAAATATTCGGTTAAATCTCGGATAGTATAGCAGGAAACTAGTGAATTTATCAGCCCGGTGCGAGATAGAGTCAGGACCATACCGGGGGCGCCTCCCGCGGTCCAAACGGGGCTTGCGCGGGCATCGTTAATATTTCCGGTGCCGGGGGGGGCAACGGGGAAGAGTCCCGGGACTAGATTCCAAAACCAAAATGTGTTCGTAGGGAGCGGGCTATAGGGCGAGGATATGGGTCATACAATGACCATAATCGGGACGGACCCGAGGTCTAAGCGTGGCCCACGGAGGCCTTGTTGACATTCCCATGCAAAGGGTCCAGGGATGACGGGAGCCATCTCGTTCTATTCCAATTTTGTCGGTCACTCACGGACCTTTTCATGTTCGGACGCAGGTCCGTATTGAAGGTACGACGTAGGTAGAAACAACCACGTACAAATGTATGTGGAGTTCGCGGCAATTTCAATGAAAGAGCGGGAACGAATCCCAATAGAATAAATTCGATTTGACGAACCATCGGCCCAGAGCGATGCCGGGTTACGACCATGTCGGGACGGGGGCCGTCGGCCATATCGATCACTCACGGACCTTTTCATGTTCGGACATAGGTCCGTAAAAGAAATGCAACAGGAATCGACGTGAACCCGTTCAAATGTCTGTCGAACGTACGGCAATTTTAGTAGCGGCTCGGAAGGGATCCGGCCTGAGAAACGAGTCTGACTTAATCGGAATGTCGGCCCAAGGTGAGGTCGGGTCATGGTCATTTCAGGATAATTCCCAAGACTCAGGCCCAACCTGAAAGGGCGGCATTGTTGTTCCTTCAGCACCGGGTCACGGGAGAGACGGGGCTGCGATATAGATTTTACCATTTTTTTATCTGGGTTTCAAATTATATGCATACATATTTTATTGTTTATTTCCCTTTTATGTGTTTATTCTGGATGATTTCTCCGTTTTATTTATTTCTCTCTCTTTTTTTGTTTACCATTATTATTATTATTTCACATTTTTTGTTTACTTCTTATGTATATTCAGATTTATTTATTTATCATAATTTTTATTAACTTATTATTATTATTATTATCATTATCATTATATATTATATATATTTTTCTGGAGAAAGAGTGGGCCGCTGGAGGGCTAAAAGAGGCTAAAGGGGCGTACCGGCGAAGCTAGGGCTAGTGTGCCGGCGAAGGCAGGGAGAGTGTGCCGGCAAAGGGGCAAGCGGGCGTGCCGGCGAGGGGCGCGAACGGGCATGCCGGCGAATGACGTGCAGGCGTGCCGCTGAGCGTAGGGGGAGCGTGCTGGTAAAGGGGTCACAGGAGCGTGCCGGCGAAGGTTGCTAAAGGGGCGTGCCGGCGAAGGGCGCGGGCGGGTGTGCCGGCGAAGAGCCGCTAGGCTGGGGCGTGCCGGCAAAGGGCGCGAGCGGGGTACCGGGGAAGGGCGTGCCGACCAAGGGTGGCTGGAGGGTGTACCGGTGAAGGGCATGGGAGCCCACTCTTCTTCCGTTCTTATGTCTTTTCTTTTTTTCTTTTCTCTCTTGATTTTATTTAGTTGCTTGGGTTTCTTCTCTCTTTCCCTTGATTATCTTCCATTCTTTCTCCCATGAGGATGAATATTCAAGTTGCTTAATTGTTGTTGGACTCGGCTCTCTTTGGGTTGATTGCGGTTCCCTTGCCGTGGTTAAAGCGTTTTATCGTTGTTCTTTTCATTGGTTTGTTGCTCCCTTTAGCCTTTTAATTCGTTATTGTCCCATTTGTTTGTTGCTTCCTTTTATCTTTTTAATATGTTATCGTTTCTAACAAAAATTCGGCAGCATCTCCCCTTGACTCGAGCGTAAGGGAGATACAGGGAACGCGCCCACAAGGAGTGGCGGAACCCGACAACTGGAGGTGGGCGCTGGAGAGCGGCAACACCTTAATAAAACTTCGGAAAACTCAGAGGGAACGGCAAATGGGAGACGATTCTAGGACTTGCTAAGGGGGGTGCGTCGGGCGAGAAGGAGGGGCTGGTGGCTAGCGTGCCGGCCAGGGAGCCGGTAGGGGCTGGAGAGGTGTGCCGGCCTGAGGGAGGCCAGGGTGTGTCGACGAAGGGTGGCCTAGAGTGCACCGGGGAAGTCCCTCAGGGGTGTGCCGGCGAAGGGCTTGGCTAGGGCGTGCCGGGGAAGGAGCTGGGTGGTGTGCCGGCGAAGGGTCTGGCCAGGGCGTGCCGGGGAAGGCTCGTAGGGGCGTGCCGCTGGAGGCATAACTAGGGTGTGCCGTTGGAGGCACGGCTGGGGTGTGCCGCTGAGGGCGCCCAGGGGTGAACGAAGGCAAAAATGCCCGGGAGGAAGCAAACCCTAACACAAGGAAAAAAAGGAAAGGGGCGTGAAACACCGAAGGAGGCAAACACAGAACAAATACTTTAGAAAGATGTCTAAAATACATCGCAACGATGATAAAAAAAGGAAATGAAGGAAAAGAAAGAAGAAAAGGAAATACAGTGGGGAGGGGAACGGAGCATGGACTCCTCCTCTCCCACAGCTCACTCGTTTCTCTCTCCTCTCTTTTCTTCTTCTTCTTTTTCTCTTCGCACGGACGCCGAGAGCCGGAGTAGTAGCGGGGAGGGGAAGGGCAGCAGGCCCTCTCCCCCTTTTCTTCTTCTCTTCTTTCTCTTCCTTTTCTTCTTCTATTCCGGCGGTGGCGGTGGGTGGAGCAGCAGCACTCTCCCCTCTTTTCCTCTCTTCTCTTTTCGCACAGACGGCGGCAGTGGGTGCAGCAGAGAGCACTCCTCCCCCTCTCTTCCTCTCCTCTTCTCTTCTCCTTCTCCTTCTCTTATTCTCTTCTTCTCTGGCTCTGTCCTTCTGTCTTCCTCTCTGTGTCCGTGTGGAGTAGCGGAGGCTTTTTATACCTCCCACGGCAAGAGCTCCCGAAGGCGGGGAGCGTCCGAAGTCGACGGGCATTAAATGGGAGTTGACTCTCCCGTCCTTGGTTGCAGGAGGGAGTAGCTTGCGTGTCTTCCTCCCTGGGCGACACCTCAGCCAGCTCACTGCGTGCCACGAATCGTAGGGGATGGGCATCACGTCGCTCTGTCAGTTGCACCGGGTGGCAAGGTGTGGTGCTGAGAGGCCAAAAGGTTGTGCCGCTAGAAGACACAGAAGGTGTGCCACTGGAAGGGCTGGCAGGTGCGCCGTTGAAGAGCCTGGTAGGCGTACTGTTGAAGGGCCTGGTAGGCATGCCGTTGAAGGGGCTGGCAGGCGCCCCGTTGAAGGGGCTTGCAGGCGTGCCGCGGAAGGGCCTGGCAGCCGCGCCGTTGAGGGGGTTGGCAGGCATGCCGTTGAAGGGGCTTGCAGGCGTGCCGTTGAAGGCTTGTAGGCGTGCCGTTGAAGGGCCTGGCAGGCGCGCCATTGAAGGGACTAGCAGGCGTGCCGTTGAAGGGCATGCCGTTGAAGGGGCTGGCAGGCGTGCCGTTGAAGGTCCTGGCAGGCGTGCCGCTGAAGGGCCTAAGGGCGTGCCGCTGAAGGGCCATCAGGGGCGTGCCGCTGAAGGGGCACAGGGGCGTGCCGCTGAAGGCTATCAGGGCGTGCCGCTGAAGGGCCTGAAGGGCGTGCCGCTGAAGGGGGCACAAGGGTGTGCCGTTGAAGGCTACCAGGGGCGTGCCGCTGAAGGCTGTCAGGGCATGCTGCTAAAGGGCCTGAAGGGCATGCCGCTGATGGGACCACAAGGGTGTGCCGCTGAAGGCTGCCAGGGGCGTGCCGCTGAAGGGCCTGGAGGGCGTGCCGCTGAAGGGCCTTGAGGGCGTGCCGCTGAAGGGCTAAATGGGCAGTTCTGAGCCCGTTGTGAGCACGAGTTGTGGCCCATTTTATTTTCTTCGAGGCCCATGGATTGTGGGGCTCCCGATGGTTGATTTCTCTTCACTATCCTGATTCCGGAGACAGCTTCACGGCAGTGTGTGTGCGTTCGGGGAGTCAGGATGGCCCCTCTTCAACGCGATTTCTTCAGTTTGGGGTTGTTGTTGATGCTGGACTAGTTGGGACATACGGGCGTGCAATTTTGCATGTCCACAGCATGTAAAGCATGAAAATTGGGCAAACACCCATCAACAGAACGAGAACAAGATAATATATACAGGATTGCATGATCAGTTTAACGTTAAAGCCTGCTAATCCCTACATTAATCGAGGTTTAAGCAAAAGAAACCCTAGATAGACATACTTCTATTAACCTGATTAATACGCACAGGATGCTTGACCAAAATTAGGGCTTTAGGCATCAATGGAAATAAGACTTCGAGATCAGTTCAATGGTATATGGTATTTAGGGTTTGGTCTACTATCACCTTCCTTAATCGAGGGATGAAGATCGTCGGTCGCGCACGAGACACCTCTCCGATGATCGTCGGAATTCACCCTCGTCCGTGCTCCTCGTCGGCCGCCACAGCATCTAAACTCTTCTAGGGCGACTAAGGATTGATTTTATAGAGTTAATTGCTCTCTAGAGGGTTCTATTCGGGGAGATAGAGTCCTTCGAATCGTGGGATGCGCGAATCACGCGAGACCAAGTCACCGCCGCTGTTTCCCCCCAAATACTCTCACTAGGGTTAGGGTTTTGATGGGGATCGAGAGGGGAAAAGATCAACTAATCAAGGCCGTTCATTTGGGTCCGATTTGGGCTTAAATGATCGAGAATTGGGCTCTAACTTCACGTTTTAAGGTCCGGTTAGATTAAGTGTTGATTTAGGCCTTAAACTTCCAATTCAGTTCGCTTAAAATTTTATCTTGGGCTGACTGCAAAAGATAAACTTTCTAAGTTATTAGTCCTTTTCGTGAATATCATTTTTCGGGATTTTTATAAATTGGTTAAAATTTGACCTATTATATTTTTCAAGAGTTTTCTTTATAATTTCCTTTTATTTTATTTAATAATACACCAGGGTGCTACACCTCCCCCACTTTAAGAAATTTGATTCTCCAAATTCACTGTACTTATCGAAATGGGGAGTAAGATGACTGACCTTAGAATAAATCAGGGTATTTCTTCCGAATAACGTCCTCAGATTCCCAAGTAGCTTCTTCCGTTCCATGCCGACTCCACTGAACCTTGACCATAGGTATAGATCGATTGCTGAGTTGTTGCTGCTTGCGGTCCAAAATCTTGATGGGTCTTTCCTCATAAGTCAAATCTTCCTTCAATTCCAAATCCACATGCTGAATGATATGAGTGGGGTCATACACATATTTCCGTAACATAGATACGTGGAAGACATTGTGAACTCCAGATAACTGGGGTGGTAAAGCTAATCTGTATGCAACTTCCCCAACTCTTTCCAGAATCTCGAATGGACCAACATATCTTGGACTTAGCTTGCCACGGATGCCAAATCTTCGAATTCCTCTCAAGGGCGAAACTTTCAGAAACACATGTTCGCCGACTTGAAACTCTAAGGCTCTCCTTCTACAATCAGCATAACTCTTCTGTCTTGATTGCGCCACTTGCAAATGGTCTCTGATAATACAGATGTTCTTAGATGATTCTGAAATGAGATCTAGTCCCAACCATTGCTTCTCACCTACCTCATCCCAACATAATGGGGATCGACAACTTCTTCCATACAGAGCTTCAAACGGAGCCATCTGGATGCTGGACTGGTAACTATTGTTGTAGGCAAACTCAATCAAAGCCAAATGCTCATGCCAACAGCCTCCAAAATCAATCACACAAGCCCTAAGCATATCTTCCATAATCTGATTGGTTCTCTCAGTATGTCTGTCTATTTGAGGATGAAAGGCCGTACTGAAATTCAGACGAGTACCCAGGGATCCTTGCAGTCCTCTCCAGAAGTGTGAAGTGAACTTGGGGTCTCTATCAGACAGAATACTAACTGGTATTCCATGAAGTCTTATATAGAGCAGCCAAGACATCAACTGTCCATTTGGACTTAATGGACAAGAAATGGGCAGACTTAGTCAATCTATCGACAATAACCCATATTGCATCAAATCCACTACGAGTCCTAGGTAGACCCATGATAAAGTCCATACCAATGCTCTCCCACTTCCATTGAGGTATATCAAGTGGTTTTAATTTCTCTGCAGGTCTGAAATGATCCGCCTTGACTTGTTGACACACTAAACATCTGCTTACAAATTCTACAACTTCCTTCTTCATATTCGTCCACCAAAAGGATCTTTTCAAATCTCGATACATCTTAGTGTCTCTAGGATGAATAGTATGCCTGGACCTATGAGCTTCTTATAAGATCTTGCTCTTTACTTCAGTTACATCTGGCACACAGGTCCTTCCTTGAAATAATAATCCCTCATCATCATCTAACATGAAATCAGGTCTATTGCTCAAACTTTCTTTGATCTCTACCAATACCGGATCATTGTCTTGCAAGAATTGAATTTCCATTAATAACTCTGGACGAAGCTGAATCTGGGCAATCATAACCCGATCCTCGTCAACATTGAGATCTAAGCTAGCCAACTGTTCTGACAATCTCCATTCTTGCAACATGAGACTTGATAATCTAGCGATCGGCTTGCAACTTAAAGCATCTGCCACCACATTCCCCTTTCCCAGATGGTACTCTATAGAAAAATAAAAGTCCTTCAAGTACTCAAGCCATCTCCTCTGCCTCATATTGAGTTCCTTTTGAGAGAACAAATACTTCAAGCTCTTATGATCTGAAAACATCGTGAATGTTTCTCTGTATAAGTAGTGCCTCCAGATTTTCAAGGTAAAAACTACTGCTGCAAGTTCCAAATCATGAACATGATAATTCTCTTCATGCTTTCTTAACTGCCTAGAGGAATAAGTTATCACCTTCCCGTGTTGCATAAGCATACAACCTAGGCCAATACCTGAAGCATCAGTGTATACTACAAATCCTCCTTCTCCAGAAGGTAAAGCTAAAATAGGGGCAGTAGTTAAACACTCCTTCAGAGTCTGAAAACTCCGCTCGCAAACTTCTGACCAATCAAATTGGTTTTCCTTGTGTGTTAATCTTGTCAGAGGTACCGTAATTTTGGAGAAATTTTTAATAAACCTTCGGTAATAGCCTGCCAGATCTAGAAAACTTCTTACCTCGGTTACATTAGTATGCCTATCCCAATTCTTTACTGCCTCAACTTTCGAAGGATCAACAGATATACCTTCCTTAGTGATAATATGACCCAGAAAAGATACTTCTTATAACCAAAATTCACACTTACTAAACTTGGCATATAATTGATGGTCTCTTAATAATTGCAACGCCATCCTCAAGTGTTCAGCATGCTCCTCCTCAGTCTTGGAGTATATTAAAATATCATCAATAAACACCATGACCGATTGATCAAGATAGGGTCAGAACACGTTGTTCATCAACTGCATGAAAGTTGCAGGTGCATTTGTTAGTCCAAAAGGCATTATTACAAATTCAAAACACCCATACCTGCTACGGAAGGCCATTTTATAAATATCCTCATCCTTGATCCGCAACTGATGGTATCTAGATCGGAGATCGACCTTAGAAAAATGTTGAGCTCCCGCTATCTGATCAAACAGCTCATCAATCCTCGGCAATGGGTACTTGTTCTTGATAGTAAGCTGGTTCAATTGCCGATAATCAATACATAATCTCATCGAGCCATCCTTCTTCCGGACAAACAATACTGGAGCTCCCCACGGGGATACACTTGGACGAATGAACACTTTCTCAAGCAATTCCATCAATTGTCGCTTCAATTCCCTCAACTCCGCAGGAGACATACGATATGGAGCTTTTGAAATAGGAGATGCGCGAGGAGTAAAATCGATAGAGAAGACAACCTCCCTCTCAGGTGAAAGTCCAAGCAAATCCTCCGGGAAGACATCTTGAAAATCTCGGACAACAGGAATGTCCTTTACCTTAATCTTCCTCTCAAGGGTCACAGAAACAAAGGCTAGAAAAGCCTGACATCCCTTCCTCAACAACTTCTCAGCTCGAAGAGCCGAAATAAGCGGCACAGACCAAGAGTGCCTAACCCCAACAAAAGAAAGCGTAGAATGTCCGGAAAGAGTCCCCGAGCTAATGCTGCAGTGAACATCGGCCTCACACTTAGCCAACCAATCAGCTCCTAGGATTACATCATAATCCTTCATTTCCATACAAACTAAATCTGCTGGCATATTTTGCTCATTAATCATAACCTTACTAGAAGGGTAGAAAGTTTTAATAGCAGATCCAGAGCCAATAGGGGTTGAAATTTCTAATGGAGAATTCATCAACACAGGCTTCACAGCTAAAGACTTTGCAAATTTTCGAGAAACGAAAGAATGCGTCGCTCCGATATCAAATAGAACAAATGCCAACTTATCATGTATAATAAGTGTACCTTCAACAAGCCCACCCTCCTCGGTGGTTCCCACATCATCTTCCTGTAGGGCTTGAAGCTTGCCCTGCTGCTTCTGACTTCCTTGCGGCTTAGTTGGTGTAGCTTGATCTGACAAGAGGGGACACTCTGGAATACGATGGTCGCTACTTCCACAGCGCAGACAGGCACCCAACTTGCACCAGCATTCCTCCATCTTGTGACCTGGACGATCACAATAATTGCACAGGCCTTTGAATGGTACAATCGGGCCAGGTTTCTTATCTTCATTCTTCAGCACCTTGCCCTTCCATGAACTTGACCCACCATTGCGCCTTTTCTTGCCATGGCTGGGTTTAGAGTTCCCGGAACCAGTAGTTTGTTCCTTCTTAGGATTCTTTCCACGAATTCTCTCCGTCATCTCTAAAGTGTCCTCCAAGACTTGGGCTTTCCTTACCATCTCAGCATAAGTTTGGATTTCCATTGGGGCCAACTGGTTGATATATTGCAGCTTCAACCCATTAAGAAAGCGCTTGGCCTTCATCTTCTCGGTAGATACTAGGTGAGTTGCATAACGAGATAATCGAGAAAACTGAGCCTCATACTCGGCAGCAAACTCTGCCACCTTCTTCTCTTGTACTCTATCAAAAACGTATTTGTCATTAAAGAGTTCCTCAAACTCTTTCCATGTGACTTGCTTGTCTCTGAGAGTAGCCTTCACTGCATCCCACCAAGTTCTCGCATCTCGTTCTAGTTGGAAGGTCGTCAGAAGGACACGTTCTTGATCACTACACTGCATCACTTCAAAAATCATCTCCATCTCCTTCAGCCAGTGTTCGGCTTCGTCTGGATCTATCGAGCCGCCAAATCGTGTGGGATTCATCCCACGGAAGTTCTGATGACGATCTCCTGCTCCTTGATGAGCCGCTCCACCCTGGGCCACTTGCTGCAGAGCCCGAGTCAATCCTTGAACTGTTTGATGCATGTCCCTCCATTGCGCACGTTCGGCTGCCATTTCACGAACCCTACACGTAGAATGGACTTATTTAGGATCACTTAGAAGGAATAGTTCTAGAATTAGATTATTAGCTCAACCCAAATCTCTACCCAAATTCTCACTTGGTTGGATCCTTAGACTTGTAACGAGGTTATCGGTCCTATGACACCATTTAGAATCCTAGAACTTAGAAAACCTAGGAATATTAGAAAACCTAGGCTCTGATACCACCAAACTGTCATGCCCCGATGCGGAATATCGGGACCGGCAATAGAAAGAGTTAACACTAATATGCTGATTTCCAGACATGCTATGAATTGAGCTAGAGAACTAACATAATACCAAGAACAAAAATACTTCCATCAATCTAAATAACTACTAATTTATCAAAATCCAAGCTTACAACAATCCCAATCAAAAGAACTTAAGAAAACTTCCAAAACAACATTTGACTTAACATAGTTACATTCACCGACTTTATTACAACATCGTCGACATCAACTCTAATCCACAACTAGACTCAAGACATCTACGAATGACTCCACATAGTTTTCTAACTGGTTCGCTCCAGGGGCTTCACTCTTGCCCATCCCCATCAGTTTGCGAGTCCTCACCTGAGCTACCTAAAAAAAGGAGGAACAACTGGCTGAGCGAACTCTCAGTAGGTAATAGCAAGCAAGTTTAAGTAATTAATCTATTTACATTTATGTTATATGAGAAAGGAAAGAAAAGATGATATAAATAACCAAATAAGGACAGTAAGAGAATAGGAACAAAGTATAACTGAAAATGGCCAATCAAGCATGAAATAACCAAGTCATGAAACTAATTCCAAAGGAATTCATCAATCTAGAACACGAGAGAGATCATGAACAAGAATATGTCATAGACATCACGCCAGTCATGCACTTGGTGCAATGCCACACCATGTCATTACAACTCTTTGGGATACTAGTACTTTTCGAGCGCTCCACCCAGGACCAGATCGGGCCCTTATGATGCGTTGGCATTGATTTAATGAATCTAAGATCCCAAGTTATGTCTAGACATTAATCAAGTTAAATGGCCAATAGTTTCAAGGTATAGAACTTCCCAAGGGTAAGTTGGAGTAGACATTTTGTCCGAAAAGTTCAAGATTATCAAGAACCAATAGGTCCTTGGTATTCAACATCATAAACCACGGAAATCATTTCTGGAAAATACATGGTCCATATTGGGCCGCTGAGAGAATGAACGGTCTATAACTGGACCGCGCAAGATGGGTTGGGCTGAAGGATAGCCTAACAGAACCCAAGGATGAACGGTCCATTAAGGGCCGCTCCAATTACAGAACGGGCAAAAATGGGCATTTTAACATATCTAGACAGTCCACTTTGGGCCGTTCGCTATAGGAAAGATTTGAAGCCCACGACGAAAGTAAGCGGGCCGGATTGGGCCGCTCAGGAAATGACCGGTCCAAGGGTATCCGTTCAACAACCTGGACGGGCCTGTCCAGTCCGTTCAATAATGGGCCTAACTAGTTAAGGAAAAGTCCACACAAACGGGCTCCTAGGTTGCCATAGGCTGGGTGGAACTGAACCAGGGTCCAGCCCACTATCCGCTGGTTAGCCCAGAGGCTTTTGGGTCGACTATAACATAACCAAGTCGAAGATAGAACAAGGGAAATCTACCAATTAAGATAGGGCAGTCTGCCAGAATTGCATGGTTCATATTGGGCCGTCCTGAATGTTACATGGTCCATTTCTGGCCGCGCAATAATTCGGATAGTCCAATGTGACTTGTGACTTAAACCAGGGTCTTTCACTCAGTTCAATAGAGTGAAACTGGTGCAGGACTTGTGGTACAACCTGCCCGATGTCCTAGTGGGAATCCCAGGCTCGCAGGGGCTTACGGAGGTCTCATAATGGAGGTCCTAGTCCGACGGAAGGAATATCCGACAGAGAGTTCCAACCATTATAAGAAATGAAGGCTAGAAATCATCGGAACACAAGTGTACAGCGGTCAGTCAATCCTACCAGAGTAGAATGACTATCAAAATAACCCTAGTATCATTAGTTCATTCTTCATTATAACATGTTTGAGATTAACTTCATGGAATGATGAATAAGGTCATGAGAGAGTAATTAAGCAAGAAAAATTATAATTTCTTAACTTTCATATGTTCCAATTAACATGTAGGTTGCTAAATTACCATTATCATTAGTTTACTAAGATGAATCATGCTAGAACAAGAATAAAGCATTCGGCGGGACAGAACGGTTCGTCCAGAACCGCTCAGAGGGCCTCAGCGGTCGGTCGATAATCCGTCCAATCCCTAAAGGCCAGAGGGCCGGATAGGGTTTGAGCGGTCTGTCGAGGGGCCGTGGGGTTCTCTGCCCGGTCTGGATATGGCCGCTCTGCTCATGGAGAATTCAAGATGCAAGGACAATAAGTGGTTAACTACTAGTTGTCGATATTGACCACTCGATCTATCGAGGGGCCGTTCATAATAGGGTGGTTCCTATTGGACCGCGCTAAGGTCGCCCTGCCCGCCTCTGTCGAGCTCGGCTAGTGTTAGCAAGGACGATGAAATACTACGCATGTAAAGCATGAAAATTAGGCAAACACCCATCAACAGAATGAGAACAAGATAATATACAGGATTGCATGCTCAATTTAACGTTAAAGCTAGCTAATCCCTACATTAATCGAGGTTTAAGCAAAAGAAACCCTAGATAGACATGCTTCTATTAACCTGATTAATACGCACAGGATGCTTAACCAAAATTAGGGCTTTAGGCATCAATGGAAAGAAGACTCCGAGATGAGTTCAATGGTATATGGTACTTAGGGTTTGCTCTACTATCACCTACCTTAATCGAGGGAAGAAGAGGGATGAAGATCGTCGGTCGCGCACGAGACACCTCTCCGATGATCGCCAAAATTCACCCTCGTCCGCGCTCCTCGTCGGCCGCCACAGCATCTAAACTCTTCTAGGGTGACTAAGGGTTGATTTTATAGAGTTAATTGCTCTTTAGAGGGTTCTATTCGGGAAGATAGAGTCCTCCGAATCGTGGGGTGCGCGAATCGCGCGAGACCAAGTCACCGTCGCCATTTTCCCCCAAATACTCTCACTAGGGTTAGGGTTTCGACGGGGATCGAGAGTGGAAAAGATCAACTAATCAAGGTCGTTCATTTGGGTCCGATTTGGGCTTAAATGATCGAGAATTGGGCTCTAATTTCGCATTTTAAGGTCCGATTAGATTAAGTGTTGATTTGGGCCTTAAACTTCCAATTCGATTCACTTAAAATTTTATTTTGGGCTGACTGCAGAAGATAAACTTGATAAGTTATTAGTCATTTTCATGAATATCATTTTTCAGGATTTTTATAAATTGGTTGAAATTTGACCTATTGTATTTTTCAAGAGTTTTCTTTATAATTTCCTTTTGTTTTATTTAATAATACACCAGGGTGCTACAAGAGATGGTTCCCATCGAACCAAAATGCGGCTACATATACCTAGCAAAAAATAGCAACAAAAAGACATGACAGCCCATGCTAAAAACCCTTCACTACCTCACCCAATTGAAGGGTGAAACCCTAAGGGTAAGAGGGTAAAAACCCACGGCCAATGGATCACCAAATGGGGAGTTAGAGACCCAAACCGGCAGACCCGTTCTGGACACCCGAGACAAGTGTCGACTCTTGTTCGCGGATGTTCTGCCAAAGAACAAAAAATAAAACACAGCAGAAAGTATCGACTCTCAGAGTCAACACTTTTTGCCAAGTGTTCTGTCTGCGATGAAAAAACACACCAGCCTGTAAGTGTTGACTCTCAGAGTCGACACTTGCAGTCTGCTGCAACCAGACAGTAAGAAGTTCCACAAGTGTCGACTCTAAGAGTCGACACTTTTAGCTGCCAAGCAGAAAACTGCCTATGGCAGACCAATTCAAGCCATAAAAACATTAAGAATGATTCAAGACTAATCTAGCCATATTGAAATGCATTCATACATGAATTCTTACCATGGATCCAATGGATTAAGAGATTTTTGAGCCTGCACTTGGTGTTTGCAAAATACTCAAGACAATCTTAAAGCAATGCAACTAAATGCTCAATCACATTGTCATAATTCCTTCAACCTGCATATTCATATATTGCAATGCATCCATATGTGAATCAAACCTTACATGAATTCCATCCTTATGTACATGTGATTCACACACATGTTCATATATCAAAATCGTTCAAGAAAGCCACACATGTGTTCAATGTTCAGACCAAGAATATGAAATTCAGTCCATTGCCAATTCAACCCACCATTCACCATAGTGTTATCATGCTTAGCTCATGGATGGCCATACTTGTGAGTTAGCCATAGTTCCTTCAATTCATCTACAGCTCAAGCCCTCATATGAAAAGTTAATACATCCATGAAAAGCCAAGAACAATTCAATTCATATGGAAGAAATTGTAGCTTCTAATATAAGTGATTCAGAATTCTTTAATCCACATTCTTCAATACTTCACATATCAAATATGATTCAAGTAGTCCATTTCCAAATAGAATTAAACCAAACCACTCATGAATACAAGTTCAGTCCTAGGCAAACTGAACTCACAGTCCAATGCAGGCTAACACAGGTCGGTGCACATTTGAAGTAGGTCGATGCACATTTCTAAGGGTCGATGCACATTTGATCCAAATCAGACTAGCTTCTTAGAAGCCTCCATTCAAACAATGCTTTGAATAGAAATATAGGAACCAATATAAGCATGATGCTTCTGAAACATATTTCTCATTCAAAAACAAATAACTGCATACCATGCAGCCATGCGAAGTGCAACAACCCCAATCTAGGCGTCATGAATTACATTCAAAGAATAAATTCTTACCATGTCTCCAGTGATTTGAGGGCAGAATTGAACCTGCACTTTATCAAGATTGAAACTAGTCATTCTTACGTGAATAGAAATAAGAAGAGCAATTTCCTTGACTTTGTCAAGAGAGTGAACCTTTCAACCAAATACAGCACAAGCTCTCGTTGCAAAGGTAGATTCATGCATGAAGAGACCGTTTTAATACAATTCAAGCAAACCATGCATGAATTACAGAAATAGTCCAACTCAATATGAGTATGTCAAATGTCATATGCATAAATCCTTCAACCTATGCAATAACCCATAGCCAAATAAGTCCTTGTAGAAAGGAACCATTTAATAAAGGGAAGCCACTTTGTGCAAACACTAAGAAGATCTTGCATATCAAAGAAACATTCATTAACCTATTCAAAAACATTCCATAGAGAACCATTCATGTAACCTATTTGAAGAACCACTGAAAAACTCAGAGTTCACATACAAACTCCAAATCCTCATGAAGATAATGCATGAGACATCATCAAAAATATATTCATGAAGAGCCATGCTTCTCACCCCAGTAAAACAACCTGCAAAAGAAGATGCAACATATTAGCTCATTTGACACAACACTTGAACACACGTATGTCACTCTATACACACGCAACACACACAATATTTTGTTATCATCAAAACCATTATCAAAGACAAAGAGGGAGCGCAATGAACCCAACACTGTGTTTGCGGCAGCTGTTCGGTTCCATGAATAACAAAAATGTGATAATGCGTAATTGCTCATTCACCGTGATTTTCGTGCATGCATGGGTACCTTATATGTTAATTAAAGAATATGTATTTTCCTCATATGAGTTATTTTAAGTGGCTGATAATGAATGGATTATGCTATTATTAACATCTGAATTATGTGTATATAGATGCGAGTTAACCCCGATTTGTTTAGGCTACCTACTGAGCATCACACTCACCCCTCTGTGACACGTTTTTAGGAGACATAGAGAAGGAGGTTGAGGAGGAGGTTGCAGCTGAGGAGTAGTGCTAGTACATAGTCCGTCTGGGTATGCTATAGATGAATGACTCTCTTCTATGTGTATGGTTATGGGATGGTGAGCCTATGTGGACTCAAGTATAATCAGGAACAATGGATATGTACTCTCTTTGGACATTATGAATGGTTGAAATGCTACTTACATTTCGTGTAATTGTGGTTTCTCTCTCTCGTATGCGAATGTACACATGTTATATATATTTGTGCTTCCGTAATACATACTATGTAATGGTTCGAGGTCCGATGGAAAAAGAAAAAAAGAATATATGCCTACAAATTGGGAATCGGATCTCGGGACGTTACAGAGTGGTATCAGAGCACGAGAGACAAACCATGGTTACAACCATTCCAATTGTCCGAATCGTAGAAGAAGAGGTACGCTAGAGGGAAAAGGGGTAGGGTATATTTATAACCCATTTTAAATAGGCCCTCACAAGTAACAACTGAAACCATCAAGAATTTTGGGACATATTATGTTAGGTTCTAATGAATACCTATGTATAGGTTCACCAAGGAGTAGAAGACGATGGGCAAGAGGCCTAGGTGGGCAGAAGGGAGGCAGGACAAGGAAAAGGTGGCACGTCAGGAGCCGGTACCAAGGAATAGGTCGGGGGTTCCATTCTGCATCCATTGTTGGCGCAACCATCTGGGGCAGGAGTGCCGGAAGACAAATGGCAAGTGATATGAATGCGGCGAGGCCGAACATTTTGCTAGGAACTGCCCTACGAAGGCTCAGCAAAAGCCAGTACCACTTCAGGAGAATATTCAGTACAGAGGGTGAGTTTATGTACTAATGCAAGAAGAAGCAGACAATACCCCTACCGTGGCTGAAGGTACACTTCTTGTGGATAATATTTATGCAAAGGTTTTCTTCGCCCCCCCTCCCCGGGGGTGGCTACACACACACTTATATCCACTAGTTTTGCTAAGCAACCGAAGAACGGCCCCCAAGCCACATTCTTCGGGGAAAGGGTAGTTAGTACACCAACCGGGAAATAAGTCCACACCAAGCCTGAGATCCCTACTTTTGGGTTCAAAATCAATAGGAAGATATTGCCTAGGGAAGCGTGCATGCTAGATATGATTGACTTCGATCTCATTCTGGGAATAGATTGGTTAGTCAAGCACTATGCTCTCTTGGACTGCCGTCAGAAGAGAGAGATCTTTCAGGAGCCGGAGAAAAAGACATTCTTCCTCTAATGCTGAAAAGCAAGTCCGGGGGAAAGATGGTGTCAGCCATCAGGGCTTCCAAGCTGATTAGCAAGGGAACTGATTTCTCCGAGAGGCATGGTAAGAAATGAATAATCCTACCTGACATAGTTGCAGCAAAGGGGACTATCCAAGATACCATCAAGGTCTAGCTAAGATATTTGTCAGCTCTAGACTTCAAGAAATTGATATCTAGGGTCATACTTTTCTTGTCCCTGACATATTTAATGCCTACTAAGACTTCGCATTATGTAGATGCCATGGATTTTAGGCAATAATACTCATTTGCGTACTTTAAACCGATGTCCTTGCTCTTCAACTATTCTCTAAGTAATCTTAAAATTTTAGGTTAATTTCGGGGATGAAATTATTTTAAGGGGGAGGGGATGTTATGACCACCAATTTGGGCACAGGCCCAAATGAGAACAATTTGGGCCCATGAGTTTAACGAGCTAGAAATCTAGATAGATTATTGAAGGATCCTTAGGAAATTCATAGTTTAATATAGGTAAAACCTTGATGAAGAGTGTAACCTCTGAATAAAAGGCCTAATAGGGGTTAAGAGGGAGTTTATAAAAATGGGTCAAAACTGTTGCAGAAAACACTACCACCTGTTGAAATAAAGATATCTTAGCCCATGGTTATCCAAATGGGCTGAAACTTGGCCCATTAGAAAGATTGGGCCCTTAACCTAAACTCTTATGTTGGGGTGGAAGCCCAATTCACATCAGAACCCAAGGTTCTGAGCCCTTTGGCTGCCAACTGTCACGAAGAGGTGTGACTCTTAGGAGAATTGGAATGTAATTAATGGGAAATTCATAACTTCGTATGTGGTTAATGAAATGACCTGAAACCAAGGCTCAAATTCTGATCAGGTCCAAGTAAGGTCAGTGCACATACGTTGTAGCCTTTGGGCAAGTCTGAGCAAGTCCAAGGTAAGGTCTGTGCACATGCGTTGTAGCCTTTGGGCAAGTCTGAGCAGGCCCAAGTAAGGTCAGTGCACATGTCTTGTAGCCTTTGGGCAAGTCTGAGCAGGTCCAAGTAAGGTCAGTGCACATGTGTTGTAGCCTTTGGGCAAGTTTGGGCAAGTCTGAGCAGGTCCAAGGTAAGGTCAGTGCACATGTGTTGTAGCCTTTGGGCAAGTCTGAGCAGATCCAAGTAAGGCCAGTGCACATGCGTTGTAGCCTTTGGGCAAGTCTAAGCAGGTCCAAGCAACGTCAGTGCACATGTGTTGTAGCCTTTGGGCAAGTCTGAGCATGTCCAAGGTTAGGTTAGTGCACATGCATTGTAACCTTTGGGCAAGTCTGAGCAGGTCCAAGCAAGGTCAGTACACATGCGTTGTAGCCTTTGGGCAAGTCTGAGCAGGTCCAAGTAAGGTTAGTGCACATGCGTTGTAGCCTTTGGGCAAGTCTGAGCAGGTCCAAGGTAAGGTCAGTGCACATGCGTTGTAGCCCTTGGGCAAGTTTGAGAAGGTCCAAGTAAGGTCAGTGCACATGTGTTGAAACCCTTTATACAAGTCTGAGCACATGTAGAGTCAGGTCTGAGCATATGAAGAACAAGTCAGAGCACATGTGTTGAAGCCTTTTATACAAGATTGAGCACATGTAGAGTTAGGTCTGAGCATATGAAGAACAAGTTAGAGCACGTGTGTAGAAGCCCTTTAGACAAGTCAGAGCACATGAGGAGTCAGGTCTGAGCATGCGAGGGTAAGGTCGATGCACATGCATTGTGGCCTTTAGACAGGTCTGAGCATATGTGGAGTCAGGCCTGAGCATATGGAGGGTCGATGCACATCCATTGTGGCCTTTAAGATAGGTCTAAGCATATATGGAGTCAGGTCTGAGCATATGGAGGTATAGTCGATGCACATGCATTGTGGCCTTTATTACAAGTCTGAGCATATGTGGAGTCAAGTGTGAGCATATGGAGGTAAGGTCGATGCACATGCATTGTGGCCTTTATAATAGGTCTGAGCATATGTGGAGACAGGTCTGAGCATGTTTCATATAAGGTCGAAGCACATGTGGATAGGTCGATGCACCTGTGATTTTGTCCCAAATTTTCAAAAACTCAGAAAAGGTGAGTTTTGAAAGGGCATTTTAATTCAAAAAAAATCTGAAAAATTAGAAAATGATAGAAGACCAAGGTGGCAACCCACTGTAAAAGTTTCATGCTCACAGAAATACTGCATTTGCAATTATAGTTCATTTTCTATGCATGTGTAACCTAGAATTAAACCTGTCTTTTTATACAATAACATGATCATCTCCATTTCACATCGAGTGAGCTTATGATTGTGATTTATCCCTTAAATCATTTGGAAGCATGCTTACTACAATAAAGTGTCATACTAGTATTTGAAAAATGAGTATGAATGTGAATGCGAATATGAATGCAAATTAAATGCAAATGTTATGAATGGAAAACAGCAGCATTCTGTGAGGTAGGACTTCGGTCCCTTCTGCAGGATGGTGATACGTAACGCCGCGAAAGTAAAAGAACCTAAGGGACAGTATAACGTAGCCCCCTACGCCTTGGTTAAAATTCCTACGATTCGGTCGCAGGAATCTAGGTGAAATCTGATGACTCAGGCCGATTGTTCGGTGGGACGGCGATACGTAACGCCATAGAACGTTGTGGGCCACAGGAGTCTAGGTGGGAGTTCGCTCTCGGGTCTGCGTAGTACTCTTTAGTTCGTGTGTGTGTATGCAGGCCTCCTGAGTTTGCGACAGCTGTTCGGTTCCATGAATAACGAAAATGTGATAATGCGTAATTGCTCATTCACCTTGATTTTCGTGCATGCATGGGTACCTTATATGTTAATTAAAGAATATGTATTTTCCTCATATGAGTTATTTTAAGTGGATGATAATGAATAGATTATGCTATTATTAACATCTGAATTATGTGTATGTAGATGCGAGTTAACCCCGGTTTGTTTAGGCTGCCTACTGAGCGTCACACTCACCCCTATGTGACACGTTTTCAGGAGACATAGAGAAGGAGGTCGAGGAGGAGGTTGCAGCTGAGGAGTAGTGCTAGTACATAGTTCGTCTGGGTATGCTATAGATGAATGACTCTCCCTTATGTGTATGGTTATGGGATGGTGAGCCTATGTGGACTCATGTTTAATTAGGAACAATGGATATGTACTCTCTTTAGAAATTATGAATGGTTGAAGTGCTACTTACATTTCGTGTAATTGTGATTTCTCTCTCTCGTATGCGAATGTACGCATGTTATATATATATATATTTTTGCTTTCGCGATACGTACTATGTAATGCTTCGAGGTCCGATGGAAAAAGAAAAAAAAAATATGCCCATAAATTAGGAATCGGATCTCGGGGTGTTACGTCTCTCCTCTCTTCTCCTCTCCCCCGGGCGCACAACCATGGCGGAGCTGGACGAGGTGGTGACGGCGTGGAGCTGATCTGGGGCGTGATGGCACGAGTATCGGAGCGTGGCGTCGGCACGATCCCATTTGTGGATTCGAAGTCGGTGTGGATTGTTCGTGTGATGATTTTCGACGTGGTGTGGCCATTTCGGCATGCGAGATCTTTGGTGGAGGTAGGGGGATGGATACCCTACTCTTTTCCTGCATTCCCTCGCGGTTTGGAGCCGAACGATGTGAGTTTGAGCGGGTTTTTCAGCTTTAAGGGCAAAACCATGTTCGGGGGGTGTGAGCCGTGTTCGCCGTTCCAGGCAATGGTTTTCACATTAAATGGTAAAATATGAACCCCTGACATGTTAGGATTCATTTCCCACTAGTTTGAATCCGTTTGGATGTGATTGGGGGCCGATACGAGGCCGTTTCCCCGCGTGAGTCATTTTGGGTTGATTCGTGGGAATCGCCCGTTTTCAACTATTTTGAGGTTGGTTTGATCCCTTCCGGCTTTTGGAAGGTTGATATCGACTCTAGGGATGTTTCCCCGTCATTTAGGAGCGATTGGGGCGTGGAAAGACCAGATTTTGTAGGTTCTACAGTTTTTGGATCGAATGATGAGTCGCGGTCCACCAGAGACCGCGTTCATCGCTCGGGGGTAGTAGCAGTCTGGTCTGGACCACTTTACCTTTTATGGTCGGTTAGTATACGCGGTCATCTACTTGACTACGTTACGGAGACGCGGTCATCTGTGAAACTGCATTTATGTAGAAGTGGTCGTTGGTCAACCACGTTATGGTTTCTTCGATCGGTCTAGGTCGGTTCACAGTCGCGGTCAAGTGACTGATCGCCTATCTAACAGTAGCGGTCAAAGGGAGACCGTTTTTGGTTTTGGTCAAGCGTCTGGGTGAACGCGGCCATTCACCTGACCGCGTTCAGGCAGTCACAGTCGTTTGGGTAACCGCGTTTCACTTGGGCTGTCTGGTAGCAGCCCTGTGATAACTGCTACTTGTTTTAGGTGTTTTCTTTGCCGGTTTGGTTTCCAATTATTGTGGTGGCTTCGACCCCATAGTTAGCCCATTATTCCGTGGATGTCTTGGACGTCCTATGAGGGTTGTGACCATGTTATAGGGTGTCTAGAAGCGCTACTGTACCGAGTAGTGTTTCATGTTGTTTCGAGGGTCATTATGGTTCCTGGTCAACCTGGTTGTGACCCAATGGTTGACACGTGACCTCGTGAGTGTCTCATCTATCCTGTGAAGATCAAGACCTGGTTTTGGACAGCTGGAGGTATTATCGTACCTTGGTTTATGTGCCCATGTTGTTTGAGGGCTTTGGTAATCCCACATGTTCCGTGCTTCGTGTTATGCAGAATTGCGAGTCCGTTGAGCAGCCTTGGGGCCGAGGACTCGTCATCATTGTGGCTGTTATGGATCCGGCTATTCTGTGCCATCTTCCATAATGTGTTTTACCATGATTTTGGCTTAGGGACTAGGCTGATTAACGGCGTGTTGCCGTGATGTGCGATGATCTTGACTCGAGTCTTGTGACTCAAGGATCGTTGTGTTAGCAGGTCTAGTTGACTATCTTGAGTCTGGTGACAGTCTGATATGCTGCCTTATGCTTCGTAGTACGTGCGACAGGTGCGTGCTTACCCTATCTGTGCTTCGCTATTTTGAGTCTCTGTGTCTAGTGAGCCTCCACTAGTCGTAGCCTGACGACACTTTCCTATGTGTTGGCCCACCTGTGAGTGGTGGCGGGGTGTGTTCCCGGTTGAGACAGTTTGTAGGCTGGTTGTCGTGGGCCCCTTTGTCTTGCCGTGAGAGTGCTACGGGAGGGGAAAACCAACTTGAGGCCTGGCTCAAGATATTGAGCTTGTGTGTGCACACGTGGTCAGGGGCGTTGGACAAACGCCGATGAGCGTGATCCTGACTAGTCACGCGTTACTTGGTACTTGGTTCTTGTTGAGTGTCTCAGTTTTCGTCGTTTCAAGCGAGTGGGAGACGCTTGAGGTATAGTGTAAGACGTCGGTGGATACATTTGGCTATTCTTCTAGTAAGGAGGTGCTTCTATCACATGACACTTGACTTGTGGCTTTCGTGACTATTTTCCATCACTGTTGATGTGACTTGTCAGGTAGTCTGTGTTTGGCTTCACCCGAGGTTACTGTTACTGTAGCGTACACGACGGTGAGATCGTGTATGTGTTGGTTCTTTTAGACCGTGCAGTCTTGACTTGGGCTATTGTCTCTGTAGACGAGCCTGCATGACTGAGGTGTAGTGATGTGTCCTGGCTATGTAGCCAGAGTTTATTGATATCAGTTTAGTGATTCCTGACTATGCGTCTGGGGATCCGTGTCTTTACCGATTAGGAGTAGTTTAGAGGGCTGAGGTTCGATCGGCTGCTGTGGTTCTATTCAGTACGACTTTCTCCTCTTTACTTTTGCTATTCCTACTCCTGCTTCTGCTTTAACATTGTAGTTTAGCACTGTTGTTACTACGTTGTTTTGTGGTAGGGTTCTGCGGGATCCCTACTGAGCTAGTGAGACGAGGCTTACCCCTAACTTTTCACATGTAGCTGTTCTTCCTCATGCTTGGAGGTGAAATACGTGGTTCTTAGTTGCCAGTGTTTGCCAGTGTCGGGCTTCCTCCGACTTGAGAGTACGTTCTCTTTCCTATTGTACTATACTTTAGTTGGACTGGACTCTGCTAGCTCTGTTAGTTTTAATTGTTATAGAAAATATAATTTTATTTCTACTATTTTAGCAATCCTGATCATAGTAATTAATTGTTTACTATTTTATCTGGAAGTTCAATGTACTTCACACACTCCTTTTATCCCTTCGGAGCTTTACCGCTCTTGGGAGGCCTCTCAGAATCTAAGTGGTATCGGGTTTACCCGGTATCCGGAGTCTGGGTCGTCACAGATCTCCAAGTCCAAGAAGCATCATTTCCTTTCCTACATTTCAAATGAAGGATCTTGGAGGGTATAGGAAAAAGGGGTTGTTTATATTGCTTTGCAACCAATCAGAATGCAAATCTAGAAGATGGCTCCTGATCAAAATTTTCTATTTCCCTAGGCCAGTCAGCTTGCAATCTGAAGATAAGATTTTGACCCCTGCCATCATATTTGCTGGGCCTATCATAGGCCGCCAGGGAAAGAGCTCATTTGAAAGAACTCTATTTTATCTCGACCAATCACATGAAGTTCTACTGGAGGGAAAATGTCTGAAGAATAAGCTCTCTCTCTCTCTCTCTACTCTCAAGCCTGTCCTGACCAGTCAAGGAAGAAGATATTGTGAACCAATTAAAAAGGAGGTCAATGGTCAAAACAAATCTTTTTGAATTCTAGCCAATCAAGCTATAGATTTCTTGGAGGGAAAATCCTCCACCAACTCTCTATATATACATGAAGCTTCTAATGAAGAAGCTGTTGTTGCCCTTGGAAGAGAGCCACGCCCCTTGAGCATTCAAGAAGAAATTTGTGAGAAAGAAAAGAAGAGAGTGTGTGTAGCCCAGTTCTAGTTCGACCTAGACCAGTACTGTGTGACTAAATATCAAGGTGGTCAAGGTTTGCTTGAACTATAATTAAGTAACCAAGCAAAATTGGCCAAACCGACATGAAGCAGCCATGGCCCAGTTTCTCTTGTCCAGACCTTAGCACAAGTCAATCCAGCAGACCATTAGACAATTCATCATGAAAAACATAGTATTCAGATAAATGCTCCAAAATCTCATGAACAGAATGCTTGAGACACCATCAAAAATATATTCATGAGGTGGCATTACTTCTCAACCCAGTAAAGCAACCTGCAAAGTAAGATAGCAACATATGAGTTCATGATGCAACAACAGACATTTTTCACAACACTTATACACAATGTTTTCACTTCTATTCATACGCAAACCTGATTAACGGCGTGTTGCCGTGATGTGCGACGATCTTGACTCGAGTCTTGTGAGTCAAGGATCGTTGTGTTAGTAGGTCTAGTTGACTGTCCCGAGTCTGGCGGCTGTTTGATATGCTGCCTTATGCTTCGTAGTACGTACGACAGGTGCGTACTTACCCTATCCGTGCTCGCTGTTTTGAGTCTCTGTGTCTGGTGAGCCTCCACTAGTCGTAGCCTGACGACACTTTCCTATGTGTTGGCCCACCTGTGAGTGGTGGCGGGGTGTGTTCCCAGTTGAGACAATTTGTAGGCTGGTTGTCGTGGGCCCCTTTGTCTTGCCGTGAGAGTGCTACGGGAGGGGAAAACCAGCTTGAGGCCTGGCTCAAGATATTGAGCTTGTGTGTGCACACATGGTCAGGGGCGTTGGACAAATGCCGATGAGCGTGATCCTGACTAGTCACTCGTTACTTGGTACTTGGTTCTTGTTGAGTGTCTCAGTTTCCGTCGTTTCAAGCGAGTGGGAGACGCTTGAGGCACAGTGTAAGACGTTAGTGGACACATCTAGCTATTCTTCTAGTGAGGAGGTGCTTCTATCACATGACACTTGACTTGTGGCTTTCATGACTATTTTCCATCACTATTGACGTGACTTGTCGGGTAGTCTGTGTTTGGCTTCACCCGAGGTTATGGTTACTGTAGCGTACACGACGGTGAGATCGTGTATGTGTTGGTGCTTTTAGACCGTGCAGTCTTGAGTTGGGCTGTTGTCTCTGTAGACGAGCCTGCACGACTGAGGTGTAGTGATGTGTCCTGGCTGTGTAGCCTGAGTTTCTTGATATCGGTTTAGTGATTCCTGACTATGTGTCTGGGGATCCGTGTCTTTGCCGATTAGGAGTAGTTTAGAGGGCCGAGGTTCGATCGACTGCCGTGGTTCTATTCAGTACGGATTTCTCCTCTTTACTTTTGTTGTTCCTACTCCTGCTCCAGCTTTAATATTGTAGTTTAGCACTGTTGTTACTATGTTATTTTGTGGTAGGGTTCTACGGGATCCCTACTGAGCCAGTGAGACGAGGCTTACCCCTAACTTTTCACGTGTAGCTATTCTTCCTCGTGCTTAGAGGTGAAATGTGTGGTTCTTAGTTGCCTGTGTTTGCCAGTGTCGGGCTTCCTCTGACTTGAGAGTACATTCTCTTTCCTATTGTACTATACTTTAGTTAGACTGGACTCTGCTAACTCTGTTAGTTTTAATTGTTATAGAAAATGTAATTTTATTTCTACTATTTTAGCAATCTTGATCATAGGAATTAATTGTTTACTATTTTATCTAGAAGTTCAATGTACTTCACACACTCCTTTTATCCCTTCGGAGCTTTACCGCTCTTGGGAGGCCTCTCAGAATCTAAGTGGTATCGGGTTTACCTGGTATCCGGAGTCTGGGTCGTCACAGATCTCCAAGTCCAAGAAGCATCATTTCCTTTCCTACATTTCAAATGAAAGATCGTGGAGGGTATAGGAAAAAGGGGTTGTTTATATTGCTTTGTAACCAATCAGAATGCAAATCTAGAAGATGGCTCCTGATCGAAATTTTCTATTTCCCTAGGCCAGTCAGCTTGCAATCTGAAGATAAGATTTTGACCCCTGCCATCATATTTGTTGGGCCTATCATAGGCCGCTAGGGAAAGAGCTCATTTGAAAGAACTCTATTTTATCTCGACCAATCACATGAAGTTCAGCTGGAGGGAAAATGTCTGAAGAACAAGCTCTCTCTCTCTCTCTACTCTCAAGCATGTCCTTACCAGTCAAGGAAGAAGATATTGTGAACCAATTAAAAAGGAGGTCAATGGTCAAAACATATCTTTTTGAATTCTAGCCAATCAAGCTATAGATTTCTTGGAGGGAAAATCTTCCACCAGCTCTCTATATATACATGAAGCTTCTAATGAAGAAGCTGTTGTTTCCCTTGGAAGAGAGCCATGCCCCTTGAGCATTCAAGAAGAAATTTGTGAGAAAGAAAAGAAGGGAGTTTGTGTAGCCCAGTTCTAGCTCGACCTAGACCAGTACTGTGTGACTAAATATCAAGGTGGTCAAGGTTTGCTTGAACTATAATTAAGTAACCAAGCAAAATTGGCCAAACCGACATGAAGTAGCCATGGCCCAGTTTCTCTTGTCCAGACCTTAGCACAAGTCAATCCAGCAGACCATTAGACAATTCATCATGAAAAACATAGTATTCAGATAAATGCTCTAAAATCTCATGAACAGAATGCATGAGACACCATCAAAAATATATTCATGAGGTGGCATTGCTTCTCAACCCAGTAAAGCAACCTGCAAAGTAAGATAGCAACATATGAGTTCATGAAGCAACAACAGACATTTTTCACAACACTTATACACAATGTTTTCACTTCTATTCATACACAAACCACACAATATATTGTAATCATCAAGACCATTATCAAAGACAAAGAGGGAGCGCAACGAACCCAACAATCTCCCCCTTTTTGATGATGACAATATATTGTGGCCACCAAGATTCTCTCCCCCTTTGGCATTATCAAAAAGTGGGGGACTAGAGGAACGAAATGTGGAGTTTTCAAAGACGAATGAGACAGAAATATAAAGACCATGGCACACGAACCCAGCAATAACCTACCATGAAAGGAAGGTGTGTAAACCATGAGCACCAAGCAAGAAAATGAAATTTGATGTGCAATATGCAAGATGTTTGAAATATCTGCAAAAGCTCAGTTTCTAAACTATATGCAAATTTATGCTAAAGAGCACATTATTCTCCCCCTATTGTCATAAACAAAAACTGACTGACAATGGGATGATGTAACCTATTATTTATATGTATAATCTAAAGATGCATAAAGATGAAATGAAGTATGATATGAATAAAAAGTATCAGGCAATCAAGCACTGAAGCATGCATAATAAGATATAGAAGCAAGCAAGTCCCTTAGGGACAGGTTTAAGAAGAGTGCTATTGAATCTGGAGCATGATGTGCATGAACAATACTAAGAAGGTTGTGCTTACAAAAAGATGGTACTGCATTAACCATGACGGATGACATATTCATAAAGTACATTCACATAATCAAACCCAAGGTGTATATGCGAAAATTGAGCAATGAATTTCAAAGCAATATGGATCATCAGATTTTCCAACGGACACTAAAAGGAGTTGTTCCTCCATACACTTCCATACACAATGCTCGAGTATTGGTAGCTACGTATAACCCCCCCCCCCTTTTTTTTAATATATGAACACAAGAAGGTGACTAACCTTTTGACACGAGTTGTACCCTTTGTTTCAGGGGCACTTCCTGATTACTCAGTTTCGTCACTTATCTTAAATCCGGACTTTGTCACTTTTTGGCGTAAGTTGTACCCTTTGTCTCAGGGGCACTTCCCGGCTACTCGGTGCCTGTCACGCCCTGAGATTATGTAGCAGAAACAATCGGGAATGTGAACAGTCGACCAGTACGTCTCGAGCAATCAATATAATCAGAGCGCAAGACAATCACATAAAGTAATTGCACCAATAATTCATTCAAAATTTTAACTTTATTCCTTTATCAAATAATCTCAAGGTACATAAGATCTTTAACTCTTGACTAGACTCAATAAAATAAAAATTACATCATGACTCGACTAGACACATGATAACTAAGGCTTCTCTTGATCATATGTCCTTCAATCGCTCTCGGACCTGTTACTTGTATAATCCGAATCCGATTCATCTGTACGTCCTGAAATATTGAGAAAGTAGGTAATGAGCACACTTGCCCAGTAGGTATCTTCGTATCAACATGATGTCAAGTTTAAGTGATTAGCATTTTAGTTCTAGAGAATAAGATAAATCATGCAAATACGATGAAACACGTATGTAACCAAAGTAACAAGATATGATCAAGATTGAGATATGAGAATAGGATTTATCAATGAAGAAAGTAAATTTGTCCTTTTCATGAACAAGAATGTAACTATAATGTACTTGTCATAACCATGAAGGCTATGCACTAGAAAGTCATGTAACAAGCAAGAAAGTACTCTTCACTTAGTAGCAAGTACTTCGTGAATTTATGTGGATCGTTACTCATGTCTCGTGGATCTTCACTTATTTATAAAGAAAGTACTCCCAGCGCAATGCGACGCCAATAGTATCATGCCCCATGGTTTATAGTATGTTTCCGACAATCAACCGAGGGGACTAGCATAGAGCCCTTGAACACAATCAGTGCTCGAACTACATCTTCAAGTATAAATCAAGCTACTTCCACGATTATAACAATAATATGGCCAATGATGTACAGATTCAACAATAATTCCATGGTAAGGTAACCAAGATATAGAACGTACCAAAACTGATCATGAGAATTCAAGAAATGCATTAACAACTAGGTTATGCTATAGAGAAAATTCGGCAGCATAACGATACATTCATTATTTTTCATATCTTTATATTGACTTATTATTGTAGGTTCAGAGTCCAGATAATTCTAAGACTATCCTTGAACTTAAGAAAACCAACCCCGAAGGTCAAACCTTGGGTTAGACATAATCAGGAACCAAGTGGCCTATTACTGGACCCTTTAGCACGGCTTGGCAGTCTAGTCATGGACCGTTTCATAGAATAAAGACATCGATGCAGTAAAACCACATGGAGCTTTAGCGGTCTAGCGGATGGCCGTTAGGTATCCATTAGCGGTCTAGTGAAGGGCCGCTTACGGAAATCAGACGGTCGTTCATATGGCCGCTAAGGTCCAAAATACATAAAATATCGGTAAAGTGGTTTTCAAGACCATGGGTTTTAATGGTACAACCAGCTCGGCGTCCTAGTGGGAATCCCAGACTCGCAGAGTCTTATGGAGGCCTTGAAACAAGATTTCCTAGTCCGTTGGAAGGAATATCCAATGGAGAGGTTATCAAGTCCAAGATTGTGTACTTAATGTGCAAAAAGTGTAACTAATGATAACATACCGGGATATGTGCCATGTACTTAAGAAAATGACTCTAGAAGAGAGGAAATCATGTAAAATAGCGATCAAGTTAAATCATGAATCATTTATCATTTGAAACATGTATTTATTACAAGAGTATATGATTTTGGTCATAAATTAACATAAGTTAAAATAATACCAATGTGCACCAAAACATGAAATCTACTATAATGAACAAGAAAATCAATTAAGTATATGAAACCAGTACTCAAACCAGGAATAAAACTTAGTTAACTAGGCTTATCATACAATAATTATGGCTAATCTGTAATATGTTTCGGGTTAACAATATTATAGAAATCAGAAAATGAAAATGGTCTAGTTTAGGACCGTTTCAATGTGGCTAGCGGTCTATCGTACGACCGCTAGTGTTTCTGGCGGTCTACAGGAAGACCGTTTCCTCCTGCGTTAATCCGAGAACTTAATAAAAATAAAACAAATGCTAAACTAAAGCATATCATGCATGGAAATCAACATAGACAAACTCTATAGCATGATAGAACAAGTATAGGCCAACAATATGCTTGGGTTTATGTGATAAGCAAGAAAATTTCCTCTTTACTCTATTAGGGCTAGTTTATGCATGAATACTATACTAGATGCATAGTCCTAATAAATCATAAAATTCTCAATGTATAATGCATGAAATCGAATGAAATCAGAGGACTTTTATTTCTGACTTCAAGTTTAAGCCATTCATGAGATAACCTACCTTTGTCTTGGGCTTTAGATTTCAAATTTAAGGCTGAAAATTAACCCTAATTCTCTACTCGTCCTGAACCGAACCAGCAACTTCACACCTTTGTATCTCCTGAATCTCTTCTCCTAAAGAAGTGAAATTTTGAGGGTAGATAGAAGATATACAGGAGAACAAAAAGTTCTAAAGACACAATTGTTAAATACCTCGTCTAGGGTATCTAATTCCCTGATCAACTTGGGTCGGTCGCACAGTTTCTTGAGTTTCTTTCACCGAACCAACGTCTTTACAGACTTTGATCTCCTTGTAGGATTGATCTCCTAGAATGAAATTTTGAGGAAAGTTAGATCTAACTAATACGAACAAATTCTTAGAAGAAACTTACCTCTAATTCTGCCTCTTTACCTTAGTTCCACGTGAGCCAAAAGTAAGGGTCAAACACGTTGGTTCTGGGGTCTATTTATAGGTTTAGCTAAGATTTTGGGGATTAGAAAGAACTTAGAGTCCCAATTCGGCATTCAATTCGATCCTCAAGCCTTCTTGACTTATCTAATTAGTAGATAGCATCAATCCTAGGCGATTTGGTTGCCTAATTTCCAAGCTTTTCACGTTTTCTTCCTCTCACGGATTCTGCAGAGCCTAGCGGTCTAGGTCCAGACGGTTTATCAGCGGCTTGCGGTCTCGTGATAGACCGTTTTATACCCTGAGCGCCGAATTTGAACCAGTTCAAAATCTTTTGATATTATCCACTTATTTATCCTATTTATCTACTTAAATTCCAAAATTCCAGAAATTAAGCTTCTAGAACTTGGCCCAACTCTTATGGGCTTGGGTTTTAGGTCCTTTGGGTTCAATTAAATAGGCCTAATCTATTTATTAGTAGAAAGCCTTTACTTAATGAGACTAAATTAATAGTTATTTGTTTAATAGCTCATTTAAATGTCTAATAATTCTATTTAAATCTAGAAAATTTCTTGGGCGTTACAGTGCCAATTCCCACTTGTTTTAACAATGGATTGCTTCACTTTTCAACGTGAGTTTCCTCCTTTGTTTCAAGGAAGATTCTCGACTACTCGGATCCATGTTCCACTTATACGGATTTTTGGTGGGGCAAACAACTTTTTCCTCATGAGACATGTGATTTCCATATAGAGATTCAAGAGTCCGTAGGAGTGTTGAGTAGAATAACTGTAATCCTTATTAGATCGAATCATTTATCTCAAAAAGGGCAAATTGTAAGGGTGGTTGTACTGAATGTAAGAAATGAATTAGTCTAATCATAGTTATGTCTCCCCCTAAGTATATGCACAGTTATGATCAAAAACTCCCCCTTAATATGTGTCATGAAACAAACATGTCCAGATCAAAGTAATTTTATCTAGCAAGGGAAAAAGGTCATAGGATGTATTCAAGGAAGGGTGATATGATATATACACTCATACATTCATCAAGGTAAAATATTCACACGAGTTGATTACCGGTACTTGGCTGAGAACGTAGGTCCGAAGACCACCATCAAGCATGGGGGAGGCTTCCAGTTGGACAGAGTCCAACCTTCCACTATCGCCATTTGATATACCGGATAATCATGGCATTCAATCAAGATAGAGTTCAGTTTTCATTGACTGAACTTGGATTAATTGGACTGTATTTAAATTTGCTGAACTGAACTTAAATTCCTAGATCTATAATGCTCTCAGATCATTGGATAAATGGTAACAATTTATTTCTGAATTTGTTTCATAGTGCCTTGAAGAGATTGATGAATTCAATTCAGAAATGGATTGCTTGAATCTAATTGATCTGTAAGGGTTGTGAAGGTTCAGCTTGTTTGGACTGAATCAATGTTTGGTATGGTTTGAATTGCAAATGGGTCTTTCATGGATGATGCTATATTCATGAAGCATTGGGTTAAGATTAAATTGGCTGAATTATTTGTGGTTAGTGCAGGCTTGATTTGCAAATTGCTTTCAATCAGTTGGATCCATGGTATGAATGTACTTCTGAATTTGATTATCTATTGCCTTGAATGTGTTTAAAGTGGTTTTCATGTATTGGGTTTACAAGTGTTTTCATGCATATTTGTTCTTGGAAATCTATGGTAGTTAGTGTGTTGTTTATCTTATTTCACCTATCACTAAATGAATCCAAGTTTGTTTGGTGTTTTTAAGACCCTCTAACCTTGTTATTTAACTTGACAAAATTAGTTTTTCAAATGGGGTCGAATGGTGTTTAATGGGTTTTCATTGCATTTGACTGCCATGGCAGTTTTCTATTCTTGCTCTAAAAGTGTCGACTCCCAGAGTCGATATTTGTTGAGCAGCGTGCTGCCTTCATGCAGCAGGCTGCAAGTGTCGACTCTAAGAGTCGACACTTACAGGTAAGTAATGGCTTTTTAACACTTCCAACGGTTTTGGCTGAAAGTGTCGACTCTAAGAGTCGACACTTACAGGTGGTTGTGTGGTGTTTAACGCAAACAGAACACATGGCCAAAAGTGTCGACTCCAAGAGTCGACACTTTCGTCTGTGTGTTGGTTTTTTTCTTCGCTGGCAGCACATTATGAAGAAAGTGTCGACTCTAAGAGTCGACACTTCTGCTGGTTCGTTCGGAACGGGTTTTCCGGATTGATATTGAAACCCCCTTTTCATGGTCCGATTGGCTTGGGTTTTTACACCCTTATCCTTAGGGTTTCACCCTTCGATTGGGTGAGATTTTGAGACGGTTTTAGGATGGGCTTTCATGTCTTTTTAGGTCTTGTTTCCTTTGGTATTTATATCCTATGATTTCCATTCGATGCAAGAATTCTTGAGGGCTAATATCTCTATTCTTGCAGGAGGAGGAGGAAGGGCATCGCACCCTGGTGGAGGAGGTCATAGAAGCCATTGTAAAGGCCATCCACGAGCCCCAACAGCAATCTGAAGGCTGCTCCTGCTGCAGCTTCGTGATTTGCTGTCTTGGGCGTCTCATTCTACAAGGCTGAGTTCTTCCCACTCCGTGAATCAATTTCCCAGCACACCCTACCTTCCTATCTAAGTATTTCGTTGAAGATCCGAGGGAGTTATCTTGATCTTTCACTTCCATGGTTTTGTTTGAGCTTGCCTAAAGTTTCGAATCGTTACTTAAGAGTTGCAATATGTATATATATATATGTATATGTATATATATATATATATATATATATATATATATATATATATATATATATATATATATATATGTACATATGTTCTTTTGTTTATCTATTTGCTGCCCTTTTATTAGTGCTGCGATTTTCATCCTAAGCAACAAGATGAGCTAATGTTTTCTATTCTCTTGTAGAAGAAGAAGGAGGAGTGCGGCCACAAGGTGGAGAGGAAAGGGCTTTGAAGGACTCATCTGTTCTTGGTGTTTGCAGGAGCGATTGGAGTGTGGATTTGAAGGAATACATCTTGGATTTTCAAGGAGGACAAACCGTTGCTCCGACATCCTGCGGATTCGACTCCCTTCGACCTGAACTTCAAGGAAGATCTTCATAAGGCCATTAGAAAACGAAGGGGAAACACTCCATATCTTTTACTTATTTATTTGTGATGGTTTTCTTGATCTAAATCCTGCTTGAGCATATATTGTATATCTTTCTTGTTTTTCTAAACATCGGAATATTCGTGTGTGGTGTACGGATCTACGTCTCCATGTGGGATTTTAGTGTAGGGTGAGATCCCCGACTGTGTGTGTGTGTGTGCTGCAGTGGCAGCGTCTTGGGGCCAGGCCCCGTGTGTGTGACTTGCTACGGAAGTAGCAGGTGTGTGTCGTGTTGGGGTTCGTCCCCGTGGTTGCTACATTTGTAGCGTGATAGTGAAGCCTCATCGGGTTTCGATGAGGGGTGGACGTAGGGAGCCCGCCGTGGTCCCAAACTACCTAAAAATCTCTGTGTTGCATGTGGTGTGCCTGTGCGTTTATCTATTTCTCCTATCTCCGTTCACAAGTCAATTCTATAGATTTGTACTCACTGTACCATCACACTTCGTTAGCTCTGCTATCTGTTATCAATTATTGTTCATCGCTTGTTGGTTGGATGTTCGAGTGAGATCGGAAAGGTTGAGTGAACATTAATCTCACTTAAGCTCGGTTCAAGATAATTAACGTAGTTAGTTTGATTTCTGCTGTGTTTAGTTAAGACTATTTTTAAAATCCGCCATCTCGACTGGGAGACAATTCAACCCCCCTTCTTGTCCGTCATCTATTCTGGGCCAACAGAGAAGAGAGAAAGGAGAGAATGGAAAGAAATCCTCGTTGCAGCCAGCCAGCATCTGAGAACAAAGAATACAGATCGAACTAGTGTTCAGATCTGCTCATAGAGCTTCCAGACCTTGTTCTGAAGCCATAGAGTGTTTCTCCTATTTTTGTTACTTGTTCTTCTTTGTATTCTCACATCTGTAAACTGTGTGTTTTGTTGTGCTTACAACATTGTGTCCGGTGCTCTATTCATAGACCGGAGGTGGGTCTTTGGCTATGCTCAGCCGTGTGTGTGTCTAGGGGCTAGTCCCCGTGTTTTTGCTTCACTTGCGGCTTGTTTTCTTTGTGCGTGTGTGTGGGGGGGGGGGGGGGGTTCGTCCCCGTGTGTGGTGAGGACTTTGTCCTCGTGAGGAGCTTGCTCCTCGTGTGTGTGTGTGTGGGGGGACGTCGTCTCCGTATGGTGCTGCTTTTGTAGCGTGTGATAAAGTCTCACCGGGTTTGGTGAGGGGTGGATGTAGGTCTGCGGGTTTGCAGACTGAACCACCTTAAAAATCTCTTTGTTATGGGTTGTGACTTGTGTGATTGCTCCATGTTTCCTATCCCCATTCACAGGTTACGGTGCTAGCTTCTACATGCTCATTTCAGTTATTTTCTAATGCATACACTAGCATCTTTTTCACATGCCTCACTAGAGTCTTGTTGAGCAGCTTGTCAAGTCTAACTGTTGAACTCTGTACGTGGGTGCGTTGACCCCACTAGTTTGTTGCGTTGATGCAGCTTCTTGCTGAACAGCATGTGCACTGTGTTGTTACCACTTTCATTTGAGCTATTTCTATTAAATCCGTTGTGCATTGTGTCAAAATGTCTCATGTGCATTATAGCTGCTGTCTGTGCTTTAATGAACTAAGGTTTTAATTGGTCATAGTTTTAAAAAGGATCTATTCAACTCCCCCTTCTAGATCCGACTGCACCTAAGGGACCCAACAATTGGTATCAGAGCTTAGCTCTGTTATATTCAGATCCAACGATCTGCAGAGAAAGATCCCAGAGCATTTGTTTTAATGGCCTTATCCGTTAAACAAGTTTCAATGAGTTCCCCGCCCTTATTCGATGGTTTTGATTTTACCATGTGGCTGGGGAGGATGTGTGCGTTTGTTAACTCCGTTGATCCAAAGCTATGGAATCTCATATACCATGGTCCGCACAAGCTGCCATCAGATATATCTGAATGGTCTGCTGAACAAAGGACCAAAAATGTATACAACCTTGTTGCTTTCAAACTGATAAAAGCTACAGTTGATGTTTCCAAGTTCCCGTTTGTTTCCTGCTACAGCACTGCTAAGGAGATTCTAAATGGACTGGCCAGGATTCATGAAGAAAGAAAAAGGCATGACTGCCTCATGGCCGACAGTCCAGATCAACCAAGTGATATGTCCTCATCTCAGGTAAGCTCTGATCCCGAAGAATTTACATTTGAAGAGCTTATAGACGCATATGATGAGCTAGCCAAACAATATAATAAAATGAAATCTGAAAATAAGAAATTAAGAAAGGAACTTAAGAAAAACTGTCATGATGAAAGCTCCAATGATAGCTCTCCTTGTAAGAACTGTTCCACGCTTGAGGAGCTTAATGAAACTCTCACGATTGATTTAGATGTGCATAGAGAAAACATTGCTTGTTTGAGAGATGAGAATGGTATCTTGCAAGCTGAGATAACTAAATTGGAGGAACTTGTAAGACAACTTCAAGAAAAAGATGAGTCTATGTCAGATGATCAACACCCACTTAATGAGATGACTGAAAGCCAGAACCTCATAAATGAAAATGAAAATTTGAAAAAGCAAAACATTGAGTTGCTTGCTAAGCTTCATGCATGTGAAAAAGGCAAGGGCGTGAGCATTGATGAAACAGAAAAATTGAATTCTCTCCAAAAGGAGTTTGATCACTGCAAAACAATGAATGAAATGTTAAATGAGCAGCTGGCTAAGTGTGAGGATGATTTGGCCAATGTAGAACATCATATCTCCTCACTTGAAAATGAAGTTCAAGATCTGAATGACTCACTCTCAAGATTTGTGCAGGGTAGAGACAACCTAGACAGACTTCTGGGAACGAAAGTCAACTTTCAAAGAGAAGGTTTGGGGTATAAACCTGTAAATAAAAAGTCCTTTGGGAACAAGTTATACACCTCCTTTGTCTCTAGCTCAAATGAAGCCAGTACCTCAAGACTTCCCCCAAAGCCTTCTGCTATCTAGAAAAAGCCAAACCAAAACAAAAATCAGAAAAAGAAAACTCAAAGACAAAAACAGAAAAATGTTTTTGTTTGTATTGCATGCTAGGAAAGGCAATGCTAAACACCATGCTTCCAATAAAAGGAATGTTTATTGCTTCTATTGTGTATGCATGGTCACATTGTGCATAATTGCTTTATCCTGAAGAACGATGAACTAAGAGCAGGTAAGAATATAAGAAACAATGTAGAAAGCAATGCCAAGGGACAAACTATCTTTGGAAGAAAGAGTGGTCAGTATATTCATGTTCAAAAGCCCAGGGATGATCCACTGCGTCGACGCACTGCCCAGGTTAGGTCGACGCACCCTAAGGCCGGCAGAAGAAACTGCCCTTTGTGTTGTTTTCATTGTGGAAAGATTGGCCACACAGTCAAGGACTGTTGGCATCTTAAAGGAATAACCCACTCTCATGCCAAAAAAGTTGACTTCCATGCTCATTCCCAAAAGCTCAATGCCCTTGCACACAAGAGAAATGGAAATTATCATGTGTGCTGCTTTTATTGCGGTGAGTATGGACACGTGCTTAATGAGTGTCCTTGGATGAGAAGTGATGAACTGAATGCAGAAAAGAACAGAAACTCACATGTCAGATATGGAGCTAACCATCAAGGACCCAAGAAAATTTGGGTACCTAAAAACTCAAATGAGAATTTTGGGTGTAGGATGCCTTGGAGCTGAACAAGAATCAGTAGGAAACTAAAGCTCAAGGCACAGGTCTGTAAATAAAATTTTACTTGATGTTAATTCTGCATGTTAGGTTCTCTTACCAGTTGTTGTAGTTAAGCCCTTCCTTGCTTTCAATAAATTCTGCACAGTTGCTAAATTCCTCTGAATGTGTTGAAAACCTCTCCTTGATTGATCATGATGACTATGTTATGATGAGAGATTTGATGCAATGATGAGTTGCTTGCAAGTTTGTGCTACTTCCTGTTTGGCGCCATATGAATTTCTTGTTTATCGTTGTTAACCATTGATTTTGAAGTATCTGCCTTTTGCCTATCTCTTTTAAGATATTGAAGTAATAGGAGTTGCGCCTACTTCAGTTAGACTTTGTCTTTCTCCTATGTCTGTTGTAGTATTGAAATAACATATCCTTTTTGCATACCTTAGTTATATCATAATACTTATTGATCTCCTTATTGATTTTTATGATCTTCTGCCTATGTTAGGAGATAGCAGGATTTTGCCCATATCTATTTTTATAAGATATTGTACCTAATCTTTTAGGCTTTATTTAATTTTTTTCTTTTACTAATTCTTCTTCTTTTGATGTTTTAGCTCTTGGGCGAAATCTTTCTGATGAAGGCAAGCCGTTGTATTTTTTAAGTGATTTGTCTTATTTTATGATAACTCTTCCAAGTATTTTTATATTCTATCATTACGTGGAAGGGTATAATTATTTACCTTTCTTGAAATATTTTTCTGTTTGTTCGAGACAAAATAGATAAGAGTACATTGCATCTTAGATCAATGTATAACTATATATTGAGGGCAGTATTTATCCTGTAGGGGTTATAGTTTTACTATTTATTTTAGAGTTTTATGCAACCCTAAAGGAATTTTTTCTTGGTGTCTTTAGATGCCACTCAATTTTTATGTTGAGGTCCAAAAATCTCTTCTTTTGGCCTTTGTGCACAAACATTTTTTTCCTTACGTGCTTCATATTTGAAGCCTTTGATTGGGCTTTCTATATCATCTTAGATTTCTAGTGATTGGAATTTCAGAACCTATTTTTGATTCCCAACTAAGATGATGTCCACTCTATTAATGAGTCAGTGAGGTGATGAGTGCAAAGATTTAACTTTTTTGTCTCTAGAGGCACTTGTTCTATGTCCCTATTTGTCCTTTTAGACATGGAGCCCGGATTGTGCTTTACTTAACCCTTTCTGCCTTTATATTGAAATCTTTGTATCTAGGCAATTTAATAATTTTCTCAGATATTGTAGGAGACCTATATTTAGATTAATACTGGGATGATTATTTATTTATTTTGTCATTAACTGAAATAATGAATTATATGGAAAAGGTAGTTTCCAACACAAATATATTTAACAGATATAATGAAGCCTAGAGCTATAAATAACATGGACTTTTAGAAGAATTTATCCAATTAGTTGAGTTGAACGATTAATTATCTTCAAGTGCCTTCCTTGCACTCAAAGTGATCTCTAAGCACAAGCTTCATGCGCATTCAAGCCAAGGGGAGACTTTATCACACTGAAAGCATCATCCTTGAAATTTCTCTTCTTGGAAAGTATTGAAGAGGAGGAATCTGCACGTCTACGACATTCCTACTATCTTTCTCCTCTGTCTGTCAGTGTATTTATTTTTTATGTTTTTTAAATTCCACCATCTACTCATGAAGGAGCAAAACTGTGGACACTTAAATCTGCCTAATTGATAGTGTGTAGAGCATTAGTTGCTATGGGGTAACTAGCACTAGGTGTGCTAGGTTGGTATGTTAATATCGTGAAAATTAGTTGGATGACTAGCTCCTGCAAAGTTAGCAGGTGCAAAACCACCTAAAAAACTAAGTCACTTTGGTGACTGTTGGTTCGTTGTGACCGTGAAGAATAGCTGGGTTTGTTAGTCCTAGAAACTAACTGAAAGGTTTACTGAGACTTTGTAAGATCTGCTGGGGACCTAAGCCCGAGAAAATTAACGGGTGTAACCTTAGTTGAAAAGATTAGTGAAATCCTTTTCAGATTGCAAAGGGGCTAGATGTAGGCCTATTTAGGAAGACAAACTGAACTTGGATAAAAATCTTTGTGTCTCCGTGTTGTTTTTGTTTTTACGTTCTTATTTCCAATGCGTTCAATGTTTATAAATTTTATACGCTATAATTTTTATTGGCACACCTACTCACCCCCCTTTAGGGTGTGCCCGGCTACTAACAACATGTCTAGGAAATCGGTCGATATGAATTGGAATGGCATGAGAGGTTTAGGGAAGGCTATCATGTGCACCATGTTTTGTGGCCCATTTCTCAGGAGGTTCCATCGACCGTAAGTTGAGAAGAGTCATGAGCACATCATACTTGGATTTAACATTGCTTGTTACATGAGATATGTATCCGAAGTGTTAATATTAGATGGATATTAATGTTGTCTGAGATACTACTATATTACTTGAAGTGTTCCGACAGTTAAAGAGATGACTTAATATATCACTACCAAGATGTTTGATATATCTCACGATGGTTACACGCTCAATTTTTGTATGAAAATGAGAAGCAGATTTGAGAAGAATGTCCTCGCCCTTAGTGTGCAAGTAGGAGCTATTAGTTAATGGGCTACAGGCCCATTAGGCTACCTACTAAGAGATGACCTATCCTCTTAGGGGCGCTAGGCTCCTATCCTACTTGGAGTAGGAAAGGTGCTCTCCCTCGTAGAGAGGGAAGCCTATAAGCCCGCTAATCTTAATTGGTTTGAGATTGTGCTTTCTAAGTCGAAGGAGAAACCATAAAGAAATGGGGTTAGCTTGTTCGCTTTGGTTCTCTTATTTGGATTGGGAGAATAACCAACTCAACTAGAACAAGTCGTGGGCTCTTCCAACTTGTCGTTGAAGTCTAACTTGCATTGGATGAGAAGAGACTATATATAGAGGAGGAAACCCATGGTTACACCATCCTTTTGGTGCTCTCTTGGAGCCCAGGCGCCACCTTCTCCTCTCTCCTCTCCTCTTCCTCTTAGCACCCCTCTCTCTCTCTCTTGATGGCCACCCCCTTCTCCTCAAGGGTCACCCCCTCTCTTGTTCGAGGTGGTCTCCATCATGCTTCTTCGAGAACAACCCCATATTACCTCAAAACTTGGAGCGTGGAACAATACAGAGTGACTCTAGTAGTCTACTCGGTTGCCTTCTGCATTTGTAAGAACTCTACGTGAGTTCCACAAAACGATATGTCCTACGTGTGTTCATTCCGTTGTGCTTATATTTCTTATAATTTGATAGTTGTGAATTCATTCCTCGCCTTCCTAAACGATGGTATTGTTAATCGTCAAAAAGGGTGATGTTCACTTGGGGAACATTTGAAACTGCTACGAGATCATATATTATCTCCAAATTTCACTTTTTTGGGGAAAAGCATGTCTTGCGTAACTTTTTCAAATTTTCAAACAAGCCGTTTCTTCTCTCTCTCTCTCTCTCTCTCTCTCTCTCTCTCTCTCTCTCTAAAATCCCCTTTTTCACAAAAGCTAAGGTGACTTGCACTAAGGCAACATTTGGTAGGGCTTTTCCCACATGCACCATTATGAAAATCCAAAAAAAGTACACCGGGCATAAATGTCAGAGATTTCTGCAGGTTTAAAAATCACGTTTGGAGAGTCACGGCCATTGCACTTGCACAAATGTGCCGTGACAACCTCGTCGCCCGTGCCATTTGCGAAAGTGCAAATGGCAGACGCATAAAACTTATTTTTTTTGTTTGTGTGAGTTTAAACGGGTTTAAATAATGGTTAAAACACTTGTAACGGTCATTAGGGTGAGATTAGATGGTTATGAATTTGACAATCTACCAAAAGCTGGTTCGAAGGTGATTCTCGGGATTTTTTTCTCTCCATTTACATGAGTCTGTCTCTCTCTACTTTTGAAAATTCACTTGACACAAAAATCGAAGCATTCATGGTGCATTTGGTTCAGCTTATATAAATGTCAGAGATTTTAATCATTAAAATTTAAAAATCCCTTGTCAAAAGCCCAACCAAACGAAGTCTTATGATGTTGGGGAATTCAATAATTAGAATCCCACCGGACACCGTTTCCAAGCGCGCATTTAGTGGTGGATAGAGAATCATAATTAATCTATAGCATAAACCTAATCCGGGAAGAATCTTGTTGGCAGCCAAAAGTGGGGCTTTTGTGTTAATATTGTAAAAACGCAGATTGGATTGGACCCCGTCCCACCCCGAGTCCAAGTAAACCTCCTGTTCTACCGGAACTTGTCGAGGCAGAGGTTCATGTTGCTGCAAAGAAGAAAGAGTGGAGCTGCAGGTATTGCGCCCAAACGAGGCAAAACTTATCAAACATGAAACAACAAAAGGTAGGATATATAGAAGGCATGCGATGAAGAAGCTATTGGAGAGACATACAGAGAAACACTTCGAAACTGCTTGAACAAAGGCTGCTGCTATATATTCTCTTGGCTGCAAACTTCCGACTCTCTACGGCAACATTTCTTTTCCCCTGCAAGGGGCGCTCAATGTAACTCGCAAACCCCGGCGGGACGCACAGATCACTTTATGGGCACTCCAGCAACGCCAGCTTCTCTAAGCAGGGGCAGATGCCCTTCCTTCTTGCAGCCCAGCCCAGCCCAGACGCAGCGGCCGGCAAAAACAATTGACGGAGGTGAGCTCCTTGCAGCCCCGGACCACAATCGACCTGAGTGCCCCCAGGTTGTGCAGGGAAAGGGACGTTAATTAACTTGGGGCATCTGTGAATGGTGAGCTGCCGGAGGCGGGGGAACTCGGTTTCCCCCTTCTGCCCCCGGCACCACCACTCCTCCCATTATGCCAATGTCGCGGACACCGAGAGGGCCTCCAGTGACGGGAACAGCTCCTGCTTGAAGTCCCCACTACAGTACTATTTTTTTTTATAAAAAAAAATAGAAATAAATCCCCCGTTACAGAAGAAAAAATCCCGTCCCGTCCCACACGGCGGACTCCGTGGTCCGTCCACCTTGTGCACATCGAGGGACCTGAGCGCCGGGAGGTGCCCCAGAGGCGAGACACTACTGTGACACTGACCTATTCTTCGGCATGGCTTCCTTTTCTCTGCAGCGGGCACCTGCAGGTATGTAACCGGCGTAGTGTAGGAGGAGGCTGCTCCCCTGGCGGGATCCCCAGCCTTGGGCACTCCTGGAACTCCATCTTCTCCAAGCAGGGCAGGTGTTCTTCTTGCATGCCAGACGGGGTGCAGCTTCCGAAGCAATTGATGCCGGCGAGCTCCTCGCAGCCCCGGACGTCCAGTGCACAGAGTGCCCTCAGGTTGTGCAGTGAGAGGGATGTTAACTTGGGGCAGCTGCGGATGGTGAGCCGCCGGAGGCGAGGGAACTCGCCTTCCCCTTGCGCCGCCCAGCACAACCACTCCTCCCATTCCGCCATGTCGTGGAGGCCCAGAGCCTCCAGAGCCGGAAACAGCTCCTGCTTGACCTCCCCGTTGCTGAAGAACTCCTGCCCCACCCGGCGGACTCCGTCCATCTTGTGCACATCGAGGGACCTGAGCGCCGGGAGCTGCCCCAGAGGGGAGACGCTCCGGCACAGTTTGCAGCCGATCAGTGTCACCTTGCCGAGCTTCACGAAGGCGCTGCCCCCCATCCAGCCGGGGAAGCTGAGGCCCTTGTACAGGCTTATCTTGAGCTCCCTTATGTTGGCGTGAGGCCGGAGGCTCTCGAGCACGTCTTGGTCTCGCTCTATTGCCAAACCGGGTGGGAAGGAATCCTCCCCGCTCCAGTCCAGGTGAAGCTTCTCCAGGTTCTGCTTCCGCGCCAACTTGGCTCCAACCGCATCAAACTTGCCATAGATGACGTTCTGCAGGCCGAGTATGTGGAGCTCCCCTCGGAGATCGTCCAGGTTTCCCAACTCCGCTATTCCTGCAGGTTTGCTGCTCTCTTCCACAGCCAACCCATCTTCCTTGCCCACCACAAAGATGGGCAACGTTTGGATGCTGGTCAGGTTTCTAACACCACGTGGCATCTTCAATAGCCTGACAGAACAGTGGAGATCGAGGTGCCGCAGGCTGATCAAGTATCTTGTTCCCCTAGGCAACTCTGCAAGACGGTAGCAGTGCCTCAGCTCCAGTGTCTGCAGACTGTGAAGGCCGCCCATGGTTTCGGGCAATCTCGTTATCTTGGTCCCGTTCAACCCAAGATACTTCAGGAGCTTCAGATCACCAATAGAATCCGGCAGCTCGGAGATGTTGTTATCGCTCAAATCCAGAACCCTCACGTACCTCAGCTTCTGCAGCAGATCATGTAGAAGAAGAGGGAGCACAGTCTCGGTTGTCTTAACCTTCAGGATGAGCGTGCGCAGAGCCTTTGGATCGTAGGATGCCTCGCATGGTGATAAAGCTGCGAGTTTGTCACAGATGACTGCGGAGTGGCAATGGAATCTGGAGATTTTGCATCCCCGTGGCTCTTCCCCCCCGTAGCATTCCCTTTCCCAAACAGATTGTGCAAGGTTTCGGACGGGATCATGCATCATGAACCCGCGGGTGGTGTTCCTGTAATCAGATTTCTCCTGGAAGAACGATCTCCGGAGGAGATCTTCGAAGTAATCGCCGGCGATTTCTTCCTCCTGTTTCCTCTCCGTGGGGTGAACAAAACCCTGTGCGATCCACAGGCGGACCAGCTGATCCTTCCCGAACTTGCAACCTCTGGGAAGAACTGCGCAGTAGGCGAGGCACTGCTTCAGGTGAGCAGGCAAGTGATCGTAACCCAATTGCATAGTCGGCAAGGTCTTCCCGCCATCTTCCTCCAGATCCCATGTCTCGCTCGCCAATATCTCCTCCCACCTCTGCTCATCTGTTTCGCCGCGCAGGAGCTCCGCCGTCGTTCTCAGCGTCAGGGGGAACCCTCTGCATCTCCTGCAGATCTCCCTTCCCATCTCGACAATCCGCGGGGGCGTTTGGGGGAGGTGCCCCCCGAAAGCGTGGTGACAGAACAGAGACCAGGAGGCGCCGTCTTCTAGATGCTGCAGGTGACGGTGCTGCGCCGGCGGCACCCCGGAGACCCTCGCGACCGTCACGCTGGGGGTGGTGATGAGGACTCTGCTGCCTTCGGCTGCGCTGATCAGGGAAACGCGGAGAGCCTCCCAGTAGCTCTGGCTCTCGTTCCAGACGTCGTCCAGGACCAGCAGGATCCTCCTGCTCATCAGGTGTTCGCCCACGATCTCCTGGAGCGAGCTCAGCTCGTCGAGGTCGCAGCTCTTCCCGGTGACGGATTCCACGATCTCCCTCGTCAGCCTTATCACATCGAAGTCCTGCGACGCCCAAACCCAGGGCTTCACCTCGAAGTGGCGCTCCACTCGCTCGTCGTGGAAGACGAGCTGGGCAAGAGTGGTCTTCCCGATGCCGTCCACCCCAAGAATTGCCACAACGGAGATGGCGTCGTCTTCGTCTTGGATATCTGATGACAGCAGCATGCCGACCACCTCCTCTACATCGCCTTCCCTGCCGAAAGCGCACGACTTGTCCACATGGGCAGCGGCCGGAGGGCGCCGGAGGGCACTGGAAGCCCTCCGCACCCCGTCCTCCTCCCGCAACCAGAGCCGGTTCCGGTCGACCGCGATCTCGTCGGACCTCTCCCTGAAGCCCTTAATTCTGAAGACCAGGTGATCCCGGAACGAGGGGTCCTCCAAGGGGCCAGGAGGGAGGGGCGCGCCCACCGGCTGCTTCCCCTTTCCCATGTCTGCCCGGATCGCGGCTTGCACCTTCTGGTGGAGCTCCGCGAACTCGACCTCGTCTAGCACATCCTGGGCGTCATGGGCGAGGCCCCTGATCTCGCGGAGCCAGTGCCGGACGAACTCGTCCCGGATCTCTCTCTCCTCGGCGTCGGCGAGCACCGCCTGGATCCGCTCCAGGGTCCGGCCCAGCCTCTCGAGGTCTTCCTCGACACTGGACGCGGAGGGACACGTCGACGACGCCGGGGGTGGGGCGGAGCTGAGGAACCTCCGGAGGGAGCCGGCCGCCAGCACTGCCGTGAGCTTCAGTACGGGGAAGATGATCGTGCCGGCCATCGCCTCGAGCTGGCCGGACCGCCAGAACCACGACGATGGCGGCTGGTCGGGCCTGCAATTGTGGTGGCGGACTCGGCCTGTTGTGCCGGCGATGGCGAGGGAGGTGGAAATGGAGCAGCCGGCGTCGGACAAGGTGACCCACTGCGCGGCTCTTCCCCGACTCCTCGATTTTATTAGTTGACCCAGCAGCCTCGGCGACGCAAACATCGAGGTCAAGAAAAGACAAAAGATGCTGCCATCTGTCACGTGGGGCCCAAGGCTAGGATTAAAGAGATCGACCAGTTGCGTTGTATGTACGTGCATTTTGATTAAATATTACGTATGCCTTTTATCGTCATTTTTGGTGTTAAAAAACAATTGAGACTGCGCCTCGCCCCTGGCGATCGGGGAACGCCGGTGGGTGCAGCTCCGCCTGGTAGCTCCGTCTTCCACGTTTCGGGGTTCGCACAAGTAGATAGATGTCTCCCTCGCAGGGTCTGCCGTATCCATCGACCGTCCATCTCGGTCACAGTTTAGGTCGGGTCGAGTCACTCTCGTCTCGCTCTATCTCGATCTATCTCACTGTGTTAAAATAAAAAAATTATATATAATATATATATAATAATAGAATAAAATAGAAAAAGATACGATATATATATAATATATTTAAATAATAGAGCGTCCCGGTGACGATCCACGACCCGGAAATCTCGTCCACCGCCTGAGTCGAGTCGAGTGGTGCGGATCAGGGCGAATTACTCCGAGACGACAAATCCTCCTCCCTTGATCCTCTTCTCGGCATCCACTAAGCCAAAAATAAAAACAAAAAGTAATTAAAATCTTTAAAATAGTGACGAAGAAGATGGTATAATAATTTATAGACATTTTGAGTTTTTGACCGGCGTTTGACAAATCGATTCGGGACGGCCCGAACTGTCCATCTCGAACTGTCCCAACCACAGATCGAGACGACCGATCTGTGAGACGTAACCGAGACGATATATATAATATATTATATTTTATAATTAAATTTAATCGATATATCGATTGGTAAAAAATGTTTCAAGCTAATTTGTGCGTCCCAGGTTCGAATCTCAAAAGACACCAAATTTTACTTTTTTTTTCACTTTTTTAATTATTAAATGAAAAAAACTTTAAAATCCTTTTGATGCTAAAGAGAATCGAATCCTGATAATTTAATTTACACATGACAACGTCTAACCAACTAAGTTAATGAATATTTTGATATATTTTATTTATACTTTTTATATTAAAATATTTATTTTAAATCGGTACAAAGTGATACAGTACTGTTTCATCCCGTCCTAGGCCATGATCGGGACGGTAAACTTTATTTTTGACGAAAATTTATCGAAGGAAGATACATAAAGTTACATTCATATGGGGAGTGTATATATATAAATATAAATGTAGGATAAAATTTTATGTAAATTTATTTTTAAGAAAGGTATATGTGCAAAAACATCCTTCCTCCTATGTTCAACCAATCTCGCATAAAAACTTAAAAAGAAGCGGGAAATCTAAGATTCGGAATACTTTTGACACAAAATCAATTTAATTTACGTAATACTATTAAGTGCAAATAGAAATAAGTTACTCAAAATTATGGGAGACATGCATGGATAGTTGGACTAGAAAAATTTAAGAGATGGGAATGCACGTGGATGAGATATAAAATACAACATGGGTGATCATAAGTAAGGTTTGACAAACAGCCCTAGATCAACACGATCGGCATGTGAGATACAACTGATATGATCTCATATATTTTAAATATTATTTATGTTATTTTTAATTGAAGAAATTTTGTAGATGGGTTGACTAATTACTTCGTTTTCAAACGAGAGCTCATCGGTTGAGAGCTCATCGGTTCAAAACGCATGATTGTGTGTGTTATATTTTTTCTTTTAATATTCTCAATCAAAAAAAAATGTAAAAATCTCAACCGAACCCAAGACGTGTGACAGACGAAGTAAAGCGCCTAACCAACTGAGCTAACATCATTTTTCAATTATTTTAGACATATTATATATATAAATGCTCTTTTTTATCTCGGTACGCAACGGTACAGACCTGTACCGTACCGTCCCAGTGAAAGACCGGGACAGCCGGTACAAACGGGTTGGCAAACCCTGACCATAAGTATGATTTTTCTTTTTTCTTTTTACAGTGAGGAACCTCCTTAGACACTTTTGCCCTGCACGGTTGGTCGGACCATGTCTCTTATTAGGTTCGAGGGGGGGGTGGGGCTTCCCTAACTCACGCTTAGGCTTCATTTGGAGACGAGATGGCCTCCATTTCTTTTACTAAAATCTGTCTGTCATACCGTTGCACAAGGTGCAGGTGATTCTTCGTCATTTAAAATCCTCAGAAGTAACTCTGAAGTTACTTTTAGAGATTAAGAGAACTCAACACTTTTGTACTTGGTTCTCTCTCTTCAAAATTTTCTCTTCACGGAAGTCAAGAACCATTGTGACTATTTGATGAAGATTAAAAGATGTCGGGGGATTCTGGCTCGAAAGCCACGTTCGGGTACGTTCGCAAGCGCGCCCTTAATCTTCTTTGAGGAGGGATGTGGGCCTATGATTTGTTAGCCTTTGTGGGATTAGAGAGACATATAATTTAATTACTAAGGCAATGGAATTAAATTACTTTATTAGTGAATCTTACATGTTTAGTTGGGGATCGTATTTCATTGAGAATTAAGATTCCAACAAAGAACTAGATTTAAAAAAATTGAGTATTGAATGTGAATTCAATTCCCTCCTTATTTAGATATCTTTCTTAAAATAAACTCATGTTCACTAAGCTGGGAATTGATTTCATATATAGTAAAAAATCTCACTTAATTCACTAACTCAAAAGTTTAATCTCCAAACAAAATCTAATCAAAATCTACTGAAATACATTCACAATTTAAAATATGATTCATAAACTTAAATTAATTACACATCTCACTAACTTTGTCTTAGAAAAAAGGGATACGCGTGAGTTGGACATCGTATGTTAGGCTTGGACTTAGGTCTCTCACACTTCGCGTAGACCTGCTTACCACTGCGTTAGGTTCCTTGTCTAAAAAGAACCTCCTGAGAGGGCTGGCCACCAACACTATAGTGAGCTTCAGGAGGGGGATAATGGCAGTGTCAGCCATCCCCTTGAGTTGGCCAAACCAGAACCATGATGACGATGGCTGGTCAGGCTTGTGGTTGTCGCAGCACAGTTAGCTTGCCGTGCCAATGATGGAAAGGGGGTAGAAATGGAATGTTCGACGTCAAACATGATGATCCAGTGCATGGCGCACCCTAACCCCTCGATTTTAGTTGAGGTGGTAGACATGACGGGGCAAACATCGAGGTCAGTAGGGGTGTCAACAGAGAGGATCCAAGTCCGATTTTGTATGATCTCAATTCAGATCCAAAATCATAAGAGCCAGATCCAACTCAAACTCTAAATCCACAGTTGTTTCGAATTTGAATTCGGATCTTTAACTTAAAATTATATTTCAAATTCGGATCTAGAATTTTGAATCCACAATTTAGGCATCGATTTATGCCACGTGCAGTTGGATCTTAACTTGAATTTTGAATCTGGATCTTATTTCAGATTTGCGTCATACTCTTCGACATGCTATGTCACGTCCCGAGCGCGGAAGAAATCCACTACGCGTAACGAGTTTATATCGATCATGTCAATCACAGCATAAGAAATTCGACACATAGACAGAGCGCACAAAAGTAGAGATAATAAATCAAATCTTTTATTTCATTAAAACTTCAAAGATAATCCAATTACATACTCTTCATTACCAAAAAAAGGTACTAGACTCAAATAAAGGAAAATACAATAATGACTCAAGAAAGATGAAAAGACACGACTAGATAACGGCTTCAACAAGCGGACAGCTCTACGCTCTTCACTCGTGTCCACCCCCATCCGAATGATCATCGTCATCGGAATTACGTGAAAAATAGGGAAAAAACTAGGGTGATCGAATGCTCAGTAGGAATTATATCTCAAGATCAAGCTTGATTTAAGTAAATTACAAGTTACATGAACTATGGAAATGTAACGATGCATGTACGCAAGATAAGGACGAGAGTATTAAGAAATAATATAGATGGACTAGCAAGCTTCCAAGATAATAACGTGAAGTATATCAAGATTGTCAAGCATGTAAATATCAAGGCATGTTATGTGAATTGGCTATTATAATTTCAAGCAAGTAAATACCCATTCCGGGCCACGCAAGTACATCATGTCAAGTCAAGTCAAGCACGAGTCGTGGAATGCCATAATCTAGAAAGTCATGCACTTCGGTCCAATGCCACACCGTGATCAATATATCTCTCATGGGTACAAGTACTTTCAGGTGCTCCTCCAAGGACCAGATTGGGCCCTATATGCACTAGTATTGAGTCATGTATATATTTTTAGACATTCACTATAGTTTTATAGCCAATATAGAGTTCCAAAGGAAAAAGCCATTGTAGGATGATAAGGTAGATTTCACAGAATGAAGGAGTTCAAGGACAGAACTTGAACAAAGATGACATACTTATAAATCGCATGAAAAATGATGACATATCATGAAACTGAGTAATTGGCGTCCACTCGGACAGCCTTCAATTACAGAAATAGCATCCACTATGGTGGTCGCTCATTCCTGTGAACAATATAGGTACGAAGAATTAGCGTCCATATCACGGCCACTAAATCAGTAATCGATGCCCACTGGCTGGTCGCCAATTCCTTTTGGCGTCCAAGTCATGGTCGTAGTTTCCTGACAGAAATATACTCTCAAAAAGAGGTCAGAAACAACACTATATGAGGGCTAAGAATCACGTTTCTTCAGAGTGACGTGACAAGTAAGGGTTCCCGGGTTTTTAGAGTACAACCAACTCGACTACCTTCAGGGAATCCAAGGCTAGCGGAGATTTATAGAGGTCTCAATGAACAAAGTACCAGTCCGAAGGAGGGGATATCCCGCGAAGGGTCTAATCATCACCAAGAGTTTAGTGTGTAAGCGATAGAAACAAGACAGGGACTCCATCTACGGATGTGAGATGAGAGTGCCAAAAGACCCGCGATTATGGGCCAGAAACCCGATAAAAATTTAGAGAGAAGAATTAGCGTCCATTCAGACAGGCGCTCAATCTTAATTGGGCGTCTGTATGAAATGTCGCTTAATCAATATTTTACAAAATTTCAGGAAAAACACTCAGAAATAGCGACACTGTGCACGGGCGCTAATTCCAGAAATTTCCAGAAATCAATAAAATTACTTATAATTAATGACCTTTTAGAAAGGCACTCAATCTTTAAACAACGTCCATGTTATTGTCGCAGATTTTTGATTTTCATATATTTTCTAAGTTTTTTTAAAAAATAATACCTTTTTATAGGGGCCCTCTTTTATGTAATAACGACTATGTGAGTAGTCGCCCATTCTTTTAGGCATGCAACGGTGCACACATCGGTCAGGTACATTTCTACACACATACTACTATTCAATTAAACGTATTACTATTCATTAGGGATGAGCAGTACAACTTTAACTTTTATGGGGAATTTCAGGAAACTAATATCATGAACAGGTAGAGAACAATCAGGGGACTCCAGAAATATGCATAACATATTTTTCAAATACATGGTTCCATATTTATTAAAATTTTAAGCATGGGTTAATTATTAATTACACTAAAAGAAATAGCGGTAGGGGTAAGGTCGCTTATTAAATGGCGCCCAGAAGACTGTCGCAAATCATGATTTGGCGTCCATCTACATGGTCGTTCATTAATAAGCGGCCACTGCTCTGGTCGCTATTTTCATTATGAAACAGCAAGTGATAAAACTACTTGAAACTTGAAATAGAGAGTATGGAATCTAGATTTTACAAGCTACAGAGACGCTATCATGATCGTATGCGCATGCAATCTCTATTACTATGATCTTAGGTTTTGTTTCTTGAGGAAACCTACCTCTTTTGGGGTTTTGGACGACGGACAGAGAAGAAAATAGAATAACAAGAGCAGCTGCAGAAGCAAACGAAGCAACTACAGCAGTAGTAGCTTGACTCAACAGCAGCAACCTCACGCGCCAGCAGTAGCAGATGGAGGAAGAGGACGACGAATGGTGCGATGGTAGCGCACCACAGATGACTAGCAGGCAACCGAATAGGAAGAAGACGTGTGCTTCTTCGTGCAATAGCAACTGAGGTAGCAGAGGAAATAATCCCACGGCGACCACGGTAGTAAGAAGAGACGTCGACGCACAGAGGACGACCGGAACAACAGCAGCATCAATAAGCTTCTGCCGTTCGTAGGGGCCTCATATATATATAGGAGGGATCCTTACAGGTTCTAGATTCCTAATGGAAAATAAACTTCCCACATAACACTCCAAACGGGTTCCAAACTTTCCCACGCAGATCTTCTATTACCATAACCTCAGCCGCCTTCCTAATTCGTGTAAACTAAACCCTAGAGTCTTATTCATAGTTCGAATGTGGGTTTTGGACTATTGAAAACAACCCCCCATTATATACATATATGTGTATATACACTACACTCCCTTGGACGTAGGAAGGCTTATGGGCTTTTGTTTATTAAGGCCCATTTATATATATATATATATATATATGGGTTAAGGCCTTCAATTGGGTTGAGGTTTGGGCTTTATTTTTGTTCTTTTTGGGCCCTTGTCTTATTTATTTGAAAGATTTATTTATTTAAGAAATTTTATTCCAATAGTTTATCCGGGTTGCTACACCCTCCCCCACTTAAAAGAATTTGGTCCCCAAATTCATTTGCATATAAATATAGAGGGTGCAGAGTACTTACGACTTTGAAATAAGTCATCGAATCTTTTCTTCATCGATTATTCGGTCTCCCATGTTGCTTCTCGTTCGAGATTCTTATTCCATTGAATCTTCACCATAGGGATCGTCTTGTTCCTTAGCATGCGAACCTCATGAGCTAGGATCCTTAAAGGTCTTTGCTCATAAGTAAGATCCTTTTGTATTACCAGATCACCATGTTCTATGACGTGGGATGGATCATAAACATATTTATTGAGCATAGACACATGGAACACATTATGGACTTTCGATAGCTGTGGTGGCAAGGAAATCCGGTAGGTAACCTCGCCAACTCTTTCTAGCACTTCAAATGGACCAAGATACCTTGGTGTAAGCTTGCCCTCAACACCAAATCTTCTAATGTCTTATCCTGGGGAAACCTTAAGAAAGACGTGATCTCTAACTTGGAACTTGAGGTCTCTCCTTCTAGTATCGACATAAGTCTTTTGTCTCGACTGAGGCATCTAAAGTCTTTCCCTAATGATTTAAATCCTCTCAGTAGTATCCCTTACCATGCCTGGGCCTAGTAGTTGCCTTTCCCCAACTTCGTTCCAGCATAGTGGAGAGTGACAACTCCTTCCATATAACACCTTGAAGGGTGCCATTTGGATACTCGTCTGGTAACTGTTGTTATATGCGAACTCGACCAAAGGTAAGTGTTCATGCCAGCTTCCACCAAAATCAATAATACAAGCCCGTAACATGTCTTTCACGACTTGATTCGTTCTCTCGGTCTGACCATCCGCTTGAGGATGAAAAGTAGTACTAAAGTTGAGTCTTGTCCCCAACGAATGTTGTAGACCCTTCCAAAAAGGAGAAGTGAAGCGTAGGTCTCGGTCAGATACGATTGAAACGGGAACACCATACAGTCTAACAACTTCTTTGATGTACAAGACGGTTAGAACATCAACCGACCATCAGCTCTTTATAGGCAAGAAGTGTGCCGACTTGGTCAATCGATCTATAATGACCCATATTCCATCATGTCTGCCTTTAGATTTAGACAAACCTATGATAAAATCCATGCCGATATCTTCCCACCTCTACTTGGGAATGTCTAGAGGATGTAACTTACCGGCAGGCTTTTGGTGTTCTGCCTTGACTTGTTGGTACGTGAGACAACAAGAAACGAAGTCTGCTACCTCCCACTTCATGTTGGGCCACCAAAAGGTCCATTTCAAGTCTTGGGACATCTTGGTAGATCTGGGATGAATTGTGTACCTTGATCGGTGAGTTTCGTCTAAAATTTTCTTCTTTAATTTCGGACAGTCCGGTACACATGTCATTTCTCAAAACAATAATCTTCCATATGATGCTAGCTTGAAATCAGGTTGTTCTTCTAGCTTGTCATTTATTTCTACTAGCACCGGGTCTTCATCTTGTAGCCCTTTGATTTCGAAAAGTAGATCCGATTGTATCCTCATGTGTGATAGAGAAATACACCTTTTCTCCTTGTCCATGCTTATATCAAGCTTGGAAAATTGTTCCAGCATCTTCTATTCTTGGATCACACAGTTGGCCAATAATGCTCTTGGCTTTCGACTGAGGGCATCAACTACGGAATTACCCCTTCTAGGATGGTATTGCATTATGAAGTCGAAGTCCTTGAGATACTCTAGCCAACGTTTTTGACTCATGTTCAATTCCTTTTAGGAGAATAAGTACTTGAGACTCTTGTGATCGGAATACACGGTAAATAGTTCTCCATAGAGATAGTATCTCCAGATCTTTAAAGTAAATACCACCGCGGCAAGCTCTAAGTCATGCACCGGATAGTCTCCTCATGCTTCTTTAGTTGCCAGGAAGAGTAAGTAATGACTCTCCCTTGTTGCATTAACATTCATCTGAGGTCAATACCAGATGCATCAGTATATACCTCGAACTTCTTGTTGAGTCTTGTTGAATCTTTACATGTTTTGATGATGACAACACTATAAGTCTTAGTGGTGTTCAAAAATATGTCTCTGTGAAAAATTAACAAAAATATGTTTCTGTGAAAGTGAACAAAGAATATTTTTTCTATGAAGAATAAACCTTCATTTCACTTCAGGTATTTTTCAGGGACTGTATTCGTGTTGGTTGGCACTTCGTCTTGTTTGTGTATAACACCTCGTGTTGTACTGATTATCTTCGTGTCGTTTTCGTTTTAGTACTGTTTGTGTTTTCATTACGCCATGTCGTCCTCTCGTACCTCGTGTTGTTTTAAAATGTGTTCTGTTTGACCTCGTGTCGTTAGCACTTAGTTGCTCATCTCGAGTCAGTATTCTATGTTTTGCTCCTGTGTCTTCGTGTCAGTTACTGTAGTTCCTCGTGTTGTTCCTCTGCTTCCACTATTTCTTCTCGTGTTGTTGAAGACATGTCTAACTCATGACTTCGTGTCATGGTTGCTAGACCTCGTGACTTTGTCGCTTTGTGACTTCACCTCGTGTCAATTCTTGTGTTTCATCTTCGTGTTGTTTTCAACTCGTGTCGGTTACTGTTTCGTCTTCGTGTTGTTTTCAACTCGTGTCAATTCTTGTGTTTCGTCTTCGTGTTGTTTTCAACTCGTGTCGGTTACTGTTTCGTCTTCGTGTTATTTTCAACTCGTGTCGGTTACTGGTTCGTCTCCGTGTTGTTTTCAACTCGTGCCGGTTTTTGTTTTTGTCTTCATGTCTTCATGTTATTTTTGTCTTCGTGTCTTCGTGTTGTTTTTGTATTCGTGATTTCGTGTTGCTTTTGTATTCGTAACTTCGTAGTGTTTGTTGTTACAGTGACACTTCGTGTCGTTCTCGTTTTACTTCGTGCTATTTTTTCATCTGACCTTGTGTCATGCTCTCCCTATCTCGTACTGTAGTAATCTTGTCTACTTCGTGTCATCCTTTTTCTACTTTGTGCTGTTCTCCTTCTACTTCGTGTTGTTTTCTTTCTACCTCGTGTCGTTCTCTTAGTAGTGTTCATTGTGTCACCACTATATCTCGTGTCGTTCTCTGTTTAGTGCACCTCTTGTCGTGTCCACTTACCTCATGCAGTTCTAGTTCTTGTGGCACTCAAGGTTAATGATTCTTATCTCTTTGCAGGTCCGAGGAAGAACATTCATCGGTGTCTGGGTGCACATGATCCGATACTGAAGGAACAAATACGAAAGGGGCACATGGCAGGAAGGTTCTGGATCAAGCGTGTGAAGCACACGCACTCTGTACCCCATCCTCTTGCTGGCTGCTGATATAAAGAGAACAAAGGCTGGTCGAGCAAGAGTTAGCATTGAAGCCAAAAAGAATAGAGGAGCAGAGATTAAAAAGAGGAAAAAGAGCAGAAGAACAGAAGAAGAAAAAATGTGAGAGAGAGAGAGAGCTCGTTGAGAAGAAGGAAGAAGCTGCTTGAAGATCTGTCTTCACTGGACCGTGGATCAGATCCAGGCCAGTCAGCTCCGTTGGGAGCCACATTGTGCATTTCATTTTTCAGCGTTCTGTTTGCTGAAGTTATTTTCATTTCGTGTTTTTGTTTTCTTCCATTTTCATCTGGTTATCTTGTTCTTCCGATAGCCCTGTTGGGGATCGGGTTCCTCCTGTTGGTTCAGGAGAAGGGAGATCTGATCTCCGGGTTGCAAGTGACAGGTTGTCACTTGTGGGTTGCCCTCTGGTTAGAGGAAGGGAGGCTAGTCCTCCTGTTCTGGGCTTGTGGTTGCTAGTCCAGTGGTCCCTCCTGGTCTGGAGGAAGAGAGGTCTTCGACCTCTAGTTTCCAAGTGGCTGGGAGTCACTTGGGTGTCCCTCCGGTTGGGAGGAAGAGGGGAGGCTGTTCCCCTGGTCAAGCTGTGTGGCAGCAACTGTTTGCAGACTGAGTCTGCTTGGTTCTAGCGTTTGCTAGTGAAGCCTCACTCCGGTTGGGAGTGAGGGGTGGATGTAGGTCTGAAGGACCGAACCACCTAAAAAATCTTTTGAGCAGTGGCTTGATTGTCTGATTTGTTTCCGCTAGATGCTTGAATAGGCGCGCTCCATGTGTTTGTATTTGAGTTGAATCGAATTAGTTCTATTCTGTGTCTTTATCTAGCATCCTTATTTTAATTTGGCAATTATTCGTAGAAGGATTCATTCACCCCCCCTCTGTATCCGGGCCAAGCACCCTAACAGTTGGTATCAGAGCGGGTGTCTGCATATAAGGTCCAGCCACCTGCAGATTCGTTCTTGCGATCTTAGGTGCTTATTTCCCTTTAGTGCATCAATATTCCTGTTGCATTGAATATATCTGCTATTTGCTTCAATGGCTTGTCCACCTGTCTTCAGTGGTTTTGATTTCAACCAGTGGCACAGTGCTTTACGTGCTTATGTTAAATCCGTTGACCCAGACCTGTGGAAAGTGATTTCACATGGTCCTCATGAACTACCAAAGAAAAGGTCCAAATGGACTGACAGTCACGAATCAATGTATGAGGAGAATCAGACAGCTATAAATCTGATGAAAGCAGCCACTGATAAAGCTTTTCACTCATGTTTCCTTGATTGCAGATCTGCAAGGGATATGTTGGAAATGATGAAGAGAAACGGGAAAGGAAATCAAACAGGCTGCATGATGGCCAACAGAAGCGATCAAGGCAGCAATCAAACTGAAGAAGATGATGATGAGGTAAATCTCTTTGAGAACTTCTCTCTAGAAGATTGGGAGAATGCTTATGCTAAATTATTTGAATCTCATGAACTGTTAAGAAAACAGTATAAAAAATTGAAGAAGGGTACTGGGTTAGATAGTTCAAGCTTTCCTTGTAGAAATTGTGCTGAACTGAAAAATGCTAGTATGTCTGATAATCTAATGCTGAAAGAATTTGAACGCGTTAAATCTGACTTAAGCAAGCTGAAAAATGAGAATGACTCTCTCAGAAAGTTCTCTAAAGAAAATGAAGAACCATTAGAGAAACTTAAACGAGAGAATGATTTGCTGATTAAAAAATTTAATGCCATAAAATCTGTAAACATAGAACTACAGAAAGATTTTGAAAAACAACAAAAGGAATTGAGGGAGTTTGAAGCTAGGAGAGAAAACATGGTTGACTCAGAAGATCAGCTTCTAATAAATGAGTTAATTCAAAATGATAAGCTTAAAGAAGAAGTTGAAAAATTAAAATTGTTAAACAGTGCCATGTCTGAAAGACTTCTCACATTGGAGAAAGGAAAAGTCATCTGTACTAACGAAACTGATGAAGTAGATGAGCTGAGAAAGGAAATTGAAGAGTACAAAACAGCTAATAAGGTTTTGAATGAAACTGTCAATTGTAGTGAACAAGAGATCGCTAGTTATGAAATACACATTGCATCTCTTGATAATGAAATTCAGGATCTGAAAAACTCCTTGTCAAAGTTTATGAGTGGTCAAGAAAATCTGAACAGGTTGTTAGGAATTAAGGTCAATACTCAAAAGGAAGGGTTGGGCTACAATAATGTCAATAAAAAGGTTTTTGAAAACAAGCTGACGACATCCTTTGTCAAAGTTTCTGATATAGCCACAACCTCAGAAAATAAACAACCAAATGTTCAGAAGAATCAGAACCAAACTGAAAAGTTGAAAAAGGTTGATGAATCCAAGCTAAAAACTGTTTTCATTAAATCTTCTGAATAGGAAAAGCCTTCCACTTCATCTCCAATTCAGTACAAGGCTAGGAAAACAGGAAAACAAGATAAAAATCAGAAAAGGACTGAAAATCAGAAAATAAATAAAAAGGGTCCATCAGCATTTGCTGATCACAGTCCTCACACACACTCACATGCATCTAAAAGGAAGAATATCTGTCACTACTGTCATAAAGTTGGACATCTGATGCATGAGTGTAAGTTGATGGAGAAGGATGATAATAATGCTAGGAGATCTTATGATGAAAATCCATCACCTCAGAAAAGAAATGTCACATGCTCTAATTGTGGCAAATTAGGACACTCTATTGCTCATTGCTGGTTTTCTAGTGGTAAGAAAACCCTCTATTCATATCATGCTAAATTCCCTACAAACCAACATGTTTTTAATAAAAATAAATCTGGTTCAATGAGCTAGCATATCATTTATTTCAACTGCAACAAAATGGGTCACAGGGCCTTTGAATGCTGGTCAGGTTCCTTTAGAAGAAATTCTCTCATTTGCTCTCACTGTAGAAAGTATGGCCATACAGTCAAGGACTGTTGGCATATTCAGGGTAGAAATGTGAATCTCAAACATGCTAAATTCCCTGTAAGACAATTTGCAAAACCTTCATGTCATCATTGTGGGAAGCCAGGTCACAGGGTTGCAACCTGTTGGCTGGCAGGATATCAAAACCAAACCAGTTTTGGTAAACAGAAATTTTACCCTGTTAACAGAAAATCTCATGTGTATGCACATAGAATTCATGCTAATAAGAATGTGCATAAATCAGATCTGAAAACTACTCCTGGAAATGTGCTGAGAAAACCTGCTAAAAATAATAATGTCATGTCAGGACCCAAGACTTCTTGGGTACCTATTTGTGCAAAATAAACCTTATTTTGCAGGTGTGCCTTGGGACTGGAATAAAAGGGGTAATGATCCAAGGCACTCAAGAATGAAAACCCCATTCTCACACTGTTCAGGTAATCTCTCTGCATGTCCCATTTTGAAACCTATTACATATCTGGTTCGATGTATTCTTGCTTATCCTGCTCTTAGTTTCATCTAGTGCATGCATATTGAATCTGTTCTTGCATATTCATTCATCATCTGCAAGTTGCATTATTTTCTGAACATGCACTCTGAAAATTCTGAAAATCTGAACTTAATGTGAATGCTAGTTGAAAACTGTATGTTGCATAATTCATGAAAATCTGAATTGCTTATAGGACTGTTGAGTTTTCCCTGTTATTCATGACCTCTATGGTATATCAAATGGTAAGCTACCAAAGACAGGGAAATCTGTCCGGAGGTCCTTACTATGTGGGAGGTGGTCTTTCAGACCAAATGCTCCGCCTAGTACCATGAGTCATTCTGATGATCAGGGGAGCCTGTTTGTGCATAACTCAAACTCACATGTTTAATTTTCATGGCAAACACTGCATTCAATAATTAATTAATACCTCCAAGAGTCGTGTGTGAGATGTCCTTGAGTGGGCTGAAAAGGAGCTTGACAGGCCATTTGGTTTCTGAGGAATTGTGTCAGCCGATGCAGTTTATGTGGTGTTTAGATCTGTCATCTCATGAGGTTGCGTTTTGTTGCCCAAGAACTTCTCTGGATGTGAGACAGAACTTCTTCAAGAATACTATATTTGGATGTGTCCTTAGTGCCTAATGTTTTGAGTGATCTCTCACTTGTTGGCTTGCTGATAGGAGTGCTGCTCATCTCATCTCATCTCTCCCTATTCGGTCAGCCACCTTCTTATCTCTCTCCTATCACTCTTGGTTCAGATATTCTCTCGAAGAAATTGTGTTTTCAGTCTTCTTGCTCTTATCAGATGTGATCTGTATACCTTAAACCACCCAATATCTAGTGTAACAACTTATACCTGTCAATAAAGAACTTCAATGTATGGGGGTTATATTTGGTCCTTGATCCTTCTAAGTTATCCTCTCAAGTGTTGGTCAACATATTATAAAACTTCCTGTTAAATGAGAAAAACTTGTTGAGGATCTCGACTTAACTGAAACTTATGTGAAGAGAGCTCTGAGATAAAAATTGTGTTAAGTAAGATATCTGTCTTTTGTCTAAAATCATGAGAAGTGCCACCAGGGAATACGTCATTCTTTGTGGCAGAGTAATGGCTTTTGTGGAGAAATAGACACTCTAGATCAGAGAAGTCCAGAGTTTCTGTCATGATACAATTAGCTATCTCTGCGTAGAAATGTTAAATAAAAAAAAGGAAAAAGTCCTCAAAGAAAATTTCATTGGCTTTGATTGGCATAAAGGTAGTCCGTCCTGAGTAACCAGGGTTTCTGGTGTCTGATAAACATGTCTCATTGGGTAAAAACGGACTATTCTACCTTGTGCTCAACAAATTGGTTGACCCTGTATGCCTTCTCTTGTCCATTAAATGAAGAAATGAAATCTGCTTGACATCGATGTGTTATTTCGTTGCTTGACAAACATAAGGAGTAATTTAATCGTGACTCTCTCTAGGTTAAGCAACTTTAACAGCTAAATTTGTGATTATGCTGATTTAATATCTTGAGTTAACTGACCTTGGAATTTGGAAGTGTCACGTCCCGAGCGCGGAAGATACCCGGAGACGCGTGACGAGTTTATATCAATCATGTCAATCAGAGTGGTCGTGTATTCGACACAAAGACAGAGATGCGCAAAATAGTAAGATAACCCAATCCTTTATTTCATAATGGATAGACTATTACAAATCCAATACTCTGTTTAATAAAAAGGAAAAGAATACATATTTGACTCAAGAAACTATAGAAAAGACTAGATGACACTTGAGCAGCTCTATCACTTTCACTCTTGACCATTCCCATCCGATTGACTTCCATCGTCGTCGGACTTACCTGAAAAGTAAAAAGGGACAAACGGAATGAGCGAACGCTCAGTAGGAAATTATATCTCAAGTACTAGCAAGGGGTTTAAGTGATTACATCTTTCATGAATGCAATAAAGCTATGCATGCTCGCATAAAACGACAAGATAGAGAGAATGTAATATCAAAGACTAAGATGAACTAATCATGAACTTTCAACAAGATACTCAAGATATTCAAGCAAGTATATTTAACAAGTCATGTCAAGAATTTTGGCTATCATGTATCAAGCAAGCAAGTAATTACCCTTTCTCGGGCCACGCATTTCATGTCAAGTCAAGTACGTTTCAAGTACAAGATATGAGTGTGGAATGTCCAATCAAGCAAGTCAAGTACTCGGTATAATGCCAGATACCTTATCATTTTAACTCCCATGGGTACAAGTACTTTCGGGTGCTCCTCCCAGGACCAGATCGGGCCCTATATGCGCAGGCATTTATTATGTGTTTTGACATCCACTCTTGTTTATATAGCTAATATAGAATTTCAATCATCAAGCTTGTAGACATGTATGACAACTTTGATAGAATGGAGTCTAAAAATATGACAAAGGACATAGATTGGCGATAATAATGGTATAATCACGATATCGATAAAACTAGGTAGAATATGGTTCCCTTAACTTGGGTACCATGACAAATCAATATGGACATTCTTTATATAGAATTGAGGTCCACATGAACAGTATATCAAAGGTAAGATACCCTCATTCTTATCATAGGATTGAGGTTTACAAGAACGACATGATATGGCATGATATCATCATCCCATTAAGAATTTTCTTATGATATACTCTTTGTATAATCATAAGGGCCGGTATACCATATTTCTTTAGATTGACATGGCAAAGATCGTGTAATGGGTTTTTAGGGTACAACCAGCTCAGTCGACCTTGAGGGAATCCAAGGTACGAGGAGTCTTACGGAGGTCTCTATGACTAACTCGCTAGTCCAAAGGAACGGAATGTCCAATCGAGAGCTTGTATGTCAATGAGAGTTGAGTGTGATCGATGAAGCAACATGAAACGTGGGACTATACTCACGGAGTGGAGAATAGTGCCGATATATATTATATAAACATATGAAACCATCGGTTCACAGAAATAGTAAAAATCAGTTTACAGTAAAATAACGACTTAAGTAAGGTCGTTTATCAAGTAATTAACGCCTAACAGAAGGGCGTTTACATATGTTTCCATTTTGCAGAATTTTCAATAATTCAGTAATTTATCTAAAACGCGCCCTGGTCCGAGGCGTTTCTTTGCAATGAGACGACTACAGTAGCAGGCGTCTTTTTATTTACAATATTTTACAGAACATATTTATTTTCAGAAATTATCAAAAACGCGCCCTTGACAGGGGCGTTAATCATTAAATTCTTATTTTTTACAGAATATATTGTTCGAGAATTTAATAGAAACACGCCCTATGAAGGGGCGTTACCTTTCAATAATTGACGACTATACAAGAAGGCGTCCTTTTTATTCACAATATTGGACAGGATATAATTAATTTCAGGTATTATCTAAAAAAAAACGCCCTGGGCAAGGGCGTTATCTTTAATTCTATTTTTTTACAGAACAGTTTTTTCAGGAATTTCACAGATACGCGCCCTAGGAAGGGGCGTTATTTTTTTCAATTCACGCCCTGTGATGGGGCGTTAACATAGTTGGAAACGACCTAGTCTAGGTCGTGAATTCAAGAAATACCAGGAATTTACATAATCAGCAAGATTTGCACGTTCATCAAGGATAACGATCATATAGTCATGACAGGAAAATTGGCAGGAATTCATATGCAGTATATTAGATTTGATGTTTCATGTTTATTAACTTTAACCGCTAACAATTATTGATTTGATGCAATTTCATGGATAATCAGTTCTTAAGATAGGTGATTAACGTTTATATGAAATTAACGCCTGTATATAGGGCGTTAACTATGAAATTAACGACCTTGTGAGGGTCGTGTCTTGTAAAATAGCGCCCTGGACAGGGGCGTCTCTTTCAAAATATTGCAGAAACATAATAAAACCATATTCAACCGTATGCATGTCATGTCAATACGTATATAAGTCTTGTCTTAATTTATTTGGGCTACAGTAACTTGAGAAAACCTACCTTTTGATAATTTGATGATTTGAACCGTGAGAAGAGGAGCTCTTGTTCTTCGGTCCTGTAATTCCTACGAGAACAGAAGAAGAAATATTAGTATTTCTTCATACTTCCTGACCGAAGGTAAAAGAAAGAAGAACATCACCTTTGTTCTTCACGTACGTAGGTGTTTTTCCTAACCTGTAAAGAAGAGAAAGAGATGAAGAGTTAGTAACTCTTCATTTGACAGTAAATAGGAAGAAAAGAACGTTCAGTTCTTTACTCACCGTAGCAGACGATCGATCAAATAGGTTTAGGGTTTGACTGTCAAGGGTATTTATAGGATCTAGGGAAATCCTAATGGGGTGAGAGTTCTAGTGGAAGTAATGCTTCCAATATAGAGTCCTTGCCCTATTAAATACTTACTAGATTAACATAATCCTTCCCTGGATAGGGTCTGGGTTCGAACGGTTCACGAACGGAATTAACGACTTTGGTCAGGTCGTCGATTCTTGAATTGACGACCTGCTTCAGGTCGTTTCTTAATAAGCGCCTTGCGTAAGGACGTTCGTTTCTTTAAAACACGCCCAAGATTGGGGCGTTGCTTGGCCTTACCCTTTTTGACGTTGGAATTTGACGCCGTGTGGTGAGGGCGTCACTTCTTGAATAACGCCTTTGATAGAGGCGTTTATTATTAAATTAACGCCTTAATGAGAGGCGTTATTTACATCTTGGGTTTTATTCCTCCATTTAACCCTCTTCTTATTATCTGTATTACTTCTGTAATATATATATTTTAATTCATTTCAAATATTCATTTATCAGGGTTGCTACACCCTCTCCCACTTAAAAAGAATTTTGGTCCCCAAATTCAATTGCATAATATGTATACACGTAGAGAGTGTAGATCATATACCTCTTAGAATAACTCGGGAAATCGTTTCTTCATAGATTCCTCGGTCTCCCATGTCGCTTCGTGTTCAGTATTCTTATTCCATTGTACCTTAAGCATGGGAATAACCTTATTCCTTAGAGCTCGTATTTCTCGATCTAAGATCTTCATAGGCTTCTGTTCATAGGTGAGATCTTTCTGGATCACCAGATCTCCATGTTCAATAATATGAGATGGATCGTGTACATATTTCTTCAACATAGATATGTGAAATACATTATGTACCTCGGACAATTGAGGAGGCAACGCGATGCGATAAGCAACCTCGCCAACTCTTTCGAGTATCTCAACTGGTCCGATGAATCTTGGCGTAAGCTTGCCCTTAACACCAAATCTTCGTATGCCACGTCCAGGCGATATTTTAAGAAATACATGATCTCCAACCTGGAATTCAAGATCTCTTCTCCTTGTATCAGCATAAGCCTTTTGTCTGGTCTGAGCAACTTGCAATCTTTCTCTGATTACTTGTATCTTCTTAGTCGTATCTCTTACCATGTCTGGACCTAACAGTTGTTTCTCTCCAACTTCGTTCCAGCATAAGGGTGATCGGCAACTCCTTCCATATAAAGCTTCGAAAGGTGCCATTTGGATACTAGCTTGGTAGCTGTTGTTATATGCAAATTCCACTAGTGGCAAATGTTCATGCCAGCTTCCACCAAAGTCAATGATGCAAGCTCTTAGCATATCCTCAACAACTTGATTAGCTCTCTCGGTCTGACCATCCGTTTGTGGGTGAAAAGCAGTACTAAAGTTGAGCCTTGTTCCCAACGAATGTTGTAATCCCTTCCAAAAATGAGAAGTGAAACGGGGATCTCTGTCAGACACGATTGAGACAGGAATTCCATGTAACCTGACTATTTCCTTGATGTATAGTGCAGCCAGTACATCAATTGACCATCAACTTTTTATTAGCAAGAAATGCGCCGATTTAGTCAATCGGTCAATGATAACCCAGATTCCATCATGTCCTCATTTTGACTTTGATAAACCCATGATGAAGTCCATACCAATATCCTCCCACTTCCACTTAGGAATATCTAGAGGATGTAGTTTTCCAGCAGGCTTTTGGTGTTCCGCCTTGACCTGTTGGCATGTGAGACAGCGTGATACATAGTCCGCTATTTCTCTTTTCATGTTGGGCCACCAAAAGTTCTTCTTTACATCTTGGTACATTTTGGTTGATTCTGGATGAATAGTGTACCTTGATCTGTGAGCTTCATCTAAGATCTTCTTCTTTAATTCTGGACAATCTGGTATACAAGTTCTGTCTTTGAACAATAATCTTCCATCAGAAGTTAGTTGAAAATCAGATTGTCCTTCTAATCTGCCTTTGATTTCCACTAATATAGGATCATCATCCTGAAGTGTTTGTATCTCAGATAATAAGTCTGACTGTATGCTTACATGAGATAATGTGACAAATTTGGATTCCGTGTCCAAGCTTATATTGAGCTCGGAGAATTGTTCAAGTAACCTCCATTCTTGTATCATACAATTGGCTATCATTGCTCTCGGCTCTCGGCTTTCGACTAAGGGCATCAGCAACATAATTACCCTTTCCAGGATGATATTGTATATTGAAGTCGAAGTCCTTGAGGTATTCTAGCCAGCGTCTTTGTCTCATGTTTAGCTCTTTCTATGAAAATAGATATTTGAGACTTTTGTGATCGGAGTATACAGTAAACTGCACTCCATATAAGTAGTGTCTCCATATCTTTAGGGCAAATACCACCGCGGCCAGTTCTAAGTCATGGACGGGGTAATCCTCCTCATGCTTCTTCAGTTGACGTGAAGAGTATGCTATGACCTTTCCTTGTTGCATTAGGACACATCCGAGGCCAATGCCAGAAGCATCAGTGTAAACCTCGAATTTTTCTCCTTCTATTGGTAGAACTAAGACCGGAGCTGTAGTGAGATGATCCTTGAGAGTTTGGAAACTTCTTTCACATTCCTCACTCCATTCATATCGGATCTCCTTGCGAGTTAACCTTGTAAGGGGCACGGCGATCTTAGAGAAATCTTTGATGAATCGCCGATAATAGCCTGCAAGACCTAAGAAACTTCTGATCTCGCTTGCATTAGTGGGTCTTTCCCAATTTCTCACAGCTTCGACCTTTGATGGATCTACTGATAATCCATCTTTTGAAACCACATGTCCTAGAAAAGCCACTTCTTCAAGCCAGAATTCACACTTGCTGAGTTTTGCATATAATTGATTTGTCCTCAAGACTTGCAATGCAATCCTCAAATGCTTTTCATGTTCTTCCTTAGTCTTGGAATATATCAATATATCATCAATGAAGACTACTATGAATTGATCCAAGTAAGGCCTGAATATGCTATTCATTAACTGCATAAAGGCAGCAGGGGCATTTGTTAGTCCAAAAGGCATAACAACAAATTCATAATGGCCATACCTGCTTCTGAATGCAGTCTTATGAATGTCATCATCCTTGATTCTTAACTGATGATATCCCGACCTGAGATCAATCTTGGAAAAATATTTGGATCCTGAAATCTGATCAAATAACTCATCGATTCTCGGCAGTGGATACTTGTTCTTGATAGTGAGATGATTCAACTGTCGATAGTCGATGCACAATCTCATGGATCCGTCCTTCTTCTTCATAAATAAGATTGGTGCTCCCCACGGGGAAGTACTTGGTCTAATAAACCCTTTTCGAATTAATTCCATCAGCTGCTCCTTCAACTCTTTGAGTTCCGCAGGGGACATTCTATAGGGTGCCTTTGAAACTGGACCAGCACCAGGGACTAAGTCAATGGTGAAGGCCACTTCCCTTTGAGGGGGTAATCCCAGAAAATCTTTCGGAAATACGTCTGGAAATTCTTGCACTACCTGAATGTCTTCTATCTTGGTTTCCTTAGCTTCTTTAACAGTGACAAAAGCAAGGAAGGATACACATCCCTTCCTGACGAGCTTGCTTGCTCGAAGAGCCGAGATAAGAGGGGAATTGCTCCAACTCTTGGGGCGAGTAAAGACTAATTCTGGAAAATCTTTGAAAGCAATTCGGCTATTGCGGCAATCAACCGTTGCCTGGTATTTGGATAACCAGTCCGCTCCCAGTATAACCTCATACTCCTTTAGATCAAGGCATATGAGATCTATAGGTAAATTCCTACCTTGAACCATTACCTCAAAGTTTTGGTAGTGATGAGTAATATCATTTTCACTTCCAAGAGGAGTAGTTAGAACTATTTTTATCCATTCTGGTTCTAACGGTAACGGGTCGGCAAACTTCTTAGAAATAATGGAATGCGATGCACCCGTATCAAATAAGACATAAGCACTTTTGGAACAAACTATTAATGTACCTTCTACCAGTCCACCTTCTTCTTGCTCGGTCTCCTTTATTGCATGAAGTCGAGCGTTCTTTGTCACCGGGCGCTTACCGTCTCCGGCTTGGTCATTAAGTAACGGACAGTCGGGAATCCGATGTTCGCGGCTCCCACAACGGAGACATGCTCCTAACTTCCTCCAGCATTCTTCTGTCTTGTGACCAGCCTTGTCACAATGCTTACACACTACATTTGAAGGGGTAGTGGTGATAGAGAAGGGCTTGGATTTCTTGAACTTGGAATCTTGAGAGGATGATCCTCCATTATTGGGCCTCTTCTTAAAGTTGGGTTTGAAAGAACCTGAACCTGTGACTTGCTCCTTCTTATCTTTTCCACGGATCCTATCAGATAGTTCCGTGGCATCTTCAAGTAATTGAGCTTGGCGCACTATTTCAGAATAAACTTGGATGTCCATAGGCGCCAGTTGAGTAATATAGTGGGGCCTAAGCCCATTAAGAAATCTACGGGCTTTCATCTTCTCCGTACTAATAAGATGCTTAGCATATCTAGACAACCTGGAGAACTGAGCTTCATAATCTGCTAATGATAAAGATCGTTGCTTAAATGCAGCGAATTCTGTAGCCTTCTTTTCTTGGACTCGGTCCGAGAAATATTTAGCATTGAAGTATTCCACAAATTCTTCCCATGTTACTTGAGTAGGATCGATGGTTGCTTCAATAGACTCCCACCAGCATCTAGCATCTTTCTCTAACTGGAATGTAGCTAATAGAACTTTGTCCTGATCCGTGCATTGCATGACACGGAATATGCGTTCGGTTTCCCGAACCCAATGCTCGGCATCGTCCGGATTGGTCGATCCTATGAACTTCGGGGGATTCATACTCTTAAATGCTTGGTGTAAGCTTCCAGTTCGTGGAGCACCACCTTGTGCTACCTGTTGTAGCACTGGAGTCATCCCTTGGAGGGTACGCTGCATGTTGCGCCATTGAGCACGTTCGGCAGCCATTATCCTACAATTACAATAGCTACGTTAGTATTATATCACTGTGATCTTATTAAAAGACTCATTGACTCTTAACCCGTGGTTCTACCCAATCTCACTTGGTTAAACGTTCAACTTATCCTTGGACTTGGGTTTTTTCCTAGGAATTGAATACCTTAGGCTCTGATACCACAAAAACTGTCACGCCCCGAGCGCGGAAGATACCCGGAGACGCGTGACGAGTTTATATCAATCATGTCAATCAGAGTGGTCGTGTATTCGACACAAAGACAGAGATGCGCAAAATAGCAAGATAACCCAATCCTTTATTTCATAATGGATAGACTATTACAAATCCAATACTCTGTTTAATAAAAAGGAAAAGAATACATATTTGACTCAAGAAACTATAGAAAAGACTAGATGACACTTGAGCAGCTCTATCACTTTCACTCTTGACCATTCCCATCCGATTGACTTCCATCGTCGTCGGACTTACCTGAAAAGTAAAAAGGGACAAACGGAATGAGCGAACGCTCAGTAGGAAATTATATCTCAAGTACTAGCAAGGGGTTTAAGTGATTACATCTTTCATGAATGTAATAAAGCTATGCATGCTCGCATAAAACGACAAGATAGAGAGAATGTAATATCAAAGACTAAGATGAACTAATCATGAACTTTCAACAAGATACTCAAGATATTCAAGCAAGTACATTTAACAAGTCATGTCAAGAATTTTGGCTATCATGTATCAAGCAACCAAGTAATTACCCTTTCTCGGGCCACGCATTTCATGTCAAGTCAAGTACGTTTCAAGTACAAGATATGAGTGTGGAATGTCCAATCAAGCAAGTCAAGTACTCGGTATAATGCCAGATACCTTATCATTTTAACTCCCATGGGCACAAGTACTTTCGGGTGCTCCTCCCAGGACCAGATCGAGCCCTATATGCGCAGGCATTTATTATGTGTTTTGACATCCACTCTTGTTTATATAGCCAATATAGAATTTCAATCATCAAGCTTGTAGACATGTATGACAACTTTGACAGAATGGAGTCCAAAAATATGACAAAGGACATAGATTGGCGATAATAACGATATAATCACGATATCGATAAAACTAGGTAGAATATGGTTCCCTTAACTTGGGTACCATGACAAATCAATATGGACATTCTTTATATAGAATTGAGGTCCACATGAACAATATATCAAAGGTAAGATACCCTCATTCTTATCATAGGATTGAGGTTTACAAGAACGACATGATATGGCATGATATCATCATCCCATTAAGAATTTTCTTATGATATACTCTTTGTATAATCATAAGGGCCGGTATATCATGTTTCTTTAGATTGACATGGCAAAGATCGTGTAATGGGTTTTTAGGGTACAACCAGCTCAGTCGACCTTGAGGGAATCCAAGGTACGAGGAGTCTTACGGAGGTCTCTATGACTAACTCGCTAGTCCAAAGGAACGGAATGTCCAATCGAGAGCTTGTATGTCAATGAGAGTTGAGTGTGATCGATGAAGCAACATGAAACGTGGGACTATACTCACGGAGTGGAGAATAGTGCCGATGTATATTATATAAACATATGAAACCATCGGTTCACAGAAATAGTAAAAATCAGTTTACAGTAAAATAACGACTTAAGTAAGGTCGTTTATCAAGTAATTAACGCCTAACAGAAGGGCGTTTACATATGTTTCCATTTTGCAAAATTTTCAATAATTCAGTAATTTATCTAAAACACGCCCTGGTCCGAGGCGTTTCTTTGCAATGAGACGACTATAGTAGCATGCGTCTTTTTATTTACAATATTTTACAGAACATATTTATTTTCAGAAATTATCAAAAATGCGCCCTTGACAGGGGCGTTAATCATTAAATTCTTATTTTTTACAGAATATATTGTTCGGGAATTTAACAGAAACGCGCCCTATGAAGGGGCGTTACCTTTCAATAATTGACGACTATACAAGAAGGCGTCCTTTTTATTCACAATATTGGACAGGATATAATTAATTTCAGGTATTATCTAAAAAAAAATGCCCTGGGCAAGGGCGTTATCTTTAATTCTATTTTTTTACAGAACATTTTTTTCAGGAATTTCACAGATACGCGCCCTAGGAAGGGGCGTTATTTTTTTCAATTCACGCCCTGTGATGGGGCGTTAACATAGTTGGAAACGACCTAGTCTAGGTCGTGAATTCAAGAAATACCAGGAATTTACATAATCAGCAAGATTTGCACGTTAATCAAGGATAACGATCATATAGTCATGACAGGAAAATTGGCAGGAATTCATATGCAGTATATTAGATTTGATGTTTCATGTTTATTAACTTTAACCGCTAACAATTATTGATTTGATGCAATTTCATGGATAATCAGTTCTTAAGATAGGTGATTAAAGTTTATATGAAATTAACGCCTGTATATAGGGCGTTAACTATGAAATTAACGACCTTGTGAGGGTCGTGTCTTGTAAAATAGCGCCCTGGACAGGGGCGTCTCTTTCAAAATATTGCAGAAACATAATAAAACCATATTCAACCGTATGCATGTCATGTCAATACGTATATAAGTCTTGTCTTAATTTATTTGGGCTATAGTAACTTGAGAAAACCTACCTTTTGATAATTTGATGATTTGAACAGTGAGAAGAGGAGCTCTTGTTCTTCGGTCCTGTAATTCCTACGAGAACAGAAGAAGAAATATTAGTATTTCTTCATACTTCCTGACCGAAGGTAAAAGAAAGAAGAACATCACCTTTGTTCTTCACGTACGTAGGTGTTTTTCCTAACCTGTAAAGAAGAGAAAGAGATGAAGAGTTAGTAACTCTTCATTTGACAGTAAATAGGAAGAAAAGAACGTTCAGTTCTTTACTCACCGTAGCAGACGATCGATCAAATAGGTTTAGGGTTTGACTGTCAAGGGTATTTATAGGATCTAGGGAAATCCTAATGGGGTGAGAGTTCTAGTGGAAGTAATGCTTCCAATATATAGTCCTTGCGCTATTAAATACTTACTAGATTAACATAATCCTTCCCTGGATAGAGTCTGGGTTCGAACGGTTCACGAACGGAATTAACGACTTTGGTCAGGTCGTCGATTCTTGAATTGACTACCTGCTTCAGGTCGTTTCTTAATAAGCGCCTTGCGTAAGGGCGTTCGTTTCTTTAAAACACGCCCAAGATTGGGGCGTTGCTTGGCCTTACCCTTTTTGACGTTGGAATTTGACGCCGTGTGGTGAGGGCGTCACTTCTTGAATAACGTCTTTGATAGAGGCGTTTATTATTAAATTAACGCCTTAATGAGAGGCGTTATTTACATCTTGGGTTTTATTCCTCCATTTAACCCTCTTCTTATTATCTGTATTACTTCTGTAATATATATATTTTAATTCATTTCAAATATTCATTTATCAGGGTTGCTACAGGAAGAATATAACCCGTCCACATATTGAAGGGCTAACTTTAACAGGTAGTAGCTGCGTTACATCATGACTAAGGGTAATTTGGGTATTTCCAGAAAAAGTTTGATAAGAGTAAAAAGCAACCCGACAAAACCCTTCTTGTTTCACACGCCTTCAACCTCAAACCCTCATTTCCCCTTGCCACTTCCTATTCATCCTCGTGCCGCTCCACCTTGAGCGTTTTTCTTCAAACTCATCTCCATCTCTTCCCGCTCACTTTCCCCACAGAGGTCTCTTTCTCTCTTGGGTCTAGCTTCACTTCCAATAGCAGCCTGCAAGAGAGAGTTGATACTCTGGAAGTTACGGCAGATGGATCAGCAAAGGTCAGCAGCTCCTGGTGAAAGGAAGAGGAAGGGAAAAGAAATAGTTGAAGAGCCTTCATCAAAGCAACAGAGATGTCTTGAGCCAGAACCTGCTGCGGAAGTATCTTCAGAACAAGGTACCAGGATTTCTCAGTCTACCGTGTTCTTAGAAAGTGGGAAAATCATTCCTCCTAGAATAATAGATTTCGAAGATGAAACCATGGTCTCGAAGTTTCCAGAACTATTGAAAATCTTTGAGTTTCAGGAGTGGAGAAATTTCTTAGAAAATCACTGTATCTATTACCCTAGGCCGGTAATGGAATTTTACAATAATTTGTCCTTGAGCCGAGACAAGTCTGCCTTGTTATCATCTGTTAAAGGGGTCGAGATAACTGTTACATGTGACACCCTTCACAAAGCCCTCGGTGTTCCAGATAAAGGGGAGGTAGAGGGAAGCTTTCGATACAGTCTCCATGAAGCTTTCTCAGTCATTACTGGTAAACCCAGTAATATTCATGATAAGGGGCAGTTGAAGCTAAAAGCTTATCAGACATCGTCATTTCCTCCTCTTCACAAGCTCCTTCAGAACGTCATTGCTTCCATTACCACCCCACAGACTGGGGCTAGAGGAAGAATTACAGACACACAGAGATTTCTACTATTTTGTCTGATTCAAAATGTAAAGATATGTCTGCCAGAGATCATTTTTACTATCATGAAGGGATGCATTGGATCCAAGAGACACCTTCCCTATGCCGCCCATCTGACAGACATCTTCAAGCATTCAGAGATTTGCTTGGATGGAGAGGCCGCATCTGAAGTTAAAGCCCGAAACATATTTAATATGAATTTTGTTTCAGTGTTTTTGGGCTTAGAGGGCTCTTCTATGGTGGGGCAAGTTAAGGCCCAAAAGGTCAGGGAATCACATACTCAGGGGGAGCATTTGGAACAATTTCAAGACTTAGCCCAAACTGGTGTGCAATTAGTTTCTGAGATTGCTCAACAGGAAACACCAGCTGAACAACCAGAGTCTATTTTGCCAGCTGCACCCACCGAAGTACCTTTTTCCTTTCAGAGGCTAGTCGAGGTTGCATCTGAGGAAATTAGGTTGTCTGACGAAAGCATTCAGACTGATCTAGATGCAAATATTGCTGGTCTATTTGATTCTTTTGGGAAGACATCTGAAGAGGTAATAGTGCCTGAGGAACAGCCAGCTAAAGAGCAAGACAGTACTGATCAAGAACTTGCTATTTTTGTTAATGAAATTTTAAGAGAAACTGTAGAGAGAAGCTTGGAAGAAGCTACCAACTTGGTTACTTCTGAAAGCCTTGAACAGGCACCTGTTGAAAGTCCTGCAGTTCAGAGTCTCATGGAAGATATAGTGGATGAGTGTCAGGAGAAAGCTCCTGTCATAGAACTAGATACAGAATCTTCAAGTGAAGAAGAGGCACCTGAAGGTGTAATTCCTCAGAAAGAAACTCAAGCTGAAGATGAAGATCAGGTCCCAGCTGAGAGTAGTCAAATGCCAATACAAGAGGAAGCAGCTGAGAGAACTGTACCTGGCAGTGAATTTTTTGGTACACCTCTAGGTCCACCTAGACTTCTATCTGCACAGGTGCCCAACATTGAATCTGCTCGGGCGCCCAACATTGAAGAACTTCTTATAAACCTGACTCAGCAGATGCAGAAACAAGATAAGAAATTAGATGACCTGCTCACATATGTCACACTCAACATAAATCAGGTACATTCCAGGCTACTGAAGCTCGAGATATCTCTCCTCACTGAATGGAAATGATTCCTTCTCAACAAAAAGGCTTCAGATGATGCCAACAGATCCCTGATGCAAGGGTTGCAGGAGGTGTGTTCAAAGATAGCTAAAGCACTGAGTGAGTTGCAAGATGTTCAAATTTCCTCCTTCAAAATGTCTACCAACATTATAGATCACTGCTATGAGATCAGAACATCTTTAGAAGTTTTGAAGAAGTCATCCAGTGCCCTAGGTCCAGGTATTCAGCAGGTCTATGATAAATTGGCCGCCTTTTTAACAGAAATGTCAATTCTGACTGACAGATATGAAACTGTCAATATTCGCCAAGACGACATCATTTCTAAAGTGGGACATGTCAGAAGCGCAGTGGTGTATTGGCTAGCTGAACTGTCAAATGACCTAAAGGAATTTCAGTCTACCTTGGGTTCAACACCTGGTCAAGCTTCCTCTAGCAGAACTCCACCTCAAGAATATACTTCTGCTTCTCCAAGGGGGAGACCACCTCATGGCAGGCCGCGTGGCCCTTCTAGCAGACAAGCCAGATACTTTTCTTGAAAAGACTATGCTCTGTATCTTATTGCCCATTTTGAGGCTTTCTCTCTCACACTCTTGGACTTATTAATTAAAACTCATATCATTTGCATTGTTGCATTCTTATTGTTTCATTCTTTTTGATGATGTCAAAGGGGGAGAAATCAGGCCTTTGCTAGCTCGTTGAAAACGTTTAATGTTTGTTATTCATTGAGAATGGCTATTTCAGCCTTGAAGAAATCAGGCTTTTGCTAGCTCGTTGAGAATGTTTAATGTTTGTTTTTCATTGAGAATGGCTATTTAGTGTTTTTCTTTCTCTGCAAAGACTCAAGACTCATAGTGTTGCCATCCATCAAAAAGGGGGAGATTGTTGAGTCTTGTTGAATCTTTACATGTTTTGATGATGACAACACTATAAGTCTTAGTGGTGTTCAAAAATATGTCTCTGTGAAAAATTAACAAAAATATTTTTCTGTGAAAGTGAACAAAGAATATTTTTTCTATGAAGAATAAACCTTCATTTCACTTCAGGTATTTTTCAGGGACTGTATTCGTGTTGGTTGGCACTTCGTCTTGTTTGTGTATAACACCTCGTGTTGTACTGATTATCTTCGTGTCGTTTTCATTTTAGTACTGTTTGTGTTTTCATTACGCCGTGTCGTCCTCTCGTACCTCGTGTTGTTTTAAAATGTGTTCTGTTTGACCTCGTGTCGTTAGCACTTAGTTGCTCATCTCAAGTCAGTCTTCTATGTTTTGCTCCTGTGTCTTCGTGTCAGTTACTGTAGTTCCTTGTGTTGTTCCTCTGCTTCCACTATTTCTTCTCGTGTTGTTGAAGACATGTCTAACTCATGACTTCGTGTCATGGTTGCTAGACCTCGTGACTTTGACGCTTTGTGACTTCACCTCGTGTCAATTCTTGTGTTTCGTCTTCGTGTTGTTTTCAACTCGTGTCGGTTACTGTTTCATCTTCGTGTTGTTTTCAACTCGTGTCAATTCTTGTGTTTCGTCTTCGTGTTGTTTTCAACTCGTGTCGGTTACTGTTTCATCTTCGTGTTGTTTTCAACTCGTGTCGGTTACTGGTTCGTCTCCGTGTTGTTTTCAACTCGTGCCGGTTTTTGTTTTTGTCTTCATGTCTTCATGTTGTTTTTGTCTTCGTGTCTTCGTGTTGTTTTTTTATTCGTGATTTCGTGTTGCTTTTGTATTCGTAACTTCGTAGTGTTTGTTGTTACAGTGACACTTCGTGTCGTTCTCGTTTTACTTCGTGCTATTTTTTCATCTGACCTTGTGTCATGCTCTCCCTATCTCGTACTGTAGTAATCTTGTCTACTTCGTGTCGTCCTTTTTCTACTTTGTGCTGTTCTCCTTCTACTTCGTGTTGTTTTCTTTCTACCTCGTGTCGTTCTCTTAGTAGTGTTCATTGTGTCACCACTATATCTCGTGTCGTTCTCTGTTTAGTGCACCTCTTGTCGTGTCCACTTACCTCATGCAGTTCTAGTTCTTGTGGCACTCAAGGTTAATGATTCTTATCTCTTTGCAGGTCCGAGGAAGAACATTCATCGGTGTCTGGGTGCACATGATCCGATACTGAAGGAACAAATACGAAAGGGGCACGTGGCAGGAAGGTTCTGGATCAAGCGTGTGAAGCACACGCACTCTGTACCCCATCCTCTTGCTGGCTGCTGATATAAAGAGAACAAAGGCTGGTCGAGCAAGAGTGAGCATTGAAGCCAAAAAGAATAGAGGAGCAGAGATTAAAAAGAGCAGAAGAACAGAAGAAGAAAAAATGTCAGAGAGAGAGAGCTCGTTGAGAAGAAGGAAGAAGTTGCTTGAAGATCTGTCTTCACTGGACCGTGGATCAGATCCAGGCCAGTCAGCTCCGTTGGGAGCCACATTGTGCATTTCATTTTTCAGCGTTCTGTTTGCTGAAGTTATTTTCATTTCGTGTTTTTGTTTTCTTCCATTTTCATCTGGTTATCTTGTTCTTCCGATAGCCCTGTTGGGGATCGGGTTCCTCCTGTTGGTTCAGGAGAAGGGAGATCTGATCTCCGGGTTGCAAGTGACAGGTTGTCACTTGTGGGTTGCCCTCTGGTTAGAGGAAGGGAGGCTAGTCCTCCGGTTCTGGGCTTGTGGTTGCTAGTCCAGTGGTCCCTCCTGGTCTGGAGGAAGAGAGGTCTTCGACCTCTAGTTTCTAAGTGGTTGGGAGTCACTTGGGTGTCCCTCCGGTTGGGAGGAAGAGGGGAGGCTGTTCCCCTGGTCAAGCTGTGTGGCAGCAACTGTTTGCAGACTGAGTCTGCTTGGTTCTAGCGTTTGCTAGTGAAGCCTCACTCCGGTTGGGAGTGAGGGGTGGATGTAGGTCTAAAGGACCGAACCACCTAAAAAATCTTTTGAGCAGTGGCTTGATTGTCTGATTTGTTTCCGCTAGATGCTTGAATAGGCGCGCTCCATGTGTTTGTATTTGAGTTGAATCGAATTAGTTCTATTCTGTGTCTTTATCTAGCATCCTTATTTTAATTTGGCCATTATTCGTAGAAGGATTCATTCACCCCCCCTCTGTATCCGGGCCAAGCACCCTAACACTTCTCACCTTCAGTTGGTAACGCCGAGACTAGGGCAATCGTCAGATGATCCTTCAAGACTTGAAAAATTTTTCTCACAATCTTCATCCCACTTATAAGGAATCTTCTTGCCGGTTAGCCAAGTAAGAGGAATAGCAATCTTGGAGAAGTCCTTTATAAATCGCATGTAATATCCAGCCAGACCCAAGAAGCTACGGATCTCGATAGCGTTAGCAGGTATTTCCCAATTCTTTACAGTCTCGACTTTCGTCGGATCAACAGAAATCCCATCCTTTGAGATCACATGTTCTAAGAAAGATATCTCCTCAAGGTAAAATTCACATTTACTAAGCTTGGTATAAAGTTGATTCTTCCCTAGTATTTGCAATGCAGACCTCAAATGTTCTTCATTATCTCCCTCGGTCTTTGAATATATCAATATATCATCAATGAAAACTACTACGAATTGATCGAGATGAGGTCTGAATATGTTGTTCATGAACTGCATAAAGGCTGCAAGGGCATTTGTTAGTCCAAAAGGCATAACAGTAAATTCGTAATGCCCATACCTGCTCTGAAATGCCGTTTTGTGAATATCTTCATTCTTGATCCTTAATTGGTGATATCCCGACCTGAGATCAATCTTCGAGAAATATTTGGCTCCAGATATTTGAGCAAATAATTCATCGATCCCCGGTAGTGGATACTTGTTCTTGATGGTAAGGTGGTTCAACTGCCGATAATCGATGTTGAAGAGGCGTGATCTCGCGCGGGTCCTGAGCGGGCGGAGGATCACCGAATTGTGAACTACAAGAAAGGGAAACGGATCAGGGGGCCCCGGGATGAGTCCCTGGGGAAAACCCTTCGATGCTTAAGTTAGTAGAGCTATGGCGGGAGCGAAGAAAGGGGGGAAGTAGCTTCTGCCCGAGATTCCTCTGCACCAGAAGGGTGAAGTGGTTCCTGCTCAAGAGTTTTGAGCGTGTGGTTGCCCTTACCTTTCGCCGGAGGGTATCCCTGGGTTAAATAGTGCACCGTCTTCTGGAGTCCTGTAAGTCGAGGGGTTTCAAGTGGGAGTTACGTCCTCAACGTGGGTTTTTACTGCCTCATCGTGGGAGCGTTATCGCCTTGGGGAGCTGGAGTCCCTCACCCTTATAAATTCCTGCTCATAGAAGACTCTTAACGGCTGCATGGATAAGCAATCGATGATCGACCGTTTCGAGCTTAGGGGGGTCAGCCATATCCGGGCGATGGGCCTAGCTCGGACGGAGATGGGTCGGAACGATCGTTTGCGCCTCCCTATATCCTGGGTGAGGATAGATCGGGCGTAGATCATTCTGATGACCTGACCGTCGCTCAGGCCTTCCGAGCCTGAGGGCCGCCTAGGAAGGTTGGGTCCCCGAGTGATCTTTTATTGGGCTTTTAGTTCGGAGTGGGCCCTGTGCGCTATCACTCGGGCGAGCGTGGCCTTGTTTGGTCCTGATGGGCCTAGTACGGCTGCTCTTTGGCTGGGCTGCAGAAATCCCCCTCTCGAGATGTAAAGTCTCATCGATCCATCCTTCTTCTTCACAAAAAGCACAGGTGCTCCCCACGGGGAAGTACTTGGCTTGATGAATTATTTCTTCAAGAGCTCCGTCAATTGTTCCTTTAATTCCTTTAGCTCAGCGGGGGACATCCTATAAGGTGCCTTAGAAACTGGCCCAGCACTAGGGACAAGGTCGATGGTGAAGGCCACTTCTCTTTGTGGGGGTAATCCAGGCAAATCTTCCGGAAACACATTGAGAAACTCTTGAACCACGCGGATGTCCTCTATCTTGAACTCCTTAACTTCCGTGGCAGACACAAATGCTATGAAAGCCACACACCCTTTCTTAAGAGCTTACTAGCTTGAAGGGCCGAAATAAGGGGTGACTTGTTTTGACTCCGAGGACTAGTGTAGATAAGTTCCGAGAATTCCTTAAAAGTTACTTTACCGTTTCGACAATCTGTAATTGCCTTGTGTGTGGATAGCCAATCGGCTCTTAGTATGACATCATACCCATCCATATCTAGGCATATCATGTCAGTAGGTAGATTTTTCCATTTTACCATAACTTCGCAATTTGGATAATGGTGTGAAATCTCGGATTCGTTTATGAGAGGAGTAGAAATAACTAAATCTATCCTTTCCGGTTCCATAGGTAATGGATTAGCAAATCTTTTGGAAACAAAAAAATGAGTCGCGTCGGTATCAAATAAGACGCGAGCGGACTTAGAACATATCTTTAATGTACCTTCCACGAGTCCACCTTCATCTTGCTCCACCTCTTGTAGAGCTTGGAGACGGCCTTGCTTCCTTGCTGGGCGCTTCTCATCATTGGCTTGTTCATTTAATAATGGACAGTCGGGAATCTGATGATTGCGACTCTCGCATCGGAGACAAGCTCCCAATCTCCTCTAGCATTCCTCGGCCTTATGGCTGGCCTTATCACAATGCTTGCACACCTCTTTGGAAGGTGTGGTAATAATAGAAAAGGGCTTGCTACCCTTCTTGATCTTCTTCTCTTGGGAGGAATCTCCTCCATTGCTAGACCACTTCTTAATGAAGGTTGGCTTCAATGAGCCAGTGCTTGGAACGTGCTCCTTCTTGTCCTTCCCACGGATCCGGTCGGACAACTCCATGGTATCTTCTAGTAGCTGGGCCCTCAGCACTACCTCCGAATAGACTTGAATGTCCATCGACGCCAGTTGGGCAATATATTGCAGACGAAGCCCATTGAGGAATCTCCAAGCCTTCAACTTCTCAGTACCCACTAGATGCGGTGCATACCTTGATAGACGGGAAAATTGGGCCTCATACTCGGCCACTGATAGAGTCCTTTGTTTAAGTGCAGCAAACTCTACGGCTTTCTTCTCTTGTATCCTATCAGAAAAATACTTGCTGTTGAAGTATTCCACAAACTCGCCCCATGTGATATGATCATGAGGCACTATGGCTTCTACCGATTTCCACCAAAATCGGGCATCCCTCTCAAGTTTGAAAGTTGCTAACAACACTTTCTCTTCATTCATGCATTGCATTACACGGAAAATCCTCTCAATCTCCTTAATCTAATTCTCGGCATCGTCAGGGTCAGACGAGCCAATGAACTTCGGTGGGTTCATATTGCAAAAACTACGGTGGAGATCTCCCGCTTCACGATTCGCTCCGCCCTGCGCCACTTGTTGTAGCGCTTGAGGAAGGCCTTGTATGGTACGTTGCATATCGCACCATTGAGCACGTTCGGTAGGCATGATCCTACAAGATGTAAGTAACTATATTAATATAAGATTAACCAAAGGTCTTAATCCCTAAGTTAACTTAACCCATGGCTCTACCCATCTCACCGAGTAAAAGGTATAAACCTATCCTTAGACTTGGTTTCCCAGGAATTGAATATCCTAGGCTCTGGTGGCATAAAACTGTCATGCCTCGAGCGCGGAAGGAACCCGGTATGCGTGATGAGTTTATATCGATCATGTCAATCAGTATATAAGGAATTCGACACATAGACAGAGCGCGCAAAAGTAGAGATAATAAACCAAATCTTTTATTTCATTAAAAATCCAAAGATAATCCAATTACATACGCTTCATTACGAAATAAAGGTACTAGACTCAAATAAAGGAAAATACAATAATGACTCAAGAAAGATGAAAAGACACGACTAGATAACGGCTTCAACAAGCGGACAACTCTATGCTCTTCACTCGTGTCCACCCTCATTCGAAAGATCCTCGTCATCGGAATTACCTGAAAAATAGGGGAAAAACTAGGGTGAGCGAATGCTCAGTAGGAATTATATCTCAAGATCAAGCTTACTTTAAGTAAATTATAAGTTACATGAACTATGCAAGTATAGCGATGTATGTATGCAAGATAATGACGAGAGTAGAGTATCAAGAAATAATATAGATGGACTAGCAAGATTCCAAGATAATCATGTGAAGTATACAAGATTGTCCAACATGTAAATATCAAGTCATGTTATGTGAATTGGCTACTATAATTTCAAGCAAGTAAATACCCATTCCGGGCCATGCAAGTACGTCATGTCAAGTCAAGTCAAGCATGAGTCGTGGAATGTCATAATCCAGAAAGTCATGAACTTCGGTGCAATGCCACACCGTGATCAATATAGCTCCCATGGGCACAAATACTTTTGGGTGCTCCTCCGAAGACAAGATCGGGCCCTATATGCACTAGCATTGAGTCATGTATATATTTTTAGACATCCACTATAGTTTTATAGCCAATATAGAGTTCCAAAGGAAAAAGGCATTGTAGGATGATAAGGTAGATTTCACATAATGAAGGAGTTCAAGGACAGAACTTGAACAAGGATGACATATCGATAAATCGCATGAAAAATGATGGCATATCATGAAACAGGGTAATTGGCGTCCACTCAGACAGCCATCAATTACAAAAATAGCGTTCACTGTGGTGGTCGTTCATCCCTGTGAACGGTACATACACGAAGAATTTGCGTCCGTATCACGGCTGCTAAATCAGTAATCTGCGCCCATTGGCAGGTCGCCAATTCCTTTTGGCGTCCAAGTCATGGTCACAGTTTCCTGACAGAAACAGACTCTCAAAAAGAGGCCAGAAACAACACTCTATGAGGGCTAAGCATCACATTTCTTCAGAGTGACGTGACAAGTAAGGGTACAAGGGTTTTTAGGGTATAACCAACTCGGCTACCTTGAGGGAATCCAAGACTAGCGGAGATTTACGAAGGTCTCAATGAAGAAAGTAATAGTCTGAAGGAAGAGATATCCCACGGAGGGTCCAATCATCACTAAGAGTTAAGTGTGTAAGCGATAGAAATAAAATAGGGACTCCATCTACGGATGTGAGTGGAGAGTACCAAAAGATCCGCGATTATGGGCCAAAAACCTGATAAAAACTGAGAGAGAAGAATTAGCGTCCATTCAGACAGGTGCTCAATCTTAATTGGGCATCTGTATGAAATGTCGCTTAATCAATATTTTACAAAATTCCAGGAAAAACACTAAGAATTAGCGACACTGTGCACGAGCACTAATTCCAGAAATTTCTAGAAAGCAATGAAATTACTTACAATTAACGACCTTTTAAAAAGGCTCAATCTTTAAACAGTGTCCATGTTATTGTCGCAGATTCTTGATTTTCATATATTTTATAATTTTTCTAAGTTTTTTAAAAAATAACGCCTTTCTATAGGGGTGCTCTTTTATGTAATAGCAACTTTGTGAGTAGTCGCCCATTCTTTTAGGCCTGCAACGGCGCACGCATCGGCCAGGTACGTTTCTACACACATACTACTATTCAATTAAATGTATTACTGTTCATTAGGGATGAATAGTGCAACTTTGACTTTTATGGGGAATTTCAGGAAACTAATATCATGAACAGGTAGAGAAAAATCTAGGGACTCTAGAAATATGCATAACATATTTTCAGATACATGGTTCCATATTTATTACATTTTTAAGCGTGGGTTAATTATTAATTACACTAAAAGAAATAGCGACAGGGGTAAGGTCGCTTATTAAATGACGCCCAGAAGACTGTCGCCAAATCATGATTTGGCGGCCATCTACACAGTCATTCATTAATAAGCGGCCACTGCACTGGTCACTATTTTCATTATGAAACAGCAAGTGATAAAACTATGTGAAAGTTGAAATAGAGAGTATGGAATCTAGATTTTACAAGCTACAGAGACGCTATCATGATCGTATGTGCATGCAATCTCTATTACTATGATATTAGACTTCGTTTCTTGAGAAAACCTACCTCTTTTGGGATTTTGGACGACGGATAGAGAAGAAAATAGAATAACAAGAGCAACTACAAAAGCAAACGAAGAAACTGCAGCAGTAGTAGCTTGACTCAACGGCAGCAACCTCACGCACCAGTAGCAGCAGATGGAGGAAAATGACGACGAATGGTGCGATGGTAGCACACAAAAGATGACTCGCAGGCAACCGAATAGGAAGAAGACGTGTGCTTCTTCGTGCAGCAGCAACCGAGGTAGCAGAGGAAATAATCCCATGGTGACCACGGCAGCAAGAAGAGACGTCGACGCACAGAGGACGACCGGAACAACAACAGCATCAATAAGCTTTTGCCGTTCGTAGGGGCCTCATATATATATAGGAGGGATCCTTACATGTTCTAGATTCCTAATGGAAAATAAACTTCCCACATAACACTCCAAACGGGTTCCAAACTTTCCCACGTAGATCTTCTGTTACCATAACCTCAGCCGCCTTCCTAATTCGTGTAAACTAAACCCTAGAGTCTTATGCATAGTTCGAATGTGGGTTTTGGACTATTGAAAACAACCCCCCATTATATACATATATGTGTATATACACTACACTCCCTTGGATGTAGGAAGGCTTATGGGCTTTTGTTTATTAAGGCCCATTTATATATGTATATATATATATATGGGTTAAGGCCTTCAATTGGGTTGAGGTTTGGGCTTTATTTTTGTTCGTTTTGGGCCCTTGTCTTATTTATTTGAAAGATTTATTTATTTAAGAAATTTTATTCCAATAGTTTATCCGGGTTGCTACACCCTCCCCCACTTAAAAGAATTTGGTCCCCAAATTCATTTGCATATAAATATAGAGGGTGCAGAGTACTTACGACTTTGAAATAAGTCATCGAATCTTTTCTTCATCGATTATTCGGTCTCCCATGTGGCTTCACGTTCGAGATTCTTATTCCATTGAATCTTCACCATAGGGATCGTCTTGTTCCTTAGCATGCGAACCTCATGAGCTAGGATCCTTAAAGGTCTTTGCTCATAAGTAAGATCCTTTTGTATTACCAGATCACCATGTTCTATGACGTGGGATGGATCATGAACATATTTCTTGAGCATAGACACATGGAACACATTATGGACTTTCGATAGCTGTGGTGGCAAGGAAATCCGGTAGATAACCTCGCCAACTCTTTCCAGCACTTCAAAGGGATCGATATACCTTAGTGTAAGCTTGCCCTGAACACCAAATCTTCTAATGCCTCGTCCTGGGGAAACCTTAAGAAAGACGTGATCTCCAACTTGGAACTCGAGGTCTCTCCTTCTAGTATCGGCGTAAGTCTTTTTTCTCGACTGAGCCATCGAAAGTCTTTCACTAATGATTTGAATCTTCTCGGTAGTATCCCTTACCATGTCCGGGCCTAGTAGTTGCCTTTCCCCAACTTCGTTCCAACATAGTGGAGAGCGACAAATCCTTCCATATAACGCCTCGAAGGGTGCCATTTGGATACTCGCCTGGTAATTGTTGTTATATGCGAACTCGACCAAAGGCAAGTGTTTATGCCAGCTTCCACCAAAATCAATAATACAAGCCCGTAACATGCCTTCCTCGACTTGATCCATTCTCTCAGTCTGACCATCCGTTTGAGGATGAAAAGCAATACTAAAGTTGAGTCTTGTCCCCAACGAATGTTGTAGACCCTTTCAAAAATGAGAAGTGAAGCATGAGTCTCAGTCAGACACGATTGAAACGGGAACACCATGCAGTCTAACGACTTCTTTGATGTACAAGGCGGCTAGAACATCAACCGACCATCGACTCTTTATAGGCAAGAAGTGTGCCGACTTGGTCAATCGATCTATAATGACCCATATTCCATCATGTCCACCTTTAGATTTAGATAAACCCACGATAAAATCCATGCCGATATCTTCCCACTTCCACTTGGGAATGTCCAGAGGATGTAACTTATCGGCAGGCTTTCGGTGTTCCGCCTTGACTTGTTGGCATGTGATACAGTGAGAAACGAAGTCTGCTACCTCCCTTTTCATGTTGAGCCACCAAAAGGTCCGTTTCAACTCCTGGTACATCTTGGTAGATCTGGGATGAATTGTGTACCTTGATCGGTGAGCTTCATCTAAAATTTTCTTCTTTAATTCCAGACAGTCCGGTACACATGTCCATTCTCGGAACAATAATATTCCATCTGATGCTAGCTTGAAATCAGGTTGTTCTTCTAGCTTGTCCTTTATTTCTACTAGCACCGGGTCTTCATCTTGTAGCCCTTTGATTTCGAAAAGTAGATCCGATTGTATCCTCATGTGTGATAGAGGAATACACCTTTTCTCCTTGTCCATGCTTATATCAAGCTTGCAAAATTGTTTCAGCATCTTCCATTCTTGGATCACACAATTGGTCAATAATGCTCTCGGCTTTTGACTGAGGGCATCAACTACGGAATTACCCTTTCTAGGATGGTATTGCATTATGAAGTTGAAGTCCTTGAGATACTCTAGCCAACGTCTTTGTCTCATGTTCAATTCCTTTTAGGAGAATAAGTACTTGAGACTCTTGTGATCGGAGTACACGGTAAATTATTCGCCATAGAGATAGTATCTCCAAATCTTTAAAGTAAATACCACCGCGGCCAGCTCTAAGTCATGCACTAGATAGTCTCCTCATGCTTCTTTAGTTACCAGGAAGAGTAAGCAATGACTCTCCCTTGTTACATTAACACACATCTTAGGTCAATACCAGATGCATCGGTATATACCTCGAACTTCTCTCCTTCAGTTGGAAACGCCGAGACTAGGGCAATCGTCAGATGATCCTTCAAGGCTTGAAAACTTTTTCTCACAATCTTCATCCCACTTATAAGGAATCTTCTTGCCGGTTAGCCTAGTAAGAGGAATAGCGATCTTGTAGAAGTCCTTTATAAATCGCCTGTAATATCCAGCCAGACCCAAGAAGCTATGGATCTCGATAGCGTTAGTAGGTATTTCCCAATTCTTTATAGTCTCGACTTTTGACGGATCAACAGAAATCCCATCCTTTGAGATCACATGTCCTTAGAAAGATACCTCCTCAAGCCAGAATTCACATTTACTAAGCTTGGTATAAAGTTGATTCTTGCCTAGTATTTGCAATGCAGACCTCAAATGTTCTTCATTATCTCCCTCGGTCTTTGAATATATCAATATATCATCAATGAAAACTACTACGAATTGATCGAGATGAGGCCTGAATATGCTGCTCATCAACTGCATAAAGGCTGCAAGGGCATTTGTTAGTCCAAAAGGCATAACAACAAATTCCTAATGCCCATACCTGCTCCGAAATGCCATTTTGTGAATATCTGCATCCTTGATCCTTAATTGGTGATATCCCGACCTGAGATCAATCTTCGAGAAATATTTGGCTCCAGATATTTGATCAAATAATTCATCTATCCTCCGCAGTGGATACTTGTTCTTGATGGTAAGGTGGTTCAATTACCGATAATCGAAGCAAAGTCTCATCGATCCATCCTTCTTCTTGACAAAAAGCACCTGTGCTCCCCATGGGGAAGTACTTGGCCTGATGAATCCTGTAATACCCCGATAATTTTTATTGAGCCCAATGTATTTATTAAGCTTTTATTAACTTACAATTGAATTTTTAGTGAATTAATGCTTGAATTTTGGATTTATAATATTTAATTCCTTAGAAAATAGAATAGTGGAAATTCGACTACCTTATAAAAATCTGGAAAAATACTAATCAGGTTAAGGACGATGTAGTTAGCAACTTTGTCTCCTGTGATCGACCCAGCAAAAATCCGTAATTTGGGCTAATTAGTGGATTAAGCCTAAAAGTGCACACTTAGTTAACCTTTACCTAACCTCATCTTAAAACATCAAATTAGAGCTTAATACTCAACCAAATGAGCTCAAATTGGTAGCAAATGAAAGGACACGATCTAAGGATCAATAGCCCTCTATCAATCGAACCCAAGCCTAACCCTAGCACATGGTGGCGGCCGAGTTTTGGCTTGGTCAACCTTGGCGGCGCCGTTTTCCAACACCACCTTGCGTGGTCAATTTCTCCCAGCTCCGAAGTCTCCAGAAGCTCTATGAGCTATCAAAATGAAGCTCTACAAGTCTATTTTCTTTTGGTAGCTGTGGTGTTCGCATTGGATTCAGATCTAGGAAGTACTTGGTCGTTTACTGGAGGTGGGTCGGCAGCCGTCGTCCTCCTTCCTCTCCTCTTTGTTTCATCGATTGAGGTAGGTTTCCTTAACCAAAACCTGCACATGAATACATCAAATTGTTCCTCTCGATGAGATCTTTCCAATGATATAATAAGCCCTAAATTTCATTCGGTATCCGAGGAGATATCGAGATTTTTCTAAGGTGCTGTCCAGTTTGTTCTTCATTCTAGGGCTTTAAGTTCTCTCTTTGATTGAGGTAGGATCTAATAGCTCAACTCTAATTGATATACATGGATGTAAGCATCATCATGTTAGCTTTCATTTGGCATAGAAAGCCCCAAATTTCATTGAGCATGTCTAGAGAATTTTGGATAGAAGTAAGAGCATGTCTAGGCTTGATTTATGCAGTGTTCTTATGAGTCAAAGCATGATTTCGGGCTGATTTTGAGTTGCATATCTTGATCCCCATATAGCATATCATACATGGATGGAATCAGCATCGAAGTAGCTTTCTTTTGATATAAGAAGCCCTAAATTTCGTTGTATATATTGAGAGAATTTTACGATTTAGTAACTGCATGTCAAAATTAGGGTTTCCCGTGTTCTTACTTTGATAAATCGTGATTTCAGAAAGATATTATAAAATTGATCTTACTGTTAGGTAGAGGTTTTCATTATCTTTCCAACAGTACCAAAAGCCCCTTATTTGGAGTCTGTTTTCATTAGTTATTAGCGTTTTAGTCCAACTCCCTGGCTTGCCCTTTGACCCCCGTTCAGCCTTGTTTAGTCCGGAGGTTATAAGGTTCATTCCGAACCGTTTATCCATGCAGTAAGTGACTTAGTTATGATTCTAAATGCTTCATATTAGTATCCTAATGGTAATTAATAAATTATAAACTCACATGATTCGTGGTTAATTATGTAACTAATTTTCTGTTAATTGCATATTGTTCATCCTACGCGAGCTTGTCCATTCTCCTTATCAACTTGAATCATTCTTTTTGGCAAATTGACTTAAAATAAAACTTAATCCTTGATAATTTGACATGGAATTTGGATTAATGTGATTATTTGCTTGCTGGTTAGCTGCTGTACTACAGTAAACAGCGTGACCAACTTACCGATTTTAATAAGTCGTTAGCTGATTAGTGTGCTAGTCTTGGTTTTACCCCCGGAAACTCTATCCGGCGGTTTTACCATCACCTTGGAACCTTGTTATATCCCTATTATGAACCTAATGAACTACCAAAAACATCGTTTTATGTGTTTAAACCACCGGTTTAAGGCTTGGATCGTATCGGATGACGAGAGGCATGCGCGGCTAGTAGTTGACCGCATATCCTCTTCGACGTCCCGATAATGACCGCATATCTGTAATACGGCCCAGTATGGTCCGTATATCTTATCATGGGTCTTAATGTCTTCTGGACATGAGCGGCCCATAATGCACCGTTCATACCTTAGAGCGGCCCACTGTCAGCCGTTATTTCTTGACCTCGCTGGCTGAGTTTCAGCCCAGTTTCTGTATGCACGGCCCTGTGTTAGCCGTACATACCTTGCACGGCTTCTGTACGACCGCACATCTCTCGGAGATGAGTTTCATCGTGTTTATGTGCTCTTGAATCCAAGGACAAGGTTAGTCCTTTAAATCTTGAACTTTTGGCAGTAATTCCTCTGATTAAATTGGCCATTAAACTTGACTGAATGTCTAGACAATCGTGGGATCTTGGATCCAATAAATCAATGCCAACGCATTGTAGGGGCCCGGTCTGGTCCTGGGGAGAGCGCCCAAAAAATTATTGAGCCCATGGGATGTTATAATGACATGGTGAGGCATTGCACCGAGTGCATGACTTGTGTAACGTCTATGACATAAAATCTCTTGTTACTTGTTGCTTGATCGTGCTTGAATTAATGTTTAAAATACTTGCTTGTTGGCCAATTCTTTATTACTATCTCCTGTTGTTAATCCTTGTACTTGTTATCTTGTTAATTCTTGACATCATATATTTCTTGACCTTGCAAGATCTTTTTACTACGTCGTTTCATTATATCGTTATCGTCATTTATTTCTTTTATTAGCATGGCATATGAAAATGTAATTAACTTGTTAATCATGTAAACTTGCCTCTTATTTCCTACTGAGCGTCAGCTCATAGCTGTTGTTTCCCCCCTTTCCAGGCTATTCAGGTGACGATGTGCAAACCGATGGGGAAGGGCAGGAGTGATGTCTTGAGTGTATCAGTTCTAGTGTTTTGGCAGTCTTATCCTCCTATTAGTTGTGCTTTGGAGAGTATTTAGTTTCAGTTATGTTTAGTTTCAGTTATGCTATTGTTGTTAAGTGGTTGTTGTCTCAGTTGTATTAAGTTGGTTTGAGGTTATTATATCAGTTATGGTTTGTTTTATGATCATTAAGTTATTTCCTTTTCTTAGCACTTGTGTACATATTTAGATTAGTTCTCTCTCTTTCCTTCTAGCTAGTTTCTAACTGTACGTCTCGATATTCCGCGTCGGGGCGTGACAAATCCTTTCTTCAAGAGCTCCGTCAATTGTTCCTTCAATTCCTTTAGCTCAGCGGGGGACATCCTATAAGGTGTCTTAGAAACCGGCCCAGCACCAGTGACAAGGTCGATGGTGAAGGCCACTTCTCTTTGTGAGGGTAATCTGGGCAAATCTTCCAGAAACACATCGAGAAACTCTTGAACCACGTGGATGTCTTCTATCTTGAACTCCTTAACTTCTGTGGCAGACACAAATGCTATGAAAGCCACACACCCCTTTCTTAAGAGCTTAATAGCTCGGAGGGCCGAAATAAGGGGTGACTTATTTTGACTCCGAGGACTAGTGTAGACAAGTTTCGAGAATTCCTTAAACGTTACTTTTCCGTTTCGGCAATCTATAACTGCCTTGTGTGTGGATAGCCAATCGGCTCCTAGTATGACATCATTCCCGTCCATATCTAGGCATATCAGGTCAGCGGGTAGATTTTTCCCTTTTACCATAACTTCACAATTTGGATAATGGTGTGAAATCTCGGATTCGTTTCCGAGAGGAGTGGAGATAACTAAATTTATCCATTCCGGTTCCATAGGTAATGGATCAGCAAATCTTTTCAAAACAAAAGAATGAGTCGTGCTAGTATCAAATAATACACGAGTAGACTTAGAACAGATCTTTAATGTACCTTCTACGAGTCCACCTTCATCTTGCTCCACCTCTTGAAGGGCTTGGAGACGGCCTTGCTTCCTCGCTGGGCGCTTCTCATCATTGGCTTGTTCATTTAATAATGGACAGTTGGGAATCTGGTGATCGTGGCTCTCGCATCGGAGACAAGCTCCCAATCTCCTCCAGCATTCCTCGACCTTATGGCTGGCCTTATCGCAATGCTTGCACACCTCTTTGAAAGGTGTGGTAGTAATAGAAAAGGGCTTGCTACCCTTCTTGATCTTCTTCTCTTGGGAGGAATCTCCTCCGTTGCTAGACCTCTTCTTATTTAAGGTCGGCTTGAAGGAGCCGGAGCTTGTAACGTGCTCCTTCTTGTCCTTCCCACGGATCCCGTCGGACAACTCCATGGCATCTTCTAGCAGTTGGGCCCTCCGCACCATCTCCGAATAGACTTGAATGTCCATCGGCGCTAGTTGGGTAATACATTGTGGACGATGCCCATTGAGAAATCTTCGAGCGTTCATCTTCTCGGTACCCACTAGATGCGGTGCATACCTTGATAGACGGGAAAATTGGGCCTCATACTTGGCCACTGATAGAGTCCTTTGTTTAAGTGCGGCAAACTCCGCGGCTTTCTTCTCTTGTATCCTATCAGAAAAATACTTGCTGTTGAAGTATTCCACGAACTCACCCCATGTGATATGATCTTGAGGCAATGTGGCTTCTACCGATTTTCACCAAAATCGGGCATCCCTCTCAAGTTGGAAAGTTGCTAACAACACTTTCTCTTCATCCGTGCATTGCATTACACGGAAAATCCTCTCAATCTTATTAATCCAATTCTCGGCATCGTCAAGGTTGGACAAGCCAATAAACTTTGGTGGGTTCATATTGCGAATACTATGGTAGAGATCTCCCGCGCAAAGATTCGCTTCGCCCTGCGTCACTTGTTGTAGCGCCTGAGTAAAGCCTTATACGGTACGTTGCGCGCATATCGTGCCATTGAGCACTTTCGGAAGGCATGATCTTACAAGATGTAAGTAACTATATTAATATACGATTAACCAAAGGTCTTAATCTCTAAGTTAACTTAACCCATGGCTCTACCCATCTCACCGGGTAAAAGGTATAGACCAATCCTTGGACTTGGTTTCCTAAAAATTGAATATCCTAGGCTCTGATACCACAAAAACTGTCACGTCCTGTGCGCGGAAGGAACCCGGTACACGTGACGAGTTTATATCGATCATGTTAATCAGAGCATAAGGAATTCGACACATAGACAGAGCGCACAAAAGTGGAGATAATAAACCAAATCCTTTATTTCATTAAAACTCCAAAGATAATCTAATTACATACTCTTCATTACGAAATAAAGGTACTAGACTCAAATAAAGGAAAATACAATAATGACCTAAGAAAGATGAAAACACACGACTAGAAAACGGCTTCTACAAGCAAACAGCTCTACGCTCTTCACTCGTGTCCACCCTCATCCGAATGATCCTCGTCATTGGAATTACCTAAAAAAAAGAGAAAAACTAGGGTGAGCGAACGCCCAGTAGGAATTATATCTCAAGATCAAGCTTGCTTTAAGTAAATTACAAGTTACATGAACTATGGAAATGTAACGATGCATGTACGCAAGATAAGGACGAGAGTATTAATAAATAATATAGATGGACTAGCAAGCTTCCAAGATAATAACGTGAAGTATATCAAGATTGTCAAGCATGTAAATATCAAGGCATGTTATGTGAATTGGCTATTATAATTTCAAGCAAGTAAATACCCATTCCGGGCCACGCAAGTACATCATGTCAAGTCAAGTCAAGCACGAGTCGTGGAATGCCATAATCTAGAAAGTCATGCACTTCGGTCCAATGCCACACCGTGATCAATATATCTCCCATGGGTACAAGTACTTTCAGGTGCTCCTCCAAGGACCAGATTGGGCCCTATATGCACTAGTATTGAGTCATGTATATATTTTTAGACATTCACTATAGTTTTATAGCCAATATAGAGTTCCAAAGGAAAAAGCCATTGTAGGATGATAAGGTAGATTTCACAGAATGAAGGAGTTCAAGGACAGAACTTGAACAAAGTTGACATACTGATAAATCGCATGAAAAATGATGACATATCATGAAACTGAGTAATTGGCGTCCACTCGGACAGCCATCAATTACAGAAATAGCATCCACTGTGGTGGCCGCTCATTCCTGTGAACAATATAGGTACGAAGAATTAGCGTCCATATCACGGCCACTAAATCAGTAATCGATGCCCACTGGCTGGTCGCCAATTCCTTTTGGCGTCCAAGTCATGGTCGCAGTTTCCTAACAGAAATATACACTCAAAAAGAGGTCAGAAACAACACTCTATGAGGGCTAAGAATCACGTTTCTTCAGAGTGACGTGACAAGTAAGGGTTCCCGGGTTTTTAGAGTACAACCAACTCGACTACCTTCAGGGAATCCAAGGCTAGCGGAGATTTATAGAGGTCTCAATGAACAAAGTACCAGTCCGAAGGAGGGGATATTCCGCGAAGGGTCTAATCATCACCAAGAGTTTAGTGTGTAAGCGATAGAAACAAGACAGGGACTCCATCTACGGATGTGAGATGAGAGTGCCAAAAGACCCGCGATTATGGGCCAGAAACCCGAAAAAATTTAGAGAGAAGAATTAGCGTCCATTCAGACGGGCGCTCAATCTTAATTGGGCGTCTGTATGAAATGTCGCTTAATCAATATTTTACAAAATTTCAGGAAAAACACTCAGAAATAGCGACACTGTGCATGGACGCTAATTCCAGAAATTTCCAGAAATCAATAAAATTACTTATAATTAATGACCTTTTAGAAAGGCACTCAATCTTTGAACAACGTCCATGTTATTGTCGCAGATTTTTGATTTTCATATATTTTCTAAGTTTTTTTAAAAAATAATACCTTTTTATGGGGGCCCTCTTTTATGTAATAGCGACTATGTGACTAGTCGCCCATTCTTTTAGGCATGCAACGGTGCACGCATCGGTCAGGTACATTTCTACACACATACTACTATTCAATTAAACGTATTACTATTCATTAGGGATGAGCAGTACAACTTTAACTTTTATGGGGAATTTCAGGAAACTAATATCATGAACAGGTAGAGAACAATCAGGGGACTCCAGAAATATGCATAACATATTTTTCAAATACATGGTTCCATATTTATTAAAATTTTAAGCATGTGTTAATTATTAATTACACTAAAAGAAATAGCGGTAGGGGTAAGGTCGCTTATTAAATGGCGCCCAGAAGACTGTCGCAAATCATGATTTGGCGTCCATCTACATGGTCGTTCATTAATAAGCGGCCACTGCTCTGGTCGCTATTTTCATTATGAAACAGCAAGTGATAAAACTACTTGAAACTTGAAATAGAGAGTATGAAATCTAGATTTTACAAGCTACAGAGATGCTATCATGATCGTATGCGCATGCAATCTCTATTACTATGATCTTAGGCTTTGTTTCTTGAGGAAACCTACCTCTTTTGGGGTTTTGGACGACGGACAGAGAAGAAAATAGAATAACAAGAGCAGCTGCAGAAGCAAACGAAGCAACTACAGCAGTAGTAGCTTGACTCAACAGCAGCAACCTCACGCGCCAGCAGTAGCAGATGGAGGAAGAGGACGACGAATGGTGCGATGGTAGCGCACCACAGATGACTAGCAGGCAACCGAATAGGAAGAAGACGTGTGCTTCTTCGTGCAATAGCAACTGAGGTAGCAGAGGAAATAATCCCACGGCGACCACGGTAGTAAGAAGAGACGTCGACGCACAGAGGACGACCGGAACAACAACAGCATCAATAAGCTTTTGCCGTTCGTAGGGGCCTCATATATATATAGGAGGGATCCTTACAGGTTCTAGATTCCTAATGGAAAATAAACTTCTCACATAACACTCCAAACGGGTTCCAAACTTTCCCACGCAGATCTTCTATTACCATAACCTCAGCCGCCTTCCTAATTCGTGTAAACTAAACCCTAGAGTCTTATGCATAGTTCGAATGTGGGTTTTTGACTATTGAAAACAACCCCCCATTATATACATATATGTGTATATACACTACACTCCCTTGGACGTAGGAAGGCTTATGGGCTTTTGTTTATGAAGGCCCATTTATATATATATATATATGGGTTAAGGCCTTCAATTGGGTTGAGGTTTGGGCTTTATTTTTGTTCGTTTTGGGCCCTTGTCTTATTTATTTGAAAGATTTATTTATTTAAGAAATTTTATTCCAATAGTTTATCCGGGTTGCTACACCCTCCCCCACTTAAAAGAATTTGGTCCCCAAATTCATTTGCATATAAATATAGAGGGTGCAGAGTACTTACGACTTTGAAATAAGTCATCGAATCTTTTCTTCATCGATTATTCGGTCTCCCATGTGGCTTCTCGTTCGAGATTCTTATTCCATTGAATCTTCACCATAGGGATCGTCTTGTTCCTTAGCATGCGAACCTCATGAGCTAGGATCCTTAAAGGTCTTTGCTCATAAGTAAGATCCTTTTGTATTACTAGATCACCATGTTCTATGACGTGGGATGGATCATGAACATATTTCTTGAGCATAGACACATGGAACACATTATGGACTTTCGATAGCTGTGGTGGCAAGGAAATCCGGTAGGTAACCTCGCCAACTCTTTCTAGCACTTCAAATGAACCAATATACCTTGGTGTAAGCTTTCCCTTAACACCAAATCTTCTAATGTCTTATCCTGGGGAAACCTTAAGAAAGACGTGATCTCCAACTTGGAACTTGAGGTCTCTCCTTCTAGTATCGACATAAGTCTTTTGTCTCGACTGAGCCATCTAAAGTCTTTCCCTAATGATTTAAATCCTCTCGGTAGTATCCCTTACCATGTCTGGGCCTAGTAGTTGCCTTTCCCCAACTTCGTTCCAGCATAGTGGAGAGTGACAACTCCTTCCATATAACAGCTCAAAGGGTGCCATTTGGATACTTGTCTGGTAACTGTTGTTATATGCGAACTCGACCAAAGGTAATTGTTCATGCCAGCTTCCACCAAAATCAATAATACAAGTCCGTAACATGTCTTTCACGACTTGATTCGTTCTCTCGGTCTGACCATCCGCTTGAGGATGAAAAGTAGTACTAAAGTTGAGTCTTGTCCCCAACGAATATTGTAGACCCTTCCAAAAATGAGAAGTGAAGCGTAGGTCTCGGTCAGATACGATTGAAACGGGAACACCATACAGTCTAACAACTTCTTTGATGTACAAGGCGGTTAGAACATCAACCGACCATCAGCTCTTTATAGGCAAGAAGTGTGCCGACTTGGTCAATAGATCTATAATGACCCATATTCCATCATGTCTGCCTTTAGATTTAGACAAACCTATGATAAAATCCATGCCGATATCTTCCCACCTCTACTTGGGAATGTCTAGAGGATGTAACTTACCGGCAGGCTTTTGGTGTTCTGCCTTGACTTGTTGGTACGTGAGACAACAAGAAACGAAGTCTGCTACCTCCCACTTCATGTTGGGCCACCAAAAGGTCCATTTCAAGTCTTGGGACATCTTGGTAGATCTGGGATGAATTGTGTACCTTGATCGGTGAGTTTCGTCTAAAATTTTCTTCTTTAATTTCGGACAGTCCGGTACACATGTCCTTTCTCAGAACAATAATCTTCCATATGATGCTAGCTTGAAATCAGGTTGTTCTTCTAGCTTGTCCTTTATTTCTACTAGCACCGGGTCTTCATCTTGTAGCCCTTTGATTTCGAAAAGTAGATCCGATTGTATCCTCATGTGTGATAGAGAAATACACCTTTTCTCCTTGTCCATGCTTATATCAAGCTTGGAAAATTGTTCCAGCATCTTCTATTCTTGGATCACACAGTTGGCCAATAATGCTCTTGGCTTTCGACTGAGGGCATCAACTACGGAATTACCCCTTCTAGGATGGTATTGCATTATGAAGTCGAAGTCCTTGAGATACTCTAGCCAACGTTTTTGACTCATGTTCAATTCCTTTTAGGAGAATAAGTACTTGAGACTCTTGTGATCGGAGTACACGGTAAATTGTTCTCCATAGAGATAGTATCTCCAGATCTTTAAAGTAAATACCACCGCGGCGAGCTCTAAGTCATGCACCGGATAGTCTCTTCATGCTTCTTTAGTTGCCGGGAAGAGTAAGTAATGACTCTCCCTTGTTGCATTAACATGCATCTGAGGTCAATACCAGATGCATCGGTATATACCTCGAACTTCTCACCTTCAGTTGGTAACGCTGAGACTAGGGCAATCGTCAGATGATCCTTCAAGGCTTGAAAAATTTTTCTCACAATCTTCATCCCACTTATAAGGAATCTTCTTGCGGGTTAGCCTAGTAAGAGGAATAGCAATCTTGGAGAAGTCCTTTATAAATCGCATGTAATATCCAGCCAGACCCAAGAAGCTACGGATCTCGATAGCGTTAGTAGGTATTTCCCAATTCTTTACAGTCTCGACTTTCGACGGATCAACAGAAATCCCATCCTTTGAGATCACATGTTCTAAGAAAGATATCTCCTCAAGGTAGAATTCACATTTACTAAGCTTGGTATAAAGTTGATTCTTCCCTAGTATTTACAATGCAGACCTCAAATGTTCTTCATTATCTCCCTCGGTCTTTGAATATATCAATATATCATCAATGAAAACTACTACGAATTGATCGAGATGAGGTCTGAATATGGTTTTCATGAACTGCATAAAGGCTGCAAGGGCATTTGTTAGTCCAAAAGGCATAACAGTAAATTCGTAATGCCCATACCTGCTCTGAAATGCCGTTTTGTGAATATCTTCATTCTTGATCCTTAATTGGTGATATCCCGACCTGAGATCAATCTTCGAGAAATATTTGGCTCCAGATATTTGAGCAAATAATTCATCGATCCCCGGTAGTGGATGCTTGTTCTTGATGGTAAGGTGGTTCAACTGCCGATAATCGATGTTGAAGAGGCGTGATCTCGCGCGGGTCCTGAGCGGGCGGAGGATCACCAAATTGTGAACTGCAAGAAAGGGAAACGGATCAGGGGGCCCCGGGATGAGTCCCTGGGGAAAACCCTTCGATGCTTAAGTTAGTAGAGCTATGGTGGGAGCGAAGAAAGGGGGGAAGTAGCTTCTGCCTGAGATTCCTCTCCACCAGAAGGGTGAAGTGGTTCCTGCTCAGGAGTTTTGAGCGTGTGGTTGCCCTTACCTTTCGCCGGAGGGTATCCCTGGGTTAAATAGTGCGCCGTCTTCCGGAGTCCTGTAAGTCGAGGGGTTTCAGGTGGGAGTTACGTCCTCAACGTGGGTTTTTGCTGCCTCATCGTGGGAGCGTTATCGCCTTGGGGAGATGGAGTCCCTCACCCTTATAAATTCCTGCTCATAGAGGACTCTTAACGGCTGCATGGATAAGCAATCGACGATCGACCGTTTTGAGCTTAGGGGGGTCAGCCATATCCGGGCGATGGGCCTAGCTCGGACGGAGATGGGTCGGAACGATCGTTTGCACCTCCCTATATCCTGGGTGAGGATAGATCGGGCGTAGATCATTCTGATGACCTGACCGTCGCTCAGGCCTTTCGAGCCTGAGGGCCGCCTAGGAAGGTTGGGTCCCCGAGTGATCTTTTATTGGGCTTTTAGTCCGGAGTGGGCCCTGTGCGCTATCACTCGGGCGAGCGTGGCCTTGTTTGGTCCTGATGGGCCTAGTTCGGCTGCTCTTTGACTGGGCTACAGAAATCCCCCTCTCTAGATGTAAAGTCTCATCGATCCATCCTTCTTCTTCACAAAAAGCACAGGTGCTCCCCACGGGGAAGTACTTGGCTTGATGAATTATGTCTTCAAGAGCTCCATCAATTGTTCCTTCAAGTCCTTTAGCTCAGCGGGGGACATCCTATAAGGTGTCTTAGAAACTGGCCCAGCACTAGGGACAAGGTCGATGGTGAAGGCCACTTCTCTTTGTGGGGGTAATTCGGGCAAATCTTCCGGAAACACATTGAGAAACTCTTGAACCACGCGGATGTCCTCTATCTTGAACTCCTTAACTTCCGTGGCAGACACAAATGCTATGAAAGCCACACACCCTTTCTTAAGAGCTTACTAGCTTGAAGGGCCGAAATAAGGGGTGACTTGTTTTGACTCCGAGGACTAGTGTAGATAAGTTTCGAGAATTCCTTAAAAGTTACTTTACCGTTTCGACAATCTGTAATTGCCTTGTGTGTGGATAGCCAATCGGCTCTTAGTATGACATCATACCCATCCATATCTAGGCATATAAGGTCAGTAGGTAGATTTTTCCATTTTACCATAACTTCGCAATTTTGGATAATGGTGTGAAATCTCGGATTCGTTTATGAGAGGAGTAGAAATAACTAAATCTATCATTTCCGGTTCCATAGGTTGTAAGACCCCAAATTATTTAATTGAGCCCAATATTTCTTATTTAGCTTTTATTAATTGAGAATAAAATTTTATTGAATTAATAATTGAATTTCGGATTTATTAATATTTAATTCGTTAGAAATAGTATGAGTGAAAATTCGACTACCTTAGAAAAATCTGTAAAAATAGTAAATATGTTAAGGTCGAGGTAGATAACAACTTTTCCTTCTGGCATTAAGCCATTGTAAATCCGTGGTAAGATCTATTTAGAGTTTAAACCCAAAAGTGCACACTTTTGACCCATACCTAACCCTTAGATTAAAACACGAAATTCGACCTGATTACTCAACCAAATGAACTGAAATCAGTGGCAAATGGAAGGCCACAATGTAAGGAACATTTACCCTCAATCAATTTGAGGTAAACCTAGCCCCAAAACGTGCTGCCGACATAGTTTGGTCAAGTCAAGGATTTCGGCGCCGTTTCTAAACACGTAGCTTGCAGCAGCGAATACTCCCAACTCCGAAGGCTCCAGAAGCTCTATGAGCTATCAAAATGAAGCCCTACGAGTCTTCTTTCATTTGGCTACTGTGGGGTTCGCTGAAGTTTCAGATCTGGGGAGATCTAGCTCGATTTGTGGAGGTGGGTCAGCAGGCCGTTGGCTTCCCTTCATCCTTCTTTGATCCATCGATTGAGGTAGGAATTCTCAACCAAATTTTGATCATGAGTATAGCAAGTTGTGCATCTCGTCGAGATCTATCCATTGGGACTGAAAGCCCCAATTTTCATCAGGTGTGGAGTGAGTTATCACGGGTTTTCTAAGGTGCTGTCCAAGTGTTCTTCATCCTAGGGTTTGAGTTTTCTCTCTCCGATTTGAGGTAGGATCTAACAACCAAACTCTAATTAACTTACATGAAGTAATCAACATGTTATTATCTTTCATTTAACGTAGAAAGCCCCAAATTCCATTGAGCATGCCTCGTGAATTTCAAATTTTTGTAAGAGCATATCTAAAACATGTTTCATATAGTGTTCCTTTAAGTCAGAGCTTTGTTTCGGGCTAATTTTGAGCCCTGTAACTTGATTTTCATGTAGCATACCATATATAGTTGGATTCATAATCGAGTCAGCTTTCTTTTGACACCAAAAGCCCTAAATTCCGTTGTGTATGTTAAGAGAATTGCATGATTTAGTAGAAGTGGGTCAGGAACTAGGGTTTTCATGAAATTACCATATATAAGTTGAGATTCAATCAATTTCTGTAACAATTCGTGTTTCAAAATTGTAGTTTTATGACCCTAGAATGTCTATTAATATTCCTAGATCATGTGGTTTTGATTTCAACTCAATTGGACCCCATTTGGATGAGTTTATGTGGTTTCCGGAAGCAACATTCGTTGCTGTTCTTGCAGGGGTCGACCCCAGGGGTCGACCCATTTTCTGGGCAACCCTGCAGGCCCGAGGGTCGACCCCAGGGGTCGTCCCCTCCTGTTCCTGCATGGGGTCGACCCCAAGGGTCGACCCATCCAGCTCCCTGCATGGGGGTCGACCCCAGGGGTCGACCCATTGCACAGGAATGTAGGGGTCGACCCCAGGGGTCGACCCATCTGAAGGAAATGGTGGGGGTCGACCCCAGGGGTCGACCCATCTTCAGAAATTGCTGGGGTCGACCCCAGGGGTCGACCCATTCAGCTTCCAGACCCCAGTTTTTCAGGGGTCGACCCCAGGGGTCGACCCGTACACCAGAAACCCTGATTTTCATCATTTTTCGACCCGAAGATGGATCCGAATCAGTGGGGAATCAACCCATTTAACTTAGACCCACTGAAATTATATTTTTGAAGAACAATTGACCTATTCATGTACCCCCCTTGATTTCAAATTTGCATTGGTCCTTTCTTGCAAACATAGTACAAAACACGATGTTTACCATCTCCATTACAACACTTACATTGGTTAAATAGAAACTCACATAATTAATGATTAATGGTGTAACTAAAACCCCTGATAATGCATTCTATTTCACCGCTGTGAGAGCTTGTTCTTTACCTCGACAACTTGTTCTAGCTTGTTGGCACTTTGGCTAATACAAATGATAATGGTTAATCATGATATCTTAACTTGGTGATTAGGATTAATATGTTGATTAGCTTGTTTGATTGCTGCTGTTTTACAGTAGCGCAGCACGATTAACTCTTGTTGTGACTTGGTTTCGATCTCCTTGATGATTATACTTACCTTGAAATTCTGGAAATGAATCTCTTTCCTACTTGAAGTTGTTATTGCTACTTAGTTTAAACCTTGGAATTCTGGCCATAAACTGTGGAAGTCTAGATTCGTGGGATCTTTGATCCAAAGAAATCAATGCCTGGCAAACAATTAAGGGCTCGGTCTAGTCCTGGGAAGAGCGCCCGAACACTACGTGTACCCCCGGGGAGGTGAATGACTAGGTGTGGCATTTGGCACCAGTACTTGACATGTGTTAAATCTAGGACTGTCCACTACTCTCTACATTACTTTCTACTACTTTTCACTTTCCACTCTTCACTGTTCTATACTCTACTTGTTGTTACTTTACTTGTTGATTACTTGGACGTGGAAATGAAATTACATACGTGCTTGACATGACTTGAATTGTCTTGATATGGCCAACTTTTTATCGTTATCTCCTGTAGTAAATTCTTGTCTTACCATTCTATTCATTATATTTCTTGACCTTGCAAGATCTTTGAATTTTGTTTCGTGATATCATCGTTATCTTTTTATTGTTTTATCATTTGTAGCATGACATTTTAAAATGTAATTAAACTGTTAATCACTTATACCTGTCTGTTATTTCCTACTGAGCGTCAGCTCATAGTTGTGTTTTCCCCCTTTTCCAGGCTGTTCAGGTGACGCACTTACCGATGGGGAAGGGCAGGAGTGATGTCTTGAGTGTATCAGTTCTAGTGTGTTAGTAGTGTGTTATCTTACTTTTAGTTGTGTTTTGGAGAGCATTTAGTCTCAGTCATGTTATTGAGCTTTAGTGATTGATTATTCCAGTTGTATTAAGTTGAACATGAGGTTATTGTATCAGTTGTGGTTTGTTAATGATCATTTAGTATTTCCATCTTGTAGCACTTGTGTATTATTTTAGATTAGTTCTCTCTCTTGCCAGCGTGTCTCTAACTGTACGTCCCGATATTTCGCCTTGTTCGGGGCGTGACAGTTTAGTTGGTATCAGAGCCCTAGGTTTCACATTCCTAGGTTCCCTAAGTTTTAGGTTTTCTTGCATTGCATCCCAATAACCGGTATATCAAAAGGTGTTGTCCGAACGTTAGGCTACGCCTATCGGAAAGGTCGCACACTTGCGCGAGTGGTCTTCGGACCGATTACCTCCGCCAGGTACCGAGTTTTGGTCGTGTCTAGGTGCACTAGATCCCTAACCTTGTGAAAGTTTAAGACCTGACCTGTGAGATTGGGTAGAACTTGGGTTAAGTTCGTTCCTTAATCGTGCTTTATCTATCTTTTTGGACCTAAGTAATCTATTTCTCGTGTAGATGGCAGCTGATCGTGCTGAATGGAGGAACCTGCAGCGTACGGTTCAAGGCCTTACTCAGGCCCTTCAGCAAGTAGCTCAGGCAGGAGCGGCACAGCATGGCACCGGTGATCTATACCGGAACTTCCGAGGGATGAATCCGCCAAGGTTTGCGGGTTCGACCGACCCTGACCAAGCCGAGCACTGGCTAGATGAGATGGGGAGGATCTTTGAAGTTATGCAATGCACCAACCAGGAGCGTGTCCTTTTGTCCACATTTCAACTGGAACATGATGCACGTACTTGGTGGGATTCTATCAAGGCAACTCTCGGTGATCGGCAAGTTATGTGGGAAGAATTCGAAGAATTCTTCAACAGCAAGTATTTTTCTGATAGAGTGCAAGAGAAGAAAGCGACGGAGTTCGCGGCCCTGAAACAGCGAGGTTTGTCCGTGGCAGAGTATGAGGCTCAATTTGCACGGCTTTCTCGATATGCTACACATCTCATTTCCACCGAGAAGATGAAGGCGAAGCGCTTTCTCAATGGATTGAAGCTTCATTATATCAACCAATTGGCACCGATGGAGATTTCCACGTATTCTGAGGTGGTAAGGAAAGCGCAAGTTCTGGAGGATACTCTTGAAATGACGGAGAGAATCCGTGGGAAAGGCACCAAGAAAGAATTACCTACGGGTTCCGGGAGTGTCAAACCCGGGTATACCAAGAAGAGGCCTGTTAGTGGACCTGGTTCGTGGAGCGGGTCCGGATCGTGGAAGGGCAAGACGCCGAGGCATGAAGACAAGAAGCCTGGCCCTATTGTTCCATTCAAGGGCATGTGCAACTATTGTGATCGTCCGGGTCACAAGATAGAGGAGTGCTGGCGCAAGCTAGGCGCCTGTTTGCGATGTGGAAGCAAGGAGCACCGTATCCCCAATTGTCCTCTCATATCGGAGCAAGCTACACCGGCAAAACCTCTAGTCTTCAAGAAACCACAAGGCAAGCTTCAAGCTTTACATGCAGATGAAACTGGGATTTCTGATGATGGCGGACTCGTCGAAGGTACCCTTACTATAATCGATAAGCCCGCATTTGCTCTCTTTGATACTGGTGCAACACATTCTTTTATTTCACGGAGATTTGCTAAGTCATTAGCTGTGGAACCTGTTTTGATGAATACTCCGTTAGAGATTTCAACCCCTATTGGCACTAGATCAACAATCCAGTATTTCTATCCTTCTAGTAAGGTGATGATTGGTGAGCAGAACTTACCAGCAGATTTGGTCTGCATGGACATGAAGGATTATGATGTAATCCTAGGAGCAGATTGGTTGGCTCGATATGAGGTTAGCGTTCACTGCAGTTCTAGCTCCGTGTCTTTTACTAGGCACCCGAGACTTTCTTTTGTGGGTGTTAAGCATCACAACTCGGTGTCACTTATTTCGGCTCTCCGAGCTGATAAGCTGATGAGACGTGGATGTGAGGCTTTTCTAGCCTTTGTTTGTGCAACCCCTGAGCAGCAGATTGAGATCAAGGACATTCCTGTTGTCCGAGATTTTCCTGATGTCTTTCCAGAGGAACTACCAGGACTTCCGCCTGAGCGGGAAGTTATCTTTTCTATTGATCTTATTCCTGGCACATCTCCTATTTCTAAGGCTCCTTATCGTATGTCTCCTGCGGAACTGAGGGAACTGAAGCAGCAACTGATGGAATTGCTTGAGAAGGGTTTTATTCGTCCTAGTACTTCTCCGTGGGGAGCCCCTGTGTTATTCGTCAGGAAGAAAGATGGTTCGATGAGGCTGTGCATTGATTATCGGCAAATAAACCAGCAGACTGTCAAGAATAAATATCCCTTGCCGAGGATTGACGAGTTATTTGACCAGATAGCGGGAGCTCAATATTTCTCTAAGATCGATCTTCGATCTGGATATCACCAGTTGCGGATTAAGGAGGAGGATATCTATAAATCAGCTTTCCGCAGCAGGTATGGTCATTTTGAATTTGTCGTTATGCCTTTTGGTCTAACGAATGCTCCAGCAGCTTTCATGCAGTTGATGAACAATGCATTTCGACCCTATCTTGATCAATGGGTCGTGGTCTTTATTGATGACATCCTGATTTATTCTAAGAATGAGGAGGAGCATGCTGAGCATCTGAGAATGGCATTGCAACTGTTGAGAGATCATCAACTATATGCTAAGTTCAGTAAGTGTGAATTCTGGTTGCAAGAGGTGTCCTTTCTAGGACATATCATTACGAAGAACGGTATTTCTGTTGATCCTTCGAAGGTCGAGGCAGTGAAGAATTGGGAACAACCTACCAGTGTGACAGAAGTTAGAAGTTTTCTAGGCCTGGCAGGTTATTATCGAAGATTTATTCAAGATTTCTCTAAGATTGCGGTACCTATGACAAGATTAACCCGCAAGGAAAATAAGTTTGATTGGTCAGATGATTGTCAACGAAGCTTTCAGACTCTGAAGGAGTGTTTGACTACTGCACCTGTTTTGGCTTTACCTTCTGGTGAAGGAGGATTTGTTGTTTATACTGATGCTTCAGGTATTGGCTTAGGCTGTGTACTCATGCAGCATGGGAAGGTGATTGCCTATTCCTCTAGGCAGTTGAGGAAGCACGAAGATAATTATCCTGTTCATGATTTGGAACTTGCTGCAGTCGTGTTTGCTTTGAAGATATGGAGGCATTACTTATATGGAGAAACCTTCACAGTGTTTTCAGATCATAAGAGTTTGAAGTATTTATTTTCTCAGAAGGAACTCAACATGAGGCAGCGGAGATGGTTGGAGTACTTGAAAGACTTCGACTTCTCGATTGAGTATCATCCTGGCAAAGGTAATGTTGTGGCAGATGCATTAAGCCGGAAGCCGGTAGCTAGATTGTCAAGTCTCATGTTACAAGAATGGAGGTTGTTGGAACAATTATCAGTCTAGATCTTAATATTGACAATGATCGGGTCTTGATTGCTCAGATTCAACTTAAACCTGAATTATTGATAGAGATCAAGTCCTTGCAAGATAATGATCCCGAGTTGGTAGAGATCAAGGGAAGCTTGAGCAGCAGACCTGACTTTATGTTGGCCGATGATGGTAGATTATTATTTAAAGGCAGAACTTGTGTTCCGGATGAGGCTACAATAAAGAACAAAATTCTTGAGGAAGCTCATAGATCCAGATATACCATTCATCCTGGAGGCACTAAGATGTACCGAGATTTGAAAAGGTCCTTTTGGTGGCCGAATATGAAAAGAGAAGTTGCAGATTTTGTGAGCAGATGCTTGGTATGTCAGCAAGTTAAGGCCGAACATTTCAGACCAGCAGGGAAATTGAAATCACTCGACATACCCCAATGGAAGTGGGAAAGCATTGGCATGGATTTCATTATGGGTCTACCTAGGACTCGTGGTGGATTTGATGCGATATGGGTGATTGTCGATCGATTGACAAAGTCGGCTCATTTCTTACCAATTAAGTCCAAGTGGACGATTGATGTATTGGCTGCTTTGTATATAAAGGAAGTGGTGAGATTGCATGGTATCCCAGTGAATATAGTATCTGATCGAGACCCTAGATTTACTTCACATTTCTGGAGGGGACTGCAAGAGTCTTTGGGTACTCGTCTGAATTTTAGTACTACTTTTCATCCACAGATAGATGGACAGACTGAAAGAACCAATCAGATAGTGGAAGATATGCTGCGAGCTTGCATGATTGATTTCGGTGGTAATTGGAGTGAGCATTTGGCATTAATTGAATTCGCCTACAATAACAGCTATCAGTCTAGTATTCAGATGGCTCCTTTTGAAGCACTATATGGTAGAAGTTGTCGTTCCCCGTTGTGTTGGGACGAGGTAGGTGAGAAACAGTGGCTTGGACCAAATCTTGTTTCGGAATCATCACAGAACATCCATGTTATCCGAGACCGGTTACAAGTAGCCCAGTCAAGACAGAAGAGTTATGCCGACAACAGAAGGAGAGCATTGGAATTTCAGGTTGGTGAGCATGTGTTCTTAAAGGTCTCTCCGACGAGAGGGATCCGAAGATTTGGCATTCATGGCAAGCTGAGTCCGAGGTACATTGGTCCATTCGAGATTCTAGATAGAGTGGGAGAGGTGGCATATAGACTGGCTTTACCACCGCATTTGTCTGGCGTACACAACGTTTTCCATGTGTCTATGTTGCGGAAATATGTGTACGATCTCACTCATATCATTCAGCAAGTGGATTTTGAACTGAAGGAAGATTTGACCTATGAGGAAGGACCTGTCAAGATTCTGGACCGGAAGCAACAGCAACTCCGAAATCGTTCGATACCGATGGTCAAGATTCAGTGGAGTCGGCGTGGGACCGAAGAAGCTACATGGGAGTCTGAAGAGACTATGCGAAAGCGGTATCCCGATCTATTCTAGGTGAGCGATCTTTTTCTACTCTCAGTTTTAGTGCAGTGAATTTGGAGGACCAAATTCCTTTAAGTAGGGGAGGGTGTAAGACCCCAAATTATTTAATTGAGCCCAATATTTCTTATTTAGCTTTTATTAATTGAGAATAGAATTTTATTGAATTAATAATTGAATTTCAGATTTATTAATATTTAATTCGTTAGAAATAGTATGAGTGAAAATTCGACTACCTTAGAAAAATCTGTAAAAATAGTAAATATGTTAAGGTCGAGGTAGATAACAACTTTTCCTTCTGGCATTAAGCCATTGTAAATCCGTGGTAAGATCTATTTAGAGTTTAAACCCAAAAGTGCACACTTTTGACCCATACCTAACCCTTAGATTAAAACACGAAATTCGACCTGAATACTCAACCAAATGAACTGAAATCAGTGGCAAATGGAAGGCCACAATGTAAGGAACATTTACCCTCAATCAATTTGAGGTAAACCTAGCCCCAAAACGTGCTGCCGACATAGTTTGGTCAAGTCAAGGATTTCGGCGCCGTTTCTAAACACGTAGCTTGCAGCAGCGAATACTCCCAACTCCGAAGGCTCCAGAAGCTCTATGAGCTATCAAAATGAAGCCCTACGAGTCTTCTTTCATTTGGCTACTGTGGGGTTCGCTGAAGTTTCAGATCTGGGGAGATCTAGCTCGATTTGTGGAGGTGGGTCAGCAGGCCGTTGGCTTCCCTTCATCCTTCTTTGATCCATCGATTGAGGTAGGAATTCTCAACCAAATTTTGATCATGAGTATAGCAAGTTGTGCATCTCGTCGAGATCTATCCATTGGGACTGAAAGCCCCAATTTTCATCAGGTGTGGAGTGAGTTATCACGGGTTTTCTAAGGTGCTGTCCAAGTGTTCTTCATCCTAGGGTTTGAGTTTTCTCTCTCCGATTTGAGGTAGGATCTAACAACCAAACTCTAATTAACTTACATGAAGTAATCAGCATGTTATTATCTTTCATTTAACGTAGAAAGCCCCAAATTCCATTGAGCATGCCTCGTGAATTTCGAATTTTTGTAAGAGCATATCTAGAACATGTTTCATATAGTGTTCCTTTATGTCAGAGCTTGATTTCGGGCTAATTTTGAGCCCTGTAACTTGATCTTCATGTAGCATACCATACATGGTTGGATTCATAATCGAGTCAGCTTTCTTTTGACACCAAAAGCCCTAAATTCCGTTGTGTATGTTAAGAGAATTGCATGATTTAGTAGAAGTGGGTCAGGAACTAGGGTTTTCATGAAATTACCATATATAAGTTGAGATTCAATCAATTTCTGTAACAATTCGTGTTTCAAAATTGTAGTCTTATGACCCTAGAATGTCTATTAATAATCCTAGATCATGTGGTTTTGATTTCAACTCAATTGGACCCCATTTGGATGAGTTTATGTGGTTTCCGGAAGCAACATTCGTTGCTGTTCTTGCAGGGGTCGACCCCAGGGGTCGACCCGTTTTCTGGGCAACCCTGCAGGCCCGAGGGTCGACCCTAGGGGTCGTCCCCTCCTGTTCCTGCATAGGGGTCGACCCCAAGGGTCGACCCATCCAGCTCCCTGCATGGGGGTCGACCCCAGGGGTCGACCCATTGCATAGGAATGTAGGGGTCGACCCATCTGAAGGAAATGGTGGGGGTCGACCCCAGGGGTCGACCCATCTTCAGAAATTGCTGGGGTCGACCCCAGGGTCGACCCATTCAGCTTCCAGACTCCAGTTTTTCAGGGGTCGACCCCAGGGGTCGACCCGTACACTAGAAACCCGATTTTCATCATTTTTCGACCCGAAGATGGATCCGAATCAGTGGGGAATCAACCCATTTAACTTAGACCCACTGAAATTATATTTTTGAAGAACAATTGACCTATTCATGTACCCCCCTTGATTTCAAATTTGCATTGGTCCTTTCTTGCAAACATAGTACAAAACACGATGTTTACCATCTCCATTACAACACTTACATTGGTTAAATAGAAACTCACATAATTAATGATTAATGGTGTAACTAAAACCCCTGATAATGCATTCTATTTCACCGCTGTGAGAGCTTGTTCTTTACCTCGACAACTTGTTCTAGCTTGTTAGCACTTTGGCTAATACAAATGATAATGGTTAATCATGATATCTTAACTTGGTGATTAGGATTAATATGTTGATTAGCTTGTTTGATTGCTGCTGTTTTACAGTAGCGCAGCACGATTAACTCTTGTTGTGACTTGGTTTCGATCTCCTTGATGATTATACTTACCTTGAAATTCTAGAAATGAATCTCTTTCCTACTTGAAGTTGTTATTGCTACTTAGTTTAAACCTTGGAATTCTGGCCATAAACTGTGGAAGTCTAGATTCGTGGGATCTTTGATCCAAAGAAATCAATGCCTGGCAAACAATTAAGGGCTCGGTCTAGTCCTGGGAAGAGCGCCCGAACACTACGTGTACCCCCGGGGAGGTGAATGACTAGGTGTGGCATTTGGCACCAGTACTTGACATGTGTTAAATCTAGGACTGTCCACTACTCTCTACATTACTTTCTACTACTTTTCACTTTCCACTCTTCACTGTTCTATACTCTACTTGTTGTTACTTTACTTGTTGATTACTTGGACGTGGAAATGAAATTACATACGTGCTTGACATGACTTGAATTGTCTTGATATGGCCAACTTTTTATCGTTATCTCCTGTAGTAAATTCTTATCTTACCATTCTATTCATTATATTTCTTGACCTTGCAAGATCTTTGAATTTTGTTTCATGATATCATCGTTATCTTTTTATTGTTTTATCATTATAGCATGACATTTTAAAATGTAATTAAACTGTTAATCACTTATACCTGTCTGTTATTTCCTACTGAGCGTCAGCTCATAGTTGTGTTTTCCCCCTTTTCCAGGCTGTTCAGGTGACACACTTACCGATGGGGAAGGGCAAGAGTGATGTCTTGAGTGTATCAGTTCTAGTGTGTTAGTAGTGTGTTATCTTACTTTTAGTTGTGTTTTGGAGAGCATTTAGTCTCAGTCATGTTATTGAGCTTTAGTGATTGATTATTCCAGTTGTATTAAGTTGAACATGAGGTTATTGTATCAGTTGTGGTTTGTTAATGATCATTTAGTATTTCCATCTTGTAGCACTTGTGTATTATTTTAGCTTAGTTCTCTCTCTTGCCAGCGTGTCTCTAACTGTATGTCCCGATATTTCCGCCTTGTTCGGGGCGTGACATAGGTAATGGATTAGCAAATCTTTTGGAAACAAAAAAATGAGTCGCGTCGGTATCAAATAAGACGCGAGCGGACTTAGAACATATCTTTAATGTACCTTCCACGAGTCCACCTTCATCTTGCTCCACCTCTTGTAGAGCTTGGAGACGGCCTTGCTTCCTTGCTGGGCGCTTCTCATCATTGGCTTGTTCATTTAATAATGGACAGTCGGGAATCTGATGATCGTGACTCTCGCATCGGAGACAAGCTCCCAATCTCCTCTAGCATTCCTCGGCCTTATGGCTGGCCTTATCACAATGCTTGCACACCTCTTTGGAAGGTGTGGTAATAATAGAAAAGGGCTTGCTACCCTTCTTGATCTTCTTCTCTTGGGAGGAATCTCCTCCATTGCTAGACCACTTCTTAATGAAGGTTGGCTTGAATGAGCCAGTGCTTGGAACGTGCTCCTTCTTGTCCTTTCCACGGATCCGGTCGGACAACTCCATGGTATCTTCTAGTAGCTGGGCCCTCAGCACTATCTCCGAATAGACTTGAATGTCCATCGACGCCAGTTGGGCAATATATTGCAGACGAAGCCCATTGAGGAATCTCCAAGCCTTCATCTTCTCGGTACCCACTAGATGCGGTGCATACCTTGATAGACGGGAAAATTGGGCCTCATACTCGGTCACTGATAGAGTCCTTTGTTTAAGTGCGGCAAACTCTATGGCTTTCTTCTCTTGTATCCTATCAGAAAAATACTTGCTATTGAAGTATTCCAAAAACTCGCCCCATGTGATATGATCATGAGGCACTATGGCTTCTATCGATTTCCACCAAAATCGGGCATCCCTCTCAAGTTTGAAAGTTGCTAACAACACTTTCTCTTCATTCATGCATTGCATTACACGGAAAATCCTCTCAATCTCCTTAATCTAATTCTCGGCATCGTCAGGGTCAGACGAGCCAATGAACTTCGGTGGGTTCATATTGCAAAAACTACGGTGGAGATCTCCCGCTTCACGATTGGCTCCGCCCTGCGCCACTTGTTGTATCGCTTGAGGAAGGCCTTGTACGGTACGTTGCATATCGCACCATTGAGCACGTTCGGCAGGCATGATCCTACAAGATGTAAGTAACTATATTAATATAAGATTAACCAAAGGTCTTAATCCCTAAGTTAACTTAACCCATGGCTCTACCCATCTCACCGAGTAAAAGGTATAAACCTATCCTTAGACTTGGTTTCCCAGGAATTGAATATCCTAGGCTCTGATGGCATAAAACTGTCATGCCTCGAGCGCGAAAGGAACCCGGTATGCGTGATGAGTTTATATCGATCATGTCAATCAGAACATAAGGAATTCGACACATAGACAAAGCGCGCAAAAGTAGAGATAATAAACCAAATCTTTTATTTCATTAAAAATCCAAAGATAATGCAATTACATATGCTTCATTATGAAATAAAGGTGCTTGACTCAAATAAAGGAAAATACAATAATGACTCAAGAAAGATGAAAAGACACGACTAGATAACGGCTTCAACAAGCGGACAGCTCTATGCTCTTCACTCGTGTCCACCCTCATTCGAAAGATCCTCGTCATCGGAATTACCTGAAAAATAGGGGAAAAACTAGGGTGAGCGAATGCTCAGTAGGAATTATATCTCAAGATCAAGCTTGCTTTAAGTAAATTATAAGTTACATGAACTATGCAAGTATAGCGATGTATGTATGCAAGATAATGACGAGAGTAGAGTATCAAGAAATAATATAGATGGACTAGCAAGATTCCAAGATAATCATGTGAAGTATACAAGATTGTCCAACATGTAAATATCAAGTCATGTTATGTGAATTGGCTACTATAATTTCAAGCAAGTAAATACCCATTCCGGGCCATGCAAGTACGTCATGTCAAGTCAAGTCAAGCATGAGTCGTGGAATGTCATAATCCAGAAAGTCATGAACTTCGGTGCAATGCCACACCGTGATCAATATAGCTCCTATGGGCACAAATACTTTTGGGTGCTCCTCCGAAGACAAGATCGGGCCCTATATGCACTAGCATTGAGTCATGTATATATTTTTAGACATCCACTATAGTTTTATAGCCAATATAGAGTTCCAAAGGAAAAAGGCATTGTAGGATGATAAGGTAGATTTCACATAATGAAGGAGTTCAAGGACAGAACTTGAACAAGGATGACATATCGATAAATCGCATGAAAAATGATGGCATATCATGAAACAGGGTAATTGGCGACCACTCAGACAGCCATCAATTACAGAAATAGCGTTCACTGTGGTGGTCGTTCATCCCTGTGAACAGTACATACACGAAGAATTTGCGTCCGTATCACGGCTACTAAATCAGTAATCTGCGCTCATTGGCAGGTCGCCAATTCCTTTTGGCGTCCAAGTCATGGTCACAGTTTCCTGACAGAAACAGACTCTCAAAAAGAGGCCAGAAACAACACTCTATGAGGGCTAAGCATCACATTTCTTCAGAGTGACGTGACAAGTAAGGGTACAAGGGTTTTTAGGGTATAACCAACTCGGCTACCTTGAGGGAATCCAAGACTAGCGGAGATTTACGAAGGTCTCAATGAAGAAAGTAATAGTCTGAAGGAAGAGATATCCCACGGAGGGTCCAATCATCACTAAGAGTTAAGTGTGTAAGCGATAGAAATAAAATAGGGACTCCATCTACGGATGTGAGTGGAGAGTGCCAAAAGATCCGCGATTATGGGCCAAAAACCTGATAAAAACTGAGAGAGAAGAATTAGCGTCCATTCAGACAGGTGCTCAATCTTAATTGGGCATCTGTATGAAATGTCGCTTAATCAATATTTTACAAAATTCCAGGAAAAACACTAAGAATTAGCGACACTATGCACGGGCACTAATTCCAAAAATTTCTAGAAAGCAATGAAATTACTTACAATTAACGACCTTTTAAAAAGGCTCAATCTTTAAACAGTGTCCATGTTATTGTCGCAGATTCTTGATTTTCATATATTTTATAATTTTTCTAAGTTTTTTAAAAAATAACGCCATTCTACAGGGGTGCTCTTTTATGTAATAGCAACTTTGTGAGTAGTCGCCCATTCTTTTAGGCCTGCAACGGCGCACGCATCGGCCAGGTACGTTTCTACACACATACTACTATTCAATTAAATGTATTACTGTTCATTAGGGATGAATAGTGCAACTTTGACTTTTATGGGGAATTTCAGGAAACTAATATCATGAACAGGTAGAGAAAAATCTGGGGACTCTAGAAATATGCATAACATATTTTCAGATACATGGTTCCACATTTATTACATTTTTAAGCGTGGGTTAATTATTAATTACACTAAAAGAAATAGCGACAGGGGTAAGGTCGCTTATTAAATGACGCCCAGAAGACTGTCGCCAAATCATGATTTGGCGGCCATCTACACAGTCGTTCATTAATAAGCGGCCACTGCACTGGTCGCTATTTTCATTATGAAACAGCAAGTGATAAAACTATGTGAAAGTTGAAATAGAGAGTATGGAATCTAGATTTTACAAGCTACAGAGACGCTATCATGATCGTATGTGCATGCAATCCCTATTACTATGATATTAGACTTCGTTTCTTGAGAAAACCTACCTCTTTTGGGATTTTGGACGAAGGATAGAGAAGAAAATAGAATAACAAGAGCAACTACAGAAGCAAACGAAGAAACTGCAGCAGTAGTAGCTTGACTCAACGGCAGCAACCTCACGCACCAGTAGCAGCAGATGGAGGAAAATGACGACGAATGGTGCGATGGTAGCACACAAAAGATGACTCGCAGGCAACCGAATAGGAGGAAGACGTGTGCTTCTTCGTGCAGCAGCAACCGAGGTAGCAGAGGAAATAATCCAATGGTGACCACGGCAGCAAGAAGAGACGTCGACGCACAGAGGACGATCGGAACAACAACAGCATCAATAAGCTTTTGCCGTTCGTAGGGGCCTCATATATATATAGGAGGGATCCTTACAGGTTCTAGATTCCTAATGGAAAATAAACTTCCCACATAACACTCCAAACGGGTTCCAAACTTTCCCACGTAGATCTTCTGTTACCATAACCTCAGCCGCCTTCCTAATTCGTGTAAACTAAACCCTAGAGTCTTATGCATAGTTCGAATGTGGGTTTTGGACTATTGAAAACAGCCCCCCATTATATACATATATGTGTATATACACTACACTCCCTTGGACGTAGGAAGGCTTATGGGCTTTTGTTTATTAAGGCCCATTTATATATATATATATATATATGGGATAAGGCCTTCAATTGGGTTGAGGTTTGGGCTTTATTTTTGTTCATTTTGGGCCCTTGTCTTATTTATTTGAAAGATTTATTTATTTAAGAAATTTTATTCCAATAGTTTATCCGGGTTGCTACACCCTCCCCCACTTAAAAGAATTTGGTCCCCAAATTCATTTGCATATAAATATAGAGGGTGCATAGTCCTTACGACTTTGAAATAAGTCATCGAATCTTTTCTTCATCGATTATTCGGTCTCCCATGTGGTTTCTCGTTCGAGATTCTTATTCCATTGAATCTTCACCATAGGGATCGTCTTGTTCCTTAGCATGCGAACCTCATGAGCTAGGATCCTTAAAGGTCTTTGCTCATAAGTAAGATCCTTTTGTATTTCCAGATCACCATGTTCTATGACGTGGGATGGATCATGAACATATTTCTTGAGCATAGACACATGGAACACATTATGGACTTTCGATAGCTGTGGTGGCAAGGAAATCCGGTAGGTAACCTCGCCAACTCTTTCCAGCACTTCAAAGGGACCGATATACCTTAGTGTAAGCTTGCCCTGAACACCAAATCTTCTAATACCTCGTCCTGGGGAAACCTTAAGAAAGACGTGATCTCCAACTTGGAACTCGAGGTCTCTCCTTCTAGTATCGGCGTAAGTCTTTTTCTCGACTGAGCCATCGAAAGTCTTTCACTAATGATTTGAATCTTCTCGGTAGTATCCCTTACCATGTCCGGGCCTAGTAGTTGCCTTTCCCCAACTTCGTTCCAACATAGTGGAGAGCGACAAATCCTTCCATATAACGCCTCGAAGGGTGCCATTTGGATACTCCCCTGGTAATTGTTGTTATATGCGAACTCGACCAAAGGCAAGTGTTTATGCCAGCTTCCACCAAAATCAATAATACAAGCCCGTAACATGCCTTCCACGACTTGATCCATTCTCTCGGTCTGACCATCCGTTTGAGGATGAAAAGCAATACTAAAGTTGAGTCTTGTCCCCAACGAATGTTGTAGACCCTTTCAAAAATGAGAAGTGAAGCATGAGTCTCAGTCAGACACGATTGAAACGAGAACGCCATGCAGTCTAACGACTTCTTTGATGTACAAGGCGGCTAGAACATCAACCGACCATCGACTCTTTATAGGCAAGAAGTGTGCCGACTTGGTCAATCGATCTATAATGACCCATATTCCATCATGTCCACCTTTAGATTTAGATAAACCCACGATAAAATCCATGCCGATATCTTCCCACTTCCACTTGGGAATGTCCAGAGGATGTAACTTATCGGCAGGCTTTCGGTGTTCCGCCTTGACTTGTTGGCATGTGATACAGGGAGAAACGAAGTCTGCTACCTCCCTTTTCATGTTGAGCCACCAAAAGGTCCGTTTCAACTCCTGGTACATCTTGGTAGATCTGGGATGAATTGTGTACCTTGATCGGTGAGCTTCATCTAAAATTTTCTTCTTTAATTCCAGACAGTCCGGTACACATGTCCATTCTCGGAACAATAATATTCCATCTGATGCTAGCTTGAAATCAGGTTGTTCTTCTAGCTTGTCCTTTATTTCTACTAGCACCGGGTCTTCATCTTGTAGCCCTTTGATTTCGAAAAGTAGATCCGATTGTATCCTCATGTGTGATAGAGGAATACACCTTTTCTCCTTGTCCATGCTTATATCAAGCTTGCAAAATTGTTCCAGCATCTTCCATTCTTGGATCACACAATTGGTCAATAATGCTCTCGGCTTTTGACTGAGGGCATCAACTACGAAATTACCCTTTCTAGGATGGTATTGCATTATGAAGTCGAAGTCCTTGAGATACTCTAGCCAACGTCTTTGTCTCATGTTCAATTCCTTTTAGGAGAATAAGTACTTGAGACTCTTGTGACCGGAGTACACGGTAAATTGTTCGCCATAGAGATAGTATCTCCAAATCTTTAAAGTAAATACCACCGCGGTCAGCTCTAAGTCATGCACTAGATAGTCTCCTCATGCTTCTTTAGTTACCAGGAAGAGTAAGCAATGACTCTCCCTTGTTACATTAACACGCATCTTAGGTCAATACCAGATGCATCGGTATATACCTCGAACTTCTCTCCTTCAGTTGGAAACGACGAGACTAGGGCAATCGTCAGATGATCCTTCAAGGCTGGAAAACTTTTTCTCATAATCTTCATCCCACTTATAAGGAATCTTCTTGCGGGTTAGCCTAGTAAGAGGAATAGCGATCTTGTAGAAGTCCTTTATAAATCGCCTGTAATATCTAGCCAGACCCAAGAAGCTATGGATCTCGATAGCGTTAGTAGGTATTTCCCAATTCTTTATAGTCTCGACTTTTGACGGATCAACAGAAATTTCATCCTTTGAGATCACATGTCTTAAGAAAGATACCTCCTCAAGCCAGAATTCACATTTACTAAGCTTGGTATAAAGTTGATTCTTGCCTAGTATTTGCAATGCAGACCTCAAATGTTCTTCATTATCTCCCTCGGTCTTTGAATATATCAATATATCATCAATGAAAACTACTACGAATTGATCGAGATGAGGCCTGAATATGCTGCTCATCAACTGCATAAAGGCTGCAAGGGCATTTGTTAGTCCAAAAGGCATAACAACAAATTCCTAATGCCCATACCTGCTCCGAAATGCCATTTTGTGAATATCTGCATCCTTGATCCTTAATTGGTGATATCCCTACCTGAGATCAATCTTCGAGAAATATTTGGCTCCAGATATTTGAACAAATAATTCATCGATCCTCCGCAGTGGATACTTGTTCTTGATGGTAAGGTGGTTTAATTGCCGATAATCGATGCAAAGTCTCATCGATCCATCCTTCTTCTTGACAAAAAGCACATGTGCTCCCCATGGGGAAGTACTTGGCCAGATGAATCCTGTAATACCCCGATAATTTTTATTGAGCCCAATGTATTTATTAAGCTTTTATTAACTTACAATTGAATTTTTAGTGAATTAATGCTTGAATTTCAGATTTATAATATTTAATTCCTTAGAAAATAGAATAGTGGAAATTCGACTACCTTATAAAAATCTGGAAAAATACTAATCAGGTTAAGGACGATGTAGTTAGCAACTTTGTCTCCTGTGATCGACCCAGCAAAAATCCGTAATTTGGGCTAATTAGTGGATTAAGCCTAAAAGTGCACACTTAGTTAACCTTTACCTAACCTCATCTTAAAACATCAAATTAGAGCTTAATACTCAACCAAATGAGCTCAAATCGGTGGCAAATGAAAGGACACGATCTAAGGATCAATAGCCCTCTATCAATCGAACCCAAACCTAACCCTAGCACATGGTGGCGGCCGAGTTTTGGCTTGGTCAACCTTGGCGGCGCCATTTTCCAACACCACCTTGCGTGGTCAATTTCTCCCAGCTCCGAAGTCTCCAGAAGCTCTATGATCTATCAACATGAAGCTCTACGTGTCTATTTTCTTTTGGTAGCTGTGGTGTTCGCATTGGATTCAGATCTAGGAAGTTTTTGGTCGTTTAGTGGAGGTGGGTCGGCAGCCATCGTCCTCCTTCCTCTCCTCTTTGTTCCATCGATTGAGGTAGGTTTCCTTAACCAAAACCTGCACATGAATACATCAAATTGTTCCTCTCGATGAGATCTTTCCAATGATATAAGAAGCCCTAAATTTCATTAGGTATCCGAGGAGATATCGAGATTTTTCTAAGGTGCTATCCAGTTTGTTCTTCATTCTAGGGCTTTAAGTTCTCTCTTTGATTGAGGTAGGATCTAACAGCTCAACTCTAATTGATATACATGGATGTAAGCATCATCATGTTAGCTTTCATTTGGCGTAGAAAGCCCCAAATTTCATTGAGCATGTCTAGAGAATTTTGGATCGAAGTAAGAGCATGTCTAGGCTTGATTTATGCAGTGTTCTTATGAGTCAAAGCATGATTTCGGGCTGATTTTGAGTTGCATATCTTGATCCCCATATAGCATATCATACATGGATGAAATCAGCATCGAAGTAGCTTTCTTTTGATATAAGAAGCCCCAAATTTCGTTGTATATATTGAGAGAATTTTACGATTTAGTAACTGCATGTCAAAATTAGGGTTTCCCGTGTTCTTGCTTTGATAAATCGTGATTTCAGAAAGATATTATGAAATTGATCTTACTGTTAGGTAGAGTTTTTCATTATATTTCCAGCAGTACCAAAAGCCCCTTATTTGGAGTCTATTTTCATTAGTTATTAGTGTTTTAGTCCAACTCCCTGGCTTGCCCTTTGACCCCCGTTCAGCCTTGTTTAGTCCGGAGGTTATAAGGTTCATTCCGAACCGTTTATCCATGCAGTAAGTGACTTAGTTATGATTCTAAATGCTTCATATTAGTATCCTAATGGTAATTAATAAATTATAAACTCACATGATTAGTGGTTAATTATGTAACTAAATTTCTGTTAATTGCATGTTGTTCATCCTACGCGAGCTTGTCCATTCTCCTTATCAACTTGAATCATTCTTTTTGGCAAATTGACTTAAAATAAAACTTAATCCTTGATAATTTGACATGGAATTAGGATTAATGTGATTAGTTGCTTGCTGGTTAGCTGCTGTACTACAGTAAACAGCGTGACCAACTTACCGACTTTTAATAAGTCGTTAGCCGATTAGTGTGCTAGTCTTGGTTTTACCCCCGGAAACTCTATCCGGCGGTTTTACCATCACCTTGGAACCTTGTTATATCCCTGTTATGAACCTAATGAACTACCAAAAACATCGTTTTATGTGTTTAAACCGCTGGTTTAAGGCTTGGATCGTATCGGACGACGAGAGGCATGCGCGGCTAGTAGTTGACCGCATATCCTCTTCGACGTCCCGATAATGACCGCATATCTGTAATACGGCCCAGTATGGTCTATATATCTTATCATGGGTCTTAATGTCTTCTGGACATGAGCGGCCCATAATGCACCGTTCATACCTTAGAGCGGCCCACTGTCAGCCGTTCTTTCTTGACCTCGCTGGCTGAGTTTCAGCCCAGTTTCTGTATGCACGGCCCTGTGTTAGCCGTACATACCTTGCACGGCTTCTGTACGACCGCACATCTCTCGGAGATGAGTTTCATCGTGTTTATGTGCTCTTGAATCTAAGGACAAGGTTAGTCCCTTAAATCTTGAACTTCTGGCAGTAATTCCTCTGATTAAATTGGCCATTAAACTTGACTGAATGTCTAGACAATCGTGGGATCTTGGATCCAATAAATCAATGCCAACGCATTGTAGGGGCCCGGTCTGGTCCTGGGGAGAGCGCCCAAAAAATTATTGAGCCTATGGGATGTTATAATGACATGGTGAGGCATTGCACTGAGTGCATGACTTGTGTAACGTCTATGACATAAAATCTCTTGTTACTTGTTACTTGATCGTGCTTGAATTAATGTTTAAAATACTTGCTTTTTGGCCAATTCTTTATTACTATCTCCTGTTGTTAATCCTTGTACTTGTTATCTTGTTAATTCTTGACATCATATATTTCTTGACCTTGCAAGATCTTTTTACTACGTCGTTTCATTATATCGTTATCGTCATTTATTTCTTTTATTAGCATGGCATATGAAAATGTAATTAACTTGTTAATCATGTAAACTTGCCTGTTATTTCCTACTGAGCGTCAGCTCATAGTTGTTGTTTCCCCCCTTTCCAGGCTATTCAGGTGACGATGTGCAAATCGATGGGGAAGGGCAGGAGTGATGTCTTGAGTGTATCAGTTCTAGTGTTTTGGCAATCTTATCCTCCTATTAGTTGTGCTTTGGAGAGTATTTAGTTTCAGTTATGTTTAGTTTCAGTTATGTTATTGTTGTTAAGTGGTTGTTGTCTCAGTTGTATTATGTTGGTTTGAGGTTATTATATCAGTTATGGTTTGTTTTATGATCATTAAGTTATTTCCTTTTCTTAGCACTTGTGTAAATATTTAGATTAGTTCTCTCTCTTTCCTTCTAGCTAGTTTCTAACTGTACGTCTCGATATTCCGCGTCGGGGCGTGACAAATCCTTTCTTCAAGAGCTCCGTCAATTGTTCCTTCAATTCCTTTAGCTCAGCGGGGGACATCCTATAAGGTGTCTTAGAAACCGGCCCAGCACCAGTGACAAGGTCGATGGTGAAGGCCACTTCTCTTTGTGAGGGTAATCCGGGCAAATCTTCCGGAAACACATCGAGAAACTCTTGAACCACGTGGATGTCTTCTATCTTGAACTCCTTAACTTCTGTGGCAGACACAAATGCTATGAAAGCCACACACCCCTTTCTTAAGAGCTTAATAGCTCGGAGGGCCGAAATAAGGGGTGACTTATTTTGACTCCGAGGACTAGTGTAGACAAGTTCCGAGAATTCCTTAAACGTTACTTTTCCGTTTCGGCAATCTATAACTGCCTTGTGTGTGGATAGCCAATCGGCTCCTAGTATGACATCATTCCCATCCATATCTAGGCATATCAGGTCAGCGGGTAGATTTTTCCCTTTTACCATAACTTCACAATTTGGATAATGGTGTGAAATCTCGGATTCATTTCCGAGAGGAGTGGAAATAACTAAATCTATCCATTCCGGTTCCATAGGTAATGGATCAACAAATCTTTTCAAAACAAAAGAATGAGTCGTGCTAGTATCAAATAAGACACGAGTAGACTTAGAACAGATCTTTAATGTACCTTCTACGAGTCCACCTTCATCTTACTCCACCTCTTGAAGGGCTTGGAGACGGCCTTGCTTCCTCGCTGGGCGCTTCTCATCATTGGCTTGTTCATTTAATAATGGACAGTTGGGAATCTGGTGATCGTGGCTCTCGCATCGGAGACAAGCTCCCAATCTCCTCCAGCATTCCTCGGCCTTATGGCTGGCCTTATCGCAATGCTTGCACACCTCTTTGAAAGGTGTGGTAGTAATAGAAAAGGGCTTGCTACCCTTCTTGATCTTCTTCTCTTGGGAGGAATCTCCTCCGTTGCTAGACCTCTTCTTATTTAAGGTCGGCTTGAAGGAGCCGGAGCTTATAACGTGCTCCTTCTTGTCCTTCCCACCGATCCGGTCGGACAACTCCATGGCATCTTCTAGCAGTTGGGCCCTCCGCACCATCTCCGAATAGACTTGAATGTCCATCGGCGCTAGTTGGGTAATACATTGTGGACGATGCCCATTGAGAAATCTTCGAGCGTTCATCTTCTCGGTACCCACTAGATGCGGTGCATACCTTGATAGATGGGAAAATTGGGCCTCATACTTGGCCACTGATAGAGTCCTTTGTTTAAGTGCGGCAAACTCCGTGGCTTTCTTCTCTTGTATCCTATCAGAAAAATACTTGCTGTTGAAGTATTCCACGAACTCACCCCATGTGATATCATCTTGAGGCAATGTGGCTTCTACCGATTTTCACCAAAATCGGGCATCCATCTCAAGTTGGAAAGTTGCTAACAACACTTTCTCTTCATCCGTGCATTGCATTACACGGAAAATCCTCTCAATCTTATTAATCCAATTCTCGGCATCGTCAAGGTTGGACAAGCCAATAAACTTTGGTGGGTTCATATTGCGAATACTATGGTAGAGATCTCCCGTGCCAAGATTCGCTTCGCCCTGCGTCACTTGTTGTAGCGCCTGAGTAAAGCCTTATACGGTACGTTGCGCGCATATCGCGCCATTGAGCACTTTCGGAAGGCATGATCTTACAAGATGTAAGTAACTATATTAATATACGATTAACCAAAGGTCTTAATCTCTAAGTTAACTTAACCCATGGCTCTACCCATCTCACCGGGTAAAAGGTATAGACCTATCCTTGGACTTAGTTTCCTAAAAATTGAATATCCTAGGCTCTGATACCACAAAAACTGTCACGTCCTGTGCGCGGAAGGAACCCGGTACACGTGACAAGTTTATATCGATCATGTCAATCAGAGCATAAGGAATTCGACACATAGACAGAGCGCACAAAAGTGGAGATAATAAACCAAATCCTTTATTTCATTAAAACTCCAAAGATAATCTAATTACATACTCTTCACTACGAAATAAAGGTACTAGACTCAAATAAAGGAAAATACAATAATGACCTAAGAAAGATGAAAAGACACGACTAGATAACGGCTTCTACAAGCAAACAGCTCTACGCTCTTCACTCGTGTCCACCCTCATCCGAATGATCCTCGTCATTGGAATTACCTAAAAAAAAGAGAAAAACTAGGGTGAGCGAATGCTCAGTAGGAATTATATCTCAAGATCAAGCTTGCTTTAAGTAAATTACAAGTTACATGAACTATGCAAGTATAGCGATGCATGTACGCAAGATAATGACGAGAGTAGAGTATCAAGAAATAATATAGATGGACTAGCAAGATTCCAAGATAATCATGCGAAGTATATCAAGATTGTCAAGCATGTTAATATCAAGTCATGTTATGTGAATTGGCTATTATAAATTTAAGCAAGTAAATATCCATTCTGGGCCACGCAAGTACATCATGTCAGGTCAAGTCAAGCATGAGTCGTGGAATGCCATAATCTAGAAAGTCATGCACTTTAGTGCAATGTCACACCGTGATCAATATAGCTCCCATGGGCACAAGTACTTTCAGGTGCTCCTCCTAGCACCAGATCGGGCCCTATATGCACTAGTATTGAGTCATGTATATATTTTAGACATCCACTATAGTTTTATAGCCAATATAGAGTTCCAAAGGAAAAAGCCATTGTAAGATGATATGGTAGATTTCACAGAGTGAAGGAGTTCAAGGACAGAACTTGAACAAAGATGACATACCGATAAATCGCATGAAAAATGATGACATATCATGAAACTGAGTAATTGGCGTCCACTCGGACAGTCATCAATTACAGAAATAGCATCCACTGTGGTGGTCACTCATTCCTGTGAACAATATAGGTACAAAGAATTAGCATCCATATCACGGCCGCTAAATCAGTAATCGGTGCCCACTGGCTGGTCGCCAATTCCTTTTGGCGTCCAAGTCATGGTCGTAGTTTCCTGACAGAAACAGACTCTCAAAAAGAGGTCAGAAACAACACTCTATGATGGTTAAGCATCACATTTCTTTAGAGTGACGTGATAAGTAAGGGTTCCAGGATTTTTAGGGTACAACCAACTCGGCTGTCTTGAGGGAATCCAAGGCTAGCGGAGATTTACGAAGGTCTTAATGAAGAAAGTACCAGTTCGAAGGAAGCGATATCCCACGGAGGGTCCAATCATCACCAAGAGTTGAGTGTGTAAGCGATAGAAACAAGACAGGGACTCCATCTACGGATGTGAGATGAGAGTGCCAAAAGACCCGCGATTATGGGCCAGAAACCCAATAAAAACTACGAAAGAAGAATTAGCGTCCATTCAGACAGGTACTCAATCTGAATTGGGCGTCTATGTGAAATGTCGCTTAATCAATATTGTACAAAATTTCAGGAAAAACACTAAGAATTAGCAACACTGTTCATGGGCGCTAATTCCATAAATTTCTAGAAATCAATGAAATTACTTATAATTAACGACCTTTTAAAAAGGCGCTCAATCTTTAAGCAACGTCCATGTTATTGTCACAGATTCTTGATTTTCAAATATTTTATAATTTTTCTAAGTTTTTTAAAAAATAACGCCTTTCTACAGGGGTGCTCTTTTATGTAATAGCGACTGTGTGAGTAGTCGTCCATTCTTTTAGGCATGCAACAGCGCACACATTGGCCACGTACGTTTCTACACACATACTACTATTCAATTAAACATATTACTGTTCATTAGGGTTGAACAGTGCAACTTTGACTTTTATGGGGAATTTCAGGAAACTAATATCATGAACAGCTAGAGAAAAATCAGGGGACTCTAGAAATATGCATAACATGTTTTTCAGATACATGGTTCCATATTTATTAAAATTTTAAGCATGGGTTAATTATTAATTACACTAAAAGAAATAGCGACAGGGGTAAGGTCACTTATTAAATGGTGCCTAGAAGACTGTCACCAAATCATGATTTGGCGGCCATCTACACGGTCGTTCATTAATAAGCAGCCACTGCTCGGGTCGCTATTTTCATTATGAAACAACAAGTGATAAAACTATGTGAAACTTGAAAGAGAGTATGGAATCTAGATTTTACAAGCTACAGAGATGCTATCATGATCGTATGCGCATGCAATCTCTATTACTATGATCTTAGGCTTCGTTTCTTGAGAAAACCTACCCCTTTTGGGGTTTTGGATGACAAACAGAGAAGAAAATAGAATAACAAGAGCAACTGTAGAAGCAAACGAAGCAACTGCAGTAGTAGTAGCTTGACTCAACGGCAGCAACCTCACGCGCCAGTAGCAGTAGATGGAGGAAGAGAACGACGAATGGTGGGATGGTGTCACACAATAGATGACTAGCAGGCAACCGAATAGGAAGAAGATGTGTGCTTCTTCGTGCAACAGCAACCGAGGTAGCAGAGGAAATAATCCAACGGCGACCACGGCAGCATAAAGAGACATCGACGCACAGAGGACGACTGGAACGACAGCAGCATCAATAATGTCAAGCCCCGACATAGAATATCATAACGCAGTAGTTATTTACATTCATGATAAACTGAGTAATAACAGAAATAAAAGAATATGATTGCAAGAGGAAAAGAATTACTCCAACAAAAATACAAATTTACTCACAGATAATTAAAAAAAACCGTTCCAACAACCTCTTAACATCACAAAATAAAGAAAAAGATTACAACTCTGGACTACAAAACTTAATAACATTACTAGACAACGACTCAACAAAACCACTAAGTGGCACTCCACGCCTCTACTAAGACAATTATCAAGTCACGTCTATCAGGTCCACTCTGGTCTTCACTCCTGCCCATCCCCATCCGTTTGCATTCCGTCATTGGAGCTACCTGAAAGGGGGGAAAAGAATCTGGGTGAGCGAACACTCAGTAGGTAATAGTAGGCAAAGTTTAAGTAATAAATAATTTAATTAAATGCCATGCGAATAAATAAAAGGATGCTGAATAAAATTGACATAAGCAGTGATGGAATGCGAGTGATAGAGATAAATAGAACAGAGATATATCCTTTCCTTGTATTGGCCGAGCAAGCATGCAAATAAGCAAGTCAAGTAGAGATAATTCCATGTAGAAATTCAATAACTTGTAGAAATGTACAAGGAAACGAAAATATACGAATGTCTTAGACATCACGCTAGTCATGCACTCGGTGCAATGCCTCACCATGTCATTACAACTCCCGGGGCACTAGTACTTTTCGGGCGCTCCTCCCCGGACTAGACCGGGCCCGTATGATGCGTTGGCATTGATTTGGTGGATCCAAGATCCAAGTAACCATCTTAGATATTCATTGGAATCGGCCAGGAATTCCAAGGTTAAGCTATGTAACTTACCAACTAGGAACCAATGATGTTATCAATAATTGAAAGGAAAGTCATGAGATAGAAAGGGGTATATAGGGCACACAAGAAAACAACTCTGGGAATGTTGCGATCATGATCGGGCTGCCAAGATGAGAAGATGGTCTATACTGGACCGCAAAGGCCAAAGAGACAAATCCAGCGTATAGGATGAAAAACGGTCCGAGAGGGGCCGCAACAAGAACATGACGGTCCTAGCTGGGCCATTTCCCAAAGGAAGACGGTCCACAGGAAGTCGCTTAGAGCAGAAAGGTCCCTTGGCCATAATAAAAAGGAAACGGTCTCAATTGGGCCGCCCCATCCAGCAACGGTCCTCGGAGGGCCGCTTGGAGGATAAAAACGGTCCAATGACAACCGCAACCAGTCTGGGCCCAGTAAAGCTAAAGTAATCGACTTAATGGGCTCTCAGCCCGCCCGAGACATAGTGGGTCCGAACCAAGGTCCAACCCACACCTCTCAAGTCGAGTCCGGAGGCTATAGGTCGACTCCAACATGGCTAGGTAGACCCACAAATAAGGAAGGTCGGCCCACAAGACCTGGCACCTAGCAAGTTAAAAGCGGTCACGAAAAGGGCCGCTCAAAGGTCAGGCGGTTACACCTGGGCCGCAAACTGGCAAGCAGCGGTCCTAGAAGGGCCGTAATCAACAGGACATCCCTGATTCCGGGCTTGGGCAAAAACACGTGATCCGATCGAGTCTAGAGGTTCGGGTTTTGGGGGTACAACCCGCCCGGCGTCCTAGTGGGAATCCTAGGTTCATGGGGTCTTACGAAAGTCTCATAATGGAGGTCCTAGTCCGACGGAAGGAGTATCCGACGGAGAGTCCCAACCATTACAGGATTAATTGCTATGAAACTTGGAAAATGAATATACTGCGGTCAGCCAACACCACCGGAGTGGCGTGACTGTCAAACAATCCTAGTAATTTATATCTATTGATATGAGGATTGGATTTAAAGTGCAATTTTAACTCATATGATCCAAGAAGAATACTTTAACATAATACAACTATGGATGGACAAGGGTAAGATCTCAGCAATTAAAATCAGTCATTAGGAATCTTCCATATCATCCATTTATTTAGGTATGTTTCTATCCTACTCATGCAATCTCCCACAAGGCAAAGCATGATTAATAAATAACTAATTAATATATCAGAAGCCAAAGGCGGTCTGCCGCGGAGCCGTTAGGGTTCTGTAGCAGTCAAGGGCTGGCCGCACACAGGACCTTTGCGGTCTATCGCGGGGCCGTCCGCATGTACTGAAGTTTTAAATTCAAAATACGAAAGCGATCTATCGCGGATCCGCCTGAACCAGAAACGGTTCCTGTGAGACAGCAACATGATCGCTGCTCCGGTCTCCGGCGAACTCTGATAGACTTCGATTGCAACACAAAATTCTTGTGATACAGTGCATAATAATTGGGCAAAATGCTATGAATACGAAGAGGACAAAAATACGCACATGATAGTATGTTTAATTTTAGGATTTATGCCTGCTGTAGCCAAGTACTAATCAAGATAAATGGACAAATGAGTTCGGTGCCCTAAACAACATGCTCCAACTAAAACATAAACTACGATCTCGATACTCAATATAAATTGGGGCTTTTAGCATCAAAGGAAAGAGGACACAGAGATGCTTCCAATGATATATTATAATCAAGGTTTGGTCCACTATCACCTACCTTAATAGAAGATCAAAGAGGATGCCAATGCTTGGAACCTGCACGAACAAAACCTCGCCCTAACTTGACGAAATCCTTCCTTGATCGCGCTCCTCGTCGGCCGCCACAGCAAATAGGGTTGCTAGGTTGGTCGAGGGTTTGATTTTATAGAGGAAGTTGGATTGAGGGGTGAGGATAGGGCTGGATAGAGTCCACGAAGTTGAACGTGCACGAAATTCGTGCTTGACCAGGTCACGCCGCCTGTCGCTCAAAAATTAAGCTTTTAGGGTTAGGGTTTACGCGAGCTATGAGAGGGGAAATGATCTAGCCATCAAGGCCATTCGATTGGGTCTGGTTTGGGGGAAAATGGTCGCGATTTGGGTCCGAATTAGACGATCTAAGGTTCGATCTATTTAAGCTCGATTTTAGCCCTAATTCCATCAATTCAGCTTGTTTAAAATTTTATTTAGGGTCTAATCCAGAAGATAAATCGTCTAAACTTTTAGTCCTCTATACGATTATGATTTTTATGGATTTTTATAAATTAGTTGAAACTTCACTTGAAGAAATTTCCAATTTAATAGTAAATATTTTCTCAATTAATACCCTTTTATCTTATTTAATTAATTCTCGGGGTGCTACACCCTCCCCCACTTTAAGGAATTTGGTCCTCCAAATTCACTGCACTTATCAAAAATGGGGAAAATAAGGTTACTGACCTCAAAATAATTCATGGTATTGCCTCCGGATAGTTTCTTCAGATTCCCAAATAGCTTCATCGATCCCATGTCGGCTCCACTGAACCTTGACCATCGGTATAGACCGGTTCCTGAGTTGCTGTAGCTTCCTGTCCAAAATCTTGATGGGTTTCTCTTCATAAGTCAAATCTTCTTCCAATTCTAGATCCGCATGTTGAATGATGTGCGCGGGGTCATAAACATACTTTCGTAGCATAGATACATGGAAAAAATTATGTACTCCAGATAACTGAGGTGGTAAAGCCAACCTATATGCAACTTCTCCAATTCTCTTAAGAATCTCAAATGGGCCAATGTATCTCGGACTTAGCTTGCCACGAATGCCAAACCTTCGAACTCCTCTCATAGGTAAAACTTTCAAAACTACATGCTCGCCCACCTGAAACTCCAATTCTCTCCTTCTGTTATCTGCATAACTTTTCTATCTTGACTGTGCAACTTGCAGACGATCCCGGATAACCTGGATATTCTTGGATGATTCTGAAATAAGATCTGGTCCTAGCCATTGCTTCTCGCCTACTACATCCTAGCACAACGCTAATCGGCAACTCCTTCCATAAAGAGCTTCGAATGGTGCCATCTGGATACTGGACTGATAACTGTTATTGTAGGAAAATTCTATTAAAGCCAAATGTTCATGCAAGCTCTTAGCATATCTTCGACAATCTGATTAGTTCTCTCGGTTTGCCCGTCCGTCTGAGGATGAAAAGTAGTACTAAAGTTTAGACGTGTTCCCAAGGACTCCTGTAAACCTTTCCAAAAATGTGAAGTGAATCTAGGATCTCTGTCTGACACAATATTCACAGGCACACCATGTAGTCTTACCACTTCCTTCATATACAAGACAGCCAAAACATCGACTGTCCACTTCAACTTAATGGACAAAAGTGCACAAATTTAGTCAATCTATACACAATTACCCATATCGCATCAAAACCTCCACGAGTTCTTGGCAAGTCCATTATGAAATCCATGCCGATGCTCTCCCACTTCCACTGTGGTATATCGAGTGGTTTTAATTTCCCAGCAAGTCTACAATGTTCGGCCTTCACTTGCTGGCATACTAGACATCTATTCACGAACTCGGCCACTTCCCTCTTCATGTTTGGCCACCAAAAAGTCCTCTTTAAATCTCGGTACATCTTAGTGGCTCCAGAATGAATAGTATACTTGGACCTATGGACTTCTTCAAGGATCTTGTTCTTCACCTGAGCTAAATCAAGGACACAGGTCCTTCCCAAAAATAACAAATTGTCATCGTCGGCCATCACAAAATCTGGTCTGTTACTTAGACTTCCCTTGATCTCTACTAGCACTGGATCAGTATCTTGCAAGGTCTTAATTTCCATCAACATTTCAGGACGAAGCTGCAACTGAGCGATCATGACCCGATCCTTACTAACATTAAGGTCTAGACGAGCCAATTGCTCCAGTAGACTCCACTCTTGCAACATGAGAATAGACAAATTTACTATCGGCTTACAGCACAAAGCATCAGCCACTACATTACCCTTCCCAGTGTGATACTCTATGGAGAAATCAAAATCCTTCAAATATTTGAGCCACCTTCTCTGCCTCATGTTAAGCTCTTTCTGAGAGAACAAATACTTAAGGCTCTTATGATCAGAAAATACAATAAAAGTCTCTCCATACAAGTAGTGCCTCCAAATCTTCAAGGAGAACACCACCGCAGCGAGTTCCAAATCATGGACAGGATAATTCTCCTCATGCTTTCTCAGCTGTCTAGAAGAGTAGGCTATCACTTTCCCATGCTACATAAGCATACCACCTAGGCCAATGCCTGAGGCATCAGTATAGACTTCAAATCCTCCTTCTCCCGAAGGCAAGGCCAAAATAGGGGCAGCGGTCAAACATTCTTTCAAGGTCTAGAAACTTCGTTCATAGTCTTTCGACCACTCAAACCGATTCTCCTTGTGGGTCAATCTGGTCAGAGGTATCGCAATTTTGGAGAAATCCTTAATAAATCTTTGATAGTAACCTGCTAGGCCTAGAAAATTTCTTACTTCGGTTACATTTGCAGGCCTATCCCAGCTTCTCACTGCCTCTACCTTAGAGGGATCTACAGAGATTCCATCTTTAGAAATAATGTGCCCCAGAAAAGACACTTCTTATAGCCAGAATTCACACTTACTAAACTTGGCGTACAACTGATGTTCTCTCAGTATCTGCAACGCCATCTTCAAGTGCTCTGCATGCTCCTCCTTGCTCTTGGAGCATATCAAAATATCATCGATGAAAACCACGACCCACTGATCTAAGTAGGGTTGGAATACACTGTTCATTAGCTGCATGAAAGCTGCAGGAGCATTCGTTAGACCAAAAGGCATTACAACAAACTCGAAGTGCCCATACCTGCTATGGAATGCTGTTTTAAAGATATCTTCATCCTTGATCCGCAACTGATGATACCCCGATTGCAGATCAATCTTGGAAAAATATTGTGCTCCTGCTATCTGATCGAACAACTCATCTATTCTCGGCAACAAGTACTTATTCTTGACAGTAAGCTGTTAAAGCTGGCGGTAATCAATACATAGCCTTAGAGAGCCATCTTTCTTCCTTACAAACAATACTGGGGCTCCCCACGGGGATGTACTTGGATGAATAAACCCCTTCTCAAGTAACTCCATTAATTGCTCTTTCAATTCTCTTAACTCCGCAGGAGACATATGATACGGAGCTTTAGAAACTGGAGTCACGCCAGGAACTAGATCAATGGAGAAGACTACCTCTCTCTCTAGTGGAAGTCTTGGCAAATCTTCAGGAAACACATCTGGAAAATATTGGGCAATAAGAATATCCTTCAATTCTAACTCCTTCTTGTCGATCAAAGAAACCAATGCCAAAAATGCCTGACATCTTTTCCTCAACAACTTCTCAGCCCAAAGTGTCGAAATAAGGGGCACGGACTTAGAATGCCTAGCCCCGACAAAAGAAAGCTCGGGGTGCCCAAAAAAAGACACGGTGCCAGATTTACAGTGAACACTAGTCTCATATCTAGCTAACCAATCTACTCCTAGGATTACATCATAATCCTTCATCTTCATATAGACCAAATCAGCTGGCATATTCTGATCACCAATCAAAACCTTACTAGAGGGATAATAGTACTTAATTGCTGAACTAGAACCAATAGGGGTAGATACTTCCAGGTGAGAGTTCATCAATACGGGTTTCACAGATAAAGATTTAGCAAAACGTTGAGAAAAAAAAGAATGCGTTGCTCCGGTATCAAAGAGAACAAATGCCGACTTATCAAAAATAAAAAGTGTACCTTCAACCAATCCACCCTCCTCGGTAGCTTCTATCTCGGTATCCTGTAGGGTTTGGAGCTTGCCCTGTCGCTTCTGGCCTCCTTGCGGCTTGCTCGGTGTAGCTTGATCTGACAGGAGAGGACACTCAGGGATACGGTGGTCCTTGCTCCCACAACACAAACAAGCGCCTAGCTTACGCCAGCATTCTTCCATCTTGTGACCCAGATGGTCACAGTACTTGCAAAGGGCTTTGGATGATGCAATCGGGCCTGACTTCTTATCATCACTCCTCGGCTTCTTGTCCTTCCACCAACTAGACCCGCTAGTGGGCCTCTTCTTGCCATTGTTGGGTTTGAAACTCCCAGAACTAGTGATCTGCTATCTCTTAGTGTTCCTCCCTCGGATCCTTTCAGTCATCTCTATGGTATCTTAGAGAACTTGAGCCTTTCTCACAATCTCAACATAAGTGTGGATCTCCAAAGGCGCCAATTGGTTAATATACCGAAGCTTCAATCCATTGAGAAACCGCTTGGCCTTCATCTTTTTAGTAGATACCAAATGAGTCGCATAGGGAGACAGCCCGGAGAACTGAGCTTCATATTCAGCAATTGATAAGTTCCTTTGTTTTAAAGCAGTGAACTCTGCCGTCTTCTTCTCTTGCACCCGGTCCAAAAAATACTTGCTATTAAAATGTTCCTTGAATTCGTCCCACATCGCACGCCTATTACCGAGCGTGGCTTCTACTGCTTCCCACCAAGCACATGCATCGCGTTCCAGCTGGAAGGTCGCCAAGAGCACCCGGTCTTGATCACCGCACTGCATAACTCTAAAGACTCACTCTATCTCCTTCAGCCAATTCTGGACTTCATTAGGATCCGCCGATCCTCCAAATCGTGGGGGATTTATTCCTTGAAAATTCTGGTGGAGATCACCGGCTCCATGGTGTGCTCCTCCTCCTTGGGCTACCTGCTGGAGGGCCTGAGTCAAGCCCTGCACAGTACGCTGCATATCCCTCCATTGCGCACATTCCGCCGCCATCGGAATAAACTTTCACATATGTGCAGGAAAAAAAAAATTAAAAACAGCCTAGCAAGAATCTTTTAGAGTTTATTAATTAACTCAACCCCAAGTTGCTACCCAATCTCACCGGGTTAGATCCTTAGACTTTAATAAAGTCATGGGTTCTACGACATCACTTATAAACCTAGGAACTTAAAAAACCTAGGCTCTGATACTACAAAACTGTCACGTCCCGACACGGAATATCGGAACGTAGCAGTTATATACATTCATGATAAATAGAGCAATAACGGAAATAAAAGAATATGATTGCAAGGGGAAAAGAATTATTCCAACAAAAATACTAATTTACTCACAGATAATTAAAAAAAATCGTTCCAACAACCTCTTAACGTCATAAAATAAAGAAAAAGATTACAACTCTGGACGACAAAACTTAATAACATTACTAGACAACGACTCAACAAAACCACTAAGTGGCACTCCACGACTCTTCTAAGACAATTATCAAGTCACGTCTATCAGGTCCACTCTGGTCTTCACTTCTACCCATCCCCATCCGTTTGCGTTTCGTCATCAGAGCTACCTGAAAGGGGGGAAAAGAATCTGGGTGAGCGAATGCTTAGTAGGTAATAGCAAGCAAAGTTTAAGTAATTAACCAATTTAGTTAAATGCCATGCGAATAAATAAAAGGATGCTGAATAAAATTCACATAAGCAGTGATGGAATGCGAGTGATAGAGATAAATAGAATAGAGATATATCCTTTCCTTGTATTGACCAATCAAGCACGCAAACAAGCAAGTCAAGTAGAGATAATTCCACATAGGAATTCAATAACTTGTAGAAATGTACAAGGAAACAAAAATATATGAATGTCTTAGACATCAGGCTAGTCATGCACTCGGTGCAATGCCTCACCATGTCATTACAACTCCCCGGGGCACTAGTACTTTTCAGGCGCTCCTCCCAGGACCATACCGAGCCATTATGATGTGTTGGCATTGATTTGGTGGTTCCAAGATCCAAGTAACTGTTGTGCCCCTGTGATTTTGATGATAGCAAACACTATAAGTCACCATATGCATGTGTGCATGAAAGATCTTGTTGATTCATTTAAGTGCATTCATATGTGTTCATGTTTGGTGAATGTGTACTTGTGAATGACATTCCATTATATCTGTCTGACATTTGGTCGATGCATTCATGTAACAGAGTCAGCACGATTGCATTGAGCATACAGTTAGTGCACTGCATATAGAGTCTGCACACTGGTTGATAGCAGCACACTGTGGTGCATAACACAAGTCTATACATCAGTGCACATGCCTTCCAAGAAGTCTATACATCGCATAGCATGTCTCTCCAGCAAGTCTATACACTACATGCTCACACAACCACTCAAGTCTATACATCGCATTGCATATGTGCAAGTCTATACATTCTCCTGTAGCTTGCACGAAGTCAAGTCCATACATTGCCCAGTAGCTTGCTTAGCTGAAGTCTGTACATCCACCATTGAACTTTCCAAGTCTTTACATCGGTGAAGTCTGTACAGTTAGTGTGTTTCACTCATCTAAAATCTATACATTCCTTCCCATCTTTACCTACGTTCTGAACTGAGCAAGTCTATACATTCCTTTCCTTTGCCTACGTTCAGAACACAAGTCTACACACTGTCCTGTGGCTTGCATGAGTCATTGCAGTCTGTACATCGCTTGGCGCTCACCAAGTCTATACATCACTTGGCGCTCACCAAGTCTGTACATCGCCTTGGAGCTTTCCAAAGTCTATACATTAGCCAACAGTGCATCGTCTCATGCATCATCTCTCTCAAAGTCTGTACAGCCAGTTCTGTCTCACTTAGCGTCTTGTGCATGCATCGTCTTACAAAGTCTGTACATCGTGAGTCTGTCCAAGGCATTTCACTAAAGTCTATACACTCCCCTGTTTCATGTCTGTACAGCGGCTTCCTTTATGCTTTAGCTTGGCATCACACAAAGTCTATACATCGCTGTGCATCCCTTGATTTCAAAGTCTGTACATTCTGGTTGCTTCAACGCAAGTCTGTACATTCTGGTTGTCTCATAAGTCTACACACCCCCCCCCCCATAGCAAGTCTGCACATCGTTTGAATAGCACAACAAAGTCTATACATTCTGTTGCATACCTTGCACACAAAGTCTACACACTCCTATATGCCTTGTGCATTATTCATCAAGTCTATACACTCTGTGTGTCTGAATCGCATTCATCAAGTCTATACACTCCTTAACTCAGTTCGCAGCTGAGTCTGAAGTCTGTACAGCCTTTGCATTGTGCATACTTTGAAGTCTATACTTTGCTTGTGTAACTCCAGCTTTTACTTCAAAGTCTATACATTGGATATGCTTGTGCATCACAAAGTCTGTACACTGCTGTCTCGTGCATTCTAAGTCCATACACTGCTTTGGGCATTGTTCTTCACAGCATGTCTGTACACTGCATTTGGGCATTGTTCTTCACATCATGTATGTACACGCTTCAGTCTTGCATGTATGAAGTCTGTACATGGGTCTAGCTCTGCATTCATATAGTCTGTACAGTTAGTGTGTTGCTCGAACCAAGTCTACACATTGTCTCAGCACACACACGCAAAGTCTGTTCACTGCATCTGGCAGTCTACACAGTAAGTCTATACAACGTCCCACGGCAGCACTGCAATGTCTATACATCGCTGGCAGCCAGCACTGTAATGTCTATACATTGCGTCCCACAGCCTGCACAGCATGTCTATACAACGTCCAGCTGCCTGCCGCAAAGTCTGTACATTACGTCCCACAGCATGCAGCAAAGTCTATACATTTGCTATCGCTTGTTCTTGCATCCCCCGCAAGTCTGTACATTGAGGTCGCTTGAAGGGCTTCAAGTCTATACACTCTCACTAATGTACATACTTGCCTATATGCTGCATCTAAAGTCTGTACACGCTCATGCATTATTTCATTAAGTCTATACATTGTTTGTTGATCGACTGAAGTAATTCTTTCATTGTACAGGCTGATGAATGGGCACATGATCCGAGGTTGACACCTGGCACGTGATCCTAGGTTATCTGGACAAAGAGGGCACAAGCCCTGCACGCCCTACATCTGCTGCTGATATAAATAGTAGCGATCGAGCAAGAGAGATCAAGACAGAAAAGAGAAAAGATAGAGACTGCGATAGAAGAAGGTGAGAGCAGCAGAGAAGAAGTGAGCAGCAGAGAGTGATAGAGGAAACGAGCCGCAGAGAGGCAGAAAACATAAGAAGAAGAAGAAGAAGAAGAAGAAGAAGAAGAAGAAGAGTGAAGATAGACTGAGAGCTCGTGAAGAAGAAGAAAAAGAGAAAGAGAGATAGAGAGAGGGTTCGTGAAGAAGAAGAAAGAGGATTCATCAGAAGTTTTGTTCACTGGCATTTGGATCAAATCCAAGCCAATTTTGCTCCTGCGAGAGCTACACTTTGTGCATTGCATTTCCAGCTTTCTGTTTGCTCTATTTTCGTTTCTTATTTTCTTTTCTTTCACTCGGCTTGTCGTTCTTCCGATCCTCTGGACTGAGGTCGGGTTCCTCCTGTGGACTCAAGAGAAGGGGGACATTGGGTCTCCGGTTGCAAGTGGCTGGGAGTCACTTGTGGGTTTCCCTCCGGGTTGGAGGAAGGGAGATTCGTCTCCGGTTCTGGTCTTGTGGGTTGCAAGTCCAGGTGTTCCCTCTGGGTTTCAGAGGAAGAGAGACCTCGGTCTCTGGTTTGCTAGTGACTGGGTGTCACTAGTGGTTCCCTCCGGTTGGGAGGAAGAGGGGAGGTTGTTCCCCTGGTCAAGCTGTTTGGCAGCAAGTGTTTACAGACTGAGTCTGCTGTTCTAGCGTTGCTAGTGGAAGCCTCACTCCGGTTGGGAGTGAGGGGTGGACGTAGGTCTTGGTGACCGAACCACCTAAAAATCCTCTGTACAGTGTGGTTGTGTTTTGCTCCTTGTCTTCTACATCCTTCACAGGTTACCTTAGGATTCTCGTTTCTATCTGTGCTGCTTCCGCTAGTTACTTGTTTAGGCGCGCCTTATATATTTGCTCAGTGGTTTAAAAGAGAACTTAACTTGTTCTTCAGATTGCCTATTTGCCTTGATAGTGTTCTAGTCTTTTATTGAGTGAAAAGTTTTTTAAGGGTGGGATTCATTCACCCCCCCCTCTGAATCCATCGCACCGATCCTATCAATTGGTATCAGAGCGGTGTCTGCATAGTAGGTCCAGCGACCTGCAGATCCGACCCTGCTGTCTTTGGTGCATTTTTATTAGATTTGGTTTATCGGTTTGAATCCACTGCTTTGAATTAGTTTTGATCTATTTCAATGGCTCATCCACCCGTCTTTAGTGGTTCTGATCTCAACCAGTGGCATAGTGCTTTCCGTGCTCATGTTAAATCTGTTGATCCAGACCTGTGGAAAGTGATTTCACATGGTCCACATAGACTACCAAAAGATCAGTCCAAATGGACTAACAAGCATCGATCTATGTGTGCAGAAAATTAGAAAGCACTGGAGTTAATGAAGGCCGCGACTAATCGAGCTCTTCGTTCATGTTTCCTTGGTTGCAGATCTGCAAGGGATATATTGAAGATGATGAAGAGAGCCGAGAAAGGAAATCTAACAAGCTGCATGATGGCTAATGGAAGTAATCAAAGTGGCAGCCAAAATGAAGCAGAGGATGATGATGAGGTAAACCCTTTTGAGAACTATACTTTAGATGATTGGGAGAATTCGTATGCTGAATTATTAGAGTCTCATGAACAGTTAAGAAAACAATACAAAAAATTGAAGAAGAGTAGTAGGTCAGACAGTTTGAACTCTGATTGTACAAATTGTGTTAAACTGAAAAATGTTCATGATGCTTGTATGTCTAATATTCAAATGTTGAAAAAACAAATTCCGTTGCTGAAGATTGAAAATCAAGATCATGTAAAAGAAATCTCTGAACTTGAAAAGAAGCTTAGCCTAACTTGTCATAAGTCTGTTCAGAGTAAGGATTTGCTGAAAGATTTTGAATGTGTTAAATCTGATCTAAACAAGCTGAAAAGTGAGAATGACTCTCTTAGAAAATCTGCTAAAGAAAATGAAGAAAGATTTAGGAAACTTGAGCTAGAGAAGAACTTGTTTGCTGAAAAATTTAATGCCATAAAATCTGTAAATATAGAATTACAGAAAGATTTTGAAAAACAGCAAAAAGAATTGAAGGAGTTTGAAGCTGGGAGAGAAAGCAAGGTTAACTCAAAAGATCAGACTCTAATAAATGAGTTAATTCAAAATGATAAGCTTAAGGAAGAAAATGAGAAGTTAAAACAGCTGAACTCCACTATGTCTGAGAGACTTCTAGTTTTAGAAAGAGGAAAGTTTGTTTACATAGAAGAGCCTGATAAACTGAGCAATCTAGAACAGGAAGTTGAGAAATATAAAACTGCTAACAAAGTGCTAAGTGAATGTGTGAATTACAGTGAGCAAGAGATTGCCAGTTACGAGTTACACATTACCTCTCTTGAAAATGAAATTCAAGATTTGAAGAGTTCTTTGTCTAAGTTTGTGAGTGGACAAGAAAACCTAGACAAGCTACTAGGTGTAAAAGTCAATGTCAAAAAGGAAGGGTTGGGCTACAATAATCTAAATAAAAAGGCTTTTCAGAACAAAGTAATGACATCATTTGTAAATGCTTCAAATATAGCCACAACATCAAAAGATAAACAGCCCATTGCTCAGAAAATGCTGGGAACAAAGGTTAATTCTAAGAAAGAGAGACTGGGTTGCAATCCAGTCATGAGGAAGGTTGATGGATCCAACCTGAAAACTGTTTTCATTAAATCTTCAGAACAAGAAAAGTCTTCTACCTCATCTCCACCTCAGTACAAGGCTAAGAAAACAGAAAAATAGGATAAAAATTAGAAAAAGACTGGAAAATAGAAAATAAATAACAAAGGTTCATCAGTGCATGTTGATCACAGTCCTCACACACACTCACATGCATCTAAAAAGAAAATGATCTGTCATTACTGTCATAGATTTGGACATCTGATGCATGAATGTAAGTTGATGGAGAAGGATGATATGAATGCAAGGAAATTTCATGATAAAAATCCTTCACCTCAGAAAAAGAAAACAGAATGTCTGCACTGTAGCAAACTAGGACACAACATTACACAATGCTGGTTTACAAATGGTAAGAAAATATCTTTTTCACATCATGCTAAATTCCCTGCAAGCCAACATGGTCTAAATAAGAATAAGGTTGTTGAAAATAGAAAATATTCTGCATGTTTCAATTGTGGAAAGCCAGGTCACAGGGCTGCAACCTGTTGGCTGGCTGGATACCAAAGCAAGACTAGTTTTGGTAAACAGAATTTTAATTCTGTTAACAAAAATTTTCATACATATGCACATAGAAATCATGCTCAGGGAAGGAAGTCTAACTATAAATCTGGTAGATTCCCTACAAATAGAAAGTTTTTTGATAAACCTGAATTTGTCTTTAACAAAAAGTCTGTTGCATGCTCTAACTGTTGGAAGCCAGGCCATCTGGCTAGAGAATGCTGGTCACCTGTTAAGAGAAGAAATCACTCTTCTCACTTTGAATATGAAAAGTCTGGCTACAAGGCTGTAAATTGCTGGCCGAATGATAACAAAGGACAGAACCTTCATGCAAATAATAGAAACTTTAATTCTCATACACATAGATTTCATGATCATGCTAATGTGTACAATGAGAATAAAAATTATGTTTCATGTCGTTATTGTGGTGGCTTTGGTCATTCAATGAATAATTGCTATTTGATGAAATCTGATGACCTTCATGCACAAACATTGTTGAGAAAACCTGCTAGGAATGTCACTTTTAATTTAGGACCCAAGACCTCTTGGGTACCTGTTTGTGTAAAATGAACATTGTTTTGCAGGTGTGCCTTGGGACTGAGAAAATAAACAGGGATTAATAAACCAAGGCACTCAAGTATGAAAAACCTCAGGTCTACACTTTTCAGGTCAGTTGCGTGAACTCTCTTTAAACCTTGTCATCTAAAATTTCTGGTTTATATGTTTGCATAATCTATTAAGCATACATAGCTGCATGTGTTATCTGCACTACTCTGTTTGAATCTTCTTCTTGCATATTGAAATTCATTGCATATCTTGTTTGATATGTTCATGCATATTTGTCATTTTTTTGGACACTATGAGTATTCATGTCTCTCAATGCTCATATGAATTGGCTGTTTAGATATTGAAATGAGAATAAACTTGCAATTTCTGAAAATCTGAACTACATATGAATGTAGTTTGATAATGGAATCTATCTGTTGCATAGCTCACTGAAAATCTGGATTGCTTATAGGACTGCATGTTGACCACTATAGTATATCAAATAGTAAGCTACTAAAAGGCAGGGAAATCTGTCTGGAGGTTCTTACTGTGTGTGAGATGGTCTTTTAGACTAGGTTCTTCTCCTAGTACCATGGGCCATATTGCTTGATAGGGCAGTCTGAATGTGCATGAGTCTCAAAGACATATGTTCAGTTCTCATGGCAAACATTGCATGTTTTCAGGGGTAGTTAATTGCATGTCTTTGCATAGCATTCAATGTTGAGTCTTTGCATGACTTTACATACATATAGTTAATTGCATTTCATTACATTGAAATTGCCAAAAAGATTGACTGAATGCATATTGTCAGGGGGAGTCAATGCATTACATGCAGGTTGTCAAATGCATACACTTGTCAGAATTCATTGCATTTGTTGACAAACCTTGATCATATTTTGAAAACACTGGGCTTCAAAATCTCTTTTATCATTTGGTATCAGAATTCTATCAGTCTTTCATGAAGATTTCAATGGGGTTATCTCGATCATAAATCTGAAAAACACTTGAACTGGGAATCTTCTATTATACGTTGTTATGAATGTCTGAAATAACTCAGGTGGTTTAAGTTTAATGTATTCATTGAGTTTGACTTTAAAATCTCTTAAAATATCTGAATCATATTTAATAAACTTTAACCATCTGTTTCATACTGTGTCTTGTAAAATCGTCTGAAATCTGCATTATTGAATACATGGCTTTATTTGGTTAAGTACATGAAATTATTATTGATTTGAAGCAAATGAGTTTTTCTGAAATGTCTAAAGGGTAAATTCTGTCAGAGCAATGACTTTGGTCACTGAGAAACACATGTCCAAAGGACTGTGTCATGAGGTGCCATAGTTAACTCTGCTTAAGAATGAGTGTTAATCAGGCAGAGCACTGGCATGCACACTGAGAAATACATCTCACTCATCAAGAAATGAGTTGAGATATGTCATGAGGTGTAAATGTTACCTCTGTTTATATAAAGCATGACTGTTAGTTATACTAAGTGCTTAGGGATATTGGCGTCTGATCAATGTATATCCTCTAGTAAGAAGGTGTACACTGAACTAGAGTGCTCGTAAAATGTGTAGCATAACAATTTGTTAAACAAATTGCAATATTTGATTATTGATGTAAAAATCAAATTGCTTCAACCCTAGACAAAATCATATGACTTCATAATTGCTTGATCTCAATACTAGTGCATGTAATTCCGAAAGAAGTCAATAAATCTGATTGTGTAAGAGAAAGGGAGATTAATCAAGATATAAATATGAGGGCTTGGTTAATTGTTATTAAACCGTGACTTTAGATATAAATACAAAATTTTATTGACAAACTTAGCATACATCATGTTTAAACCCTGCTGATCAATAAAATTCATTCATAAGCCCTTATAGTGGAAGACTTTGAAAACTTATGTTTTGGATTTATGAGATTGATATCTCCTTGAAAATCTTGTTGAAGTTCTTATGATTGGAGCATATTGGAAATTCTTTACTCACTGTCCTTGATTCATCATGCCCTGAACTTGTCCTTGATTGCCCCGGTGGTCTCCTTCTCATTCATTTCATAAGGTTCCATTTATTGAGGGGGAGCTTCCTTGTCATATGAATCATGTTGCACAAGAATTCTTAAAGGGGGAGAATTGTCTTGCATTCATACATTTAGGGGGAGCTCTTGCATTTGTTGTTACATCTGCATCTCTGCATTCATACCTCTTCCATGATTTTTTTTTAAACAAAGGGGGAGAAAGTGGTATGAGTCATATTGCTCTTTGGGGAAGAATGTGCTTTCATGTAGTTAAAGGGAGAAATGTTATATCAATCTTTTCATACCTACTTAATTTTCCTCTCTCTAACTAATGTCTTTTTCCTGAAGTCGAAGGGGGAGAATGTTTTTGACTTGAGTCAGTGTGACTCATAGTGTTGCCATCATCACAAAGGGGGAGATTGTTGTGCCCCTGTGGTTTTGATGATAGCAAACACTATAAGTCACCATATGTATGTGTGCATGAAAGATCTTGTTGATTCATTTAAGTGCATTCATATGTGTTCATGTTTTGTGAATGTGTGCTTGTGAATGACATTCCATTATATCTGTCTGACATCTGGTCGATGCATTCATGTAGCAGAGTCAACACGATTGCATTGAGCATACAGTTAGTGCACTGCATACAGAGTCTGCACACTGGTTGATAGCAGCACACTGTGGTGCATAACACAAGTCTATACATCACTGCACATGCCTTCCAAGAAGTCTATACATCGCATAGCATGTCTCTCCAGCAAGTCTATACACTGCATGCTCACACAACCACTCAAGTCTATACATCGCATTGCATATGTGCAAGTCTATACATTCTCCTGTAGCTTGCACGAAGTCAAGTCCATACATTGCCCTGTAGCTTGCTTAGCTGAAGTCTGTACATCCACCGTTGAACTTTCCAAGTCTTTACATCGGTGAAGTCTGTACAGTCAGTGTGTTTCACTCATCTAAAGTCTATACATTCCTTCCCATCTTTACCTACGTTCTGAACTGAGCAAGTCTATACATTCCTTTCCTTTGCCTACGTTCACAACACAAGTCTACACACTGTCCTATAGCTTACATGAGTCATTGAAGTCTGTACATCGCTTGGTGCTCACCAAGTCTATACATCACCTTGGCGCTCACCAAGTCTATACATCGCTTGGCGCTCACCAAGTTTGTACATCGCCTTGGAGCTTTCCAAAGTCTATACATTAGCCAACAGTGCATCGTCTCATGCATCATCTCTCTCAAAGTCTGTAAAGCCAGTTCTGTCTCACTTAGCGTCTTGTGCATGCATCAACTTACAAAGTCTGTACATCGTGAGTCTGTCCAAGGCATTTCACTAAAGTCTATACACTCCCCTGTTTCATGTCTGTACAGCGGCTTCCTTCATGCTTTAGCTTGGCATCACACAAAGTCTATACATCCCTGTGCATCCCTTGATTTCGAAGTCTGTACATTCTGGTTGCTTCAACGCAAGTCTGTACATTCTGGGTTTCTCATAAGTCTACACATCCCCCCCATAGCAAGTCTGCACATCGTTTGAACAGCACAACAAAGTCTATACATTCTGTTGCATACCTCGCACACAAAGTCTACACACTCCTATATGCCTTATGCATTGTTCATCAAGTCTATACACTCTGTGTGTCTGCATCGCATTCATCAAGTCTATACACTCCTTAACTCAGTTCGCAGCTGAGTCTGAAGTCTGTACAGCCTTTGTATTGTGCATACTTTGAAGTCTATACATTGCTTGTGTAACTCCAGCTTTTACTTCAAAGTCTATACATTGGATATGCTTGTGCATCACAAAGTCTGTACACTGCTGTCTCGTGCATTCTAAGTCCATACACTGCTTTGGGCATTGTTCTTCACAGCATGTCTGTACACTGCATTTGGGCATTGTTCTTCACATCATGTCTGTACACGCTTCAGTCTTGCATGGATGAAGTCTATACATGGGTCTAGCTCTGTATTCATATAGTCTGTACAGTCAGTGTGTTGCTCGAACCAAGTCTACACATTGTCTCAGCACACACACGCAAAGTCTGTTCACTGCATCAGGCAGTCTGTACAGTAAGTCTATACAACGTCCCACGGCAGCACTGCAATGTCTATACATCGCTGGCAGCCAGCACTGCAATGTCTATACATTGCGTCCCACAGCCTGCACAGCATGTCTATACAACGTCCAGCTGCATGCCGCAAAGTCTGTACATTGCGTCCCACAGCATGCAGCAAAGTCTATACATTTGCTATCGCTTGTTCTTGCATCCCCCACAAGTCTGTACATTGAGGTCGCTTGAAGGGCTTCAAGTCTATAAACTCTCACTAATGTACATACTTGCCTATATGTTGCATCTAAAGTCTGTACACGCTCATGCATTATTTCATAAGTCTATACATTGTTTGTTGATCGACTGAAGTAATTCTTTCATTGTACAGGCTGATGAATGGGCACGTGATCCGAAGTTGACACCTGGCACGTGATCCTAGGTTATCTGGACAGAGAGGGCACAAGCCCTGCACGCCCTACATCTACTGTTGATATAAATAGTAGCGATCGAGCAAGAGAGATCAAGACAGAAAAGAGAAAAGATAGAGACTATGATAGAAGAAGGTGAGAGCAGCAGAGAAGAAGTGAGCAGCAGAGAGTGATAGAGGAAAAGAGCCACAGAGAGGCAGAAAACAGAAGAAGAAGAAGAAGAAGAAGAAGAAGAAGAAGAAGAAGAAGAAGAAGAAGAGTGAAGATAGACAGAGAGCTCGTGAAGAAGAAGAAAAAGAGAAAGAGAGATAGAGAGAGGGTTCATGAAGAAGAAAAAAGAGGATTCATCAGAAGTTTTGTTCACTGGCATTGGGATCAAATCCAAGCCAGTTTTGCTCCTGCGAGAGCTACACTTTGTGCATTGCATTTCCAGCTTTCTGTTTGCTCTATTTTCATTTCTTATTTTCTTTTCTTTCACTCGGCTTGTCGTTCTTCCGATCCTCTGGACTGAGGTCGGGTTCCTCCTGTGGACTCAGGAGAAGGGGGACATTGGGTCTCCGGTTGCAAGTGGCTGGGAGTCACTTGTGGGTTTCCCTCCGAGTTGGAGGAAGGGAGATTCGTCTCCGGTTCTGGTCTTGTGGGTTGCAAGTCCAAGTGTTCCCTTTGGGTTTCATAGAAAGAGAGACATCGGTCTCTGGTTTGCTAGTGACTGGGTGTCACTAGTGGTTCCCTCCGGTTGGGAGGAAGAGGGGAGGTTGTTCCCCTGGTCAAGCTATTTGGCAGCAAGTGTTTGCAAACTGAGTCTGCTGTTCTAGCGTTGCTTGTGGAAGTCTCACTCCGGTTGGGAGTGAGGGGTGGACGTAGGTCTTGGTGACCGAACCACCTAAAAATCCTCTGTGCAGTGTGGTTGTGTTTTGCTCCTTGTCTTCTACCTCCTTCACAGGTTGCCTTAGCATTCTCGTTTCTATCTGTGCTGCTTCTGCTAGTTGCTTGTTTAGGCGCGCCTTATATATTTGCTCAGTGGTTTAAAAGAGAACTTAACTTGTTCTTCAGATTGTCTATTTGCCTTGATAGTGTTCTAGTCTTTTATTGAGCGAAAAGTTTTTTAAGGGTGGGATTCATTCACCCCCCCTCTGAATCCATCGCACCGATGCTATCAGTAACCATCTTAGACATTCATTGGCATCGGCCAGGAATTCCAAGGTTAAGCTATGTAACTTACCAACTAGGAACCAATGGTGTTATCAATAATCGAAAGGAAAGTCATGAGATAGAAAGGGGTATCCAAGGCACACAAGAAAACAACTCTGGGAATGTTGCGGTCATGATCGGGCCGCCAAGATGAGAGGACGGTCTATACTGGACCGCAAAGGCCAAAGCTGGGCCAAAGAGACAAATCTAGCGTATAGGATGAAAAATGGTCCGAGAGGGGCCGCAACAAGAACAAGACGGTCCTAGCTGGGCCGTTTCCCAAAGGAAGATGGTCCACAAGAAGCCGCTTAGAGCAGAAAGGTCCCTGGGCCACAACAAAAAGGAAACGCTCTCAACTGGGCCGCCCCATCCAGCAACAGTCCTCGGAGGGCCACTTGGAGGATAAAAATGTTCCAATGACAACTGCAACCAGTCTGGCCCTAGTAAATCTAAAGCAATCGACTTAATGGGCTCCCAGCCCGCCCGAGACATACTGGGTCCAAACTAGGGCCCAACCCACACCTCTTAGGTCGAGTCTAGAGAGTATAAGTCGACTCCAACATGGCTAGGTTGACCAACAAACAAGGAAGGTCGACCCACAAGACTTGACACCTAGCCAGTTAAAAGCGGTCATGAAAGGGACCGCTCAAAGGTCAGGCGGTCACACCTGGGCCGCAAACTGGCAAGCAGCGGTCCTAGAAGGGCCGTAATCAACAGGACATCCCCGATTTTGGGCTTGGGCAAAAACACGCGATCCGATCGAGTCCAGAGGTTCAGGTTTTAGGGGTACAACCTGCCCGACGTCCTCGTGGGAATCCCAGGCTCGCGGGGTCTTACGGAGGTCTCATAATGGAGGTCCTAGTCCGACGGAAGGAGTATCCGGCGAAGAGTCCCAACCATTACAAGATTAAGGGCTATGAAAGTCGAAAAATGAATATACTGCGGTCATCCAACACCACCGGAGTGGCATGACTGTCAAACAATCCTAGTAATTTATATCAATTGATATGAGGATTGCATTTAAAGTGAAATTTTAACTCATATGATCCAAGAAGAATACTTTAACATAATACAACTGTGGATGGACAAGGGTAAGATCTCAGCAATTAAAATCAGTCATTCAGAATTTTCTATATCATCCATTTATTTAGGTATGTTTCTATCCTACTCATGCAATCTCCCACAAGGCAAAGCATGATTAATAAACAACTAATTAATATATCAGAAGCCAAAGACGGTCTGTCGAGCAGCCATTAGGGTTCTGTAGCGATCAGGGGCTAGCCGCATACATGACCTTTGCGGTCTATCGCGGGGCCGTCAACATGTGCTGAAGTTTCAAATTCAAAATACGAAAGTGGTCTATCGGAGCCGCCTGAACCTGAAACGGTTCCTATGAGGCCGCAACATGTTCGCTGCTCCGGTCTCCGACGAACTCTGATAGACTTCAATTGCAACACAAAATTCTTGTGATATAGTGCATAATTATTGGGAAAAATGCTATGAATACGAAGAGGACAAAAATATGCACATGATAGTATGATTAATTTTAGGATTTAAGTCTGCTATAGTCAAGCACTAATCAAGATAAATGGACTAACGAGTTCGGTGCCCTAAATAACACGCCCCAACTAAAACATGAACTATGATCTCAATACTCAATATAAATTGGGGCTTTTAGCATCAAAGGAAAGAGGACACAAAGACGCTTCCAATGATGTATTATAATCAAGGTTTGGTCAAATATCACCTACCTTAATAGAAGATCAAAGAGGATGCCGATGCTCGGAACCTGCACGAACAAAACCTCGCCCTAACTCGACGAAATCCTTCCTTGATCGCGCTCCTCGCCGGCCGCCGCAGTAAATAGGGTTGCTAGGTTGGTCGATGGTTTGATTTTATAGAGGAAGTTGGACCGAGGGGTGAGGATAGGGCTGGATAGAGTCCACGAAGTTGAATGTGCGTGAAATTCGCGCTTGACCGGGTCGCACCATCTCTCGCTCAAAAATTGAGCTTTTAGGGTTAGGGTTTACGCGAGCTATGAGATGGGAAATGATCTAGCCATCAAGGCCATTCGATTGGGTCTGATTTGGGGGCAAATGGTCGCGATTTGGGTCCGAATTAGACGATCTAAGGTTCGATCTATTTAAGCTCGATTTTAGCCCTAATTCCATCAATTCGGCTTGTTTAAAATTTTATTTAGGGTCTGGTCAAGAAGACAAATCGTCTAAACTTTTAGTCCTCTACATGATCATGATTTTTCTGGATTTTTATAAATTAGTTGTAATTTCACTTAAAGAAATTTCCAATTTAATAGTAAATATTTTCTTAATTAATACCCGTTTATCTTATTTAATTAATTCTCGGGGTGCTACAAATAAGCTTATGCCGTTCGTAAGGGCCTCATATATATAGAGGAGGGATCCTAACACGTTCTAGATTCTTAATGGAAAATAAACTTCCCACATCACACTCAGAATCGGTTCGAAACTTTCTCACGTAGATCTTCTCTTACCATAACCTCAGCCGCCTTCCTAATTCATCTAAACTAAACCCTAGAGTCTCATGCACAGTTCAAACGTGGATTTTGGGCTTTTGAAACCAACCCCCCATTATATACATATATGTGTATATACCCTATACTCCCTTGGGCGTAGGAAGGGTTATCGGCTTTTGTTTATTAAGGCCCATTTATATATATATGGGTTAAGACTTTCAATTGGGTTGAGGTTTGGGTTTTATTTTTGTTTGTTTTGGGCCCTTGTCTTATTTATTTGGAAGATTTATTTATTTAGAAAATAGTATTCCTATAATTTATTCGAGTTGCTACGTGCTAACATGTGGACTGAATTCATAATTATTTTGGGTTCGGATCTTAAATTTTGGATCCACGTCTAACATGAATCTTGCGTGTATGGGGGTTGAATCCAAAATTAAATTTAGGATTCAAATCTTGATGCTAGCGGGCATCTTTGATTGCCTTTCTAAGGGGTAGAAAGATGGCTTGGCACCTAGTTGGCATTGATGCCCACCATGACAACTATAATCTTCCCCAAGCATTGGAAGCATGAATTTTTTACAAGTATCAAAGTGGAACCAACAAGACCTTGGTATCCTCCGATCCTTATGTAGAGAGAGAGGGATGAGAGATAAGAAATAAGAGAAAGAGAGGGTAGAGAGGAGAGAGAGAGCAGAGAGATAAGAGGAAGGGAGGGTAGAGATTAGAGAGAGAGTGAATCTTAGAGTGATAGTAGAAAGAGAGTGTCAGAGAGGTGTTTCTTACTCCGACTAGCCCCAGCAATTATCGGTTTAAAATTCAAGTCGAATTCAAATTTGTACTCATTTAGTCAGATAATTATTTGAATAAAATATTTGACAGATAATTTAATCAGATATCGGATAATCCGATTATTAATCGGATACGGATTCAGATGTGATATCCATGTCGGATATTATCCGACCTAATATAAACATGAGTTTTTTTTATATTATTCATTGGTTTTATAATTTTATTTTTTATAAGAAAGTGTGAGGCGGTGAATTGGTGACTGTGATCTGTTGGGAAACAAAGAGATTGCACAATTGTACCATTCAGATGGTGTTTATTGTGATAATAAGCGGCCAAGATTGCATCTCGACTATCTCATAAAAGTAAGATTTTTAATGTTTTCCTTCTTTGCGGCCCGTGGGTGGAAGACGAAGAGTATGTCGACTCTCCTCCTCCTCATTTGCTTCACAGTTTACAGTTCACACTTCACACTATCACAGTTCACAAATTCACACGATCACACTCCACAGTTCACACGCACAACATCCTCTCACAAGGAACACCGACGGGCCGGCGACAACTGTCGCCTACCTTCTTCTTCCTACTCTTCTCCTCTCACTCAGCCAGCGCGTGGAAGATATAGGGCGTAGTCGACGGCGACGTAGTGTCCTGAGGGGCCTCCCTCACCTCCATTGGAGGGTGGACTTGTGACCAACGGTCCTAGCTACCAGCGGCCACACCGGCAACTGTAGGTCACCAGCCCTTGCCCCTGCGCCACCTTGCGCTATAGTTTGCAATGCCTGGGTAAGGCCGGCAACTGTTTGTTGCATACCATCCCAATCTACATGATGAGTCATTTGTAAGATAAGGTACCTGGGAGAAAATAACAACTTGTTATTTCTCATGAACTTGGAATGAACAAAATAAATCTTAAAGCTAATTAATTATCTTATCCCAGGCTCTACCCACTTCTCACATGGGTATGGAAACTTCTTCCTTAGTTCATAGGTAGGGGCCCTTAAACCTTGGACTTATCCTATGACATGATTCCTTCTTCCTAAGTCCTGAGACTTAGGCTCTGATACCAACTTAACTGTCACGCCCCGAGCCTTTATTACAGTGGAAGACTAACTCGGGGAGCGCGAACAGCCGGCATGGTAAGCATCTTGCAAGCAAGAATGATCAGAGCGCAAGACAATCACACACATAAATGCAATTGCACAGTATTTAATCAAACTCTAACTTTATTTCAAAAATGATTAATAGTCAAATATAATTATTTTTCCATCATCTTTCGCTCTTCTAGACTCAAGAAATACGAAATTACATTGACTCGATCTAAACAATGTAGACTTCCAAAGTCTTCGCTCATTCTTTATTCACTCTCGGATCCGCTACTTGAACCTTCCGAATCCGAACCCGACTCACTTCTATTTCCTGAAAAAGATTGGAAATAGGTAATGAGCACACTTGCCCAATAGGTATCTTCGCATCAGCATGAAGGCACTATTAAAGTAATTAACATTTTTGCTCTAAAGAATAAGGCAAAAGCATGCAATGCGATGATCACGCGATTAAACCAAAGTAACCCGATAATCATGTAAGATAGAACGAGAGCAAGTATGAACTAGCAAGAATGTGACAAGAACATGATATTGACCTTTCATGAACAAGAATGTATCTAGAATGTACTAGCAAGCCACATAATCATCACTCCAGTATCTTTTGCTTATGAGCAAGTACTTCGTGAATTTCTGTGGAATATCAAGCAAGAAAGTCATGTCGTGTCGTGGATTTTCACTTATTTATAGAGAAAGTACTCCCAGTGTAATGCGACGCCAGTAGCATCATACCCCATGGTTTATAAAATAGTATGTTTCCGACAATCAGTCGAGGGGACTCGCATAGAGCCCTTGAACACAATCAGTGCTCGATCACATCTTCAAGTATAAATCAAGTTACTTCCACGCATGTAATAATAAAGTATGGCCAAGAATGTAATAAGTTCAATAATTTCAAGATAATAATAATCAATGAATGAATGCTTCAATTTGAATATGAGGAATTAAAAATGACATCAAACAATGTTATGCTCATAAAATAAATCGGTAGCATAACGGTATATTTCTTAACTTTCATTCATTATATTAAGTCTATTAAGCAATATGATAAGTTCTAGATTATCAAGGGTCATCTAGAAACCTTGAAATATCAACCCTTGGGTCAACCTCGGGTTAAGTACTCAAGCAGTGTGATGGTTGTGTACTGGGCCGTTACGTGATGTGAAGGTCTAGTTCTGGGCCGTTACATTAGTCTGAATCTAGAACTAATAAAATAGACTCAGTGAAGTGTGACGGTCGTATAGTGGGCCGTTAGGTGCTCCTGACGGTCCAATATAGGTCCGTTACATAGCTAGAACCAGAAAACATCAATAGTGTAATCTAATCAAATGGGTTTTAATGGTACAACCAACTCGGCGTCCTAGTGAGAATCCCAGGCTCGCGGAGAATTACTGAGGCCTTGAAACAAGATTTCCTAGTCCATTGGAAGGAATATCCAATAGAGAGATCCTCATGTCCAAGAATAATGTTTCTATAGTGCAAAGTGAACTAATGGACAACATATCGGAATATGCGCCATGTACTTAAGGAAAATGACTCTATAGATAGAGGAAGAATATGTAACAACGTGAAACCAAGATAAGCTCCGTCAATACAACATTGGAAAATCATGTTTACTTACAAAACTATAAAGTTTTGGCACATAAAATTAACATAACTTAAAATAGTTCAAGATGCCTAGATCATGCAGATTTCAATATGAATTTGTAAGAAAACTTAAAGTCATAATAACAGGTCAAAACTTAGCTAACTAGGCTTAATTATAGGTTAATTTAACTGGTTACTATTCTATCATGGGCTGACAAAACACAGTCTAACAGTCTAACAGGAGAGCGTCACAGTGCTTGTGACGGTCTATCGAGGGGCCGTTACAGTAATGTAACGCTCCTGTCTTGGTGCGTTAGAGACAACAGTGAAATAAAAACATAACAGAGTGTGTAACGGTCGATCGTAAGGCCGTTATATCATGTGACGGTCCTACCCTGATCCGTCAGAGCCTCTGCTGACAGTAATAAATAACAATGACCTAAGTTTCATCTTGCATCATGTCTGAAAATCATACATATAACTTCCAACATGATAGATAGAAGGCTAAACGAATATCATGCATGGGTTCTCTGTGAATTTCACAAGGAAGTTTCTTTTTAATTTAGTTAGGGCTAAGAATATAGATATATGCATGTCTCTACTAAAACATGAAATTCATGAACTAAAGTGCATGTAATCAAGCAAAATCAGAGGGCTTTTATCCCTAACATGTTTTTTTTGCCGTTCATGAGATAACCTACCTCTTTTGAGACCTTTAAACTTCGAATTTGATGCTAGGTACTACCCTTTGATCCTTGCTCTTCTTGTGGTAAATCAACAACTTGGAAGCTTCAATCTCCTTGGTTGCTTGGTCTCCTAGCACGAAATTTGGAGGGCTATTAGTCTAAAGTATACTAAACAAAAGCTTCTAAAGAACTTACCCGAAATTATGACTCCTTACCTTGATTCTTCACGAGCCAAAAGTAAGGGTCGGTCAGTTCAGAACTAGGTTCTATTTATATGGTTTTGGCTAGGGTTTGAAGATTAGATCGATTTTAGAGTCCTTGTTAAAGCTTAGATCAACTTCTAAGAGTCCTTAACACCTCTATTAGTCTTCCTATCTCGATCACTAAGAGATAAGTTAGCAAAAATCTAATCTTTTGGCTTGTTTTTCACTTCATGGAACTGCAGGATGTAACGGTCGTCCATAGGTGCGTTATATGGCTGTGTCGGTCGCCCGATAGACCGTTACACTCAACGTGTATAGAGTTCAATATTAATCAAACTCTTTTGGTTAATTATCCATATAATTATTTTATAAAAATAGTATTTATCCTTAAAATACATGAATAAGCTAAGTACCCTTCTAGAACATGGGCCAAACTTAATGGGCTTGGTCCTTACACCTTTTGGATAATAATTAGATATACTAGGTTAATTATTTCAATCCAATTGGGCTTTATAAGGTCTTATTAATTCAATAATCCCTTTAAATATATTTAGGCCTTTATATAAATTCCAGAAAATTATTTTATAATTCAAAAATTATTTATATAAATTCTGGGACACTACACCTTGCGGCGAGCATAACTTCTAGAATCCTCCTCCAAATCAAGTCCCACTTGTTCCTATCTCTTGTCCTTAGTATTATCTCGAGTTTGATCCATATAACTCGATTTATCTTGGACTATATCTCCGGGAATCGTGAGAGGAAGATCAAGCTTTCTCCCCAAACTATATATAAACTGCCCAGTTCGCAGTGGCGACGAGGGGCTCTTTTCAGACGTGGGGCGAAACCTTGCTGCATCTCCAACTCACAACTTCGACCCCATCTTGAAGAGGGAAGTATCAGCTTTCCATTCCAGCTTTTTGGGCTTGATTTCATGGTCTATGCTCTTAGTTCTCCTCCTCTCAAAATCACAAATCATCATAGTTTACAATGTTTTCTGCTACACTTACAATTTTGCATGTTTTGCATCATCATTTTCTCTCTATTCTCTCCATCAAATCTCATGATTTCAAATCCTATCCATGCACAACACATACACCTATCTTTTCCACCCTTCCACAGGGGTTAAAAACTCCCTCCGATGAGTTTGCCCTCAATTTCTACCTCTATTTTATCACTGTAGGATTGATACTACACTTATAGTTTCTAATGAGTTTTTCCTTTGTGGTTTGATCTTTGTTTTGCAGGAGAGCACGATATGAATGTGAGGTCCTCTTCTTCTAGCCGGCTGGAGGATGAGGAGGTTTGACTCTACATCGCTCCCACACCCCATTGTCAAGCGCAATCAACTCTTCAAGTTCCAAGGTACACGGCGCCATCCGTCCATCTCTTCATCCTTGCGGCGTTGTTGGAACCTTGGTGGCGATCACGGTATGTCCTTCTCATCCTTTCATTCCCCTTTTCTTTGATTCACATGTTCATGCATGTATTAGTTTAAAGGGGCGGGATAGAACATAATAAACAATCTACAATTTTTTGGCGATCACGGTGGGACGCCAATAGCCATCAAATTTATTTTCATGCTCTTTTGTAAGTTGGGTGTGTGCATGTTCATGTTTGGGTAGTATTTTCTCCATTTTTCTACTGTTTTGGGCATTTTAAGGGCTCTGGTTGCCTGGCGGTCTTCTGGTAGACCACAAGGGGGCAAGAAACGGTCATTTGGTAGATTGCTTGTGGATTCTGGCAGTTCTGCACGCGTGCTCACGGGGCCTTGTTCATTGAGGCTTAAATTTTGATCCCGAAATCCGATTGCGCTGATTTTTATTCTATTGGATAGCCCTTTGTATTGTCTTTCTATCCATATCTTATTTGCATCATTTGTGTCACATTTGCATAGTCTAATATTGTCATACTTTTTGAGTTTTCTACATAAAGTCTGCAGGCAGGTTCAGGGACAAGTTCACAGGTACGACTTTGACTGATGATTTGATTGCCTTCCCGACGTCTGATTGTGTTGATTTTTATTCTATTGGATAGTCCTTTGTATTATCTTTCCATCCATAGTTTATTTGCATCATTTGGGTCACGTTTGCTTAGTTAAAAGTTTGTCATCATTTTAGCATTTTGTGCATAAAATCTGCATGCAATCTACGCACAGGCTCACGGGGGCTACTTTCTTGGACGATTTAATTGACCTCCGGAGGTCCGATTGCCTTATTCTTGGGCCCGTTGTGTAGACCTTTGTATTGTCTTTCCATCCATATACCATTTGCATCATTTGGGTCACATTTGCATAGTTAAATATTGTTATCATTTTAGCATTTTGTGCATAAAATCTGCATGCAGGTTCAGGGGCAGATTCACAGGTACATTTTGCATTGACGATTTCTTTGCCTTCCGGGTTTCGATTGTGTTGTTTCCTGGTCCTGCCTTGTTGTTCTTTGTATTGTCTTAGTCCCCATATATAGTTTGCACTCATATCATTGTGTTTGCATAATTAAATATTGCTTCCATTTTTCACTTTTATGCTAGATTTTTACATGCACTCCGGTGCACATAGGGCCATGCATTGAATATCATAGTTGAATTCTTACCTTGGTAAGTGATCCTCTCGCCTCCATATTCCTTGGGGTAAACTAGGTGATCTTATCCGAGACCTCCATAAGTCCCCGTGAGCCGTGGATTCCCACACGGGCGCCAGGCCAGTTGTACCTGTCCACCCCTTAGGCTTGCATTTGCATACGTGTGAGAGAATTAACCTTAGTCAACCCAAAGTTTCGACCTTATTCCCATAGGATTCATATCTTGAGGGAATTATTCTTAATTTAAAATCATTAAAAGGTCTATTAAAACTTCTAAAATATTTCCCATCATACCAACTTGTTTGATTTGAGTGAAAACTCTCACATTGCATTGTTTGTATTGTTTGGGCTTGTCCAGGCCCATTAGTGGTGTTTGTGTTGCATTTCCATCATCATCCACATGTTTCGTTGTTGTTAGGCCCATTTAGCTTAGCCCATTTTATGTGTCCATTGTCAAGTCCCATTCTCCCTTGGTCTTTGCATTTGTGGGTCAGTCCCCTCTTGTCCTTAAGCACATTAAGCCCTTGCTTCCCTACCTGTATTTTCCCCTGATATCCTTGTATTAAGTCTCCACCAACCCTCATGTAGCATCATTCTAACCCCTTGTATCATTCTTTTTCCTATTCCCGCGTGGAATCCTCTTCCCACGCGGGCCCATCTTCCCGTGGTTCTTCTGATCCATACGAGGAATAGGCTAATCTCATGGCCCATCTATCATGCCTTGTTCGCCAAATGGACCAGGCCTAGGCCCAACGTCTCATTGCATCTCATCTTAATGGGCCTTTTTCTCATAATGGGCCATCTTCCCTTCATGGGCCTCTTTCTTCTTCTTCATATGCTGCTGGCCCAATTTCTAATGGGCCTTATTCCTCTAATGGGCCTGCTCCTTCTACCCATGTTGCTGCTGGCTCAATGGGTCCATATGCCAACGTCTCTTCCAGGCCCGCATATCCTTCCATTCCCGGATTAGGTCCTTCTTCTTCTCAGCCCGGATCCTCTTATCCGGCCCATTACCATCATCCTGCTTCAAATCCACAACCTCTTGCTCAAGTTGGCCAATATTCTTCTCGATCTCTCCCTACCCAGGAGATGATTGCTCAAACCTAGCGTCAACTTGATGAACTCCAACGCTGGATCGATCCCAAACCTTCTTTGAGTATTCCATTCACATTTCAAAATCTTCGATTTCTACCATCTTCGCAAATCCCCGCATATCGCTGTTATGGTGGAGTCGGTGACCCGAATGTGCACTTAAAGAAGTTTCTTTATGAGTCGGCCCAGTTTCGACATGACCAACGTTTAATGGCCTATCTATTCGGTCTATCTTTGGAAGGCCCGGCTCGGGATTGGTTCTTCTCTCTTCCGCAAGAGCAAGTTGTGAATTTCCAAGCCGTGCAAGAGAAGTTCATTTAGTAGTTTCAAGACCAGGTTGGGCCCAAGTTCTCTGTTGTGGATCTGGCCCACGAGAAGATGAAGCCTGACGAGGATTTCTGCACCTTTGCTGACCGCTAGCGTCGCCTCGTCGAACAAGTTCTGGGGCACATTCCGGAGCCGGAGCAAATCAAGATGCTTATTTCAAATGCAATGCCCGAGTACCGCTTCATATTATCCCTCAACGACATTACCTCCTGGCAACAATTATACAACTGAGCCCGCTTCATCCGCCAACAACTCCAAGATTCCCTCGACCCCGAGCCTTCCCCGCCATCTACATCCACCCCCACTTACACCTCGCCCTCCACAAGCCAACTCTATGCTCCCGTAAGTCACCCTTCCGCCACATATCCTTCCACTAGTCAACCCTCCGCTGCTACATACACGTACCCTCCCGCATGTCAACCTTCAGCGAGCCAACCCTCCATCTCCTCATACCCATATCCGCCACCACCCCCGGTCATGGAAACACCACGTCCCGAGCAAGTGGATGTCGTCTATATACCCTCTCATCCCGCTCCACATTTATCTCTGCCTAGTCTCTCCATTAGTCGCCACACACCATTGCCTACGCAACCTCCACTTCCGTCTCCGCAACCTTCCCCACCTTGCCCCAAGCAGGCTCCTCGTCCTCCGTTGCCGTAGTGTTTCACTAACAATTTTGGGGCTTTGATGGCCACCCACGCGTTGCCACTTCCTCCGGTTGTGCCTTGCCGACCCACGGTCAGGGATATGCTCCAATTTTGTAACTATCATCGCCAGCAGGGGCATTTGGTTGAGGATTACCCCGAATTTCAAGAGTCTATTTATGACTTGGAAGCCAAGAAAGGGATTGATTGGGCCGCTATTCACAAAGTCATTCTACATCTTCACAGCAAGCAGCAGCAACAAGAAGCACCGCCTAAGCAGTCATTTCCATTTCAAGGCCAGGGGCACCCCTGTGATCCTTTATCTACTATTGCACCCGCTCCGTCACCTACTCCAATACCCGTTCCATCACCGTTACCTTCTCCATCTCCTACCCCATCTCCACAAACTCCACCAACCCAAGTCTCTGCTCAGGCCGGTACCATCACTTCCGCCACTTCCTCCAGCACTACTTCTACCCCTAACACCGCTCGACGCATTATGCCGATACGTCGACGGTGGACACCACGAACTCCCTCTTCACTATCTCCATGTCCACTATCCCCATTGCCCGCATCGCCATCTCCATCATTATCTCCGTCACCATCACCTTCACCACCTTTACTTCCTCCATCACTACCCTCATCTCCCGAGCTCGAGCAGGCTATATCTCCACCTTCACCTTTGCCCGCACTCGAACTTGTCATCGCCTCAACCCCCTTGCCTCCACCTAAACACATCACCACTCCTGTTGAAGCCTCCATGTCTTCTGAACCTATTCATATCCCCACTTCTCCACCTACTTCCATCCCACGAAGCGGGTGTGCGTTATCATTGGTGCCCTTCGGGTCTGGTCTCCATGAAGACGATGAGCTGAGTCAGGATGATTAGGCGTCGGTTCTGCATTTCAAGCTTCAAGATTTCATTTGCTGCATACCGGTCTACATCCTGGTCCCTGGCTATTTCGGGGATGATGAGCCTACACTTTTGAAGACGGTTGCCAAGAAAAACTCTCATGCACTAGTGCCAGTTTCTTCTCGAGCGAGGTCGGTGGCAATCTCATTACTCGCCGATGGGTTCATTATTGATGTTGTTATCACATCTTGCTCGATTGATGTTCAGTTCACTGGCCAAGAAGGGTTCTCTACCTGTATTATGCTAACTCATATGGCCGCCAAGAGTTTGATGAGTTCCATGTTCAAGGGGCAGTTTGCCATATCTTCAGCATTCTCCAAGAACATTCTGCACATTCTATGCAACCTCTCTTAGTTTATCAAGCTGGCCATGTCAACGCCGCACATTACTCTCCCTCAGTTTCGTCCTGCTCTTCTAGTAAGGGAGTTATGCTTCATGTCTGATTGCCGAGGGGAGTTGCCGGATCTCATGTTGCTTGTGCCAAGTGAAAGAACTCCAAGGTTTCATGATGCTCATATATTCAAGGAGTTATCTGTTCAAGAATGTCCACCTATTGTTAGCACTGGATATCTAGGGGCAACCACCCCGATGAGGCTACCTGTTCATAATCGAGGCTGGTCGTCTGCTAGATGGGCCCGTTATTTAAGAAGATAGTGTAAATCAAGAATCCCAAAGGTCCAAGTCCGCGCCAGGCAGGTCCAGTACAAGCAAGTTTCTGCCAAGAAGAGGCGGTGGCGCCAGTTCAGGGGCCATCAGTTGTGCACTCAGGGGTCCACTTCTCCTTCTTCTCCTTTTCATTCATCATTTCTTCTGCTCGATTCCCACCCCTGGGTTGTGTATCTTCCCTCTTCTAACTATGTCTCTATGATTTTCTCCTCCCTTCCAAGGTCATCGAGCCCCCATTCCTTTTCTTCCCATCCGGAGCCTCCGGATTCTCCCCGCTCTCACAATTCTAGGCCTCGGCCTGTGTCATCCATTCATTACGATTTCGGGATATCGTCTGATTCTTCTTCCTCGAAACTTCCGGGTGTTGCCTCTGCTCCTTCTCCGACTCTGTCGGGTGATTATCATTCTTCTTCTCCGACCCTATCAGATGATTACCATTCTCTATCTCCGACTACGTCGGAAAATCATTCTTCTCCTCTTTCACTTTCACAGCAATCTCCTTATCTTTATATTCTCTCTTCTTCACCATTTCGGGGGTATTGCCATTTTTCTTGCTGTTTTCAAGGCTTTAGTCCGCCTTGATCCCATCTGATCTCTACTTATTCTGTATCTAGTTCCTTGTTATCAGGGTCTCTGCACCTTAACGAGGGAGTTCTAGCCCTCGTCTTCCTTCCTTTTTATCCTTCTTCGTCCAGTTTGATGTCTGTCGCTCCTCCATGTCGAGGAATCTTGAAACCTTGTTATCCTCTCATCTTTGTCCTATCAAGCAAGGAATATGAAGCTCGATGATCAAGTTCTCGCTTCAGGATGCTACTTCCACACTATGGATTTGTAAGGTATCTTTATTTTGTACAAGAATGTGCTATTACTCTTATTGCTATTCCTGCACATGCTTATAATTCTGGTTCCTCAACATAGTTGAGTGGCTTTAAAAAGTTTGCTTAGGTCAGTTAAAATGAGTTTGCTTCTGCAGCATCCTTAGGCTGGTGATAGCTCCACGCTGGGAGTTTAGTTTCATTCCCCGATCGTTGGGGGTGACTTTTAAGCATGGGTTTATTCACACACTACACGGCGAGCCATAGCCGTTCCTCTAAGGCACATTGTTGCTGCTTTGGCCATACTCTGGGTATGCACAAAGGTCTTTTCTTTTTTATACTCGGCCAAGTGTAGGGGTAAGAGATGGATGGATGAGATGACCAACCTAAGCGCTCCCTAATACGAGAGAAGTCTCAAATAGGGGCAGTCTTGACCCTCAAAAAATGAGCTTTCATACAATATCTGGCCAACAAGAGCTATCAAAATCAATGATTTGATCAATGCAAAATTATGAATCAAAGGCATGACAAGAGTGACAGTACAGTTCCCCGCGGAACGTCATGAGCCCGGTCGCACGCGTGCCTATGAATAGGGGTCTCAAAATTAAAGACAAAAAGTATCGACGCAACATACCTGCTCTTTGAGAGGTAGTGCCTTGGAAGGAATTCAAGTCTTAATGTCTCCCATCATGCATAAAGCCTATCTCCAATTTTTCTTCTACTTCTCCCTCTTAGGCTGGGTTGTATCCCGTGTGTGGCCTTAGTAAGGGCACCATTCTTTAGAGGCGGTTGGTTGTGGCGAGCCGCCCTCATATGCACGCCCTGCGTAAGGGAAGCCTTTAATGAGAAGGGTAGGAACGACGATCCTTAGCAAGTAGTTCGAGCCCGTCTTTGGGTGTTGCGGATTACTATTTCAAAATTTCTAAAAAAATGAGATATTGTTAAAATTTCAAAAAAATGAGATATTATCAAAATTCTAAAAAAATCAAATATTTTAAAATTCTAAAAAATCAAATATTTTAAAAATCCACAAAAATCAGAAAGTCAAAAATCAAAAAATATATTTATTTTTTTTTCTATTTATCTTGAGAACATATGATCTATTGGGTAAGTGTGTAGGTTGCATGTGCTCAAAGCTTCCTTCTCTTATTCATATCTTTGATCTGTTCTCCTTCTTCAATCTTATCTCTCGATCTATTCTGAAGCTCGTGTCCTTCTCAGCTTATTTAACATGATCATATCTTCATGAGAGGGCTTTGCCTCACGATTATGAACCTGGCGGTTCTGCTTCATTCTGATCTTGGGCTTTGATTGAAGAGCATATTTTTTTATGTCTTTTGTCCCGCCGTGTCCTTGTCACGTGTTTATGTCCCTCCGTGTCATCCCACGCATGTTATTTTGTCCCTCACCACATGTTGTTAGTTGTCTTGCATATGTTGTTAGTCGTCCCTCTATGTCCCGTGTGTTTTCCCAACCGTGTGGTCATCTCCCATATTCTTATCCCACCATGTTCATTATGCATACATGTGGTTTGTTCATGCCATTGCATATATGTGCTTGTTTGTCTTGTTGTATTGTTTTCCATTCGTTTGATCATGTTGTGTTGTCTATCATTCAGTTGATCATTATGTTATCTTCGTTATGTTCATGCTTGTTTTTTCATGTTTGTTGTTGTCTTATACATGAAAATTCATAAAAATCAGAAATTTGGAAAATAAAAAAATGCCGTTTCTCTTGGCAAGTAAGTCAGGTATGGCTCTCTCTCTATCCCAGCTCATTGTTACATTACTATATGGTATCTACATTATTATACCCTCTCAAGGATCGGCTGGTTACCCGTGTGTTCTGGGATCTGATGTTCTCCTTTAACAAAAATGATGATGATCTAAGAGCATACGGTTAATCGTTGGATAAGCCGTTAGGTTGAGTTGAGTGGGGGACGATGGACTCTGTCCCGTACGCCGTGGTTGCGGACCATTCTTGACCATGTCTTGCTCGGTCTAACAGTATTATCCTTGAGTACTTTCTATTTAATACTTTCTTTATATTCATTTTGATGATTTCTTTATTTTAGCCCAGCATGCATCATGTCATTTTGAGCACTCAAGCCCCCTCTCAAGGTTTCTCCTCAACAATGGTTGATTGCACTTCAATTCTCTTAGATAAGACATCCTAATTCCACTCCTAATTTAAACGTTCTCTCTGATCTGCCCGTTTGATCTGGTTGGCCAGCGTGATTCCTGTCTGGATTTTATCTCAGTCTTATTCTCCTTTTCCAGCTCTTATGCTGTGTTTCCTTCCGAACCACTCATTGTCCGTGGATTGTGTCCCCAATATGGTTGATCGTCTTTCCTTTTCTCCCTTAGTTTAGCTCTCCAGACATGTCTCATTCACGTCATCCATTCCTTGTGGTTAGTTCGGCGTTTTCGAGAGAATTCATGTCGCTTGTTGGTTGTGACGGGTGTCTTTTACCTTGATGCCGGCTTTTCAGTTCTCTATGCTTCATCTCCATTTCTCATTGCTTTCGCTTTCACTCCATCTCCTTTCCATTCCGCCTCCGCGTCGCTTTCGCTCATTCCCTTGCAAAGCCGATACCAAGGAGGGGTATCTGTTGACACCCGTTTTAGCCCATAAGTCACGTTTTTTCTCTTAATTATCTCCATGATGCCCTAAATTAACCATCATTTTAGAGCCTTCTTTGAGCCTATCACAAGCTCTTATCTTGGCCATTTTTCAAGCCCATTTAGCCTTGGAAGCTTTTACCTTCGATTTCCCAACTTTCGGGATCGTTCCGGGTCGATTCGGACCTCAAACGGGCGCCCGGGAGGCAAACTGCACAAATATCCGACTTGGCTGCCAAGCGGTCGATCGACCGATCGCTTGGTTGGGCTAGAGTTCAGCCCGCGCTGGACACTACCCAATTTTCTGTCCGCTGTAGCCTTCTTCAAATGGTCATATCTTCTAGAATATAACTCCGAATTGATCCCCATTTGTTTCTATCTCTTGCCCTTTATATTATCTCGAGTTGGATCCATAGAACTCGAATTTTCATTGGCTATATCTCTCAAAATCTTGGTCTAAAGTTCTAGATTTAGGTATCCTAATATAAGTCAAATTCTTATTTTTTATGCGATGGGCCTACCTTCCAAGAGCCATAACTTCTAGAATCCTCCTCCAAATCGAGTCCCACTTGTTTCTATCTCTTGTCCTTAGTATTATCTCAATTTTGATCTATAGAACTTGATTTGTCTTGGACTATATCTCTGGGAATCGTGATAGAAAGTTGAGGCTTTTCTGTAAACTCTATATAAACTGCCCAGTTCGCAGTGGCGACGGGGGGCTCTTTCCGGACGTGGGGCGAAGCCATGCTGCATCTCCAACTCACAACTTCGACCCCATCTTGAAGAGGGAAGTATTAGCTTTCCATTCCATCTTTTTGAGCTTGATTTCATGGTCTATGCTCTTAGTTCTCCTCCTCTCAAAATCACAAATCATTACAGTTTACACTATTTTCTGCTACACTTGCATTTTTACACGTTTTGCATCATCGTTTTCTCTCTATTCTCTCCATCAAATCTTGTGATTTCAAATCCTATGCTTGCACGACACACACACCAATCTTTTCCACCCTTCCACAGGGGTTAAAAACCTCCCTCCGGTGAGTTTGCCCTCAATTTCTACCCCTATTTTATCACAGCGAGATTGATACTACACTTATAGTTTCTGATGGGTTTTTCCTTTGTGGTTTGATCTTTGTTTTGCAGGAGACCACGATATGAATGTGAGGCCCTCTTCTTCTAGCCGACTGGAGGACGAGGAGGTTTGAATCTACATCGCTCCCATACCCTGTTGTCAAGCGCGATCAACTCTTCAAGTTCCAAGGTACACGACGCCATCCATCCATCTCTTCATCCTTGTGGCGTTGTTGGAACCTTGGTGGCGATCACGGTATGTTCTTCTCATCCTTTCATTCCCCATTTCTTTGATTCACATGTTCATGCATGTATTAGTTTAAAGTGTTGTGACTCCTCTGTGTTGATGGTGTTGACATGCAACCTTACTTCATATGGCAACACATTGTTTTGATTGATTGGCAACACTGTTTATGTTTTGATGAAATTACTTTTATCAGATTGTCTGTGTGTTATATGCATTTTATCTTGTTTTCACACTAAACACACACTCAAAGTCTCAAAGTATATACATTGCTTTAGTAACGTAAGTCTGTACACTGTTCGTGTCCATTGCAGCATCCTAGCAAGTGTGTACATCGTCTGTCTTCAATTCAGTCACACTGTCCGTCTCATGCAAGTCCACACATTGGCCTTCAGGCTTGAAAGTCTGTACATTGGACTGCGTCAACTCATTACATTGGCTAAGTCTATACACTGTCTGTCTCATTTAGAGTCTAAGGCGAAGTCTGTACATTGAGCATCTCAATGAGCGTCTCATGTAAGTCCACACATTGGACTGTAGCATGCATTTGTCAATGGCATCTAAGTCTGTACAATGACCATCTTCCTTAGCGTCTTGATCTTTCAAGTCTATACAAGCTTCTGTTTTAGAAAGTCTGTACATTGGTCTCAGACTCCAAAGTCTATACATTTGTCGGTGCTAAGTATATACAGTGAGCGTCTCATGAAGTTTGTACACCACTGTAGCTGCACCGTCTCACCCACCGTCTCATTCAGCGTCTTAGGCTTGCAAAGTCTATACATTCATTCACTGTAGCTTGCACGAGGTAAAGTCTTTACATTGGCCTCCATGCCTCAAGTCTATACATTGGACTGTTTGGCCAAGTCTGTACATCGTTGTTTGCCAAAGTCTGTACATTGGCATCTGTTCCTTCGTTGCGATTCAAAGTCTGCACATTAGGTTATTTACCTACGTTCAGCTTCGAAGTCTATACATCGATGCCTTTACCTACGTTGCAATTCAAAGTCTATACAGTCGATGTTTTCCATTGCTTCAAGTCTATGCAGCCGTTCCTTTAGAAAGTCTATACATAGGTCTTCATCTCAAGCCTGTACAGTCCTTTGTGTTGTGTAGTGGACAGCGGATCTAGAGGGGAGGGGTGAATAGATCAGCCCCACTTTTCGCAATGCGGCACTCTAAACAGCTAGTTAAAATGAATTGTAGCGGAATAGAAACTAGCTTCCAAGAATGCTATGATTCACTTAGCAAGATAAGCAAGATATATAATAATTCGATCCTAAGCATGCATCTAGAACGAATCAATCACACAAGCAAACCACACTAGACATGATTTTTAAGGTGGTTCGGACTGAATCCTCAGCCCTACGTCCACCCCTCACCAAAACCCGGTGAGGCTTCACTTGTGCAGCGCACCAACCCGCAAATCGGAAACCACCGATTGCCTTCCTACTAACCAACAGTAGGGACGTCAACACCGCAGATCGGAAACACCTCCGATTGCCTTCCTACTAACCAACGGTAGGGACGAATCACAACTTCAATGTTTAATCAATATTGAAAGGAAAACAAATGTGAATGAACTAAGACAAGAAATTGAGTTATGAGTAGAAATGAATTGGCCCTTGTATGAAATGTTGATCAGCAACAAGGATCCTCTTGGCTTCAACTCAATCTTCTTGATTCACCCTTGATTGGATGAATGTTCTTCACGGATTACTGTTCACGTGAACAGTACCTCTTCCTTCAATTCTTCTCTCTTGATCTTCTCTTTGAACTTGAATGAGGTTGAAAGAACTTGAATGGATGAAGATGATCTCCCTTGAGAGTGAGCTTCAATGGATCCCCTTGAGATGATGAAGAGGATGGATGAAGATTTGATGAAGAGCTTCTTCCCGGAGTATCTTGATTTCCTTCTTGAAGTATACTCCTTCTAGCTTTCTTTGATCACCCTTCTTGCCCTTGATTGCTTCTTGCTTTGTAGGAGGTTGCTTGGCTTCAGATCTGAGCTTGAATCACCTTGGATGGATGAAGAACTTCCTCCCGAAACACTGTTCACGGAGGTGCTACAGTAGCTCGAAAATGGGCTCCCTTGAAGGCTTGAAGCATTAGGGTTTTCATCCCCTCATGTGTTGGTTTTATAGACCTTGAATGGTCTATAGACAAGCCTCAGACCAGATCCACAATTTGTGGGTGATTAGGTGACATTTGGATTAAAGAAATCAAGGTTGAATGGCCCTTTTCGAAGTTGGAAACAAAGTCAAAAATGAAGGCTCGGGACTGGCGGTCGACCGGAATTCATGGGCCGGTCGACCGGAACCTGCTGCAGCCAGAACGTTTCGGCTCTGGCAAAACCGGTCGACCAGACGCCTGGGGGCGGTCGACCGAAACCTGTAACAATGTCAACATTTCAGTTCTGGGAAAACCGGTCGACCGGAAAAGTAGGGGCGGTCGACCGAAATCTGTAATTCCTGGAGTGTTTCGTTTCTGGAAGAACCGGTCGACCGGAAAGGCAGGGGCGGTCGACCGAAACCTGTAAAACGTGGAATTCTTAGGCTCTGGCAAATCTGGTCGACCGGCCAAGGTGTGTAGGTCGACCGGAAATACCTATACCTGCAAAAATGAAGTGTTAGACCAATGAAACATGTTCATAAGTCAAGATATTCATGTCCTCATCAATTTCATGTATTTTGGGATTGAAATCAACATAGAATATGCTTTGAGCATTTCTAAATTTTGTTCCGGGGGCTCTGCCCTCGGAAACCCCCTCAAGGGGCGCTGCCCCCTTGACCCCCGCGACCTGACCGGGCAGGTCGATCCCCGCGACCTGACCGCGCAGGTCGATCCGCGTGCGAGGGCGCAACATTGAGCTTTCATGTGCATATCTGTCATAAACACAACAGAACATATGTCAGTCATATAAGAGTGAAAAGCAACAATGACGAATAGTGTTTAGCCATTATCAAAACCAAGAATATCACAGAACACATATGACCATAGAATGATGTCGAATGACCCAAGTGACCATATGAAACTCAAATAACCACAGGGGCACAACATTCTCCCCCTTTTTGATGATGGCAACACTGTGAGTCATTATATGGTAAGGTGTATGACATATGCAACCTGTGCAGCTCAAGATCCATGATATTGAAATATGTGAATGCGGATATGTATACATGGAGGACCAAAGCATGTGAATAATGCATGTGAATGCTATGCACAATGCTATGCACAAACCCACTACATGTGAATGTAATGCACAAACCCTTATGATAGATGAAGGTTCTCTCCCCTTCTCTCCCTCTTTGACAACATACAAACACACAGCTCCTATAAAGGACGCCCATGTGAATGTAATGCACAAACCCTTATGATAGATGAAGGTTCTCTCCCCTTCTCTCCCTCTTTGACAACATACAAACACACAGCTCCTATAAAGGACGCCCACAAAGAATTTATGATACCACTCACTTACAAAGGACTCACACAAAAAATTCTCTATAAAGGACGCCCACAAAGAATTTATGATACCACTCACTTACAAAGGACTCACACAAAAAATTCTCCCCCTTTGCCAACAGCAAAAAGGAGTGAGAAAGTAAAATGTATGTGAGACCAGAGCTGAAAGAAATGAAGAGCAAGCCATCATATGCAAACCTGAAACATGCCGTGAGCAACATATATGGTTCAAAGCTAATGAGATCCGAATTCATCAATAGAGTTCGAAAAGCAGCTACATTCAAGATGTAATAGAAATGAACCAAAAGATGCATATCATGGCAGTGCTTAACCTTCCCTTGTCTTATATATCCATATTCCATAACCACAAAGGGAATAACACAAAAACTAGTATTGAGGCTAAACAATCATGACTAGAGCATGGAGTTGGATGATTGAAGCAAGAGATTTCATATTTTGATTTTCAATATCTTTAGTATTTGAAGGCACATGACTCATATTTTACGAGCAATCAAGTCTAGTACATGCCTCCTAGCCGTAAGAATACACGTTGTTTAGACACCAGTATTCCTAGGTATTTGGCAAGACTGACTGTCATGTTGCAAGATGAACAGAGATAGCAAAGTCACGTCATGACATATCCAAGCTCATTTCATTGATGAGAAGATATGTTTCTCAGCAATGATGCCATTGCTCTGCCTAGAGTCCAAAAGTTTTATGACAGAGATAACAGGGGCACATCATGACATATCATTCGTCACTTGATTTGATGACATGACATATTTCTCCGTGCAACAATATCATTGCTCTGTAAATAGATTTTTAAGAATTCCAGCTCATCAAGATGTTTAGAAACAATACGAAGTTCTAGAGTATCTCCAAGATTGTCATGACGTTTGGATTTTTAGATTTCAGGATAGTCATTCAAAGCCTAATATGCAATCTCTAGTTAAGGTCTATTAAATCCATAGAATATAGATGATTTCAAAACAAATATTTCAGAACTGCAAGGAAATCATTAAATCTGAACCATTTTCATTGAATGAACAATCATCAAGGCACATAATAGAAAGCTCTTACACCATATGTTCGTCAGGCTCATGAACTCAAATTCAGACTGTAAGCGAAGAAGTGTAGATTGCAAGAGGTTAAGAGATTCAACAAAACTCCCCCTAAAGATGTGCAATGGATGCGCGAAGGAGTTATGTTTACAAGCAAGTGCAATGATAATTGTCAAGAGGAGAATGACCTGAAACATGCATGGGTTGACATGAATTTGACAGACATGAGATGCATGACCCAACACATGATTATACACTTATTAAATACAACATAGTGAAGATTAAATATATGCATGAATGTTGCACAAGGACAACTCCCCCTTACTATATGGCCTATATGCGACATTGACGCATGGTACTTGGCGGAGGTGAAACCTCACGCACATTGAGTGCTTCGTGACAAGCATAACTTGCCTTTCCATACATCAACATTTGATATACCATGGCCATGCGAGAATGATGCAACACAAACCATACAATGCATTATGAACATGAACTCAATTCATTATTATGCAACTACATGCAATGCGACACCATATGCAAAAAGACATATTTGACATATAAACAATGCATGAATGCAAGACACACGACTAATTGAACATGATCATCAATTCAAATTCTTATTGGCCTGAGGTCGGCAAAGACCAAGCTCCCTTCTGAGTGTTGAAAACCTGTCATTACACAAGCGCTTGGTAAAGATATCAGCAATCTGATTCAATATATCAACAAAATGCAGTTCAAAGTTTTTCTTACCGACCTCATCTCTAATGAAGTGATGCCTAATCTCAATATGCTTAGTCCTAGAGTGCTGGACTGGATTTTTGGCAAGGTTGATAGCACTAGTGTTATCACACAGAATCGGGACACAACCAAGATCCACCAAGTAGTCTTGAAGTTGGTGTTTAATCCACAACACTTGGGTGCCACAGCTCCCCGCAGCAACATATTCTGCCTCCGCGGTTGAGAGGGCAACCGAGTGTTGTTTCTTGGAGGCCCAAGAAACTAAACACCCGCCTAGAAACTGGCAATAGCCACTAGTACTCTTGCGATCCAGCTTGCATCCAGCGTAGTCCGCATCAGAATAAGAGATAAGAGATAAATCACATGATGACGGATACCACAATCCCAAATCTTGAGTGCCGGCAAGATATCGAAGGATACGTTTGACGGCAGTAAAATGGGATTCTCTAGGACTAGCTTAAAATCTAGCACAAAGGCAAACACTAAACTAGATATCTGGTCGGGATGCAGTCAAGTAAAGCAAAGAACCAATCATACCTCTATAGACCTTTGCATCCACCAATTTACCATTTTCATCCGAATCTAGTGAAGTTGAGGTGCTCATAGGAGTTGCAATGATTTTACTGTTTGCCATGTCAAATCTTTTCAACAGCTCCTTAATGTATTTGGCTTGATTTATGAAGCATCCATCTTCTCCTTGGTTGACCTGCAAACCGAGAAAGAATTGAAGTTCTACCATTAGGCTCATCTCAAATTCGCTAGTTATGAGGTTAGCAAATTCCTCACACATTTCAGATTTTGTAGAACCAAACACAATGTCATCAACATAAATTTGAACAATCAAGATATTTTTACCTTGCTTCTTGGTGAAAAGTGTTTGATCTACCTTACCTCGTGTGTACCCTTTTTCAATGAGGAATGAGCTTAGCCTTTCATACCAAGCTCTTGGTGCTTGCTTAAGTCCATAAAGCGCCCTGTCTAGCTTATATACAAAATCTGCATTGTTAGAGTTCTCAAAGCCAGGGGGCTGCTCAACATAGACTTCTTCTTTGATCAAGCCATTCAAGAAAGCACTTTTAACATCCATTTGATAAAGCTTTATTCTAAGGGAGCATGCAAAGGCAAGTAAGATTCTGATGGCTTCAAGTCTAGCAACCGGGGCATAAGATTCATCAAAGTCTACCCCAAACTCTTGATTATACCCTTGAGCCACCAATCTAGCCTTATTTCTTATTATCTTGCCATCCTCACTTAGTTTATTCCTGAAGACCCATTTAGTGCCTATGACAGATTGTGACGAAGGTCTAGGAACAAGATGCCAAACTTGGTTTCTTTCAAACTGGTTTAACTCTTCTTGCATGGAATTTATCCAGTTTTCATCTTTTAAGGCTTCATCAATATTTTTGGGTTCATGCTGTGAGACAAGAGCAAGTTGATCTAATTCTTCCACAATCTTAAAATGTGACCTTGTTCTAGGTGGGTCATTCAAGCTGCCAAGGACATTCTCCAAGGGTTGATCCTTAAGGATTCTAATGTTTGTGGAATCGTTACCTTCTCCTGGAGCTTGATTCCTTGCACTGCTTGATTCAGCTTGGTCACCATCTTCTTTTATTTCTTCTTGTGGAGGATCACTCTTATCCTTTATGCTAAGGATCACTCTTATCCTTGCATCGACCTTGATTGTCTTGAAGTTTTATTACTGAGTATTCAAGCCAATTTTTGTTCCGGGCGCTCCGCCCCCGGAAACCCCCGCAAGGGGCGCTGCCCCCTTGACCCCCGCGACCTGACCGGGCAGGTCGATCCCCGCGACCTGACCGCGCAGGTCGATCCGCGTGCGAGGGCGCAACATTGAGCTTTCATGTGCATATCTGTCATAAACACAACAGAACATATGTCAGTCATATAAGAGTGAAAAGCAACAATGACAAATAGTGTTTAGCCATTATCAAAACCAAGAATATCACAGAACACATATGACCATAGAATGATGTCGAATGACCCAAGTGACCATATGAAACTCAAATAACCACAGGGGCACAACACTTTGCTGACAAGTCTTCACATTGTGAAGTTTGTACACTCAACTCCTTCACATCTTGCAAAGTCTGTACATTGCATCCATCAGTCGTGAAGTCTATACATCGCTTGTCTTCATTCGAGTCTCATGAAGTATGTACATTGCATTCGTCAGTTCTGAAGTCTATTCATCGTCCGTCTTCATTTGAGTCTCACTGAAGTCTACACATTGCATCTTCTTACTGAAGTCTACACATTGCATCTTCGTTTGTGAAGTTTGTACATTGCATTGATCTTCACTTAGTCTATACATTGACAGTCTTCATATCACCTAAGTCTGTACAGCGGTTGCTTCATACAACAAGTCTGTACATAGCTTTCACTTATATGAAGTCTATACAACGCAGTTCTTCTGATAAGTCTATACAGAGTTGTTATTTAATCTGATCATCCAATACTCTGTCTGACAGGGATTCTCTACTGAGATTGCTGACATGGCTCGTGATCCCAGGAGGACAAGGTGACCAGATGCTGACACGTGGATGGAATTATCTCGAATCTGCAGAATTCCTTGGGCGGAAAAATGTGGAAGCCACGCGCCATTATCCACCTGCTGCTGTTATATATATCAATATTCATCTTCTGTAAAGGCTGATCGAAGTTGGCGAAGTCTATACATCCAGTCTGAAGCAGCAGCCACCGAGATCCACTGTGAGAGGAAGAAAAGCAGAGAAGAAGAAAAGGAGAGAAGAAGAAAGTGAGAAGAGATGAGTTGAGAGAGAGTTATATGAGAGCTTGTGAATCAGTCTCTTGGTCCAGTTACCAGAGCTGATATTGCTCAACTTTGAGCTACAGTCGTTTTGGTTTTCTTCCATTCGATTGTGTTTTTGTTTGTTTTCAGTCTTTGTTATTTTCCTTTGAAAACTCTTGTTCGGTCAAGCTGTTAGTCAGCGGTTTCAAGCTGTGAGGCAGCGGGTTGCAGAGGAGTTCCTCTGGTCGGCTAAGCTGTAGTGCCCAGCAGAGTAAGCTGTGAAGCTCAGCTGTTGTAGAGGGTGTTCCTCTGGTCGGGATAAGCTGTAAGCCCCATCTGTTGTTGGCAAGCTGTAGAGCCCAGCAGATTGAAGCTGTGTGTCAGCAGTAATCCACATTCGAGTTGAATGTGGGGTGGACGTAGGTCGGATTGACCGAACCACCTAAAAGCCTTGTGCCTCTCGTGTGTTTGAGTGCTTGTTCAGCAGATCTTGTGTGTTTCATTCGGTGCATTGGCTGTGTTCGCTTAGCGTTCTTCTAATTCTGCATTTGATTCTAGGCCTAATTTTTAAATAGCCAGTTGATCTATTCACCCCCCCCTCTAGATCCACATCCTGTGGTGATAGAGCCTTCCATCTAACTTCAACACTTGGTATCAGAGCTAGACTCTTCTACAGGGACTTACCGCCCGAAGAGGATAAGCACAGATGGACGGAAGAGGGATGATAGCTGAAGGACACTCCACATCCAAGCCCCCATACTTCGATGGAACCAACTACGCATACTGGAAGCACCGTATGCAGGTATTCTTGAGGGCTAAAGATTATGAAATTTGGAAGGTAGTTAGCAAGGGACCTTTTGAGCTGTCCCCAAATGAAGATGTATGGACCAAGGAGGAAATTAGAAGGTCCACGCTCAACTGGAGTGCAATCAATGCAATCCAGTGCTCTCTGCATCCCACCGAGTTCTCACGAATATCTGCCTGCTCCTCAGCGAAGGAAATGTGGGATGCACTTGAAGTCATCTATGAAGGGACTTCACAAGTCAGAGAGACTAAGACTAATCTACTGGTTTCAGAATACGAAGCTTTCAAGATGAAGCCTAATGAGACGATCAAAGAAATGTATGCTCGGCTGACTATTATCACAAATGGTCTCAGAGGCTTCGGGAAAAAGTATTCTGAGTATGATGTAGTCAGGAAGATCTTGCGATCCTTGACTCCAATTTGGCACACCAAGGCCACAGTTATGGAAGAGTCAAGAGATCTGCACAATACTAAGGCAGATGAGCTGATCGGATCTCTAATGACTTATGAGATGAATATGCCGAAGATAGAGGATGCTGACAGAAAGAGGAAGCCTATAGCTCTGAAGGCTGGTGCTAGCAGATCCAGTCGATCCAGCCCCAACGGATCATCAACTGAAGAGAGCTTGTCTGAAGAAGAAGTGGCAAATGCTGATATCGCCGTGATTACTAGGGAATTCCGGAGATTTCTCAAGAAAGAAGGAAGAAAATTCAGCTGAAGAAATTCCAACAGTGGCCGCCGAGACACAAGGTATAAATCAAACCCTGTAAAGAAAGCTGAAACTAATGTTTGCTATCAATGCAGGAAGGCGGGTCACTTTAAAGCTAAATGTCCGACAAATCAGAACCTCAAGGATAAGTCTAAGAAGAAGAACACAAAAGGGAAAGCTATGGTGAGTACCTAGAGTGATGAGGACGAGGGATCCTTGAGCGTCACTTCAGACAGTGAAGTTGAAGGTGAGAAGCCAATCTGTCTCATGGCAACCAGCTCAAAAGATAGAGAGGAAGAATCTGATGAGGTATCCTCTCGCTATGAAAATTTTACTATTACTGATTGGATGGTTGCTTATGATGAACTTACTGATAGAGTAGATGAGGTCAGAAAAGAAAACAGGCATCTACGAAGAAAAATTAAAATCATGCAAAATGATACTTCATTGTCTGATAAAATTGCCTGCTTAGAAACTGAGAACAGTAAGCTGACATGTTCTGAATTTGAAGAAATCAATAAAGAACTGAAAATTTCTAAGGAAGAAAATGTGAGATTAGACAATGAAATTGATGCATGGAAACTAAAAATTCAGAACTATGAAAATGAGATAAAGATTGTTTCTGAAAAATATGAAGCTGTCCTCAATGTGAATAATGAGTTGAAAAAATCTATTGATGAAGTTCAGAAAGATAATGAGGATAAGCTAAAAACAATTGAGAAAATGACCCAAGGATCTGAAAATTTAGATGCACTATTAGGGTCAAAGGTTAATTTCAGGAGAGAGGGCCTAGGATTTAACTCTAGTGCAACTAAGAGCTTTGGAATGAAAACTATTTCCGTCGTTGCACAAAAGGAGAGAGGACCTCTGATTAAGATGAATTCTAATAATGCTGTGAAAACAAATGTGAATCTGAAAAAGCCCAATGCAGAGGAGGAGGGCAAACAGAAAGTAGGTGAGCCTAGTAAAATTGGGACTTCCAAACCTAGCTCTAGTGCTCAACCCAAGGTTAGGGGTCAGCCTGCTCAGGTAAACAAACCCCATGTCAATGCCAAAAAGTCTTCACCACCATCATCACAGAAAAGGACCCAACCAAAACCTATGAATAGGTCAGCAGGGTCAAGGGTGCAGGGAAGACAAAATAGTTTCAGAAGTCAGCCCAACAAATTCAATCCACCTAGAGTTCAGTCCTACTACCCCACACAGCCAATCTATCCTAATGGGTGTGGGTGGACTAGAACTCAAGGGATGTATACAGGGTATGTTCATCAACCTACACACTTTTACAGACCCTATGTCAGAAATTGGGAAAATGGGTATGGTAGTCAGATGCCTAGGAATTACCAACATTTCCACAGCCAGCCCAGGAACTACTATGGCCAAAACTTTATGAATGCAACCTGGCCGAAGCATTGGCACAATAACAACAATTCTGTGAATAACTCTGTTGGTGAAAATAAGAAGAAAGTCAACAAGAAAAAGCAAAACAAAAAGAAATCTGGAAAATCCACTAAACAGAACTGCTTCAAACAAATGTGGATTCCTAAAAATCTGCTTTCTTGTTTTAACTGCTTTTCATCTCCTCTAGAGCCCAATCAGACTTGGGTTCCAAACTCTTTGCCCTAATTGTGTGTGCAGGTATGCCTGACAGCCAAGAGCAACATGTGGTACTTGGACAGTGGCTGCTCCAGGCATATGACAGGAGATAAGGCCAAGTTTTGCATGCTAACTGAAAAGCTAGGAGGCCTTGTCACCTTTGGAAGCAACACAAAGGGTAGGATCATTGGATCAGGTAAGGTAGGTAAGTGTTCTACCTGCTGCATTGATGATGTTATGCTGGTTGAAGGGTTAGCTTACAATTTACTTAGTATCAGCCAGTTGTGTGATAAGGGTCATAAGGTTTTATTTGATTCTCAATGCTGCAAGGTTTTTGAACCTGATTCAGAAATTGTAAAATTCTCTGGAAAAAGAATAAATAACACATACATGATAGATCTAGATGATATTCAGCATTCTAACCTATGTCTTACTGCCAATAGAGAAGATTTAGCACTTTTATGGCATTGTAGGTTAGGCCATGCTAGTTATACCATTTTGCATAAACTAAACAAGTATAGCATGGTTAGAGGACTTCCTGAAGTTTCCTTCAAGAAAGAAAATAAAATCTGTGATGCATGCACTCAATCAAAGATAACTAGAAAGTCATTTAAGTCTAGAACTGAAAATCTGTCATCCAAACCTTATGAGCTGATACACATGGACCTTTTTGGGCCAACCAGATCTGTTAGCTTATCAGGGAGGAGGTATTGGTTTGTTATGGTAGATGACTTTTCTAGGTATACTTGGGTTTATTTCTTATCTAATAAGAGTGATGCATTCTCAGAATTTCAGGAGTTCTGTATAAGAATAAATCAGAAAATTGAAAATATTTTGACTGATCATGGAGGTGAGTTTGAAAACTCACACTTTGAAGAATTTTGCAGGTCAAGTGGGATTCATCATAAGTTCTCCTCACCTAGGACACCTGAGCAGAATGGTGTTGTTGAAAGGAGGAACATAACTCTAGTAGAAATGGGCCGAACTCTCTTAGTTGAAGGTCAACTGCCAAGAAAATTCTGGGCTGAAGCAGTCAACACAGCCTGTTATGTAATTAACAGGGCAACGGTAAGACCTTCCACCCAGAAAACTCCTTATGAGATTTAGAGAGGTAAGAAACCTTCAATCACCCACTTCAAGGTCTTTGGTTGTAAATGTTTTATACATATAAATGACAAGAGGGACCTTGATAAATTTGAGCCAAAAGGTGAACCAGGAATCTTCCTCGGTTATTCTGAAAATACCCGGGCTTATAGAGTGTTCAATTTAAACTCAAAAATTGTTGAAGAATCTCCACACATTATCTTTGATGAAACCTTGATGGAAAATAACCATGGTTATTGCAGGAACAAAGATGGGAACATTTTGAAAGATGAAAACCTTGCAGACCAGTCTGATGGTGAGGAAGATAAAGAAGAGCAAAATGAAGAAGAACCTGAAGTTCAGGGGGAGGTAAGTGAAATTCCTGAAACTCAGATTGTTAATATTAGATATCTTAAAGATCACCCAGTGAATAATGTCATTGGCAATCTGAATGATCCCCCTAGAACTAGAGGTCACTTTAGAATTCAGGATGAATTAAATGCATATGCTCTTGTCTCTCAAATTGAACCCAAGTCCATTGACTGTGCCCTCAAGGATATGCATTGGATTAATGCCATGCATGAGGAGCTTAATCAGTTCGACAGGAACAAGGTGTGGCACTTGGTCCCACCTCCTGATCATGGAACAGTCATAGGGACTAGGTGGATTTTCAGGAATAAATCTGATGAATCAGGGAATATTATTAAAAATAAAGCCAGACTTGTTGCTCAGGGGTACAACCAGGAGTTTGGTATTGACTTTGAAGAGTCAGTTGCCCCTGTAGCCAGATTAGAAGCTGTTTGAATTTTATTAGCTTATGCATGTTCCCTAGGTATAATCCTCCAGCAGATGGATGTAAAATCTGCATTCTTGAATGGGGAAATTAATGAGGATGTCTATGTTAGACAGCCCCCTGGGTTTGAATGTCTAGATTTCCCTAATCATGTTTACAAATTAAATAAAGCTCTCTAGGGTCTTAAGCAAGCTCCCAGAGCTTGGTACGACAGGTTCAGCAAGTTCCTCACTGATCAAAATTTCACTAGAGGAGTAGTTGATCGGACCTTGTTTACAAAGGTGAGTCATTCTGAAATTCTTATTGTACATATTTATGTGGATGATATCATTTTTGGGTCAACTAACCCCAAATTGTGTGAGGAATTTTCTGAAATTATGACTAATGAGTTTGAAATGAGCTCAATGGGTGAGCTCAAGTTGTTTCTTGGACTGCAGGTTACACAAACAAAGGATGGAATGTTTATCACTCAGTCCAAGTACACAAGGGATCTACTCAGGAAATACAAGATGGATAACCTTAAAGAGATAGCTTCTCCAATGGGTACCTCTACAAGCTTGGATGAAGACACTAAAGGTAACCTATTTGACCAGAAGTTATACAGAGGTATGATCGGATCCCTTCTCTACTTAACAGCATCTAGGCCTGATATTCAATTCGCTGTAGGATTTTGTGCTAGGTTTCAGGCCAGTCCTAAATAAAATCACTTTAAAGCAGTGAAAAGGATTTTTAGATATCTACTAGGCACCCAAGAGCTAGAATTATTGATGTGACACAAACCCCTTGGGGGTGGCAGCCACTTGACCAATGCACCTTGGACCTAGATTTGCAAGTAATAGAACCGATCGGCGAACCCACTCAAGCGGACTCACCCGTGTAGTGCACACTCGTGCTCGTAGGCAACTCGACGATGTTGGAGAGGGTCCGGGATGGGACCTCGCTGTTCCAGGGTTTGGCTCGCTTGAGATTGAACTCCTAAAGGCCTAGGATGCCCCAATTCTGTGGGCGGCCAGCATGCCAAGGGCGTGGGATGTAGTGGCTCTCTCACAACTCGCTCCGCAGTGGCACTCAAATTGATGATATTTTGAGATCGGGCACTCACTCACCGACTGACGGCATTAAGAAGCAATACTAGTTATGCAAGAAGTGCTGACCAAGAGGAGTGCAACCATGAGCTCACCTGATCGGCGTGAAGACGCCGATCCCGGCCGGAGACGAGGGCGAGCGAGGAAGTGTGGGTTCCCCGCACACTGCGCCGATGAAGCTTGATCCCTGTTTAAATTATACAACCACTACGCCTCACACAGGAGGGTGGACTTGGGGTGGGGATTTCAATAGTACAATGCAAACACTACCTCCACGCAGGGAGGGGTGTTAAGCCAGCCAGGCGGGGAGGGGAGATTCGCTCGAATCGCGCCGACGGATCACCCGACCGAATCTGCCCGTGTCTTGAGCAGCATGATAGGGGATCGGTGTAGCATCCGCTGTGCGATCTTCTGGACTCAGAACTTGACGAAACTAGCACTGGAACGACGCTGACAGACCCAGGTACGCCTGGGAATTTTGGTGGGTAGTTCCCGCGTCGCCTCTGGTCAGAGTGGACCCCGGAACAGGTGCTTAGAGTTTAGGTTCAGGCTGGCCCAGATTGTTGCAGTTGCTTGTAGAAGGTACCACGATCACTCCCGAAGTCTGAATGAGGCAAGACAAGTCGAGGACGTCCGTGGATGAGTATTCTTCGAGCAGAAACTGAGAACAGCACCAGAGGATGTCAGGGTTGTGAGGAGGAGTCCGTTGAGTGAGGCAGTGTCGGGGTAGGACCCATATGGACTGTCTGCGCACCCGCGGGAGAAAAAATGGAAAGAACACTTCCTGATGCCGAACGGGATGCCACTTGTTGGTGGTGGTGGATGACTCGTGGATGCAGAACTCAGCCAAGTGGCGCCTCCAGAAGTTGAAGGATGTGGCCGTGGGAGCTTCTACACTGCAGCTCAGGTCTAGGTTCTGGTCCTTGTTGCGCAGTTGGACGAGAACAGGCACCATGAACTTTAGCGAAGTCGGAATAAGACGATTCTACCTCGCTTGCGAAGAAGACTCGTAGACCTTTCCGGTGATGTATGGTGTACTTCCAGAGGACGTCGGACGACTCCGGAGCAGCCTCTGCAAGTTGAGCTCCAACTGCTGCCTGCGAATTGAGATGGATAGGGTGGTGAAAGGTGATGGGAGACGGAGTAGATGGGGTGGGAAATGGGGTGGGTGGGTGTGGGGATGGCACCTGACTATGTGGGGGTCTGTTAGGGGGTGATACAAGGTGTGGGAGGGGCAGAAAGGGGGTTGGGAGGCGGTCTAGCTAGTGGAGGAAGGGGGAGCTGCGAATTTGGGTTGGGAATGAGAGAGGGAGGAGAGATCTCTCCTTTGGTTTGAATGTGTGGTTAATGGAGGGTTTAATTCTGGTCTAGGGAATGGGAAGGTGTGTCTTGGGGATGTGAATGGGTGCTTGGGAGATGGGATACTCCCTTGGGAAAATGAAAGGTTGTATGGGGAAGGGGAAAGGTTGCTTGGGAGGAGGGAGAGGTGCCTAGGAGAAGGGGATTCCACCTAGGGGTTGGAGGGGGATTAAATGAGAGGTATGGGGAAGGGGGAGGGGTCTTAATTAGAGGTGAATAGGGAGGAGAGAGAGTGAATTTTAAAATTTGGAGAGAGGAGGAGAGAGAATGGGGTTCGCCCCCTTTAGAGAGAGAGAGAGAGAAATAGAGCTAGAGAGAGAGGGAGAGAGATGCACAAATGCTTTGGCAAACTTTTATCAATACTTCGTTAGCTTACAAATGAGAGATTGGGGTCCTATTTATAGGAATCCCACAATTACACATAAGTCCCTGACTCTTGGACTACTAACACTAAACCAAGGGGAAGGGGGCGCCCCTAGGCCTAGCCCATATAATTGGGCCCAATAACACACATAATGACTTAAGACTTAGGTAAATAGCTACCTCACCTAGGTATTGGACTCAAATAAAAGGAAAAGTACATGATAAGAAAATGAAAATTACATCATATGACTCGAAATAAAGTGGTGAACAAGATGTAGCATGGGTGGCGAGCATCGGGATCCTTGATCAAATGAAATTGCTGGTGATGTCCTCATCATACCCCCGGGGCGCGGAAAACTCGACTCCGTCGAGTATGGGCCCACCAGGGAAGTGGTCCTCTCAAGCAGCTCAGAGTGAGCCTCAACCTCCAAACTCAACCCTGCGTCCGCAACCAGGAGACGGTCCTTCATCCTCTCGAGGCGGCTCAGGCGCACCCTCTTGCTGGCGATGGAACCCTGCTTGCCTAGTATTACCTCCGTGTGCACATGTCGGACTCTCAGGCTGATTTTTGGTGGCTCTCCGAGGGTGTCCCTCTTAAAGGAAGATAAAGGCTCGAGGCACTCACTAGGATGCACCGCGGTGCCCATATAGGGTGCCGGATCCGCCACGTGGAAAATGGGGTGAATCCCAAAACCTATTTGTAAGTCCAACCCGATGGCCGGGTTGCCAAAGTCACTCGGAACTTGGGAAGGTCCAAGTCCTCGTGCCCTCGAATTGGAGGTGACCCTAGGGTAGAGCCACTCCAATGCCATCATCACCAGATTGCCTACTTGGAATTCCAAGTGGCGCTTGCGAGCTCTTGTCCGCTCTTTGTGAACCTCACCGCTCGTCAAGAATTGCTTGCGTGTATGCTCATGCCATGTATCATAATGCGGTGAGTGGGTGTGAAAGAGGATAGCATGCAAAGGTGGACCGGGGCAACCGTAAATTTACCTATCATTCTGTGATGCCATGTGGACCCTGATGAACTTGGGTGGACAGGGGCAGCCACAAGTGGCCCTATCATGCATGGGCTGCATAACAATGGTTGGAGGGCCATGGTATCTATAGGGAAACCTATCACTCAAAGTGGTGATGAATGCCGGGGGACCCAGACACCCGTAGAGGCTCCTAACATGTATATGATCAATGATGAATGATGGAGGACCAGCACATCCAAATATGAGCCAGTCCTGCATTGGGCCTAAAGTGTGTGTGACATGTATGAGATGACTGGGCTTACTAGCCCTACCAAATGATGCAAAATGTAGTGGCACATGCATTCCCATCAAAATGGCTCCTTCTATGTGTATGGCTTGGTGTGAGAGTTTCCACTCATAGGGGTCAAAGGGGTCTAGGAAAATGGAGTAGGCTTGGTCCAATAAGGTTGGATGGGGTAGGGACAGGTTGGTGGTGAGTAAGGTGGGTGGGTATAGGAAGGGATCGAAGGGGTCATGGTAAGGGTCACCTAAGGAGAGGAACCCTAGGTCCTTTTGATCCTCACAACCCCTTGATGGTGGATTCTCCTCCTCTAGTAAAGTGATCAGGCCAAAGTTTTTGGTGAGATGGTCGGCCATGAATGGAGGACTAGATGTTCTACCCGAGACAAGCAACTCTAGTTTGTGAATAGCATCGGGCTCGTCGGGTGTAGGGAGGAGTAACAGAAGGTCACTAGTGTAGCAACCCACAGTGTAAATGGAGGAGATGAATCCGACACATAGGTGTAGGAGGTCAAGGCTCCTAGGTCGGTCGGTTATTGTAGACATCATGCTAGTTAGCTCCATTTGCCAAACTATACCCTTAAGAAGATCCCCTAATGTTTCCACTTGATAGGATGATTGGATTGTGGTGTGATAGGTGGATAAGGGTACTATGGGAGGGTTTTGTTCCATAGGAGGGCAAACATGGGCCATGAGATCTCTAAATGGGTTCTCCTAAGATGAGCTCGGCCCCTACTAGGGAGGGTGGTGTAAGGTGAAGACCACTATGTGAAGTGTCTTATTCTTCCTGGACATGGGTGATCTCCATGGCGGGGGTTGGGTCCGGAGTGTTCACCATTATGGGGTCGGGTATGGGTTTTTCTACCAAGGAGGTGAGCGGGTCCACTGAGGGCGAGATGAAAACGGTTGGTGTATGGTGTACCCAGGGTGGTGAGTGAGGCCGGACTTGGGTTGGGGTTGGGAGTGGAAGTAGCGGGGGGCTAGGTTTGGGTAGGATAGGAGTTGGAAGTGGAAGGTGGGTTAGGTGAGTAACTTTGGGTTGGGGAGTGGTGGCTGTCACGGGCCTAGGTGGAGGGGTGGACATGGGGTCCACGGGGGTTTGAATGGTGAGGGTGGAGTGAGCCATGATGCTTCTTCCACCTGGGATGGGAACTTCTCGGCCTAACCCATGACATTGTGATTCATATTCTTCTTCCCAATCTAGTGGAGCCTCATAGTCTTCGGTCACCTCCTTAAGTTCCTTTTGGAAAGGGGTGGAAGGAAGATTTTTGGAAGTTTGTGGGGTGTGGGTTTGATGGAGAATTTTGGGTTGGGTGGTGGAGAAAGGAGGAGTGGGAGTGCTCCTCGGGTTATAGTCCTCAAGGTAGGAGTGGGAAGGTTGGGGAGTGAAGATCTTCCTAATCTCAATCCTTATCTCTTCCAAAAAATCTAGGGGTCCTTTGGGTGGTGGGGTTTGGGTCCTAATGGAGGTCTTGGGTTGACTGGGAGGGAAGGGGGGAGTGGGAGTGCTCCTCGGGTTATGGTCCTTACGGTGGGAATGGGAGGGTCGGGGAGCGTAGATCTTCCTAAGTTCCTCCTTCATATCATCCCACGAAGAAATGGGCTCTTTGATGTGACACAAACCCCTTGGGGGTGGCAGCCACTTGACCAATGCACCTTGGACCTAGATTTGCAAGTAATCGAACCGATCGGCGAACCCACTCAAGCGGACTCACCCGTGTAGCGCACACTCGTGCCCGTAGGCAACTCGACGATGGTGGAGAGGGTCCGGGATGGGACCTCGCTGTTCCAGGGTTTGGCTCCCTTGAGATTGAACCCCTAAAGTCCTGGGATGCCCCAATTCTGTGGGCGGCCAGCACGTCAAGGGCGTGGGATGTAGTGGCTCTCTCACAACTCGCTCCGCGGTGGCACTCAAATTGATGATATTTTGAGATCGGGCACTCACTCATCGACCGACGGCACTAAGAAGCAATACTAGTTAAGCAAGAAGTGCTGACCAAGAGGAGTGCAACCAGGAGCTCACCTGATTGGCGTGAAGATGCCGATCCCGGCCGGAGACGAGGGCGAGCGGGGAAGTGTGGGTTCCCCGCACACTACGCTGATGAAGCTTGATCCCTATTTAAATTATACAACCACTACGCCTCACACAGGAGGGTGGACTTGGGGTGGGGATTTCAGTAGTACAATGCAAACACTACCTCCACGCAGGGAGGGGCGTTAAGCCAGCCAGGCGGGAGGGGGAGATTCGCTCGAATCGCGCCGACGGATCACCCGACCGAATCTGCCCGTGTCTTGAGCAGCAGGATAGGGGATCGGTGTAGCAGCCGCTGTGCGCTCCTCCGGACTCAGAACTTGACGAGACTAGTGCTGGAACGACGCTGACAGACCCAGGTACGCCTGTGAATTTTGGTGGGCGGTTCCCGCGTCGCCTCTGGTCAGAGTGGACCCTGGAGCAGGTGCTCAGAGTTCAGGTTCAGGTTGGCCCAGATTGTTGCAGCTGCTTTTAGAAGGTACCACAATCACTCCCGAAGTCTGAATGAGGCAAGACCAAGTCGAGAACGTCCGTGGATAAGTATTCTTTGAGCAGAAACTGAGAACAGCACCAGAGGATGTCGGGGTGGTGAGTAGGAGTCCGTTGAGTGAGCCAGTGTCGGGGCAGGACCCAAATGGACTGTCTGCGCACCCGCGGGAGAAAAAATGGAAAGAACACTTCCTGATGCCAAACGAGATGATTCTTGTTGGTGGTGGTGGATGACTCGTGGATGCAGCTCTCGGCAAAGTGGCACCTCCAGAAGTTGAAGGATGTGGCCGTGGGAGCTTCTGCACTGCAGCTCAGGTCCAGGTTCTGGTCCTTGTTGCGCAGTTGGACGAGAACAGGCACCACGAACTGTAGCGAAGTCGGAATAAGACGATTCCACCTCGCTTGCGAAGAAGACTAGCAGACCTTTCCGGCGATGTATGCTGTACCTCCAGATAACGTCGGACGACTCCGGAGCAGCCTCTGCAAGTTGAGCTCCAACTGCTGCCTGCGAATTGAGATGGATAGGGTGGTGAAAGGTGATGGGAGATGGAGTAGATGGGGTGGGAAATGGGGTGGATCGGTGTGGGGTGTTGTGCCCATGTGGTTTTGATGATGGTTTTAATGGTGGTTTTGATGATTGGCTTTTGATGTGAGTTAATCACTGTGAGTCATCTTGCTGTGTCTTTTATATGCTCGATTAATTCATGTATATCATGTAAGTGTATGGAGCTCATATGGCTGTCAGATAACATGCTTTATGTAATTCTGTCTAAACTCTGTCTGCACAGTCTCCACAGCAGTGCGTCAACGCATTGTGCTGATGCGTCGACTCTTCAGTCATTTTTGTCTCTGTCCACACAGTAGTGCGTCAACTCCTTGAGCTAATGCGTCGACTCTTCGCTTCCATCTTCAAGCCCATACAACGGGACTAAAGTGTTCAATTGAAAGTCTCTACACTCGTTCCATTGGAAGTCTATACAATCGTCTTCATATCATCAAGTCTGTACACTGGCTTCACGTTCCAAAGTCTGCACAATGGTCTTCACACCTGAAGTCTGTACATCCACAGTTAAACTTGAAGTCTGCACACTGGTCTTAAAATCCAAAGTCTGCACATCGGCACTATAGCATGCATTGCTCAAGTCTGTACATTGGCCAAGTATGTACATCGACTGTTCACAAAGTCTATTCACTGGACTTCACTTCAAAGTCCATTCATTGGTCTTCAATTCAAGTCTGTACACTGGCTTTCATCTTCAAAGTCTGTATAGCGTGAAGTCTACACATTGGGCTTTCACGTGAAGTCTACGCATTGGTCTCCACTTGAAGTCTATACATTGGCTAAGGGTCTTCAAGTCCACACACAGTCGTCTGATGCATTTTGATTGAAGTATGTACAATATGCCTTGTTGTTCACAGCTTTCTTGTTTGTGACTTCCCTAGTGTTTTGATGATGAGCATCACTATGTTAAATATTATCATTTTAATCAGATATCTTGCGTAATGTTATGCACTTGAAATTTCCATGATTAACAGGAAAACGGCTATGAGGTAGTACCTTGTATGTCCGTACTGTTCCTTTCATACTTCGTGTTGTTTGTGTTTACTACATTTCGTGTTGTCTTTTTGTACGTCGTGTTGTTCCAAGTATGTTTGTTGATTGTCTTCGTGCTATTTACTGAAGCAGCTCGATTTGTTCTGATGAACTTCGAGTCATTTTTCTATGAACCTCGTGTCGTTTTCTTCAGTATTTAGTTGCTCATCTCAAGTCATCCTTTTTATTTTATTTTTGCTCTTGTGCTTTCGTGTCATTTACTGTAGTTACTCGAGTCGTTTTCCTGCTCTCACTGTTTTATCACCTGTCGTTGTAGCCGTTTCTATCTACGTGTTGTTTTTCCTAGACCCCGTGTCCTTTTTGCTTTGTGACCACACTTCGTGTAGGGTTCTATTTTCATCTTCGAGTTGGTTTTAGTCCCGTGTCGTTTCGTGTCGTCCTCGTCTTCGAGTCGTTCGTAAGTTTGAGCAATTTTGTATTTGAGTCGTTTTGTTTATGTCTTCATGTTATTTCTGTGTTTGTGTCTTAGTGTTGTTTTTATGTCTTCGTGTTGCCTCTCTCTATCTTTGTCCAGGTTTCCTCTGATCGCGTGTTTTACTACCGTTTTACTCCGTGTTATTTCCTTCTCACCTCGTGCTGTTCTCATCTGACTTCGTGTCATTCTCTCTTTATTTCGTGCGGTAGTCATCTCGTGTATCTCGTGTCGTTCTCAGTATAGTGCATCTCGTATTGCTATCACATACCTCATGCAGTTTTAAGTTTTTGTGGCCCTGAGTTTTAATGGTTTTAATTTCTTTGCAGGAGAAGAAGAAAAACAAAAAGGAGAACGTGATCCGAGGCTGGAAGGGCAGACAGGATTGTGACACGTGTGCTGAAGCTGGCTGAGAGACTGACACGTGGCCACGAGTTCTGGGCGGGAAATGTGGAAGCCACACGCGCCCAGTGCTGCCCTCCTGCTGGCTGCTGCTTATAAAAGGAAGCCTTCATCCAACAGATGAAGGGTGATCGAAGAAGAAGCCTGGAGAGCAGAAAGCCCTTCGATCTAGAAAAAGAAAAGAGGAAGAAAAAGAGAAGAAGAAGAAATAGAAGAAGTGTGAGCCGAAGAAAATAGAGGAGCAGAGATCGAGAGAGTGAAAGAGCAGAAGAAGAAAAGAGCTGCAGTAGAAAGCAGAAGAAGAAGAGAAGAGAAGAGACAGAGAGAGCCTGCGAAAGAAGAAGAAAAGAAAGAGAAGAAAAGCAGAAGGAGAAGAAGAGAAAGAGAGAGTTAGAGAGCTCGTGAGGGTTAAGAGAAAAAGAAGGTGAGAGAGAAGAGAAGAGGAAGAGAAGCTTACCTGAAGATCTGTCTACTGGACCGTGGATCAAATCCAGGCCAGTCAGCTCCATGCGAGCCACATATGTGTTATCTTTCTTTACAGCTTTCTGATCGCTGTGTATTTTTCCTTTCTTATTTTTCCTTTTTCATTTGGTTAGCTTTGTACTTCCGATCCTCTGGATTGAGGTCGGGTCCCTCCTGGTCTGGAGGAAGAGAGGTCTGCGACCTCTAGTTTGCAAGTGGCTGGAAGTCACTTGTGTGTTTCCCTCCGATTTGGAGGAAGGGAGATCTGATCTCCGGTTCTGGGCTTGTGGGTTGCAAGTCCAGGTGTCCCTCCTGGTCTGGAGGAAGAGAGGTCTTCGACCTCTGGTTTGCTGGTGACTGGGAGTCACTGGTGTGTTCCCTCCGGTTTGGAGGAAGAGAGACCGTGTGTCTCTAGTTTCCAAGTGGCTGGGAGTCACTTGGGGTGTCCCTCTGGTTGGGAGGAAGAGGGGAGGTTGTTCCCCTGGTCAAGTTGTGTGGCAGCACCTGTTGCAGACTGAGTCTGCGGTTTCTAGCGTGAGCTAGTGGAAGCCACACTCGGGTTGAGTGTGGGGTGGATGTAGGTCTGCTGGACCGAACCACGTAAAAACCCCTTGTGCACTGTGGTTTGATTTGTGTATTTGTGCTTCCGCTAGGTGATTGCATAGGGGCGCTCCATGTGTTTGGCGTCTGTTTGAGCAGAAGATTTATTAGTTTTCAGATTGACTAAATCTATCTTGTTAGCTCTCCAGTGATCTCACTGCGTGTTTGGTTAGTTCCACAACTGCCATTTAGCCTTCAAGTTTGTTTTGTTTGCGAACCAGCATTTTAGTGAGCAAAATTTTAATTGGGCGAAAGGTTTTTAAAAGTCATATTCATTCACCCCCCCCCCCCACCGAATACTGCACCGAACCTAACAGTTGGTATCAGAGCAGTGTCTGCATACAAGGTCCAGCGACCTGCAGATTCGATCTCTGGTTTTCGGTGCTAATTTATTTTTAGTGCATCAATATTCCAGTTGCATTAATCTGTTGTGTTCTCATGGCTCATCCTTTACTATTCAGTAGTTCAAATATTAAATTCTGACTATATCGTATGCACAAGCATGTTAACTCTATTAATCCACAATTGTGGAAGGTTATCTCTCACAGTCCACATGAACTTCCTAAGGATAAGTCCAAGTGGACTCATGTTCACAAGTTGAAAAATGATGATAATGTGAGAGCTCTAAATTTAATGAAGGCTGCAATCGGATCTGATGATTTTTCCTCCTTCTCAGGTTGTAGCTCGGCAAAGGAAATATTGGATGAATTGCTTCGCATCCACAATAGAAAGGAAGAATGTCTCATGGCAAGAAGGAGTGATCAATCAGATGAGTCCTCATCCCAGGTAAACTCTGAGACCGAGGATATTAGTCATGATGATTTAGTTGCCATACATGAGCATCTACTGAAAAATTATGAAAGAATTAAGTCAGAAAAGAGAAAATTAAGAAAAGAGAAAAATGCTGAAATCACAAGTCTAAAGGCTGAAAATGAAAACCTAAAATCTGAAATGAAATTGAAAGAAGAATTTGAAAACAAGTTGATTGAAGAAAATTCTCATCTAAAAGATCAAAATAAAAGGCTAATGGTTCTTAATACTGTCTTTTCTGAAAAATGGGTGTCATTTGAAAAAGAAAAATCTGCTGATAAGGAAATTCAATTTGAGAGTGAATTGAAATAGGAACTGGAAATTGTGAAAAATCTGAATGACACCATGAAGAAACAAATTCTCACCTGTGAAGAAGATCTAACAAACTCTGAACTACTCATCTCTTCTCTTAGAAATGAAATTTTGAATTTGAATAAGTCTCTATCTGATTCTGCTAATCAAGAGAAGCAGAATGTTGTATCCACAGATAATTGCATGAAGAAGGGCAGTAGTTCTCAAGTTAAGCAGGGAATGAAGAATAAACTTCATACAACCTTCGTGCGTAGCTCAAACATAGCTAGCACCTCCACCTCATCGCCTAAACAAGTTGCTGATCAAGAAAATAAGAAAACAAAACAGAAAATGAATAAAAAGAATAATCAACATACTGAGAAAGTTCAAGGTGACAAGAAATCTCATGCTAAGTATGTTAATTGCTTCTACTGTGGGAAATTTGGTCACTTCATGTACAATTGTCTTGTGCTCAACAAGGATGATCTGAATGTTGATAAAATACATGGTAGGAAGCTTCATATTAAGAAATCTTCCTTTGTTCAAAAGAAAAGAATTCATTGCTTCTATTGTCATAAAATTGGTCATGTTATGCATAAATGTAACTCAATGAAACAAGATGACAAGGAAGCTAAGAGATCTCATGCGAGAAGTCATGATCATCTGAATGAGAAAATTTACTGTTGTCACTGTGGCAAATCGGGCCACATTGCAGCCCAATGTTGGCATGCTTAAGGAAGGAAGTTTAACAATAAATCTGGTAAATTCCCTGTCAATAGAAATATTTCTGATAGAAATGAATTTATTTTTGAAGGGAAAACACTTGCATGTTTTGAATGTGGGAAGCTAGGCCATAGAGCTGCTGACTGTTAGCTGGCTTATGTTGGTAAACAGAATCGTAATTCTGTTAACAGAAAATTTCATGCAAATACACATAGAACTCATGCTAATCAGAATGTGCATAAAACAAATCTGAAATCTGCTACCTCTTGCTATTATTGTGGTATATTAGGTCATTCAATGAATAATTGCCATCTGATAAGATCTGATGACCTAAATGCTAAAAGGTTGTTTAGAACACCTACCAAAGGTGTCACTGTTAACCATGCAGGACCCAAGACTGTTTGGGTACCTGCCCATGCAAAATAGTGTGCTAACTTGCAGGTGTGCCTTAGAAGCTGAAGAACAAAGGGGGAAATAAACCAAGGCACCCAAGTTGAAAAAACCTCATTCAGGTAAATTTCTCAAATCTATTCGAATGAAAATTATGGTTGAGCTGAGAAGTCATAGCTTCATGCATACATGTTTTATTTTAATTGGTTTGATTCTTGCATTGATCTTTGTGGGCTCTCTTGTTTGTACTGTGAGCTGTGTGCATATATGAGAATGGCATAAACATGCACATGACATACAATCATTGAAAATCTGATGCATATAGGACTGTTTGTATTGCATTGTCATGCATGACCACTTGGTATAAATGGAAAGCTACTAAAGGGCAGAGAAAATCTGTTTGGAGGTTCTTACTATGTGTAAGATTGTTTTTTATGCCAAGTTCTCCGCCAAGTACCAAGGGTCAAATTTGCTTATCAGAGAATGTCTGCATCCTCATGTGAATATTTTGCTTCATGCCCCTGCATATATGAAATTAAGTACATTGCATTTCCTTAGATTGAAAATGCCAAAAAAAAAAAAATTGTCTGAATGCATGTTGTCAGGGGGAGTCTATGCATTGCATGCAGGTGGTCAAGTGCATACATCTCTATGAGAATTCATTGCATATCCTTCCTTATTGATTTTGTTGACAAACCTTGATAATATCAGAAATCTTTGAGCCTCGAAATCTCTCTTATCAATTGGTATCATTTGGCTTCAGAATTCCATCAGTCTTTCATGAAGATTTCAATGGGACTATCTCGATCATAAATCTAAAAATTCTTGAACTAGAAATCTTCTATTATACGTTTTTATGAATGACTGAAATAACTCATGTGGTTTAAGTTTAATGTATTCAATGAGTTTGGCTTTAAAATCTCTTAAAAATATCTGAAACATGTTTAATAAACCTTAACCATCTGTTTCATGATGGGTCTTGTAAAATCTTCTGAAATCTACATTATTGAATACAGGACTTTATTTGGTTAAGTACATGAAATTGTTATTGTTTTGAAGCGAATGAATTTTTCTGAAAATGTCTAAAGGGTAATTGTTGTCAGAGCAATGACTTTGGTCACTGAGAAACCATGTCCAAAGGACTGTGTCATGAGGTGTCTTAGTCAACTCTGCAGAATAAAATCTCATTAAAAATCAGGCAGAGCAATGGCATGCACACTGAGAAATATAATTCACTCATCAAGAAATGATTTGCAGTGTATCATGATGTGTAAATGCTATCTCTGCTCATTTAAAGCATGGCAGTTAGTCACACTAAGTGCTTAGGGATATTGGCCTCTGATCAAGGTATATCCTCTAGTTACAAGGTGTGCACTGAACTAGAGTGCTCGTAAAATTTGTAGCATGAAAAAAAAAATTGTTGAACGAATTGAAATATCTGAATATTGATGCTAAAATCAAATTGCTACAACCCTAGATAAAATCATATGACTTCATAATTGCTTGATTTCAATACTGATGGATGTAATTCCGAAAGAAGTCAATAAATTTGATTGTGTAAGAGAAAGGGAGTTTTATCAAGATAAATATGAGGGCTTGGTTTATTTTTATTAAACCATGGTTTTAGATATCAATACAGAATTTTATTGAAAAACTCTGCATACATCGTGTTTAAACCATGCTGATCAATAAAATTCATTCATAAGCCCTTATAATGGAAGACTTTGAAATATTCTGATTTGGATTTATGAGAATGACAATTCCTTGAAAATCTGACTGAAATTCTTGTAGTTGAAGCTTCTTTATAAATCTGCTAATTGAAGCTCTTCTGCTAATTGACCTGAACTTCTCCTTGTTTGCCCATGTGGTCTCCTTCTCACTCATTTCATAAGGTTCCATTTATTGAGGGGGAGCCTCCTTGTCATATGCATCTTGCTGCATAGAAGGAGAAGAATTGTGCTCTGACATTCATATTTCTGGTATCTGCATCAACATTCATACCTCTTCTCATGGTTTATTTTGATTATACCAAAGGGGGAGATTGTTTGCCAAAGAGGGAGAATATCATTCAATCAGTGCATGCAGATTCCTTTTGATCATCTCTAACTCGTGCTTTTGAAACTCTTAAAGGGAGAGAATCATGTTCTTGCAAGGGGGAGAAATTGACTGAATTTTTTTTGCATGCTATAATTTCTCAAACTATTTTCTTTTTGATGAAGTCAAAGGGGGAGAATAGTTTGAGTTATCAGATTGACTCACTGTGTAGTGTTGCCATCATCAAAAAGGGGGAGATTGTTGTGCCCATGTGGTTTTGATGATGGTTTTAATGGTGGTTTTGATGATTGGCTTTTGATGTGAGTTAATCACTGTGAGTCATCTTGCTGTGTCTTTTATATGCTCGATTAATTCATGTATATCATGTAAGTATATGGAGCTCATATGGCTGTCAGATAACACGCTTTATGTAATTCTGTCTAAACTCTGTCTGCACAGTCTCCACAGCAGTGCGTCAATGCACTGTGCTGATGCGTCGACTCTTCAGTCATTTTTGTCTCTGTCCACACAGTAGTGCGTCAACTCCTTGAGCTGATGCGTCGACTCTTCGCTTCCATCTTCAAGCCCATACAACGGGACTAAAGTGTTCAATTGAAAGTCTCTACACTCGTTCCATTGGAAGTCTATACAATCGGCTTCATATCATCAAGTCTGTACACTGGCTTCATGTTCCAAAGTCTGCACAATGGTCTTCACACCTGAAGTCTGTACATCCACAATTAAACTTGAAGTCTGCACACTGGTCTTAAAATCCAAAGTCTGCACATCGGCACTATAGCGTGCATTGCTCAAGTCTGTACATTGGCCAAGTATGTACATCGACTGTTCACAAAGTCTATTCACTGGACTTCACTTCAAAGTCCATTCATTGGTCTTCAGTTCAAGTCTGTACACTGGCTTTCATCTTCAAAGTCTGTACAGCGTGAAGTCTACACATTGGGCTTTCACGTGAAGTCTACGCATTGGTCTCCACTTGAAGTCTATACATTGGCTAAGGGTCTTCAAGTCCACACACAGTCGTCTGATGCATTTTGATTGAAGTCTGTACAACATGCCTTGTTGTTCACAGCTTTCTTGTTTGTGACTTCCCTAGTGTTTTGATGATGAGCATCACTATGTTAAATATTGTCATTTTAATCAGATATCTTGCGTAATGTTATGCACTTGAAATTTCCATGATTAACAGGAAAACTGCTATGAGGTAGTACCTTGTATGTCCGTACTGTTCCTTTCATACTTCGTGTTGTTTGTGTTTACTACACTTCGTGTTGTCTTTTTGTACGTCGTGTTGTTCCAAGTATGTTTGTTGATTGTCTTCGTGCTGTTTACTGAAGCAGCTCGATTTGTTCTGATGAACTTCGAGTCGTTTTCCTGTGAACCTCGTGTCGTTTCTTCAGTATTTAGTTGCTCATCTCGAGTCATCCTTTTTATTTTATTTTTGCTCTTGTGCTTTCGTGTCATTTACTGTAGTTACTCGAGTCGTTTTCCTGCTCTCACTGTTTTATCACGTGTCGTTGTAGCCGTTTCTGTCTTCGTGTTGTTTTTCCTAGACCCCGTGTCCTTTTTGCTTTGTGACCACACTTCGTGTAGGGTTCTGTTTTCGTCTTCGAGTTGGTTTTAGTCCCATGTCATTTCGTGTCGTCCTCGTCTTCGAGTCGTTCGTAAGTTCGAGCAATTTCGTATTCGAGTCGTTTTGTTTATGTCTTCATGTTATTTCTGTGTTTGTGTCTTAGTGTTGTTTATATGTCTTCATGTTGCCTCTCTCTATCTTTGTCCAGGTTTCCTCTGATCGCGTGTTTTACTACCGTTTTACTCCGTGTTATTTCCTTCTCACCTCGTGCTGTTCTCATCTGACTTCGTGTCATTCTCTCTTTATTTCGTGCGGTAGTCATCTCTTGTATCTCGTGTCGTTCTCAGTATAGTGCATCTCATATTGCTATCACATACCTCATGCAGTTTTAAGTTTTTGTGGCCCTGAGTTTTAATGGTTTTAATTTCTTTGTAGGAGAAGAAGAAAAACAAAAAGGAGAACGTGATCCGAGGCTGGAAGGGCAGACAGGATTGTGACACGTGTGCTGAAGCTGGCTGAGAGACTAACACGTGACCACGAGTTCTGGGCGGGAAATGTGGAAGCCACACGCGCCCAGTGCTGCCCTCCTGCTGGCTGCTGCTTATAAAAGGAAGCCTTCATCCAACAGATGAAGGGTGATCGAAGAAGAAGCCTGGAGAGCAGAAAGCCCTTCGATCCAGAAAAAGAAAAGAGGAAGAAAAAGAGAAGAAGAAGAAATAGAAGAAGTGTGAGCCGAAGAAAATAGAGGAGCAGAGATCGAGAGAGTGAAAGAGCAGAAGAAGAAAAGAGCTGCAGTAGAAAGCAGAAGAAGACGAGAAGAGAAGAGACAGAGAGAGCCTGCGAAAGAAGAAGAAAAGAAAGAGAAGAAAAGCAGAAGGAGAAGAAGAGAAAGAGAGAGTTAGAGAGCTCGTGAGGGTTAAGAGAAAAAGAAGGTGAGAGAGAAGAGAAGAGGAAGAGAAGCTTACCTGAAGATCTGTCTACTGGACCGTGGATCAAATCCAGGCCAGTCAGCTCCATGCGAGCCACATCTGTGTTATCTTTCTTTACAGCTTTCTGATCGCTGTGTATTTTTCCTTTCTTATTTTTCCTTTTTCATTTGGTTAGCTTTGTACTTCCGATCCTCTGGATTGAGGTCGGGTCCCTCCTGGTCTGGAGGAAGAGAGGTCTGCGACCTCTAGTTTGCAAGTGGATGGAAGTCACTTGTGTGTTTCCCTCCGGTTTGGAGGAAGGGAGATCTGATCTCCGGTTCTGGGCTTGTGGGTTGCAAGTCCAGGTGTCCCTCCTGGTCTGGAGGAAGAGAGGTCTTCGACCTCTGGTTTGCTGGTAACTGGGAGTCACTGGTGTGTTCCCTCCGGTTTGGAGGAAGAGAGACTGTGCGTCTCTAGTTTCCAAGTGGCTGGGAGTCACTTGGGGTGTCCCTCCGGTTGGGAGGAAGAGGGGAGGTTGTTCCCCTGGTCAAGCTGTGTGGCAGCACCTGTTGCAGACTGAGTCTGCGGTTTCTAGCGTGAGCTAGTGGAAGCCACACTCGGGTTGAGTGTGGGGTGGATGTAGGTCTGCTGGACCGAACCACCTAAAAACCCCTTGTGCACTGTGGTTTGATTTGTGTATTTGTGCTTCCGCTAGGTGATTGCATAGGGGCGCTCCATGTGTTTGGCGTCTGTTTGAGCAGAAGATTTATTAGTTTTCAGATTGACTAAATCTGTCTTGTTAGCTCTCCAGTGATCTCACTGTGTGTTTGGTTAGTTCCACAACTGCCATTTAGCCTTCAAGTTTGTTTTGTTTGCGAACTAGCATTTTAGTGAGCAAAATTTTAACTGGGCGAAAGGTTTTTAAAAGTCATATTCATTCACCCCCCCTCCGAATACTGCACCGAACCTAACAGTTGGTATCAGAGCAGTGTCTGCATACAAGGTTGAGCGACCTGCAGATTCGATCTCTGGTTTTCGGTGCTAATTTGTTTTTAGTGCATCAATATTCCAGTTGCATTAATCTATTGTGTTCTCATGGCTCATCCTCCACTATTCAGTAGTTCAAATATTAAATTCTGGCTATATCGTATGCACAAGCATGTTAACTCTATTAATCCACAATTGTGGAAGGTTATCTCTCACAGTCCACATGAACTTCCTAAGGATAAGTCCAAGTGGACTCATGTTCACAAGTTGAAAAATGATGATAATGTGAGAGCTCTAAATTTAATGAAGGTTGCAATCGGATCTGATGATTTTTCCTCCTTCTCAGGTTGTAGCTCGGCAAAGGAAATATTGGATGAATTGCTTCGCATCCACAATAGAAAGGAAGAATGTCTCATGGCAAGAAGGAGTGATCAATCAGATGAGTCCTCATCCCAGGTAAACTCTGAGACCGAGGATATTAGTCATGATGATTTAGTTGCCATACATGAGCATCTACTGAAAAAATATGAAAGAATTAAGTCAGAAAAAAGAAAATTAAGAAAAGAGAAAAATGCTGAAATCACAAGTCTATAGGCTGAAAATAAAAATCTAAAATCTGAATTGAAATTGAAAGAAGAATTTGAAAACAAGTTGATTGAAGAAAATTCTCATCTAAAAGATCAAAATAAAAGGCTAATGGTTCTTAATACTGTCTTTTCTGAAAAATGGGTGTCATTTGAAAAAGAAAAATCTGCTGATAAGGAAATTCAATTTGAGAGTGAATTGAAACAGGAACTGGAAATTGTGAAAAATCTGAATGACACCATGAAGAAACAAATTCTCACCTGTGAAGAAGATCTAACAAACTCTGAACTACTCATCTCTTCTCTTAGAAATGAAATTTTGAATTTGAATAAGTCTCTGTCTGATTCTGCTAATCAAGAGAAGCAGAATGTTGTATCCACAGATAATTGCATGAAGAAGGGCAGTAGTTCTCATGTTAAGCAGGGAATGAAGAATAAACTTCATACAACCTTCGTGCGTAGCTCAAACATAGCTAGCACCTCCACCTCATCGCCTAAACAAGTTGCTGATCAAGAAAATAAGAAAACAAAATAGAAAATGAATAAAAAGAACAATCAACATACTGAGAAAGTTCAAGGTGACAAGAAATCTCATGCTAAGTATGTTAATTGCTTCTACTGTGGGAAATTTGGTCACTTCATGTACAATTGTCTTGTGCTCAACAAGGATGATCTGAATGTTGATAAAATACATGGTAGGAAGCTTCATATTAAGAAACCTTCCTTTGTTCAAAAGAAAAGAATTCATTGCTTCTATTGTCATAAAATTGGTCATGTTATGCATAAATGTAACTCAATGAAACAAGATGACAAGGAAGCTAAGAGATCTCATGCGAGAAGTCATGATCATCTGAATGAGAAAATTTACTGTTGTCACTGTGGCAAATCGGGCCACATTGCAGCCCAATGTTGGCATGCTCAAGGAAGGAAGTTTAACAATAAATCTGGTAAATTCCCTGTCAATAGAAATATTTCTGATAGAAATGAATTTATTTTTGAAGGGAAAACACTTGCATGTTTTGAATGTGGGAAGCTAGGCCATAGAGCTGCTGACTGTTAGCTGGCTTATGTTGGTAAACAGAATCGTAATTCTGTTAACAGAAAATTTCATGCAAATACACATAGAACTCATGCTAATCAGAATGTGCATAAAACAAATCTGAAATCTGCTGCCTCTTGCTATTATTGTGGTATATTAGGTCATTCAATGAATAATTGCCATCTGATAAGATCTGATGACCTAAATGCTAAATGGTTGTTTAGAACACCTACTAAAGGTGTCACTGTTAACCATGCAGGACCCAAGACTGTTTGGGTACCTGCCCATGCAAAATAGTGTGCTAACTTGCAGGTGTGCCTTGGAAGCTGAAGAACAAAGGGGGAAATAAACCAAGGCACCCAAGTTGATAAAACCCCATTCAGGTAAATTTCTCAAATCTGTTCGAATGAAAATTATGGTTGAGTTGAGAAGTCATAGCTTCATGCATACATGTTTTATTTTAATTGGTTTGATTCTTGCATTGATCTTTGTGGGCTCTCTTATTTGTACTGTGAGCTGTGTGCATATATGAGAATGGCATAAACATGCACATGACATACAATCATTGAAAATCTGATGCATATAGGACTGTTTGTATTGCATTGTCATGCATGACCACTTGGTATAAATGGAAAGCTACTAAAGGGCAGAGGAAATCTGTCTGGAGGTTCTTACTATGTGTAAGATGGTTTTTTATGCCAAGTTCTCCGCCAAGTACCAAGGGTCAAATTTGCTTATCAGAGAATGTCTGCATCCTCATGTGAATATTTTGCTTCATGCCCCTGCATACATGAAATTAAGTACATTGCATTTCCTTAGATTGAAAATGCCAAAAAAAAAAAATTGTCTGAATGCATGTTGTCAGGGGGAGTCTATGCATTGCATGCAGGTGGTCAAGTGCATACATCTCTATGAGAATTCATTGCATATCCTTCCTTATTGATTTTGTTGACAAACCTTGATAATATCAGAAATCTTTGAGCCTCGAAATCTCTCTTATCAATTGGTATCATTTGGCTTCAGAATTCCATCAGTCTTTCATGAAGATTTCAATGGGACTATCTCGATCATAAATCTGAAAATTCTTGAACTAGAAATCTTCTATTATACGTTTTTATGAATGACTGAAATAACTCATGTGGTTTAAGTTTAATGTATTCAATGAGTTTGGCTTTAAAATCTCTTAAAAATATCTGAAGTATGTTTAATAAACCTTAACCATCTGTTTCATGATGTGTCTTGTAAAATCTTCTGAAATCTACATTATTGAATACAGGACTTTATTTGGTTAAGTACATGAAATTGTTATTGTTTTGAAGCGAATGAATTTTTCTGAAAATGTCTAAAGGGTAATTGTTGTCAGAGCAATGACTTTGGTCACTGAGAAACCATGTCCAAAGGACTGTGTCATGAGGTGTCTTAGTCAACTCTGCAGAATAAAATCTCATTAAAAATCAGGCAGAGCAATGGCATGCACACTGAGAAATATAATTCACTCATCAAGAAATGATTTGCAGTGTATCATGATGTGTAAATGCTATCTCTGCTCATGTAAAGCATGGCAGTTAGTCACACTAAGTGCTTAGGGATATTGGCCTCTGATCAAGGTATATCCTCTTGTTACAAGGTGTGCACTGAACTAGAGTGCTCGTAAAATTTGTAGCATGAAAAAAAAATTGTTGAACGAATTGAAATATCTGAATATTGATGCTAAAATCAAATTGCTAGAACCCTAGATAAAATCATATGACTTCATAATTGCTTGATTTCAATACTGATGGATGTAATTTCGAAAGAAGTCAATAAATTTGATTGTGTAAGAGAAAGGGAGTTTTATCAAGATAAATATGAGGGCTTGGTTCATTTTTATTAAACCATGGTTTTAGATATCAATACAGAATTTTATTGAAAAACTCTGCATACATCATGTTTAAACCATGCTGATCAATAAAATTCATTCATAAGCCCTTATAATGGAAGACTTTGAAATATTCTGATTTGGATTTATGAGAATGACAATTCCTTGAAAATCTGACTGAAATTCTTGTAGTTGAAGCTTCTTTATAAATCTGCTAATTGAACCTCTTCTGCTAATTGACCTGAACTTCTCCTTGTTTACCCATGTGGTCTCCTTCTCACTCATTTCATAAGGTTCCATTTATTGAGGGGGAGCCTCCTTGTCATATGCATCTTGCTGCATAGAAGGAGAAGAATTGTGCTCTGACATTCATATTTCTGGTATCTGCATCTACATTCATACCTCTTCCCATGGTTTATTTTGATTATACCAAAGGGGGAGATTGTTTGCCAAAGAGGGAGAATATCATTCAATCAGTGCATGCAGATTCCTTTTGATCATCTCTAACTCGTGCTTTTGAAACTCTTAAAGGGAGAGAATCATGTTCTTGCAAGGGGGAGAAATTGACTGAATTTTTTTTGCATGCTATAATTTCTCAAACTATTTTCTTTTTGATGAAGTCAAAGGGGGAGAATAGTTTGAGTCATCAGATTGACTCACTGTGTAGTGTTGCCATCATCAAAAAGGGGGAGATTGTTGTGCCCATGTGATTTTGATGATGGTTTTAATGGTGGTTTTGATGATTAGCTTTTGATGTGAGTTAATCACTGTGAGTCATCTTGCTGTGTCTTTTATATGCTCGATTAATTCATGTATATCATGTAAGTATATGGAGCTCATATGGCTGTCAGATAACATGCTTTATGTAATTCTGTCTAAACTCTGTCTGCACAGTCTCCACAGTAGTGCGTCAACGCATTGTGCTGATGCGTCGACTCTTCAGTCATTTTTGTCTCTGTCCACATAGTAGTGCGTCAACTCCTTGAGCTGATGCGTCGACTCTTCGCTTCCATCTTCAAGCCCATACAACGGGACTAAAGTGTTCAATTGAAAGTCTCTACACTCGTTCCATTGGAAGTCTATACAATCGTCTTCATATCATCAAGTCTGTACACTGGCTTCACGTTCCAAAGTCTGCACAATGGTCTTCACACCTGAAGTCTGTACATCCACAGTTAAACTTGAAGTCTGCACACTGGTCTTAAAATCCAAAGTCTGCACATCGGCACTATAGCGTGCATTGCCCAAGTCTGTACATTGGCCAAGTATGTACATCGACTGTTCACAAAGTCTATTCACTGGACTTCACTTCAAAGTCCATTCATTGGTCTTCAGTTCAAGTCTGTACACTGGCTTTCATTTTCAAAGTCTGTACAGCGTGAAGTCTACACATTGGGCTTTCACGTGAAGTCTACGCATTGGTCTCCACTTGAAGTCTATACATTGGCTAAGGGTCTTCAAGTCCACACACAGTCGTCTGATGCATTTTGATTGAAGTGTGTACAACATGCCTTGTTGTTCACAACTTTCTTGTTTGTGACTTCCCTAGTGTTTTGATGATGAGCATCACTATGTTAAATATTGTCATTTTAATCAGATATCTTGCGTAATGTTATGCACTTGAAATTTCCATGATTAACAGGAAAACTGCTATGAGGTAGTACCTTGTATGTCCGTACTGTTCCTTTCATACTTCGTGTTGTTTGTGTTTACTACACTTCGTGTTATCTTTTTGTACGTCGTGTTGTTCCAAGTATATTTGTTGATTATCTTCGTGCTGTTTACTGAAGCAGCTTGATTTGTTCTGATGAACTTCGAGTCATTTTCCTGTGAACCTCGTGTCGTTTCTTCAGTATTTAGTTGCTCATCTCGAGTCATCCTTTTTATTTTATTTTTGCTCTTGTGCTTTCGTGTCATTTACTGTAGTTACTCGAGTCGTTTTCCTGCTCTCACTGTTTTATCACGTGTCGTTGTAGCCGTTTCTGTCTTCGTGTTGTTTTTCCTAGACCTCGTGTCCTTTTTGCTTTGTGACCACACTTTGTGTAGGGTTCTGTTTTCATCTTCGAGTTGGTTTTAGTCCGTGTCGTTTCGTGTCATCCTCGTCTTCGAGTCATTCTTAAGTGCGAGCAATTTTGTATTCGAGTCGTTTTGTTTATGTCTTCATGTTATTTCTGTGTTTGTGTCTTAGTGTTGTTTTTATGTCTTCGTGTTGCCTCTCTCTATCTTTGTCCAGGTTTCCTCTGATCGTGTGTTTTACTACCGTTTTACTCCGTGTTATTTCCTTCTCACCTCGTGCTGTTCTCATCTGACTTCGTGTCATTCTCTCTTTATTTCGTGCGGTAGTCATCTCGTGTATCTCGTGTCGTTCTCAGTATAGTGCATCTCGTATTGCTATCACATACCTCATGCAGTTTTAAGTTTTTGTGGCCCTGAGTTTTAATGGTTTTAATTTATTTGCAGGAGAAGAAGAAAAACAAAAAGGAGAACGTGATCCGAGGCTGGAAGGGCAGACAAGATTGTTACACGTGTGCTGAAGCTGGCTGAGAGACTGACATGTGGCCACGAGTTCTGGGCGGGAAATGTGGAAGCCACACGCGCCCAGTGCTGCCCTCCTGCTGGCTGCTGCTTATAAAAGGAAGCCTTCATCCAACAGATGAAGGGTGATCGAAGAAGAAGCCTGGAGAGCAGAAAGCCCTTCGATCCAGAAAAAGAAAAGAGGAAGAAAAAGAGAAGAAGAAGAAATAGAAGAGGTGTGAGCCGAAAAAAATAGAGGAGCAGAGATCGAGAGAGTGAAAGAGCAGAAGAAGAAAAGAGCTGCAGTAGAAAGCAGAAGAAGAAGAGAAGAGATGAGACAGAGAGAGCCTACGAAAGAAGAAGAAAAGAAAGAGAAGAAAAGCAGAAGAAGAAGAAGAGAAAGAGAGAGTTAGAGAGCTCGTGAGGGTTAAGAGAAAAAGAAGGTGAGAGAGAAGAGAAGAGGAAGAGAAGCTTACCTGAAGATCTGTCTACTGGACCGTGGATCAAATCCAGGCCAGTCAGCTCCATGCGAGCCACATCTGTGTTATCTTTCTTTACAGCTTTCTGATCACTGTGTATTTTTCCTTTCTTATTTTTCCTTTTTCATTTAGTTAGCTTTGTACTTCCGATCCTCTGGATTGAGGTCGGGTCCCTCCTGGTCTGGAGGAAGAGAGGTCTGCGACCTCTAGTTTGCAAGTGGCTAGAAGTCACTTGTGTGTTTCCCTCCGGTTTGGAGGAAGGGAGATCTGATCTCCGGTTCTGGGCTTGTGGGTTGCAAGTCCAGGTGTCTCTCCTGGTCTGGAGGAAGAGAGGTCTTCGACCTCTGGTTTGCTGGTGATTGGGAGTCACTGGTGTGTTCCCTCCGGTTTGGAGGAAGAGAGACCGTGTGTCTCTAGTTTTCAAGTGGCTGGGAGTCACTTGGGGTGTCCCTCCGGTTGGGAGGAAGAGGGGAGGTTGTTCCCCTGGTCAAGCTGTGTGGCAGCACCTGTTGCAGACTGAGTCTGCGGTTTCTAGCGTGAGCTAGTGGAAGCCACACTCGGGTTGAGCGTGGGGTGGATGTAGGTCTGCTGGACCGAACCACCTAAAAACCCCTTGTGCACTGTGGTTTGATTTGTGTATTTGTGCTTCCGCTAGGTGATTGCATAGGGGCGCTCCATGTGTTTGACGTCTATTTGAGCAGAAGATTTATTAGTTTTCAGATTGACTAAATCTGTCTTGTTAGCTCTCCAGTGATCTCACTGTGTGTTTGGTTAGTTCCACAGCTGCCATTTAGCCTTCAAGTTTGTTTTGTTTGCGAACTAGCATTTTAGTGAGCAAAATTTTAACTGGGCGAAAGGTTTTTAAAAGTCATATTCATTCACCTCCCCTCCAAATACTGCACTGAACCTTACATGGGGATGGCACCTGACTATGTGGGGGTCTGTTAGGGGGTGATACAAGGTGTGGGAGGGGCAGAAAGGGGGCTGGGAGGTGGTCTAGCAAGTGGAGGAAGGGGGAGCTGCAAATTTGGGTTGAGAATGAGAGAGGGAGGAGAGATCTCTCCTTTGGTTTGAATGTGTGGTTAATGGAGGGTTTAATTCTGGTCTAGGGAATGGGAAGGGGTGTCTTGGGGATGTGAATGGGTGCTTGGGAGATGGGATACTCCCTTGGGAAAATGAAAGGTTGTATGGGGAAGGGGAAAGGTTGCTTGGGAGGAGGGAGAGGTGCCTAGGAGAAGGGGATTCCACCTAGGGGTTGGAGGGGGATTAAATGAGAGGTATGGGGAAGGGGGAGGGGTCTTAATTAGAGGTGAATAGGGAGGAGAGAGAGTGAATTTCAAAATTTGGAGAGAGGAGGAGAGAGAATGGGGTTCGCCCCCTTTAGAGAGAGAGAGAGAGAAATAGAGCTAGAGAGAGAGGGAGAGAGATGCACAAATACTTTGGCAAACTTTTATCAATACTTCATTAGCTTACAAATGAGGGATTGGGGTCCTATTTATAGGAATCCCATAATTACACATAAGTCCCTGACTCTTGGACTACTAACACTAAACCAAGGGGAAGGGGGCGCCCCTGGGCCTAGCCCATATAATTGGGCCCAATAACACACATAATGACTTAAGACTTAGGTAAATAGCTACCTCACCTAGGTATTGGACTCAAATAAAAGGAAAAGTACATGATAAGAAAATGAAAATTACATCATATGACTCGAAATAAAGTGGTGAACAAGAGCATCGGGATCCTTGATCAAATGAAATTACTGGTGATATCCTCATCAATTATGGTATCCTGCTAGGTGTGAGTTAGAGCTTCTAGCTTACACTGATGCTGATTATGCTGGGTGTCGAGTAGATAGAAAAAGTACTAGTGGCTATTGTCAATTCCTTGGTGGCTGTCTAGTATCTTGGGCATCTAAGAAGCAACACACTGTAGCATTGTCTACAGCTGAAGCTGAATATGTTGCAACAGGTAATTGTGCTGCCTAAGTACTTTGGATTAAGCACCAACTAGATGATTATCAGATAAAATTGGAATGTATTCCAATTCTATGTGATAATACTAGTGCCATATGCCTTGCTAAAAATCCTGTTCATCATTCTAGGACTAAGCACATAGAAATAAAACATCATTTTCTAAGAGATGCTGTGAACAAAAAGGAAATTGAACTGGACTTCATTGAAACAGACAAACAAGTTGCTGATATCTTTACTAAGCCACTTGGAAATGAAAATTTTAAATTTTTTAGAAGAGAACTTGGCTTGTGTAAATTTCAGCATAATGAATGAACTCTTTGTTGACTTGAATAAAATTTTTGAGCTGTTTTGAATAAACTTCTGATTTGGACTTGTTGTTGATAGATTGAATAAAACTTTGTGAAGGTTGAATGGTGCAACAGACTTATGATAATGCATGACTCTCATATTTTTTATTGCACTCATGATCATCATTGCATATATATGTCTAGATGCATGATATGTCTATATTTCTGCATGATTGTATTGCACTGCATTTCTCTGCATAATATAGCATAGTAGGTCTGAATAAGCATGAATTTCAAAATCATTTGTTCAGTCACTATTTGCAAAACCACATGCACATAGACAAGGGGAGTATTGCATATGATTCAGAGTTGAGTCTGACAGTATGGCAATCCTTTAGTCAGTTCTAATATTAAGCAATAGAAAATAGACTTCTTCTCTCATAAGAACTTTAATTGCTTAAAGATTGACTTAATGGTTTAAATTTATAATCTTTAGAGTTGAAAGACTACAATCCGTAAATAAGGATGATGAAAATTGATAAACCTCTCAACCCTTATCTTATTTCATGTGAGACAAAGCTAATCATATCTGAAATCTGAAAACTCATCTGAAATCATGTTAGAGAAGCTAAGTATGTGAATTGTCTTTAAACAAGTCATTCTGAAACAAATAAAGGGCAGCTAAGAAAGATAGTGAAAAACATTAAAAATTATTTGAAAAATAGCATTGACAGAGCAATGACTGGTAAATAACTAAGAAACTGAGTGATCCATCAAAGAAGTGGACACCACTCATGTCATGAGGTGTATCAGCTATCTCTATATAAAATGATCAAAACAGTAGGTTGTTTTCACTGAGTACCTGGGGGTAACTGGCGTCTAATAAACGTGTACCCTCACACAAAAAGGTGTCAATCAATTCTATTGAGTTTGATCATAGGCAAGATGGTCCATCATGTTGAGTATCTAGGGGTATTGACGTCTGATAAACGTATACCCTTACGTAAAAAGACTTTTGGTACCTGAATGCCCTAAATGACATAATATTGAAAATACTGTTCCTTCAAAGAAATTTCATGGATGTCAATTGTTTAATTTCAATACATGGCATGGTTTCTCTTAACACATTTTACTGAGTCTATGAAAGTAAGATATTCTGAAACTGAATCTCTCATGTAAATATGACTCTGGTTTATTGTTTTATCATGCACATCTACCTTATCCAATGAATGTAGTGCATGAACTCTCTTTTTTATAACCTTTAAACCAGAATTTCAATTTCTAAGCCATTTCTCAGTTCATATGACTGAAGGTTCTGTACTTTAGTTGCTTAATTTCTGAACTACTTGCTAAGAATGCCAGTCAGCTGAACTTTCTTTTTCCTTACCTTGCACTCACTTTCCCTCCTATTTGTTGATGGCAAAGGGGGAGAATATTGTCTGAATTCATTCCTTCAGTTCAGGGGGAGAATTCTGATTCAGGGGGAGTGTATGCATCTGCATCATGGTATGTCAAAAAGGGGAAATTTTGTTAGCAGGGAGTTGCTCACATTTTGTAGCATGCAGCATGTCATTCATAGCATCTACATGCATCTGCATGACAATCTGAATAACAAATCTTGTCCTTCATCAAAAATTTCATCTGCATGACAGGATGTTGCTACTCTATATGATAGGGGGTTGCCATCACAAAAAGGGGGAGATTGTTGTGACTCCTCTGTGTTGATGGTGTTGACATGCAACCTTACTTCATATGACAACACATTGTTTTGATTGATTGGCAACACTGTTTATGTTTTGATGAAATTACTTTTATCAGATTATCTGTGTGTTATATGCATTTTATCTTGTTTTCACATTAAACACACACTCAAAGTCTCAAAGTATATACATTGCTTCAGTAACGTAAGTCTGTACACTGTCTGTGTCCATTGTAGCATCCTAGCAAGTGTGTACATCGTTTGTCTTCAATTCAGTCACACTGTCCGTCTCATGCAAGTCCACACATTGGCCTTCAGGCTTGAAAGTCTGTACATTGGACTGCGTCAACTCATTACATTGGCTAAGTCTATACACTGTCCGTCTCATTTAGAGTCTAAGGCGAAGTCTGTACATTGAGCGTCTCAATGAGCGTCTCATGTAAGTCCACACATTGGACTGTAGCATGCATTTGTCAATGGCATCTAAGTCTGTACAATGACCGTCTTCCTTAGCGTCTTGATCTTTCAAGTCTATACAGGCTTCTGTTTTACAAAGTCTGTACATTGGTCGCAGACTCCAAAGTCTAAACATTTGTCGGTGCTAAGTATATACAGTGAGCGTCTCATGAAGTTTGTACACCACTATAGCTGCACCGTCTCACCCACCGTCTCATTCAGCGTCTTAGGCTTGCAAAGTCTATACATTCATTCACTGTAGCTTGCACGAGGTAAAGTCTGTACATTGGCCTCCATGCCTCAAGTCTATACATTGGACTGTTTGGCCAAGTCTGTACATCGTTGTTTGCCAAAGTCTGTACATTGGCATCTGTTCCTTCGTTGCGATTCAAAGTCTGCACATTAGGTTATTTACCTACGTTCAGCTTCGAAGTCTATACATCGATGCCTTTACCTACGTTGCAATTCAAAGTCTATACAGTCGATGTTTTCCATTGCTTCAAGTCTATGCCGCCGTTCCTTTAGAAAGTCTATACATAGGTCTTCATCTCAAGCCTGTACAGTCCCTTGCTGACAAGTCTTCACATTGTGAAGTCTGTACACTCAACTCCTTCACATCTTGCAAAGTCTGTACATTGCATCCATCAGTCGTGAAGTCTATACATCACTTGTCTTCATTCGAGTCTCATATGTACATTGCATTCATCAGTTCTGAAGTCTATACATCGTCCGTCTTCATTTGAGTCTCACTGAAGTCTACACATTGCATCTTCTTACTGAAGTCTACACATTGCATCTTCTTACTGAAGTCTACACATTGCATCTTCATTCATGAAGTCTACACATTGCATCTTCGTTTGCGAAGTTTGTACATTGCATTGATCTTCACTTAGTCTATACATTGACAGTCTTCATATCACCTAAGTCTGTACAGCGGTTGCTTCATACAGCAAGTCTGTACATAGCTTTCACTTATATGAAGTCTATACAACGCAGTTCTTCTGATAAGTCTATACAGAGTTGTTATTTAATCTGATCATCCGATACTCTATCTGACAGGGATTCTCTACTGAGATTGCTGACATGGCTCGTGATCCCAGGAGGACAAGGTGACCAGATGCTGACACGTGGATGGAATTATCTCGAATCTGCAGAATTCCTTGGGCGGGAAAACATGGAAGCCACGCGCCCTTATCCACCTGCTGCTGTTATATATATCAGTCTTCATCTTTTGTAAAGGCTGATCGAAGTTGGCGAAGTCTATACATCCAGTCTGAAGTAGCAGCCACCGAGATCCACTGTGAGAGGAAGAAAAGCAGAGAAGAAGAAAAGGAGAGAAGAAGAAAGTGAGAAGAGATGAGTTGAGAGAGAGTTATATGAGAGCTTGTGAATCAGTCTCTTGGTCCAGTTACCAGAGCTGATATTGCTCAACTTTGAGCTACAGTCGTTTTGGTTTTCTTCCATTCGATTGTGTTTTTGTTTGTTTTCAGTCTTTGTTATTTTCCTTTGAAAACTCTTGTTCGGTCAAGCTGTTAGTCAGTGGTTTCAAGCTGTGAGGCAGCGGGTTGCAGAGGAGTTCCTCTGGTCGGCTAAGCTGTAGTGCCCAGCAGAGCAAGCTATGAAGCTCAACTGTTGCAGAGGGTGTTCCTCTGGTCGGGATAAGCTGTAAGCCCCAGCTGTTGTTGGCAAGCTGTAGAGCCCAGCAGATTGAAGCTGTGTATCAGCAGTAATCCACATTCGAGTTGAATGTGGGGTGGACGTAGGTCGGATTGACCGAACCACCTAAAAGCCTTGTGCCTCTCGTGTGTTTGAGTGCTTGTTCAGCAGATCTTGTGTGTTTCATTCGGTGCATTGGCTGTGTTCGCTTAGCGTTCTTCTAATTCCGCATTTGATTCTAGGCCTAATTTTTAAATAGCCAGTTGATCTATTAACCCCCCCCTCTCTAGATCCACATCCTATGGTGATAGAGCCTTCCATCTAACTTCAACATAAATGGGCGGGATAGAACATAATAAACAATCTACAGCCCCGTAAGGGTTGGGAGGATTGGTTGAGGTGGTGCATAATGAACTGGAATTACATGCGCGCATTATAAAATAGTAATTTTAAGCGGAAGAAATTGACAATAACAGAGTAATATGTTTATATAATAGTCCAGATCCATACATTACAAGTCCAAACACTGTACAAAAGTCAAAAGAAACAACTACACGGGACATACTTCGGTCAAAAGGGAAAGAAAGACAGATAGACAGACCACAACTGGCACCTACGACCTACCGTCAAAAGCACGAGAACCACCGGCGGACGGCTGGTGCTGCTCACCTAGAAAGGAAAGGGTGAGTCTCACAACATAGACTCAGTAGGGTTCACGCAGATCCCTACCTCGCAGTTAAACTTATAAAAGCAATTAATGATGCAATGGCATAAGAAAAACAACAGTTAATAAAGCTGTACAGATATATGATCAATTTAAAGACAGCTAACTTAAATGACATTTATATTCAAATGAATAATTAAACATGAGAATCATAATCTATGTAATAGAATAAAAATTCAACATTTCGATCATTTCCAAGGGATAGGAGAAAGAGAGGACCACCAGAAAGAAAACCAGACGCATCCACTGATGACTTATACTATGTCTCAGGTATCTCTACTCGCCTGGAACGCGACAAGTGAGACACGTAATAGTAACCAAGGTCAAGAACTAGTCAGGGTCACACTAGTCACTGTCAGTCCACGCCCCTGACCACGTGTGCACACACTGGCCCAATATCTTGAGCCAGGCCTCTAACTAGTTTTCCCCCCAGTAGGACACTACTACCAAGCAAGGGGGCCCACGGAAACTAGCTTAAAAACCGTACACCGGGACTATCCCGCCACCTCTCCCAGGTGGGCCGACACTAAAGGTTCCATCACAAGGAAAGAGAAAACAATTCTATTGGGATATAAAATTTGCCACAGTTTGTAAAAATATCTAAACATGGCGAACATGTATCATTAAATGCATAATTAAATGAATAGGATTAAATTCATACACTGCAGGGACTAAACGGTCTAAGACAGGGCCGCAAGGATCTAGTAAGCAGTCGAACGATTGGCCGCCACACTGACCCAAACGGTCTTTACCCTGACCGTTTTTTTTTTTTCTCTAAATTACGAGTCACCTAGTGAAAAAGGGAGAGTGCACCCACTTCCAGCGGAAGAGAATGTTCCCACTCCACCTAAGAACACTAAGTGCTGCTTTTATTATATGTAAAGTGGCATTTACAAGAGGAGGGCCATAGCCTTACAGAAAATGGCAAACGGCCAGCAATAAAGAAAGCCCCAGAAAAGGTGGAAATATTTCTCAAATCTCGCCAAGTGAAGAAAACAAAAAAGGATAACAACTAAACAAGGCTTCTGCGGAAGTTTGGAAGAGCAGCTGCATCCGCCAGTGCATAAGCTTTCGCCCTTGACGGTAGCTCATGGTGAGTAAAAAATACCCTATTTTCAGCTTGAGTGGTAGCAAAGTCAGCTAAAGAATCAGCTACTTGATTAGCTTCCCTGTAAACATGAATAATAGAACATCTCATGGAAGAAAGGAGAAAAAGAATTTCATCCCACCATGGGAAAAGAACCCAAGGAGGGGACTTTTTGTTAACTATGGTATTCACAAGTAAAAGAGAATCAGAGTAAATGACAGATATAGGAATGGATAGGCTAAGAGCCAATCTCAATGCATCCAGAATTGCCCGCCCTTCTGCCTGGATAATATCGCCCAAACCGTACCAAAAAGAGAAGCTTAAAATAATATCTCCATGAACATTTCTAATACACCCACCTCCACCAGACAAACCACTATTGGGCTTGAAACAACCATCACTATTAATACAGTGATCAACTAATGGAGGAATCCATCGAACTAACTTGAATGCAACTTGTTTAAATCTGGCTTTGATATTAAAAGCATGAAGGGCATTGATATAAGCAGAGTTAACTGGCGTATTAAACTTGATATTCTGGACAGAGTTTCTAACTGTATGTAGGATATCAGCAACAGATCTGATTATGTAAGGTTTACCTCCTTCATACCTGCAGTGGCACCTAACCTTCCAGATCTCCCAAGTTGTAGTCACAAGTGTAACCAAAGTGATAAAACCAACAGCGGAATTTATCTTCACCTCTCGCATCAGCCAAGTGAACCAGCCCAGGAAACTCCCTGATCTATATCTGTAATCTGCTAGCAGGGGATTGATAGAATTCCATAATGCAACAGCCAATTCACTAAATAAAAATAAGTGGTCAAAATCTTCGACAGCATTATTCCCTAAACAACAGGAACAACGAGACACAATCTCAATACCCATACTCTGCAACCTGGAATCAATGGGAACAGCCTTGTGGATTAGCTTCCAGCAGTAGAGACCAGCCCTTGGGGGCAGTTTATTGGATAAAAGTTTAATGCTGCCATCAACTGGGGACAGAAGAATAACATGTTTCTTCCATTGTCTATACACTGACTTAACAGACAGATCACCAGAATCAGTAAAAGCCCAAACAGGGATATCATCTCCCTCCAATAATGTAAATGATTTTAACTCCTGAATAACAGCTTCATCAGATAGAATGGACCACACTGGGTGAGAATGATCAGTCAATACCTCTCTAACAGTGCAGTGAGAAAGATCAGAAGAATAAGAATCAGAGACTGTTAAAGGGATTCTAAACCAATGATCCTTTAGAAAATTTGTGTTGTTGCCATTCCTAACAGACATACGAAAACCCTCCAATAATAAGCCTTTAGCTCTGTCAAAATCTGACTTTCTGATACCAGCAGGGAATGGATATACACAGTCAGAGACATGAGATCCTTTCAGATATTTGTTTCTAACAAACTGAGCCCACAGTGAATTACTAACAGCAGCTAACCAAATAAGCTTAACCTGGAAGCATACCTGAATATCTTCCATACTTCGAATACCAAGCCCACCCTGATCAACTGGACAGCATATCCTCCGCCAAGAAATCCAGTGTTTTCTATGAATATGATCAAGCCCTTGCCAGAAAAAGTTTGAACAGATGCTATCAATCTGCCTGCAGATAGACTTAGGAACAGATATGGCACTGGCAGTGTAAATAGACAAAGATGATAAAACAGCCTTAATTAAAGTGACCCGTCCAGCTTGAGAGATGAATTTGGATTGCCAACCAGCAAGTTTGCTTTGAATCCTATCAACCAAATATTTGAAATGAACAATTTTCTGTCTGCCCTTGAAAAGAGGTATCCCCAGGTAAGTGATAACAGATTTCTTATGAAGGTAACCAGTCTGGGATTTAATCCTATTAATAGCAGCAACAGGCATCCTCTGAGATGCAATGAAACAACTTTTCGAGCAATTGATAGATTGGCCAGAAGACCTTTCATACTTTTCCAAAAAATTAAGAAGATGCTGGATTGATTTCTTGCAGCCATTTGAGAATATAATACTGTCATCAGCATATAAAATGTGAGAGTGCAATGGAACACCACGAGGAACATGAAAATAACTACAATCACCAGATTGAAAAAGCTTGGAGAGACCTCTACTCATCACTTCCTCCGCTATGATAAATAAAGTGGGAGCAAGGGGATCCCCTTGTCTCACACCCCTGGTGGATTTGAAATAGCCCTTCAACTGCCCATTGAAAGAGATGGAGAACCAGCAATTCATCAAGGTCTGACCAACCAAAGAGGTAAATCTAGAAGAGAAACCAAATCTTTTCATGACCATCAAAAGGAAATCCCACTCAATTCTATCATAGGCCTTAGCCATATCTAATTTAAACAAAACATTATGCCCTCTGACCGGTCTGTCTAATTCCATAAATAACTCTCTAGCTAACAGAAAATTGTCTGATATCAATCTGCCTTTGATGAAACCACTCTGCTGTGTTGAAATGATAGTAGGAAGAACATGCTGGAGCCTATCATTCATGATCTTGGTTATTACCTTAAAGGAGAAGTTGCAAAGACTGATTGGTCTAAACTCTGAATAACAGGAAGGACTTTTCACCTTGGGTATCATACAAATAATAGTTGAAGACATGCCTTGAGGAATGCCCCAACCTTGGAAAAAACCTTGGACAGCACATATAACATCATGTTCCACAATTTCCCAGCAAAAGGTGTAGAAGCTACCAGTATAACCATCTGGACCAGGGGAACTATTGCTAGACAAAGAGAAAACGGTTCTTTTAATCTCTGCAGCAGAAGGAATCATGCATAAAGACTCATTTAATCCACCAGAGATCAGATGAGGAATAACAGTCAGCATGTCTGGATCAATGTTGTGAATTTCAGAAGATAAGAGTTTGTGGAAATGATCAACAGCCCCCTGGGCTAAGATCTCCTGATCTTCTTCCCAAGCTTCATTAAGTTTCAGTCTTTGAATGAAGTTCTTTTGTTGTCTGACTTTGGCAAAATGATGAAAAAACTGAGTATTTCTATCACCATAATTCAGCCATTGGATTCTAGATTTCTGGAGCCAGAAGATTTCTTCCCTAACCAGGGCTTGCTTAAGTAATGCATGAGCTAGATTCAACCTCATTTTGTGTTCTTCTGAAGGGATATTATCAAAATTGGCCTGAGCTTTTTCTAAATCAGTCACTGCCTTATCTTTTGCTTTATGAATGTTTCCAAAAACAGTCTTGTTCCACTGTCTAAGGTGAACCTTTAAAGATTTCAGTTTGTGTTGAAGCAGGAAAAGGGGGTTAACAGTGACACAATTAACTTCATCCCACCGGGCTTTAACGAAACTCAAAAAATCATCATGGGTGTGCCACATAGCCTGATAAATAAATCTACCAGGCTTAGGTGTGATATTAGCCATTGAGACCAACAAAGGAGCATGATCAGACACCCCCCTTACCAAATGTTTAATGCTCATGTTCCAGCCTTTGTCCAACCAAAAGGAGTTATAGAACACCCTGTCCAATCTGGCCTTAATGTGAAAGGAACCCAACTGATTATTTGACCAGGTAAATGGAGAACCAGAAAATCCAGCATCTATAAGTCCAGAGGCAGATTGAAAACTATGAAAGTCAGTCAAAGAGGGCATAAAAGGAGGTCTTCCACCCACTTTTTCATCAGGAGATGTAACACAGTTGAAATCTCCTCCAACCAACCAAGGGACTGAAACCCCTTCACCAAATGAGATGAGTTCATCAAACAGAACTCTTCTAGTAACATAATTACATGAGGCATATACAAAAGAAAACAGCATGCTGATCTCATTATTTTCAATAAGACCCACAGTTAAAAACTGATGATGCATTTGAACTACTTGAATATTCAAACCTGGAACATAGAATAACCATATCTTAGAAATATCCCCTTCATTAGCTTCATTACCAATGACAGTATGCAATCCAATCTTACGGGCAATCCCCTGAGCAGAACTGAATTTAATATTAGGTTCAGATATAGCAACCATCTGGATGCCATTAGATCTAACTAACTGGCCCAAGCTTCTAACAGAGGCTGAATTGCCAATGCCCCTGATATTCCATATTAATAAAGGACTAATCATTAGGAACAGTAGGAATATCCCCAGCCAACACTTTGGCTTTAGCTCTGGTAAGCCTCACATCACTTAACAAGTCCCCAGGAAACATAGATGGGGGTGCCATCTTGGGAGGTTGTTGCAAAATACTACTAACAGTGCTTAACATCTTGGAATTCTCAGCTAAGGAAATGGATGAAATAGCACCTACATTCCTCCTTTTCAGAACTGATTTCACTTCTTCAGGAGAAGAAATATTGATCAGACCATCCACATTCGTAAACAATTGTGCAGCAGAATCTTCAGAAATTAACTCTTCTTGGATACTGGATAAAGAACCACTGGCTAAGGAGACAGACTTCCCTTTTCTAATAGCAGATGAACCAAGGATATCAAGGTCAATATTCTCAACTATCACCCCAACAGCCTGAGAATCAGATCTGACCTCATTAGTCTTATCATCCTCAAGCTGATGTAAAACCCCAAATTTGTTTCTTGTAGATATAGCCTCAACTAAGGCATTCTTTTTCGGTCTGAATTCCTGTTTCCCCTGTTTCTGAGCCAAAGTGCCCATCTCATTTGTTTTGGAAACAACTTTATTTGTCTTCTTTCTACAGTTCAGCTCAATATGCCCAATTTTATGACAAAATGAGCACAGGGTAGGAAATCTACGATAGTCCACATTCTGCCAATATCCACCCCCTCCAATACCAATCCAAATTCTATCCCGTCGAACTTTTTCTAAGTTTAGCTCAACACAAACAATGGCTTCTGTAGTATTGGACTGAGCTAAAGTAGTATCATGTATGCGCAATACAGGTCCGATATTGCTAGCTATGGACTTTAACATATCCTCGCGGAAAAAATTAGCAGGCAAACCAGGAAGGGATATCCAAGCTGGAATAACCGGAGGATCAGCTTTGAAATCAAAGTCAAGTTGCCATTTAAAGAAACGGAACAGAAAACCTTTAATAATGGCACTCTTCTGCAGCAAAAGCTTAATGAAGTCCTCCTCGTTGTTCAATCGGATGAGAAGGTGCCGGGGATCAAGTCTACTGATAACAACCCCATCTAGATGAAAAGCTTGGATTATATGTGATTTTACCTCTGGAATGGAGGGTCGCCCATAGGAGCATTTTGCGATAACAGCATGAAGCAGATCCTCGCATGAGTCAGCAATATCTTCCATAGTAAAAAATACAGCCGGTTCTCCATCGGTGGTGAAGGCTGGTGGCTTCACTATCTTCCCACTACAGGGTCTTAGTTTCCCCTCAATCAAAGTTTGCGCAAAGGATTTGTAGCCCACCAAATTGCCACCCGCCGCAATGTTGTTTGTCGGAATTTCACCAGCTGTTAAACCAGACCCCGGAGGACTCACCGCCTTACCAAGCGCAGGAAAGGAGGCCCCAACATCAATTACAACTGCGGACTGGCAAAGAGAAACCCCAGCGTCAAACGCCTCAACATACCCAGAAGATTCAGCATCGCCCCCTGTCTTATTAACCACCGAAGAGACATCAATGAGTCCGCCGGGAGAACCCCTCTTATCTACCGATCTGGAAGCTCCAGACGAAGAACCCCTCCCCGCAGGCTCTGAAACTCCACCCACCACCTTCATGCTCGGCATAAAAAATCCAGAGAAGCAACAGCACGCCGTCACCCTAGCAACTATTCTACTCCACCCAACACCAAGAAGTTCAGGCAGAGAAAACCCCCCTCCACCGCCGTCGGCGGGGAGGGAAACACGATCGCCACAAGCCCTCTCACTGCCGCCGGCGGGATCGCCACAAGCCCTCTCCCTCTGCCAAAAGCTTACCCTGACCGTTTAGCTATGAACACTTCATATATATTAGAACAGAATGGACAACGGTCGCACGACTGACCGCCAAATGATGGAAAACGGTCTGGGACGGGGCCGCTAGGCTCGCTCCGCCTTACAGGGTCAAAGGGGCTTAGCGGTCATTTACTGCGACGCTAAGGTCCACAAGCGGTCGGTCGAAGGACGGCCATTTACACTAAACAGTCTGGGGCGAGACTGCTAAGGTGCACCGCCATACACCAACATAAAACGGTCTCTGGAACGACCGCATGTCACCCAGAGAACCCGAACCGTGGGTAACTCATTTGAGTTTCCTCCCAATCGATTCAAATCGATGGGAAACCCAAAAATATGGGTAGAAACCTGCCATACATGCCTAAAACCAATCATTTTACATCCAAAAACATAATACTATGGCCATGAATGGATCAAAAGCATAAATGACAAAGTTCATGCTTTTAAAACATAATAACGATGTTCATGCATATAACCCCCCTATTAGCATGTTAATGAATGGGGAAACAATCCTAAGGAGGTAAGGAAGCCATCCCCCTACTTGGTTTAAGAAGAAAGCGCCGATTCCTCGCCATTCTTCACGAAGAAACCAAGCTCCACACTTGGGATTCCCCGCCTCCACGCTCAACGGCTCGCCTCCACGGCAACACCGCCACTCTACCCAAGCCCTAGGCTCGCCAAGGTCACCACCTGCAATCCCTACAAAGCCCCGGGGTGATCACACCACCGAGAGAGCAAGAGAGAGGGGAAGACGTGCGTGGGAGAGAAAGAAAGAACGAGGGGGAGAGAACTCCCTTCGTGGGTTCAAAAGACAAAAAAAAGCATTTGTTTATATTTTTTTTGTTAAAAAACCTTGAATTGCCAAAAGGCATTAAAAGGTGTAAAATTATATTTATGCCCCATGTAGCTTTTAAAAGCTTATAAAAATGGCTAACTCAACTGAAATAGGCCCATTAAGCCCCTTAAAAGCTCTAAATTCATGAATCTTTTCATATTTTGATATCGATAAGAATCCATTAACTACCATGTCTTACAGTCCCTCTCTCCTAATAGAAATTTTGTCCTCGAAATTTAAAAGGAAGCACAAGGAGAGAACTGAAGAGATATACCTTATTCGAATAAAAATGGAAACTGCTGACACATATCGTCCTCACGTTCCCAAGTAGCCTCATTATTGGAGTGCGCTGCCACACTACCTTTACCAGAGGGATTACCTTATTCCTCAGTCATTGTTCACGACGATCGTCAATTTGTATCGGAAACTCTGGCGTGGATAGATACGCTGTCACTTCAGGCCACATCGAATCATCTAACACATGAGATGCATCAGGAACATACTTTTATAATTGAGAAACATGAAATACATCGTGGATTGCTTGCATCGCCGATGACAGCTGAAGTCGATAAGCCACTTGGCCTACACGTTCCAAGATAGGAAACCGACCAATATATCAGGGACTAAGCTTTCCACGCTTCACAAATCTCATCACGCCTTTCATTGGAGATATTTTCACAAAAACAGAATCTCCAGGCTCAAACTACAATGGTCTTCTACGCCGATCTACATAGCTTTTCTGTCGACTTTGAGCTGTCAACATTTTCTACCTGATCAGACGTACCACATCAACACATTGCTGAATCATATCCGGTCCTATCAATAGTCGATCACCAGTCTCAAACCAGTCCAATGGTGTACGACAAGGATGCCCATACAAAGCTTCATATGGTGCCATATCAATACTGGAATGATAACTATTATTATAAGAGAATTCCACCAATGGCAAGTGTTGACTCCATGAACCCTACCAATCTAGACAACACGATCGCATCATATCTTCTAATGTCTGAATAGTCCTCTCAGACTGACCATCAGACTGGGGACGATACGCTAAACTAAATGCCAATTCTGTACCCAACGCCTTTTGAAAACTCCGCCAAAAGCCAGAAGAAAAACGCGGGTCACGATCTGACACAATGGATATTGGAATTCCATGCAATGGCACAATCTTTGCAACATAAAGGTCAGCCAATTTCTGAACATTCCACGTCACCTTGATCGGCAATATTCTCATTGTCTTAGTTAAACGATCAACTAATAGCCAAATACCATCATAGCCTTGTAAAGTGCGGGGTAAACCCACAATAAAATCAATAGTAACATGATCCCACTTCCACATCAGAATCTCCAAGGGTTGAAGCATTCCTCTAGGCCTTTGGTGCTCAGCTTTGACCTGTTGACATGTCAAACACTTTGACACGAAATCAGCTACATCCCTTTTCATACCTGGCCACCAAAATTACCTTTTCACGTTATGATACATCTTCGTGGTGCCAGGATGAATAACATAACGGGATCCATGCGCCTCACGCAAGATAACATTCCTCAATGAATCATCAGCTGGAACATAAAGTCTACCTCTGAATCTAACCACTGAATCATCAACGAACTCCACATCTGGCATTAACACAATGCGAGACAACTCAAAATCTGCCTGCTGTGCCTCCCTGATCTGCTGGTAAATAGCTGGAGTCATCACCAAACTAGCAAGAACAGCTACCATTGAATCACGAGGAATTTTTAATCTGAACATCTCATAAGGAAACTGTTCCCACAACTTCCATTCTCGTATTAGCAAATGACTGATCTGCACTTTTCTGCTCAGTGCATCAGGCACTACATTCATCTTGCCAGGTTGATAAGATAGAGTAAAATCATAATCTTTCATATACTCCATCCACCTGCACTGACGAAGATTCAAATCTTTTTGAGAAAACACATATTTCAAGCTTTGATGATCCATGAAGATCTCAAACTTTTCACCATACAAGTAGTGTCTCCAGATTTTCAATGCAAAAATCACCGCCGCCAACTCTAGATCATGAGTAAGATAATTTTCTTCCTGTTGCTTTAATTGCCGGGATGCATAAGCTATGACTTTACCATGTTGCATAAGCACTACACCCAAACCCACTCGAGAAGCATCCGTACACACAACGAATCCACCCGAGCCAAAAGGCAAAACAAGCACTGGAGAAGCGGTGAGCAGCCTTTTCAATTCATTGAACCTCTGTTCACACTTATCCGACCACACAAATGGCACATCTTTGCGAGTCAATTTAGTCATTGGCGTGGCAATTCGTGCAAAATCTTGAATGAATCTTCTATAATAACTAGCAAGACCCAAAAACCTCCTGATCTCTGTCACAATCTTAGGGCTCTGCCATTGAAGAACAACTTCAATTTTAACAGGATCAACTGCAACTCTATCGCCAGAAATCACATGGCCTAGAAAATGAACTTCCCGAAGCTAAAACTCACATTTGTTGAATTTTACATAGAGCTCGTGATCTCGTAGAGTCTGCAATACCACCCTAAGATGCTGAACATGTTCTTCCTCAGAAGCCGAATAGACCAAAATGTCATCCACAAAATCACCACAAATTGGTCCAAATAGGGATGAAACACCCGATGCATTAGGTCCATAAATGCTGCTGGAGCATTGGTTAGCCCAAATGACATAACCAAAAATTCATAATGACCATACCTTGTGCTAAAGGTAGTCTTCTCCACATCAGATTCCTTAATCCTTAATTGGTAATAACCAGATCGAAGATCAATCCATGAAAAGATACTCGCCGACTGAAGTTGGTCAAATAAATCATCAATCCTGGGCAAAGGATATTTATTCTTGACAGTCACCTGATTCAATTGCATGTAATCAATACATAGCCTCAGGCTTCCATCTTTCTTCTTCACAAATAATACAGGAGCACCCCATGGAGAAAAACTAGGACGGATATAGCCCTTTTCCAACAATTCTAACAACTGTGCTCTCAATTCTTTCAATTCTGCCGGAGCCATACGGTAAGGTGCCTTTGATAAAGGTGCCGTACTTGGAATTAGTTCAATTACCATCTCAGTCTCTCGCTGTGGAGGTAAGCCTGGTAACTCATCAGGAAACACATCAGGAAATTCACAAACCACAGGAATATTGGCTATCTCCTACTGTGGTGCCTCAACGGCAACCACGGAAGCAAAGAATCCCTGACAACCTACATTAAGTAATCTACAGGCTCGAATAGTAGAAATAAGCAAGCGAGGAGAACGAGATCGAATACCTTGAAAATAGAATGCTATTTTCCCAGATGGCTAAAAATAAACTTTCTTTAATTTACAATCAACCACAGCTCCATAATCCTCTAACCAATCCATGCCCAGAATAACATCATAGTCTACCAGCTTCAACGCACATAATCTAGGTGGCAACTGATGATTCCCAATCACTATAGGAGTCTTATCAAGATAGAAGGGCGTAAACATGAACTCCCCAGAAGGCAATTCAACAACTAACTGACAAGACATCTCTGATGTCGGCTCCTCAATACAAGCAACAAAGTCTTCAGAAATAAATGAATGAGAAGCACCTGAGTCAAATAAAACACAGGATGCATGACCATAAATCATAATAGTACCTTCCACAAGATGAGATGCAACTGCTTCTGAATGAGTCATATGCGTGACTCTCCCTTTTTGCTTCTTTCCACCTGCCGTAGACTGCTACGATGACAATACTGATGCCTGTGAATACTGCTGTGATTGTGATGGTGATGGAGGTCGGAACTCTTGTGGCTGTGAAAACTGAACAGGCTGCTTCGGCCTCAACGGGCAATCACGAACCACGTGACCCACCTGATCACACCGAAAACACACCACGGGCATCGAGCACGGTCTACCCAAATGACTACCACCACACCTCAGACATGGTCTCGACTGACTAGCCACCGATCTCTGTCGTTGAAAAGAAGAGGGTGCTACTTGTTGCACGGTACCAGAGGAAGCTTACCGGTCATACTACTTCTTAGATTTTTTGAACATCCGCCTGAATTTAGATTTCATGGAGGAAGTACCACTGGCATAAGGAATTGATGGGGACATCCCCAGTCACTCCATCTTTTTTTCGAGACTTCGATTGCTCGCCATAGGCACTTCATCATCTCCATCACTTAATTTTGAGCAGTATCATGTAATTTTCATTTTTATTTGAGTCATAGATGTAATCTTTCTTTATTTGAGTCAGTTAATAGGTTAATGGGTCAGTTTGATAGTCTTTTGGGCCCAACTAGTGGGCTAGGCCCAGGGGCGCCCCTCCCTTGGACTTGCTTGTCATTAGTGCATTTGGTCAAGGTTAGTTTGGTCATATGGAATTATGTAAGCCTATAAATAGGCCCCCACTCCCCTCATATGTAGCAACTTTTGAAGAATCATTTGAATAGAAGAAAATCTCTAGTCTTTCTCTCTTCCACCAAATTTCTCTTCACTCTCTCTCTCTCATTATCTCTCTCTTTCTCTAAGGGGTGCGCCCCTTTCTCTCTCCTCCTCCTCCCAACCACTTTCTCTCACTTCCCCTCCCATAATAACTCCATCCCAAGTCCCCACACCCCCTCCATTAACTCACCCCAACCCCTAGGTCCACTCCTCCAATCCTCTCCCCACCTTCCAACCCCCAACTACCCTACCCACTTTCCCAAACACATTTTTCTCTCCCCCATGCCACCCTCCACCTCCCAAGACCATTTGAATTTGAAAATTTTCTTCCCTCTATAGCCCTTGGTCGCCCAAACCCCCTCTCCCCTAGGTCAGGTCGCCCTCCCCTTCCCTCCACCTCATTCCACCACCATTTGCCACTACAAGGTAGCAACTTCATTTGCAGGTCACAGGCAGCAAATTTGGTCCTAGAAGCTGCATCATCTCCGGCATTTCCTTGACTCTTCGGGTGGCAATGCATTTATCTTTGGAAAGGTCGTTCAGAGAGCTTTCCAAGCGAGGTGGTTTCGTCCTCATCCGAGCACCGTGCTGATCGGGAGGCCCTTTCTTCCCCGACTGTGCAAAGCCTCCTTGGCAGGAGACCAGAGCCGGAGTGGAAGCTCGAGTACGACGAACCTGTTGGGAATCTGATCAAGAGTTCTTCTACAAAAATCTTCTACTACAAGTTTTCTATCATTCCCAAGAAGAAGAGCCTAGTTTGGCGACAGGACCTGAGAGTTATCATTTTTACTCCCCGGGTGCGCGGTTCTGCCTCCACTCAGTCTGCACCGACCCTTCCTCAGTGTTCCGAGTCTCCCGGTCTGCTCTGACAACAGACGGCATCCCTGTCAAGCTTGTTACGAAGGGTACTTACGTACGGTTCCGTCAACTCTGGCGGCACCTCATTCTGAGTTCAGGAGCGGTCGTGGCATCCTCTGCTTCCTGCTGCTGAGTTCCTGAAGTAGTCAGAACTGTCAACCTATTCCCCTGTTCAAGCTCCTACTCCGACCAGCGCCGGTGCCCGACGAAATTACCAAAATTCAGGCGTCATCCCAGGCTAGCTACCAGCAATCTCCAACTGGTTTCGTCATCGGAAAAATTCTGGAGTGGCCGCAGCGTCCAGAGAACCAACTACCTATCCTGAAGTGCAGATAGTGGACAGAAACGGCATCGGCTACCATTCTTTGTTTCTAGCCCGATTTTTCCCCTTTTTGCTTGGCCGGCTGAAGGCCCCTCCCTGTGTGGAGGTAGTTTTGGATGTATTAACAGTTAACCCCCACCCCAAGATCCCCCTCTTGTGAGAGGCATAGTGTTGTAATCACTTAAACAGGGTCAAGCGGCATCGACGCGGCGTGCGGGTGCGTATCCACGCCTCCCCGCTCGCCCTCGTCTATCGGTCGGGATCGATGTTCTCACACCGATCAGGTGAGTTCCGGGACACATCCCTCGCTGGTTTATTCATGATTATTTAGTATTATTTTTAGCTCCGTCGGACGGTAAGTGAGTGCTTGATCCAAATTTCCCTCCAATTGAGTGGCCACCGCGGAGTAAGGTAAGAGTGACCCTACAACCCATGCCTTGGGCATGCTGACCGCCAACTAAATTGGGTATCCCAGCCCCTTAGGGGGTCAACCATAGTGAAGCCTAGCCTCGAAACGTCAAGGTCCCACTTTGGACCCTCCCCACTATTGCCAATTTGCCCACGGGCAATAGTGTCCGCTAAGCGAGCGAGCTCACCCGAGTAATTTCATCGTCCAAGTTGTTTGCTTGCGAATCATAGGTCCAAGGTTCATTGGGCTTGTGATTGCCACCCAAGGTGGTGTCACATCAAGTGGTATCAGAGCAAGTTCACAACTTGTCTCTATCAAGTTGGTCCTAGGGCGTGTTTATGCATTTAGGGTCCTCGGTTGCATCTCTTTTGTCCACTAGTATGGCCACCTCATACCGACCTTACCAATCGGCCCTCTCCATAAGTCCAAACCACCAAGAGATACCTACCACTAAAACACATAACCTCCCTGGCCATGTCAACTACCTCATGAAGGCCTTGACCCATGCCAATGAGCGGCTTGATAACATATCAGGTCGACTCAACCAACTTGGAGAAAATGGGCCCGCCCCAAGGACGGACGATAGAAGGACATGTTCCCCACCTCCCATATTTGATGGAACTCAACCTATTGACTATTTAAAGTGGGAAGTCTCGATGGACCATTACTTCACTTGGTATCCCATGTCCGAGGATGAGAAAGTCTGATTTGCCAAATTGCAACTTACCAAACGGGCCCACACTCATTGGTTGAAAATTGAAGGCTTAAGGATAATTAGAAGGGAAGCTCTCCTCACAACATGGGGGGACATGTAGGAACAACTAAGGGCTAGATATATTTTCCCCTCCCATTCCGAACACCAAAGCCCAAAGAGCATTTCAACTCCTTCATTTCCCCTTGGCCAACCCAAGACCCTAATCACGCATTCCCCACCATTTCCCACCTCTCCTACTCCAACCACAACATCTACATCCGACATCCAAGTCCTCACCACAACCATATGTCCACATACCCAATTTGACCCCATGTCCACCCCTCCACCTAGGCCCATAATGGCCACCACCCCCAAACCCAAATCCCCTCACCAAACCCGCACCCCACAAGCCCCCTTGGCCAACACCGCAACCTCACCATCATCCCCAAAAAGGGACACATCTCCCAAAACCAATCAACCCAAATCTCCTCACCCAACCCACCTTCCACTTCCCACCCCAATCCTACCCCAATTTAGGCCTCCACTACTTCCACTCCCAATTCCAACCCACGTCCGACCTTGCTCACCTCCTCAGGTGCGCCATGCATCGACTGTCACCAACCCACCCACCATAGACCTTCCTACCCCATTGTCCTTAGGAGTTGCAACCCACACACCCACCCAAGTGGAGAGGGATACCAATCCAGATCCACCTCCCAAAATAGAGGAAATCCAAGGGCCACACAACTCACCCACCACTCCTAGCCTAGCTCCTCAAGAGCTACACACCATTCCCCATGACACCGTCACCATAGATGAGTCCGTACTCAATTGGCTCAAGCGAGGCCTCACCATTCCTAGTTCACAACCAAGCCACCTACCCATAGGACATCAATCCCAAATCATTCCCACTCAGCCTCATGTCACTTATCAAACCTCCTATTGTGTGAAAGATTTGGGAGACTTAGTGGCCTACCTACATTGGCAAGTCCACTTGATCGATATGCTAGCCATGAGGCCGTCGGAGCCTAGCACCATTATCCTAGCTTACCCCGCCGTTGGCTCCATCACTTCTATCTACACTAATGGCCAATTTACGAGTGAGATCATACTCTTTCTTCCCATGGAGGAGGAACCCATCCTAGTCTACTCCCCAACCATTGAGATCCCAAGTGCTTTGATTAGCCAACCCATTAGCAACCCTGGCCCAATTATTTTGGAGGAGGATGACTCACCATTTGAGGACCTTGAGAACATGGAGTACCCCTATCTAGGTGACCCTTACCATGATCCCTTTAACTCATTCCTAAGGGAGCCTAGATCTCCATGTAACCCACTCCCCCTATTCACCACCCACCTCACCCTACCCATATCGCCCATGTTGACCCAAACTCCTCCCTTCCTAGAATCGGGTTACACCATGAGAGCCTTGACCTTAGGCAACAAACACTTTGGGATTGATGAAATGCCCCACCCCATAACCACCTTCCTAGATCCCTTCGACCCATTCACATGGAAGTTCAAAAGTCATCCCACATCTATGCACATGGAAGACACCTTTAGGATAAACATGCATGTGTCTAGGCTTATCACACCATTTGGCATGATTCATAAGTCGGGTACATTCATTCACATCACCCACATGACAAGTAGGAAGCATAAGTGGACCGTATTCATATGTATTGGCCCACCTTTATTCATCATGAGTCTTAAGCATGAAAGGAGCATACATGGATGTCCGGGTCCCCCGGCATTTGTCACACCCATGCATAAAAGGTTCATCTATGGATGTCCCGGCCCTCCTAAGTTTGTCACAGTCTTCATGGCATCAAAGTGTGATCGGTCTACATTTGGCTACCCCAGTCCACCTTGGCACACCATACTTTTCACACCAACATTGCATCGTAGTACATGGCATATGCATTCTCGCAAGCATCTAGCAACGAGCGGTGAGGATCGCAAAAAGTGGGCAATAGCTTGTAAGTGGCACTTGGGATTCCAAGTAGGCGGCTTGGTAATGGTGACCTTGGAGTGGCTCTACCCTAGGGCTATCTCCAAATCGAGGGCACAAGGACTTGGACCTTCCCGAGTTCTGAGTGGCATTGGCAAACATGGTTTTGGTCTGAACTTACCAAAGGATTCTGGGACACACCCAACTTTTCGTGTAGCGACCCGGATTCCAGGTACCCGGTGCACCCGATATAAATATAGAATACACGTGATACCACATGGGACCCGCGAGGCCTCCCAAGCGCGGGAAAGCGCCGAAGGGAAAAAGGAGTGTGTGGAATACATTGAAGCCAGCAGATATAACAGTGAGCAATTAAATTCCATTAGATTGGATTGCTAAAGTAGAAGAAATAAAATTATTTTTTCATTAAACATTCAAATAATTACAATTATACACCAGAGTCCAGCCCAAAGGAAAGACAACAAGTCTATCACAGTACAGTCCGACAGAAAAGAAACGTACACAGAAGTCGGGGGAAGCCCGACGCAGGTACAGCTGGCAGCTACAGCGAACGCGCTCCACCAAGGACAGCAGAGGCAGACGGCGAAACCCACCTGAAAAGCAGGGGTGAGTTTCAACAGAAACTCAGTAGGGGTCACGCGGATCCCCACTGGAAAACGCACAAAGCAACGGAAGCAACAATAAAAACGGCAGGTGCAGCAAAGCAGGAAAAAGCTACACTACAAAGCTGTAAATAGAACAGGTACAGCAGGAGTAGGGAACAGGCTAGAGCAAGGGGAGCTCAACAACAAAGAAGAGCAAGGCCGTAAAACACGGAACACGGCCACCGAGGAGAACTCGGCACCCTAAGCTACTCCAAACGGCAACAGACGGTCGACCCCAAACTTACACAGTAGGGTAACCCAATCCGTCAGCCAAAACAAAGGTGAAGGCGGACGCCGACGCCGAAAACACAGACAAGACACGACAGGAAATGTCATGCACGCAGCCCCACGCATGACGAGAACGTCATGCAAACGACAGAACACTGACCTCGAGTACAGCCACAAGCGGGCAACTCGAAAAGGTCACAGCGCGCAAGAAAACGCCGAGAGTCACCGCACCAAGTGACAGGAGCACCTTCATTCCAGAAGAACAGCCAGATGCGTCCACTGACGTCTTACACTGCGCCACAAGTGTCAAGTCTCTCAAGGACAAGACACACCAAGAACCAGGTCCGAGGAACAACAGTTCCAAGGAAACATGGTACCACAGCACGAAACTACAGCACCAACTGCGAGTGACTAGTCAGGGCCACGCCCGTCGGCGCAAGTCCCCAGTCCCTGACCACGTGTGCACACACTGACCACTACCTAGGCCAGGCCTCTAGCTAGTATTCCCCTCGGTAGGACGCTACCGCTGGCCGGGGCCTACGGAACTAGCTTAAGAACCGTACGTACCAAACGCAACAGGAAAACCCCTCCACCACTCCCGGTGGGTCGGCAAAAGCCTAGGGCTACAACTAGTGGAGGCTCACAAGGCACAGACTCCGAAACACAAGTGCTAAAGCACAGACAGTCTAAGAAAAGCCCTGTCTCGTGCACCACAAAGCACCATGGCAGCTAGACAACCGCCAACAGACTTAGGATCAGGCAACTAGACCTACAACGCAACGATCCTTGAGTCAGACGACTCAACGGCAAGATCGTCACAAACAGCGGAACAAGCCGCCAATCGGTCCAATCCTAAGCCAGAAGAAACCACGCTCCGCAGAAAACAACACACGGAGATCTGAGGGAAACACCAAGAACCCTCAGACACGCTTGGACACGCAAACCGAGGTGGAACAACACCTCGAGGTATCCATAAGCAGTGTCTCGAGCCGGACACAACCACCGAGACACACACACACAAGGTCACACGTCAACCACTGGGTCACACCGGGTTGACCTGAACCCAGCAACGCACAAGCAAAAAGTAGGATAGATAATCCTACCGCAAATAAGAAGACTCCTGGCCACCTTACAACGTAGTCTTAGCCCTCATAGGACGTCAAGAAACATCCACGGGATAACGGGCAAACCACTAGGACAAGCCAAGCCAAGCTAAAACCGAAATCACGGAAAACGGAGCACAAGGCATGTAACGCGCCACCCCTAGACCGCTACTAGCATGTGACGGTCTAGACCAGGGCCGTTACTCACCAAACGACGGTCGGACGACAGGTCGTCGCTCACACCACCCTAACCAACTCTAAGACTCAAAACACGCACGAGCCAAGTAACGCACTAGACTAAGCGCGTTACAGCCAAACGACGCACGGGAGCAGGCGCGTTATTCACAACGTGCACAGCCACCCACAACCAAAGCGAAGTAACGCGCAACGCCAGGCGCGTTACAAACAAACAACGCGGCAAGGGAGACGCGTCAGAGCCAAACGACGCGCAGGGGAAGGCGCGTTACTATCAACGTGCCCAGCCACCCTCAACCCAGCACAAAACAACAAACGACGGCCAGAGACAGGCGCGTTATAACACAACGACGCATGGGGGCATATCCGTTATATCCAACGGGCACAGCCACCCAAGCTCGGCCAAACAGAATGTAACGGCCGGGGGCAGGCGCGTTACACTCAAACAACGGATAGGGGCACCATCGTCAGAGGCACCGCCTCAATGGTCAATGTCGGTCAAACAGCAAGTAACGGCCAGGACCAGGCGCGTCACATTCATCTAACGCGCTGGGTCAAGCGCGTTAGATCAACCGACTCAACCCCAAAACAAAACGACGAAGACGAAGTAACGCGCTAGCCTAGGCGCGTTACAAGGAAGCGACGCGCCACCCTAGGGCCGTCACTCACCCAAAAGCCAGAAAGCTCAAAAACGCCAAACGAAGTAACGGTCTGTCGTAGGACCGTCAGAAGCAAGTAACGGCCACTGGAACGACCGCTACTTCCCATACGGCGGGAAAACAGAGGAACGGCCAAACCGGCCCGTTCCACGCCCCATTCACGCCGAAACGCAGGGGAAACACACCTAAACGACAAATAACAACATCAGGGGACTCCAAACCCCACATGCAAGCTCAAAAACGCAAGATCCGGGCGATTTAGACAAATCGACCCTAAGTGGGTCACCGAGGTTCCCGGGCTTCTACCGGCCTCGAATGAACACCAAATCACACGAAATCAACGTGGATGGGATCCTAACATCCCAGCGGTCAGTTAGAAACTAACTACGCCGCAAATGGTCGCCGTTTACCGGCCGACCCTAAAAACCACGAGAATTATAATTTAGGCAAAACAAGCCCAAACTCGGCCGTTTCCTTACCAAACAACGTGCAATGGCAGGGAAAACGGAGAGGAAGAAGTAAGGATCAGTCACCCTACCTCCACCGAAGAAACTGAGCCCCGAAGGGACTAAACCATGCCGAAATCCACTCGCGAACCGATTTCACCGGCTTTGAATCCACCGATCGGGATCGCGCCAGAATCGATCTGATCCTCGCCCCATCGCGCACCTCGACAGCTCCACCTCGTCGCCACCTCACCCACGAGCGCCTCCGTCTGCAGCCGGAGCCGGAAGGGGGAGAGAACGAGAGAGAACGGGAGAGAGAGAGAGTGAGATCGCGAGAGTGAGGAGAGAGAGAGGAAAAAGGAATAAAAAGAAAAGAAATTAGGAAATTTTCCTAATTTTCGAAAATTCTGAAAATACGCCGAAAATGCACAAATTCAGAAAAATACGCAAAAATAGTCGAAACGACCGGCTCGAAGAGTACATCGTCGCTGCAGCATCCACGAGTTCGAGAATTGACAAACAAACTCACCGTAGGGTTCCGTAACTAGTACGTGAGAAAAACCCACACGGCTCGTCAAACTCAACTCGGAAGCCACAAAAGCGAACCAAAACTCAACGAAACCAATCCAAAACAGATCCGAAAGATCCAACAAAGATCCCACAAGACCTGCAAATGATCCATCAAAGATCTACCATGGATCCAGGGCATTACATCCTCCCCTCCTTTAAGAAATTTTGCCCTCGAAATTAAGGACTAACAAAGGAGAAGCAGGGAAGAACAACCCAACAATACAACCACAATAAATGACACAAATCTCGAGAAACACAGCTCAGAGGAACACTGGCAGACCACAATTACAGGTACACACTCTCGCTTCCAAGACAGCAAGTCCACAGCACGAGTATGGCACCAAAGTGAACACATCTGACACCTCCGAAGCATGGGCAACGTCACTTACGTCTCACAGGACAGGAGACACGACTGCCACAACAACAAGCAACTGAGAAACACGACAACAGCACGGCAAGCGGCAGCTTACACAAGGAGACACAGTCCTCACAGCTGACAGCTCGCAACATCATCGGCTCCAGTGCCAAAGGCAACAGGGAACACCTGGCACACAGGACACCAATGACAACAACAACACTGGACCACGGGCACCATCAAGTCAGTCCTCACTCAAATATCACATCTGATCGAGTCGCAAGCTAACTCCACCAGGAAAGAGAGCACAGCTAAGCCAACTGACAAGACAACATGGTCCAAGGCAGAGACACAAAATCATAAAGAAACAGCGCCAAAACAACACAACGGCAACACCTGCAGGATTCTGGCTCCGCACAACACACAGAACCAAGGAACACACTGCAAGCAGGGTCACAACAAGGCACAGAAACAGCTGAACACACGACCACTCGGGGAACGGGTCACGCATCAGGCTGCTCACCAAGAAAAAGACCAGCAACAACGAGAAACGACAACAATCTCGGGGAACGCAACTCAAGGACTACGAACACGCCTCGAGAGCACAACACTCAAGAAAGAAATACAGAGCAGGGGGTACTCAATCAGCAAGGAATGCCGATAAATTCCCCAACACTCGCAAATGCCAATGCCAACACCAGAAAACCACAAACAATGGCACGACAACATACAAAGTCAAGGCACGAGAAGCCAAGATGAAGTCACATCGAGAAAGAACGAACCTCTCAACGAGTGGGTAGCCAACCCACACACTTCCGATGTACTCTCAACAACGCGCACAGGCAATAGAACAACACCGGTAATCGCACCTCAGCACATACCAGACGCCATCGCAATCAACAAAGATCGCAATTAACACGCCACGAGCACCGATCTCGCGAACAACCGATCACAAGGAGCCTAAGTGCAACAAAGGAAGAGCACCAGCTTCAGCACAAAGCACGCGGAAAGAGCTAATCTCAGTTTACCTTCATGTCCTGGAACAACAAATGAGCCTTCACAATACATCAGCCGTTGGACACGGCACGACAAATACGGTACACGACAGCTCTTAACACCATTACGAAGTCCAAAGCCAAGCAACCGTACAACAAGGAGCAGATCAGGCTCAAAACAAAGCTGTCCACACTTAAGCAGACGCAGGACAAAGGCAACACTAAGACAGCAATTCCAAGGTTAACATCGAAAAAGCTTCACCAAGAAGAACGAGAAGCAACAAGCTCGACAACAACAGCTCACCAGGAAGGGAAAATCCTAGGTTCGCTCGAGCAACTTCTCAATCGAGGCAACACGATAATCGAGACAACCGAAACAACGATGCATCAGGAGCTACACAGACTCAAGCTGGGACAACCAAAGCAACGTAAGAATGTGCATGGCCATCACACCAATGCTGAAAGTCATAAGCCACCAGAGCAAAAGCATAGAAAATAGCTCGAACAAGGCACTGTAGGTTCATGCCAACCGACAAACACTGCCAAGTGCAACATGATCAAGACAACTTCAAAATCGAACAAAGCACCTCGTCACACCCAGACGAGAGCAAAAACCATCTCGCAGAGTGCCAACCAAGCACGTACAAGACCACGCGCAAAAAGCACCGCGATAAACCATCGCAACACCTACGCCAGCAAGAGACTGTACTGGACCTTAAGGACTCTGGTAACTATATATCTGGATTTCCATGTATTTCACATGACAATGCTCTGATAGCTCAGAAAAGAAACTCCGAACATCTCAGAACACTGCTCTGATACCACTTTGTAGCGACCCGGATTCCGGATACCCGGTGCACCCGGTATAAATACCGAATACACGTGATACCACATGGGACGCGCGAGGCCTCCCAAGCGCGGGAAAGCGCCGAAGGGAAAAAGGAGTGTGTGGAATACATTGAAGCCAGTAGATATAACAGTGAGCAATTAAATTCCCATTAGATTGGATTGCTAAAGTAGCAGAGATAAAATTACTTTTTCATTAAACATTCAAATAATTACAATTATACACCAGAGTCCAGCCCAAAGGAAAGACAACAAGTCTATCACAGTACAGTCCGACAGAAAAGAAACGTACACAGAAGTCGGGGGAAGCCCGACGCAGGTACAGCTGGCAGCTACAGCGAACGCGCTCCACCAAGGACAGCAGAGGCAGACGGCGAAACCTACCTGAAAAGCAGGGGTGAGTTTCAATAGAAACTCAGTAGGGGTCACACGGATCCCCACTGGAAAACGCACAAAGCAACGGAAGCAACAATAAAAACGGCAGGTGCAGCAAAGCAGGAAAAAAGCTACACTACAAAGCTGTAAACAGAACAGGTACATCAGGAGTAGGGAACAAGCAGTAGAGGGGAGCTCAACAACAAAGAAGAGCAAGGCCGTAAAACACGGAACACGGCCACCGAGGAGAACTCGGCACCCTAAGCTACTCCAAACGGCAACAGACGGTCGACCCCAAACTTACACAGTAGGGTAACCCAATCCGTCAGCCAAAACAAAGGCGAAGGCGGACGCCGATGCCGAAAACATAGACAAGACACGACAGGAAACGTCGTACACGTAGCCCCACGCATGACGAGAACGTCATGCAAATGACAGAACACTGACCTCGAGTACAGCCACAAGCGGGCAACTCGAAAAGGTCACAGCGCGCAAGAAAACGTCGAGAGTCACCGCACCAAGTGACAAGAGCACCTTCCTTCTAGAAGAACAGCCAGATGCGTCCACTGACGTCTTACACTGCGCCACAAGTGTCAAGTCTCTCAAGGACAAGACACACCAAGAATAGGTCCGAGGAACAACAGTTCCAAGGAAACATGGTACCACAGCACGTAACTACAGCACCAACTGCGAGTGACTAGTCAGGGCCACGCCCGTCGGCGCAAGTCCCCAGTCCCTGACCACGTGTGCACACACTGACCACTACCTAGGCCAGGCCTCTAGCTAGTATTCCCCTCGGTAGGACGCTACCGCTGGCCGGGGCCTACGGAACTAGCTTAAGAACCGCACGTACCAAACGCAACAGGAAAACCCCTCCACCACTCCCGGTGGGTCGGCAAAAGCCTAGGGCTACAACTAGTGGAGGCTCACAAGGCACAGACTCCGAAACACAAGTGCTAAAGCACAGACAGTCTAAGAAAAGCCCTGTCTCGTGCACCACAAAGCACCATGGCAGCTAGACAACCGCCAACAGACTTAGGATCAGGCAACTAGACCTACAACGCAACGATCCTTGAGTCAGACGACTCAACGGCAAGATCGTCACAAACAGCGGAACAAGCCGCCAATCGGTCCAATCCTAAGCCAGAAGAAACCACGCTCCGCAGAAAACAACACACGGAGATCTGAGGGAAACACCAAGAACCCTCAAACACGCCTGGACACGTAAATCGAGGTGGAACAACACCTCGAGGCATCCATAAGCAGTGTCTCGAGCCGGACACAACCACCGAGACACACACACACAAGGTCACACGTCAACCACTGGGTCACACCGGCTTGACCTGAACCCAGCAACGCACAAGCAAAAAGTAGGATAGATAATCCTACCGCAAATAAGAAGACTCCTGGCCACCTTACAACGTAGTCTTAGCCCTCATAGGACGTCAAGAAACATCCACGGGATAACGGGCAAACCACTAGGACAAGCCAAGACAAGCTAAAACTGAAATCACGGAAAACAGAGCACAAGGCATGTAACGCGCCACCCCTAGACCGCTACTAGCATGTGACGGTCTAGACCAGGGCCGTTACTCACCAAACGACGGTCGGACGACAGGCCGTCGCTCACACCACCCTAACCAACTCTAAGACTCAAAACACACATGAGCCAAGTAACGCGCTAGACTAAGCGCGTTACAGCCAAACGACGCATGGGAGCAGGCGCGTTATTCACAACGTGCACAGCCACCCACAACCAAAGCGAAGTAACGCGCAACGCCAGGCGCGTTACAAACAAACAACGCGGCAAGGGAGACGTGTCAGAGCCAAACGACGCGCAGGGGAAGGCGCGTTACTATCAACGTGCCCAGCCACCCTCAACCCAGCACAAAACAACAAACGACGGCCAGAGATAGGCGCGTTACTACACAACGACGCATGGGGGCATATCCGTTATATCCAACGGGCACAGCCACGCATGCTCGGCCAAACAGAATGTAACGGTCGGGGGCAGGCGCGTTACACTCAAACAACGGATAGGGGCACCATCGTCAGAGGCACCGCCTCCAATGGTCAATGTCGGTCAAACAGCAAGTAACGGCCAGGACCAGGCGCGTCACATTCATCTAATGCGCTGGATCAAGCGCGTTAGATCAACCGACTCAACCCCAAAACAAAATGACGAAGATGAAGTAACGCGCTAGCCTAGGCGCGTTACAAGGAAGCGACGCGCCACCCTAGGGCCGTCACTCACCCAAAAGCCAGAAAGCTCAAAAACGCCAAACGAAGTAACGGTCTGTCGTAGGACCGTCAGAAGCAAGTAACGGCCACTGGAACGACCGCTACTTCCCATACGGCGAGAAAACAGAGGAACGGCCAAACCGGCCCATTCCACGCCCCATTCACGCCGAAACGCAGGGGAAACACACCTAAACGACAAATAACAACATCAGGGGACTCCAAACCCCACATGCAAGCTCAAAAACGCAAGATCCGGGCGATTTAGACAAATCGACCCTAAGTGGGTCACCGAGGTTCCCGGGCTTCTACCGGCCTCGAATGAACACCAAATCACACGAAATCAACGTGGATGGGATCCTAACATCCCACCGGTCAGTTAGAAACTAACTACGCCGCAAAAGGTCGCCGTTTACCGGTCGACCCTAAAAACCACGAGAATCACGGTTTAGGCAAAACAAGCCTAAACTCGGCCGTTTCCTTGCCGAACAACGTGCAATGGCAGGGAAAATGGAGAGGAAGAAGTAAGGATCAGTCACCCTACCTCCACCGAAGAAACTGAGCCCCGAAGGGACTAAACCACGCCGAAATCCACTCGCAAACTAATTTCACCGGCTTTGAATCCACCGATCGGGATCGCGCCAGAATTGATCCGATCCTCGCCCCATCGCGCACCTCGACAGCTCCACCTCGTCGCCACCTCACCCACGAGCGCCTCCGTCTGCAGCCGGAGCCGAAAGGGGGAGAGAACGAGAGAGAACGGGAGAGAGAGAGTGAGCTCGCGAGAGTGAGGAGAGAGAGAGAGGAAAAAGGAATAAAAAGAAAAGAAATTAGGAAATTTTCCTAATTTTCGAAAATTCCGAAAATGCGTCGAAAGTGCACAAATTCAGAAAAATATGCAAAAATAGTCGAAACAACCGGCTCGATGAGTACATCGTCGCTGCAGCATCCATGAGTTCGAGAATTAACAAACAAACTCACCGTAGGGTTCCGTAGCTAGTACGTGAGAAAAACCCACACAGCTCGTCAAACTCAACTCGGAAGCCACAAAATCGAACCAAAACTCAATGAAACCAATCCAAAACAGATCCGAAAGATCCAACAAAGATCCCACAAGACCTGCAAAGGATCCAGCAATGATCTACCATGGATCCAGGGCATTACATTTCGTGTGGCAGATCTAGCACCCAATAAGGGCCCCGTGGTGGAACCTAGTAAGTATCTTGAGCCTACACTTACCTTTGTGAGTGACACCACCGGAGAGTCTCCACATATCAGCCCGAGAGCCCGACATGAGCACATGGAGGTAATACTGGATAAGCAAGATACCATCGCCAGGAAGAGGGTGTGCCCGCGCTATCCTGATAAGTGGAAGAGCCATCCCTCGGCTACGGAGGCAGGGTTGAGTTGGGAAGACGTTCGGCACCCGGACCCACTTTGGTGTGCTGCTACCCCGGTGGACCCACACTCGACAGGGTCGAGTTCTCCCCACCCCGGGGGTATGATGGGGACATCCCCAGTCACTCCATCTTTTTTTCGAGACTTCGATTGCTCGCCATCGGCACTTCATCATCTCCATCACTTAATTTTGAGCAGTATCATGTAATTTTCATTTTTTATTTGAGTCATAGATGTAATCTTTCTTTATTTGAGTCAGTTAATAAGTTAATGGGTCAGTTTGATAGTCTTTTGGGCCCAACTAGTGGGCTAGGCCCAGGGGCGCCCCTCCCTTGGACTTGCTTGTCATTAGTGCATTTTGTCAAGGTTAGTTTGATCATATGGAATTATGTAAGCCTATAAATAGGCCCCCACTCCCCTCATATGTAACAACTTTTGAAGAATCATTTGAATAGAAGAAAATCTCTAGTCTTTCTCTCTTCTACCAAATTTCTCTTCACTCTCTCTCTCTCTCATTATCTCTCTCTTTCTCTAAGGGGTGCGCCCCTTTCTCTCTCCTCCCCCTCCCAACCACTTTCTCTCACTTCCCCTCCCCTAATAACTCCATCCCAAGTCCCCACACCCCCTCCATTAACTCACCCCAACCCCTAGGTCCACTCCTCCAATCCTCTCCCCACCTTCCAACCCCCAACTACCCTACCCACTTTCCCAAACACCTTTCCCTCTCCCCCATACCACCCTCCACCTCCCAAGACCATTTGAATTTGAAAATTTCCTTCCCTCCATAGCCCTTGGTCGCCCAAACCCCCTCTCCCCTAGGTCAGGTCGCCCTCCCCTTCCCTCCACCTCATTCCACCACCATTTGCCACCACAAGGTAGCAACTTCATTTGCAGGTCACAGGCAGCAAGTTTGGTCCTAGAAGCTACGTCATCTCTGGCATTTCCTTGACTCTTCTGATGCAAGGCATATATCTCTGGAAAGGTTGTCCAGAGAGCTTTCCAAGCAAGGTGGTTTCGTCCTCATCCGAGCACCGTGCTGATCGGGAGGCCCTTTCTTCCTCAACTGCGCAAAGCCTCCCTGGCAGGAGATCAGAGCCGGAGTGGAAGCTCGAGTACGACGAACCTGTTAGAAATCGGATCAAGAGTTCTTCTACAAAAATCTTCTACTACAAGTCTTCTATCATCCCCAAGAAGCAGAGCCCATTTTAGCGAGTGGACCTGAGAGTTATCATTTTTTATTCCCCGGGTGCGCGGTTCTGCCTCCACTTAGTCTGCACCGACCCCTCCTCAGTGTTCCGAGCCTCCCGGTCTGCTCCGACAACGAACGGCATCCCCGTAAAGCTTGTTACGAAGGGGACTCACGTACAGTTCCGTCAACTCTGGCGGCGCCTCGTTCTGAGTTTAGAAGCGGTCGTGGCATCCTCTGCTTCCTGCTGCTGAGTTCCTGAGCAGTCAGAACTGTCAACCTGTTCCCCTGTTTAAGCTCCTACTCCGACCAGCGTCGGTGCCCGACGAAATTACCAAAATTCAGGCGTCATCCCGGCCCAACTATGAGCAATCTCCAACTAGTTTCGTCATCGAAAAAATTTTGGAGTGGCCGCAGCGTCCAGAGAACCAACTGCCTATCCGGAAGCGTCGATAGTGGACAGAATCGGCATCGGCTACCATTCTTTGTTTCTAGCCCGATTTTCCCCCTTTTTGCTTGGCCGGCTGAAGGCCCCTCCCTGTGTGGAGGTAGTTTTGGATGTATTAACAGCTAACCCCCACCCCAAGATCCCCCTCCTGCGAGAGGCGTAGTGTTGTAATCACTTAAATAGGGTCAAGCGGCATCGGCACGGCGTACGGGTGCGTATCCACGCCTCCCCGCTCGCCCTCGTCTATCGGCCGGGATCAGTGTTCTCACACCGACAGGTGAGTTCCGGGACACATCCCTCGCTGGTTTATTCATGCTTATTTAGTATTGTTTTTAGCTCCGTCGGATGGTAAGTGAGTGCTTGATCTAAATTTCCCTCCAATTGAGTGGCCACCGCGGAGTGAGGTAAGAGCGACCCTACAACCCATGCCTTGGGCATGCTGACCGCCCACTAAATTGGGTATCCCAGCCCCTTAGGGGGTCAGCCATAGTGAAGCCTATCCTCGGAACGTCAAGGTCCCACTTTGGACCCTCCCCACCATTGCCAATTTGCCCACGGGCAATAGTGTCCACTAAGCGAGTGAGCTCGCCCGAGTAATTTCATCGTCCAAGTTGTTTGCTTGCGAATCATAGGTCCAAGGTTCATTGGCCTTGTGATTGCCACCCAAGGTGGTGTCACATCAGGAATAGAAGATGGTACCCCCGTCACACTTGGTTGACTACTAGCCTGCTGATGCTGCACACTCTACTGCATTGGCTCAACTTGGGTTCACCCTCGAGATCTTGCCATATCCAACTCTAATGCTGCTGCTGCCTGATAAGCCATATCTAACTCCGCCACTCTGGTTACAATAAGAGGTTGCCTCAGATCTGGCGTCAAACCACACAGAAATTGCTCAGTCTTCAGCCCTTCATCAGTAAGAATATGAGGAGCATATCGACCCAACTCCATAAATTTCTTCCGATATCACAAAACTGTCATATCACCTTGAGCCAATTCCATAAACTGGTACATTTTGTCCATCTTGAGATAAGCTGGACTGTATGTACGCTCGAACAAAGTAACAAACTCCTTCCATGTAATCAGTCGAAGAGGACGGGACTTAAAAGTCACCTCCCACTCCGTGGTCCACCACGCGAGCGATGCCCCCTGCAACTGAAATGTAGCTAGCATTACCTTCTCATCTTCAGTGCACTCCATAGAACGGAACACACGCTCAGTTGCATCCAGCCAAACCCGAGCTGCATCTGGATCCGCTTGTCCTTCATAGGTTGGTGGGTGGAATTAAAGAAATTCCTTTAGAACTCGACCACGACCACCTTGAGGCAATAAATCTTCACCAGCAGTAGGGTCAACACGGCCTTGCTCTTGAACATTCACTAGATGAGGCGAAGTACCGCTCTCTTCCCTTGGAGCATCTTGGGCCACGTTGGCTTGGAAACGAACTCTCCGTCTAGGCGGCATTGAAATCTAAGCATAAGAAAAGACACACAACGAAAGAACCATAAGTAATCACAGAAAAATGACCTAAGCCAGCAATAGTGGTACACATGGACTTGTTCTAGACTATTACAATTTCAATTCCTTATACATCACCGCAACACCGCTCTGATTCCAACTGTAACGACCCGGAGATCCAGATACCGATAAATCGATACCAAGAACTCAGAGACGCCACCCAAGAGGCTGATGAGGCCCCGTAAGGGTTGGGAGGATTGGTTGAGGAGGTTCATAATGAACTTGAATTACACACGCGCATTATAAAATAGTAATTTTAAGTGAAAGCAATTGACAATAACAGAGTAATATGTTTATATAATAGTCCAGATCCATACATTACAAGTCCAAACACTGTACAAAAGTCAAAAGAAATAACTACACGTGGCATACCCCGGTCAAAAGGGAAAGAAAGAAAGACAGACAGACCACTGTTGGCACCTACAACCTGCCGTCAAAAGCACGAGAACCATCAACGGACGACTGCTGCAGCTCACCTGGAAAGGAAAGGGTGAGTCTTACAACATAGACTCAGTAGGGTTCACGCAGATCCCTACCTCGCAGCTAAACTTATAAAAGCAATTAATGATGCAATGGCATAAGAAAAACAACAGTTAATGAAGCTGTACATATATATGATCAATTTAAAGACAGCTAACTTAAATGCCATTTATATTCAAATGAATAATTAAACATGAGAATCATAATATATCTAATAGAATAAAAATTTAACATTTCCAACATTTCCAAGTGATAGGAGAAAGAGAGGACCACCAGAAAGAAGACCAGACGTGTCCACTGATGACTTATACTGCGTCTCGGGTATCTCCACTCGCCTGGAACGTGACAAGTGAGACATATAACAGTAACCAAGGTCAAGAACTAGTCAGGGTCACACTCGTCAGTGTCAGTCCACGCCCCTGACCACGTGTGCACACACAGGCTCAATGCCTTGAGCTAGGCCTCTAGCTTTTTTTCTCCCCCAGTAGGACACTACTGCCAAGCAAGGGGGCCCACGGAAACTAGCTTAAAAACCGTATATCGGGACTACCCCGCCACCTCTCCCAGGTGGGCCGACACTAAAGGTCGTCAGGCTACGACTAATGGTTCCATCACAAGGAAAGAGAAAAGAATTCTATTGGGATATAAAAATGTGCCATAGTTTGTAAAAATATCTAAACATGGCGAACATGTATCATTAAATGCATAATTAAATGAACAGGATTAAATTCATACACTGCAGCGACTAAATGGTCTAAGACAGGGCCGCAAGGATCTGGTAAGCGGTCGAATGATTGGCCGCCACACTGACCCAAACGGTCTTTACCTTGACCGTTTAGCTATGAACACTTCATATATATTAGAACAGAATGGAAAACGGTCGCACGACTGACCGCCAAATGATGGAAAATGGTCTAGGATGGGGCCGCTAGGCTCGCACCGCCTTACAGGGTCAAAGGGGCTTAGCGGTCATTTACTGGGCCGCTAAGGTCCACAAACGGTTGGTCGAAGGACCGCCATTTACACTAAACGGTCTGAGGCGAGACCGCTAAGGTCCACCGCCTTACACCAACATAAAACGATCTCTGGAATGACCGCATGTCACCCAGAGAACCCGAACCGTGGGTAACTCATTTGAGTTCCCTCCCAATCGATTCAAATCGATGGGAAACCAAAAAATATGGGTAGAAACCTACCATACATGCCTAAAACCAATCATTTTACATCCAAAAACATAATTCTATGGCCATGAATGGATCAAAAACTTAAATGACAAAAGTTCATGCTTTTAAAACATAATGACGAAGTTCATGCATATAACCCCCCTATTAGCATGTTAATGGATGGGGAAACAATCCTAAGGAGGTAAGGAAGCCATCCCCCTACTTGGTTTAAGAAGAAAGCACCGATTCCTCGCCGTTCTTCATGAAGAAGCCAAGCTCCACACTTGGGATTCCCCGCCTCCACGCTCCACGGCTCGCCTTCACGGTGACACCGCCATTCTACCCACGCCCTAGGCTCGCCAAGGTCACCACCTGCAATCCCTACAAAGCCCCGGGGTGATCACACCACCGAGAGAGCAAGAGAGAGGGGAAGACGTGCATGGGAGAGAAAGAAAGAGTGAGGGGGAGAGAACTCCCTCCGTGGGTTCAAAAGACAAAAAAAGCATTTGTTTATATTTTTTTGTTAAAAACTTTGTATTGCCAAAAGGCATTAAAAGGTGTAAAATTATATTTATGCCCCATCTAGCTTTTAAAAGCTTATAAAAATGGCTAACTCATTTGAATTAGGCCCATTAAGCCCATTAAAAAGCTCTAAATTCATGAGTCTTTTCATATTTCGATACCAATAACAATCCGTTAACTATCAGGTCTTACACCATATGGCCCAGAGCATCAGGAAGGCCCGACTTTTCGGTCCCACCTCTCTCGTAATGCCTGGACAAGGGTGAGATCGAGCTTGATCGACTCGATATGTTTAAAGGCCCCGAACCCCATCGCATCAATCCTGATTCTCTGAAAGTCCAGAAGACCACGGTATGCGGCCACCACCAACTCCCGTGAAATTCATGATCTCATCACACCCTGTGCATAAAAAAATAAATAAATAATTGTGAGAAGTACAAAAGAGAGAAACACAAAAAAAATAAATACATACATAAATAAGAAGGGGGTGCATTTTCATAAAAATAAGAAACAGAAAAAAGGACAAAAGAAGAGATGAGGCAGAGTTCACTTACAAGTTGTAATTGGGTCTTCTCACTAAGATGCCCCTCAATGTCAGAGAGCCTCTTGAAGTCACTACTGGGCTTGCTCTTCTTCGCGGAGCCAGAAGATTCACCCTCCATCTTGAAGCATAAGGAAACATTTCCCTCTATTGAAAGCTTTAACTTCCTCAAACCTAACACTCCTTGGCCTCAAAAGAGGAACGAATGGGGGGGTATTTATAGGATAGGGAGAACTAACAAGGTTATTCAGAATTTGACTCGGAGTCATCATTGCTGACTTTAGTGACGGTCCTCGTGATGGGACACCCCCTTTTCAGTTCAATGTGTCACTTCATTTGTTGTGTGGTGTAAATTATTTGATTGTTCCGTGTGTTGATTTGTCCCTTATGCAGCTTGAATGCTTTCTTATGTCTTATGAATGCAGATATTAAAAAAAGAGAGAAAATAAGGGGGAAAAAAGAGGTCTCATTGATTGGGACATATGCGCCAAGTCCCACCTCTAGTCCCACAGTGATAGTGTCCCTCCATGCCATGCATTTACTATATAGTATTTACACTATTATATCACATCAAGGACCTTGCAACTTGGATGGGTCTTGAATTTGGGTTCCTCTCTAACAAAAATAGTGATGATTCCAGAAGAGTGTTTCTCACATGGATAGACCATTGAGTTGTCGTAGTTTTGGGACGATGGTTCCATTTTTCGATTCTAATTGATATGAGATATTCCATTCCAAATTGAGTACTCGGCTTCTTTGTCACCATTTTGAGCTGTTTCTTTGAAAACACGCTTGTTTGGATTTTACCCTATCACTATAATTTTCTTTTGCTACAATTGGATCCACTTTGGATGCAGCACTTCCACATTGGCTAGTAAATGCTTCCCAACGGTGAAACATGTAGGTTCACGACCTCAGGTACTTCCACGCACGGAAGTTGATCCCTTCTCCTATTCATGCCTGAGCACACATTATTCTTTTTGTTATTTGTCATTCCATCCAAACGATTATTGATTTCAGATAACCTTCTTTAAGGTTACTTCATTGAAACTTTGGAAAAATTCCAATCATGTGGTGTTGAGAGCGTGTCTTATCACGTCTTGGCATCTACTTTTCGATCCATTCTTACTTCATTCCATTACACTCCATTTCATTTCATTTCATTCCATTCCATTTCACTCTGTGTTATTCCCCTACAAAGTAGATGCCAAGGCGGGGCAAGCCGTAAACACGCTATTTTTGACATCACATTGAGTAAATTTCATATCACACCATAATCCCCCAAAGTAACTCTCATTATTGAATTATTTTAGTGATTTTTTTCTAATTTTTTAATTTTTTTATATTTTTATTTGGTGCCTAGAACAAATAAAAATATCAAAATATATTAAAATTAAAAAAATAAACTATATATTAAAAGGCATCCTATTGATAGGATGCCTTTAAAAAATAAAATAATAAAAAATTAATTAATTAAAGGGCATCCTATTTCTCAGATGCCTTTTTAAAAAATAATAAAATAATAATAAAAGATAAAAAATAAAAATAAAAGAGCATTACATGGAAAGGACTTCTTTAAAAGGACATCCAAACTATACAACGCCATTTTGGTTTTCCTACTTTGGGTCAAAGTTAGGCATCAAAAATGACGAATTTCAACACACGTGTGTTTAAAAGGCATCCCTACATAGGGATGCATCTTTTTTGTCAAAGTTAGGCATCCAAATGCCCCGTTTTCAACGCATACACTGTCGTCAGGCACCGTGTCGGGCACTGAGAGGAAAAAGAAGCATCTCGTAGAGGAGACGCCTTTAAAAGAAGTGTCTTATCTATAAGACGCCTCCATCACTAATAGGCATCTGGTGAATAAGACGTATTTTTTAAGAGGCATCCCATCCTAAGGATGCCTATTTTGCCCATCTGCCTATAAATAGGGTAGCCCCTCCTACAAATAAAGAACTTTGAAATCCTCATTTACGGGAGGGAGAAACTCTAGAGAAATCCCTCCGAATGCATGGGGTTTTATTTTTGGATTAAGGGGAGGTTCTGCCAAAGTTTTGAGTGCCCGATCGTTTAGGAGAAGAGTCATCTCCTCATCCTTTGCTCGTGTGTGACGCCCTCATGCTATCAGAGTCCCTCGAAGCCTACTGTCGGCACCACAATAAGCTTTTCTTCACCTTTACCCTTCTTTTGCATTATTTTCATTAGCTGCATGAATCATCTATTATCTTAGCTCGTGTTTCATTTTTCGTCATAAGAGAATCCTATCACCGTGCACCTCTGCATGAATTTCATTCATCATGACATTTGCCTACCCTTTGCATCCAAAAGGGATTTAAAATAACACCAACAAGGTGTGTATTTGTCCATGATTTTATTGTTCTTTTATCACAAGAGATTGATACTATGCTGCAGTTGTTTCTAATCAATATTTGATGTTTGTTTCATTTCTTGCAAGAGTAATCAAAAGAAAACTCTCTTCATCGGCCGGCTCAAGAAAGAGAAAGAAGGAACCCTTCACAAATCTCTCGCATACAAGGTGAGGAGGGTAAAATCGACATGGCCCATGCGCGGCCCATTGGCACCAGGCCCTCATCGGCCCAAAGTCCTTAACGCACATGATGGATCTCCGACAGCCACGGCCCACGACAAATGACCCAATAGGACCGGCCATCGGATTCACCAGCCCATGAAGGGAATCAACCCGAGCATATCGGGTGCCAGACGACCCTCCGATGACCAAATGTTACCCCCGTCATCATCAGCCACGACTCCAATAAAGGCGAGCACGCCCCACGAGTACCGTAAGACTCGCCTAAAGGCCGCTCGACTCCGGAGGAACGGATGCTCAATGGGAAACTCCCCACGATCACGGGGAGACATTACCCCACGACTCACGCCCTCCCCTACTAAGGGATAAGCCTCCGCTGCCAGGACAACCCCTATAAATGGACCTTCGACTAGAGACAGAGGAACACAGCAAGAGAGACTCCGACACACGCTACGATAGGCAAACTGTAATGCCCGAGAATTTTCTAAGAATTTTCTGGGATTTAATATATTTATTAAGCATTTAAGTAGACTAAATGGGCTATTTAATAAATATAGGTCTATTTAATAATTGTTTAAAGGCCCATATATTATGTTAGGTTTAAATCTACCAAAATAAGCCCACAAGACCCAAATCTAAGACCTTTAGACCCAAGCCCATTAATAGAAACGTAAATTGGATAATTTATGGATTTAAAATTAGATATATACATCAATTAGAAGATAAATAAGAAATAATAGAAAAATCTAATTTTTTTGGATTTAACGCCAATTGGCGGTCTATCGCGAGACCGCCACTTCATCCTAACGGTCCCTCCATGATCGCTAAACCCTTCTGATTCCGTGAATGGAGGAAACGTGAAAAGATTAGGTTTTTGGCAACAAAATCACCTTGGATCGAAGCTATCTGGCATGTGAGACTCTCTAGAATACTCTAGGGATCAGTTCTACCCCAATCGCGGACTCTAAGTTTGATCTAATCTCTAGGTAAACTCTATAAATAGGGTTCAGGTTCGAACTATGCGAACCCTTACTTTGGCTCGTTAAATTCGACAGTAAGGAGACTATATCTCAGGTTGGTTCTTAAGAAGATTTTGTTCTCCTTAGTTTTATCTAACTTCCCTCCAATTGTCGTGCTAAAAGACCCAGCCATTAAAGAATTAGGGCATCTGCAAGTTGATAGTTTGCTACAGGCTGCATAGGAACCAGTGCGCCGGTCCAATGAAGATCAGGAGATTAGAAGCCCTGAATGAGGTTAGTTCACGTTGTGTCTTTAGAACTTTTTGTTCCCCTTTCTATTTTCTACCTACCCTCCAATTTTTACGAATATAGGTCAAGAGAATCAGAAGATAGAGGGGCAGGAAGTTACTGGTTTGGCACAGGACGTGCAGGAACCTGAGCGATCTTCCAGTTAGAAATTCAAAGTCTAAAGCTTGTCAGAGAGGTAGGTTATCTCGTGGATGGCTAAAATATCAAGTTAGGAATAAAAGCCCTTTGATTTCATGAATTTTCATTCTTTTACATGGAGTATTTTACATTTTTCTACCACTGCGCAACTAGGTTATCACCGTATGTATGAATCCTACCCTTAATAAGAAATTGATAATTTTGGCTTACTTCACATAAACCCATGCATCCCCATGACTAGATTTTTTTTGTAGCATGTTTTACTTCCTGTCTAGCATGTTTACATGCATTTATTTTCGTTTGGATAGGCCCTGCACATCCTATTTTACATTTGTCTATTACAGGAAAGAATCGGTCTCCCCAAGACCACCGTAATCCTTTAGTGGCCATGCGATAGACCGCTAAGCACCTGTATGCTGTCCTCACCAGACCGCTATTTTCTTTCTATTCTTTGCAACCTGTTAACTCTAAATAGATTATAGATTAACCCTATTATGCATATGTTAAGCCTAGGTAATTAGGCCTTATTCCTAATTATGACTGTATATTCCTAATTAGGCCTCATTCTTTCCCGGACGGCACCCAGAAGGGTGGCTTCAAAAATCATGGAGATTACTGGATTCCGACAGCAGAGTGGTGCTACTAATTACCTTGGTGTTCCCATTCGCCAAGGCAGAATGCTGATTTCGGATTACAAAGATCTCATTGAGAAGGTTAATGCTCGGATTGGATCCTGGAACTCTAAGATGCTATCTCAAGCTGGCAGATTGACTCTTATTAATTCGATTCTTAATTTTATCCCCATTTACCTTGCGGCGGCTTCTTCTGTCCCTAAAACTGTTCTTATCACCATTGAGCATCTTTGCACGTCCTTCTTTTGGGGTAGCTCGGAAGGGCGATATCGCAGGCACTGGGTTCACTGGACTGACATACAACGGCCGATTGTTGAAGGTGGCCTTGGTGTCCGCAGCCTTTGGCATCTTCAGCTCTCCCTTGCGGTTAAGTTGGTGTGGTCGTTGCAGCAAGGGACCTCCCTTTGGGCTGCTTATGCGCGGCAAAGGTTCAGGATCTCTCACAGGTCTACCACACTCTCCTGCTACCCTCACGGTATCTCTAAAAAAGTCTTCACAGCTGCTCTTGAGGTTGCCAACAGCCAAACCCGCTGGATTATTGGTGATGGGAGCCGCACGAACTTCCTGGACGATGTATGGATGGGCAATGGCACATTGCGGCAGTAGCTCATTCAACCTTATCAGGGTCCCATCGCCACTATCCATGAGGTCGTGTCCAATGAGCAGCATCCCATCAGGCTGCTTCTGCCGGACAGCCTTCGCTTGGATGGCATATATCTTTCTACTCATGAGGACCAGCGTATTTGGTCTGCCACTCCTTCTGGCGCATTCTCAACTAAGTCAGCGTATGAATTGCTGAGACTAGTGGGTGTCAAGCGAAGCTGCCTTAAATTCATTTGGAACCGATTCTTTCACAGGCGGGCTTCTATCTTTGCTTGGAAAGTACTATATCGAGCTGTACCTGTGGACTCCAGAGTAGATGAGTGCGGCATTGCTATGGTATCTCGTTGCAGCTGCTGCAGTACCCCCCATTTGGAGGACTTAGATCATCTCTTCATCCAAAGTGATTTGGCCGCTACTTTGTGGCGCTGGGTGAACCCTTTATTGGATACTGGCCTCCGCAGTCACACCCATATTTCCCAACGTCTCTGGGAAATCCTGAGCTGGCATCATCCTTCTAATCCCCATGGCTTCATTGTAATTTATGCCACCATCCTCATTGTCTGGGAAATTTGGAAGGCCAGATGCCTCATGCGCTTTCAGGGCAAGAATGTTTACAAGGACCACATCATCCATAACACTCACCTCAATATTGCTTCTGCCCTTAAGAAAAAGGTCTTCAAGCACCGTCTTCCTAACAGATATGTCCATCTCATCTCTGAATTTGGTTATATGCACCGTTCGTCTCCTTCCATGACTAAGATGGTTAGATGGATACCTCCCATTCATGGCCTGGTGCTTAATGTGGATGGAGCAAGCAAAGGGAACCCGGGTTACAGTGGCGGTGGCGGCTGCTTCAGGGATGGTAATGGGGGGCTTGTCCTCACTTTTATGCACTACTATGGCATTAGCACTAGCTTGACTGCGGAGGCCCGTGCTATGTGTGACGGAATCAGGCTTGCGATTGTGCGTGGTCTCCCCATCTCTGAAATTCGCACGGACTCAGAAGTTCTGGTCTCTTCCCTATCAACAGGGACTGGCCCAGCTTGGGAATGCTTGAGATGGTGGCGAGAGATTGTACATAATGTCAATTCCCTTTGCATGAATATTTTGCATGTATACCGAGAAGCTAACCATGTCGCGGATGCTTTGGCTTCCCAAGCTTGTATTCACCGTGTCAACACAGTTTTTTTTATCCAATACTGAGCTTCCTAGGCCTTGTCGTGGCTTCCTGAAGGTTGATAGATTAGGCTTAGCCTCTTTCCGGCAGCATTAGTATTCCTCCTTTGGCCTCCAGTGTGTCTATACCTCAGGGGTATGCCCCGGTGATTCTGTACTCATTCTTTATTGGAATAAAATATTTCATGGGTTATAGAGATCGCCTAGAGGAGTGATCCCACTTCCCCCCCGGGGGGGGGGGGGGGGGGGGGGGGGGGTAGTGCACTCGACCGGTGCAATTTCTATCGCCCCTTTTATTTAAAAAAAACTTAGTTATATTGTGCACTAAACATGTTAGGTTTTATATCTTTCATGTTTTAAATACCTATTTTTGACTTATGCTATTTTCATGCCAAAACCCTTCTAGTTTGTATTAAAGTTAATTCCATATGCTTCACGGGTTTGTTTAAGTGATGTTTTCGACGTTGTTTTACCGTGATCCTTTCTCATCTATAGTCTTTATTAAGTACATGGTGCGTACCCCGGTGCGTGGCCATTAGATACACTTTTGCACTTATAAGCACACCTCTTGGACTTGTGATCCTCTCCGCTGAATATTCCTTCCACCGGACTAGGTGATCTTGTTTCAAGGCCTCAATAAGTCTCCGTGAGCCTGGGATTCCCACTAGGACGCCGAACTGGTTGTACCCTCAGAACGTAATTGTCTAGAAAGCACTTACACTACTGATATTTTTTTGAGTTCCGGGTATTAGCGACCATCCAAGAGACCGCAACTGTCAGTTAGCGGCCCTTCACCTGACCGTTATTTTCTCATGAAACGGTCTAGACGTGACCGCTATTTCAAGAAACGGCCCTGGCATGACCGTTTCTGTCTCAAGTATTCTTAACCCGAGGTTTGACCTGAGGGTTGATTTTTCTAAGTTCCTAGATGGCCTATTGATTATCTAGAACCTAAGACCTTATTCCAAAGCTAACTAATAAATTATGGAAGTTAAAGAATATGCCGTTATGCTGCCAGATTCTTTCCGTGGCATGACCTTGTCTTAAATCATTCTTTGAACTCTCATGATCATTCACTGGTGCATTCTTTGCCTTGGTCACATTCTCATGAAACTATTGTTGAATTGAACATTATTGGCCAAACTTTACTATATTCTCATGGAAGTAGCTTGATCTGTAACTTGAAGATGCAAGAGCGGGCACAGACAATATCCAAGGGCTCCACACTAGCTCCCTCGACAGTAGCCAAAAATGGGCTAAAAACCATGGGGTACGATGAGTACTGGCGTCGCATTGCGCCGAGAGTACTTTTTTTATAGACGGGTGAAAACCATGAGGCAACTTGTGATAATTGACATGCTTGCTAGTATATTATTGTTCATGACTTTCTAGTACATAGCCTTTATGGTTATGAAGTACATTCTTGTTAATGAAAGGCCACTTTACCCTATAAATCTTGCTTGATCATGCTCTATTGTCCATTCATATTCTTCATGTCTCTATAATTCATGTCTTGTTACTTGGATTTTGTTTGAGCATTTTATCGCATTTTCTTTTACCTTATTCTCTAGGGTGAAAATGTAATTACTTTAAGTATGTATCCATGTTGGTGCAAAGATACCTACTGGGCAAGTGTGCTCATTACCCTACTTTTTCAATCTTTTCAGGAAGTTCAAGTGAGTCGGATTCAGAGTATTCTAGCAACGGGTCCGAGAGTGATGACTGATGGTCGAGAGAAGACTTAGAATGTCAAGTGTATTTAAGTAGTCTAGAGTCATGATGTAATTTTTACTTTATTGAGTCTCACTATGTAATTTTCATTTTTCTTGAGTCTAGTAGAGCATGAGTCAACTTTATGTAATTATGGATCATTATTATCATTAAAAGTTAGAATTTTGGTCAAATATTATGTACTCCATCTTTATGTGATGTTTATTGTGCTCTGATTATATTGCTAGCTTGAGGCGTATTGCCGGCTACTCACGTTCCCCGATATTACTTCCTTGTACATATGTCTCGGGGCGTGACAGTTAAGTTGGTATCAGAGCCTAGGCTTAAGTATGTCCTAGGAAGATGTCATGTCATAGGCTAAGTCCAAGGATTAAGACCCACACCTATGAACTAAGGGAAGAAATTTCCAACCACGTGAGAATGGGTAGAGCCGGGATGAGATAGTTAAATTAGAAATTTTCTAAGTTAATCCTATTAATTCCATAGGAATTAACTAATTGATTATCCTCGCAGGTACCTTATTTTTCACAATGGCACACCGTGTTGACTGGGACGGGATGCAACAGACTGTTGCAGGTCTTACCCAGGCACTATAGAATATGGCCCAAGCTGGCGCAAGGGCTGGTGCCGGCGATTTACATCAGAATTTTGAAGCTTAAATCCTCCACGGTTTTCTGGCTCTTCTAATCCGGATGAAGCAGAGAACTGGATAGATGAGATGGAAAGAATCTTCAATGTTATGCAATGTGCGGATCAAGAGAAGCTCCGTCTCGTCACTTTTCAAACTTAATAAGGATGCGCGTACTTAGTGGAAGACCACCTCGGCACAATCCCAAAATTCCCAGCCTAAATGGAACGAGTTTCTTACACTCTTCCGGGCGAAATACTTCTCTGAGCACGTCAAGGAGCGAAAGGCTGCTGAATTCTCTTCTCTACACTAAGGCATGATGTCAGTGGAAGAATATGAGCTCTAATTCCCCCGTTTGGCCCCTTATACTGAACATCTGGTGAGTAAAGATATCTTAAAGGCCAACCAATTTCTAGATGGGTTAAGGCTCGTCTTCATTCAACAACTTGGCTCACAAAATATTCGGACCTATGCGGAGATGGTCCAACGAGCACATTTATATGAAAGGACCTTGGAGAAGGTCGAGAAACTTAAGGGCAAGGGAGAAGAATCTATCCGAAGGATGGATCGGCGTAGAAAGAAGGAGAAGTTCAACATCACAGAACCTTACAAGTCCCGTGATAATAAGAAGAGATCCCGGAACGGGAGTGGTAATGGCTACCACAAGAACAAGAAGGCGAAGGAGGAAGACAAGCAAGTCATGGCGGCTTGCACGTTCTGTGAGAAATTCGGCCATGCGGCCGAGGAATGCTGGAAGCGTCTTGGTGCTTGCTTAAGATGTGGCAGTCGGGAGCATCGCATGCCAGACTGTCCCCTCATGAAGGAACAACCCTCCAGGAACGACGGCGGTAGGCTCGTCTCAATGCTGTTGTGGACGAAGAAGCTACTGAAAAAGGGGAATTGATGGAAGATACCGTCCAAATTTACTCGCATCCTGCATTTGTGTTATTTGATACTGGTACTGCTCATTCCTTTATTTCTAGCTCTTTTCTAAAACCTTGTCAATTTCACCTATCATGTTACCTTCGAATTTAACTATAAGTACACCCTTAGGTTCGGGAATGAACTTAAAACTTATCTTCCCGATAGTGAAGTTATCATAGAAGGTCACAATCTCCCTGCAAATCTCGTATGCCTTGACATGGAGGGCTACGATGCCATATTAGGAGTAGATTGGCTTTGTGACCATTATGCCGACATTAATTGTCGCAATAGGCGGATTTTTTTTCATAAACCAGATTTTCCAAAGTTCTCTTTCCTTGGCATTAAGTATAGGAAGCACCTTACCCTTATTTCTTCTCTTCACGCCTGTAAACTCATCTCACAAGGGTGTGAAGCTTTTCTTGCTTCCGTTATCATTACTGAGTCCAAGGAAATCCTTATAGAAGAAATCCCCATTGTAAAAGAATTTTCAGACCTCTTTCCTTCGGACTTACCCGGTATACCACCCAAGAGGAAGGTTAATTTTCCCATTGAACTCACACCTGGAGCAGCACCTGTGTCAAATGCCCCTTACAGGATGTCCCCCACGGAGCTCAAGGAATTGAAAAAGTAACTTCAAGAGTTGCTGGAAAAAGGCTTTATTCGACCCAATACATCCCCTTGGGGTGCGTTGGTTCTATTTGTCAGGAAGAAGGATGGATCCCTTAGGCTATGTATCGACTACCGGCAATTGAATCAACTTACCATCAAGAGCAAATACCCACTGCCGCATATTGATAAGCTATTCGACCAGATCTCTGGTGCGGAGTATTTCTCCAAGTTTGACCTCAGGTCTGGCTATCATCAACTGAAGATTAAGGAAGAGGATATTCACAAGATGGCTTTCCATAGTAGATACTGATATAATGAGTTTGTGGTTATGCCGTTCAGGTTAACCAACGCCCCCGTAGCATTTATGCAACTCATCAACAACGTCTTCAGGCCATATCTCGACCGCTTTGTGGTCGTATTTATTGATGACATCCTTATCTATTCCAAGATTAAAGGAGAACATGAGGAACATCTGAGAAATGCCTTACAAACATTAAGGGAACACCAACTATATGCCAAGCTAAATAAATGTGAGTTCTAGCTAAAGGAGGTTTCCTTCCTTGGCCATGTTATTTCCAAAGAATGAATTACTATGGATCCTTCTAAAGTAGAAGCTGTCAAAAACTGGAGCCGACTGATGACTATATCTGAAATTAGAAGTTTCCATGGTCTGGCTGGTTATTATCGACGGTTCATCAAAGATTTTTTCAAAATCATCGTTCCTCTCACAAGACTTACTAGAAAGGAAAATCGATTTGTATGGAGCATGGAGTGCGAAGGGAGTTTCTTGACTCTCAAGGAACATTTCACAACTGCCCCTATTGTAGCACTGCCTGTCGAAGGCGGCAGATTTGAAGTATACACTGATGCATCAGGCGTTGGCCTCGGGTGCATTCTTATGCAAAGTGGCGAAGTGATTTTCTATGCCTCAAGACAATTGAAGCGGCACGAGGAAAATTATCCAGTTCATGATCTGGAACTAGCTGCCGTTATATTTGCTGTAAAGATCTGGCGTTACTATCTTTATAGAGAAAAGTTCACAATATATTAGGACCACAAAAGTTTGAAATATCTCTTTTCTCAAAAGGAGCTAAACATGAGACAAAGGTGATGGCTAGAATATCTTAAAGATTTTGACTTCGCCATCCAATATCATCCAGGCAAGGCGAATGTTGTAGCCGACGCGCTCAGCAGGAAACCAATGGGAATATTATCAAGCCTCATGAAAGGTATGACTAATCTCATTGTTGAATTTGCCCAATTAAATCTAGAGATAAATGCAGAGAAAGAAGAATGCTTTATTGCCAATATTCGGTCACAACCTACATTAATAGAAGGCCTGGTCAAGTTGCAAGAAAATGACCCTACACTGATGGGAATCAAGGATGATATAGATCAACGGTCAGAATTCTCTATTGCAACTGACAGAAGATTGCTATTCCGAGGTCAAATTTGTGTCCCAGATCATGCTGATACTAAGAAACTGGTTATGGACGAAGCACATAAATCAAGGTATGCTATTCACCCTGGTGCTATCAAGATGTACCAAGATCTTAAAAGAAATTATTGGTGGCCTAATATGAAAAGAGAAGTGGCCGACTACGTATCACACTGCCTCACTTGTCAACAAGTTAAGGTAGAGCATCAAAAGTCTGCTGGAAAGCTACATCCCTTGGCGATTCCTGAGTGGAAATGGGAGAGTATAGGGATGGATTTTGTAATGGGTCTACCTAAATCTAGAGAAGGACATGATGGTATATGGGTAATCATTGACTGCTTGACTAAGTCGGCTCACTTCCTACGTATTAAGAGTTGATGGTCCGTGGACGTCTTGGTTGCCTTATATGTAAAAGAAATTGTGAAACTGCATGGAGTCCCTATCACTATTATATCTGATCGAGACCCTCGATTTACATCTCAATTCTGGAAGGGTCTACAACATTCATTAGGGACCCGGTTGAATTTCAACACCGCATTCCACCCACAGACTGATAGTCAAATTGAGAGAACCAATCAAGTGGTGGAAGATATGCTTCTGGCATGTGTACTTAATTTTGGTGGAAGTTGCCACTACCACTTGTCTCTAGTGGAATTCTCCTACAATAATAGCTATCAAGCTAGCATAAAAATGGCACAATTTGAACTATATGGCAGGAGTTGCCGTTCACCTATATGCTAGAGTGAGATTGGGGAAAAGTAATTTCTAGTCCCGGAACTCATTTGGAATACTACTAAAAAAGTCAAGCTGATTCAAGAAAGACTCAAGATGGCTCGAGATAGGCAAAAGTCTTATGCTAATAATCGAAGGCGTGACCTGGAATTCTAAATAGGAGATCACGTATTTCTCAAAGTTTCTCCGGGTCGAGGTATCCGAAGATTCGGCATCAAAGGCAAATTAACTTATTCCAAGATTTATAGGCCCTTTTGAAATTCTTGAAAGGGTTGGTGAGGTTGCTTATCGACTAGCCTTACCTCCTCAATTTCATGATGTCTTTCACATCTCAATGCTCAAAAGATACGTCCATGATCCATTCCATATCATCACTTATGATAACCTGGAGATACAAGAAGACTTAACGTACAAGCAAAGGCCACTCAAGATAATTGAGCGAGAAGTATGTCAGCTTTGAAATAAAAATATTCCCATGGTCAAAATCCAATGGAGCAAATCCTGGTCGTATGAGGCGACATGAGAAACGGAAGAAGCTATGCGCAAGAGATTTCTAAAATTATTCGAATGTAAGTACACTCTCCTTAAAAATCACATGCATGGAATTTGGGGATCAAATTCTTTTAAGTGGGAGAGGGTGTAACGCCCGAGAATTTTTTAGGAATTTTATTGGATTTAATATATTTATTAAGCATTTAAGTAGACTAAATAGGCTATTTAATAAATATAGGTCTATTTAATAATTGTTTAAAGGCCCAGATATTATGTTAAGTTTAAATCCACCTAAATAGGCCCACAAGACCCAAATCTAAGACCTTTAGACCTAAGCTCATTAATAGAAATGTAAATTGGGTAATTTACAGATTTAAAATCAGATATATACAACAATTAAGAGATAAATAAGAAATAATAGTAAAATCTGAATTTTTCGGATTTAACGCCAATTGACGGTCTATCCCGAGACCGCCACTTCATCCTAGCGGTCCCTCCATGACCGCTAAACCCTTCTGATTCCGTGAAGGGAAGAAACGTGAAAAGCTTGGGTTTTTGGCAACCAAATCACCTTGGATCGAAGCTATCTGGCATGGGAGACTCTCTAGAATACTCTAGGGGTCAGTTCTACCCCAATCTTGGACTCTAAGTTCGATCTAATCTCCAAAATCCTAGGTAAACTCTATAAATAGGGTTCAGGTTCGAACTGTGCGAACCCTTATTTTGGCTCCTGAAGTTCGACGGTAAGGAGATGATATCTCAAGTTGGTTGTTTAGAAGATTTTGTTCTCCTTAGTTTTATCTAACTCCCCTCCAATTTTCCTACTAGAAGACCTAGCCGTTGAAGAATTAGGGTGTCTGCAAGTCTCTGGTTTGCTATAGGCTGCACAGGAACCAGTGCGCCGATCCAGTGAAGATCAGGAGATTAGAAGCCCTAAACGAGGTTAGTTCACGTAGTGTCTTTAGAACTTTTTATTTCACTTTCTATCTTTTACCTACCCTCCAATTTTCACGAATATAGGTCAAGAGAATCAGAAGAAAGTGGGGCGGGAAGTTACTGGTTTGGCATAGGACGTGTAGCAACTTGAGCAATCTTCCAATTAGAAATTCAAAGTCTAAGCTTATCACAGAGGTAGGTTATCTCGTGGATGGCTAAAATACCAAGTTAGGAATAAAACCCCTTTGATTTCATGAATTTTCATGCTTTCTACATGGAGTATTTTACATTTTTCTACCACTGCGCAACTAGGTTATCACCGCATGCATGAATCATACCTTTAATAAGAAATTGATAATTTTGGCTTACTTCATGTAAACCCATGCATCCCCATGACTAGATCTTTATTGTAGCATGTTTTACTTCCTGTATAGTTTGTTTACATGCATTTATTTCCTTAGGATAGGCCTTTCACATCCTATTTTACGTTTGTTTGTTACAGGAAAGAAACGGTCTCCCCAAGACTGCCGTAATCTGTTAGCGGCCATGCGATAGACCGATAAGCGCCTGTATGCGGTCCTCACCTGACCGCTATTCTCTTTCTGTTCTCTGCAACCTGTTAACTCCAAACAGATTGCAGATTGACCCTATTATGCATATGTTAAGCCTAGGTAATTAGGCCTCATTCTTAGTTGTGACTGTACATTTATGAACTAAGTTATATTGTGCACAAAACATGTTAGGTTTCATGTCTTTCATGTTTTAAATACATATTTTTGACTTATGCTATTTTCATACCAAAACCCTTATAGTTTGTATTAAAGTTAATTCCATATGCTTCATGGGCTTGTTTAAGTGATGTTTTGGTCACTATTTTATCACGATCCTTTCTTATCTATAGTCTTTCTTATGTACAAGGTGGGTACACCGGTGCCTGGCCATTAGATACACTTTTACACTTATAAGCACACCTCTTGGACTTGTGATCATCTCTGCTGGATATTTCTTCCACCAGACTAGGTGATCTTGTTTCAAGTCTTCTGTAAGTCTCCATGAGCCTGGGATTTCCACTAGAACGTCGAGCTAGTTGTACCCCCAAAACCCAATTGTCTAGAAAGCACTTACACTACCGGTGTTTTTCTGAGTTCCGGATATTAGCGACCATCTAAGAGACCGCAATTGTTAGTTAGCTGCCTTTCACCTGACCGCTATTTTCTCATGAAATGGTCCAGACGTGACCGCTATTTCAAAAAATAGCCCTGGCATGACCATTTCTGTCTCAAGTATTCTTAACCCGAGGTTTGACCTAAGGGTTGATTTTCCTAAGTTCCTAAATGATCTATTGATTATCTAGAACCTAACACTTTATTCCAAAGCTATCTAATCAATTATGGAAGTTAAAGAATATGTCGTTATGCCACCGGATTCTTTCCGTGGCATGACCTTGTCTTAAATCATTCTTTGAACTCTTATGATCATTCATTGGTGCATTCTTTACCTTGGTTACATTCTCATGAAACTATTGTTGAATTGAACATTATTATCCGAACTTTACCATATTCTCATGGAAGTTGCTTGATCTGTAACTTGAAGATGCAAGAGCGGGTACGAATAGTGTCCAAGGGTTCCACACTAGTCCCCTCGGTAGATAGCCGAAAACATGCTAAAAATCATGGGGTATGATGAGTATTGGCGTCACATTGTGCTGAGAGTACTTTTTTTATAGACGGGTAAAAACCATGAGGCAAATTGTGATAATTGACATGCTTGCTAGTACATTCTTATTCATGACTTTCTAGTACATAGCCTTTATGGTTATAAAGTACATTCTTGTTAATGAAATGCCACTTTACCCTATAAATCTTGCTTGATCATGTTCTATTGTCCATTCATATTCTTCATGTCTCTATAATTCATGTCTTTTTACTTGGATTTTGTTCGTGTGTTTTATTACATTTTCTTTTACCTTATTCTCTAGAGCGAAAGTGTAATTACTTTAAGTATGCCTCCATATTGGTGCGAAGATACCTACTAGACAAGTGTGCTAATTACTCTACTTTTTTAATCTTTTCAGGAAGTTCAAGTGAGTCGGATTCGGAGTATTCTAGCAATGGGTCCGAGAGTGATGACTGATGGTCGAGAGAAGACTTAGAATGTCTAGTGTATTTAAATAGTCTAGAGTCATGATGTATTTTTTACTTTATTGAGTCTTACTATGTAATTTTTATTTTTCTTGAGTCTAGTAGACCATGAGTCAACTTTATGTAATTATGGATCATTATTATCAATAAAGTTAGAATTTTGGCCAAATATTATGTACTCCATCTTTATGTGGATGTTTATTACGCTCTGATTATATTACTAACTTGAGGCTTATTGTCGGCTGCTCATGTTCTCCGATATTACTTCCGCTGTACATATGTCTCGGGGCATGACACTAACTGTTCCAGAGAGCAGCTTCTACATAGGAGAGCTACGGTCCGTTTTCGAGCACCCTTCCAGTCTAGCGAGTGCTCTCTGAGCACTCACTGGACGTGGCGAGCACTCCGTGGAAGCCTAACCATCACTTCAGGCTTGATCAGTCGCCTCTCAACTCCCTCTGTCACTCCTCCATCTTCTTGACTTAAGCATCGGAGGGTTATCCCCTGGGATAACGCCCAGGGTTCCTTCTGACGCCATTTCTCTGGTGAGTCCAGGCTTCCACGGGTGGTCGGATGATCTTCCCCCAACAAACAAATATTAAAAGTGTGGTACGGGATTCGAGAGACCATTTTCTCGCCTCTACATATAGTATAGCATGCGATCAATTTTCTTTCTATTTTTGGGGTGTTCGACCCTTGGCCATTACACCTCATACATCAGACATGCACTCACACGTGATTTTGATTTGATTTTATATTAAAACCCGCGGAGAGCAACTCTCGTGGTCAGTATTTCTTACTCTCTTTCGGTGACATCGTTCACAGTAGGCAGATAATTGTTCCTCTCCCCGATGATTGTTCCTCTCAGTGGCAGTGGGCGATGAACCGGAGTAGCCCCGATGACTCCAGCCTCCTTGAGCGACCCCGACAGTTGTTCCTAATCGGATAGTCAGATATATTTAAAAACTGTAAAATTATGAACATATAACATATTTTTATATCTAATCGGATAGTCATATATATCCAAATCCGGATAGTATCTGTCGAATTCAAATTTGAATAGTGACAAAAATACACCTTAATAGAATATATCGGATTCTGATATCCGACCAATTATAATCCGATATGAATTCACATATCACACTATCCCCTCCATATCTACTCCATTTATAGGTCTACCTCTGACAGTGGCACCCTCACCCTAGGGGGACGGCGGGGGTGTTACAACAATAATTTTCAAAAAAAAACTCATTCAAAATGTTTCAAAAACATTCAAGAACTTTCCTTAAAAAAATACCTTGCATCTAACGGATACGATGGAAGGCCTCTATCCATATGTGTCGCATTGCGTCAGGTAAACTGCTCTCCTATTCTCCCTGTCATTAGCTAGATGAAGTAAGTGGAGAAAGATTAAATGAGAGGTGCCTTTTAGTATTGTTGATTCACAATACATGGTCGATCAGCTAGGAATTATTTGATTTAGCATAAAATATCATATTTTATTTGCTACCGTACTTTTTACGTGAAACCAAATAACATCAAGTATTTTGCGAAAGGCTCTTGTGGCATTTTCATGACAACTTTACCGGGTTTTATATCCTGACACCTCCACACAAACGCTTGGTCAGCATCATCTATTCTCATACTTTTTGAGATAGATTCTAGCTTCTAACTTGTTTATCTTATTCACAATGCTTTGCCTATGAACATCTGCTGACCCGAAGGGGGTAATGATCATAATATTTCTGAGATGTGGAAGGTGTAAGGCAGACAATGTTTTGTTGGCATATCCTTTCGGTTGTACAGACTATAGGTAGTTAATAACTTTAAAAAGAAAAGAGATTTTTACATATTAGTCCCAATAAATTTTGCAAATTATTTATTAATCCACCAAATCTGACTATTGTTTTAAAAACCCCTAAATCCATCTAACTCTGGTTAAAAAGCCCATCTGGTTCGTGGACATTTAAAAAGAGAATATTTGATCAAATATTCCATCATCCAGTTAAAAAATAATTAAAATTCTTAAACTACACTCGTCTTAACCCTCCCCCTGTTAAATAAAATTCCTAAACCCTTACACCCCACCCACCCCACCCACGGCTGCCCCACGCACCGGCTATCCGCCGGCCGCCCTCTCCCCTAGAAGACATGCTGGGATGGTAGGGCCCCACCGGCCGGTCTACCGGACGATGAGCATAGTCCAACATCAGTCGCATCCCTAGCTCCAACGAGAAGTGCAACTGCGCGTGTCTCCTCTCCTCCCCAGTCACATCCCTACACTACAAGAAAACTGGCTTATAGCCACAAATTTTATCTACGTTTTTCAAAAAACGTAGGTATATACAACATATTCGGACGTTTTTAAAATTACATAGGTAAATTTCCTACGTTTCATTATAGCGTAATTATATGGTCATCTTATTCCGACGGTTTACAAAAAAATGTAGGAAAAGATCATATATTCCGACATTTTTTACGTAAACGTGAGAATAGACTGTAGATATTTTTGCTTTTAATAAAATGTAGGTATAAAATATTTTAAAAAAATAAATAAAAAATTAAAAACGTAGGAATTACATGTTAACCTGATGGCGCCAATGCACAGTGTATTTGGGGAGCCCGATAGATTTTAATTTTCCCCCCACCTTTTAGCCTCCCCATCCTCAAATATGTCTTCCCGATCTCGACCTCCTCCACCCCATCCTACCGATGAGCTCCCTTCCTTCCCCGTCTCTAGTAGCTCCCTTCTTCTCCGTCTCCGGTGATCTCCCTGGATGGTCGGCGTCCCAAAAAAAAGATCAGAGAGCTCACCGGTGGGAGTCTAGAATGCCGCTCGAGGCATCCGTCCCACGACCGGCAGGGACTCTGGCGCCACCATCTGTGGTGTCCAATATAGTCGCAGGCGGCCTCCAACAACATGCTGATGCGGGACGAGACCACGGACACGACAAGCTCACGATTGTCCCTTAACGAGGGAAGCGTCGGACGTGCACGGTTGAGAAACCAGCAAGAGCTAGGGTGGTCAATTCACACTTTCGTGCCCGGATCGGGTCACGGGACGGTAACGCTCTCTCTCGCAGCAGCGGTGATCTAAATATAAAGCGAGCTACGATCCTAGAACATGCTCTCTAGCAGTGGCATAAATAAGTATATATAAAAATAAGCAACTGCCGAGTGTAGGGAGCGAGAACGGTACCTCCATGCGCTCGACGTGGGGAAGACGGACCCGGCCGAAACTCGTACTCCCGGAACAATAATACACAGTATTACAGCAATACAACTCGCTGCCCACTCCACGTAGGGAGGTAAAGGGCTACACAATGGGGCCCGGGAGGACCGAATTCGGGTTGACGGGCGGCTTCTCGCGTTGATTCGGCAACACCCGAACTAGTGATGGTGGGGCCCACGTGCTGTCCGGAGGGGCCGTGTGGGACCCAGTGGCACCGCTGTAGTGGAGACGCTTGGGGAAGCGTTCCCTGGGCTGGTGGCACGCTGGTTCTCCGGCCGGAGGCCGGGCGGCTCCGTTCGGCACCGGTCGGAATGACCGGCCACAGATCTGCAGCTTCTGGTTTTCAGCGCGCGTCCCGGCGAGAACGGATGCTGCGATCAGCCCCGATGTCGGATCGACACGAAACGGGTGCCGTTGGAAAGCTAACTTGAAGTACTTTAACCTAGGCCTGGAGATAAGACCTGGATCTGCTCAGATCTTGGCCTTAATGAATTTTTGAGTTGCTATTGTACAGTGACCGGGCTCTCAGATCTGCAGAGAACTTGTCTGCGAACGGCCGTTGACCGCCTAGTAGACCTTGGATTCAGACTTCGACCTCTTTATGAGAGTTGTAGGACATTGAGCTAGAAAAACGGGACCATTTTTTATGAAAGGTTTGGTGGAGGCTGTGATTTGTTATGATTTTTGGACTGGAAGGTGGTCGGATCTGGGAATTGACTGAAAGCACTGTAGCAGAGATAGAACACGAATTTTGAAAAATAGATAGAGGGCGGATCAAAAATCAAGAAAATGGTGGATGTAGGGGATGATGGACAGAACTCCCAGTAAAATTGGGAGCCGCAACAAAAATCAAAAAGAAGGTCGGGGATGGGAAACTCAGAGTTGCTATCACTGTAGACAGAGACAAGACAGATCTGGGAGTGATTGAAGAACGAAATTGAAAAAATATCAAACGAAGGTTTTCGACCTTAATTTTTTTGTGGATGATGGTATGGAAGATAGGAACACACCATAAAAATTACAAATCACGAAGAGGCCGTGGCTGGTAGCCGGATTTTCGTGAAGACACCTCTGTCCAGCAGGACAGAAAATCGAAGACGGATTCGCGGTGGCACGAAGGCGGCACGAACGGCGGCGGCGGCGGCACAGATGAAGATTAGAGGTTGAGAGGGGGATATAGAAGATTGATACACTGTAGAACTAGAGGTTTGAGGAGAGGAAACCAGGGGGAGAGGAAGGGGGCGCAAGGAGCTTCCAAGTTTCACACAAATTTTCTGAATTTTCACTAATTTTCACATGAAAATACAAGCTTATATATGATTCCAACCAAAAGGGTTGGGATGAGGTGTGAATAACACACAAAAACTAATAAAAAAATCAAGGGGAAGGGGGCGGCCTATTGACCATGTGTAAGGTTGAATGGGGTAGGTGGCCAACCTATTAGAATGTTGACCCCTTTAACCCCATGTGTCCATGTGACCGGCCCACCCTTCTAGATGTCCACCTAGGAAGGTTGACCAGGCCCACAAGGTGACATGGACCAATGGGAAAGGGATGAGGGCCCCCTTGCTGGTCCTACTGCATAATTACATAAAAACCCACACAATCCATGGGAATGACTCCTTGGCTTATAAAGCTTTACATTTGCGTACATACTTTCCCAAGGATATAAACACAAACTAAAAGGACATAAATGTAAAAGAAAAAGTACAGGCTCGGTGTCGATTCCCATCAACTCTCCCCGGGTGGGAGGAACTCGACCCCATCGAGTAGGAGTAGGGATGCTCGAGTACTCCGGCGGATCCGTCACCGTGCCAAGTAACGCGGGTACGCTCCACTCCAAGTGATCGTCACCTGCTCATTCCATATATACTCGATATGCGCGGACTGCTATGGGCTAAAGGTGGACACTCCGGGTGGGGCACTCTCAAAAGGGGAGGTGGCGGCTCGAAGACTCACTAGGAATCACCGCTGAGTCTCTGTAGGTGACTAGATCCGGGTGTAGCTGTAGAACCGATTCCATACTCATCGAGTGAGTCCAATCGCCTCTTACTCATAAGAGAACGACAACAAGCTTACACAAGACACATGCAGACAAACAAACGACACACAAACTATGCAAACAAACCACACAATACAAACCACACGAAGAAAAGCACATTGACTCAACTATGACCCTAGACACACCTAATGTTAGTCCGACCCGTTCATGGGTGACGGCAGACCAGGACACCCGAATGTGTGCCATGCATGCATTTGACATAACCGGAGATGGGTGGCATGGGGTACACCTAAATGTCCAAGTATGACCTAGTCATGCATGGACGGCCCTTTAGATTTAGGAGACTTGAGAGGGCTAGGAAAGCCGGGTGTGGAAGAGCCGGGTGTAGGTGTATCGTGGACGGGCTTGGTGGGTATGGAGGGCCCGGCCCGTAGGAAAGGGGTATGATAGTGGACTCCCTCTAAGAAGTGAAGTATATATGGAGGGTCTAAGGATCCACTAGGGAGTGGGTAAAAGGGATCAAATAAGGTATGACCCCTTGTGGTAGATTCCCACAAGTCACGATCCCACGTGTAGGAGTTTTGAAGGTGTGGATAGTCACCTTCTTGAATTGTGACGGGTGGGACGGGGATCGTAGGCAAGAAGTATGATTCCTCCCTCGGACAAAAGGGTATGAACTCGGGCTCGTCCGATAGCGGGAGAAGTAGAAGAACCTCCGTGGTGACACAACCCACGGTGCACTCGGAGGTAATGGACCCGAAGGCCGGATGGGTGAAGCTAAGACTAACGGGTTGGTCAAAGCCTCGCGCCAGAAGATGCGTCAACTTCCATTGTGAATCTAATCCCATGACAAGATCATCTAATGTGTCAACATGGTGACTAGATCAAAGAGTTGTGTGGTAGGAGTTGACGGGCACTAGAGATAGGATGGGGTCCATGGATGGGAAGGGAGGTGGGACCAAGCCATCCTTGAGCCAACGAAGAAGTGGCTCGGCAATGAAAAGCGTATCCGTTAGAAATACCGGTGGCTCGGGCTTTGGTAGTTCCAAATGAGATGGTTCCGAATCAAGTTCGGAAATAGAGAGTGATGACATTGGAGCTCTCATGGGTGAGGAAGGAATGTCCTTCTCGTGGTGAAGGGGTCCTTGGGGTGGCTCCGAGAACAACAAATCTACCCCGATAGACCGATCTAGGCTAGTACTAAACCGATCTAGGCTTGTACTAAACCTTTGCACTTGTCCCATCATGGCTTGGAACATTGCGCCCACTTCATCGGGACTATAAGCTCGGGATGTGGCCATGGTTGCAAAGATGGGGTTGGCCCTCTAGGAATGGAGATGCAAGACCATTTTTTTTTTAGTTTAAAAGTAAAATGTGATGCTAACTAATGCACCTAGACATAACCAAAACTCGGTACGCGGCGGAGATAACCGATCCGAAGATCACTCGCGCAAGTGTGCGACCTTCCCGATAGGCATAGCCTAACGTTCGGACAACACCTTTTGATATATCGGGTTATTGGGATGCAATGCAAAAAGACACTTTTTTTTGTTTTAAAACAATGATGACCCTAAACATGACTTAGATAATGACTAATGGCTAGACGTAAATGACACTTTTTTTTGACAAACTAGACTCAACTCGCTCTGATACCAAATTGATGTGGGACGAGACCACGGACACGACAAGCTCGCGATTGTCCCTTAACGAGGGAAGCGTCGGACGTGCACGGTTGAGAAACCGGCAAGAGCTAGGGTGGTCAATTCACACTTTCGTGCCCGGATCGGGTCACGGGACGGTAACGCTCTCTCTCGCAGCAGCGGTGATATAAATATAAAGTGAGCTACAATCCTAGAACATGCTCTCTAGCAGTGGCATAAACAAATATATATGAAAATAAGCAACTGCCGAGTGTAGGGAGCGAGAACGGTACCTCCACACGCTCGGTGTGGGGAAGACGGACCCGGCCGAAACTCGTACTCCCGGAACAATAATACACAGTATTACAGAAATACAACTCACTGCCCACTCCACGCAGGGAGGTAAAGGGCTACACAATGGGGCCCGGGAGGACCGAATTCGGGTTGACGGGCGGCTTCTCGCGTTGATTCGGCAACACCCGAACTAGTGACGGTGGGGCCCACGTGCTGTCCGGAGGGGCCGTGTGGGAACCGGTGGCACCGCTGTAGTGGAGACTCTTGGGGAAGCGTTCCCTGGGCTGGTGGCACGCTGGTTCACTGGCCGGAGGCCGAGCGGCTCCGGTCGGCACCGGTCGGAATGACCGGCCACGGATCTGCAGCTTCTGGTTTTCAGCGCGCGTCTCGATGAGAACGACGCTGTGATCAGCCCCGATGTCAGATCGACATGAAACGGGTGCCGTTGGAAAGCTAACTTGAAGTACTTCAACCTAGGCCTGGAGATAAGACCTAGATCTGCTTGGATATTGGCCTTAATGAATTTTTGAGTTGCTGTTGTACAGTGACCGGGCTCTCAGATCTGCAGAGAACTTGTCTGAGAACGGCCGTTGACCGCATCGTAGACCTTGGATTCAGACTTTGACCTCTTCATGAGAGTTGTAGGACATTGATCTAGGAAAAGGGGACTATTTTTTATGAAAGGTTTGGTGGAGGCTGTGATTTGTTATGACTTTTGGACTGGAAGGTGGTCGGATCTGGGAATTGACTGAAAGCACTGTAGCAAAGATAGAACATGAATTTTGAAAAATGGATAGAGGGCGGATAAAAAATCAAAAATATGGTGGATGTAGGGGATGATGGATAGAACTCCCAGGAAAATTGGGAGCCCCAAAAAAAATCAAAAAGAACGTCGGGGATGGGAAACGCAGAGCTGCTGTCACTATAGACAGAGACAGGACAGATCTGGGAGTTATTGAAGACCGAAATTGCAAAAATATCAAACGAAGGCTTTTCGACCTGAAATGTTTTGTGAATGATGGGAGGGAAGATAGGAACACACCATAAAAATTACAAACTACGAAGAGGCCGTTGCTGGAAGCAGGATTTTCGTGAAGACACCTCTGTCCAGCAGGACAGAAAACCGAAGACGGATTCGCGGCGGCACGAACGGCGGCGGCGGCGGCACAGATGAAGATCAGAGGTTGAGAGGGGGAGATAGAAGACTGATACACTTTAGACCTGGAGGTTTGAGGAGTGGAAACCAGGGGGAGAGGAAGGGGGCGCAAGGAGCTTCCAAGTTTCACACAAATTTTCTGAATTTTCACTAATTTTCAGATGAAAATACAAGCTTATATATAATTCCAACCAAATCCAACCTCAACCCTTGGATCTAGGGGTGGGGATTGAAGGGCTGGGATGAGGTGTGAATAACACACAAAAACTAATAAAAAAATCAAGGGGAAGGGGGCGGCCTATTGACCATGTGTAAGGTTGAATGGGGTAGGTGGCCAACCTATTAGAATGTTGACCCCTTTAACCCCATGTGTCCATATGACCAGCCCACCCTTCTAGATGTCTACCTAGGAAGGTTGACCAGGCCAACAAGGTGACATGGACCAATGGGAAAGGGCTGAGGGCCCCCTTGTTGGTCCTACTGCATAATTGCATAAAAACCCACACAATCCATGGGAATGACTCCTTGGCTTATAAAGCCTTACATTTGCGTACATACTTTCCCAAGGATATAAACACAAACTAAAAGGACATAAATGCAAAAGAAAAAGTACAATGTCAGTGTCGATTCCCATCACATGCTCTGCAGGGATTGGCTGAAGGGGGTTTCGACCAGACGAAGGAGGGTGGGTGCTCCGGCACGACCATCTGCTGTGTCCGGTACAAGTAGCTCCGGCGGCACGTCCTCTGGTGTTCGGTGCAAGGGGGCGGTGGATCCGGCGTTTGCGACAGACGAAGGTGAGGCGGGGGAGGGGCTCCACTTTGACACTGGTTAGCTGGGGGTCCGAGGTCATGTTCGCCGGCGTCCACTGACAAAATCACCGGTGTCGGGCCAGGCGATGGCTGTAGGGTCGCCCCTCCTGCCTTCTCCTCTATCCCCTCTCTCCCTCATTGTCGATGGAGCATGGGGCTAGGGTTCTTGCAAGAACAAATTAATTTTGAAGGGAGGGGCTCCGCTTCGGCACTGGTTAGATGGGGCTGTGAGGTCGCGTTCGCCGGCGTCCTGTGATGAAATCACCGGTGTCAGGCCAAGCGATTCAGGGTCGCCCCTCCTACCTTCTCCTCTGTCCTCTCTCTCCCTCATTATCGATGGAGCATGCGGCTAGGGTTCCTGCAGGCATATATACGCCATCAGAAGCAGATTCTACAAAACCACATGAGCTCCAAAAGATACTATCATCTCACAAATTTGTCAGGCGAGAGACAAAAATGATTGAATCTGATCTAAGGAGGAAGAAATGGACATGTAGCATTTTAGTATGGCAAGATTGCATATCTGAAATAGATTCCAGAAACTACAGGGTTCAGAACTGGTCTGCTAATTTTTTAGCTGCTTGTGCTAATTTTGATGGTTCAAGGTTGTGTGGTGATAATTGTACACCACATAGCTATTCAAATGAAATGGCATGTCCAATACATCTTAAAGAGCACTAAGGATGGATACAAGTCAATAATGATGAAAAGTGGCAGCGAGGTAAATTTATATTCATGCATCTACATGTATATGTATATATCTTGTATCTATATGTATACCTGTATATAGGAACATACACATATAAGGTTTATATAAGTGGATTTGCTATATTGAAACTCATTCCAAGTTTAGCACATATGGTTATGCATTTCTGATGGCTCCTTAAATCCATCATGTTTGGTTCAGTAGGACTCATCTCTATCTTTGGCAAATGGTCATTATGCATGTTTGTATAATTGTTTGTTTGCCTAAGCTCCATTAATATATCTGCACACGTTTATTCTTAAAATTGCATTATCTCATGCCATGAAATACTTGACTATCTCATTGTCCAGTCACTGATGCTGCTGGCATGTTTCCCTTTAGTTTTGAGATAAATTTACTCTAGGCAGCTTGGCATTACAATAATTCAACATGTAGTTTCTTGTAGCACTCTGCGACCCTGTGCAGAGCAGTATATTTGTAATGCTTTTGAGGTGCCCCCCTCCACTTGATGAATATGGTATGAGTTTTAGATGCTTCAAAGAAGCCTTTGCAAAACATTTTAACTTGTTTTGACGTACAGGTCTAAAGAAGGAACCCAAGTGGGTGCACATCAAAGACTTGCATACCGCATTGAAGCTGTGTAGGAAGGCTCTACTCTGGGGGACTTCCTCTGTACAGTCCTTGGGCCAGGGCCTTGAGGTAGAAGCTGCCGATGATCTGCTTCTCAAGAGAGCATGTTAGTCCATTTGTGCAGTAATTAACATCATAAGAAGGAGATGTTATATATATACTTTGCAATTTGTATATGTGCAGGCCCATGTGCATAAGAAACCAGGGAGCAATGTGTGTGCAGCTTTCCTCTCCGACAACAATCCGAAGGCCAATTCGATTGTAGCCTTCAAGGGTGTGAAGTATTCTCTTCCAAGGCACTCCATCAGCACCCTTCCTGATTGCAAGACTGCGGTCTTCATCATGCAGAGGGTGAACATATTATCTTGGATTGGAAGTCTGTAGCCCTTGCAATTTAACCTGCTTAATTAGCTATTTGTGAGATATATATATATATATATATATATATATATATATATATATATATATTGTTATATGATGATTGAGGTGTTACAGGAGTACTGGTCATTAAAATCAAATTAGATACCACATAATTAGACCAACAATGAAACCATGAGGGGTAGAAATAATCCCACAGTGCTGCTATTTACGCCTCTTTATCTTAGATATAGAGGGTTTTGTGACTAGATGAACAGACAAATATATTTATTTTGGGCAAGAGTTTGTGATTTCCACTGATGTGGTGCAGGTGAATGCTCAACACAACGCGAGGAGCTACCATAATTCAAAAGAAGCCAACAAGGACCAAGACTGGAAAATATACCAGGAGACAGTCCCAACAATTGACCAAACTACCATCAAATCAGGTGCACCCTTTGAGCTCATGAACCTGACAAAGGACACCACAAATTGCCTTTGGTATGTTACAGGGTGAGCAATTCCATGGCCCCTTGTTATCGACCAGATTATCCCCTTGAATTTCCAAAGAATGCTAGGAAACTGTTAGTAAAAGGCGCTGTTAATTCCTGAAGGAGTCAGCATTGAAATTCTTGAAATCCATGAATCTATTGATGGGCACTAATTTTTTTCCAATTCAAAAACCTTCAGTTACAAACAATGGTTAATGTTGAAGAAGAACTCATCTATTTCACATCCTTCACCATTTTTTTCTTTCACTAAAATAATTATGCCACCTAATTTGACATTATCTTCTCTGCTCACACAACTTTAATCTAGAGGATGAGGACTTACCCATGCGCCATGATATCCGTCCGGTGATCCAAGTTTCAAATCTTGGCCACGTGATGCACATCTTTGTGAATGATGTCTACATAGGTATCATATTCCGGTCGCTATTTGATGTTTTATATTCTCCATATTACCGTGACATGGTATGTATCCATCTTTTCTGATGATTAGCACCTCAATGACCTTAAGCCATCTCAAGCCCTTGGACTGCTAGATTTAATTAGTTTCAAGGGCAAGTTTGATGTCTATCTACTCATGTAACGATGCCCTCATGACTATCTTTGATCAGGATCCGGGCATGGAACCAACTTAGAGAAGAGCTTCCCCTTTGCAAAGCCTACAGATCTGAAAGGAGAGACCAACCACATTTATCTCCTAGGCATGACCATGGGACTACCAGTAAGAGCAACACGAAAACACCGTCTCTAAATCTGCATAAGTTTAAGTTTGCCCTTTTCATTTTTTTTCGTCATCTTGCCTCTAAGGTTCAGTTAGATTTCTCTAAAAATTAGCTGCATATATGTAGTTAAATGACAAATACCACACTTCTAAGTTATCCCCAGTTCCCCAAACAGAGGAGCACTGACCACAAAAGATGCATCCACAAAAGAAAAATCAAATATGAACATCAGGTTTTGTGGAGGCATGAAAGAAATTAGAGTTGAAAAACTCATTTGAAAGTATTGGTTTGCATTTAATTGAGCCAATCAATGAGGAATGAACATTTCTATGTTCAGTGATCTTTGTTTTCTTTTATTTTAACATGGCACATAAGACCCAGTAGTAAGACCCACCTATAGCTTTTAGACCAAAGAGCTTACTTTTCGAGGTGAATTTCACAAGCCATTCTTGTTAAGGACATCTTTCCCCATAAGAAAAGAGATGGATCCTCCTCCATTGGATAGTCTTTCAACATATAGCATGATAGGAATACAAATCTCCGTAAAGAAGTTCACATAAACCCTATTTCTACTCGCAAAGGACCTTTCTAGGAATGTTTTCCTAATCCCGAAATGGAAAAAGGTGAATATCTTCTGCAACGGATTGCAAAACTAATGTATTAGAATCACAATAAGGCATCACCAGATTGGTAGGCATCACCAGATTGGTCTCCAAAAGTACTGAATATCACTCCATCAGATACTTCTGGTTCCTTGTTAGAGGACGACTTGGTAGACCTTTATCATCAGAAGCTACTTTTGACTTCTTGCTCCCAGTCAGCACCCCTGAGTCAGGTCCTCCAGCAATCCTCCTTTTGCAAGGTGTGAAATCCTTCTTACTCTCTGGAGTTTGATTCTCTTTTGCAAAACCCTCTTCATAAACTAGAGTGTTAATCTGAAAATCTCCTCCTACGCTTTCTACTCTCTTTTCCTTGGTAATAGTAAACTTAATTGAATTTTCAGCCAGATTACCATTTGTTTCTGCACTTGTATCGTTCTTACCTAGTTCCACCGTCTCTCTGTTCACAGATTCTGCATTCTTGTTCTATACACCATCTTTCTCATTTAGCATCTTCATTCCAACATTTGTATCATCGCTTGTCGGCAAGCCCATATCAACAATTCTTTCATCAGAGGGACTAGAAGGAGAATTAGTTTACCTTGTGATGCAAGGAGAATTAGTTTACATTGTGTAAGCAAGTGATCTACTGGTGTCATGCTCAGTGGCAAAATTATACGTTCCATTATCAAATTCAATTTCCTTGATGTTTGTCAAATGTTCATTCTTCACACAAGCCTCCACACGGATATGTTTACTTTCATGGGCCGTTATTTCACCAGGTATCCTTAACTCACTTGCATCCACATCCCCACCGAGTAGGGAGAAACTAGGGAGTAGTTAACTGTAAATTACCCTTCGTATCCACCTTCAGTCCTTCACACACTTCCATCTTTTCTCCCCTCTCTCTCCAGTGTCCATTGCTGGAGTTGTTATTCCTGTTCTGCTGATAATATGTGAACTTGATCTTTTTAAAAAAAATTTAATTTTTGAATCCCAGATCCTATATATTTTTTCCTCAGAAGTTTGCTCTTGGAAAAAATGGTTAATGGGTTAAGATTGAATCTTAAGAAGAGTGCAGCCAGTTTTTCCTATTATAAATTGGAGGCTGTAGGCGAGTGCAGCATACTAGCTACTATAGTTAATTGTTAATCTACCTCTTAATCCTTTTTTCCTCCAATTTCTTTCATATATATAAATAGTGCTTAAAGACCCTATTTGATATGGATTGTTGATCATTTGCCACACTGGGGGGTGGGGATCTATTTACATTAGCTCTAGCAGGTGTGCCATTGGAGCAGCCAGGACATTAAAACACTTGAACAGCCAGGACATGAAACTGTGCTTAAGAGAGAAATAACCTCTAAACCCTATAATTATTGTTATTTAGGTTGTTCTAACCTCCATGGCTAGGCTGCTAGGAGGGTTTTCACATGATATATTTATTGAATGGGCAATTGAGGCAAACAATGTCTTACTTTTTTCTGAAAAGGGCCAGGTACAGTTACTATTTATAGCATATCCTATTTTATGTGCTTTGTTTGTGTTAATATAGCGTGAAAATTTATTTTTCCCTTCATTGATGTTATGTGCTTGGAAAAATTAATAATGTTAGATATGGGTTGCCTATAGATCTTTCTCTTTTTGTTATTATATGTTGTAGATTTCCATGTTTAACTTCAATTAAAGCCTTGTAAAATCATTTTAGACATTCCATATTTTATTTTTTATGTCACTCTTATGTTGTAATCAATTGATCTTCAGTGTTCCCTTCTATTTTCTTGGGGGGGCACTGAAGCTACAATTGTGTTGGGATGTCTTTGAGTTGTATAAGTATATATTGGTTTTTGACAGTATTCATGTGTTCGGTAGGTGCAACTTCTCATGTCCAACAATTGCTTTGTCTCCATTATTAGTAGATAAATTGGTAAATGCAGGGGTTTGCCTATTGTAAATGCTGAAGATGATTGCACAGGATACAGAATAGACCCTTGTTGGGATGGTCATTTTAGCTCAGTTAATCCATGCTAGATACAAAGTGGTATGGACATATGGGAAACTTGAAACTTGATTAAATGTCTGATACAAAGTGGTATGGACAAAGATGGTTATTATTGGTTTACAGGAAGAGTTGATGCTAACATCAGGTTGTCAATGGGACCACAGATCCTAGTTTATGAGGGGGTGATTTCAACTTTGGAGATATTGCATGGGTTAGAATTGATTCTAATTCATGATGATCTGCCCAATTATATGAATTTTTTTCGTAGATAAATTAAGTTGAAAATATTTCACTTTGGCAATTTAGGTGTACATTGGATATCATTGGAAATTTGATTGATTCGTAAGTGTAAGTGCTAATGGATTTATTTTTTGGTCGGGGTGTGGGGATGGGGTTCTGTCCATGAAATATTGTTAAAAGTTTGATAGTTTTTTTGTTAGTCGAACCTTAGTTTTTAAGAAATGAAGGATTGTAATTTGGTGTGAATAGATTATTCAGTGAATGGATTGTAAATGTATGTTTCTCAATTATCTTCAGTGAATGGATTGTAAATAGGTGTGAATGAGAATTGTGTGATCAACATGGTTGTGAGTGATACAATCCATGAATGTGAAGATATGAATGGATGCACTATTATAGGTGATAAGAGAACATATAATAGGGATTTTTTAAAAAAAGATAACCTATTCCTATGTTTCTTATTAACTGACGTTAAACTATTTTCCTACATTTTTAAGAGAATGACGCTAATACTTTTTCATACGTTTCTTTCACTACATGGCCAAAAGTAATACCTATGTTTTTATAAATGTAGATACAACCTCTTATGTGCGTGTGTATATATGTTTTAACCTACACTTCTGTTGGACTATTTCTACGCTTTCAAAGCGTAGGTGTAGGTCGATATCTACCTACGCTTTTTGCTAGACTATTCATATACTTTGAAAGCGTAGGGATAGGTCGAACTATACCTACGTTTCATAGAAACGTAGGTATAACATATAGTCACGCGAGCAAGCACCACGCTTTGAAAGCGTGGCAAGCAAACGTGGCTAAAGGCTTTACCTACGTTTTTTGGACCTATACCTATATTTTTCAAACGTAGTTAATGGCCAATTTTCTTGTAGTGCTAGCTCAGACAAGAAGCGCAGTGCGGCTCCTCTCCTCCGACGATCGCGACGTAGTGCACCCATCGTCTGCGCCTCCGACGATCCACCAATTGCACCCCCTCCGGTTTGACCCCCTCACAACATCCTCACCTAGGACGACCAGTGTAGAACATTGGCACGCCCACCGACGCCATCTCCCTTACCATCAAGCTCAGCACAAGATCATTGGCCCCTCACATTCTCCCCATGTCTGAAATGGTATGACTTTTCTTTTGCTAGATTATTCAGGCACGACAGGTGATTGGTAATTTTCCCATGACATATACAGTCGTCAAATGCAAGTGAAATGCAGTTGTCTTGAGGTGCTGCCTTCTCATCTCGTTTGCCGCCGATGGAATGCAATTATAGAAGGGGTAATTGTCGGATTTACGTTTCAAATCGTGAGAGGTCGAAAGGAAAGCACTTCTATTATTATCTATATGCGAATACTGATCAGGATTGTGGTTTCATTGAGTGGATTGACGATGCTACCTACAGCATTGTGGATGTCAAATATCAACTAAAGGCTATAGAAGAATGCATTGCAAAGAAATTAGAGAGGATGGAGATGCAATTGAGGAACCTAAAATTACTGTTGTATTTTGTCATATTTGTACTCTTTGTGATTTGCATGTTCAAGTGAATATGGTTTAAGAGGGATGTATGCAATGTGAGTCCTATATCGAACATGTTATCATCGTTAGTAGAATGTCATGTCATCTTATCATCGTTAGTCTTATATGCCCCTCTATTATACCCTCTCTGTTTACATTGATAAATTAGTAGTTTTTGCTCTATTTTTATGTTCGAATAAAAATTTTTCAAGAGCAAACTAAGAGACTGTCTTACAACAAACTATCTCTTTACTTGTGGATCAAAAAATACCATGTCCATGCTTCATAACAAGAAAATACCACACTTCATACTCTAAAGTTCACACTTATATGAGAAAATACCTCCTCCTTCCATGATATGGCTAACAGTAAGAAAAGGAGAATTGCAATTGGCATTCTAAAAGAGATGATGAGGATGCTATTGCTATTGGAATGGTCAGTTTAATGAAAATCTATTTAAGGAAGATGAGCAATGCAGACCATTGGTGAATTTCAACTCTTTCACAAGGCTGCCAAATGATGAAGCTCCTAACAACTTATCAAACCATTGTTAGAATAAGAACGAGGAAAATTTGTGTTTAGCATGGAAGCCAACAAGTCACCAGGACCTAATGGGTTCTCCATGGTGTTCTATCAACACTTTGGGATGTTCTCAAGGGAGATCTATTGGAAGTAGTGAAAGTCACTTGACCTTCATACAAGGAAGATAATTTTTGCATAACTTTATGGCAGAATACCAATGCTTGTGCAAGGTTATACAGCTGATGTGTTTCACTGATAAATGGATTCTTTGGGTTAGCAGTTGCTTGGAAATAGCCAGGTTTGCTGTACTTGTTATTGGCAATCCTCATGGCTTCTTTGGCAGTACACCAGATGAGAAAATATTTCTTGGACATAACTGAAGGACATTTCACAAGAATTGGTGAAATAACTGAAGGACATGGTGTAATACCTGTAGGATCTTTTCGCCTTTAGTTCAATTGGGTGATGACGTTGTCAAAATCAAGAAGATTATAATCTTCAAATGTCTCATTGAACTCACCTACAAAATCCATACATTCAATAACCACTTTTGATAGGAAACTTTTTTACAAATAGTTTAACCATTCTCCAATTTTAGCATCACTTCATGTACAAAAAGTGCAATTACATGAAGAATAATTGTTAACCCCATCAAGAATGGTTACAACACATAAAACATCGTGGGCAACAACATCTTCAACAGTATTCCCCAACCAGTCAACTATATCATTCTTCACACCAACACACTCATGTACATGTGACAAAGACGGGGTGTTAAATATTAGACATAACAGAATACTTCACAGCACCTATTGAACATCGACTGAAAAATGATCTAAAAGATGAAAGTTCATTACAATTCAAAGATCTCTTCATGACATTAACATTCAGATTTTAAACTCATAATTTGGCAGAGGTTGTTGGAAGTTGAACATGGAGGACTGTGTGTCAAAGTTGATGGATGCTTGACTGTCCATGTTTATCACTGTGTGCACACGAATGTCTCCACCGCTGGTGCTTTTGGAGCCCCTTGCCTCCATTGCAATTGTGCGACCTACATGAGTTATATTTATAATAAAATCAGTCTAGTTCATGACACTAATTTTTCATATTTAAGTATTAATGTGTGCTATGTTACCTCTCCCTCGGGTGCTTCGTTTAGTGCTGCTGGCCCTACTGGCACTTCTCTCCCAAGTAGTACCTCTCCTACCCCTCCCGCAGGCCTGACCTGCCAAAAGCATACATATTTTCTAGTGATTTGAATAACAAGGTGTGCTATTGTAAGATTAAGTGACATTACTTGGCCCAACCAAAGATGCCACTTGTGCCCCTTCACCACCCCCACTGGTTTGAGCCTGGCCAGCCCTACCACTAACATTTACGAACCTAGGTGGTCTTCTTGGGCCTTGCCTACAACATAAATTTCAATATTATGCATAGAGAAAATTGAACAAATACAATCCTTAATTGTACTACAAACTTACTTTTGGGCCACACTTGTGGAACCTACTCAACATCTGTAACTGCACATTGTTGTCCTGGGAGGGGTTCTTTGCAAGTAGTTTTATGGTGGCCCCGTTGCCCACATCTTGTGCATTTATGGCATCTCCTTGTTGCCTTTTCATTTTCATTAGAATCTCTAATCCTCTTCTTTCCAGGACAACCTCAAGGTCTTTGACAGTGAGGAGGAAGCACTGCCACATGCTCTTATCTGACAATAGTTGTATGGATTTTGCATATGTGGCTTTATATGCCTCAATAGAATAACAATTATCAACAAATTGATTGATTTGGAGGCCCCTACGGGCATCAATAGCAGCAGCAACATGTTGGCAGGGCATCCCACAAACTTGCCATTTCGAGCAAGAACAATACATCTTGTCAAATTTAACAATGCACCTCTCATATGGGCTTTCCACCTCTGCCATAAAATCAGTGGAATATCTAACTGCATATTTTCCTAACTTCCTAACAACTGTATTTAAATAGCCAACAGCCCGTGGCACAAACTTTTCTTTCAACCTGTGTGCATGTCTCTTCTTATTGTCCATCTTCACCATGATTTTTTGCCTAATTTCATCTAGCATGTCTACAAGTGGTAGGTCTCTCGTATCACCAACAAATGAATTAAAGGACTCTGTTAGGTTGTTAGTGATGTAGTTTAGCTTACCCTTATCATGAAATTGGCATCTCGACCATGCACAATGCAGAGTATCTAAATAGGAAGCAGCTTGTGCGTCCAATTTCTTCATGTCAAATATAGCTGCTTTATATCCTTGAATTGTGTAAGAGTTTGCTGCAGTCCATGCAGCATTCTTGAAGGTCGGGCCTCACCATTTCTTCTTAAAATTTTTGTAAAGGTGCCGCATACAAAATATGCAGACAATTTCAAATTAGAATCTCATCAGTAAAATAAAATCTTCAGTCGCTATAATTAATTATTGTAATTAGGGATTTTGGCAAATTTAAACTCATAAATAATGTACATAAAACCTACAATCACTTTAATTAAAATCTATAGTCACTGAATTCAGACATCATTTTCATAATCTGATCAGAATTCAGACATTGTCACTGAAAATAAAACCTATAGTCACTATAATTAATTATTGTAATTAGGGATTTTAGCAATTTTAAACTCATAAACAATGTACATAAAACCTACAATCATTGTAATTAAAACCTACAGTCACTGAATTCAGACATTGTTTTCATAATCTGATGAGAATTCAGACATTGTCACTGAAAATAAAACTTAGAGTCATTGTAATTAAATAGTGTAATGAGGGATCTTACCAATTTTAAACTCATAAACAATGTACATAAAACCTACAATCACTATAATTAAAACCTATAGTTACTAAATTCAGACATTATTTTCATAATCTGACCAGAATTTAGACATTGTCACTGAAAATAATACATAAAGCCAATGTAATTAAATATTGTTGAGGAGGGTAAAATCAATACGACCTGTAACGACCCAAGATCTGGATACTGGGAAGAACCCGATACCATTCGAATCTTGGTCCGTCGCCCACGAGCTGGAGGGCTCGGAAGGGCTAAAAGGTGTGTGTGAGTGGCAGTATACACAGAAATAAGAAATAAAGCAAGAACAACAATAATAAACTAACTATAGAGTCTAGTGCAAAATAAAGTACAGTCTACTGAAAATAAAACATACCCAATGCCGAGTGAACACTCGACCCGGCGAGCTGGCAACTAAAAACCTCTGCCCAGCACCCTCAAATCTCGAGGAAGAATCACCACACCTGAAAAGTAGGGTGAGCCTCCTATCACTGGCTCAGTAGGGGTCCCGCGGAACCCCAACCGTAAACAACAGCGGTAACAAGCAGCACAAGTGGAAACAACAACAACAACGGTAGAAGCAGAACCCACGATGGCCGACAAAACCTCGGCTCTACTGCTACTTCTACCGGTAATGGGAAAAGAACCTCCCAATTTCATAATCGGGGACCGGACTACTTAACACCACAGCTACCGAGGGAAAATCAACTACAACTCTACAGTGGAGGCTTGTCACAAAGACAAGATGGACAAGGCCTACCTTGGACCACTCGGTCCACGAGTACGGTCACAACCTCGGTGTCGTGAACCCGACCGAGCCAAGGGGTGAAGCCTCGGTAACTCTATCGAGCGCCCCTGGCCTCAGCCTCAAAAAACACATAGAATCGGTCCGAGAAACCACGCCTCGTGGTTAGAAAACGGACTCTCGGGTCACGGAAACTCACGTCCCGTGACGGGGGCACCTGCCCACTAAAAGCATGGCTAGAAACGTCCACTGACGACTTATTCCATGCCTCAGGTGTCTCTCTCACCCCAGGCAAAAACTGAGACACAACAGAAACCTCATTAAAAACAAGGGTCTAGTCGGGGTCGTGCTTGTCAGCACGTGTCCAAAGTCCTCGACCATGTGTGCACACATTAAACGCCGGTACCACGTCAGGCCCTTTAGCTAGTTTTCCTCCCTGCTCGGACTCGAGCCGCTACAGGGGAGGCCCTACGGCAAACCAGACCAAAAATAATCTCTAACAGGTGTAGCTCTCCACTCCACCTACCCCCTAGGTGGGTCAGCACACGTGTGCCCAGGCAAGCCACTATAGCTCTCCACCTACTCCCAGGCGGGTTGGCACAAGCGTGCCTAGGAAGCTACAACTAGTGGGGGTCACCACACAAACGACTCTCGGCGGAAACCATCAGAACGCGGATAGGCTACCCACAAGCCCTGTCGAACATGGCTCAGAACATAGGTGGCAGGATGCCACCGGACTCCAGGCAGTCCACTAAACCTATTAAACCAACGGTCCTTGAGTCACAAGAATCAGGGTCAAGACCGTCGTACAAGGACAGCCCTAGGTCGTCATTCTGGCCTATCCCAAGGTCAAAAACCTCGGTCTGATATAAGTTTTAAGGCGGGACATAGCTTCCGACTCAATCCCGTCGAAAGGGAAGCTAAGAAACCCTCCAGCCCCAGGCTGGGTAATTGGACTCACAGTCCACAGGCCACATGCACGGCCCACACGGAAACCACGTTCCAACGAAGCTAACAACATGTGGGAATAGCCCTCTGCACTCATGCCAACCTGTGGCGACTCAATCTAGCATAAACGCAGAAGCCCAGAACACAGAGGGTCACCCGGACCCTTAAAATCCACGGGTACGCTAATCAAGGTAAAATGGTACCTCCGGACACCCAAAAACACGGTCACGGTACCCACGGGGTTTCTGGGACACTCACAGGGCCAAAGGTCGATCATGGGGTCTCAACCGGACCGACCGGGACCCAAAAAGGGCAAGAGGACTGGATTTCAGTCGACCAATACCCCTGGGTCGGCGGACCAACAGGGGACATGTCGACCTGTCCTTTGGGCAGGTCGACCTGACCAGCAGCCTGCAGCGTGGCTAGCTGGTTCGGTCGACAGGACAGCCCAGTTCGGTTGACCCAACTGGGCAGCTCCCCTGCCCAAATGCTCTGGCCAGTTCGGTCGACCGGTTCCACCCAGTCAGTCGACCGCTCACGGTGGGAAACCGACCGGAGCCACCCTTGCGCTCCGATTCCACGCCCCATTCGATCCCGATCGAAGGGGAAAACAATGGGGATCATTCCCCTGACCCCAAAACCCAAAAATGGAGGGAAGAAAGTGATAAAATGGTGTTCAAACCGCCTAAACTGTCACACGCCCTAAAAACATGATTTTAACCCCCGACGTGAAGAAAACCCCACTCGGATCACCACGGGCTACCAAATCCACGAGAATTGAAGTACATGGGTTAAGGATCCATCCCCCTACCTCCACCGATGATTCCGCGCACCGTGGACTCCGTGCCATCGTGAAACGCCCGCGAAACCCCTGCCGGTTCATGAATGCGCACCCGAGCTTCTTCGCGCCACCAGGCCTCGATCCTCGCCCCGTCCACGCTGCTCCTCACCCCACGAACGTCGCTACCTCACCCTCGTCCACCTCCGTCGGACTCCCGGAGAGAAGAGAAGGGGGCGAGGAGAGAATGTGAGAGAGAAGAGAGAGGGAGAGAGTGAGAAATAAGAGAGATGGGGAGAGAGAAAGGGGGTAGGGGGTTTAAATAGGAAATTTTGGGATTATTAAAATCTAGAAAATATAAAAATGGGATTAAATACTCCCCATGATCTTCGAAACCGCACAACGCGCCTGCAACGTTCCGGAGACTGACAACACATAGGTTCACCCTGCATAGGGTTCCAAGGTTCGACAGGCAAAAACATGCGTAAGCCACAAAACACTCTCCGGGACTCACCAAGACGCTCCAAACTGATCGAGACATCAGAGCAAGACCACTAACTTTTTTGTTTGCATTTATATCCTTGAGTTAATTGGGTTGACAATTGTAAGGCATTATAAGCCATTGGGTTGGTCCTGAGAAATTAGTGGGTTTCTTTGCAAAAAGGCGGCGTAGGCCCGGTGGGACCCCCACCCTCTATCCCATTGGGCCACCTAGACTCTCTAGGGCCCATATGGGGCTGGTCCATGGTCCAAGAATATTGACCGGCCCCACTTGTTGACTCCAAGAGGGGGGCGCCCCCTCCCTTGTCCTCACGTGGGATTTAAATAATCCCCCCTTTTTAGTTTTTTATAATTGTTGTATTTGACCACATGGGAGAAAATTCGTCTCCCTCCTAATTATCCCTCCAAAACCCTAGATCTGAGGTTAGTTTAGGTCATTTACATTTCATATAAAATCCTTGTATTTTCCATACTTTCATAGAATTAATGAGAAGAAAATCATAAAATTGCTCTAAGAGCTTGGGCGCCCCTCTCTCCTCCTCTTCCTAGAAGCTGTGATTGTTGCATTCTCCAAGGTGTGAAGCCTTGATTCTGGGAGTGATTCCCACCTCTATCACCTTCGCTGGATGTGACTTCCAGCCACCGCCGGCGCCGCCTCCGTTCGTGCCGCCGTCGAGCCGCCACAGCCTGTTCTTTGAAGTGTTGTCCAGGATTCCGAGATCCAGGACAGAAGATCAAAGAAATAGTTGGTCCTCCCAATCCGTGTATCTGATGATCTTGAACTTTTGAGAGATCATTCCCCTCCTTGTTAGCCATTCCTAGTTTAAATTTTGTGTCAATCCGCCACCGTTTGCTATTGTTCCCAGTCATTTAGTTCTACCCCTGACAGTCTGCCAATCAGTAGATCTGCGAGATAGTAGCATGTTGTTATATTTTTCCCGTCCCCTTAGCCATCTCCAAAAAATTTCAAACTATTTGTGTGTCGTCCTCACATCACCCCCTTCTACTAATAAAATTCCAAGAGTCTAGATCGACCGTTTTACTTTGGGTCAAAATTCATTTTCAGATAGATCCCATTCTGTCATGTGTGATCTAGATTCCGAGCCAGAAGCAACACCAAACCACAAAGTTTTTCATTTCCAATCTGTTTACTGGATGGTTGTGAAATTAATATATGTTGTAGCCCTTTGAATCCTCTTCCAACGGCGCCAATTTTGCTCCGATCCGCCTCCAGATCTGGGCGCAACAATTATTTTGGTGGAAGCGCGCAAATCTGTCCCGTGAACAGGCCAGCAGAGTAGTCCGCCGGTTAATTCTCCCATAAATCTTCGGCTCCGATCCAGCGACCGCCGCTCCCGGGGATCGACCAGCAACCCCCCAGCAGCGTCCAAGCCAGCGGCCGCAGCAAGTAGACGCCCGGAAGCCGCCGTCCCAGCAGTCGAGTTCACTTGCTGTCCAGCAGGTCTGAACCGAGTTTGGACAGTGCTGAGTCGGAACAGCAGCCCGCCTCCGGCCCGAAAGCCCTTCCGACTTGCTGCCCGTCAACCCGAGTTCGCTACTCCCGGGTCCCACGTGTTGCCCTTTATCTCCCTGCGTGGAGTGGATAATAAAAATTATTTCTGTAATTATTTTTAATTCATTTGTACCGGGAGTACGAGTCTTGGCCGGGGTCGCCTTCCCCACGCCCGGAGCGTGGAGGTATCGTGTATGCTCCCCTCTCTCGGCATTTTGCTTACTTCGTATATTTCTATATGCCGCTGCTTGCATGTGATAGGTTAATCTAGCTCGTTAAATAATTTCAATCACCGCTGCGAGAGAGAGTGAGGCCTATCCCGTGACCCAATCCGGGCACGAAAGAGAGTTGACCACCCAGACTCATTGCCGGTTTCTCAACCGCGCACATCCGCACGCTTCCCTCGCCAGGGATGAGTCGTGAGTTTGCCTAGAGTCTCAAGTTCGCATCAAATTGGCGTCGAGTCGTGTCCCGTCCCGCATCAAATTGGTATCAGAGCGGTTTGAGTCTAGGGTAGTTTTGTCTTTGGTTGAATTTCATTTCGATACCCGGTATATCAAAAGGTGTCTCTGGAACGATAGGTTATGCCTATTGGGAAGGTATCACACTTGTGTGAGTGCGATCTTTGGATCAAACCTCCGCCACATACCGGATACTGGTTGAGTCTAGGTTTGTAGTCGAGTCTGCATTCCAACTTTGCATTGTTATTTTAGGGTCGTGTCTAGCCCATTAGTGAGTTAGTTTGTCTTGTCATCGAGTGTCTACATGGCCATCCTATAGCTCCCCGTGTCCCATGGATCTCCAAAAGCCCACGTCATATGAATGGTGGCGACACACCCAAGGATGGGGAATCCAACCCTTCCACATGCGTAGGCCCTCGGACTTCTATGGCTCCAAAGTCCCGAGCGACTACCTAAAGTGGGAAGCCGCTATGGACCAATAATTTGACTATTACACTATGTCCGATGCCATGCAAGTCGATTTTGCCACAAAGCGGCTTTTTCACGAAGCTGTCGAGAAATGGAGAGACCTTGAATGCTTGAGGGAGATTAGGAGGCAATGGCCCATCGAGTCATGGTGCCAAATGAAAGTCGAGCTTAGAAAGGTCTACCTACCTCACCCAGCCGCCTCCAACCAGCCCCACCTTGTCACCTCCCATTGGGAAGGTCATAGTCGGAGACGAACGGACCCGCATGTAGACGAGCCTAGACCCAAGACTAGGCCGAGTGATTATGAGCGAGTCAAACCCGATACCCCTGCTCCAAACCCCACCATTATCGAACTTTTCAACATCATTTCGGATCGGTTAGATAGGATGTGTACTCAAATTGACGGACTCCTGCCTGAGCCTATGGAGGTCATGGCTGACATTCCCAACCCGGTGCTACCCCAAGGACCTCTCCCCCTCAGGGAGGACATTCCTTCCCCACCAGTGAGAGCTCCATTGTCACCACCTTCACTCTCCGATCTTTTTTTGGAGCCACCTCAGCCCGAGCCACCCGTGCTTGTAACTGGAAAGCTAGTCGTCGATGAGGCACTACTTAGCTGGCTCAATAAGGGCTTGGTCCCAAAAGCCTCTTTCTACCCGTCCATGGACCCCGCACTACAAATAGTGCCCGTCAACTCATTTCACACCATTTTCTGGTCTTATCACCATGTTGATACATTGGAAGACCTTATTATGGGATTAGACTCGCAAATGAAGTTGACGTATATGTTGGCCCAAGGCTTCGACCAACCCACAAGTTGTAGCTTCACCCATCCCGCCTTAGGGTCCATTACCTCCGTATGCACCGTGGGTCGTGTCACCACGGAGGTTCTCTTATTCCTCCCCATGCCAGTCAAGCCAAACTTCATTCCATTCATCCCGAGGGAGGAACCATAACTTCTACATATGACCACTATCCCACCTACCACAATAAGTGAAGGTGATCATTTACACCTTCAAGAATTTCTAACTTGGGACCGTGCCATGAGGGAACGCATATCGAGGGGTCACACATTCTTTGATCCCTTCAATCCCCTCCCTAGTGAACCCCTTGACCCACCATATCTACTCCACTTCTTCAGGGAAGTTCATTATCACACCCCTTCCCCACGAGCTAGTCCACCTACACTCCGCAAGGAGCCCATTCATTGGGGTACGGAAGAAAGTGACTTTGGCTCTCCTAGCCCACCCAAACCTCCCAAATCCAAAGGGCCGTCAGTGTATGAATGGTGCATGTTAGGATGTCTAGGATTCCATTCCACCGATATTAGGTTGCGTCGTGTGTATGTAAGGCACACATTCGGATGTCCTAGTCCAGCATTGCATATGTATGGGTCGGTCTAACAGTAGGTTTGTTTAGGGTCTTGTGTGAGTCTGTGTTTTTCTTTATTTGTTCAGAGTATGTACATGCATGTGTCGAGCATATTAGGAGTTGCATAGTCGGTCTAATGCAAGCTCGCAATGTCAGTCCCTTTCGAGTGCGAGGCAAGTCGAGTCTAATGCATGCATCGTAGAACTTGCCAGAATTTGGGATCAGCTCTACCTCAATGTCTCAAATCTAATCACATAAAGGGACCCAGTGGTGATTCCTAGTAAGTCTTTGAGCCGTCTCCTCCCTTTCAGAGTGACCCCACCTCAGTGTGTCCACCACTAGCCTCATTCCCATAGCAGTGTGAGCATATAGAACATATACGGGATGAGCATGTGATGATTGCTAGGAGTGGAGCGTACCTACGCTACCTGGTATAGTGACGGATCCGCAGGAGCCACGAGAGCAGCTGCACCCCTTACTCGACGGGGTCGAGTTTCTCCCGACCGGGGAGAATTGATGGGGACATCAGAGCAAGATCACTAACTTTTTTTGTTTGCATTTATATCCTTGAGTTAATTGGGTTTACAATTGTAAGGCATTATAAGCCATTGGGTTAGTCCTTAGGAATTAGTGGGTTTCTTTGTAAAAAGGTATCGTAGGCCCGGTGGGACCCCCACCCTCTCTCCCATTGGGCCACTTAGACTCTCTAGGGCCCATGTGAGACTGGTCCATTGTCCAAGGGGGAATATTGATTAGCCCTCTTGTTGACTTCAAGAGGGGGGTGCCCCCTCCCTTGTCCACATGTGGGATTTAAATAATCCCCCCCTTTTTAGTTTTTTATAATTGTTGTATTTGACCACATGGGAGAACATTCTTCTCTCCTTTAATTACCCCTCCCTAACCCTAGATCTGAGGTTAGTTTAGGTCATTTACATTTCATATAAAATCCTTATATTTTTCATAATTTCCATATTTTCATAGAATTAATGAGAAGAAAATCATACAATTGCTCCAAGAGCTTGGGCGCCCCTCTCTCCTCCTCTTCCTAAAAGCTGTGATTGTTGCATTCTACAAGGTGTGAAGCCTTGATTCTGGAAGTGATTCCCACCTCTATCACCTCCGCTGGATGCGACTTCCAGCCACCGCCGGCGCCGCCTCCGTTCGTGCCGCCATCGAGCTGCCACAGCCCATTCTTTGAAGTGCTGTCCAGGATTTTGAGATCTAGGACAGAAGATCAAAGAAAAGGTTGGTCCTCCCAATCCGTGTATCTGATGATCTTGAAATTTTGAGAGATCATTCCCCTCCTTGTTAGCCATTCCTAGTTTAAATTTCGTGTCAATCCACCACCATTTGCTATTTTTCCCAGTCATTTAGTTCCACCCCTAACAGTCTACCAATCAGCAGATCTGCGGGATAGTAGCATGTTGTTATATTTTTCCCGTCCCATAAGCCATCTCCAAAAAATCACAAAATATTTGTGTGTCGTCCTTACATCCCCCCTTCCATCCATAAAATTCCCAGAGTCCAGATCGACCATTTTCCTTTGGGTCAAAATTCATTTTCAGACAGATCCCATTCTATCCTATGTGATCTAGATTTCGAGCCAGAAGCAACAACAAATCACAGAGTTTTTCATTTCTAATCTGTTTACTGGATAGTTGTGAAATTATTATATGTTGTAGCCCTTTGAGTCCTATTTCCAACGATGCCAATTTTGCTCCGATCCACCTCCAGATCTGGGCGCAACAATTATTTTCTTGGAAGCACGCAAATATGTCCCGTGAACAGGCCAGCAGAGCAGTCCGCCGGTTAATTCTCCCATAAATCCCCGGCTCCGATCCGGTTACCACCGCTCCCCGGGGATCGACCAGCAACCCCCCAGCAGCGTCCCAGCCAGTCACCGCTGCAAGGAGATGCCCTGTAGCCGCCGTCCTAGCAGCCGAGTTCACTTGCTGTCCAGCAGGTCTGAACCGAGTTTGAATAGTACCGAGTCGGACCAGCAGCCCGCCTCCAGCCCGAAAGCCCTTCCGACTTGCTGCCCGTCAACCCGAGTTCACTACTCCTGGGTCCCACGTGTATCCCTTTACCTCCCTGTGTGGAGTGGGTAATAAAAATTATTTTTGTAATTATTTTTAATTCATTTGTACCGGGAGTACGAGTCTTGGCCGGGGTCGCCTTCCCGACGCGTGGAGCGTGGAGGTATTGTGCCCGCTCCTCTCTCTCGGCATTTTTCTTACTTTGTATATTTCTATATGCCGCTTGCATGTGATTGGTTAATCTAGCTCGTTAAATAATTTCAATCACCGCTGCGAGAGAGAGCGAGGCCCGTCCCGTGACCAGATCCGGGCACGAAAGAGAGTTGACCACCCAGACTCATTATTGGTTTCTCAACCGCGCACATACGCATGCTTCCCTCGCCAGGGACGAGTAGCGAGTTTGCCTAGAGTCTCAGGTTCACATGAAATTGCCATCGAGTCGTGTCCCGTCCCACATCACGAACTCACGGATCCTGATCTGAAAAAATCAAAAAAAATTCGGGGTGTTACAGTCCTCCCCTCCTTAAAGAAATGTCATCCTTGAAATTTGAGGCAACTACAATCTCAAAGGGAAGAACAACACACCTAGCTGGCAACACTCCCAGAGCTCCAGTCAAACCTCGACACTCGCGAGAACACAAATCTTGAGGGACGCGGCTAGACTTTGAACGCAACAACATGCCTCGCTCAACACAACACACACCGATCATCGGAGCAGGCATAACCGAAAGGGAAGAAGTTTGGCGTCACCTTAGCCACCACGAAAACCAATCATGGCATCGCTGCCACCATCTAGCTCACCGATGAAACGCAATCCTCGTTACGAGAGACAGCCACCGACAAAACCTCATGCTCGACGGACCAATCACACGTCAGCTCCGCCACCAGCTGACTAATCTCACGCTCTTTGCATGGGACCACCATCACTAAGCTTCAACCAGCTCACACAGTCATCACAACTGACTGCGATAAATTCATCAGCTCTAGCCAAGGACCATCTCACACCTGGCAACCCGAACGCCTAATAACCACACTAGACCAGCTCTGTCAGAACTCAAACTTCGACAAAGCCCAGTCCCATCCGGAAAAAGGCACCTCATGAAAATGGCCACCAAAGGCCTCACTTGCACACGGTTCTCACCGTTCTCAACTCGCTACAACCAACATCTTCTGTCTGTGAAAGACCATCCACTGGTCACCAGCTATTCATCAACAGGAAACCTCCGCTTGCTCAACTTCTTCCTTCTTTCCTGGTCTTACACCAGATCCGATGAGCACATTACAACTCTCGAGGCCATCCGTTGACTCTCGCACAGACCAACTCTATATCTCGAACCGATCCTCACTCGGACGCCACATCCAGACAGATCCCCACGCCAACTCTACCCTCTCAGGGGAGCACGGCAAAACCAAAGGATAAGATTCTGGGATCTTTGGTCCTTACCTCACTCGCCTTAAGCTTACATGGAAATCCTTCCATGCTGGTCACAAGACCAAGGACCACAATCCAATGACAACTCCCTCAAGGGATCTCGCATGTAGGCACCGTCCATCATCCTGCCTCATCAAATCCTATTTCATCTCAATCAGTCCAAGTGGATGCCTGCCAATCCTCGACTCCGCTCTCGCCACAGAGCCACAGGACAACACCTGAACGATCCTCGGCACATGTCTCTAGAACAAACAAATGCCGCCTACCACCATAGCAACCTGGTCGATGACGCCGCGACCAATGGACACGGGTGCACAAGCCTCGTAGATTCTCACCACCACCGAGTCCTGTTCCACATCATTCTGAAACTTCCAGACTCAACTGGGCCTCTTGATAATACAGACCTTGCCGTAGCTGATCACACAGCTAGCATTACTAGCCGCTCACAGCTACCAACGCATGTCGGGCACCAAGCCACCGACTCTGACCATCACATCCTCGGGAATCCGCCTGTAGCAACCAATGCCACAATCCTGAACTTGTGGGTTATGGGCCCACCAGGCTTCCGCTGCGCACTCTGATCCATGTGCATAAGCACCATAACAACAAATCAAGATCCGCCATCCCGAGCATAGACAGCAGGGTGAGGAAATCATGGTTACCTCGAACCCAGAGCATAGACTCTCTCGATAGTCTAGCAATCCTCTGCAACTCCGCAAGCTTCGATCCAACACATAGGGAATCACAACACCAGCTATGAGTCTTCTCGATCACCGTCCAACCGGCACACATCCTTCTGGAGTGGTGCCAATGCACCCTTACGCATCAGGGAAAATGGGCAACGCTTCTCACAGGCAACCTCATTACCAAAACACCGAACACGTCTCGCACGGATTTCATGGCACACCAGAGAGTCCAACCAATCCAAACACACGATGCAAGATGACGAACTCGGCAAAACATGATCTCTCCAACCAAGGAGAAACCAACATACCTCCGACCAAATGGAAGGTCTTCACGCTCGACCTGACCTCGAACCTCGCACATGCTGGGAACCGCACCTTCCAGCATCAAGAAAAATACCACTGCCAAGTCAGCTTCCCTGACAACACTTGCCAAGTGTCTTGTTGGACCACGATCACAGCATCTCTCGATGCACCACTGCTACAATTCTGTGAACTGCAACTCGCCACGCCTCGAGCACTGGCTCTGCTGATCGCCAGCCACACTCTTCACCACAACGATTAAGCTAGCCGCTACAACATGCTCCTCGCCTATGCTTGCCTCGGATCTCGAACCCATTAGCACGCCAAAATGCTTACCAAGGAGCGAAGAAACCACGAACGATGCCAAGCTCAAAGGATGCTACACCTCTAGCCACCAGACATTATTCCCTCGAATCTGTCTGTGCTAACACCAAACCATCCTCGATACTCAGATCCTCCAAATATCCATCTTCTGAGCTGCCACCAAGCGGACCACCATGCCAAGAGCCACGACATGAACCACAATCGGCTCCTGCCAATGCTCATACTTAGTCCCAAATCTACCACGAAACATTCACATCTCACCTGTAGTCTCGCACTGCGCTTCTATCACGCCCCGAGCTTTTAATACAGCAGATGACATTCTCAGGAAACGTGAACAGCCGGCATGGAAATTCTCTTGCAAGCAAGAATAACCAGAGCGCAACAATAATCACACAAAGTAATTGCTCAATAATTTACTCAGACCTTCACTTTTATTAGTAATAAGAATGATTCAAATACATCGACTATTCAACTTCCTTAAATCTATTTGACTCAATAAAGAGAAAATTACATGAACTCGATCTAGACATTATTGACTTTCTAAGTCTTCTCTCAATCTTATGTGACTTTCATTCGCTCTCGGACCCATCACTTGAATAACTCGAATCCGAACCCGAACTACTTGCATCTCCTGAAAAGATTTAAAAAATAGGTAATGAGCACACTTGCCCAGTAGGTATCTTCGCATCAACATGAAGGCAATATTAAAGTGATTAGCATTTTGGGCTCTAGAGAATAAAGTAAAATCAGGCGAATGCGATAAATCACGTGAATAAACCAAAGTAACAAGACATGATCAAGTTAAGATATGATTGAGCAAGCATGATCAAGTAAGAATGTAATTATGGCCTTTCATGAACAAGAAGGTAATGAGAATGTACTAGCAAGTCAAGCAAGAATGTACTCTCACTTAGTAACAAGTACTTCGTGAATTTCTGTGGATATTTTCACTTCACGAGCCGTGGATAATTTCACTTATTTATAAAGAAAGTACTCCCAGCGCAATGCGATGCCAGTAGCATCATACCCCATGGTTTATAATAGTATGTTTCCGACAATCAGCCGAGGGGACTAGCATAGAGCCTTTGAACACAATCAGTGCTCGAACCGCATCTTCAAGTATAAATCAAGCTACTTCTACGTATATAGCAATAAAGTTGGCCACGCATGTAATAAGTTCAATAAGTGTTCAAGACTCAATGTCAATAATAAGAATGCACCAAATATAGATTTATGAGTTCAAGAAATGCATTAATAACTAAGTTATGCCTTGGAGAAAATTCGACAGCATAACAGTACATTCTTTATCTTTCATACTTTATCTTAGATGTCTTTGACTAAGGTTACAAGTCCTAGACTATCATTAGTCAATCTAGGATCATAGGAATATTAACCCTTGGGTCAAACCTTGGGTCAATAGCATTCAGAAACTTAGCGGTCTATAACTGGTCCGCTATATTGATATGGCAGTCTGATATTGGGCCGCTAGAGTGGGCTGAATCCAGAAAGAAATCAATTGGACTCAGAGAACGTGGCGGTCAGATACTGGACCGTTAATGGGCCTTAGCGGTCGAGTATTGAACCGTTATAGGATAGAATTCAGAAAACATCGGTAGTGCTTTCTAGACAATTTGGGCTTTAATGGTACAACCAACTCGACGTCCTAGTGGGAATCCAGGCTCGCGGAGAATTACGGAGGCCTTGAAACAAGATTTCCTAGTCCATTGGAAGGAATATCCAAAGGAGAGGTTATCAAGTTCAAGATTATGTTCCTATAGTGCAAAAGTGTAACTAATGGTCATATACCGGAATATATGCCATGTACTTATAGAAATGACTCTGAGATAAGAAGAGAATCTGTAACAGTGATGAACCAATCAGTGAACCACATTTATTATCACCCTTGAAATATGTATTTAATACAAAGTATAAGTTTTGGCATGAAATTAGCATAAGCTTTAAAATAATCCCAAGTATGATAAAGAACATGCGATCACTGTCATGAATCAGTAATTTAAAACTCAGAGTAATGAAATACCATTAAAATAGGTTAGAACATAGTTAACTAGGCTTACTTATAAGTTAATGGACTGTTCTTGATTCTATCTCGGTTGACAGAAAACAGAACACTGGCGGTCTATATTAGAACCGTTACAGTAAGTTGCGGTTTATCGTAAGGCCGCCAGAGGGACTTTAACGGTCTATCTATGGTCCGTCAGAGATTTCATAAAAATAGAGTTTACAGAGTGTCTAGCGGTTTATCGTAGGGCCGCTACACAAGGTTTGCAGTCAAAGACTAGGCCGCTAGAGAACGTCTGACAGTAAAACTAAAATAAGAAGAACTATGTCTAAAACACATCATGTCTGGAAATCAACATGTATAAACTTCCCTATCATGATAGAACGAAGGTTAAGCTAACAATATGCATAGGATTCATGTATTATGACAAAGAGAATTATCTTAGTTCATTAGGGCTAAGAAAGATGCATGGATGTATAGATCCTAATAAAACATGAAATTGCCCATATACAATACATGAAATCAAGTGCAATAAGAGGGCTTTTAATCCTAACATGATAATTTAGCCGTTCATGAGATGACCTACCTCTGCTAAGGCTTTTAGGCTTTGAATTTGATGTTGGAAGTCGACCCTTAAGACTGCACTTCCTGTTGTAAATCAGTAACTTCACGTCCTAATATCTCTTGATCCACTTGACCTAATGACATGAAACTTGGAGGGTAAGAAGTAGATACTAAGGGGAACAAAAAGTTCTAAAGGCACTAATGCTAATTATCTCGATTTGGTTCTCTAATCCCTTGATCTTCACCGGACTTTCACTCAGTTTCCTGGGTCGCTAATGTGGAACCAGCAACTTTGCAGGCTTCTATCTCCTTGTGTGCTTGATCTCCTAGCATGAAATTTTGAGGGATTTTAGTCCTATGTATTGGGAATAAAAACTTCTAAAGAACTTGCCCAAAATAATATCTCCTTACCTTGATTCCATGCGAGCCAAATGTAAGAGTCGCGCAGGTCAAAACTAGGTCCTATTTATAGGGTTTGGCTAGGGTTTGAGGATTAGAACGATCCTAGAGTCCTTATTAAACCTTAGATCGACTTCTGAGAGTCCTTAAGATGTTTACTAGCCTTCGCATCTCGATCCCTAGGTGATAGAACCTTAAAAATCTAATCTTTTTGCTCTTTCTTCTACTCACGGAACTGACAGAATGTAGCGGTCTAGGACTAGTCCGTCACAAGTCTTTTAGCGGTTTTACGATAGACCGCCAAGGTCATGGGCGCCGAATTTGAATTGATTCAAACTCTTTTATTCTATTATCCACTTAATTATCTTATTAAAGGGTATTTATCCTTATATTCCGTGAATAAGCTAGTTAATCTTCTAGAATATGGGCCAAACTTCATGGGCTTGGTCCTTTAACCTTTTGGGCTTTATTCAAATAGGCTAGGTTAATTGTTCATCATACTTGGGCCTTAATAGTGACTTATTTAACCCAATATTCATTTATTAATCCATTTTGATCTTTAAAAATTCTCAGAGAATATTTAATAATTCAGAAATATTTTATAAATTTTCGGGTCATTACACCCTCCCCCACTTAAGAGAATTTGGTCCCCAAATTCAATATATGGATTTTATGGAGAGTGTACTTACAATTAAATAACTCCGGATATTTCTTGCGCATAGCTTCCTCCGTCTCCCATGTTTCTCCTGACTTTGTCCACTGGATCTTGACCACAGGAATAGTCTTGTTCCGAAGTTGACGTACCTCTCGTTCAAGGATCCTGATTGGCTTTTGCTCATATGTCAAATCCTTCTTAATCTCCAGATTGTCGTAGGTGATGACATGGAAAGGATCATAAACATATTTCTTCAACATTGAGACATGGAATACGTCATGAACTCCTGCTAGTTGTGGAGGCAAAGCCAGTCGATAAGTCACTTCACCGACCCTTTCTAGAATTTCAAATGGGCCAATGAATCTTGGGGTAAGCTTGCCTTTAATGCCAAATCTTCGAATACCACGACCTGGAGAAACTTTAAGATACACATGATCTCCACTTGAAATTCCAAGTCGCGTCTTCGATTATCAGCATAAGATTTCTGCCAGTCTTGTGCCATCTGGAGCCTTTCTCGAATAAGCTTTATCTTTTCAGTAGTATCCCTGATAATATCGGGCCTAGAAATTGTCTCTCCCCTACTTCATTCCAGCCTATCGGTGATCGACAGCTTCTTCCATACAAAGCTTCAAATGGTGCCATCTGTATACTAGCTTGGTAGCTACTATTGTACGCCAATTCTACTAGAGGTAAGTGATCATGCCAACTTCCTCCAAAGTCAATAGCACAAGCCCTGAGCATATCTTCCACCACTTGATTTGTCCTTTCAGTTTGACCATCAGTTTGTGGATAGAATGACGTGCTAAAGTTTAGTCGGGTCCCTAAAGAATGTTGTAGACCCTTCCAGAACTGTGATGTGAATCGAGGATCTCTATCTGATATAATAGTGACAGGGACACCATGTAATTTGATGATTTCCCTTATGTATAATGCTGCTAGAATATCCACAGACCATCTACTTTTTATTGGCAGAAAATGTGCAGACTTAGTCAATCGGTCTATGATTACCCATATACCATCGTGTCCACCTCTTGTTTTAGGTAAACCCATAATGAAATCCATCCCTATACCTTCCCATTTCCATTCGGGAATATTCAAGGGGTGTAATTACCTGCGGGTCTTAAATGTTCTGCCTTTACTTGTTGACAAGTGAGACAGCGAGACACGAAATCTGCTATTTCTCTTTTCATGTTAGGCCACCAGAAATTCCTTTTAAGATCTTGATACATTTTAGTACCACCAGGATGAATGGTGTACTTGGAATTATGAGCTTCTTCCAGGATCAGTTTCTTAGTATCAACATGATCCGGTATACATATTCCAGCCCTTGAATAGCAACCTTCCATCATTAGAGAAATCCAGCCTTTGAGTAATATTGACTTTAATCTCCAGTAATATTGGATCATTATCTTGTAACTTGACCAGATCTTCTATTAATGTATGTTGAGTTCGAATATTGGCTATAAAACAATCTTCCTTCTTCATGTCAATATATAACTTCAACTGAGCAAATTGCGAGATGAGATTAGTCATACTAATCATGAGAGTTGATAGCTTTCCCATTAGTTTTCTGCTGAGTGCATCTGCTACAGCATTAGCCTTGCCAGGATGATATTGGATAGCAAAATCAAAGTCCTTTAAGTATTCCAACCATCTTCTTTGCCTCATATTCAGTTCCTTTTGGGAGAACAAATATTTCAAGCTTTTGTAGTCTGAGTAGATCGTGAATCTTTCTCCGTAAAGGTAGTGACGCCAAATTTTTAAGGCAAATATAACAGTCGCCAATTCTAAATCATGTACGGGATAATTCTCCTCGTGATGCTTCAATTGTCTTGAAGAATAGCAAATTACTTTCCCGTTTTGCATAAGAACGCACCCTAGGCCAATGCCAGATGCATCGTATAGACTTCAAATCCACCACCCTCAATGGGCAATGATAATATAGGGGCTGTAGTGAGATGATCCTTAAGAGTTAAGAAACTCTCTTCACATTCCTTCGACCATACAAAAGATTTTCTTTTCTTGTAAGTCTTGTCAAAGGAATAGCAATCTTAGAAAAATCCTCAATAAACCTCCTACAATACCCAGCCAGACCTAGAAAGCTTCTTACTTCTGACACGGTCGTTGGCCGGCTCCAGTTCTTGACTGCTTCCACTTTAGAAGGATCAACAGTGATACCTTCCTTTGAAATAATGTGACCAAGGAATGAAACTTCCTTGAGCCAGAACTCACATTTACTAAGTTTGGCATAAAGTTTATGTTCTCTTAAAGTCTGCAAGGCTATTTTCAAATGTTCTTCATGTTCCTCCTTTGTCTTGGAGTAAATAAGAATGTCATCAATAAAGACGACCACAAACTGGTCTAGATAAGGCTGGAAAACTTTGTTCATAAGTTGCATAAATGTTGCTGGGGCATTGGTTAACCCGAACGGCATTACAATAAATTCATAATGACCATAACGGCTTCGAAAAGTAGTTTTGAATATGTCTTCATCCTTAATCTGAGCTGGTGATATCCTGACCTGAGGTCTATCTTGGAGAAGTATTCTTCTCCCGAGAGCTGATCAAAGAGCTCATCAATACGCGGCAACGGATATTTGTTCTTAATTGTGAGTTGATTCAGTCGCCGGTAGTCAATACAGAGCCTGAGCGATCCATCCTTCTTCTTGACAAAAAGAACTGGCGCACCCCAAGGGGATGTGCTAGGTCGAATGAAACCTTTGTCTAATAACTCTGAAGTTACTTTTCAGTTCCTTAAGTTCTGTGGGGGACATCCTGTAGGGAGCTATAGAAACAGGTGTTGCTCCGGAAATGAGTTCAATGGAGAAGTTTACTTCCTTTTCGGGTGGTAAATTGGGTAAATCTGATGGGAATACATCAGGAAACTCATTTACGATGGGGATGTCTGCTAAGATGATCTCCTTAGACTCGGTAACAATCACAGAAGTAAGGAAAGCTTCACATCCTTGCGAAATAAGTTTACAAGCGTGAAGAGAAGAAATGATGGTAGGATGTTTCCTATACTTAATATCAAGGAAGGAAAATCTTGGAAAGCCTGGTTTACGAAAGGATATTATCCTATTCTGGCAATTGATGTAGGCATCATGACCTACTAGCCAATCTCCCCTAGAATGGCATCGTAACCTTTCATGTCAAGACATACCAAGTTTGCAGGGAGATTATGACCTTCTACTATTATCTCAATATTAGGGTAGTAATCGGTAAGCTTTGTTCCAGAACCTAAGGGTGTAGCAATAGAAAGGTCCGAAGGTAAGGGAACTGATGAAATTGGCAAATTTTTACAAAAGCAGTGGATATAAAGAATGAGAAGCACCGGTATCAAATAGCACAAATACAGGACGGGAACAAACTTGAATAGTACCTTCCATAAGTCCGTCCGTCCCTGGGCTCTTCTTCATCTTCTAAAATAGCATTGAGGTGAGCCTGCCTCTTACGTCCACCACCAGATGATTGTTCCTTCATGAGAGGGCAGTCTGGCATGCGATGGTCCCGGCTGCCACATCTTAAACAAGCACCGAGGCGCTTCCAGCATTCTTCGGCTGAGTGGCCGAACTTTTCACAAAAGGTGCAAGCCGCCATAACTTGCTTTTCCTCCTCCTTGACCTTTTTATTCTTTTGGGAGCTACTCCTGCTCCCGTTCCTCGACCTCTTCCTCCTATCACGGGGTTTGTAGGGCTCAGTGATGCTAATTTTCTCCTTCTTACTATGCCGATCCGATCGTCGGCTTGACTCTTCTCCCTTGCCTTTCAATTTTTTGACATTTTCCAAGGTCCTCTCATAGAGATACAGCTCGCTGGACCATCTCCGCATAAGTACAGATATTTTGAGTCCGAGCTGCTGAATGAAACTGGGTCTTAACCCGTCCATAAACCGATTGGCCTTCAATAAATCGGTACTGACTAAATGAGTTGCATATGGTGCTAGCCAGGAAAATTGCAATTCAGACTCGGCAACTGTCATCATTCCTTGACGTAGAGAAGCGATTCCATAGCCTTCCACTCCTTGACATGCTCAGAAAAGTACTTAGCATGAAATAAGGTAAGAAAACCTTCCCACGTGTGTGGTGCATCAGCTGGAGGTGCCGGTACTGACTTCCACCATGTACATGCATCTTTGTTGAGTTGAAAAGTAGCAAGGCGCACTTTTTCCTGGTCTGTACATTGTATGACGTCAAATATACGGTTCATTTCATAGATCTAGTTCTTGGCTCATCTGGATTCGAAGAACCATAGAAACGTGGAGATTTAAGCTTCGGAAATTGCGATGCAAGTCCCTAGCTCTTGCTCCTGTGCCTGCTTGGGCTATAGTTTGCCGAGCTTGAGTGAGGCCCGCAACAGTCTGCTGCATACCATCCCAGTCTACACGATGAGCCGTTATAATGATAAGGTACCTGACAGAAATAACAAATTGTTAATTCTCATGGAATTTTGAAAAGGGATTAATCTAGAGCTAATTTGCTATCTTATCCCGGGCTCTACCCAATTCTCACATAGGTGGGGAATTTCTTCCTTAGTTCATAGGTATGGGTCCTAAAACTTTGGACTTATCCTATGACATGACTTTTCTCCCTAAGTCCATAGACTTAGGCTCTGATACCAACTTAACTGTCACGCCCGAGCTTTTAATACAGCGGAAGATATTCTCGGGAAACGTGAACAGCCGGCATGGTAAGCCTCTTGCAAGTAAGAATAACCAGAGCGCAACAACAATCACACAAAGTAATTGCCCAATAATTTACTCAGACCTTCACTTTTATTAGTAGTAAGAATGATTCAAGTACATCAACTATTCAACTTCCTTAAATCTATTTGACTCAATAAAGAGAAAATTACATGAACTCGATCTAGACATTATTGACTTCCTAAGTCTTCTCTCAATCTGATGTGACTTTCATTCGCTCTCGGACCCATCACTTGAATAACTCGAATCCGAACCCGAACTACTTGCATCTCCTGAAAAGATTTAAAAAATAGGTAATGAGCACACTTGCCCAGTAGGTATCTTCGCATCAACATGAAGGTAATATTAAAGTGATTAGTATTTTGGGCTCTAGAGAATAAAGTAAAATCAGGCGAATGCGATAAATCACGTGAATAAACCAAAGTAACAAGACATGATCAAGTTAAGATATGATTGAGCAAGCATGATCAAGCAAGAATGTAATTATGGCCTTTCATGAACAAGAAGGTAACGAGAATGTACTAGCAAGTCAAGCAAGAATGTACTCTTCACTTAGTAACAAGTACTTCGTGAATTTCTGTGGATATTTTCACTTCACGAGCCGTGGATAATTTCACTTATTTATAAAGAAAGTACTCCCAGCGCAATGCGACGCCAGTAGCATCATACCCCATGGTTTATAATAGTATATTTTCGACAATCAGCCGAGGGGACTAGCATAGAGCCCTTGAACACAATCAGTGCTCGAACCGCATCTTCAAGTATAAATCAAGCTACTTCCACGTATATAGCAATAAAGTTGGCCACGCATGTAATAAGTTCAATAAGTGTTCAAGACTCAATGTCAATAATAAGAATGCACCAAATATAGATTTATGAGTTCAAAAATACATTAATAACTAAGTTATGCCTTGGAGAAAATTCGACAGCATAACGGTACATTCTTTATCTTTCATACTTTATCTTAGATGTCTTTGACTAAGGTTACAAGTCCTAGACTATCATTAGTCAATCTAGGATCATAGGAATATTAACCCTTGGGTCAAACCTTGGGTCAATAGCATTCAGAAAACTTAGCGGTCTATAACTGGTCCGCTATATTGATATGGCGGTCTGATATTGGGCCGCTAGAGTGGGCTGAACCCAGAAAGAAATCAATTGGACTCAGAGAACGTGGCGGTCAGATACTGGACCGTTAATGGGCCTTAGCGGTCGAGTATTGAACCGTTACAGGACAGAATTCAGAAAACATCGGCAGTGCTTTCTAGACAATTTGGGCTTTAATGGTACAACCAACTCGACATCCTAGTGGGAATCCCAAGCTCGCGGAGAATTACGAGGCCTTGAAACAAGATTTCCTAGTCCATTGGAAGGAATATCCAAAGGAGAGGTTATCAAGTTCAAGATTATGTTCCTATAGTGCAAAAGTGTAACTAATGGTCATATACCAGAATATATGCCATGTACTTATAGAAATGACTCTGAGATAAGAAGAGAATCTGTAACAGTGATGAACCAATCAGTGAACCACGTTTATTATCACCCTTGAAAGATGTATTTAATACAAAGTATAAGTTTTGGCATGAAATTAGCATAAGCTTTAAAATAATCCCAAGTATGATAAAGAACATGCGATCACTATCATGAATCAGTAATTTAAAACTCAGAGTAATGAAATACCATTAAAATAGGTTAGAACATAGTTAACTAGGCTTACTTATAAGTTAATGGACTGTTCTTAAATCTACCTCGGTTGACAGAAAACAGAACACTGGCGGTCTAATATAGAGCCGTTACAGACAGTGGTGGTTTATCGTTAGGCCGCCAGAGGGACTTTAACGATCTATCTATGGTCCGTCAGAGATTTCATAAAAATTGAGTTTACAGAGTGTCTAGGGGTTTATCGTAGGGCCGCTACACAAGGTTTACGGTCAAAGACTAGGCCGCTAGAGAACGTCTCACAGTAAAACTAAAATCAAAAGAACTATGTCTAAAATACATCATGTCTGGAAATCAACATGTATAAACTTCCCTATCATGATAGAACGAAGGTTAAGCTAACAATATGCAAAGGATTCATGTATTATGACAAAGAGAATTATCTTAGTTCATTAGGGCTAAGAAAGATGCATGGATGTATAGATCCTATTAAAACATGAAATTCCCCGTACATAATACATGAAATCAAGTGCAATAAGAGGGCTTTTAATCCTAACATGATAATTTAGCCGTTCATGAGATGACCTACCTCTGCTAAGGCTTTTAGGCTTTGAATTTGATGTTGGAAGTCGACCCTTAAGTCTGCACTTCCTGTTGTAAATCAGTAACTTCACGTCCTAATATCTCTTGATCCACTTGACCTAATGACGTGACATTTGGAGGTAAGAAGTAGATACTAAGGGGAACAAAAAGTTCTAAAGGTACTAATGCTAATTACCTCGATTTGGTTCTCTAATCCCTTGATCTTCACCGGACTTTCGCTCAGTTTCTGGGTCGCTAATGTGGAACCAGCAACTTTGCAGGCTTCTATCTCCTTGTGTGCTTGATCTCCTAGCACGAAATTTTGAGGATGTTAGTCCTATGTATTGGAATAAAAACTTCTAAAGAACTTGCCCAAAATAATATCTCTTACCTTGATTCCACGCCAGCCAAATGTAAGAGTCGAGCAGGTCAAAACTAGGTCATATTTATAGGGTTTGGCTAGGGTTTGAGGATTAGAACGATCCTAGAGTCCTTATTAAACCTTAGATCGACTTCTGAGAGTCCTTAAGATGTTTACTAGCCTTCCCATCTCGATCCCTAGGTGATAGAACCTTAAAAATCCAATCTTTTTGCTCTTTCTTCTACTCACGGAACTGACAGAATGTAGCGGTCTAGGACTAGTCCATCACAAGTCTTTTAGCGGTTTTACGATAGACTGCCAAGGTCATTGGGCGCCGAATTTGAATTGATTCAAACTCTTTTATTCTATTATCACTTAATTATCTTATTAAAGGGTATTTATCCTTATATTCTGTGAATAAGCTAGTTAATCTTCTAGAATATGGGCCAAACTTCATGGGCTTGGTGCATTAACCTTTTGGGCTTTATTCAAATAGGCTAGGTTAATTGTTCATCATACTTGGGCCTTAATAATGACTTATTTAACCCAATATTCATTTATTAATCCATTTTGATCTTAAAAATTCTCAGAGAATATTTAATAATTCAAAAATATTTTATAAAATTTTTGGGTCATTACAGCTTCCAAGAGTGGCACAATGGCCCCTAATTCCATAATCTGGGCCAAAATCAAGCCATCGCCCTACAATCTCGAACCAAATCCGAGACTAAGACAGTCCATTCACGTGCAAACACGCAGGACTTAGAGCTTATTGAGACATCTCTACCCAATATTGCCTCGAAATCCATAAAATAATTAGGACAGACACGTCATTTCTGACACCTCAAAGCATGACAAGAACATTGGGCTCAACAATCAGCAACTTATCCGGAAGATCCTCCGCTCATCCGAGCACATTTCTCGACCAGGACATCCATTCTGCCACCTCAAACCACAATCTCAACGCCTCAAGGGCTAGCTAAACCTCAAATTGGGGTGACCAAAATCGATAACAACTCCCTCAGAGCACACTCTTGGCCACTTAACCATGAACAATCCTCGCCAGCCACCTGACCTCGCAGCGAATTCCTTGAACGCAGCACCGCAGCAACGCACCTGCCGGCAACCTCTGCTCAACGTAGCATCACTGGGGCCACAACCCATCGGGGAGATATCTCTCTATCACATCACTTGGGCCCCACACCGTCAGTCCAACAAAATAGCAACCGCCTTCACAGCACCAACGTAGCACATTCAAGCTCTCACGCGAGAAGCAAAGTGGAAAAAAAGCACAAAACCCTATGCAAACTGTCGATTGTTTTGGACCATATAGACTCTAATCACTGTGATTATCTCGAATTCCCATGTACACACCATAAACACACACCGCTCTGATACCATCTGTAACGACCCAAGATCCGGATACCGGGAAGAACCCGATACCATTCGAATCCTGGTCTGCCGCCCACGAGCCGGAGGGCTAAAAGGTGTGTGTGTGAGTGGCACTATACACAAAAATAGGAAATAAAGTAGGAACAACAATAATAAACTAACTATAGAGTCTAGTCCAAAATAAACTACAATCTACTGAAAATAAAACGTACCCAATGCCGAGTGAACAATTGGCCCAGCGAGCTGGTAACTAAAAACCTCCGCGCAGCACCCTCGAACCTCAAGGAAGAACTATCACACTTGAAAAGCAGGGGTGAGCCTCCTATCAGTAACACAATAGGGGTCCCACAGAACCCCAACCGTAAACAACGGTGGTAACGAGCAGCGCAAGCATAAATAGCAACAACGACGGTAGAAAAAAAACCCAAGGTGGCCGACAAAACCTCGGCTCTACTACTACTTCTATCAGTAACGGGAAAAGAACCTCTCGATTTTACAATCGGGGACCGGACTACCTAACACCACAGTTACTGAGGGAAAACCCACTGCAACTCTGCCGTGGAGGCGTATCACAAAGACAAGACGGACAAGGCCTAACCTAGACCACCCGATCTACGGGTACGGTCATGACCTCGCTGTCGTGAACCTGACCCAGCTAAGGGGTGAAGCCTCAGTAACTCTACTGAGCGCCCCTAGTCTCAGCCTCGGAAAACACATAGAAATAGTCTTGGAAACCACGCCTCATGGTCAGAAAATAGACTCTTGGGTCACAGAAACTCACATCCCGTGAAGGGGGCACCTACCTACTAAAAGCATGGCTGGAAGCATCCACCGACGACTTATTCCACGCCTCAGGTGTCTCTGTCGCCCCAGGCAGAAATTGAGACACAACAGAAACCACATTAAAAACAAGGGTCTAGTCGGGGTCGTGATCCTAAGTACACGTCCGAAGTCCCCGACCATGTGTGCACACACAAAATGCTTGTACCACATGAGGCCCTCTAGCTGGTTTTGCTCTCGGCTCGGACTCGAGCCGCTACAGGGGAGGCCCTACGGCAAACCAGCCTAAAAACCGTCTCTAACAAGTGTAGCTCTCCACCTACCGCCTAGGTGGGTCAGCACACGCGTGCCCAAGCAAGCCATTGTAGCTCTCCACCTATTCCCAGGTGGGTTGGCACAAGCGTGCCCAGGAAGCTACGACTAGTGGGGGTCACCACACAAACGACTCTCGACGAAAACCACCAGAACGCGGATAGGCTACCCACAAGCCCTGTCGCACGTGGCTCGGAAGTCAGGTGGCACGATGCCTTAGGCCGTTAATCTGGCCTAAACCTATTAAACCAACGGTCCTTGAGTCACAAGACTTAGGGTCAAGACCATCATACAAGGACAGCCCTAGGCCGTTAATCTGGCCTATCCCTAGGGCAGAAACCTCGGTCTGATATAAGTCTTAAGGCAGGACATAGCCGCCGACTCAATCCCTTCCAAAGGGAAGCTAAGAAACCCTCCATCCCCAAGCTGGGTAATTGGACTCACAGTCCATAGGCCACACGCACGGCCCACACGGAAACCACATTCCAACGAAGCTAACGACGTGCGGGAATAGCCCTCCGCACTCATGTCAACCCGTGGCAACTCGATCTAGCATAAATGCAGAAGCCCGGAACACAGAGGGTCACTCGGACCCTTAAAATCCATGGGCATGCTAATCGAGGTAAAATGGTACCTCCGGATAACCAAAAACATGGTCACTGTACCCATGGGATTTCTGGGACACTCACGGGTCCAAAAGTCGGTCATTAGGTCTCAACCGGACCAATCGGGACCCAAAATGGGCATGAGGACTGGATTTCAGTCGACCAATACCCCTGGGTCGGTTGACCAACAGGGGACAGGTCGACCTGTCCAGTGGGCAGGTCGACCTGACTAGCAGCCAGCAGCGTGGCTGGCTGGTTCGGTCAACCGGACTGCCAAGTTTGATTGACCCAACTAGGCAGCTCCCCTGCCCAAATGCTCTGCCGATTCGGTCGATCGGTTCCACCCAGTCGGTCGACCACTCACGGCGGGAAACCGACTGGAGCCACCCTAGTGCTCCGATTCCACGCCCCATTCGATCCCGATCAAAGGGGAAAATAATGGGGATCATTCCCTTGACCCCAAAACCCAAAAATGGAGGGAAGAAAGCGATAAAACGGCGTTCGATCCGCCGAAACTGTCATACGCCCTAAAAATATGATTTTAACCCCCACTCGGATCACCAAGGGCTACCAAATCCATGAGAATTGAAGTACAAGGGTTAAGGATCCATCCCCCTACCTCCATCGAAGATTCCACGCACCGTGGAAGCCCTTCCGTTGCGAAACGCTCGCTAAACCCTCGACGGTTCACGAATGTGCACCCGAGCTTCCTCGCATCACCACGCCTCGATCCGCACCCCATGAATGTCGCCACCTTGCCCTCGTCCACCTCCATCGGCTGCTTGGAGAGAAGAGAGTGGGAGAGAAGAGAACGTGAGAGAAGAGAGAGGGAGAGAGTGAGAAATGAGAGAGATGGGGAAAGAGAAAGGGGGTGGGGGGTTTAAATAGAAACGTTTGGGATTATTAAAATTTAGAAAATACAAAAATGGGGAAAAATACTACCCACGATCCTCGAAAAGCGCACAACGCGCCTGCAACATCTCGGAGCCCGATAACACATCGGTTCACCCTGCACTGGGTTCCAAAGGTTCGACCAGCAAAAACACGCGTAAGCCGCAAAACACTCTCTGGGACTCACCAAGAAGCTCTGAACTCACAAATCCTTATCCAAAAAAATTGAAAAAAATTCGGGGTGTTACACAGCCCATACACGACCCATTAACGTCAGGCCCGTGTCAACTCAAGGTCCGCACAATGCATAGCGGATCTTCGACAGACGACGGCCCATGCCAGGCGACCTAATAAAGATGGACATCAGATTCGCCAGTCCACGAAGGGCATCAACCCAAGCATATCAGACGTCGGATGATCCTCTGATGACCGACCGTTACTCTCGCCATCATTGGCCTCTACTCCAATAAAGGCGAGCACACTCCAAGGGTGCCGTAAGACTCGACTGAAGACCACTCAGGTCGGATAAATGGGTGCACAATGGGATGTTATTGTCCCTCTAGTTTTGATGCTGGCAAAGTTGTGGCAAATTGATTTTGAATTGATTGATACTGCCAACACTGTGCTGATTTGAGTCATTCCTTAAGTCAAAATATGTCTCTGCTCATAATCAGGTCGATGCGGTTTTAGAAGTCATGCATTATCAGGTCGATGCATCTTCTAGTGTAAAGAACATCAGGTCGATGCATATTGCAAGACATGCCTGGCCTAGAAGGTCAATGCGGTTGTAGAAGTCATGCATTATCAGGTTGATGCACATTATAGTCAGGTCGATGTTGCTTTACAATAATGAGCCAACGATTACTGTATAAGGTGGATGCGGCAAAGGCTATCATGTTCATAAGGTCGATGCACCTTGTGCATCTGCTTGGAAGTCAGGTCGATGTAGTAATGCCTTGCGTCGATGCTTTATGCATTTCATTGTACCTCACCAGGATAGGTCGACACGCCTTAGTGGCACGTCGATGTTGCAGTACATAAAGTGCGGACTTGTGCATTGACAGGTGGATGCACTATGTTTGTGCATCATTGAAGATATAGTCTTTCTGACTGAATAAGGTCTACCTGTATGATATACTGGTCGATGCTTTATTGCAATCTTACTGTATTCTTTTCTTCTCGTCAGCAAGACAGGTCGATGCACCTTGTATGTGCATCGATGCATATGCAGATCTTCACATATTCATTCATATGATTTAGCTTGTTTTCATGGTATGCTTAAATCTGCATTCTATGATCATTTACTTTGATATCTCGTTAGCTACATGAGGATGAAGTTAATGATGAATTTTCATATTTTTTTTCACAGGAACATCAAAGTAGAATTACCAGAGTAACTTGGCAAATCGTTCAAACATCTAAACTGCAAATTTTAGAACCAAACTGGCCAAGTCGAATTCACTCAAGATTTACTAAGTACAAAATACCCTTGCTACTGAGTAAGTTCGAAGGCAACCTATCAACTGAAGAAGTACAAAAGTCACGTGGTTTGAAAGTGACCTTGATTGGCACGTGATCCAAGGCTAGGAGCCAAACAGAATCTTCTGCCACGTGGAATAACCATCCCTTCTGCACCTGACACGTAGATCATTCGAACTACATTTTTTTGAAGAAAGCTTTGGGTGGGAACGTTCCCTCCATGCGCCCAATTGGAATCTTGTGGGGACCATAAGATTCATGTTAACAGGGATAAATAGACGTCGAGCGTACGGGAAGACATGAAGAGGAGCTATGAGAAGGAGCTACAAAAGATTACAGAAAAAGTAGAGGAAAGAGAAGTGAGGTAGAACATGAGAGAAGGAGACGAAACTTGCGAGAGCCACTGCTAGCCTAAGCGTGAGAGCTTCTGAAGCGGAGGAGAGTCTGAGCGTAGGAGTTCGGAGTGTAGAGAAGAGAGAGAGTGAATAGAGTATCGGAAGAAGGAGAAGAAGTCTGAGAGAAGAGAGAGTTTGAGAAGAAGTTGTGTTAATCTCAACTTCTAGATCAGATCCAGAGTTGATTGCTCGAGGGAGAGCTATATTTTACATTTTATCTTTGTCTTTTCTTTTGTTTTCCCTTTGTTTGCTCTTGACTATTTGTAAGCTGTGTAATCAGCGGTCCAAGCTGTAAGGCAGAGGCGAGGAGTTTTCCTCGGACAGCAAGCTGTGAAGCTCAGCCATTTGTAAGCTGTGGTATCATCGGTTCTAAGTTGTGTGTTCAGTGGAAGCCTCACTCGGTTGAGGGGTGGATGTAGATCTCAAGATTGAGATCGAACCACCTTAAAATTGCTTCGTCTCGTGTGTGTGATTACTTGCATTGTCTTGATCTATTCAGTAGTTTCTCTATCATATATCTACCTATCGATCAACATCTCAGTGGTATATCAAAGAACGTAGTTGGAAGGATAGGTTACGCCTATCTGGAAAATTGCCTCCTGCGTGAGGAGATTTGTAAATCAAGCCTCCGCATAGTATAGACTATGGTGTCAATTTGAATGCTCATCTACTGATCATTATAGCATCTGGTAGTCTGTGTGGTTGACAGCATTGCTGCTTTGGATATACTCGCTATTTACTTCAGTTTGAATTGATAGATTATTTCACAGTAGATTTTTCATTCCGCATTTTATTTACTGCCGTAGAATCAAAAATTGGGATTGATCTATTCACCCCCCCTCTAGATCAGTAGTTCATCCATACTTATCACGTGGTATCAGAGCCTAACTCTCCTTAAGGGCTTAACATCCTGGAGAGATCTGGTGAAATGGATGCTAGAAGACTTACAGCTGAAGGTCATTCCGTAAGTAAGCCTCCATTCTTCAATGGAACTGACTATGCATACTAGAAGAATCGAATGCAGGTTTTCTTCAGAGCTAATGACCACGAGATCTGGAAGGTGGTAAGCTGAGGTCCATTCGAACTTCTCGAAGATGAAGATGTCTGGACTCGAGAGCAAATTCTAAGATGAACTCTAAATTGGAGTGCAATAAACGCTATGCAATGCGCTCTACATCCCACTGAGTTTTCCAGAGTGTCCTCCTGCTCCATAGTGAAGGAAATGTGGGATAAATTGTAGGTAATCTATGAGGGAACAACTCAAGTAAGAGAAATAAAATTAAATATGCTAGTATCTGAGTATGAAGCCTTTAAGATGAAATCTGATGAAACCATATCTGAGATGTATGCTAGGTTGATGGTGCTTACTAACAGTTTGAGGAGTTTAGGCAAGATTTATAGCGAGTATGAGCTAGTCAGAAAAATACTCAGATCTCTAACCCCGATTTGGCACACTAAGGCTACGGTTGTGGAAGAATCAAGGAACTTAGCGAGCACAACTGTCGATGAACTCATCAGCTCCTTGATGACATACGAGCTGAATCTTAAAAGAATCGACGCCACTGAGAAAAAGAAGAAGCCACCGGCACTTAAGGTGAATTCTAGCAGCAAAGGGTCATCTAGCGAGCGTAGTTCTTCTAGTTCTGAAGAAGATTCAGGTGAGTTTGCTATGTTTACCAAAAAGTTTAAGAAATTCTTGAGGAAGGAAGGTAAAGGTTTCAGAAGGAAGTATTCGTCTGGTAAGAGACAGCCAAGATTTAAATCTGATAATTTCAAAAAGACTGATGGGATCGTGTGTTATAACTGTAGGAAATCAGGACATCTAAAGGCGGACTGTCCAGAGCTGCCGAAAGAGAATCAGCCTAGGTGGAAGAATAAGAAGGACAAGGCCATGGTGAGAACTTGGAGCGATGAAGAAGAAGACTGTCAGAGCAGCTCATCTGACAGTGAAGAGGAGGACAAGTTGTGCCTGATGGTCAGAAGAGAAGAAGAAGAAGAAAATGAAGATAATGAGGTAACTTCCCCATTCGAAAATTATACTCATAGTGATTGGGAAGAAGCATATGCTGAAATATTAGATAAATATGATGATATTCGTAGGGAGAATAGACACTTGAAAAAGAAGATAAACTCCCTTGTTAATGACACCACCTTGAATGATCGGATTGCGTATCTAGAAACTGAAAACACTAAGTTGAAAAAATCACTTGCTGAAATGGATGAATACAAAAGTGTTCTGAATGAATTGAGATGTGAAAATGAGAATCTAAAAAATATTATTGATGAACTCAAAATCAGAATGTAAAAGTTTGAAGAAGAAGCAAAAACTGCAAATGAAAAGTATGATGCTGTAAAACGTGTGAATGAAGAATTGAAAAGATCCATTGAAAACCTAGAAAAAGAAGCAAATGATAAGCAAAACTCCCTTGAGGCTTTGACTCAAGGAAAAGAAAATTTGAATGCAATTCTGGGAACTAAAGTGAATTTCAGAAGAGAAGTGTTGAGTTTTAATCCAACAAATAAGAAAAGCTTTGAAGTAAAGACAATCTCATTTATTGCTGATCGAGAAAGGAAAATCAAAATTTAATCCTTTGATAAGAATGAATTGTGAGGAAAACAGCAATGAGAATTCTGTGGAGAACAATAAATAAATAAGGTGAGGGCCAAGGATAAGGGCAAAGGGAAGGTAGATGCTCCTAGGGAATCTAGTACACACACCACTGCACCTAAGCCCAAGAGTCAGGTTAGGAGTCAACCTGTTAGATCCCAAGTGCATGGGAACCCCAAAACCATAACAACACAGTCACAATAATCAGGTCAACGGGTCCATGACACTGCTCAGACGTCCTCTTTAGCTAATTCTCAGTCCTTTAGAAATCAAAGTCGGAGCAGGATTCCTTCAGGTCGATGCTACCACTACAATGCATCAGCGTGTCCATCATTCCGGAATTCTTCTTATCACAACCAAAGTGGGACAGGTCGAGGCAGTTATTCAGTGAGGTCAACACAACAAGATTTCCAAAATCCTTATTACTATAATTCTCACTGGGTGCATCAATGCCACACTAGGAATGCATCAACACAGTCTAGATTCAGGGCATTTAATGATCAGCATTCTTACAGACTTGCCCTTCCTAGACTTGTCAAACCCACTAATTCCAACACTTCTTGGTCCCACAAGTGACACATAAATTCTCATGCATCTAAAAGGAAACAAGCTGGCAAAAATCAGAAGTCCACAAAATATCAGAATGTGCACAATGAGCTAAATAAGCAGAACAACAAATCCACAACTCAAATAAAATCACAAAAACAAATGTGGATACCAAGACAATGGCTGTCATGTTTGATTGATTTGACTAGTATTACGTGTTGGATCGGTGCGATGGATACAGAGGGGGGTGAATGTATCCCTCTACAAAATTGCCCCACTTAAAAACAATCTGAGTCAAGGAATGGAAATCAATTGATCTCTTCCAAATAAGAAATTCAAAGAAACACTTGATCGATCAGTTGAACTGCTAACAATACTGGAACCTAATCAAGTCTAAGCCAAAGACAGAACTATGCAAACCAGACTCACTTAGCAAAACATATAATACTCAAGGTCACTTCAGATTGAAACAAGAATGCTCAGACAACCTGTGAAGGAGGTAGAAGACAAGGGGCAAACGCACAAGGCAAACCACGGCACAGTAGATTTTTTAGGTGGTTCGGTCCACAGACCTACGTCCACCCCTCACTCCAAACCGGAGTGAGGCTTCCACTAGGAAAAGCTAGAACCGCAGACTCAGTCTGCAAACAGGTACTGCCTAACAGCTTGACTAGGGGAACAACCTCCCCTCTTCCTCCAGACCGGAGGGAAACCACTAGTGACTACCCGTCACTAGCAACCAGAGACCGAAGTCTCTCTTCCTCCACCCAGGAGGGAAACCACTAGTGACTACCCGTCACTAGCAACCAGAGACCGAATTCTCTCTTCCTCCACCCAGGAGGGAAACCACAAGCGACAGCAGCCACTTGCAACCGGAGACACCAAGTCTCCCTTCCTCTGAAACCCAGAGGGAACACCGACCTCAAACCAGAGAATCGGAAGAACAAAGTGATCAGTTAAAAGGAAAAATAAGAAATGATAAAAACACAACGATCAGAAAGCTGTAAAGGATAATAACATAGATGTGGCTCCCATGGAGCTGACTGGCCTAGATTTGATCCACGGTCTAGTAGACAGATCTTCAATAAAGTCTTCTTTCTTCTTCTCTATGAACTCTCTCTCTCTCTTCTTCTTCTCAGTATCAGGCTCACACTATTCTTCTTCTTCTTCACTCTCGATCTCACTCTCGATCACAATCTCTTTTTATTTTTCTTCTTCTGCTTTCCTTTCTTTTTCCTCTCACTGTCTACTCTTCTCTCTGCTCTTCTTTTTCTTCTCACTGGATCATGCAGGCTCTAACTCACTCTCTACTTCTGCCCCTTCTACTTCGATCAGTCTTCTCCAGATGGAGGAGTCCTCTTTTTATAGCAGTTCCAGCAGGAGCAACACTGGGCATGTGATTCCCACACCTTCCCGTCCAGAAGGTTCCTCCACGTGTCATCATCCTGTCAGCCCTTCCAGCCTCGGATAATGTGCCCTTCTCAATTTCCTCGAGCAGATATTCTGTCAGGTCAGACGAGGATGCACTGAGTAAGTTTGTGTTTTGAACAAAGCATGTACATACTTTGTATATGTGTGCAGAACCATGTACAGACTTTGTATATGTGTGCAGAACCATGTACAGACTCTGCAATGCCTAGTGTTAAAGCATGAGAGCACAATGCACAAGCTAAGTGTGTGCATGTGTGGACTTTGAGTGCATGACACAGGGCGATGTACAGACTTGCTGTAATGAACGATGCCCAAATGCATAGTGTATGGACTTAGCGTGAATGTGAGAAGACGATGTATAGACTTGATGTTTACATGCATGAGAAAACAATGTGCTCACTATGCCATGAATGTATAGACTTATGTTCGTGCGACCAGACAATGTATAGACTTGACAGATACAATGTGCATGCGATGCGATGTACATACTTTGTTTGTGTGTGAGACTTATCAATGTATAGACTTGCCCATATGCATGAACAAGTGGCGATGTATAGACTTGCTCAGTTCAGCTGGTGGATGTACAGACTTTTTTTATGCACATGTGACGCTGAGTGAGACGCAGGATGCACTGGCTGTACAGACTTTACGTATGCACATGAGACGTTGAGTGAGACGCTAAGTGAGACTGACTTTAACAAGCAATGTATAGACTTTGATTTATGCACATGAGACGTTGAGTGAGATAGAGCAATGTATAGACTTAGCCGATGCAATGTTCACACGACCTTAGACGCTAAGTGAGATGATGGAGTTGTACAGACTATGCATATGATGTACAGACTTTATATGCATAAGGCACATGATGCAACAATGTATAGACTTGAAATCAAGAGATGCACTGGCTGTACAGACTTTGAATGCGCAATATGCAGACGTTGTACAGACTTGCTAAGTCTGGAGTTAAGCATGAACGCACAATGCACAAACTATGCGTGTGCATGAATGGACTATGAGTACATGATATTGCCTTACGTCTGTATGCAACAGAGTGTATAGACTTTATATGCATGAATGCACCATGTAAAGACTTTGCGTGCAAGACACTGTATATGCATGAACGATGTACAGATGAGTGCACAGGCTGTTAATGCACCGAGGTCATATGAACACTTAAAGCAAATGATGCATAGACCTTAAACCATGACTCATAGTATGTCATTATCAAAACCAGGGTTCCAACATTACGGGGCCCAAACAATGTTGGGTTCCCAAATTTTTTACTTGATTATGTTTGCAGGTATGCCTGGCATCTAACTACAATAGGTGGTATCTTGATAGTGGCTGCTCCAAGCACATGACCGGGAACAAAGAAAAATTTTGCATGTTGGTGGAGAAAGATGCTTGTCATGTCACTTTGGGTGGTAATACGAAAGGCAAGATTATTGGGATAGGTATGGTTGGTAAATGTTATCTTGCTGCATAGAAGATGTGTTACTTGTTGAAGGTCTTGCATATAATCTTCTTAGCATAAGTCAACTATGTGATAAGGGCTATAAAGTAGTGTTTGACTCACATGCATGCACAATCTATGAACCTAATTCAGAAACTGTAAAATTCACTGGAAAAAGAGTCAATAACATTTATTTGGTTGACATGGATGATGTTGCACACATAAATCTATGTCTAACTGTAAATAAAGATGACTTAGCATGGCTTTGGCATCGTAGGTTAGGTCATGCTAGTTACAAAATGTTGCATAAACTGAATAAATTTGGCATGGTTAAGGGATTACCTGAAATATCATTCAAAAAGAACAATAAAATCTGTGAGGCATGTACTCAAGAAAAATAGACTAGGAAGTCATTTAAGTCTAGAACTGAAAACTTATTTTCTAAACCTTTTGAGCTGATTCATATGGATTTGTTTGGACCCACTAGATCAGCTAGCTTAACTAGTAGAAGATATGATTTTGTCATTGTAGATGACTTCTCTAGGTATACTTCGGTGTTTTTCATAACTCACAAGAATGATGCTTTTGGTGAATTTTAGGAATTCTTCTACAGAATAAATCAAGATGGTAAGTATTCCATATCCAGCATTCTGTCAGATCATGGTGGTGAGTTTAAAAACTCACAATTTGATGATTTTTTTAGGGATAATGGAATAATCCACATATTCTCTTCACCAAGAACTCCAGAACAAAATGGAGTAGTTGAACGAAGAAATAGGACCTTGGTGGAGATGGCTCGGACTATGCTAGTGGAGAGTAGCTTACCTAGAAGGTTTTAGGCTGAAGCTGTGAACATATCCTACTACATTATCAATAGGGCTATGGTAAGACCTTCTACAGAAAGGACCCCATATGAAATCTTGAAAGGTAAGAAACCCTCACTAGCTCATTTCAGGGTTTTTGGACCTAAATATTTTATTCATGTTAACTCTAAAAAAGACCTTGATAAGTTTGAGGCTAAGAGTGATCTAGGTATTTTTCTGGGGTAATCTGAAACCTCTCGTGCTTATAGAATTTATAACCAGAAAACTGAGTCAATTGAAGAATCACCACATGTAATATTTGATGAGATATCCAACAAGACTAAAACTGACTTTTGCAGGGATGAGGATGAAGGTGAGATACTGGAAGATAAAGAAGTGCAAAGTGCAAAACAAGGAGCTGAAGATGAGATTGAAGAATCAGGAATTCAGGGGGAGATAATGGGTGTAGACACGTCAAAATTGACATCATCATGAGTATATTTCATATTACTTTATAATGTCCCAATTTGACCCTCACATCAATTTATTTGAGTGATTTTCCCTATTTTGTTAAATTTTTTTCATTTTCTATTTATTTTGGATTTTTTGGATTTTTCTAGAATTTTTTTGGATATTTTTGGATTTTTTTGTGGATTTTTTTAATTTTTTAGATTTTTTCAAATTGGTGTCTGCCTAGAGTGACGCCAATTCTTTTTATTTTTTTTATTTTTTAATTATAGGTAAATTTAATTGGCATCTACATGGTATGACGCCAATTCTTTTTTTTAATTTTTAATTGATGATTTTGGGTGATTTTTAATGGGCGTCCAGAACCCATGACGCGAATTCTTTTGGTCATATTTTCCGCCGAATTCGGATTATTTTTGAATATGCGTCTATTTTGGAGGTCGCCCATTCTTTAATGAGCGTCCAGAACCCTGGATGCCAACTCTTTTCCAATTTTGGAAGATTTTAAACTTTCCGTATTTTAACGCCAATGAACGTCCAAGGTAATGGACTCCTATTTAATGGGCGACCATAGGGTCTGACGTCATTTCTTTAAGGTTTCTAAAATTACCCGCATCACCTTCTTTCCTCGTTTTATGGTCCGTTTCAACTGGGGGAAGCCCTCCTGGTGGCTTTCCAAGATGGGGAGGACTCTTGCCATGCTTTATCTCCCTTCCGTGGATAATTATCCCAATTTTTGGGAATTGAATCATCTAATCTCCCCCTATAAAAGAGCCACTGTGGCTCTTGCTTGAGAGAGGCCAACTTCAATGTAGGGGGAGGTGCTGCCCGACTGCTGGCTCGAAGAGGAGTGCTCCTGCGTCTAAAGCTTCATCTTATAGACACTCCCGAGCGTCCATGCAAAGACATTGATTTCACAGGAGAAACACAGGCTCTTCTTATATTCTTCCTCTGTTCTCTGTCTTTTTATTTTTATTACATTAGTTCATGTATACATGCATGCATCATCCTCTTCTTTTATCCACCGTCTCAACCACGTTGAGCCTCCATCAGTGCAACACTTGCACGTCTCCACTTATTTACATTCATCATATTTTATCCCAACCCTTTGCATAGGGGTTTAAAGGGGGAACACCCCAACATGTGTGTTCTGTTGAGTAGTGGATAGTGGATCTAGAGGGGAGGGGTGAATAGATCTGCCCCTCTTTTCGCAATGCAACCCTCTTTAAACCTAGACAATGATAATAGCAGCGGAATATAACTAACTTAACGAAGGTCACAACGATTTGCTTAGCAAGATGAATAAGTAATATAAAGATTAAACCTAAGCATGCATATAGCACAAAGCAATCGCACAAGAAAACCACAACGCAAAGGATTTTAAGGTGGTTCGGACTGAATCCCCAGTCCTACGTCCACCCCTCACCAAACCCGGTGAGACTCCACTAGTGCAGCGCACCAAACCGTAAATCGGAAAGACCTCTGATTGCCTTCCTACTAACCACAGGTAGGGATGTCAACACCGCAGATCGGACAACTTTCGATTGCCTTCCTACTAACCATTGGTAGGGACGATCTTCAGTTTCAATGTTTGAATGAAATGGATAGAGAACAAGATAAAAATGCTCAAACAAGATATAGAGATATGCTGAAATGAAATAGATCTTGTCTGAGATTGCTGGAGCTTGAATCTTCTTTTCTGCACACGATGTAAACCACCAACAGAAGCTTCTTTCTTCTTCACAAAGCTCTCTTCTTGATTCAGTAACAATGGCTTCTTCTTCCTTGTGAAATGAACTTCCTTGGATCTCTTTGAGTTGATGAAGAAGACTATGGATGTTGCTTGGATCACCTTTGAGAACCTTGATTGCTTCTAGCTTCATTGGAGGTTGCTTGCTTCATATCTAAGCTTGAATCACCTTGGAATGGATGAAGAACTTCTGCACGGAGTACTGTTCACGGCTATAGTACCTCTTCTTCCAAGCTCCTCTCTAGCCTCTCTTGATCTCCCTTTGATTCAAATGAACAACTAGGGTTTTCTAACCCTCTTGCATTGGTTTTATATCTTTTGAATGGTCCATAGACACCCCCCAGACCAGATCCACAATCCATGAGAGATTGGGTGACTTTAGGATTAAAGAAATACAAGGAAAGGGGTTGGCCTCGAGGTGAAAAATAAAGTCAACATTTGTTGGCTCTGGGCTGGCGGTCGACCGGAGGTAGGTGGCGGTCGACCGCCATTGAGAAACCCTATAGAAATTTTGGTTCTGGAATTTTTGGTCGACCGCCCTGGGCTGGCGGTCGACCGCCCTGGGCTGGCGGTCGACCGCCACTGAGAATCCTGCAGATAGTGAGCTGCTGGAAATTCCGGTCGACCGCCCCTGGGCCAGCGGTCGATGGCTGGCCGGGGAAATCCCGGGTTTCCCCGGTTCAGTCCGTTAACCCCTTTAGCAGCTCATTCACGTCTGTGGCATCAAACTTGGCAGAATCTTGAGGATTTCTACTGAGCCTTTTGACTCTTGAAGTTAATAGATTAAAGGTATTTGCTCCAATAATCAAAATTTTGTTCCGGGGGCTCTGCCCCCGGAAACCCCCGCAAGGGGCGCTGCCCCCTTGACCCCCGCGTCCTGACTGCGCAGGTCGATCCACGTGCGAGGGCACAATCATTGAGCTTTCACTTTTACCATCTCCACTCCATTCCTTGGCTTATCTGTCATGAAAGAATATCAAGTATTTTAGTCATATGAGAGTGGAAAGCATCAATGACTTATAGTGTTAAGCCATTATCAAAACCATAAATATTAAATGACTCAAATGACCACAGGGGCACAACATGTTCATCTCTATATATTCACATTAACATATTTCATTTGGATTTGATGCTACACATTTGATTTGCTAATTCTATATTTCTTTGTTGGTGTTGTTATCTTTCTTGTAAAGGGTAATCAAGAAGAGAGACTCTCTCCATCGGCCGGCCGATTGGAAGGGAAGGAAGGCACACACATCTCCATGCTTCAAAGGTATTCCGCGATCCCTCCTTCGTTATTTTATTATTTATATTCATTTGAGGCCCCGCGTGTCCTCTGGCAATCACCCTCCTCATAGTATCCTACGCATGCTCCCATCTCTTTTCCCCCATTCACTAGCTTCTTAGCTTATTCTTTTCTTTCTTATTTTTAGTGGATTTCTTAGGATCTACAAATTGGCGATCACGGTGGGACTTCCTTTCGTTTTTCTTTTGATTACCCTTCCCCATTGTGCACCCACGTGTGCCACCTACTATTTTGCACCCACGGTGCATCTCCCATTAGTGCTCCATGTAGCACCCTTTTCATCTTATTTTTCCTAGGTGATTGTTAATTTATAGATTTATTTGAAGACTCCACTTCTGTTATCTTGTAAAAAAAAAAAATTGCGTCCAATGCAGTGGGCGCTCAGGCGCCCGGTGCATCAGACGCACTTTCCTGTGAGACATTGATTGCTGTTTGTGGGCGGCCATTTTCTTAAAAAGAAAAATTTGCGCCCACAGGGGCAGGCGCCATTTCTCTCTATCTGTTTGCATCTGTCTACATCTGTTTGCATCCCACATTTCATCTCGTTCTATCATCTGTTTGCATTCTCACGCTATCACTGGTCAAAAGAATTAGTCTGTCACTATTCATTAGAATTAATTGTTGCATTTGTTTAGTTTCCATCCATCATTTGCATATATAATTGTTCACAAGAATTAGCGTTTGTGTTTGTTCTAGTTTACATCTCCCATTTCATTTGCATTACTGTTCATGTGAATTAACTTCTCTGTTTACACTATTCTGCATCCATCATTTACAAAGCATCATTCTGTTCATATCAATTAACGATTTTGTTTGTTCTATGTTGCATCCCCATTTATATTTGCATCCGATTGTGTGTTCTTGTTCTTCTTCTGCATTAGTTGCATTCAGGAGCATCTCGGTTTGGGAGACCTCCTCTCCCTACACTTCTAGGAGCCTTACCCCTCTCTTGGTTAATGAAGGACCCTCCAGTGAGTACTCCGTTTCTTTAGACCGTGATCTCCTAAACCAAGGTCTCCGTAATCCCCCACACCCGTGGATTCCCTCACAGACGCTGAGCAGGTTGTACCCTTTTGAAGTCCCCGAGTTTAGATGGCCTACACACGGTGAGAATCAACCTAGTTAACATTGAAGAAAAACCTTATTGAAACTAGGTTCATGACCTTGAGTGGATCACATCAACTTTGCTAAAATCATTTAATTCACCAAGGTTCAACATAAAAAAATTCAAGCGTAACATTCCAACTTGTTTGCTATTCTTGCAAAACAATTTGATTGAATATTGATTATTTACATTGATGTTTCACTTTGATAATCAAACCAACATGTTTAATCCTAATTATAATTATTGAGTAGTGGACAACGGATCTAGAGGGGAGGGGTGAATAGATCTGCCCCTCTTTTCGCAATGTAACCCTCTATATAGCTAGATAAAATAAATCGCAGCGGAATATAACTAGCTTATCGAAGAACACTATGATTTGCTTGGCAAGATGAGCAACTAGTATATCGATTTGAACCTAAGCATGCATCTATAACGAAGCAATCACATAAACAAACCACAACACAAAAGATTTTAAGGTGGTTTGGACTGAATCCCCAGTCCTACGTCCACCCCTCACCAAATCCGGTGAGGCTCCACTAGTGCCACGCACTGAACCGCAAATCGGAAAAACCTCCGATTGTCTTCCTACTAACCACCGGTAGGGACGTCAATCACCGCAGATCGGAGAACTTCTGATTGCCTTCCTATTAACCACCAGTAGGGACGATCTTCAGTTTCGATTGTTTGAAAGAAATGGAAAGAGAACAAATATCAAGCTATTCAAACAAGATATGGAATATGCTAAAGAAGAAAAATCTTGTCTGAGATTGTTGGAGCTTGAATCGGATGCTTCAATGGTGTCTTCTTCCTTGAGAGATGATCTTTCTTGAGTTGATGAAGAAGACTATGGATGTAGCTTTGATCTTCATTTTGATCTTCTTGAGTTGATGAAGAAGATGAAGGATGCAGCTTTATCTTCTCTTGGCTTGGGCTTGATCTCCTCTTGAAGAAGCTTGAATCACTTGAGGATGAAGAAGCTTCTTCCCGTAGTACTATTCATAGCTACAGTACTCGAACTCCTCTCCCTTGAACACACCCTTGTAGCCTCCCTTGAATCCCCTTGAAGCATTAGGGTTTCTAACCCTCCTTGTGTTGGTTTTATAGACTTTGAATGGTCCTTGGACATCGTTCAGACCAGATCCACAATCCATGGGGGATTGGGTGACTTTGGGATTAAACAAATACAAGGAAAGGGGCTCTTCTTGAAGTGGAAAATAAAGTCAACATTGAAGGCTCGGGACTGGCGGTCGACCTGCAGAAGCTGGCGGTCGACCGCTACTGAGAAACGCTGTAGACGGATGGTCCCTGGAATTTTCGATCGACCACTACTAGGCTGGCGGTCGACCGCCACTGAGACTCGTGCAGACTGGGGTTACTGGCTGGGGCGGTCGACCGCCCCTGTGCTGGCGGTTGACCGCCAGCTGGGTAGACCCCGGGTTTTCCCGGGTCTGTCCGTTAACCTCTTTAGCTCCATCGCTTGAGTCCTTTAGCAGCCCGTTCTCATCTGTGGCATCAACCTTGACTGTCTTGAAGATTTCTATTGATTATATCACTCCTATAATCAAAATTTTGTTCCGGGGGCTTCGCCCCCGGAAACCCCCGCAAGGGGCGCTGCCCCCTTGACCCTCGCGACCTGACTGGGCAGGTCGATCCCCGCGACCTGACCGCGTAGGTCGATCCGCATGCGAGGGTGCAATGATTGAGCTTTCACTTTTGCCATCTCCACTCCATCCCTTGGCATATCTGTCATGAAAGAACATCAAGTAGTTTAGTCATATAAGAGTGGTAAAACATCAATGACTTATAGTGTTTAACCATTATCAAAACCATGAATATCAAATAACTCAAATGACCACAGGGGCACAACAATAATCATGAGGATGCACAACCTAGCACATCCTACACTCCTCAATTTCAACATGTTCATCATACTTCCGGCCATAATTCTTTCAGGGGAGCACGTCCTCATTCATATGGTCCTGCCCCACCTATGGGCAGATTCTAATCTCATGGTCCCTCGCCTCAATCGCGAGCCACTACTCTCTCGGGACTGTCTCCTCCCGACGACGAGAAGGTTTCCCAGATCCTGCATGCTATAGATCATCTCACCCCTCAACAAATCCATGCCCTTAAGGTCGTTGTTGAGGGGACATCCCATTCTTCTCATACTCCTTCCACTCCCACTCGGGTGGCCCATCACCCGCCTCCCTCTCCCTCCACTCCCATTTCGGTGGCCCATCACCCGCCTCCCTCTCCCTTCACTCCCATTCCGGTGGCCCATCACCCGCCTCCTTCTACACATACTCCTCTTCGGGTGGTCCATCACCCGCCTCCTTCTATTCCTCCTCTTTCATGGCCCCAAGGCCCATCTATTCCTTGCAACGCGGCTCGACTGTGACCTTTTCTGGGTCAGCCCGTTAATCCCCCTCCACGGCCATCTTATGCGGCACCTCCTTCAAGGCCACCTTGCCAACCCTCTGCTTCTCAAGTTATGCCCCTCCAAGCTCTCGTTGATAAAGTCACTTCATTGGAGGAACAATTTAAGAGGGTTACGAGCCCGCGGCCCGCTCCTCCTCCTCCTTCTCCAGTCAATCCTCTTCATGCCTTCCTGAATAATATTACGAAGATGGAAAGAGAATGGAAAGAGAGGAAAGACGATTATGGCATTAACATAAGCGAGCAAGAGCCGGCAGATCTCAATGATCAAATGGATGCCGTCCACCCTCCACTTATTCACCCCACTCATCAATATGGCCCTCCGCCTCTGCTTCCGCATCCATATACACAACATCCCCCACATTACATTTCATCACCTCTCAATACGCCTCCACAATGGCGTCCACTTAAGCCTGACAATGAAGAGCCGACAGATGAAGAATCAAAGACGGCACGAGATGATGAAGTTTCGAAGGCATCCCTTCCGGGTTTCCTTCATTTTCCTCTCCCTCCACTACCACTAGACGAACCTCCTGCTCAGGATGATGCCTCTGTCCCCGATCCAAGCCCCATTTTTGAGACTCATTGGTGTTACGACGATGGGCCGATACTCCAATCACCTGCGCTGGCGCATCATGAGTGTTCTCCTATCCCTAACAATTCTCGCCCCATTCGGTGTTTCCTACATACCAAACCACTTTCTTTTACACCTCCCGTTTTACCTTCATCAGCCTCCATTACACCGGCCCCTGCCGAACCTTCCCCTAAACCTCCCATTATACCCCCTTTAAGCCCTACACTATTAACCTCTGCTATTACACACCCAACTCCTACACCATCAACCTCCACAGCACCGGCCCCCCGCCGAACCTCCCACTAAGCCTTCACCGGTTATACCTTCATTAACCTCCACTCCACCGGCCTCCGCTGAGCCCACCACTAAACCCTCTCCAGCTAACCCTCTTTTGCCGCCATCTCGGCCCTCCATTACCCTTTTAACCCCTAACCTAACTACACCAACTTCACCACTTACCCCTTCACCCAAACCCATGGCTAATCCTGAGCAACGTCCACCCCTTTTTGCACTCGAGCCAACCCCGCCCGCTTCCGACCAAGGGGAGAAGTTTGATGTGTTTGAACCTCCGCTTCCACTTACCCTTTCTCCAACACTTTCCATTACACTCCACCATCCATGGATCCTTCCGCCTCCGCTTCACCTCCTTTTACCACTCGGAGTGGGTGTCCTTTTACAATAATTTGAGCCAGGGACAAGAAGGAGTTGGCCACGGCTATGCTATTCAAGAGGCAAGAGTTTATTTGCCGGATGCCAATCCGTGTTTTTGTGCCGAGCATGGTTGAAAAGGCCAAGCCACCGCTGCTGCTCACCAAAAGAAGAAGTAAAACTTTGATGCCATGTAAATCCACGCCCAAGGGCCGGGCAGGGCACCCCTTGTTTCAACCCTCCAATCTCAAACCCATTCTTCCGTACAAGGGGCGAATGCCTATTTTGTTCAACACTCTTTATATGCCACAATCCATGGGCGAGACGATGCTTCCCATTTGAACTTTCCAACTCCTTCACATTATTGCTCCTCGCCCTCCAAGGGAGTTGGCATTTACTATTGAAGTTTCGTCATGGCTTTAATTTTATCCTTTAGGCCGATGGGCCGCACACTTTCACTACTATGGAGGGGCAGTTGTCCTGGTGCTAAGGGGCCTTCTGCTACCCTATCCACCTTCTATTCAACTTTATCCATATTTCTATCTATCACTGATTGGGTCACCCGTTGGGTGGGGAAAGAGTTCTCATCTTCTCACTCCCCGTATTCTTTGCATTTCATGCATCTCGTGCATCCATCGCATCCATTGCATTGCATTTGCATGCATTTGCATTCCTTCCTTCCCGGGTTTCCAGACCCGTATCTTCCCCGCCTTGCGGAACCTCCTGATCCTCCGCATTCCCCATCTCATTCATCTCTATCCCCGGGATCTCCGGGTCCCCTTACACTTCCCGGACATCGCGTCCCCTCCAATCTTCTCTCAGGGCATCGCACCCCTTCCCAACTCTTGCATCCGGACCCTCTGGATTTCTCTCTTGTCTTCACGGGGCATCACGCCCCATGGTGTCTTATTCTTCCGGAACCTCCAGAGCTCCCTCTTTGGGCATCGCACCCCTCTACACCCTCATGTCCGGGTCCTCTGGGTTTCTCACTGATTCTCCGTGGACATCGCGTCCCTTCCCTATCTATTCCTCCGGACCTCCCTCTTTCGGCATTGCGCCCCTATACACCCTCATGTTCGGGTCCTCCGGGCTTCTCACTGATTCTCCCTAGGCATCGTGTCCCTTCCCTCTCTATTCCTCCGGAACTTCCGGACATCCTTTCCGGGCAGCACACCCCTTTCTATTTCCTCCCTCCAGAACCTCCGGACTTCCTCTCAGGGCATCACGCCCCTTTCTATCTTCCCCTGGGAACCTCCATATTTTCTATCTTACTCTCTCTATCTTCTTTCCAGGCATCATGCCCCTTCTGATTCTATTCCTCCAGAACCTTCATATCTCTGCTCTTTCTTCTGATTCCTTCTACTGCTCCTTCGGGACATCGCGTCCTTTATTCTCTTCTTCCTTTTAAATCATCTCTTCCCATCTCTTTTTTCGGGGCATCGCGTCCCACGATATTTTCTCCCTCCGGAACCTCCAGATTCTTCTCTCTATCATGATTCTCCTCCTTTGCCTCCAGATCCTCCTCTCTACATCTACCAATTTCTCCTCTTAATCCCTCCTGATCTCGGGTCCGACCCGACTTCTTCCACATCCACCGCTCTGGGCATCTGCCAGTTCTCCCACTACTTCCGAGGCTTCAGTCCTCACTCCTCCTCTTAATTTTTTGTTTATTTTATAGACCATTTATGTGATCAGGGTCTCCGCACCTTAGTGAGGGAGTTCTAGCCCTCGCCTCTTTTCCTTTTCTCCTTATTTGTCTGAGTCTGGTCTTGGTACCACTCCTTCTTGTTAAGCCACTTCAAACTTGGCTTCCAATCTTTTTATCTGCCACTTGAGGACAAATCCCATGCTAATCAAGATCGCCTCCGACAGCTGTTGTTTCATAAGTTTGCAAGGTAATATTTTTTGCGTAAGATTTGCATTCTTGATTTCATCATTCTTCACGCACAGTTTTCAAAATGAAGTGCTTCTTAACTTGATTAAGAGTGGTAATTTAGGCCTTTATCCTAGGTCTTTATCTTTATTGAATTTCAGAAAAAGAGTCTTTAGGCTTGCTTTTGTAGTACTTTGGCTATAAGAATATCGCGCTGGGAGTTCGACATTCCCTCCCCTCTTGTTAAGGGCAACCCTTAGCTGGGCACTCCACACACTTCACGGCGTCCTTAGCCGACCTCCTTGATAAAACATCGTTGCTGCTTTGGCCATGCCATGGGTATGCATGAAAGCCTTTTCTTTTCTTTACTCGGCCAGGTGCAGGGACAGGAGGTTGACGGGTGAGATGACCAACCTAGGTACTCCCCAATACGAGAGAAGTCTCAAATAGGGGCAGTCGTTAGACCCGAAAAAAGAGAGCTTTTCATGATATATCTAGCCAGAGAAGGGCTATTATCAAAGTCAAATTTCAATAAATGCAAAATTATGAAAATGAGGCATGTCAAGAGGAGGCAAAGTCCCCACAGGGAAAAACCCTGGTCATATGCATGTCAAGGGTCTTAAAAATTAGAGGCACAAAGTCCCGGCGCAAAGACTTACCTCTTTGAGGGGTAGTACCTTGGAAGGAAATTCTAGTCTCTAATGTCTCCCATCCTGCATAAGGCATATCCCCCAATAGTTCTTCTCTTCTCTCCTCTAGATCCGAGTCTTTCTCGGGTATGGCCTTGGTAGGCGGCAACCGATAGCCAAGGGTAGTCGGGTCATCAGGGCGCCATCCCTCCTCTGCACGCCTTGCTTCGAGTCAGTTTTGTGAAGGGGGAGTGAACGAGGACCCTAGCTAGTGGTTTTATAAACATCTTTTGATGTTGCATTAGCAAAGTGAAATCCAAAATTAAAAAAAATGAATATTTCTTAACAAAAATCCAAAAAAAGTTGAATATTTCACAAATCCAAAAAAATAACTATTTTTCAAATCCAAAAATTGAATATTTCCAAACTCATAAAAATTTGCACATTCAAAAAAAATGTATTGTATTTTCTGATGGTGTTGTTTTGTAGGGACACTCTTTGCAAGGACCCAAGAGCTTGGGATGAGTCCCCTTCATTCATTGCTATCTACCTTTCGATTCTTCCCTATCATGATCAATTGGATATCATTCCCACATCTTTCTAAGTAATTCTTGCTGATTTCATCTGATTATCCCTGTCGCTCTGGGCATTTACTCTAGGCTCTGGGCATTCATTCTAATCATTCAAGAACAAATCTCAGCCAAGCTTGATCTTTCATGCATACATCTGAAGATTAGCCAAGTTGTCATCTCGTGGATTTAAAAGGAAATAATGATGCTTGTGTGCTTTTGTGCATTCATACTGCTATGCTTTTCATGCTGCAATTGCCATGTTGCTATTCATGTTTTCTCGTATTGTGATGCTTCTGGCACCATTCATGCTTCATGCTATTCATGTTATACATGTTATGCTTAAGTTGCTTAAACTACTTTATCTTCATTATAGCTTGGCTAACGAATCTTGAGCGCAGGAAGAAACTCTTGGTCACACCGACTGGGCATCATCATCCAAGTCCCACGTGGCTGCATTTCTCAGTTCCCCTCATGCTTATTGCTATCACCATCTCTCCCTATATGCATTCCTACTATATGTTACTTACGCTATTAGATTATATCAAGGACCTGGTGGCTTTGATAAATCTAGAATTTGAGTTCCCCTTCATCAAAAATAATGATGATTCCAGAGAATCTTTGTCGCACGGATAGGCCGTTGAGACGTCCAAGACTGGGACGATGGTTCCCTTTTATGAATTGGTGCACGGATAAATGGGCTTCGGCTGAGTATCGTTCATGAGATCGGTTTCTTGACTCAGTATTGGCAGCTTACCAATATTATCCTTGATTATCTTCTATTTTAATTTATTTTAATTTTTCCTTTAAACCTAGCATGCATTCATGTAGGAATTAGAATCAAGTTTGAAAAATCATTCTGATAACTCAATTTTGAGAGTCAATTAATCCTAATTTTTCAAGATATGAGATATTCATTACCGAATTAAGTCCTCAGTTCGTCTTGTCGCTGTTTTGGGATGTTTTCACACGAAAACTCCTTTGTTTGGATTTCTATCTCTTATTTATTCTTCTTTTTTTCTTAGATCCACCTTGGCTGCAGCACGTCCACATTGGCTAGTACCCCGCTCTCCATTGGTGAAACCTAAAGGTTTGTGACCTAGGATACTTCCACTGCGCTGGAAGTTGATCATCATTTTATCTCCTTCGTGCCCGCGTGCACACTCCCGTCTTTATCCAAACATTGTTGCTTGCATCAAATCCCCCGAGATTGCTTCATCTCGATCGATCTTTTGATTCAATTCTCATCATATGATGTTGATCCCGTGTCTCATCACGTCTTGGCGCCTACTTTTCAGTTCACTCCTTTCCCTTGCAAAGCAGATGCCAAGGTGGGACAACTGTGGACATGTCAAAATTGACATCATCACGAGTATATTTCATATTACTTTATAATGCCCCAATTTGACCCTCAAATCGGCTTATTTGAGTGATTTTCCCTATTTTTTAAGATTTTCCCCTTTTCCTATTTTTTGGGTTTTTCTAGATTTTTGTAGAATTTTTCTAGATTTTTTTGGGATTTTTTTTTAATTTTTCAGATTTTTTCAAATTGGTGTCTGCCTAGAGTGACGCCAATTATTTTTATTATTTATTTTTTTATTATAGGTAATTTTAATTGGCGTCTGCATGATATGACCCCAATTCTTTTTTTTTATTTTTAATTGATGATTTTGGGTGATTTTTAATGGGCGTCCGGAACCCATGACGCGAATTATTTTGTCATATTTTTCGCTGAATTTAGATTGTTTTTGAATCTACATCTATTTTGTAGGTCGCCCATTCTTTAATGAGCGTCCAGTACCCTAGACGCCAATTCTTTTCCAATTTTGGAAGATTTTAAACTTTCCATATTTTAACGCCAATGAACGTCCAAGGTAATGGACGCCCATTTAATGGGCGACCATGGGGTCTGACGCCATTTCTTCGAGGTTTCCAAAATTCACCTGCAACACCTTCTTTCCTCGTTTTGAGGTCATTTCAACTGGGGGAATCTTCCCAGTGGCTTTCCAAGATGGGGAGGACTCTTGCCATGCTTTATCCCCTTCCGTGGATGATTATCCTAATTTTTTGGGAATTAAACTTCAAATTTCTCCCTATAAATAGAGCCATGCGGCTCTTGCTCAGAGGGAGCCAGACTTCATAACTAAGGGGAGGTGCTGCCCGACTGCTGGCTCAAGGAGGAAGTATCTCTGCATCCAAGCTTCATCTTATAGACACTCCCGAGCGTCCATGCAAAGCCATTGATTTCACAAGAGAAACATATGCTCTTTTATATTCTTCCTCTATTCTCTGTCTCTTTTTCTTTTTATTGCATTAGTTCACATATACATGCATGCATCATCCTCTTCTTTTATCCACCGTCTCAACCACGTTGAGCCTCCATCAGTGCAACACTTGCACGTCTCCAATTATTTACATTCATCATATTTTATCCCAACCCATTGCATAGGGGTTTAAAGGGGCAACACCCCAACAGGTGTGTTCATCTCCATATATTCACATTTACATATTTCATTTGGATTTGATGCTACACATTTGGTTTGCTAATTCCATATTTCATTGTGGTGTTGTTATCTTTCTTGTAAAGAGTAATCAAGAAGAGAGACTCTCTCCATCGGTCGGCCGATTGGAAGAGAAAGAAGGCGCTCACATCTCCACGCTTCAAAGGATTCCGCGATCCCTCCTTCGTTATTTTATTGTTCATATTCATTTGAGGCCCCGCGTGTCCTCTGGCGATCACCCTCCTCATAGCATCCTACGCATGCTCCCATCTCTTTTCCCCCATTCACAAGCTTCTTAGCTTATTCTTTTCTTTCTTATTTTTAGTGGATTTCTTAGGATCTACAATGGGCAGCTCAGTTAATCAGCTTACCAACATTAGAATACTTAAAGACCACCATTTAAAGCATATTATTGGTAATCTAAATGAACCCCCTAGAACTAGGTCTCACTTCAGAATTGAAAATGAACTTAATTCATTTGCACTTGTCTCACATGTAGAACCCAAAAATATTGAAAATGCCTTAAAAGATGAACACTGGATTAATGCCATGCATGATGAACTTAGTCAATTTGAGAGGAACATGGTATGACACCTAGTTCCTAAACCTACACATGGCTCCATTATAGGCACAAAATGGTTTTCAGAAATAAAACAGATGAACAAGGAAGAATTGTTAAAAATAAGCTAGGCTAGTGACACATGGGTATAATCAGGAATTTGTTATAGATTTTGAAGAATATTTTGCTCCTGTAGCAAGGCTAGAAGCCATTAGAATACTTCTTGCAATTGCATGTAATCTAGGAATAAAACTTCAGTAGATGGATGTCAAATCTGCATTATTAAATGGTCTAATAAAAGAGGATGTTTATGTCAAACAACCTCTGGTTTTGAGTGTATTGAGTTCCCTGACCATGGGTACAAGCTTGATAAGGCACTATATGGATTGAAGCAAACTCCCAGGGCCTGGTACGATAGGTTGAGCTCATTCCCACAGGTAAAGGTTTTTCAAGAGGTGAGTTTGATCAAACCCTATTCACTAAGGTAGATAACAAGGACATTCTTGTTGCTTAGATTTATGTAGACGACATAGTGTTTGGGTCAACTAAACCATCCATGTGTGAGGATTTTTCTAACTTAATGACTAATGAATTTGAAATAAGTTTAATGGGAGAACTGAAGTTCTTTCTTGGACTACAGATCTGTCAAACTTCAGAAGGAAGCTTCATCACTCAAGCCAAGTACATCAAGGATCTGTTGAAGAAGTACAAGTTGGAAAGCCTCAAGGCAATCACTACACCAAGTACATCAACTAGTCTTGATGCTGACTCAGAAGGTAAATTGGTTGATTTCAAAACTTATCGAGGTATGATCGGATCCTTACATTATCTTAGTACATCTAGACTAGATATTCAATTTTTTGTGTGTTGATGTGCTAGATTTCAGGCTAGTCCTAGGGAATCACACATGAGTGTAGTAAAAAAGATTTTTAGATCTCTATCTGGCACCCTTGATTTAGGATTATGGTATCCTGGTAAGTGTGAGCTAGAACTAATAGCTTACACTGATGCAGATTATACAGGGTGTAAGATAGATAGAAAAAGCACTAGTGGGTATTGTCAATACCTAGGTGGGTGTCTAGTGTCTTGGGCATCTAAGAAGCAACACACTGTTGCTCTTTCTACTGCTGAAGCTGAGTATGTTGCAGCAGGAAACTGTGCAGCCCAGGTACTCTGGATTAAACACCAACTCAGTGACTATCTGTGGACGTCAAAAAATTATGATGAAGATCATATGGTGCGTACATCTCGGCACTCGAGAGAGCAAGTCGAAGACGGGATGGCCGAATATACCCTACGCACTCTCCGGACAGGACGAGCACGCGCCTGATATCCTGCCATCCAAGATACAGCCCCCTCAAGCAAAGGACATGGCCGCAACCCTCCAACAGGCTGGCCGAAGCCCAAATCAAGAGAAAACCTGAGAGTTCGGACACAGGTTCGGCATGTGCTAAAAATCATCGAAGTCCTAAACCGGGGCTCAAAGGCTTCAAACCAAACACCGCGGAGGCAATGCATTGTAACCGGAGCATTTCGGGAATACAAGCAGTCATTTGAATGGCCAAGACCTTGAGGTGAAGCCAAAACGGGGCGGCCACCTAAAGTGCGCCCCTTAAACCGGCGTGCTCCTTCCTCTTTGGATGTTAATACGGCGCGCTCCCTTGCATAGCCCCTAAACCGGCGCGCATCACTATTCATATCACTATTTACACCTTACTATTCAAGCCATTCTCGCTGTGTTGTTAATCCGACGAGCACAATGTCGTGCCATTTTAACCTGAAGCCGTCCCATCTTGCTTTCGGCCCCCTGTTTCCCGTAGACAGATGGACCGAGAGTTGCGTGAAGTAGAGAAGTCTCCCGACAGCTCCCGATTATCCGTCGGCCAACCTCGGGGAAGTCAGAAATAGCTTGCTACCAACTCCTTTATCGGGGGAAAAGAAAGGAAGAAGCTTCTGGGAGCTTTCTTCCCCAGATGAGCCTCCCCTGCATCCTGCACGGTTCGAGAACAAAAAAGAAAGGAGGAGAGAACTTCCTCCGGAACCAGGGCTTGGGGGGATCGAACACACACAAAGAGAGAGCTCTCGGGAGGGGAGAGATCTAGCCAACAGAGAAGAAGAAAAAGAGAGAAGAGTGCCAGAGGTGAAGAGAAGAGAGTCGAGTAAGAGGTGAGTCGGAGGGGAAGAGCTTGTGCTCTCTTCCCCTCCCCCATCAGTGTATCTTTTCCTTTTCCCCCCTGCAATGTATTTCCTTTTATTTTGAGATGAAACCTCATCCTCTGTATCCATCTTTCCCCCCTATGGTGAATGAATAAAAAGAAAAGAGAGTTTTGGCAAGCACGGTGTTTTTGTTGAGCCTCCATTCTCTTCTACTCTCAGTCTCCCATTCATCAGGGTCTTTGAAGCTCGCATTTCCATAGCGTGGCCTTCAAAGGAACCCACAGAAGGATGAACATCCATAGCCCTACTGGGCAAACACTCATCCCGCTTCACGAATCATCACCCGTGAGTTGTGAGAGCTCTTGAAGGCTAGTCCTCGAGCTTTTTTTCACACTCACACCTGGGTTATCGGACCGCCATGAGGTACGCATTCTGAGGTTCATCCCGGAGCAATTCGTTTGATGTTCCTCTATTTTCTCTGGCAAACCTGAGTCCGGGGAGATGCTGCCCAATTTTCGCCAGGAATATGAACAATAAGAACAAAGAACAAATATGAACCCTTCAAATAAAACATCCTGATTTTCATGTTCATTCACCTTAATAAATGATAAAACACTTAAGCTTCCTCTCTACAAGCCCAATCCATCAATTGATGAATAAATCAGTCATCAAAGTAACATGCGGGTGAAAGAAAGAAGAAACAGAACCCAGAAGAATGAAATAAAACCCCCAGAACCTAACCCAGCGAGTCCCTAATCCGGCGCAGGCTTATCCAGTGCGGTACCCCCCCCCCCCGCGCCGGTTTAGCTTCACACTCAAAACCATTCAAACTTCATGGAATGAATAGTGCTTAATCCGGTGCGCCCCCTTGAATAGCCCTCTATTCCGGCGCGCCTTATTGTTCATTGGCCTTAATCCGTGCCCCCCCTTGTGTTGCCCTATTCCGGCGCCCCCCCTTGTATTACCCTATTCCGGCACGCCCCTGGCCCCTCTTGGGTCCCCCTTATCCAGCGTGCCCTATTGTGACACCCTAATTCGGCGCCCCTTAAATCGCCCCCCCCCCCCCCCCCTTTTGGCTCTTAACGGCGCGCCCCCTTGGACCTCTCCAACCACGCACCCAAGTCATAGTACAGAAGATAAAGTTGCCCCTTTCATAATCAAAATTTCCTTCCGGGGGCTTCACACTTAATAGGTCGATCCGCGTGCGAGGGTGCACGTTGGCGAGTTCGGGCTTCACACTTAACAATTCGCTTCCCCGGACTGTGCGTGAAGAGAAAAGAAACGATGCCCCATGGTACTGGACGTGGACCTCGGAATCCCCGACATGGTCATGATCTGGGCACATCTTGGGCCGATAGTTCATTAGCTTGACCTACCTCTATCTGGATCCAATCCTACACCCACATTAAACTTTCCGTACCTACGGCAGACATCCGTATGGCTTTGTCATTGTCTTCGATGCTTCAAATGCGGACTCTCGTCTGAACAATGAATGGTTCGTTAGTGACCGACATATATACCGGGATCTAATCCTGCACTTGTATTAAACTTGCCGTACTCACGGCAGACATTTGTACGGTTTGTCACCGTCTCTTATGCTACAAACGCGGACTTCCGTCTGAACAAGAAATGGTCCGCCAGTGACCGACATGCACGCATCTATTAACATTTATGCCCCGACGTGGGGTCCATTTAAAAGCAATCTGAGGTTTTGGCTCTCGCTTCTGTTATTATGAATCTCAAGCCGTAGGGCCCCCTTTTTCGGTGATTAATCAAGGGTTTTCTTCTCTCGAGGGGATGTAATTAACGTCATAGCCTTTATGGTACGATGGATTCTCATCCTGACATGATACACATAATTATCTGATTAGTCAGATCGAGCGCACCATGGGCTTCTTTCAAGCCCGCATAAATCGTCACCTAGGTAACTGGCACGCCCTCGCACTAATAAATCGAACCAACGAACAAAAGGGTGAATAAACTAATAAAATAAGCAATGTCCTGAAAGTGCGTCCACACTATCACATAAAGCTTGGGTGCATTCCTATTTTATGTGATAACACCAGTGCTATTTCCTTAACTAAAAATCTTGTCCATCATTCCCGGACTAAGCACATAGAGATAAAACATCACTTTTTGAGAGATGAAGTCAGTAAGAATGAAATTGAATTGAACTTTGTAGAATCATATAAACAGATTGCTGATATATTTCCTAAACGTCTTGGTAATGAAAGATTTAAATTCTTAAGAAGAACTTGGCTTATGTAAATTTCAGCATGATATTGCTTGAGTTTTCTCGCATGGAATAAATACCTTCTGTATTCCCTATTGAAAATGTACATGTTTCATATTGTTAGTACAAATAGAATGTGGTTGTCATTGCATACATTGTATTGCATTCTGTGCATCGTGTTTTAGTCAGACAGCCTAAATTCATACATAGGCTTTAAATGTTTTGAAAAGCAGTAGTGCATATAGACAGGGGGAG